>CM055123.1:350086704-351354312 GCA_029206835.1 Rana muscosa | reverse complement strand
TCGAAGTCCATCGGGAGCGTTGGTACAATGACTTCATATGGACACATATGGACATTCTTCTGGCGACTCAACCATGCAGCCCATCTTTCTTCAAGTGCCTCCTTATTGTGCATCTTGAAACAGCCACACCACATGTTTTCAGAGAGTCCTGTATTTCATCTGAAGTTATTTGTGGGTTTTTCTTTGCATTCCAAACAATTTTCCTGGCAGTTGTGGCTGAAATTTTAGTTGGTCTACCTGACCGTGGTTTTGTTTCAACAGAACCCCTCATTTTCCACTTCTTGATTAGAGTTTGAACACTGCTGATTGGCATTCACAATTTCTTGGATATCTTTTTATACCCCTTTCCTGTTTTAAACAGTTCAACTACCTTTTCCCGCAGATCCTTTGACAATTCTTTTGCTTTCCCCATGACTCAGAATTCAGAAACATCAGTGCAGCACTACACACACACTAATTACAAGCAAACAGATCACAGGTGAGGATGGTTACCTTTAATAGCTATTCAAACCCCTGTGTGTCAACTTGTGTGCATGTTATCAGGCCAAAATCACCAGGGTATGTAAACTTTTGATCAGGGTCATTTGGGTAGTTTCTGTTGTGATGATGATTTAAAAAGAAAGAAATGTTTTTTGTGTTATTCATATTCTCAGAATAATGGCCAATAAATCACAACTTATGAGCACAACTGTACCTTCAGAGGTCTAGTGTAGTCCATGCCATGATGGGTCAGGGCTGTTTTGGTGACAAAAGGTGGACCTACTCAACATTTGGTGGGTGGTCATAATGTTATTGCTGGTTGTTGAAGTTTAGGTTGTAGTTTACAATGACTGATTGACTACAAAGAACATTTTAAAATTAAAATGCTATGTTATTAATTACTACATGTGCTTAATAATAAAAGCTATTGTTTTTAAGGAAATATATTGTTTTGTATGGTATGTCTAAAGTCCACTATATTTATTGAAAAATTGCTGTTTAGGAAATATAAAAAAAAAAAAATTGACATTTACCAGTATAAGTGTTGCAGTTAACATTTTACACTGGAGTTCTGCTTTAAAGTGCTAATTATTCATGAGTCGGAATTGATGTGGTGGTGGTTTTCTCAGCAGGTGGCTCTCCAGATGTGAACGTGGGTTAACGGAAGACTTCACAGAAGAACAGGGACATCCCTCCATAACAATACACGCCACTGATGTCCTGGTACAGACTATGTCCTCTGCTTGTCCCCTACTACTTCTCATGATATATGGTAAGTATAATATTATTTATGTGCAATTCTGTTGAGACTGTTTGGTTTATTCAGTAGTTGTAGTTGTACGTGGTGTGTTTTCAGACTAATTTATATGGAGGAGGGAAAATGCAAGGTTACTTGATAAAAAAATATTGCATTTCCACAGAAGACTACACAGATTGCATTTTATAACTGATCTCTCAAATATGTAATTTACTGATGTTGTGTAAGGACCTATCTTAACCATTCATTAAAATTCTGATTAGTCAGTTAGACCTTCACACTGCACAGGCTTTGCTAAATTTTGTAGATGTGACGAATCAATTGTAAAACACTATCTGATGATAGGCTCAATTCACTAAAAACTATAAATCATATGCTTTTTCCATTTGGAGATGTATTGTCGGCATGTGACTGTTCTCATTGAATGGCACCCCAATGCACCATGCCAGCTCATATAAACGCGGATTGTGCATTACCGTGTGTTACTGCAACTCATAGGTGTGGATCTAGCCTAAAAGAACCCTGCTACAAAAGAAACATGAAGGCTGCTATTGCTTGACCTCTCAAGCCCTGTACACACGATCGGATATCCTATGGATTCTAATCCGATGGTTTTTTCCATCGGAAATCCGATGAAACTGTCTTCCATCAGTCTTGCCCACACACCATCAGTCAAACAACGGATCGTTTCAAACGCGGTGACGTAAAACACTCCGATGAGCCGATAAAAATTAAGTTAAAATCTTCTGAGCATGCGTCGACTTGATTCTGAGCATGCGTGGTTTTTTTATCCGATGGGTTTCCACACAGACGATCGGATTTTGCTATCGTTTTTTTTCCCATCGGATAAATTTAAAAAAATGTTCTATTTTTTCACACCGATGGAAAAAATCGGTAAAGCCGATCGTGTGTACACGGCTTCATTCTAAAATTGCCAGTTGCCTTGGTGTTGTGTTAGTGCATACTTGTTAAAGGTCAGTGAGTGCTGGAAGGGAAGAGCAGAGAGTTGGTGATTACCAGTCTCCGGCTCTCTGCAGGCTGAAGACAGAGAGCTGAGTGATCAGCTGTGTTTAATCGCTCAAATCAGGGGAGGCAGCAGGGGACAGCTGCAGCTGGGATCGGTGCTTCAGCCATCTAGGTAAGTATGATTGTTTTTTTTTTTTTATAATCCCATACTTCTCTTTAAAATAATGCCCTTGCTATAGGTGTAGGCCATTTATTTACCCCCCAATACCTGGCTGAAAAACTTCCAGAGATGGAATCATTCCCTCCTACCTTGTTGCTATTACATTGCGATTACATTGCTAAGACACTCAGCCGATTCAAACCCACTTGCATACCCTCCTTCTCCCCTGCCTTGGTAGCTCTGAGCTCACTGGTGCTACGATGAAGGTGATAGTGGACCACACGTGTGCAGGGGTTTGAAAGCTCGATCCTGTGATGGTGGGGTTGAACAGTAATGGCTGGGAGTGTCTTAGCAACATCCTATCAACAAAACAGGATGGGATGATACCATAGCTCCCAACTGTCCCTGATTTCGAGGGACTGTGCATGATTTGGAGAAATGTCCCTCTTTCCCCCTCATTTGTCCCTAATTTTGGTCTGATCTATATAGTTGTATATAAAATGCACTTTTTATCTTTCAAAAAGTGTTTCCCAGTGCTAAACCTTTCATCTAAATTGCTGCATTTGTAAATTTTAAAAGCCAATATAATGGAATAGTAGTGGTAAAAAAAAGCCCTTGTGGATTTAATTAACCTTTTTTTTGGGTTAATTCTCCTTTAAGGAAGTGTGGCAGGAGGCATGTCCTATGCCTAAATATGTTTGCCAGTAGGTGTCCCTCGTTCCCATCTCAAAATGTTGGGAGGTATGGTGATACCATCACTGTGAGTTTTTTGGCCAAGCTTCAGCAAGTTCATAAATATCCTTAACCTGTAGCTAAGTCATTTTCCAACTGTAGCCAATGATGCACAGTCTTATCTACAGACCCTCTTACCTGTATTGGCAGTTTTTTGGTAAGGGTGAACTAACCCTTTAAGGTAAGAAGCTCCCCAGTATATTTACAACCCCACCCATCCCCAAACACCTACTGTCCCTGTCATTGCCGCCAGGTCCTCCATGATCCACTATGTTTCCCTGAACTTCCTGGCTGTAAAAGACGGGTGAGGGCAGTAACAGGCTCCTGCAGCTGTTGTGAGTTTGGTAACACTTTAAGGAAAGGTGAGAATGTGCTGCTGGGGAGAATGACATGAAAGAAAACCAGAAAACACGAAATTACTTTTTATTTCTATTGGTTGAACTAGATGGACATGTGTCTTTTTTAACCTTACAAACTAACACATGCATAGAAAGACTGGCAACAAAAGAGGCCAAGGCAAGCCTCCCATTTTGATGTCCTTGAAATTCCCTATAAAATTTTCATTTTTCTGAAATCGGATAGCAGTTAAGTCTGTTGTATACAATAGTTGGATAAAGGGGCCTCTGCAACCTACCAAATGGCCTGGCAAATCAGATCTTCCTCATCACTGTGGAGGACCAGTAAATAGTACAAGATGTAGTGAACTGCATGAATGGACCTTGCTTTTCATCTATTGCTTTTTAATCACGGTTTAATTTACACCTAAAGAGTTTTTATTTTCAGAAAAACTGTCTTGTAGCCACAGTATAAACAGGTCTCTTTCATTTTTAGGGTGTTGGACACTACCTCTCCCATTTACAATGACTGTGGTCTGGAGTGTGCTGGACAATGGGCAAAATCAGGTCAATCTCATATGTTTGGTGAACAGCAGACCAGATGCTATTTTCACAGTGTGGATATCAAATGTTAATGAAACGAATAAAAGGACCTTAGGTGGCATTCAAATGAACATTATGCCAGCATCCTCCACCCAGCAATACATCTATTCATCTGGCAATGACCAACCTCCTGTTTTTGTAGTTCCATCTCCTGGGGGCCCCTCCTCACTTTTTTCTACCAGGAATGCTGGCTTTCAACTTTCCATATCTATGTCCATTAAGGGGCTGCCCATCATTGCCCCTTTTACTTCACTGAATATGCCTCTTCATTCTGTGGTGCCCTCCTTATCTACTAGCAAACAAGTCAGTAATTTTGTTCCTTCACCTTTCCGTGAAAGTGGCCTCATCCTTTCACCAGAATTACCTGAGAGCAACAATGCTGACTCCCTTACCTCAGATTCTCAACAGAACCTCAATATTCACATTGGCCAACCTGTATTAACTGGAGATCTCATGAATTTTGCCCATTTAAATCTACCAATCGACAGCCTCCAATTCTGGGACTCAGCGGCCTCCTGCTTTTTATCTCAAGCTGAAAGTGTTGACATTAATGATATTATCCTCTCAGGTAATTTATTTCCTAATTGTTTGTTACAGTAATATCTGATAAAGTAAGAGCAGTGAGGTACAACTCAAAGAAACAAATCTATTTTTATTAGTTCAATGGTGGCAACAGACTAATGGAAAATGACTAATCAACAATAATATGCTCTTTCTTGTCTGTCTTACACAATTATATACAGGTGAAACTCGAAAAATTTGATAATCGTGCAAAAGTTCATTTATTTCACTATGCAACTTAAAAGGTGAAACTAATATATGAGATAGACTCATTACATGTAAAAGCAAGATAATTCAAGCCGTGATTTGTCATATTTGTGATGATTATGGCTTACAGCTCATGAAAACCCCAAATCCACAATCTCAGAGAACAATATCAGACCTCTGAAAAGTAGAAGCATGCATATGTACTCAGTACTTGGTTTAGGCCCCTTTTGCAGCAATTACTGCCTCAATGTGGCTTGGCATGGAAGCTATCAGCCTGTGGCACTGCTGAGGTGCAGGGATGAGCCGAACACCCCCCTGTTCGGTTCGCACCAGAACCTGCGAACAGACAGAATGTTCGTGTGAACTTTAGAACCCTATTAAATACAATGGACTCGAACGTTCGAAATCTAAAGTGCTAATTGTAAAGGCTAATATGCAATTTATTGTCCTAAAAAGTGTTTGGGGACCCGGGTCCTGCCCCAGGGGACATGTATCAATGCAAAAAAAGGTTTAAAAAATAGACGTTTTTACGGGAGCAGTGATTTTAATAACGCTTAAAATGAAACAATAAAAGTGAAATATTCCTTAAAATTTTCGTACCTGGGGGTGTGTATGATATGCATGTAAAGTCGCGCATGTTTCCCATGCTTAGAACGGTCCCTGCACAAAGTGTAATTTTTGAAGGAAAAAAAGTCATTTAAAACTCACTCGCGGCTATTAATGAATTGTCGGCTTTTATCAATACATAGAAAAGTCATTGATAAAAAAAAAAAAAAAGCGTGGGGGTTCCCCCAAATTCAATTACCAGGCCCTTTAGGTCTGGAATGGATATTAAGGGGAACCCCGCCGCAAATTTTTTAAAAAATGGCGTGGGGTTCCCCCTAAGGCCTCATGCCCACGGACGTTTTTACAGCCGCGTTTTTGAGCGTTTTTTACAGCTTAAAAACGCCTGTCCATGTTAGTCTATAGCTTCATGCCCACCTAGACGTTTTTGAGCTGCAAATAGCATAGACGTTTTTAAGCTGTAAAAAAAACCCAGGACCAGTGCGTTCCTCAGCGTCAGAATTAGGCAGAAAAAATGCGAGCGTCAAAAAACGCGTAAAAACGCGCACTAACGCGCACTAACGCGCAAAAACGCGCACTAACGCGCGGTCGCGTTTTTAGCTCCGACGTTTTTTTTTTTTTTTTTTTTCAAAAAAAAAAATAAAAAAATATTTACAATAACATGGACAGGCGTTTTTAAGCTGCAAAAAACGCAGCTGTAAAAACGCCAGTGGGCATGAGGCCTAAATATCCATACCAGGCCCTTGAGATCTGGCATGGATTTTAAGGGAAACTCCACCCCAAATTTAAAAAAAAATGGCGTGGAGTCCCCCCAAAAATCCATACCAGACCCTTATCAGAGCACGCAACCTGGCCGGCCGCAGGGGAAGAGGGGGTGACGAGAGAGCGCCCCCCCTCCCTCCTGAACCATACCAGGCCACATGCCCTCAACATGGGGAGTGAAGGAGTGAAGGAAGTTTCCCGCTCAGGCCAATGACGTAGGTGGGGTCGGACATACCGTAGGGGCGGACCTGATGGGGAACTTCGTTCGCTGTGTAATACATGAATAGACCCGCCCCTTCTCTCGTTCCCCAATAGGTCCGCTCAGTGGACCAGATGCTGAACATGAGAAGGGGCGGGTCTATACATGTATTACAAAGTGAGAGAAGTTCCCCATCAGGTCCGCCCCCTCGGTATGTCGAATTTAAATTACACAGTGAAGGAAGTTCCCCGCTCAGGCCAATGACGTAGGCGGGGGCGGACCTGATGGGGAACTTCATTCGCTGTGTTATACATGTATAGACCCGCCCCTTCTCATGTTCCGCATCTGGTCCGCTGAGCGGACCTGATGGGGAACTTTAGAAGGGGCGGGTCTATACATTTAAAACACAGCGGAGGAAGTTCCCCATCAGGTCCGCACAGGCACAACCAATGATGGACAGCGCTGGACATCGGGATCGCCGCGGGACACTGGATTTCATCGCTGGAATGGTTTTTTTTTTTTTTTATTATTATTTTTTTTTTTTAAATAAAGGACTTTTCCAAGGTGTGTGTGTTTTTATTTACATTTTTTGACACTTTCTTCGTGAAATGGTAGGGGTACAATGTACCCCTTACCAATTCACATAGGGGGGGGCCGGGATCTGTGGGTCCCCTTTGTTAAAGGGGTCTTCCAGATTCCGAAAAGCCCCCCGCCCGCAGACCCCCACAACCACCGGGCAAGGGTTGTGGGGATGAGGCCCTTGTCCCCATCAACATGGGGACATCCTCCCCATGTTGAGGGCATGTGGCCTGGTACGGTTCAGGAGGGAGGGGGGCCGCTCTCTCGTCCCCCCCTCTTCCCCTGCGGCCGGCCAGGTTATGTGCTCGGATAAGGGTCTGGTATGGATTTTTGGGGGGACTCCACGCCATTTTTTTTAAAATTTGGGGTGGAGTTCCCCTTAAAATCCATGCCAGATCTCAAGGGCCTGGTATGGATATTTAGGGGGAACCCCACGCCATTTTTCTTTCTCGTACATCACGGGACACAGAGCGACATAGTCATTACTAATGGGTTATATAGATACCTTCAGGTGCTGGCACTGGCAACTTCCAAAACCGGAAGTACCCTCCCCTATATAAGCCCCTCCCATCCGGGAGTACCTCAGTTTTTTGCCAGTGTCTAAGGTGTTGGCCAAGAAGTAACATGTGTTTTTCACTAAGCTTGCGTACAGGTTCTTTTGGGCCTCAGTAAGCTATTCCGGATCCGACCAAAAAAGCTTCATAGCTAAACGGTCGGTACCCGGGCCTTGCAGAGAAGAGCAAGGTTTTGCCTGTAATGCTTCTCTTAGGAGAGCTGGACCCTGGGATCCAGAGCTCTGGTCATACCCACGACCAAGATGTTTTCTGTGCAGGGTGCTATACAGGTCCAGGGGAGTGGAATCCTTGGGAACCCGGTCCCTGAAGGTTTAATTACAATGCCTGCCGTGATAGGTGAAGTTTGGGCTTCTGTGGACCAAACAGAGTCCTGCGGCGAGGAAAAGGTAAGTGGGGGCCCTCAGGAACTTGGTTCTATTGAGGGACCCCCAAGCCTATTTTGTCTTTCTGCCTGTTACCTAAGGTATTCCCGCTAATATTCTGTGTATGCCTGTTACTACTGAGAAAATGTAAAAATTTTAATAGTAGGCAAGAAAAAAAAAAAAAAAAAATGTAAGACCGCGGTACCTGTGTTAGACACTAGAGGCCGCTATGGTTCTTTTTCTTGTAATGTGGATTTTTTTTTCTTCCAAAATCAAATCCAGGCAGTTGGTAAGTTCTCTGCTGGGAAGCTGTCTCCTCTGCCCTGTTGCTGCGCTCATCCATCCCCGGGCCCTGCGGCAGGGACCCTGGCTCCCATCTAGCTCCTTATTTTTTTCAAAAAACGCGCCGAAGGCGATCTGGAAAAAGGGGCGGAGCGGGTGGATGACGCTCGGTGTGCGCCGCGGCGCTACTGCGCATGTGCGGGCGTCCAGCGTGTTTTAAAGCACAATCATAGCTGGCTATTGAAGTGCACAGACAGAGCTAGCAACAGTATAAAGGCACACAGAGGCGGTTGATGCAGGCATCCCCTAGAAAGGCACTTTAGTAGACACCAACTGTTATATAGCAGCAATTGTGCTAGACTATTCTCAGTAAAAGTGGTGTATTACGGCTGGAATACCTCAGCTTTAGGCTTAGGAATATGCCATCCAGAAGCTCCGGAACTGAATCTTCCAGGAAGCGAAGGGGGTCTCATCGGGCTCTGAGGATCTTGGGCATGCTTCTGCTGCACCAGTCTCCCCTGAAGTTCAGAGGTAAGTGACCGTAGAGACCCCGCAGGGGTACTTGGTACCAGGGCAGATCCTAGGGTCACAGACGCCTGGGTGCAGAAATATTTCTGGCGCCCCCCACGTGGGCGTGGTCATCTTACAAACCCCTCCCCTTACACATGTTTCTTTGGCAACGACTCAAACACAGAGATGCTCCCCTAAGAAGTCGTCGTTACCCTAGGATCCTCCCATGATCCTTTAACAATAAAGAAAATACAGGAAGAGCGTACAATAATGAGACCTGGAGGAGAGTCTCTCTGATGCACACAAAGAGGGCTTATGTTAGAGAGTCTGTTAGGAAGAGCCCCCAGACATAGTACAAGAGACAGTCAGGGAGTGCAGACATATTACAGGTGACGGTCAGAGAGTGCAGACATGACACAAGAGACAGTCAAAGAGTGCAGACATATTACACGAGACGGTCAGAGCGTGCAGACATATTACAGGAGATGGTCAGAGAGTGCAGACATATTACAGGAGATGGTCAGAGACTGCAGACATATTACAGGAGATGGTCAGAGACTGCAGACATATTACAGGTGACGGTCAGAGAGTGCAGACATGATACAAGAGACGGCCAGAGAGTGCAGACATATTACAGGAGACGATCAGAGAGTGCAGACATATTACAGGAGACGGTCAGAGAGTGCAGACATATTACAGGAGACGGTCAGAGAGTGCAGACATATTACAGGAGACAGTCAGAGAGTGCAGACATACTACAGGAGACGGTCAGAGACTGCAGACATATTACAGGAGACGATCAGAGACTGCAGACATATTACAGGAGATGGTCAGAGACTGCGGATATAGTACAGGAGATGGTCAGAGACTGCATGGGGGAATCATGCAAGTTTCTTTCCTGCAATCTGTGGTTGCTGGAAAGAAATTTGTACTGTATATTACCAGCCTAACTGAAAGTGAAAGTTAGTGAATGTCTTGAAAGAACAGGAGGGGGGGGAGACAAATGGGCAGGGCCGCTGTTAGAAATCATGGGGCACTGTACAGCCTACCTGACGGGGCCCCCTTCAACCATGCCCTTGACCCCACCCCTGGCCCCGGCTTGAAGCGATTTACATATGTGTGCGGAGCCACCGCATGCATTTGCAATTAATAAGCATGAAGGAGTGGGGGCAGTTTAAATTTCTTTTAAATTGTATTTTATTTATTTTATTACACAGAAAAACAAATCTTACACTGTATCTTTACATTTTTTTTTTCATGTTTGCTTTCACAAGAGATGAACAACATCCCTTGTGATAGCATGGGCCATGACATGTCCTCTTTATGGAGGGATCTGGCCTCCAAAGCATAAGATCAAACCGAGATCAGTTTGATCAGATACTTGTTCAAGCCGGTAATGGTTTCATTAAATGAGCCCGAAACCGAAAGTGATAAAATCCTCATCACTTCCAGTTTCTGACATCACACGGTGGGCGGAACAACATCCATCCCTCTCACTGTGTCCCAGTAACCAGATGCTAATGGTCACATCTTAAAAGCAGTAAAGGTGGTGGTGGAACCCCCTTCCACTGCCTGTAAAAGTAATACAGGGGCTTCTTAGCCACTAGGATTACTTTTGCGTTGTGCAGAATTCCTGGTGTTAAAAAATGGTATCTTGATCTTTACTGTAGTGATGACCAAGATATCACCCTTCCAATCCAGCGACGTACTGATACATCGCTGGACAGGAAGCAGTTAAAATGAAGTGTAAATTAGCATTACACCGTTTCTCATTATCATCAGCATTACAATTATCACACAGGCAGCACTGTAAGCAGGTGCTCTATCATGTCACTATGTCACATTGCTTTTGGGTGCTGACTTTGTTATGGCTGTTACATACAGTAAGTACAGCAATAAGTTAACAGGCATAACAAAGTCAGCACCCAAAAGCAATGTGACATAGAGACATGATAGAGACATGATAGAGCACCTGCGTACAGTGCTACTGCTACCTGTGTGATAATTGTAATGCTGATAACCTGCTGTGCTGTGAGATACATAATAGGACACAGTGAGTATTCTATCCTCTAATCCCCACTCACTGTGTTCAGTGCAGCCACGCTGTCCTCCTGCTCTTCTCTGTCAGCCCTCAACTTCTTCACATCTCCTGAGGATTGCAGCCGAGAGACGAACGGAGAATTGCAATATCACTCCGCCAGCCGGGACTAATAGAATAGTGGGGCGGCATGATGTACATGTGCCCGAAAATAAGAAAATAGTCCCTCCACACTCACTCACATTTCCAGGCTGGAAGCAGAAATCCTTCAGTCTCACAGAGGAATCTGCAGCTGCTGTTTTCATATTTCCCGCCCACACATCCTTTCACGAGATACAGCTGTAAGCCGGAGATAGTGTGGGCGGAGCGGGAAGTCACTGGAGGAGCAGAGGTGGGCGGAGCTGTATTCCTCACTGATCTCCTGTCAGTGAGGAGGGGGGGTGGTGTGTTCGCTGGGCTGTGTAAGTGTCACTGTCACAGACACGTTACAGAGCTGCAGCCACCAGTCGTCTCAGAATTTACAGACTGATTCTCCTGTCCTATGGACGGAAGAAATCAGTCTGTTTTTCCACGGTTACTGAGATAATGGAAGGCTTGTTCCCCCCCCCCCCTGCTGGTGGAGCCCTTCCTGAAGTCGCTCTCCTCCCTGCCAATGAGGATGCAGGGGGAGGGAGCAGATTGGGCGGCCAAGGCAATGCAAGGCTCTAATATTATGCGCAGAGGGAGGGGGAGAAATCCGCCCTCTCTTACTCTCCGCCCAGGGCACCCGCTCCGATCTCCTCTGACAGGAGGATGGATGGGGGACGGGCTTGGGCGGGATAAAATAGCAGCGGCGGTGAGCAGCCTCTGAATACCAGCAAGAAGGAGGAGGGAGGGGAGCACTCTGGTGCTTGAGCGCCCCCACCTCTGTGGCGCCTGGGTGAACTGCACCCCTCGCACCCTGTCTAGGATCAGCCCTGCTTGGTACTGTGGCTGTCCTCAGTTCACCTGCTCCTGTGTATGTAATAGAGGAGGTTTTTTCCTCAGCTCTGGGAGGATTAGAGAGAGATTGTCAACATTGATCGCTGCCTCCCTGTCACAGGGAAAGCACGCCCGATCTCCGTCTCCTCCTTCAGAGTGCCTGTTAGCAGAGCAACAGTCCCATACAGGGATCGACCTGCCTGAAGGGGATCAGGATGAGGTTGATTCTGTTATAGAGGAATCAACAGTGGAGGAACCTTTTCTCAGCATCTCAAGCTGAAAGATTATGGGTTCAGTCTCTGACTAACATGGTCCGATCAGCATTTAAAAATGCACCTTGCGGACCCATCAACCACTACTGTATCCTCGTTGGGGTCGCTAGAAGCCCCCAGACTGTCTGTTCTTTTCCACTTCACCCTGTACTGAAAGGGCTCATTTACCAGGATTGGGAGCATCCTGAGAAAATATTTATTCCCCCCAAGAGATTTCCGGTGGTCTATCCCATGGAGGATAAGTTCATCAAAAAATGGAAGGTCCCTACAGTGGACGCAGCCATCTCTTGTGTGTATAAATCACTGACATGTCCAGTGGATAATGTCCAAATGTTCAAGAACCCAATAGATAAAAGATTGGAGTCCTTATGAAAATCTGCTTCTTTCTACAGCAAGCTTGGTGACACAACCAGCAGTGGGGTCTGCTAAGCAGTGAAGGATCAGTTGAAACAGGTCTTGAGGGACTTGACAGATCAGCAGGCCCTTGCCCTAGCTGATCTACCTAGAGCCTTAGGCTTTGCGGTTGACGCCATAAAGGATTCAATCCATCAGGCCTCCCGCCTTACGCTGTCTGTAGTACATATGCGTAGGCTTCTATGGCTCAAAAACTGGTCTGCTGAAGCTCCCTGTAAAGAATGGCTGGTTAGCGTCCCATTTCATGGTGAACGCTTATTCAGGGAAGACCTGGACAAATATATCCAGAAAATTTCCAGCGGTAAAAATACACTCTTGCCGGTTAAAAACAGAGTTAGAGGTCCCTCTTTAAGAGGCCTGCTTCTCCAGTCCCTGGGGCATCGGCTGTGTAACAGTTCCGACGGCCTCCTCGGTCAATTCCCGGGGGTAAAAAACAGGGACAATCACAGGGTAATGAGAAACCCTGGGTCAGGGGAGGTACAAAACCTCCCCCAAAGTTAAATTCATGGAAGGGTTGCCCCCACTCAGTCGGGTGGGGGGAGGACTCCAGTTGTTCGCAAGAGACCTGGCGGGACACGATCAAAACAGATAGGTGCTCTCCGCAGTGTGTTTGGGATACAGATTGGAGTTAAAAGACTCTCCTCCTTCCCATTTTTGAGGTCAAACGTGCCAAGGGATCCCCGGAAGAGAGAGTCCCTCCTGTTGGCACTAGAACAACTATTGCTCCAAGGAGTAATTATGGAGGTTCCCCTGGAAGAATGGGGGTTCGGGTTTTACTCAAACCTCTTTACAGTCCCGAAGCAAACGGGGACGGGAGGCCCATATTAATTCTAAAAGGGCTAAACAAATTCCTGTATATCAGGACTTTCCGATGGAGTCGATCCGAGCGGTGGCCACTGCCCTACAAGGGGAGGATTGGTTAGCCGCGATCGACATCAAAGATGCTTATTTGCACATTCCCATCTTTCCAGTCCACCAAAAATTTCTACGCTTTGCAGTAGAAGGGCGCCATTTTCAGTTCAGAGCCTTACCCTTCGGTCTGGCCACAGCACCACGAGTGTTTACAAAGATTCTGGCCCTTTATTGGCCAATCTAAGAACACAAGGTGTAATGATAATGGCATATCTAGATGACTTGTTGCTGATAGACCACTCAGTGAAAAAACTAGACGTGGTCGTTCACAAGACAATCAAGTATCTGGAATCTCACGGTTGGATTATCAACCGAGACAAGTCAGCCCTAAAAACCAGTCAAAAGTCTGGAATACTTGGGGCTAAGGTTGGATTCAGGCCAGAGAAAAATATTCTTGCCTCGAGGAAAGGTGTTGTCTTTGAAAGATTTGATCCACTTAGTGGGTACAAAAAAGACAGCCGTCCATACGCCTGTGCATGAGGCTGCTGGGAAAAATGGTGGCATCATTCGAAGCAGTACCCTACGGTCAATTCCATTCAAGGAATTTGCAAAGGGCCATACTGTCAGCCTGGAACAAAAAAGTTCAGGCCCTAGACTTACCAATGTCCTTGTCCCCTTCCGTTCACGAGAGCCTCCGTTGGTGGTTGGTTCTCCAGAATCTGGAAAAAGGGAAATCCTTCAGTCCGATTTCTTGGAAGGTGGTCACTACAGATGCCAGCCTTATAGGCTGGGGAGCAGTACTGGAGCAATGGTCTCTCCAGGGCAGATGGTCGGATGCAGAAAAGGCCCTGCCCATCAATCTCTTAGAGATACGAGCAGCCCGGTATGCCCTAGTAGCATGGACATCCAAACTCCAAGGGTCCCCTGTCAGAATTCAATCAGACAATGCCACGGCAGTGGCATATATCAATCATCAGGGTGGCACCAGGAGTCGTGCAGCCCAGAGGGAAGTAAATTGCATCCTGAAATGGGCAGAAAGATATGTCCCAGCCATATCCGCGGTATTCATTCCAGGAGTGGAGAATTGGAAGGCGGACTTTCTAAGTCGCCAACAATTATGCCCAGGGGAATGGTCCCTTCACCCCGAGGTTTTTCGGACAATATGTCAGCGGTGGGGAACACCGGATGTAGATCTGCTAGCATCCAGATTCAACGCAAAGGTGGACAGGTTTGTCTCTGGGACAAGGGATCCCCTAGCTTGCGGCTCGGATGCCCTAGTGTTCCCTTGGGATCAGTTCAAGCTGATATATGCATTCCCACCGCCACAATTGTTACCTCGATTACTCCGCAGAATCAGGGTAGAAAAGAAACCAGTGATTCTGGTGGCTCCAGCGTGGTCCCGAAGAGCATGGTACGCGGAGATTGTAAAAATGTCAGTGGGGAGTCCTTGGACTCCCCCACATCGTCCGGACCTGCTTTCGCAAGGACCGATATACCACCCTTCCTTACCAGCCCTAGGTTTGACGGCCTGGCTATTGAAGCCCACATTCTAAAAAAGAGAGGGCTCTCTAATCCTGTGGTATCTACCATGATCAATGCCAGGAAGCCGGTATCCAGGCAGATCTACTATAGAATCTGGAAGGCGTACATCGCGTGGTGTGAGGCCAAGAAATGGCATCCACGTAAGTACGTAATAGGTAGGATTCTGGACTTCCTACAGTGGGCTGTAGATAGGAAGCTTGCCTTGAGTACTATCAAGGGTCAGATTTCGGCCTTGTCAATATTTTTTCAAAGGCCCTTGGCTTCGCATTCACTAGTCAAAGCCTTTATACAAGGGGTGATGCGTATTAGTCCTCCGGTTAATATTCCCATATGTCCATGGGATCTAAACCTGGTTCTGTCGGTTCTACAGAAACAACCATTTGAACCATTACAGCATATTTCCTTGGTTCTTCTCACCAGGAAATTGATTTTTCTAGTAGCCATTTGTTCGGCTAAAAGAGTGTCGGAATTAGCAGCTATGTCCTGTAAAGAGCCATATCTGGTTATCCATAAGGACAGAGTAGTGTTACGTCCTCATCCAGCCTTTCTTCCTAAGGTGGTATTGAGGTTTCATTTGAACCAAGATGTGGTTCTTCCTTCTTTTTTCCCCAAACCTACTTCGGTAGAGGAAAAGTTATTGCATTCTTTGGATGTAGTAAGAGCAGTTAAAGCTTATCTAAAAGCCACTGCTCAGATTCGCAGAACGGATACTTTGTTTATTCTGCCGGAAGGCCCCAGAAAGGGTCAGGCAGCGTCAAAATCTACTTTAGCCAAGTGGATTCGACAGGTCATAATACAAGCCTATGGCTTGAGAAGGAGACCGCCTCAGTTCAAAGTTAGAGCGCACTCCACGAGAGCAGTTGGAACTTCATGGGCAGCGCATCACCAGGCCTCCCTGGCTCAAATCTGTAAGGCCGCAACATGGTCTTCAGTACACACGTTTACTAGGTTCTACCAGGTGGACGTTAGAAGTCAGGAGGATGTCGCCTTTGGGCGCAGTGTGTTGCAGGCCGCAAAAGATCCTCATGTCTGATGGCGCTCAACTTATGTATGGTGTATCCCCCCCCTCATTGGGCATTGCTTTAGGACATCCCATTAGTAATGACTATGTCGCTCTGTGTCCCGTGATGTACGAGAAAGAAAATAGGATTTTTATAACAGCTTACCTGTAAAATCCTTTTCTTGGAGTACATCACGGGACACAGAGCTCCCACCCCTCTTTGGGGACACTTATTGCTTTGCTACAAAACTGAGGTACTCCCGGATGGGAGGGGCTTATATAGGGGAGGGTACTTCCGGTTTTGGAAGTTGCCAGTGCCAGCACCTGAAGGTATCTATATAACCCATTAGTAATGACTATGTCGCTCTGTGTCCCGTGATGTACTCCAAGAAAAGGATTTTACAGGTAAGCTGTTATAAAAATCCTATTTTTTTTAAATTTGCGTCGGGGTTCCCCTTAATATCCATTCCAGACCTAAAGGGCCTGGTAATTGAATTTGGGGGAACCCCCACGCTTTTTTTTTTTTTTTTTTATCAATGACTTTTCTATGTATTGATAAAAGCCGACAATTCATTAATAGCCGTGAGTGAGTTTTAAATGACTTTTTTTCCTTCAAAAATGACACTTTGTGCAGGGACTGTTCTAAGCACGGGAAACATGTGCGACTTTACATTCATATCATACACACCCCCAGGTATGAAATTTAAAGGAATATTTTACTTTTATTTTTTCATTTTAAGCATTATTAAAATCACTGCTCCTAAAAAACGGCAGTTTTTAAAACTTTTTTTTGCATTGATACATGTCCCCTGGAGCAGGACCCAGGTCCCCAAAAACTTTTTAGGACAATAACTTGCGTATAAGCCTTTATAATTAGCACTTTAGATTTCTCCCATAGACTTTTCGAATTTGCCGCGAGCACCCCAAATTGTTCGCTGTTCGGCGAACGGGCGAACAGGCAATGTTCGAGTCGAACATGAGTTCGACTCGAACTCGAAGCTCATCCCTACTGAGGTGTTATGGAAGACCAGGATGCTTCAATAGCGGCCTTCAGCTCTTCTGCATTGTTCGGTCTCATGTCTCATCTTTCTCTTGGCAATGCCCCATAGATTCTCTATGGGGTTCAGGTCAGGCGAGTTTGCTGGCCAATCAAGCACAGTAATCCCACGGTCATTGAACCAGGTTTTGGTGCTTTTGGCAGTGTGGGCAGGTGCCAAGTCCTGCTGGAAAATGAAGTCAGCATCCCCACGGAGCTCGTCTGCGGAAGGAAGCATGAAGTGCTCCAAAATCTCCTGGTAGATGGCTGCCTTAACCTTGGACTTAATGAAGCACAGTGGACCAACACCAGCAGATGACATGGCTCCCCAAATCAACACAGACTGTGGAAACTTCACACTGGACTTCAAGCATCTTGCAGTGTGTGCCTCTCCATTCTTCCTCCATACTCTGGGTCCTTGGTTTCCAAATGAGATGCAAAATTTTCTCTCATCAGAAAATAGGACTTTGGACCACTGAGCTACAGACCAGGTCTGTTTTTCTTTAGCCCAGGTAAGACGCTTCTGACGTTGTTTGTTGTTCAGGAGTGGCTTGACAAGAGGAATACGACATTTGAAGCTCATGTCCAGGATCCGTCTGTGTGTGGTGGCTCTTGATGCACTGACTCCAGCCTCAGTCCACTCCTTGTGAAAGTCTCCAACACTTTTAAATGGCCTTTTACTGACTATCCTCTCCAGGCTGCGGTCATCCCTGCTGCTTGTGCACCTTTTTCTTCCACACTTTTCCCTTCCACATAACTTTCTATTAATGTGCTTTGATACAGCATTTGGGAACATCCAACTTCTTTTGCAATTACCTTTTGAGGCTTTTCCTCCTTATGGAGGGTGTCAATGATAGTTTTCTGCACAACTGTCAGGTCAGCAGTCTTTCCCATGATTGTGATTCTTACTGAACCAGACTGAGAGACCATTTAAAGGCTCAGGAACCCTTTTCAGGTGTTATGGCTTAATTAGCTGATTAGAGTGGGACACTTTGAGCCTAGAATATTGCACCTTTTCACAATATTCAAATTTTCTGAGATTGTGGATTTGGGGTTTTCATGAGCTGTAAGCCATAATCACCACAATTATGACAAATCACAGCTTGAACTATCTTGCTTTGCATGTAATGAGTGTATCTCATATATTAGTTTCACCTTTTAAGTTGCATTAGTGAAATAAATGAACTTTTGCACGATATTCAAATTTTTCGAGTTTCATCTGTAGTATGGACTAGCATTGCTTCTATTGCCATCTATTGCTTAAAGGCTAAATCAAACCAGCCAATAGCTTTTCCTGCTGAAGTCACATGTGCCAAGGATGTTTGCTGAGGTTTGTACTATTAACATATACTGTATTGTAATCATTGCCTAGTCTTTTAAAGTGGTTGTAAACCCACTTTGTAAACAAAAACCTAGAGGTAAGCCTAGATTAAGGCTTACCTGTAGGTGCAAGAAATACCTCCTAAACCTACACGGTTTAGGAGATATTTGCAAAAAAAGACATGCACCGATGTCTACGGCGCATGCGCGCCGTAGACAACGGTGCATTCACAGGGTTAATCCCATTCACAATTCCGGCTCTGCCGGAATAGACAGCTCCCGCGCGCATGCGCGGAGTGACGTCTTTGCCGCTCCGGCCAATCACAGCGCCGCAGCGCCGCTGTGATTGGCTGGAGCGGCGATACCCGGAAGTAACCTTCCGGGTATCTGAGGAGCGATGGCTGCGGACAGAGCGGGGGACGAGGATGGCTTCGGGGGTCCCGATCTAAGGTAAGTGATGCATAATGAGCTAGTATGCTAGTCATACTAGCTCATTATGGCTTTGTCTTGCAGGTGATTTAAAAAAATAAATAAAAATTATCTGGGTTTACAACCGCTTTAAGGTTTTTCAATAAACCAAGATCCCCTCCCCCCAAAAGAACTGTTTGGAATAAGAGTAAAAATACCTCACCCCTGGCTTCTTCATTGCAGAGGTGACATACTGCTCCTTAATAAATATACTTACCTTACCTCCAGTTTTCTGCACTGCAATGTCACACTCCTTCCCTCAAGATCCCGGGGAATGGTGAGTATTCCAAATTTCACAAGAAGACATTCCTGCCCTGTGCTAAAGTGACTTCTCAGCAGATTTGGAATATTCAAAAGTCCCCAGCATCTTGACGGAAGGAGTATGTTGTCACCCCTTGCACTGCAGAAGCTGGAGGGTAAGGTATGTATATTTATTAAAGCGAAGTAAAACTGACATTGGCTCCTGCTGCTCTCTGTCCTATGAGAAGATGAAGAGAGCAGCGCTTCTGCAGAAAGGCACAGTCCTGGATCAAGAAAATGTCCCACTATCTTCAATATCTTGACATTAGAACCACTTTACCTTAAAAGAGAAGTAGGAGTTTCCTTTTTTTTGCTTACATCTATTCTATGTGAGCTGCTGATATCTATAAACCCTCCCAGCCCTCTCAGAAGTGCCCCCATTCTGTTAAAATCGAGATAAATACCTGTGGGAGGTTCTACGGTCTTTCATACAGCATCATCCAGACAATGGTGTGAATATAGAGTCTGGATACACCTCCTTTCCTGTCATTTTGCTTGATTGATGTCGGCTCTCCTCCCTCTGCTTGTTTCTGAGACTTTACAGAGGTAGCTGCTCCCCCCTCCCTTTCCCTCCTCCGTCCTCCCCCTCCCTATCTATCAGCACAGCCACGTCTCTTAGGGGAGTGGGGACAGAGGCAGGGTGTGTGTTGGTGTGTTGGTGGAGATGTTCACACCCCCTGAGAACTTTTCAAACTGAAAATGGACCGTTTTTGCCAGCAGAAGGAAAGTTCATGTGCACATGCTGTAAAAACTAAAAGAGGTAGGAAAAAAACATCAGCTGATATGTGACTAAAGTGATATGTACTAGTTATTTAACCCATCCCATACTTCTCTTAAGTATTAGATATGTACATGAGGGCAACCATATCTGCTAATTACATATGCAGCCTCTGCTTCCTGCTTTGCAGTCTTACATGTGGTTATGTTTTACCAATTCTTTCTACAATGTAAAGCTTGCCATACACTGTAAAATCTATCAATTTCCCCATCCACGTTAAACAGCATGGATGCACAAATCTTCCCTGCCAGCTACTGTATTTTGAGAGCCAGTACCCTTTGCTGTCAGAATACAGAATCGTGGCTGCATCTGATTGGATGCAGCAGCTCTTTGATCAACATTTTTTTGTCTAGCTACTTTGAATTTTAGATCAAAGTATGTTGGATGGGAGGGTGCCAAAAGGGCCACCATAGCTTCACCAGAACCTGGCCAAAAATGTGTTCAGTGTATGGCCAGCTTTTGGCCAATCCACCAAAATTAATTCCTTTTCGATTGTGGCTGTTGACTTAAAGAGGAGGTCCAGCCCCCCCCACAAAAAATTAAAAGTCAGCAGCTACAAATACTGCAGCTGCTGACTTTTAATATATGGACACTTACCTGTCCTGGGAGCCTGCGATGTCGGCACCCCAGCTGATCTTCGAATCGGCTGTCGGGTACAGCCGCTGCCATTCCTGGTAAGGGAACCCAGCAGTGAAGACTTTCGGCTTCGCAGCCGGTTCCCTACTGTGCACGTGCGAAGCGCACTGAGCTTTCTAATTGGTCCGGCGGAGGAGGGGGCCTATCTCCCGGAAGTGGGGCACTGTACCTGTCAAAAACAGGTAACTGTTCCCCCCTCCCCCTAAAAGGTACCAAATGTGGCACCAGAGGGGGGAGGAGACGGATAAGCGGAAGTTCCCCTTTTGACCCCTGTGATGCTTTTTACCTGTGGGAGCCTTTATAAACTCTTGCAGCTGCATTCCTAATTTTTTCAATCATTATGAAGACTTGTATGCATGAAAGCAAAAATAGTAGGTATTACTCTAACATTTTTTGTTTCCAGGAGAATCAAGTTGCTCCTTGTGCTATGATGAAGACTTTTCTACAGCGTTAGGTATGGAAATTCTTTTGTTCTCAATATATGTAATTTTTTTTTAGTTTGCAGAAATGTTCTTGAAATCTCTCTCTCTCTCTCTCTCTCTCTCCCTCTCTCTTTAAAAAAAATAGAACACACTCCTCAACATACTACTCTGCGCCAGATCACGTACCTAGTACGTGATCTGACACTTCCGGGTCTGGGGCGCGCACGTGCGTGCCACTGGCAACCTGCTGTGATTCTACACAGTGGGAGCCCAGCAGCGGGTACTGCGAACTCGATGTCTGCCGCCACCCGCCGATTACACAAGACACAGGCAGAATGACAATCTGTCTATGTAAACAAGGAAGATTGTCGTTCTGTCAGTTCTGCTAAGCTGAAACACAAATCTTTGCCTTCCCCTAGTCAAAGCACCTCCCCACAGTGAGTAAGCACACCCGAGGCACACATTTAACCCTTTGTGCGCCCCTGATGTTAACCCCTTCCCTGCTAGTGTCATTAGTACAGTGACAGTGCATATTTTTTAGCACTGATCACTAGGGGTGCGCATCTTCACTGGTCTCATGATTCGATTCGATTTTGATTATCTGGTAAGCGTTTCGATTCGATTCGATAACGCGATGCATCACGATGCATCACAATTACCGACAAGCTCCCTCTTCCGCTGCCTAGGCGGCCCTTTCTCCCTGCGATCTTCTGGGACACATCACAGGTCCCAGAAGATTGCCGGGCTAGTGAGACATGCGCACTTGCCTGTGAAGCTGCAAGCTGTCACAGCCGGATGCCTACAGTAGTATTGCCAGTGCAGTGGACAGGCGGGGGAGAGAATGGAGGGTTCAGGTGGCCACGTCGCTGAATTGTGGGACAGGTGAGTGTCTTTCTTCGCACACTTGTGGAATGGCGACAAACTACGGTACCAAAAAATCTCCATAGGTGACGTTTTCAAAAAAAAATAACGGCTACATGTTAGAGTTACAGAGGAGGTCTAGTGCTAGAATTATTTCTCTCGCTCTGAAGATCGCGGCGATACATCACATGTGTGATTTGAACACCGTTTACATATGCGGGTGCGGGCGCGACATGAGTATGTGTTTTCTTTGCTGCGCGAGCTCGCGGGGACAGGGGTGCTTTAAAAAAACATATTTTTTTCTATTTATTTGATTTCTTTTTTTTACATTGTGTTAAAAAAAAAAAAAAAAATGTTTGATCAATTTTATTGCTGTCACAAGGAATGTTAACATCCCTTGTGACAGTAATAGGTGGTGAAAGGTACTCTTTATGGAGGGATCGGGGGTCTAAAAGACCCCAAATCCCTCCTTTGCACTTCAAAGTATTCAGATCGATTCTGAATACTGTCATTTTTTTTTAAAACTGGCGCCATTGGCAGCCGAGTAAATCGGAAGTGACGTTCCAGTCTGTCTCTAGCCACTGCAAGTAGCGGCTCACGGATCGGGTCTCCCGGTGGGACGGGAGGCCCGGTCAGAGCGGCGGAAGGTGGCGGGAGGGGGGGATGTCCCCTCCCGCTCCTCCGGGATAACAATCGAGCGGCTTTTAGCCACATCGGTTGTTATCACTGGAAAGCCGACCGCCCACTCTAAAAACGGTACCGGGATGATGCCTGCAGCTGCTGGCATCATCCCGGTAATCGATTTTCCCGGTCGCATGCATCAATGCCGCATTGGGGACACCCGAATCGCGATGCACCGATTAATTTTGGCACTCCTACTGATCACTGTATTAGTGTCACTAGTGCGCAAAAAGTTTCAAAGGTGTCAGTTAGGTGTCCGATTTAACCGCCGCATTATCGCAGTCCCGCTATAAGTCGCTGATCGCCGCCATTTCTATAAAAAATAAATAAGAAAAAAAAATGGCATAGTTTGTAGACGCTTTAACTTTTGCGCAAACCAATCAATATACGCTTATTGGGATTTGTTTTTACCAAAAATATGTAGTGGAATATATATTGGCCTAAATCGATGAAGAAATTTGATTTTCCTGACAGACTCCATGGCAGCCTACGTGTGGTTTAATCCCGCCTCTAATACCTCATAGGACCCTACTCCCATAAATCGTTGCTTCTAGCCAGAGACCGTGTTCCTTTTTTTGTCCTCCTCCTAGGACCAAGGTGTGCTTTTTCTTACCTTAAAAAAGTTTTCACTGCGATTCAGTCCTGGTTGCACGAGTTTCATGGCGGTTCTGTTTGGAGATCCAGCTAGCCCAGCTATTAGCAGGGTGGATGCGGGTGACATTTTGCGGTGCCACGAAGAGCTTACTAACCTGGCCATTGGCAGGCAAGCGGCAACTTGGCCAAATGTCCTAGCTATTAGCGGCAAACCCATTGAGAAAACGCCCAGGTCGTGCAGTGAAGGGATGGCTCCTAAAGTTCCAGGCTGGATCAGTATCGTATACATCGCTTGATATTTAAAAAAATGGCAGCAGTGTTTGTGTGTCGTTTGTCTTCCTCTTCCCCTCGGCTTTATGGGGGCTGGAAAGCATCTGCGTTCCACTAAGCCACCTCTTCCGGGTTGTGTGCACAGCAGTGAACCTCGTCCGAGATCGAGGCTTGGTTCACGCGTGCGCAATACGGATCGCGGCGGCGTTTGCGCATGCGCACGAGCTCCGCTGTTTCACGCTGTGGGCGCGGTGACGTCATCGTCGGCGCCAAGTTTAAATAGCTGTCAGATACAGCTATAACTTGGGATGTCCTGCAGGCTCAGTCAGCTACTTCCCGGTGCTTCGTTTTGGCGTGGTAAAGGTAGGAAAACCTGTTTATTACAAGGATGGTGTTTTGTACCTCAAAGGACGAGTCTGACTTGTAGGAGAAGACCTCTCATACAGCTCTGGTTCAGGAGCCACCGGAGTGGGAACAGTGGTCTCGGGAACACAACGGGGTAGGAGTGCCTGTGGAGACTGTGGTGGTTGACACTGTAGGCTGGAACTGCGGATGACGGCAGGATCAGTAGCAGGCTGAAGCAAGGAGAGATAAGCCAGGTCAACACTGGAACACACAGAGCAAGTAGCAGGCAGGTGCAGGGTCAGACGAGCCGGGTCAGATCAGGTGGTCAGGCAGAGCAATGCGGTGGACTGGAGCAGGATCAGATAAGCAGGCAGAGGTCTGGCAACGGAACAACAGGTAATAGTAGCAGGGTCAAGGCAGGCCGAGGTCAGGGTTGGAGATAACAGGTAAGTCAGCAGAGCCGGGTCGTCCACGTAATCAGATAGCAGATGCAGGTAAAGATACACAGAAGCTGCAGATCAGACAGCAGTGCACTATTGCAACTGCTGGCTTTTTAAAGGCCTAATGGCGCCATGTCATTTAGCGTGCACGCGCAATTGGCGCATGCGCGTGCGCAATTGGCGCGCGCCGACGCACAGGTACAGAGGGAAGCAGGGATCGTCCTCTATTTCTGGCAAGTCCCTGACATTGCCCCCCCCAAGGGGCAGCCTACGGATGCCTAACCGGCCTCTTCTTTCAGGATGGGCAAGGAAAAATGCATGAATTAATTCCTTAGCATGAATGTTACGTTCAGGTTCCCAGGAGTTATCCTCCGGACCGTAACCTTTCCATTTAATTAGAAATTGCACTTGACCTTGCCGTCTCCTACAATCGAGGATGGCTTCCACCTCGTATTCCTCACTTCCATCAATAATAACAGGTTCTGGTGGTCTGGACCCTCTGTCAGGGAAGGGATCAGGTACTGCAGGTTTGAGTAAAGAGACATGAAACACTGGATGTATCTTAAAAGAGTCAGGTAAGGAAAGTTCATACGATACCTCGTTGATTTTTCTCTTCACCGAAAAGGGTCCTAAGAACTTGGGTGCTAATTTTTTCGAAGGGCAAGCCAACCTCAGGTTATTTGTGGAGAGCCATACCTGATCGTCCACTTGCAGGTCCAATTCCCCTCTCCTTTTTCTGTCAAAAGCTTTCTTGCTGTCTGCCTGGGCCTTAGTCACTGCTTCCTGCAACACTTGGTTATTGCGACTGAGGAAGTCCACCATGCTCTGTACCGCTGGAATTGGAGATTCTGGAAGAAAATCAGGTAAAAAAGACAGGTGAAAACCATAATTAGAGAAGAAGGGAGATTGCCCTGTGGCCGAGTGGCTGGCGTTGTTATAGGAAAATTCTGCTAGGGGCAGTAAGGATACCCAGTCATCTTGGACAAAGGACGTGAAACATCTGATGTATTGTTCAAGAGTCTGATTCGTCCTCTCAGTTTGTCCGTTCGTTTGGGGGTGATAGGCCGAGGACAAAGCTAGTTCAATCTTCAGGGTCTTACATAATGCTCTCCAGAAACGTGAGGTAAATTGTACTCCCCTATCTGATATGATGTTTGCAGGAACTCCATGCAATCTGACAATCTCCTTAATGAACACACGGGCTGTTTCCATAGCGGATGGAGTACTCTCTAATGGTAGGAAGTGGGCCATTTTAGAAAGTCGATCCACGACTACAAAGATTGCGGTACACCCTTCAGAACATGGAAGCTCTACTATAAAGTCCATGGAGATCATCTTCCATGGTCTATCCGGTACAGGTAAGGGTTTCAATAGTCCCCCGGCCCCACTCCTTGCTGTCTTGTTCCGGTTACAGACAGGGCATGTACTTACATATTTCTTGCAAAACTCCTCCAGACCTGGCCACCAGAATGTGCGACGTACCAATTCGAGGGTCTTGCGGACCCCGAAGTGCCCTGCCAGTGGATGATCATGAAGAAGTTTTAACACTCCAACTTGCAAGTCACCAGGGACAAAGATTTGACTCCCCCTCCACAGTAGGCCATCTCTGGACGTCAAGGTAATTCCAGGGGGTCTCCAAGAATCAGTGGATGCTTCCTTAATCTGGGAGAGAAGGTCCGTTTGAAGAAGTAGAAAGTTGCCTGCGGGTAAGATGGTGTCAGGGACAGAAAGGTCCTTGCGCCTTTTCTTGCAGCGGGAGGCGTTGCTGAATGGCAAAGGTGATATCGACAAAACAGCTACATGCCCCGGAGTCGACAATAGCGTTGACTGTTATTGTTCTTCCCGGAAGTTGGAATGAGAGAGGGAGAGCAAGGTGGGTTGCATTGGCAGACAGAGTTGACAGGTTGGCAGATATGGAAGAAGGGCACTTACGCACCTTGGCGGGGCAGTTGTGCACGTAGTGGCCGGCCTCGCCACAGTAGAGGCAAAGATTGTGCTGTCTGCGACGTGCTCGTTCTTCAGGGGATAAAGTTGATCGTATCACTCCTATTTGCATGGGCCTGGAAGTGTCTGGAACTGGACCGGCAGGATCTGAACAGGTTGGTGCCAGGTAACGGGAAGAGGGAGCTGGCGCCCTCGGGGTCCTCCACACGGGGCGGCCTTGCTGAGTGGACCGCTCTGACCGACGCTCACGGAGTCGCCGATCGATTTGGATGGACAGGGTGATCAGATTTTCAAGAGTACCTGGTATACCCACTCGGGCAAGCTCATCCTTGAGGCTGTCAAAAAGACCCATACGGAATTGGTGTTGTAAGGCAGCATCATTCCATTGAGTGTCTGAGCTCCAGCGCCTAAAGTCTGTGACGTAGTCCTCGGCCGCTCTGCGACCTTGCTGGAGCGCAAACAGGGCAGCTTCCGCTGTGGCGGTCCGCTGGGGGTCCTCATAAAGCTGAGCCATGGCCTCAAAAAAGACTAACAAGGAGTGGGTCTGTGCGCTGCTCTGCTCGAGTAGTCGGTGGGCCCAACTCTGGGGTTCTCCTTGGAGTAGGGTGATGACAAACCCCACTATGGTGGCTTCAAGTGAAAAAGTCCGGGGTTGTAGAGAGAAGTATAGCTGGCATGCATTTTGGAAGGCCCGGAATAGGCGCAGTCTCCTGTGAATCTTTCCGGAACAGGAACTCTGGGTTCAGGCGGAAGCATCACTACAGAAGGAGCGGAGGCAGACTGTATGGGTGCAGCGGGGGAAACTGAAGCCACATGACTGAAATCTGATAAGTTCTGGACCCGCTCGTCCAATTTGACATGTCCTTCTTGTAGGGATTTAATGGCTTGTGTGAGAGCTGCAAGGTGTGTGCAAATCTCCTCCATGGGTGAGGTTTCTCCTGCAGACTCGGTTATGGCTGTCTGATACTGTTACGTACCTCAAAGGACGAGTCTGACTTGTAGGAGAAGACCTCTCATACAGCTCTGGTTCAGGAGCCACCGGAGTGGGAACAGTGGTCTCGGGAACACAGCGGGGTAGGAGTGCCTGTGGAGACTGTGGTGGTTGACACTGTAGCTGGTTGATGATCCTCCAAGTAGGCTGGAACTGCGGATGATGGCAGGATCAGTAGCAGGCTGAAGCAAGGAGAGATAAGCCAGGTCAACACTGGAACACACAGAGCAAGTAGCATGCAGGTGCAGGGTCAGACGAGCCGGGTCAGATCAGGTGGTCAGGCAGAGCAATGCAGTGGACTGGAGCAGGATCAGATAAGCAGGCAGAGGTCTGGCAACGGAACAACAGGTAATAGTAGCAGGGTCAAGGCAGGCCGAGGTCAGGGTTGGAGATAACAGGTAAGTCAGCAGAGCCGGGTCGTCCAGGTAATCAGATAGCAGATGCAGGTAAAGATACACAGAAGCTGCAGATCAGACAGCAGTGCACTATTGCAACTGCTGGCTTTTTAAAGGCCTAATGGCGCCATGTCATTTAGCGTGCACGCGCGAGCGCAATTGGCGCACGCACGCAATTGGCGCATGCGCGTGCGCAATTGGCGCGCGCCGACGCACGGGTACAGAGGGAAGCAGGGATCGTCCACTATTTCTGGCAAGTCCCTGACAGATGGCTTGTGTTAGACTTTTCCTTCCCTGTGACACGTACCTTGGAGGTGAGCCTGATGTGCAGAGGGAGACCTCTCGTACAGCCCTGGTTCCCAGGTCACTGGAGTTGGGACAGTGGCCGAAAGAGCACAGTGGGGTATGAGTGCCTGTTAGGTTCTCCTGGACTAGATGAGAAGCCCGCTATGGACAGCTGAAGATGCAGGTCAGGTGATGCAGGCCAGCGGGTGCAGGTAGCTGGGGATGCGGCTGGAAGGTGCAGATCAGCTGATGCAGGTAGCCGAGGATGCCGGTAGATACGGATACAAGCAGCAGGCAGGAGAAAGGTCAGACGAGCCAGGTCATGCACAGCGGATCAGATACAGGCAGAAGCGTCAGGCAACGGAGGGTCAAGTTCAGGCTGGATCAGGCAACAGAGGATCAGGCAGACAGATGAGCAGGACTGGGTCTAGGAAGCCAAAGGTCAGGACTAGAGATAGCAGCAAGGTCAGGAAGCCGGGTCAGAGTAACAGCAGGTGCAAGTTCAGGATCAGGTCACAGGATAACTGCAGATCAGACAGCAAGAGTCTGGACAGGAGAAGCCCCTTTTAAAGGCCACTGGGCGCCAAGGCAGCGTCACCGTGCGCGCGCGATTGGCGCGCGCATGCACGAATGGCGCACGCGTATGCGCAATGGAAAGCTTCTGTTTACACTTGGAAGCCTACCAGCGGGGATGTGCCTGAGCCTTGTTGTGGGTACCAGAGGCATACGTCCATGACACCCTGTATTTATTGTATGGTCAATTTTTGCAGTTTCCTAGCTTGAGCTATGGACGTCTCACTGCCCCCCAGTGGCCAACCCTTGCGCTGCAGGTAGGAATTTTTCTTTCCTTCTGCTTAGCAGTATTGGGTTCTTTTACATGAGCCAATGTATTTTTCTTTCTTTCCTTTTCTCAGCCCCTCTAGGTCTGAAAATAGACACTCAGCACGCGAAGATAATGTTAAATCTAAAACACATCATCATTCTTCATCTAGTTCTAGACATCATAGATCATCCTCCAGACATCATAGTAAGGAGCCCAGGTCTAGGTCTAGGCACCACTCTCACCGCCATTCCAGTCATTCTGAAAAGAGAGTCTGCTGGGGTTGTAAGGCTCAGGTCCCGGAAGGTAAATCCCTCTGTGAGCCATGTTATTCCCGAGCAGTAGGAGAGAGAGGAGGTGGAGACCACCAAGTGGAGGCACTAGTCAGAAGAGTGGTCCAGGAATCCCTGAGCAAAACTGACTCCAGCCGTACCACCATTCCTCCTGTGGACCCAGCCCCAGTCCTGGTACAGGATGACCCCGAAATCCCGAGTCCCTCTCGGCATGATTGCTCCTCAAGCGAATCCTCACATTGTGATGTTGAAGAGGTCAGCAATACCACAGGGTTTGATTTCTCTTCAGTACCAGACTTGATCAAAGCAGTCAAAAACGCTTTAAAATGGGATGAACCAATAGAAGCTCCTTCTAAACAAAGGAAGTACTTTAAACAACTTAAGAAGGAGCGCCCAAATTTCCCCTTTTTGGGTGAACTTGGGGATATTATTACAGATGAATGGACTGGCGTAGAAAATAAAAATTCATTACTTTCCAAAATCGCAAAGATGTACCCATTCAAAAGTGAGGATGTGAAACATCTAGAATCAGCTCCCCTGATTGATGCAGCCTTAATGAGGTTACCCTCCCGCTAGAAGACTCTGTTTCCTTCAGGGACGGTTTGGAAAGAAAAATAGATACGGATCTTAAACGTATATATATCACCGCGGGCATGGCCTGTAAGCCAGCATTGGCCCTTGCAACCCTGTCCAAAGCAATGGAGGCCTTGACAGATGAAGTGGATTCTTCTTTAGCAAATGTCTCTGAGGAGTTAGCCAGAAGCATGCCGATCCATGAACTAAGAATGGCGTTGGTCTTTTTGGGTGAGGCTTCTCTTGATATTATTCGCCTGGTGGCACGTGTCATGCTCTCCTCCGTTACAGCTAAACGTGCCTTGTGGCTACGTCCTTGGGTAGCTGATCCTGCCTCTAAACAGGCATGGTGCAGGATTCCCTTTCAAGGATCTTCCCTTTTTGGGAATAAGCTTGACAGCGCTATCACCCGTGCCACAGGGAGTAAGTCGGGGTTCCTTCCTCAGGATCGTCGCTTTTTTAGTCAGAAAAGACCTCAACAGAGACAAGACCAGGATCGTGCAAGAGATGTTCGCCGTTATAGGCCAGGTCGAGAATTCAGAAAGAACTGGAGAAGAAATCAGCCTTCTGGTCAAAAATCCACAAAAGTAGCCTCTTCTGGCAGACCTGAGGCCCCTAAGTCCTTTTGATATAGGTTCGGCCCAGACGGAACAAGTGGGAGCTCGGCTACTTCAGTTCCGGCACGTCTGGGCAGCCTCGATAAAAGACTTCTGAACTGTCAAAACAGTCTCTTCAGGTCACTCCTGGGTGTTTGTCAGTCCACCCACACTTCAGTTCATACCCACAGTACTACCTGGCTCGGAGGAGAAGAAACAAATCCTTCTTTCTTACACAGACACTCTCGTGGCCCAGGGTGCCGCCATACATGTACCAACAGACGAAAGGTTCCAGGGGATGTACTCACCCCTGTTCATGGTTCAAAAAAAGACCGGCTCTTGGAGACCAGTGATAGATCTGACTCATCTAAACACCTTCATCAAAAAGGAAAAATTCTAAATGGAGTCATTACTCACAATACGTCAGACAGTACAACCAGGCGACTGGCTTGTGTCCATAGATCTGAAAGACGCTTACTTTCACGTCCCGATAGCTGTGGAATTTCAAAAGTACCTTTGGTTTGCTGTGGGCCATACTCACCTCCAGTTCGTATGTCTCCCGTTCGGGCTTACAACATCGCCGCAAGTGTTTTCGAAGCTCTTGTTGGCTGTAGTAGCTCTAATCAGGACCAGAGGAATCCGGCTACATCACTACCTGGACGATCTGCTATTACTTTCCCAAAACAGGGAGCAGCTTTTAGTACATCAGTTTCAGGTCATCTCCACGCTGGCAGAATTCGGTTGGCTGTTGAACAAAGAGAAGAGTCATTTAGAACCTACGCAGTCTCTGGTTTTTCTCAATACAATACAAAGTACCATCTCCTTACCCCTGGAGAAGATTCCAGTGGTTCGAGACAGGGTTCGTCTGGCAATGGCCTCTCCTCTCCTCAAAGCTTCACAGTGCCTCAAGATAATAGGCACCATGGTATCCACAGCCCCGATGGTGAAATGGGCACAATGGAAGATGCGTCTTTTTAAGAAGGGTTTTCTCCAGCAGTGGGATCCAGGGTCTCGCGACCATTTGATATGGATAACTCCATCCATGCGGGAAAGCCTTCCCTGGTGGCTACTACGGAAGAATCTTCTCAACTGCCATTCCATAGCCCCCGTCTCCTGGGTCACAATCACGACGGATGCCAGCAACAGAGGCTGGGGAGCTCTCTGCATGCAGGAAGTAGCTCAGGGGAAGTGGGACTTCCCGTCCAAAAGGATAGTGTCCAATGTCCTGGAGATCCGAGCAGCCTTCTGTGCTCTACAAGCGTTTCTTCACCTGATAAAAGGTGCCTCAGTTCTCCTAAGGCTGGACAACACGTCGGCAGTCTCGTATATCAAGAGACAGGGAGGCACTCGCAGTCTCTCTCTACTGAGGGAGGTAGAACCAATCATGACATGGGCCCAGACAAATCTAACGAACCTGACGGCTGTCTATCTTCCCGGATCTCAGAACCTACAGGCGGATTTTCTCTCGAGAACAACCCTCGACAACAATGAATGGTCTCTCCACACCAAGGTTTTAAATTGGATCCTATCCCTGGGAATTGTACCAGAAGTAGATCTGTTTGCCTCCTCGTGCAATTTCAAACTAACAAAATATTACACGAGATATAGTTGTCCCCAGGCCTTCGGAGTGGATGCCCTGACGAATCAGTGGAGATTCAACAGGGCTTATGCCTTTCCCCCGGTACCCGTCATTCTACGGTTCCTATCGAGACTCAGGGGGGAGAAGGCCGAAATTGTGGCAATAACTCCATACTGGCCCAACAGGCCATGGTTCCCTCTCCTGTTACAGCTGAGCTTCCAGGATCCAGTTCCCCTCCCAGCCAGATCAGATCTCCTGTCTAAGGGAATAACTTTTCATCCGTGCCCGTCCCATCTCCATCTGATGGCTTGGTTTTTGAGAGGGGAAGGCTAGAGGCATTAGGTTGCCCAAGCAGAGCAATTTCTACATTGTTGAATGCCAGAAGAGCTAATACCAACAAAGTATATCAAAGGATCTGGAAAAAATTCACAGGCTATATTTCTACGGTTGAAGGTTCTCCTAATGACCCCAGGATACAAGACGTTCTAGGTTTTCTTCAAACGGGCCTGGATCTGTCCCTGTCAGTTAGTTCCCTAAGAGTGCAGATTTGGGCTATCTCTGCCTTTACAGGTATATCCTGGGCTAGACACACTCTTGTTAGACAATTCTTCAGAGGAGCTATAAGGCTCAGACCTCAGAGAAAACCGAGATTCTCCAAATGGGACCTTCCTCTGGTCTTGGATTTTTTCTCAGAAAGAGAAAGACAACACACGGGTCAACTATCTATCAAGGAGCTCTTCCTCAAAGTTGTCTTCCTTGTAGCAATAACATCGGCTAAAAGAGTTTCTGAAATTGGTTCCCTAGGATCCAAAGAACCGTTCCTGACCTTCTTTCCGGATCGTTTAGTTATGATTCCCATGCTTGGATCAAATCCTAAGGTAACGTCAGTTTTTCATGAGAATCAAGAAATCGTTCTTCCTACCTTTCGATCACCTGAGAACTCTAATGTCCATCCTTTAGATGTTGGAGAAGTTTTGAAACAATACCTGGAAGCCACAGCTTCGTTTCGCCAATCTGATCATCTGTTCATTTTCTTTCAAGGGAAAAACAAAGGTTTGCGTGCTTCTTCCAGAACCATCGCAGCCTGGATTGTTCAGGCCATCCAAGGGGCATATAAGGCGAAGGGTCTGGCTCCACCAGAGGCAGTGACCGCTCATTCAACCAGGAGCGTCTCCACATCATGGGCGGCCGCCCGTCATGTCTCCCCAGAAGTAATCTGCAAGGCGGCCTCATGGTCGTTGATAAACACATTTATGACGCACTATTGTGTAGAACCGGCTTCTTTGTCTTCGGTTAATTTTGGTTTACATGTTTTATCTGTTGACGGTGTCAATTAAACCTTTTTCTTTAACCAGCATTTGCCCACCTGGGTGTGTATGGCTAGTCATTTCCCACACGTAGGCTGCCATGGAGTCTGTCAGGAAAACGGAAAATTGATATCATATACTTACCGTAATTTTCCTTTCCTGATGGACTCCATGGCAGCAGGAGTTCCCTCCCATTGCTGGAGTAGGCTATATTACGGAACACGGTCTCTGGCTAGAAGCAAAGATTTATGGGAGTAGGGTCCTATGAGGTATGAGAGGCGGGATTAACCCACACGTAGGCTGCCATGGAGTCCATCAGGAAAGGAAAATTACGGTAAGTATATGATATAAATTTTCAGTTTTTTAAACATTTTTATTGGGTATGTCTTATAGTGCAAAAAAAAAAAGCGATCAAATACCACCAAAAGAAAGCTCTATATGTGGGAAAAAAGATTTAAAAAAATTGGATACAGCGTCGCATGACCGCGCAATTGTCAGTTAAAGTAACGCAGTGCCATATCGCAAAAAATGGCCTGGTCAGGAAGGGGGTAAAACCTTTCCAAAGCTCAAGTGGTTAACACAAGCAAAATCTTCCCCACTTCCCCACCCCGTATAAAATCCAAAACTATACGAAACAGGGATTGCCGCTCCAGACAGTTCCACCCTGATGATAATCTCCTTTCCAGGAACCGATGGTGCTGGCAATGCACAAGGCAATTGAAAATAATGATGATTAGGACAGCTGCACTCCAATCCAACGTGGCTTTATTATCAAAGTAAAATAAAAACAGGCACTTCATGTCACAGCAATGAAATCTTAGGGACAGCTAACACGTTTCACACTTAGGAGTGCTTACTCATAGCTATGAGTAAGCACTCCTAAGTGTGAAACGCGTTAGCTGTCCCTAAGATTTTGTTGTTGTGACATGTAGTGCCTGTTTTTATTTTACTTTGATAATAAAGCCACGTTGGATTGGAGTGCGGCTGTCCTAATCATCATTATTTTCAATCCCCACCCAGTACGATAGATGCTGGAGAGGCAGGAGTGTGCCATGCTCCACATTTCCAGGGGTACCAGGTATTTCTTGGTTCTCTGATGGCAAATTGGAGTAGCAGGGACACTCAGGGATGGCAAATAAAGTATGGTGCTTCCCATGAAGCAATACTGGTAAATTACCTAGTATTGACAATGTACAAGATCACTTTAAAGCAGAAGATCGCTCAAATAATATTTTTAATACCTTTTATTTAAAGTAGAGAAGGGTATAAGCCACTGCCAAGTTTTTATTACTGCCTGTGTCCCTGTCTGTGGGATTTTCCTCCACTTCCTGTCCCAGTGACTCCCCTGACATTGCCAAGAGCTCACTTCCCTGTGTTATCGTCTCTGGAGTGCATTCCCCAAATGTATCTGTAGGAAATCTACTAATGAGCCAATCACACTGTCACCACACAGCAATAAAAACCTGGCAGGGGATCTAATGCTTTCTCTTGCTATACAAAACTGAAAACAAAAGGTTTCGCCTGGAGTTCAACTTTATATATAGGGAGGTGGGTATCTTAGAAGTTAAATAAAACAGCATTGTACTGGAAACTTTGCTTTATGATTCTAAATTCATGGAATTACTGTTCACAGATATTAAAAACCTTGAATTTATGTTATGACTCTTGTGTTTTCTTTAGCTCTTCATATGAAGCAAGATTTCCTTTTTGTCTTGGCCATCAGAATAATCGTCTTCAAACTCTTAATTTTCGACCTTCTGGTGACTTGGATAGCTGTGCTCCAATTGTATTTGCCTGTAGCCACTGGCTTATAAAATTTACTGTATATGCTTCTCCCTGATGTCAACCAGAACGATAGAAGGCAGTATATCTTACAATAAACTAGTATTTCTAAATCATGCGTCGATGTATGTTATGTTTATGTAACAGTATGCGTTATTTAGGGTTGCACCATCCAATACCAGTTTTGTAAGTACTTTTCCTCAAGTACTCGCCGATACCAATTACTGATACCTATTTAAAAAAAAAAATGCTTTTGATCAATGATAATGGATGATCAACATCTCTTATAATAGAATGGGCAATGACAGGTCCTCTTTATGGAGAGATCTGGGGTCTATTAGACCCCAAATCTCTCCTCTGCCCTCCAATGCAGCCTATGACACACAGATCGGTCTGAGTGTCCACTACACTGAGTGACCACTACACTAACCTACCTGATTCCTATACTTACCTACATTATCCCTACACTAACCTACTTGACCACTACACTAACCTACCCGATTACTTTACTGACTCATCTGATCCCTACACTAACCTACCCGACCACTACACTAACCTACCCGATTCCTATACTGACCTACCTGATCCCTACACTAACCTATTTGACCACTACACTAACCTACCCGATTCCTATACTGACCCACCTAATCCCTACACTAACCTACCTGACCACTACACTAACCTACCCGATTCCTATACTGACCTACATTATCCCTACACTAACCTACTTGACCACTACACTAACCTACCCAATTCCTTTACTGATTTATCTGATCCCTACACTAATCTACCTGACCACTACACTAACCTACCCGATTCCTTTACTGACTCATCTGATCCCTACACTAACCTACCAGACCACTACACTAACCTACCCGATTCCTATACTGACCTACCTGATCCCTACACTAACCTACCTGACCACTACACTAACCTACCCGATTCCTATACTGACCCACCTGATCCCTACACTAACCCACCTGACTACTACACTAACCTACCCGATTCCTATACTGACCTACCTGATCCCTATACTAACCTACCTGACCACTACACTAACCTACCTGATTCCTATACTGACCTACCTGATTCCTACACTACTCACAATCCCCCCACATGTACAATGTAGGTGGATCAGGACTCAACCCAGCACCTGTTACTGTTCTGGAGTCCTGCCACCCAGCCGCTCCTCGGCACCCGGTAGACCACAGGCAAAGGTTTCAGCTGGGAGCATCGATAGTTTAAAAAAACTATTAGATAAGCACCTGAACGACCACAACATACAGGGATATACAAGGTAATACTGACATACAGTGGGGCAAAAAAGTATTTAGTCAGCCACCAATTGTGCAAGTTCTCCCACTTAAAAAGATGAGAGAGGCCTGTAATTGTCACCATAGGTAAACCTCAACTATGAGAGACAAAATGTGGAAACAAATCCAGACAATCACATTGTCTGTTTTGGAAAGATTTTTTTCGCAAATTTAGGTGGAAAATAAGTATTTGGTCAATATCAAAAGTTCATCTCAATACTTTGTTATATATCCTTTGTTGGCAATGACAGAGGTCAAACGTTTTCTGTAAGTCTTCACAAGGTTGTCACACACTGTTGCTGGTATGTTGGCCCATTCCTCCATGCAGATCTCCTCTAGAGCAGTGATGTTTTGGGGCTGTTGCTGGGCAACACGGACTTTTAACTCCCTCCAAAGGTTTTCAATGGGGATGAGATCTGGACACTGGCTAGGCCACTCCAGGACCTTGAAATGCTTCTTACGAAGCCATTTTTTCGTTGCCCGGGCGGTGTGTTTGGGATCATTGTCATGCTGAAAGACCCAGCCACGTTTCATCTTCAATGCCCTTGCTGATGGGAGGAGGTTTGCACTCAAAATCTCACGATACATGGCCCCATTCATCCTTTCATGTACACGGATCAGTCGTCCTGTTCCCTTTGCAGAGAAACAGCCCCAAAAAATGATGTTGCCACCCTCATGCTTCACAGTAGGTATGGTGTTCTTTGGTTGCAACTCAGCATTCTCTCTCCTCCAAACGCGACAAGTTGTGTTTTTACCAAACAGTTCTACTTTGGTTTCATCTGACCATATGACATTCTCCCAATCCTCTTCTGGATCATCCAAATGCTCTCTAGCAAACCTCAGACGGGCCCGGACATGTACTGGCTTAAGCAGGGAGACACGTCTGGCCCTACAGGATCTGAGTCCCTGGCGGCGTAGTGTGTTACTGATGGTAGCCTTTGTTACATTGGTCCCAGCTCTCTACAGGTCATTCACTAAGTCCCCCTGTGTGGTTCTGGGATTTTTGCTCACTGTTCTTGTGATAATTTTGACCCCACGGGGTGAGATCTTGCGTGGAGCCCCAGATCGAGGGAGATTATCAGTGGTCTTGTATGTCTTCCATTTTCTAATTATTGCTCCCACAGTTGATTTCTTCACACCAAGCTCCTTGCCTATTGCAGATTCAGTCTTCCCAGCCTGGTGCAGGTCTACAATTTTGTTTCTGGTGTCCTTCGACAGCTCTTTGGTCTTCACCATAGTGGAGTTTGGAGTGTGACTGTTTGAGGTTGTGGACAGGTGTCTTTTATACTGATAACAAGTTCAAACAGGTGCCATTATTACAGGTAATGAGTGGAGGACAGAGGAGACTCTTAGGCCGGGTTCACACTGGGGCGACAAACGCTCCGACATTGGGAGCTCATGTCGCATGACGTGTGAAAATCAATGTTTCCCTATGGGAGCCGTCTTAACTGGTCCGACACATGTCGGTCCGACTTTGAAAATGCTCCCTGTACTACTTTGGTCCGACTTTGATCCGACTTTAGCCCATTGACTATCATTAAAGTCGGACCGCAGTCTTGCATGATCCGACTTTGGCATGCGACTTGTGCTGTGCTGCTCTTGAGGGGGAACTCCAGGCCAAATTTTAAATAAAAAACCGGCATGGGTTCCCCCTCCAGGAGCATACCAGGCCCTTGGGTCTGGTCTGGATTTGAAGGGGAAACCCTACGCCGAAAAAAACGGCGTGGGGGTCCCCCCAAAATCCAAACCAGACCCTTATCCGAGCACGCAACCTGGCAGGCCGCAGGGGAAGAGGGGGGGACGAGAGGGCGGCCCCCCTCCCTCCTGAACTGTACCAGGCCGCATGCCCTCAACATGGGGGGTTTGTTGCTCTGGGGCAGGGGGGCGACCTGCGGCCCCCCCACCCCAAAGCACCCTGTCCCCATGTTGATGAGGACAGGGCCTCTTCCCGACAACCCTGGCCGTTGGTTGTTGGGGTCTGCGGGCAGGGGGCTTATCGGAATCTGGGAACCCCCTTTAATAAGGGGGCCCCCAGATCCCGGCCCCCCACCCTATGTGAATGAGTATGGGGTACATCGTACCCCTACCCATTCACCTGGTGGAAAAAAAATGTCAATAAAAAACACACACAGCTTTTTAAAGTAATTTATTGCACAGCTCCGGGGGTCTCCACGCTCTCAGGTTCTTTCTTCTGCCGGGCCTCCGCCATCTTCTTCCAGCTCTTTTGCTAGCGGAGAGGCCCGGTCTTCCCGTCGTCTCGTCCGGCTCTCCGTTGTCCTTCTGCCGGCCCCTCCACTATCTTCTTCCAGCTCTTTTGCTAGTCCCGAAGACCGGCCCCTCCACTAGCAAAAGAGCTGGAAGAAGATAGTGGAGGGGCCGGCAGAAGGACAACGGAGAGCCGGACGAGACGACGGGAAGACCGGGCCTCTCCGCTAGCAAAAGAGCTGGAAGAAGATAGCGGAGGCCCAGCGGAAGAAAGAACCGGAGAGCGAGAGAAGAACCGGAGAGCGGGAGAAGAAGGCGACAGAGAAGACCGGGCCGCACTAGCAAAAGAGCTGGAAGAAGATAGCGGAGGCCTGGCAGAAGAAAGAACCGGAGAGCGCGGAGACCCCCGGAGCTGTGCAATAAATTACTTTAAAAAGCTGTGTGTATTTTTTATTGACATTTTTTTTCCACCAGGTGAATGGGTAGGGGTACGATGTACCCCATACTCATTCACATAGGGTGGGGGGCCGGGATCTGGGGGCCCCCTTATTAAAGGGGGCTCCCGGATTCCGATAAGCCCCCCACCCTCAGACCCCGACAACCAACGGCCAGGGTTGTCGGGAAGAGGCCCTGTCCTCATCAACATGGGGACAGGGTGCTTTGGGGTGGGGGGGCCGCAGGTCGCCCCCCTGCCCCAGAGCAACAAACCCCCCATGTTGAGGGCATGCGGCCTGGTACGGTTCAGGAGGGAAGGGGGGGGCGCTCTCTCTCCCCCCCCTCTTCCCCTGCGGCCTGCCAGGTTGCGTGCTCGGATAAGGGTCTGGTTTGGATTTTGGGGGGAACCCCCGCGCCGTTTTTTCGGCGTAGGGCTTCCCCTTCAAATCCAGACCAGACCCAAGGGCCTGGTATGCTCCTGGAGGTGGAACCCATGACGGTTTTTTATTTAAAATTTGGCCTGGAGTTCCCCCTCAAGATTTATACCAAACACAGTGCCTGGTATTGGCGGGGATTAGGGATGAGCTTCGTGTTCGAGTCGAACATACGTTCGACTCGAACATTGGCTGTTCGATCGTTCGACGAAGATCGAACGATTTGGGCCGTTCGCGCCAAATTCGAGTGACGCGAACGGCCCACAATGCACTACGCCATCGCAGTGTCATCCAGGCGCTGTGATTGGCCAAGCATGCACTGTGACCCCGCATGCTTGGCCAATCACAGCGCCGGCAGCGAGGAGAGCAATGATTGGCCACAGGCAGGATGCCTGTGGCCAATTATTGCTGAGGGTGTTTAGTACACGCCCCACACTATAAAAGGCCGCCAGCACGGCGGCCTAGTGTAGTGTGTTCCGGAGCAGGGATAGAGTAGCATAGGCAGGGACAGTGACTGTTATTTCTTTCTTGCTTAACCTGGATTCCTTTAGTTTAGGGAAAGAGAAGGATAGGTAGGGAGAGTGTCAGTGTGTTTTGTGCTTCTGCTATAGTGTGCTTAAAAAAAAACATTTATTCTAGGGACAGAAAACTCTAGGTAGGGACAGTGTCAGTTTCTTTCACTCTGCAAGTCCTTGTTTCCAGGGACCTGGAAGGACAGTGAGTGAATTGTCCTTTTGCTATATTGTGATTAAAAAAAACATTTATTCTAGGGACAGAAAACTCTAGGTAGGGACAGTGTCAGTTTCTTTCACTCTGCAAGTCCTTGTTTCCAGGGACCTGGAAGGACAGTGAGTGAATTGTCCTTTTGCTATATTGTGATTAAAAAAAACATTTATTCTAGGGACAGAAAACTCTAGGTAGGGACAGTGTCAGTTTCTTTCACTCTGCAAGTCCTTGTTTCCAGGGACCTGGAAGGACAGTGAGTGAATTGTCCTTTTGCTATATTGTGATTAAAAAAAACATTTATTCTAGGGACAGAAAACTCTAGGTAGGGACAGTGTCAGTTTCTTTCACTCTGCAAGTCCTTGTTTCCAGGGACCTGGAAGGACAGTGAGTGAATTGTCCTTTTGCTATATTGTGATTAAAAAAAACATTTTTTTCTAGGGACAGAAAACTGTAGGTAGGGAGAGTATTTTTTTTCTTTCACTCTGCAAGTCCTTGTTTCCAGGGACCTGTAAGGACAGTGAGTTAATTGTCCTTGTGCTATATTGTGCTGAAAAAAACATTTATTCCAGGGACAGAAAACTCTAGGTAGGGACAGTGTCAGTTTCTTTCACTCTGCAAGTCCTTGTTTCCAGGGACCTGGAAGGACAGTGAGTGAATTGTCCTTTTGCTATATTGTGATTAAAAAAAACATTTTTTTCTAGGGACAGAAAACTGTAGGTAGGGAGAGTGTTTTTTTTCTTTCACTCTGCAAGTCCTTGTTTCCAGGGACCTGTAAGGACAGTGAGTTAATTTTCCTTGTGCTATATTGTGATTAAAAAAAACATTTATTCTAGGGACAGAAAACTCTAGGTAGGGACAGTGTCAGTTTCTTTCACTCTGCAAGTCCTTGTTTCCAGGGACCTGGAAGGACAGTGAGTGAATTGTCCTTTTGCTATATTGTGATTAAAAAAAACATTTATTCTAGGGACAGAAAACTCTAGGTAGGGACAGTGTCAGTTTCTTTCACTCTGCAAGTCCTTGTTTCCAGGGACCTGGAAGGACAGTGAGTGAATTGTCCTTTTGCTATATTGTGATTAAAAAAAACATTTATTCTAGGGACAGAAAACTCTAGGTAGGGACAGTGTCAGTTTCTTTCACTCTGCAAGTCCTTGTTTCCAGGGACCTGGAAGGACAGTGAGTGAATTGTCCTTTTGCTATATTGTGATTAAAAAAAACATTTTTTTCTAGGGACAGAAAACTGTAGGTAGGGAGAGTATTTTTTTTCTTTCACTCTGCAAGTCCTTGTTTCCAGGGACCTGTAAGGACAGTGAGTTAATTGTCCTTGTGCTATATTGTGCTGAAAAAAACATTTATTCCAGGGACAGAAAACTCTAGGTAGGGACAGTGTCAGTTTCTTTCACTCTGCAAGTCCTTGTTTCCAGGGACCTGGAAGGACAGTGAGTGAATTGTCCTTTTGCTATATTGTGATTAAAAAAAACATTTTTTTCTAGGGACAGAAAACTGTAGGTAGGGAGAGTGTTTTTTTTCTTTCACTCTGCAAGTCCTTGTTTCCAGGGACCTGTAAGGACAGTGAGTTAATTTTCCTTGTGCTATATTGTGATTAAAAAAAACATTTATTCTAGGGACAGAAAACTCTAGGTAGGGACAGTGTCAGTTTCTTTCACTCTGCAAGTCCTTGTTTCCAGGGACCTGGAAGGACAGTGAGTGAATTGTCCTTTTGCTATATTGTGATTAAAAAAAACATTTATTCTAGGGACAGAAAACTCTAGGTAGGGACAGTGTCAGTTTCTTTCACTCTGCAAGTCCTTGTTTCCAGGGACCTGGAAGGACAGTGAGTGAATTGTCCTTTTGCTATATTGTGATTAAAAAAAACATTTATTCTAGGGACAGAAAACTCTAGGTAGGGACAGTGTCAGTTTCTTTCACTCTGCAAGTCCTTGTTTCCAGGGACCTGGAAGGACAGTGAGTGAATTGTCCTTTTGCTATATTGTGATTAAAAAAAACATTTATTCTAGGGACAGAAAACTCTAGGTAGGGACAGTGTCAGTTTCTTTCACTCTGCAAGTCCTTGTTTCCAGGGACCTGGAAGGACAGTGAGTGAATTGTCCTTTTGCTATATTGTGATTAAAAAAAACATTTTTTTCTAGGGACAGAAAACTGTAGGTAGGGAGAGTATTTTTTTTCTTTCACTCTGCAAGTCCTTGTTTCCAGGGACCTGTAAGGACAGTGAGTTAATTGTCCTTGTGCTATATTGTGCTGAAAAAAACATTTATTCCAGGGACAGAAAACTCTAGGTAGGGACAGTGTCAGTTTCTTTCACTCTGCAAGTCCTTGTTTCCAGGGACCTGGAAGGACAGTGAGTGAATTGTCCTTTTGCTATATTGTGATTAAAAAAAACATTTTTTTCTAGGGACAGAAAACTGTAGGTAGGGAGAGTATTTTTTTTCTTTCACTCTGCAAGTCCTTGTTTCCAGGGACCTGTAAGGACAGTGAGTTAATTGTCCTTGTGCTATATTGTGCTGAAAAAAACATTTATTCCAGGGACAGAAAACTCTAGGTAGGGACAGTGTCAGTTTCTTTCACTCTGCAAGTCCTTGTTTCCAGGGACCTGGAAGGACAGTGAGTGAATTGTCCTTTTGCTATATTGTGATTAAAAAAAACATTTTTTTCTAGGGACAGAAAACTGTAGGTAGGGAGAGTGTTTTTTTTCTTTCACTCTGCAAGTCCTTGTTTCCAGGGACCTGTAAGGACAGTGAGTTAATTTTCCTTGTGCTATATTGTGATTAAAAAAAACATTTATTCTAGGGACAGAAAACTCTAGGTAGGGACAGTGTCAGTTTCTTTCACTCTGCAAGTCCTTGTTTCCAGGGACCTGGAAGGACAGTGAGTGAATTGTCCTTTTGCTATATTGTGATTAAAAAAAACATTTTTTTCTAGGGACAGAAAACTGTAGGTAGGGAGAGTATTTTTTTTCTTTCACTCTGCAAGTCCTTGTTTCCAGGGACCTGTAAGGACAGTGAGTTAATTGTCCTTGTGCTATATTGTGCTGAAAAAAACATTTATTCCAGGGACAGAAAACTCTAGGTAGGGACAGTGTCAGTTTCTTTCACTCTGCAAGTCCTTGTTTCCAGGGACCTGGAAGGACAGTGAGTGAATTGTCCTTTTGCTATATTGTGATTAAAAAAAACATTTTTTTCTAGGGACAGAAAACTGTAGGTAGGGAGAGTGTTTTTTTTCTTTCACTCTGCAAGTCCTTGTTTCCAGGGACCTGTAAGGACAGTGAGTTAATTTTCCTTGTGCTATATTGTGATTAAAAAAAACATTTTTTCTAGGGACAGAAAACTGTAGGTAGGGAGAGTGTTTTTTTTCTTTCACTCTGCAAGTCCTTGTTTCCAGGGACAGAGAAGGACACCTGAAGGTAGCCCTTATTGCTTTTTTCCCATCTCCCTGCAGGCCATCTATTAGAATGTCTGGAAGGCAAACAAGGAGAGGCAGACAGTCAGGAGGCAATAAAAGAGGGCAAGCAGGCTCTGTGTCTGGGGGCAACAGTGCTGGTCGTGGACGCGGTGCATTGTCATCAGCACATGGCCATGGGACACGCTTGTCCTTCTTTTCGGCAGCTGGACATGTTGAGCCACATCATGCCGAAGACTTGGTAGAGTGGATGACCAAGCCCTCCTCCTCCTCCTCATCCTCTCTCACCCAGGCTCAGGGTACTGGAAAAGCAGCTGCCAAAGCGTCGTCTTCCCTGGTATCAATGTCAGACAAATCATCAGTCACTCCTTCCCTAGACCCACCATGTCCTCCTCCTGAGGAGTCCCCCGAACTGTTTCAGCACAGTGTTGGGTACATGCTCCAGGAGGATGCCCAGCGTTTCGAAGGGTCTGATGATGAAACCCAGCTAGAGGAAGGCAGTAGCGTGAGAGCAGACAGAGGGGATGCTCAAGAAGGACACCAATCTGGCAGTCATGTTCCAGCAGCTGCAGCATACTGCCAGATTGGCTCCAGTGATGAGGAGGGAGGGGATGATGAGGTCAATGACTCCACGTGGGTGCCTAATAGGAGAGAGGAGGAGGAGGAGGATGAGGAGGAGGCACATCTCCAACGAGGCAGGATGCCCTTTGGTGGCCAGCGTAAGGGCAGTACACCGACGGAATCACACCGCAGAGCTCCGCCTGTGCAGGGCGCTGCCTCTGCCCGTCATTCAAAAAGTTCTTTGGTGTGGGCCTTTTTTGAGGCTAGTGCATCAGATCGCACAGCTGCTGTTTGCAACATATGTCTCAAGCGTATATCGCGTGGCCAAAACATCAGCCGCTTGGGTACCACATGCCTGACCAGACATATGTTGACCTGCCATGCAGCTCGTTGGCAAGCCTACCTCAAAGACCCACACCAAAGAACAAAGCGGACCTCTCCTTGCACCGCATCAGCTGGGATCTCCAACCCCACTATAACTTCAGTCCTCTCTGAAACATGCACTGAGAGGAATGAAGGTGTAGAATTAGGTGTGTCACAGCCAAGTACTTGCGCCCACTCTGCTAGCAGTACACCGACGTCCGATTCTAGCAGGCAAATTTCCCTGCCCCAGCTGCTGGACCGTCGAAAGAAGTTCACTCCCAGCCATCCACATGCCCAGCGGTTGAATGCTAGCTTGGCTAAATTGCTAGCGCTTCAACTGCTGCCTTTTCAGTTGGTAGACTCGGCCCCCTTCCGTGAGTTTGTGCAATGTGCGGTTCCTCAGTGGCAGGTTCCCAAACGCCACTTTTTCTCACGGAAGGCTATTCCGGCTCTCTACCGGCATGTGGAAGGCAATGTCTTGGCCTCGCTGGACAGGGCGGTCAGCGGTAAGGTGCATATTACCGCTGACTCATGGTCCAGCAGGCATGGACAGGGACGTTACCTTTCTTTCACGGCCCATTGGGTCACTCTTTTGGCAGCTGGGAAGGATTCAGGACAAGGTGCAGTAGTGTTGGAGGTTGTCCCACCGCCACGCCTCCAAAATGCTACTACTGGTTGTGACACACCTCTCTCCTCCACCCCCTCCTCTTCTTCTTCCTCCATGGCCTCTTCCTGTGGTTTGTCCTATGAACCAGCGGTGCTCCGTAGCCGTTCACGGGGCTACGCAAGTACGCAGGCAAAAAGATGCCATGCCGTGCTTGCGCTGGTGTGTTTGGGGGACAGAAGCCACACTGGGGCAGAGGTCCTGTCTGCTCTGCAGGGCCAGGCCGAGAGGTGGTTGACGCCACGCCAGCTTAAGCCAGGAATGGTGGTTTGCGACAATGGCACCAACCTCCTCTCCGCCCTCCGACAGGGACAACTGACCCATGTGCCCTGTGTGGCTCACGTCCTTAACCTGGTGGTGCAGCGGTTCTTGGGCAGGTACCCGGGCTTACAGGATGTCCTGAGGCAGGCCAGGAAAGTCTGTGTGCATTTCCGCAGATCTTATAATGCCAGTGCTCGCCTGGCTGAGCTGCAAAAGGAGTTGAACCTGCCCAAGAACCGCCTTATATGTGACATGCCCACCAGGTGGAACTCAACGTTGGCCATGCTGCAGCGGCTGCACACGCAGCAGAGGGCCATCAATGAGTACCTGTGCGACTACGGCACCAGGACAGGGTCAGGGGAGCTTGGTTTTTTTTCTCCACGCCAGTGGGGCATGATCAGGGATGCATGCACTGTCCTGGCACCATTTGAGGAGGCCACGAGGATGGTGAGCAGTGACAGTGCATGCATCAGTGACACTGTACCTCTTGTCCACCTGTTGGAGCACACGCTGCGTGGAATAATGGACAGGGCACTTGAGGCAGAACAGAGGCAGGAAGAGGAGGACTTCCTTGCCTCTCAAGGCCCCCTTTACCCAGACAGTGTTCCTTCTGTCCCACCCATCGCACAGGAAGAGGAGGAGGAGGAGGAGGAGGAGGAGGATTGTGTCAGCATGGAGGTGGAGGCTGGCACTCAGCATCATCAGCAGCAGTCTTTTAGGGATGATTTACAGTCCCAAGAAACCAGTGGACTTGTACGTGGCTGGGAGGAGGTGGCTGCGGATCATGTCGTCCTTAGTGACCCAGAGGACTCCGGAGCGAATGCCTCAGCAAACCTACGCTGCATGGCCTCCCTGATCCTGCAAAGTCTGCGGAAGGATCCTCGTATTCTTCGGATCAAGGAGAGGGACCATTACTGGCTGGCCACTCTCCTTGATCCACGGTACAAGGGTAAGGTTGCGGACCTTATGTTACCGTCGCAGAGGGAGCAGAGGATGAGACAACTCCGGGAGGCCTTGCAGAAAGGTCTGTGCAACGCGTTCCCAGAGACTGGGAGGTTGCAAACTCCTGGTCCTGGACAACGAGTTGCTGAGGCTTCGGCCAGTCAAAGAAGGAGCGGTGGGGAAGGTGGCCGTCTGACCGATGCGTTCAGACAATTCTTTAGTCCGCAGCCCCAAAGTATGATTGGTTCCAGCAACCATCGCCAGCGTCTGATAAACATGGTGCAGGAATATCTAGGGGCAAGGTCAGACTTGGACACCTTCCCCACCGAAAATCCTCTGGCTTACTGGGTCTTGAGGATGGATCACTGGCCAGAGCTTGCACAGTATGCAATTGAGCTACTGGCCTGTCCTGCATCCAGCGTTCTTTCGGAACGCACATTCAGTGCTGCTGGAGGATTTGTCACGGATCACAGGGTGCGCCTGTCCACCGACTCGGTTGATCGACTGACTTTCATCAAGATGAACCAGTCTTGGATCACCACCAGCTACCACACACCTGATGCTGATATAACAGACTAATTGATTTTAAAATGTCACATCCCTTCAAGACTGATGCTGATGCTGAGTGCCTGTGCTGTTATGTTGACTGGCTATCCTCCTCCTCCGAGTCCTCAATGATACGATTGATGATGATAGCTTGGAAGATCATTTTTGTTTATGGGTGCCGCCACCAGTGCCTAACGCCCAATTTTTCAGCCCCTGTTTAACAGGGGCGTGTAATTACAATTTTTGAAGCAATACTTTGCAACAGGGCTCATTGCTGTGCTCCAAGTACAGTATCTGTGAGGAGTTGCAGTGTTGTGCCACCAGTGCCTAAGGCCCAATTTTTCAGCCCCTGTTTAACAGGGGCGTGTCATTACAATTTTTGAAGCAATACTTTGCAACAGGGCTCATTGCTGTGCTCCAAGTACAGTATCTGTGAGGGGTTGCAGTGTTGTGCCACCAGTGCCTAAGGCCCAATTTTTCAGCCCCTGTTCAACAGGGGCATGTAATTACAATTCTTGATCTAATAATTCACAGCAGGGCCCATTGCTGCACCCACCAAGAGTAACTGTCAGGGCTTACAGTGTTGTGGCACCAGCACCACCATCAAAGGCCCAATTTTTACTACCACTGTTCAACAATTATATGTAATTAAAATTCCTGATATAATAGTTGACAGCAGGGCGTTCCAGCACCAACCAAGAGTAACTGTGAGTGCTTACAGTGTTGTGCCAACACCAACAACTAAGGGGCCTATTTCTGCAGAGTATATACGGCAGGTCCCTACTTTCAAACATCCAACTTACAAACGACTCCTACTTGCAAACGCAAGAAGACAACAGGAAGTGAGAGGAAATCTACCACTAGGAAGGAAAATTCTCTCCTGTAAGAATAAATATGGGAGAAAGGTGTCTCCTCTGTACTGATGCTTTATCAGCAATCCTTGTTTCAAGAAAAACACCACATTTCAAAAACAGTTGTCATTGGGACGGAAAGTGAGGTGAAATGTTCTGAACAGGGGCACAGACAGCAAAACAAATGTTACAGGGGTGATAACCCTTACCTATGTTTTCCAAAAAGTTTAAAAATAGATTTTTGGGCTGGAGCTACACTTCAACAATGTACCTGTTCAAAATTACAAACAGATTCTACATAAGAACAAACCTACAGTCCCTGTCTTGTATGCACCGCCTGTATACGGCTGTTCAGAGTATATAGGGCCTTTTTTATTTTATGTGCGGGGTTCCCCTTAATATCCATACAAGACCCAAAGGGGCTGGTAATGGGCTGGGGTAGGGGGGGGGGGTCATGGGGTAGCTATGCCATTTTTCTTAAAGAATTTCATCCATATTACCGGGACCAGACATTACATTAAAGCCGCAAGCAGTTTTAAATGGCTTTTTTTTCCTTTAGAAGTGTCATTTTGTGCAGGGACAGTTCTAAACACGGGAAACACGTGGCACTTCACAGGCATACTTTAGACACCCCCCAGGTACGATATTTAAAGGAATATTTGACTTTTTTTTTTTCACTTTATGCATCATTAAAATGACTGCTCCCGAAAAACGACCGTTTTTAAAACTTCTTTTTGCATTGATACATGTCCCCTGGTGCAGAACCCGGGTTCCCAAACCCTTTTTAGGACAATAACATGCATAATAGTTGTTATAATTAGCACTTTAGAATTCGAACGTTCGCATCCATTGTATTTAATAGGGTTCTAATGTTCGTTCGAACTTCCGGTCCGTTCGCGGGTTCTGGTGCGAACCGAACCCGGGGGTGTTCGGCTCATCACTAGCGGGGATCCAAGTCGGATCCCCGTTCATTGAAAGTCGGACATATGTCGGCTTCATGTCGCGGGGCAAAGTCGGATCCAAAGTAGGACGGTTGTCGTGTCGCACTAGTGTGAACCCAGCCTAAAAGAAGAAGATACAGGTCTGTGAGAGGAAGAAATCTTGCTTGTTTGTAGGTGACCAAATACTTATTTTCCACCATAATTTGCAAATAAATTCTTTTCAAATCAGACAATGTGATTGTCTGGATTTGTTTCCACATTTTGTCTCATAGTTGAGGTTTACCTATGATGACAATTACAGGCCTCTCTCATCTTTTTAAGTGGGAGAACTTGCACAATTGGTGGCTGACTAAATACTTTTTTGCCCCACTGTATAATCACACACACAGGTTGGACTTGATAGACTTGTGTATTTTTTCAACCTCATCTACTATGTAACTATGTAGCTGATGGGAGGAAAAGGAGGAGGTGGGAAAGGGGCAGCGCTTCCAAAGTGCCTTTAAAGCAATTTGAAAGCACTGCAATACTGGTCTTTTTTAGTTTTTTTTTTTTTTAAAAGCGCCTCGCTAGAGCCTGAAAAGCGCCGCTAAAGCACAGCACAAAGGACCGTCCCTTTAGCGGTTGTTTTAACAGCGCTTCAGAGTGAAAATGGTCTTATGATCGACTCCTCTTGAATAGGACTTCTGGTAAATTTTCATTCAATCAGCGCCTGCAGCCAGTTGGCTGAAGCACTTATCAGTGTACCCTGTTTTCCCCAAAAATAAGCCCTATCCCGAAAGTAAGACCTAGCGTGATTTTCTAGGATGGCTGCAATATAAGCCCTACCCCGAAAATAAGCCCTAGTTAATGTCCTTGTAAAACATGTATAATGTGTAGTGTTTCTCCTTGTGTAACTTTATTGTGGAAAATACCTTATTTACTGCGTCGCTGGGCTCTCACGTGACCCACCAGAGATCCTCCCCTCTCCTCCTGGCTGATATCATCGGCCCCTCCCTCTGCAGTGCTCGGAGTGGGGCTGACGTCAGCGGAGATCTTGGTCCCTCCCTCTGCAGTATTCAGAGCGGGGAAGAAGAGTGCTGGTGGGTTACGTGAGCACCCAGCGGTGCTGTAAACAAGGTATTTTTCACAATAAAGTTATACAAGGAGGCACACTGCACATTATATAATCTTTTAACAGAACAGATTAGATAATTGTACAAGGACTTCAATTGAGGATTGGGGATTACAGAATGTCATAATTCTGACTCCTGAGCTGACAGGTGGAAAGGGGGAAAGAAGACGGGACACAGGAACTTTAAAAATATATATTTTAGCATTTTATTCCAGGTTTCCTAGAATATAGAGAGCGATAAATGAAACAGCACAAGCACTCTAAAGGATCAGGATAATTATTTATTTTTCCAGAAGAGGACATGAATGTATGTGAATAAATTTAGATTATTGTACATACAGTAAATAAATAAGACATCCCCTGAAAATAATACCTAGTGTGTTTTTGTAGCCAAAATTAATATAAGACCCGGTTTTATTTTTGGGGAAATAGTATTCTGACAACAGAGGAGTCCCTGCCGTGAGAATACAATATCACAGAAGGGAGGATTGCTCCATGCACCATGCTTGTGTGGATAGGAGAATCTGTAACGTTTCTTTCGATCAGTCTTTATTTTATTGGGCTTTTATGTGATAGAGTAACACAAAGTGGCACATAATTGTAAAGCGGAAGGAATATGATAAATGCGTTTTCAAATTTTTTACAAATAAATATGTGAAAAGTGTGGCGTGCATTTGTATTCAGCCCCCTTTACTCTGATACCCCTAACTAAAATCTTGTAGAACCTCTTGCCTTGAGAAGTCACCTAAATAGTATTTATACTGATGCCGCGTACACACGACCGCTTTTCTCGACGAGAAAAACTGCATTTTTTTTTTCGCCGAGAAAAACGATCGTCTGTGGGCTTTATGTCGTTTTTCTCGTTGAGAAAAACGGCAGAAAAAACGACGAGAAAAATTAGAACATGTTCTAAATTTTCACGCCGTTTTTCAGGTCGTCGTTTTTTTCATCATGAAAAATGATCGTGTGTAGGCTTTAACGACGTTAAAAAAAGCGCGCATGATCAGAAGCAAGTGAGGAGAAGGGAGCGCTCGTTCTGGTAAAACTACTGTTCAGAATGGAGATGGCACATTCGTCATGCATGAAATTATTACATCGTTTAATGCAGCGCATTCTTTTCTTCGTTCTAAATGCTGCAATATTCCAATTCTCTTGCTGCTGATATTCTCCCAGAGTTAGGACAATCTTTGGTCTTTATGATTTATTGTTTTATCATGATTAATCTCTATTTTGGGGAGCCAGATCTCCCTAAATACCCAAAACTTTTTAAATTTATTTTTATAATTTTTTTTTTTTGCTTTAATTTGTGGTCTTAGATTTTAGACTGTTTTTACATATTATTTGCTATTTTGGAGTGTGTCAAGTTACCACAACATTATTCTTTATTCTAATTTTGCCTCAATGAGGTTAGTGTCCCTTGTTAATTTCTCAATTTTTTATCCACTGTCCCTGCCTACTCACTTACAAACTGGTTATTTAGAAGAAAAACACATGTTAATTTTGTATCTTCAAAAAAAATTCCAATTTATTATGGCCTAATAACAAATTAAAAGGTAAGCCAAAACAAAACCATATGTAAACTACAAATCAAGAAGCCAGGAAGACAGCACTGGAGACCCTGCTGAAATTAGTGCACACCCAGATCACCACAGCAAACACCAAAGCATCTGAAGACCAAAACTAGCCCCATGTGAGGCACATATCCTGTGTTCATTTTCCTCTTTTTTGTTTGACCTTCCCTGCAGCCTTCCTTGGAGGCTGTGTCCGTGGAGGAGGGACTGGAGCAGGAGCAGGGTCTGGAACAGGAGCAGGGACTGGGACGGGAGCAGGGCCTGGGACAGGAGCATGGAGTGGGGCAGGAGCATGGAGTGGGCCAGGAGCATGGAGTGGGCCAGGAACTTGGGCAAAAAAATAGGAAAGGTCCACAACATCTGTGAACTCCTTTAGTTTGTTCAACAGGCCCATATTGACCACCTTCAATATAAGTGTTTCACACTTCAGCCTCTGGTCCAGTCCCATTTGTGGCAGTTTCTCCCCAATAAGGGCAGCAAATCCCTCTGCAGCGGTGGGGGGCTCTCGGAGTGCAGCAGTAGCCTCCCTAATTAGGGCCTGTGTCTCCTCCTCCATTTGAACCAGCCTCCTAGATCTTTTGGCAGGAATCCGCAGCAGAGGGATCTGGGGCCTGGTGTTGTGCTGGGTCCCACTGGGGCCTGCCTCTTCCTGGGTCCCACTGGGGCCTGCCTCTTCCTGGGTCCCACTGGGGCCTGCCTCTTCCTGGGTCCCACTGGGGCCTGCCTCTTCCTGGGTCCCACTGGGGCCTGCCTCCTCATCCTGTAAAAAAAAGGTACATCGAGTTAGTTTTGCCTTCATCTTTCACACACATTTGTCACCTCATGACATTTGGTAATTGAATGCTACTAAATATTAAAGTCAATCATTCTGACACCAGTATATATCTTTTTGGTGCCCTTAATTTGTGGCCACTGCTGTCTATTGATATGTCAGACACTTTTTTTAAACTGTTAACATTTTTCACACTTTTTTTGAAACGTTTACAACATTCAACTTTTATTACTCTAAATATTTTGTGAAATATTATACCTGGCTCCAAATATTTAAATCCGGCTCCTCCAGGACTTGAGGTTGTTCCTCCAAAGAGACCTCAACTTGGCTGGAGGCTTGGCTGCATGGAATGCTGGAGGGAAGGCTGGAGGGTTGGCTGGAGGGTTGGCTGGAGGGTTGGCTGCAAGGAAGGCTGGAGGTCGTTCTGGGTGGAAGGCTGGAAAGGGATTCCCTGGATTCCAGATGTTCATCAAGGAAACTCAGGTGCTGATAGTACCACAGATTTGGTATGTATCGGTCCTCTGCACCTGCTCCTGACCGCAGGGATTTTTGAACTTTATTCCTTTGAGCCCGGTATGTGCCCCTAATGGTCCCAATTTTGTTCTTCAGATCCTGTAGTGTTGCTGTGGGGATCTGAGTTTTCACAAATTCCAGCAAGGTCTCCAGTGCTCTCTTCCTGGCTTCTTTATTTTTATTATTTTTATTTTTAGTCTACCATAAAATTGGAAGATTTTTCCATCTTTGGAGGAATTCCAGCATAAAATCGGGGTCCTTAAATGCCTTCATTATCTGTGCAATTCAAAACCCAAAACCAAAAAAGGAATGTCAGTCAGGACTACTCCAAATCTTTCTAACCATATATAGGCCACTAACGTAGCAATTGATCAGTCATCATAGAGTTGAGTGGACACCTGGATGTTTGTGTTGAACTCTTTTTAGCTAACTTTGTAAAAAGCTAGAGTTCGTGACCTGACTTTACCCAAACCCAAACCCCATTTAAGTAAATTAAGCCCTGTAAATAGGGTGAATAAAAGGACTCCCCAAAAATAAAGGAGTACCTCGAACTGTCCCTGCACCAAGTGTCATTTTTTATTAAATTTTAATTAACCCTAAATTCACTCCTGGGTATAATTAATTGTTGTCTCCTGTCAATTGCAATACATAGAAAAGTCATTGATACAAACATTGGTAAAGCATTGTGGTTCCCCCAAATATCCATATCAGGTCTGTCAAGGATTTTAAGGGGAACTCCCCCACAAATTCCATTAAAAAATGGCGTGGAGTCCCCCCCCCAAATCCATAACAGACCCTTATCCGAGCACGCAACCTGGCCGGCCACAGGGGAAGAGGGGGGGACGAGAGAGCGGCCCCCTCCCTCCTGAACCGTACCAGGCCACATGCCCTCAACATGGGGAGGATGTCTCCATGTTGATGGGGACAAGGGCCTCATCCCCACAACCCTTGCCCGGTGGTTGTGGGGGTCTGCGGGTGGGGGGCTTATCGGAATCTGGAAGACCCCTTTAACAAAGGGGCCCCCCAGATCCCGTCCCCCCCCCTATGTGAAATGGTAATGGGGGACATTGTACCCCTACCATTTCACCTTAAAAAATGGCATTATCTGAAAAATGACACTACACGGTTTTTGACAATTCCTTTATTATTGGTTTTGTTTTTCAACCATCTTCTTCCTTCTTCTTTTCTGCATTGGAGTTTCTTCCTCCATCTTCCTCTTCATCTTCATCTTCCTTCTTGCTTCGGGCTTCTCGTCCGCATCTTGCTTCGGCTTCTTCTTTGTTCTCCCGCTGCTCCGTTTGAATTTGAGTTTCCCGTTGTGTGACGCAAAGTTAGGCAGTTCTCCTCTAGGTCCGCTGCGAGCCGGGGGACCCGCCCCCCTCTGACTGCACGGGGAAAGTACCTGTGAAATCTCTGTGCGTCAGAGGGGGGCGGGGTCGCCGGACCAAGAGGAGAACTGATGAACTGAAGCGTCACACAGCGGGAACCTCCAATTCAAACGGAGCGGCCGGAGAAAGAAGAACCCGGAGCAAGATGCGGACGAGAACACCGAAGGAAGATGAAGAGGAAGAGGAAGATGGATGAAGAAACACGAAGCGAGAAAAGAAGAAGAAGGAAGAAAGACAAACTAAAAATTAAAGGAATTGTCAAAAACTGACTCTTGTCATTTTTTACATTTTGTACGCTTTCTTCGTGAAATGGTAGAGGTACAATTTACCCCTTACCAATTCACATAGGGGGGGCGGGATCTAGGGGGCCCCTTTGTTAAAGGGGTCTTCCAGATTCCGATAAGCCCCCCCGCCCGCAGACCCCCACAACCACCGGGCAAGGGTTGTGGGGATGAGGCCCTTGTCCCCATCAACATGGGGACATCCTCCCCATGTTGAGGGCATGTGGCCTGGTACGGTTCAGGAGGGAGGGGGGGCCGCTCTCTCGTCCCCCCCTCTTCCCCTGCGGCCGGCCAGGTTGCGTGCTCGGATAAAGGGTCTGTTGTGGATTTTGGGGGGGACTCCACGCCCTTTTTTTCATGATTTGGGGGTGGAGTTCCCCTTAAAATCCTTGACAGACCTGAAGGGCCTGCAACTCGAATTTGGGGGAACCCCACGTTTTTTTATTTCAGGTACAAATCAGTTTTCAAAGTCTTGCCATTTGCCGGGAGGCAAGAATTCATTTAGAGCCGCGATTGACTTTTCAAAGTTTATAGTCCCAATTCAAAAATGACACTTTGTGCACGGCCAGTACTAACAGCACGGGAAGCAAGCGCCAAGTTACATACATATTGGCCAACCCCGGCCCCGAACATACAGTGAATGAATGTTTATAGGTTTAATGCTCCTGGACACAGCCATATCAAGTAAGAAAAATGTTACGTACCCGCGATCTACACGTTCGTCTCCTCCGACCTTCTTCCACTCACTGAACGTCGCTTTCAACGATGTTTTTTGGAGTTATATACAGTGCGCATGCGTGACGCTCCGCACGCTTTCCCACCCCTGACGTTCGTTACACTACTTTCCCCGCCCCTTCTCGCTACTCCTTAATGACGGAGAGTGTAAACATGTCGGCGAATCACCAACATGATGTGGAAAGTGGGGAAGAAAGCAGGCCCCGACCCAGAAGGTACAAAGCCACTAACATGAGCTTTGAGGAGATGGTGGAGATGGTCACCATATTGCTCCGGGATGATTACGACGCCAAACATGGGCCCTACAAAAAGCCAAATCAAGTGAAGTCCAAGATCATGGATAAAGTGGTCAAAGCGCTATGGCAGAAATTTGGTGTTCGCAGGTCGCGGGAACAGATCCGGAAACGATGGTCGGACATTAAGTTGCGTGAGCCGGATCAATATAAAAAGATTAAAAAAGTCATCAAAAAAAGTAAGTAGATTAACATTAAATGTGATTTTGCCTAATAACGTGGTGTTGCATGTGCTTTTTAAATAATGTATGTATTACAGTGAAAAATGTCATGTTTCATGTTTTTGGCCACACGAATCGATCGTATAAATGGTCGTTCAAACGTTCACTCAATCACAAGCTTTTGCCACGATTCATCATTGTTCGCACAACATTTTATCAATCACAAAATAATAGGCATGTTCGAATGTTTTTAGCAATGTATTCCACCAAAACATCGTTTGGGTGGTATTGAACGAGGATTTCAACGTTGGATTCTTGTGCCCAAGAACATGAAACAGGACATCATGAAATGTTTATGTGAGAAGTAATTATAAACATGTTTGTGTAGTTGTTGGTAATTATATTTGGCGAATGTAACTAGATTCAGTGTACGTTTACAAGAGTATATGCTCAGCAGCTGCTTACACATCTGGACTCATTAGCACAAGTGTGGGCCACAAGAACAACCTTTTGATGGTGTCACACACAGGTGATCCAGTGGATACCTGGTGTGTTTCCATGTGTGAAACATGACCTAAAGAGATTAATCTACCATCTTGGGAAATGGATACAATCATGTGTTCATCTTCTCCAAAATGATCAGTAATACAATTGTAACACACTTCCCAAGAATGATTAATGTTCCTCTTTCACGCCTAAATATATTTAGTTACACAAGTCGACCTTTTGGTTATATCTCCTAGGGCTTCAAAGAGCTAAGAGACACGAGGCTGCAAACCCCGCACCACCAACTCAAGACCCACAACTGCAGGATGTGGCAGAAGAGGGAAATGGCAACTCACCAGGTCAGTGTCATACACCACAGCCTCACGTAATAGATGTTTGCCTGTATATTTAGTAAGACATTTTCTTTTCACAACTTAAAGGGACTTTAATGCCTGCGGCACCAGCAACCTTCACCAGAGCCACTGCCCAGATGTTGCTTAAAGAAGTGAGGGTCTGCTCTCGGGAGGTTGAAACCATCAAACACAACCTGGTCCAGATGTACCAAACAAACAAAATGATGGAGAAAAAATTAAAAAAAATTGAGCATATTCTTGGGAGTGTTTAAAACTTGTATATATTTAAAAAAAAAAGTTTTTTTTTGGGGGGGGGGGGGGATGTTTTATTTCTATAAAGGGATATTGTTCGTGTTGTACAGTTTTGTACTGAGTTGTAAAAAGCAAATATTTTTGAAATTCCTCCAAAAATTGGGGTTATATTTTGATACAAACCTTACCAATTTTATACTCATAAAAATTTTTAAACAGTAAACAATGTGTGGCTTCTTATATCAATGTTGACCCCCCCCCCCCCCAACAAAAATGTGTGTGTTTAGACTCTATAAATGCTTGTAATTTACTTGTTAGGAAAAAACATGGGACTACAACTGCACTAGTATAACCAAGGACAGTGATGGTGAACCTTGGCAACCCAGATGGTTTGGAACTACATTTCTAATGTTGCTCAGGCACTCTGCAGTGTAGTTGAGCATCATGGAAAATGGAGTTAAAAAACATCTGGAGTGGCAAGGTTCACCATCACTGACCTAGAAGAAAGAACAAATACAACAAAAGAAAAGCAAACAAGATGTTTTCAAGATATTATTTTTTTTTGTTTACAAACGATTTTTATTATAGAAAAGGTCAAGGTATAAACACAAATCACAATGATGGTACAGGTATATATATAAACATTGTACATATTGAGCATTGTACAGAGGAAGGAGAAAAGGTTCTTCTTTTTTTTTTTTCTTTTTTTTTTTTTTCTTAATTTATTTATTTTTCTTATTTCTTAAGACTGGTATAGGAATGTATATTGTTCAAATAAAGTCAATCAAGAGCATTGTATTGGAGAGAGGGCTAAATGACAATTGTATATATTTTAAGAGTGGGAGGTAAAAAAGAAACAAAAAACGGGAAGGTACTAGACCAGAGAGGTGGTATCCCAGAGAGTCCATTTTTTTTGGTAAAGGGGCATAGAATCATATAATGTGTGATGAATTCTTTCTGAAAGCTTAATGTTTGACATGCGGTTAAGAATTTGTGGCCAAGGTACCGTAGTGGAGCGCCAATTAAATGCTATTGCCCAGTGGATGGAACTAAGGAGTGTATGTATTAACCTTGTACTAGTCATTGGAATGTCCTGTATAGGGGTGAATAAAAGGCCTATTTGGGGTGTAAGAGAGATCTTTCTACAGGATATTTTATCTATTATAATATTTGCCTTATGCCAAGTGTCTTTAATGTGGGGGCAATCCCAAAATATATGTAAAAGTGTTCCCTGGGTGGGGCAACCCCTAAAGCAGAGTGGGGACACTGAGGGATAAAATGAATTGAGTTTAGCGGGAGTAAGGTACCATCTATAAAGTAGTTTGATGGCCGATTCTCTAATCGAGGTTGTTCTGGTACATTTGTGGAGATTTGTAAAAATCGTATCCCATTGATCAAGAGTAAATGGGGTATTTAAATCTGATTCCCATTGTAGCATGGGATGTGATTTATCAGGCATGTTTGTCTCATTTAAATTTTTATATATTCTGGAGATTAAACCCCGGTCACGAGGGGAGGAGATACAAATTTGCTCAAATTGTGTATAAGGGGGGTGGAGTGTAAGTGAGTAATATTTCTCATAGAATTTTTTTATTTTCGCATAGATCTCTAGTTCGGTAGGAGAGATATTGTATTTTGTTTGTAGTCTGGTGAAAGTAAGAAATGCATTGTCTTGGGAGAGCGATTTTAAATGTATTAGATTATGTGACTTCCAATATGTTAGCAAATTTTCATCCTGAGCTCTATCTGGGGGGGAAAAACGTGGGTCACCCATAAAGGAAGCTAAGGGGGGTACATCTGAGGATAACTTAAAATTAGAGATTTGTCTGTTCCATAGTTGAAGAGTGTGAGTGACGGTGAGATTTAAGGGCCTTATTTTTTGTGGTGGGATGACATTGGACCAGAGAAGTCCTTGTAAATTGTAGGGAAGGATAGATTCTTCTTCGAACAGGAGCCAAGTGATTTGGGATGAAGGGGCATACCATTGGGCTAATTGGGTGAATCTGGCCGACAAGTAATATAGCCAAAGGTTTGGAATGCCGAGGCCTCCTTTTAAATGGGGTCTAAACATAAGGGAATAACTAAATCTGGGTTTCTTGTTTTGCCATATAAATTTATTGATTTCTCTCTGTAAAGATTCTAGTGTTTTTTTAGGTAGAATAAGTGGAAGGGTTCTGAAAAAGAATAGAAGTTTGGGTAATATCATCATTTTTGTGGCTACTATCCTGCCCGAGAAAGAAATCTGATATGATGACCATAGTTTAAGTAGGTTTTTAATATTGTTAAATAAAGGAGGGTAGTTTGCTTGATATAACGTTTTATATGAAGATGTAATCTGAATACCTAGGTATCTAAACGAATCTACGTGCCAATTGAATGAGAATTTGTCTTTAAGTGAGGATATTAATGTTGGGGGAATGTTGATTGGTAAAGCCGAGCACTTAGATAGGTTTACTCCCAGACCTGTCAAATCATGGAAGACGTCCAGGGTTTTAGTTAGATTAGGTAGGGAAATAAGAGGGTCAGTTATGAATAGAAGGACGTCATCCGCATAAAGACTCAGTTTGTATTCCTTGGATCCCTTAAGATATCCTTTAATATTTGTATTGTTTCTGATTGCACAGGCGAGGGGTTCTATTGCGAGGGCAAAGAGTAGGGGGGAGAGTGGACAACCTTGTCTGGTACCTTTAGTCAGGGGAAAAAAGTCAGAATTGTTACCTGGGAGTTTAATACGTGTCTGTGGGTTGTGATAGAGAGCCTTAAAGCCATGTAGAAATTCATTGTTGATGCCATATTTTGGGAGAAGGGTGTCAAGATATGACCAGCAAACGCTGTCGAAAGCTTTGTGTATATCAAGACCAAGAAGCAGCGTGGATCTGGAATGAATGTTGGAGTCTTGAATGATATTTGTGGTAAGTCGTATGTTGTCTGTTATTTGTCTGTTGGGAATGAAGCCTGTTTGATCAGGATCAACTAATGGGGAGATAACGGCTGATAATCTGTCTGCTAATACACGGCCGAATATTTTTAGGTCGTTGTTAATAACTGATATTGGGCGGTAGTTTTGAGGGGTGGAGTGATCTTTATTTGGTTTGGGAAGTAGGGACATATTAGCCAAAATCATCTCGGGTGGGAATTGGCCACCCTGTAAGATATTATTATACAGTTTAGTAAGGTGTGGTGTAATGGTAGAGGAAATTTTTTTATAGTAAGATGTGGAATAGCCGTCAGGGCCTGGGGCTGTGGATATTTTTAGTGTTCCAATGATTTTGTTAACTTCCATCTCCGAGCAAGGGGCGTTAAGAGATTCAATTTGATCTCTAGTAAGAGTGGGTAACGTAATGTTATTAAGCCAGTCTAAGGAGGACTGTTTCGGAGGTGTTTTTGGTGAGGTCAGGAGATTTTTATAGAAGTCCGAGAATAATTTCATGACCTCTTTGGGATGGGATACCAAATTACCAGAAGGGTTCCTTAATTTATAGGTGTGTGGGGGTTTCATAGATTGATTTAGTTTTTTAGCAAACATGGTGGAATAAGAATTACTGTTGAGTAAGAATCTAGCTTTAGACCATCTGAGAGCTTTTTCAGTATCTGATGTTAATAATGTGTCTAAGGTAGTGCGTTTCTCTTGTATCTGTTTAAGTAGGTCACTAGATGGGTTCTGATTGTTTCTATGATACAAGTGATCTAGATCTTTTGTTAGGGATCTAATGTCTGCAAGTTTGGATTTGTTGTTGATTGAGGCGATATTTATCAGATGACCTCTCATTACTGCTTTATGTGCCATCCATATAGTTGTAGGGGACATGTCTGGTGCTACATTTTGTGCAAAATATTGTTCAAGGTAAGATAGAATTTGTTGGTTGCTTGAGGGATCTGTGAGCAAGGAATCGTTTATTCGCCATGAGTGTGCTGTGTTGGCTAGACCTATATGTGAAGTATCAAAGGAGACTATGTGGTGATCAGACCAAGGACACGGATGGATATCTGCTCTAGAGGAATTGGCAAGTAGAATTGGGGTGCAAAAGATGTAGTCAAGACGAGCGAAGCAGTTGTGCGGATGGGAGTAGAATGTGTAAGATTTGGATCCTATGTTATGGGCTCTCCAAGTGTCTATTAATTGATGGTTATATAGTGATCTATTCAAGGATTTGGGGAAAGCTTTTGAGGATGGGACAACATTGCTTCTATCTAGAGCTGAATGAGCAGCTAAATTAAAATCCCCACCCACTATTAAATGTGTGGAGTGATAATTGTCTAGAGTATCAAAAAATTTGGTGAAAAAGTTTGACTGGGCTTCGTTGGGAGCATAAATTGAGGCAATGGTGATAGAACGTCCTTTGATTGAACCTTTCAAGATCAAGTAACGACTGTCTGGATCTTTAAATATATTTTGAACCTCAAATAACACTGTGTTTCTAATGAATATAGCAGCACCTCTAGATTTTGTGTTATAAGTAGTGCAATAATATTGGCTGTAACTTTTGTCAAAAAATTTAGGGTGTTTATCTGTGGCAAAGTGCGTTTCCTGCATTAAGATTATATCAGCTCCTAATCTTTTATAATGGCGAAAGGCCTTCTTTCTCTTGTGAGGTGAATTAATACCCTGGGTGTTATGGGAAATCACTCTGAGACCCATTGTATTGGTATTAAGGGGCGATGGTGGTTATGAAGAAATGGCAGTGGGTCGTCAAGCCTAGGTTTGAGTATATAGCCAAATCGGAGTGGAGTTGATAATTTGATTATCGCCATTAAGACCGGAAGTGAAGCTACTTGAGATATAGGCGGAACTAGCCAACATCGTATTGCCATTTGTAACTGTTTATATATGTAATATATCAGGTTATACATTCGTATCCAGCTCAAATATTTCCTCGTTGACCTTTGTTTTTTGAATAACATTTTGTGCCTATACCACAGAACCATGAAGAACAGGGCTCTTGAACAGTGGCACATTAGAGCTAGTAAACTTATAGAAAATAACAGTACTGTATTGTACAATGACATTCCATAATAATGTTTTAATTGAGGTAAAGAGAGTTTGTTTGACCTTTTCGACATTTTGTAAATATAGAGTGTTTTAGTATGACTATGTGAATTAACTTTTATGATTAGGGGGTCAGGGTGAGAAGCACTTCCTGACCGAAAAAAGTATTGATTTGGACAATACTGTCCATTACTCACAAATAGACCCTCCACCACTAGAACGGAGGATAGCAGGATCAGTAGCAGAAAAATATCCACCAGTTGGACCATGCTTTTGGAGTCTTTTGTGAGCAGGGGGACAAACTAACGCAGGCGGAGCACATCAGCCTTAGCGAGGATGCTATAAAAAGAACATTTTTTATATAAGTGCATGCTGTTACTTATAAAAAATTAGCAAACGAAACTGTATAAAAAAGGAGCAAGAAGAAGTGTTAGATATATAATGTCGTATAGAAGAAACTGTGGTAATGCCGACCCGGTACCATATAAACGTGTGGTACAGTTGTTTACTATAATCAGAAAAAACAACCTCAAACAATTCGAACTGTAAAAGTGGTATTTTGAACCTTGCAAAAGGGAAGAAAAAAAAAAAAAAAAAAGAAGAAAAAGAAGAGAAAAGAAAAGAAAAAGAGGAAAAAAAAGAAGAAAGAAAAAAGAAGAAAGAGAAGAAAAAGAGAAAAAAAAAAAAAAAAAAAGGGGGGGGGGGAGGGGGAGGAAAAGAGCAAGGTTTTTATAAAAGAAGGGGGGTAAGTTTTGGGCCACAAATGGGATCCATCTTTATCTTCAAGCGTTTAAATTTCTGAATGATGGTCGCCATCTCCTTTGATCACGGCGTGTGGCTGGGGTGGCCCAGATAGGTGAGGTGTGGGGAGTTGCTGGAGGTCCTGTATTTGTTCCCGGATCTAGAAGACCTAACTTCACAAGGAGATCCTTGCCTTGAATATTGTATAGGTTGTCCCGTTGTGTGGCACTGTTAACTTAAATGGAAAACCCCACCGGTATCTGATATGAGCTGATTGTAATACCGAAGTGATCTCCTTCATTTTGCGTCTTCTTTCCAGGGTAGCCTGTGAGATATCTGGAAAAATTTGGATTTTGGTGCCCTCCAATTCGATGTTATGCATATTTCTGGATGCTCTTAATATGTTTTCCTTAATGATGAAATCTTTCATGCATAAAATGATGTCACGAGGAGGTTTGTCTGGGGGAGGTTTAGGGCGCAGGGCCCTATGAATTCTATCACACGCAAATGAGGATGGGGGTGTGTCAAGGAGGAGACTGTGGAACAATTTAGACACTGCAGGCATCAGTTCAGTGACTGATTCTGGGATACCACGAATCCTTAGGTTGTTCCTTCTGTTGCGGTTGTCCAAATCTTCTACTTGCGATTGTAGGTACGTGTAGTTTTCAGCTAAAAGTTCAAAGTCCTTTCTAAGATCGTTGTGTGCAAGTGAGAGCTCGTCGTGTTTGGTTTCTAGAATATCGGTGCGACCTCCCAGGGTTGCTATTTCTTGTGTGAGTGTATTTGTTGTTTTTTGGAGTTCACACTGTATCTTGTCTACAAGTTTTTCGTAGATTTTGGTTAAGCTGAAGTCCAGATCTGATTTTGTGATCTGGGAGGAGAGATCACTATTGTTATGTGTGGAAGCAGATTTCTGCTGAGGAATATTGGAAGCTGTAGGAGACTGTACCGAAGGAGAACCAGCGCCCATATGGGCCATCTTTCTATGTTCCTTGTTGCGTAATGAGTATGTGACCAAAGAGTGCTGTTGCGCACGGCGATTGTACGCCTTCTTGCCCGACGGCATGCACTAGTATGAACTGCAAGGTGGATTTATAAAAAATATATGGTAGTTTGTGGAGGTTAAACAATGCAGTGTGGGTTAAACCCTCGCTGATCTGATGGAATGCTTAATTAAAGATGGTGATCTGCATCGCGCCGCGCATGCGTCCCCTCTAAGATTTGATTGTGACTTTTAGCTCATCCTGTCCCGTATGTCCCCGGTAGATGATTCATTACATGCCTGCAATGTTGGTATGTACTTCTTGATGAGGGGGCTGCGGGGGCCATCAGATTAAGGGTTAAGCAATTAGGAGCCAGGGAGAGCTGGTTAATGGGGTGTGGGTGTAGCAAGATGGCCGCTCTTTGGAGTGATAAGTACAGCAGTGTCTCTTGAGGCAGAAAATATTGGGGACCTATGATGGGGGCTATTGTTGATAGGTTGATTTGCTGGGTAGTACTAGGATTTCTGTAGAGTGTCTTATAGGAGCCTGTGGAGTCCTGGCTACACTGCTGATGGGTGCAGCAAGATGGCCGCTACAATAGACTGTGGGGACAGGGTCCCGGCGATCCCTAGGGCAAACACTGGACCGAGGAGATCCCAAATCCCTGGCTGAAAACACCCCCTATGTGGGCCAGATGATGCTGTAGTCCCGCAGGCTATCAAGGGGTGGGGAGGCTACTGTGGGCTCCGGGGGTGTAGCAAGATGGCCACCTCTCACCTGTGTTTCAGTTGCGATGTGCCACACAAGTTGTCCCCGGTGGCTCTCCAGTTATTCAGCGCCGGTCTGCGTGGGGAAGGTCCTCCTCTGGTGTGGCGGATTGCCGTCGCCGCCCGCCGGGTGGACAGCAGCACTCGAGCGCCGAGGATGCGGGGATCGTGTAGGCCGCAAGATGGCGGCGGGGCTCTTGTAGGCTGATGCGGTCGCAGGCACACGGCGGCTCCCCGGCGACTCAGCGCCGGTCGGCACGGGGAAGGTCCTCCTCTGGAGTGGCGGAATGCCGTCGACGTCCGCCGGGTGGATCGCAGCACTCGAGCGCCGAGGATGCGGAGATCGCGCAGGCCGCAAGATGGCGGCGGGGCTCTGGCAGGCCGATGCAGTCGCGGGCACACGGCGGCTCTCCGGCGACACCGCGACCCCGCACCGGTCCGCGTGGGGAAGGTCCTCCACTGATGTGGAGGATTGCCGTCGCCGCCCGCCGGGCGGACCGCGAAACTCAAGCGCCGAGGATGTGGGGATAGTGTAGGCCGCAAGATGGCGGCGGGGCCCTGGCAAGCTGATGCGGTCGCGGGCCGTATAGCGGAGCTGTCCGGCGGTCAGGAAGACCAATTTGACGTTAGGCAGATGCAGGGGACTCCCCGGAGCCTGGACAGCTGTTTTGGGGGTTTGGGCCGTGGCTAAATGCCACGGATGGCATTAGATAGGGATAGCTGATGGCGGAGCTCCTCAGAACCACGTCTTTCGCCGCTCACGTCCGGACACGCCCCCCTAATCGTAAATTTTTTATACCCAAGATATTATTTTTATTATGAGCAACATTGATTTAAAACTGATCAGGCATTGCAATGGCCCCCCTACCCATAAAATATTCGACATAGCGTTGCCGCACATCACGGCCGCTTTGGGGGGCCAAGCCTGTAGGGCCAGCTAACTGGGCTGGCAATGGTCCATCCAAACCCTGTGTGCCCTGAAGGTCAAGTGTAGCAAGATAATTTGTGGAGTGTTTGATTAAAAAATTGTGCAGTATGCAACAACACATGACCAAATGGTTCCATTTATACTCCGCCATGTTTATTGCAGTCAGAAAAAGCCGGAAGCGACTGGCCATGATGCCAAAGGCGTTTTCCACCACCCTTCGCCCTCTGGCCAGACGATAATTAAACACCCTCCTCTCAGGGGTGAGGGACCTTTGGGGAAAAGGCCTCATCAAATGTGGTCCAAGCGCAAAAGCCTCATCTGCCAGGAACACAAAAGGGAGGCCATGTTCATTATCTTCAGCAGGTGGCAATGCCAGGTCGTCTGAAAGAAGCCGGTCTGCAAACTCGGTCTGGGCGAAAACACCACCGTCAGACATCCGCCCATTTTTCCCAACATCAACAAATAGGAATTCATAGTTCGCAGACACCACCGCCATGAGCACAATACTGTGGAAGCCTTTGTAATTCCAAAAAAAAGACCCAGAATGGGCTGGTGGCACGATGCGGACGTGCTTGCCATCAATGGCTCCTCCACAGTTGGGAAAGTTCCACCGCTGAGAAAAATCAGATGCCACATTCTGCCATTCCTGTGGCGTCGATGGTAACTGTGGAGTCAAAGGAAAAAAAACAAATATATACTTTACTACCTATACATTGCAAGCATGTTAGCACAAAACACTCTGGGCAAAACATCAGGATAGCATTAATTTGGAAGGAGGATTTTAGAGCGGAGCTACGCAGCCCAAATAATATAAAATAACACAGCAGCTCCAGCTACAGCAGCTGCAGAGGTTTGCTAATTGTACACTTACCTGTCCTGGAGTCCAGCAACGTCCGCAGCAGAGGACGAACAATTGCTCGTCACTCTGCTGCCCCCTCTGCCATCCTTGGTGAGGGAACCAGGAAGAGAAGCCTTGCGGCTTCACTGCCCGGTTCCCAAACGCACATGCACGAGAAGCGCTGCGCAGTTCAGACCGGTCCTCCTGTGTTCTGTGAGACAAGTGTTTCCAAGAACACTACGGGTCTTCTGCGGGAAGTGACTTGGCTCAGGCAGATTTGCCGCAGAGATGACTCCCGGATGTGGGTGAATATACCTGTCTTAAACAGGTATCTTCACCCCCCTCCCCCCTGAAAGGTGTCAATTTTGACACCGGGGGAGGGTTACAATGAGCGGACCCACAAAATTTAGGATGGAGGTGCGCTTGAATAAGATAGAAAAATAAGCAACAAAAACATCACCCACTCTGATGGACCTGAGAAATTCGGAGAGGGTGGAGGGTTTGAGATGAGTTGGGGACATCATAATTAAAATCTATAGTACGATGTAATTTATTTGGGTAGATTAGACAAACTTAAAAAATTAGGGGGGGGGGGGGGGGGTGGGAATCAGGCAATCTAAGCACTACAATGGAGCGTACAAAACAAAAATGAGGATTGACTAGGCTAGGTGTGTTTGGGCCCAGGATCTAATGCTGGAGATTGCTTGACCAAAAAAATATGCATGTAGCCCAAAAACATAGAACATTCAAAGCTTACAACATGCAGGGGGACAAAGGGGACATTCACAGCATATTCAAATCATGGTAATTAGAGACAGTTCAAAATATACTATACATTATCAAGCATAAAAAAACATAGATTGTGATGTTTATAAAGGAGAAAACTTACCTTAAGATAGTCCTCCTGAAGGACCTGGATAATGGCAGAGCAGGTCTCTGGGATAATGACGCCCAGAGCCTGGGGGGAGATGCCTGTCAAGAACTTGAGGTCCTGCAAGCTTCTCCCAGTCGCAAGGTATCGCAACGTGGCGATGAGCCTCTGCTCAGCAGTAATGGCTTCCCGCATAACGGTGTCCTGCCTGGTGATATAGGGGGACACCAAAGCCAAGAGCTGCTGAAAAACGGGGTCAGACATCCTAAGAAAATTCCTGAAATCATCAGGGTTATTCTCCCGGATCTCCCGCAGCAGAGGCATATGACATAATTGGTCCCTCTGGAGCAACCAATTCTTGGTCCATGAACTCCTCCTCACCCTCCTCATGGACCGGATCTGGGACATAGCAACAAGCCCAGCAGCAAGCACAGCACGATCTCGGCGACAAGAACGTACGCGCAACATGGCTTAGAAACGGTCGTCTAATCAGAACGAACTAAAAGAACGCACTGAAGAACAGCAAGGCCTATGAAGAACGAGCTGAAAAACAGTAACGCGCGGACAAGAACGCACTGCAAAAACAGATACGAACTCACTACACGCACTGAAAGTCAGATACGAACCCACAAGCACAAACTGAACTCCCGAAAACGATCTTTAAAGCACGAAGACTGAAAAGCGCGAATCGTCTCTTCCCAAACTTTTACTAACACGCGGAAACACGAAATCAGCAAAAGCAGCCAAAAGGGTGGCGCGAACAGAATGAAACTTCCCCTTTATAGTGCCGTCGTACGTGTTGGACGTCACCGCGCTTTGCTAGATCAGTTTTTTTCACTATCGTGTGTAGGCAAGGCATGCTTGAGAGGAAACAAGAAAAATAAAGTCGAGAAAATCGACGTTTTTTTTCTTGACATGAAAAGCGGTCGTGTGTACGCGGCATGAGTGTAATATAATCTCAGAATAAATGCAGCTGTTCTGTGAAGCCCTCAGAGGTTTGTTAGAGAACCTTAGTGAACAAACAGCATCATGAAGGGCAAGGAACACACCAGACAGGTCCGGGATAAAGTTGTGGCGAAGTTTAAAGCAGGGTTAGGTTATAAAAAGCTTTGAACATCTCATGCAGCACTGTTGAATCCATCATCTGAAAATGGAAAGTATGGCACAACTGCAAACCTACCAAGACATGGCCGTCCACTTAAACTAACAGGCTGGCCAAGAAAAGCATTAATCAGAGAAGCAGCCAAGAGGCCCATGGTAAGTCTGGAGGAGCTGCAAAGATCCACAGCTCAGGTAGGAGAATCTGTCCACAGGACAACTATTAGTCGTGCACTCCACAAATCTGGCCTGTATGAAAGAGTGGCAAGAAGAAAGCCATTGTTAAAAGAAAGGCATAAGAAGTTCTGTTTGTAGTTTTCTAGAAGCCATGTGGGGGACACAGCAAACATGTGGAAGAAGGAACTCTGGTCAGATGAGACCATAATTGAACTTTTTGAAAAACGCTATGTGTGGCGGAAAATTAACACTGCACATCACCCTGAAACAACCATCCCCATCGTGAAACATGGTGGTGGTAGCATCATGTTGTGGGGATGCTTTTCTTCAGCAGGGACAGGGAAGCTGGTAAGAGTTGATGGGAAGATGGATGGAGCAAAATAAAGGCAATCTTAGAAGAAAACCTGTTATGCCGCATACACACGGTCGGAATTTCCGACAACAAATGTTCGATGTGAGCTGCTTGTTGGAAAATCCGACCGTGTGTATGCTCCATCGGACATTTTCTGTCGGAATTTCCGACAACAAAAATTTGAGAGCTGGTTCTCAAAAATTACGACCGTGTGTACACAATTCAACGCACAAAATTTCTACGCATGCTCGGAATCAATATGACGCATGCTCGGAATCATTGAACTTCATTTTTCTCGGCTCGTCGTAGTGTTGTACGTCACCGTGTTCTTGACGTTCACAATTTCCGACATCATTTGTGTGACCGTGTGTATGCAAGACAAGTTTGAGCGAACATCCGTCGGAAGAAAATCCACGGTTTTGTTGTCGGAATGTCCGATCATGTGTACGCGGCATTAGAGTCTGCAAAAGAATTGAGACTGGGGTGGAGATTCACATTCCAGCAGGACAACGACCCTAAACATAGAGCCAGAGCTACAATGGAATGGTTTAGATCAATATATAAGGGGTCCATATAGTGAACTCGGTGTTAAGTTATTCACTTTACGGTCAACACAAAGGACAAGGGGGCACTCTTTACGTCTAGAGGAAAAGAGATTTCACCTCCAAATATGGAAAGGTTTCTTCACAGTAAGAGGTGTGAAAATGTGGAATAGACTCCCTGCAGAGGTGGTTCTGGCCAGCTTAGTAGATTGCTTTAAGAAAGGCCTGGATTCTTTCCTAAATGTACATAATATAACTGGGTACTGACATTTATAGGTAAAGTTGATCCGGGGAATATCCGATTGCCTCTCGGGGGATCAGGAAGGAATTTTTTCCCCTGCTGTAGCAAATTGGATCATGCTCTGCTGGTTTTTTTTCCTTCCTCTGGATCAACTGTGGGTATAGAATTGGGTATATGGGATTGTATGATATTATTTTTCATTTTTTTATTTTTATTTTTTATGGTTGAACTGGATGTCTTTTTTCAACCTGACTAACTATGTAACTATGTAACGCATATTCATGTGTTAGAATGGCCCAGTCAAAGTCCAGACCTAAATCCAATTGAGAATCTGTGGCAAGACTTAAAAATTGCTGTTCACAGACGTTCTCCATCCAATCTGACAGAGCTTGAGCTATTTTGCAAAGAAGAATGGGCAAAAATTTCACTCTCTAGATGTGCAAAGCTGGTAGAGACATCCCCAAAAAGATTTGCAGCAGTAATTACAGTGAAAGGTGGTTCTACAAAGTATTGACTCAGGGGGGCTGAATTCTGTGGCATTGGGGGTTATTTAGCTTCTGTGTAGAGCATACCAGTGAGCAGAGTCCACGCCAGTTGTGTTTTTTAAGGGCTTGTTGGCCCACTTTTATTAAAGAAAGAAAAAACGTCCATCCAGAATTCCCACGCAGGGGGTGTCAAGTTGCTATAGCAGTAAAGTAATAATCAATGGAAAATACCAAGCCACCTGGCTCTCTCATCAGCAATACGGGCGGACTGTATGTCAGTTTTTCACCCATCCGTTTTCGGATGAAAAACGGACATACATGTATCCCTATGGGATAGCGGATGTCAGCGGATGAACATCCGCTGACACCCGATCTCACCTGTGTCCACTATGCTCCGTTTTTCAGGATAGAAACATTTCTATTACTCTTTCGTCCATGGACCGACACAGCTTCTCTATTGACAAAGTGGGTATTATCCGTTAATTAGGAGTGACTAGGCAGAAAAACTTGTAAAAAGTGTTGCATCACACCTTCTACAGGACCCTCTGGGTATAACCTCTCAGTCTGCATCTTCGCAGATCAGTTTTTCTTTTTCGTACATCACGGGACACAGAGCGACTTAGTCATTACTAATGGGTTATATAGATTACCTTCAGGTGCTGGCACTGGCCACTTCCAAACCGGAAGTACCCTCCCCTATATAAGCCCCTCCCATCCGGGAGCACCTTAGTTTTTTGCCAGTGTCTAAGGTGTTGGCCAAAGAGTAACATGTGTTTTCACTGGGCTTGCGTACAGGTTCTTTTGGGCCTTAGTAAGCTGTTCCGGATCCCACCAAAAAAGCTTCATAGCTAAACGGTCGGTACCCGGGCCTTGCAGCAGAAGAGCAAGGTTTTGCCTGTAATGCCTCTCTTAGGAGGGCTGGACCCTGGGATCCAGAGCTCTGGTCATACCCACGACCAAGATGTTGTCTGTGCAGGGTGCTATACAGGTCCAGGGGAGTGGAATCCTTGGGAACCCGGTCCCTGAAGGTTTAATTACAATGCCTGCCGTGATAGGTGAAGTTTGGGCTTCTGTGGACCAAACAAAGTCCTGCGGCGGGGATCAGGTAAGTGGGGGCCCCCAGGAACTTGGTTCTATTGGGGGACCCCCAAGCCTAATTTGTCTTTCTGTCTGTTACCTAACGGTATTCCCGCTAATATCTGTGTATGCCTGTAACTACTGAAAATGTAAAATTTTAATAGTAGTCAAGAAAAAAAAAAGGGACCGCGGTACCTGTGTTAAACCACTAGAGGCCGCTGTAGTCCATTTTTCTTGTCATGTGGATCTTTGGTTTCCTCAAGTCAAAAGATCCAGGCAGTTGGTAAGTTTCTCTGTGGGAATCCACTTCCTCTGCCCTGTTGCTGCGCTCATCCACCGCACAGGCCCTCCGGCAAAAAGGGCCCTGGCTCCTAGTCCCTGTTTGATTTCGAAAAGGGCGCCAATGGCGCACGGGCGCGCGCGCGGGCGCGTGCACGCGCCTCCTATGAAAAAAAAGGGGCGGGGCGGGTGGATGACGCTCGATGCGCGCCACGGCGCTTCTGCGCATGTGCAGGCGTCCCAGCTTGTATAAAGACACAGTACAAGTGTCAGCTGGATGCAAACAGAGCTAGCAACAAACAGTGGCACACAGAGGCGGTTGATGCAGGCATCCCCATAGAAAGGCACTTTAGTGGACACCAGCTGGTATATAGCAGCAACTGTGTTAGACTATTACCAGCAAAATTGGTGTATGACGACGGGAATACCTCAGCTTTGTGCTTAAAGGATATGTCGTCCAGACGCTCCGGAAATAGGTCTTCCAGGAAGCCAAAGGGGTCTCCATCGGGCTCTGAGGATATTGGGCATGCTTGTACTGCACCAATCTCCCCTGAGAATTCAGAGGTCAGTAGCCGTAGAAACCCCGCAGGAGTGCCTGGTGCTGCGGCTGTCCCCAGTCCACCTGCTCCTGTATATATAACAGAGGAGGTTTTATCCTCAACTCTGGGAGGATTGGAAGAGAGATTAACAGCATTGATCGCTGCTTCCCTGTCACAGGGAAAGCGCGTCCGATCTCCGTCTCCTCCTTCAGAGTGCCTGTTAGTGGAGGAACAGCCCCACACAGGGATCGACCTACCTGAAGGGGATCAGGATGAGGTTGATTCAGTTATGGAGGAATCAACAGTGGAAGAACCTTTCTCAGCATCTCAGGCTGAAAGATTATGGGTTCAGTCTCTGACTAACATGGTCCGATCAGCATTTAAAATGCCTCTGGCGGAACCACCATCCACTACGGTTTCCTCGCTGGGGTCGCTAAAAGCTCCCCAGGCTGTCTGTTCCTTCCCAATCCACCCTTTATTAGAAGGGCTTATTTACCAGGATTGGGAACATCCTGATAAAATATTTGCTCCCCCCAAGAGATTTCCGGTGATCTATCCCATGGAGGATAAGTTCATAAAAAAATGGAGGGTCCCTACAGTGGACGCAGCCATCTCTTCTGTGAACAAATCACTGACATGTCCAGTAGATAATGTTCCAATGTTCAAAGACCCAATAGATAAAAAATTGGAGTCTTTACTAAAATCTGCTTTCTCTACAGCAAGCATGGTGACACAACCTGCGGTAGCAGCGATTGGAGTCTGCCAAGCAGTGAAAGATCAGTTGAAACAAGTCTTAAGGGACTTACCAGATCAGCAAGCTCTTGCCCTAGCTGACCTGCCTAGAGCCTTGTGTTTTGCGGTGGACGCCATAAAGGATACAATCCAACAGGCCTCCCACTTTACGCTGTCTATAGTACATATGCGTAGGCTTCTGTGGCTCAAAAACTGGTCTGCTGAAGCTCCCTGTAAAAAACTGCTGGTTAGCTTCCCATTTCATGGAGAACGCTTATTTGGAGAAGATCTGGACAAATATATCCAGAAAATTTCTGCCGGTAAAAGTTCACTCTTACCGGTTAAGAACAAGGGTAGAAGTCCTTCTTTTAAGAGGCCTACTTCTCCAGTCCCGGGCACATCGGCTGTGAAGCAGTTCCGACGGCCTCCACGGTCAAATTCAGGGGGCAGAAATCAGGGACAATCACAGGGTAACAAGAAGCCCTGGATCAAGAGAGGTACAAAACCTCCCCCCAAGTCATGAAGCGTTGCCCCCACTCAATCGGGTGGGGGAAAGGCTTCAGTTGTTCACAGAGACCTGGCGGGACACCATCAGAGACAGATGGGTGCTCTCCGCAGTAAGTCTGGGATACAAGCTGGAGTTAAAAGGCACTCCTCCTGCCCAATTTATGAGGTCAAACGTGCCAAGAGATCCCCAGAAGAGAGGATCCCTCCTTCTGGCACTAGAACAACTATTGCTCCAAGGTGTAATCATGAAGGTTCCCCAGGAAGAAAGCGGATTCGGGTTTTACTCGAACCTTTTCACAGTCCCCAAACCAAATGGGGACGTGAGGCCCATATTAAATCTAAAAGGGCTAAACAAGTTCCAAAATATCAGGACTTTTCGGATGGAGTCGATCCGATCGGTGGCCACCGCCCTACAAGGGCAGGAATGGTTAGCCTCGATCGACATAAGGGATGCTTATCTGCATATTCCCATCTTTCCGGCCCACCAGAAATTTCTACGCTTTGCAGTAGAAGGGCGCCATTTTCAGTTCAGAGCCTTACCTTTCGGTCTGGCCACAGCACCTCGAGTGTTCACAAAAATTCTGGCCCCATTATTGGCCAATCTAAGAACACAAGGTGTAACGATAATGGCATATCTAGACGACCTGCTACTAATAGACCACTCAGTGGAAAAGCTGGAAGTAGCTATTCACAAGACAATCAAGTATCTGGAATATCACGGTTGGATTATCAACCGGGACAAGTCAGCTCTAAGACCAGTCAAAAGTCTGGAATACTTAGGGCTAAGGCTGGATTCAAATCAGAGAAAGATTTTCTTACCTCCAGAGAAGGTGTCGTCTTTAAAAGATTTGACCCACTTAGTGGGTACAAAAAGAAAACCATCCATACGCCTCTGCATGAGGCTGCTGGGAAAAATGGTGGCTTCATTCGAAGCGGTACCCTATGGTCAATTCCATTCAAGGAATTTGCAAAGGGCCATACTGTCAGCCTGGAACAAAAAAGTTCAGGCTTTAGACTTACCAATGTCCCTGTCCCCTTCCGTTCGCAAGAGCCTCCATTGGTGGTTGGTGCCCCAGAATCTGGAAAAAGGGAAACCCTTCAGTCCGGTTTCTTGGAAGGTGGTCACTACAGATGCCAGCCTCATAGGCTGGGGGGCAGTACTGGAGCAATGGTCTCTCCAGGGCAAGTGGTCAGAAGCAGAAAAGGCCCTGCCCATCAATCTCTTAGAGATACGAGCAGCCCGGTATGCCCTAGTAGCATGGACATCCAAACTCCAAGGGTCCCCTGTCAGAATTCAATCAGACAATGCCACAGCAGTGGCATATATCAATCACCAGGGTGGCACCAGGAGTCGTGCAGCCCAGAGGGAAGCAAATTGCATCCTGGAGTGGGCAGAAAAATATGCCCCAGCCATATCCGCGGTTTTCATCCCAGGAGTGGAAAATTGGAGAGCAGACTTTTTAAGTCGCCAACAATTATGCCCGGGGGAATGGTCTCTTCACCCCGAGGTTTTCCAGGCAATATGCCAGCGGTGGGGAACACCGGATGTAGATCTGCTAGCATCCAGATTCAACGCAAAGGTGGACAGATTTGTGTCTCGCACAAGGGATCCCCTAGCTTGCGGCTCGGATGCCCTAGTGTTCCCTTGGGATCAGTTCAAGCTGATATATGCATTCCCACCGCCACAATTGTTACCGCGATTACTCCGCAGAATCAGGGTAGAAAAGAAACCAGTGATTCTGGTGGCTCCAGCATGGCCCCGAAGGGCATGGTACGCGGAGATTGTAAAAATGTCAGTGAGGAGTCCTTGGACCCTCCCACATCGTCCGGACCTGCTGTCGCAGGGACCGATATACCACCCTTCCTTACCAGCCCTAGGTTTGACGGCCTGGCTATTGAAGCCCACATTCTGAAAAAGAGAGGGCTCTCTAATTCTGTGGTATCTACCATGATCAATGCCAGGAAGCCGGTATCCAGTCAGATCTATTATAGGATCTGGAAAGCGTACATTACGTGGTGTGAGGCCAAGAAATGGCATCCACGTAAGTACGTGATAGGGAGGATTTTGGACTTCCTACAGTGGGCTGTAGATAGGAAGCTGGCCTTGAGTACTATCAAGGGTCAGATTTCGGCCTTGTCAATATTTTTTCAAAGGCCCTTGGCTTCGCATTCACTAGTCAAAGCTTTCATAAAAGGAGTGATGCGTATTAGCCCTCCGGTTAGTATTCCCATATGTCCTTGGGACTTAAACCTGGTTCTGTCGGTTCTACAGAAACAACCGTTTGAACCATTGCAACACATTTCCTTGGTTCTTCTCACCAGGAAATTGATTTTCTTAGTAGCCGTTTGTTCGGCTAAAAGAGTATCGGAATTAGCCGCCTTGTCCTGTAAGGAGCCATATCTGGTTGTCCATAAGGACAGAGTAGTATTACGTCCTCATCCAGCCTTTCTTCCCAAGGTGGTATCGAGGTTTCATTTGAACCAAGATGTGGTTCTTCCTTCTTTTTTCCCCAAACCTAGCTCGGTAGAGGAAAAGTTATTACATTCTTTGGATGTAGTAAGAGCAGTTAAAGCTTATCTAAAAGCCACTGCTCAGATTCGCAGAACGGATACTTTGTTTATTCTGCCGGAAGGCCCTAGAAAGGGTCAGGCAGCATCAAAATCTACTTTAGCCAAGTGGATTCGACAGGTCATAATACAAGCCTATGGCTTGAGAAAGAGACCGCCTCCGTTCAAAGTTAGGGCACACTCCACAAGAGCAGTTGGAACTTCATGGGCAGTGCATCACCAGGCCTCCCTGGCTCAAGTATGTAAGGCCGCAACATGGTCTTCGGTACACACGTTTACTAGATTCTACCAGGTAGACGTTAGAAGTCAGGAGGATGTCGCCTTTGGGCGCAGTGTGTTGCAGGCCGCAAAAGATCCTCATGCCTGATGGCGCCCAGCTTATGTATCCCTCCCCTCATTTGGCATTGCTTTGGGACGTCCCATTAGTAATGACTAAGTCGCTCTGTGTCCCGTGATGTACGAAATAGAAAAAGGGATTTTTATAACAGCTTACCTGTAAAATCCTTTTCTTGGAGTACATCACGGGACACAGAGCTCCCACCCCTCTTTTTGGGACACTTATTGCTTTGCTACAAAACTGAGGTGCTCCCGGATGGGAGGGGCTTATATAGGGGAGGGTACTTCCGGTTTGAAAGTGGCCAGTGCCAGCACCTGAAGGTAATCTATATAACCCATTAGTAATGACTAAGTCGCTCTGTGTCCCGTGATGTACTCCAAGAAAAGGATTTTACAGGTAAGCTGTTATAAAAATCCCTTTTTTTCTGTCTAGCAAGGAGTAGGACATGGCTCCCTTCGGGCCCATTGGTCCGGGGGAAAAAAAATATATATATATATTTTTTCATTTGTTGTTTCCTGCGACCTTTGATCAACTGCCGACTGGGTGACAGGCTGGATCCTCGATCCTTGTAGTCTCCCCAGTTTTGGCCATCGAGCGTGTGCCGACCCTAGCTACGCGCTGGGTTTTCCACGACATGCCCGTCGCTCCACGGGTGGCCGGTGAGCCTACGCTCCAGGGCCTGCATCGGACCACTCAGCTTCAGCTGACCTTACGACCGAGTCGCAGCAGCCTGGCCGGTGAGCTTACGCTCCAAGGCTTGCATCGGACCGCTCAGCTTCGGCTGAGCTTACGGCCGAGTCGCAGCAGCCTGTCCGGTGAGCGTCACGCTCCAGGGCATACATATGATCGTCCCTTTTGGGTCCAATCACAGCATGCCTGGCCAACAGTCACCTTCCGTGCGCGGACGATGACCTGTTTGGAATGTCTTCCAGCATAATACATGCAGGATGGGTAAGTAAAACTCCCCTGCCTCGGCTGGGTGATTTAGCTGGACATTCCTGGAGAGATCAAGTAAGTGGTTGTGGCCCCTTTCTTCCCTCTCTCCCTGCCTTTCCCTCCTCCCTGGGCTTCTAGCTAAAGGTTGCTGGGTGCTGGGGGTCACCTAGGGGGTTCCACTGGAGCGGGACTGGCTGTAACTAACATTTAAAAGAAATGTCATTTCTGCTTACCTGTGTTTGTGTGCTTCCTCCTCCATGCTGTCGGCGGCCATTTTGAGGTGGTCCATGCCGAGTTCGGCCTCTTGTGACTGCCCGGCGGCCATCTTCCTGTGGTTCGGCCACACCCACTAGCCCCTATCAGCTGATCGGCGACCATGTTTGTCCACCCTGTATGCATATATTGCCGTTCGGCGGCCATCTTTTTGTGGGCTATGGCTGCTTGACCTCTATCTTCGGTCGGCAGCCATTTTCTTAGAGCCCACATTATCTTCCATACAGACATTTTTGGCAACCATTTTGCGAGAGCCTCCGGCCTCTAGGGTGCATTACACTGGTGCGAAAATTCACACAGGAAATGCTGATAAAAGAAGCAGACTGACACAGCAGCAGTGGGACAGCATCACAGGCGCAGCACACGGCAGCATAGCAGTACCGGTCCAGGGTGGTGAGTCCTCTGGGTGACCCAGCATCTCTGCAGCGCAGGAGGGTGGCCTATTGATATCTTGCCTGGAGCCCTGTGAGTGTCAGCGCGTGGTCAGCATGGCATCTGAGCCAGATGTCTTCTCCCCTGAAACACCAGATTTAGCAGCTGGTGCCCCTGAGGTGTCTATGAACGCTATGACGGCAATCCTAGAGGCGTTTGCTGCCAGGGTGGAAGCAGCACACGGGAATACAGGGGGTAGTAAACGCCCCGTCCCCTGCAAGCTTCTGGGGATAATTCTGGTGCAGAACCAGGTCCAGCTACGGCTCGGGGCCCAGATTCTGACGCATCAGAGACTGCAGACTGTGACCGGACAGTGAGGATGACTCAAAGTCCAGGTCAGTACGCGAGACGGCTTTGGTATCTGACCTTATTACTGCAGTGCGGGATATGCTAAAATTGGAAAATACTGCAGAAGCAGCAGAGACTCCGGTCCACTTGGGTTTCATAGACCTGCCCGCACTGCTAAGGTGTTCCCTTGTGTGTCTTTTGATAAACTCTTATACAAGGAATGGGAGAACCCACTGAGGGTCTTTACAGCCCAAAGAGGTTTGCGGTACGGTACCCCTTTGAGGAGAGTTTTCTGAAGAAATGGACCTCTCCCCCCTATAGTGGACCCTCCGGTGTCCAGACTTAATAGAGCCACCACAATTCCTGTAGAAGGGGCTCCTGTTTTTAAGGACCCTGTGGATAAGAAGGCTGAAGCACTCGCTTGCTACCTATACTCAGTGGTAGGCTCGGCAGTACGCCCGGCATTGGCGGGGGCCCTAGTGTCTCACACACTTACTGAATGGGCAAGATTGCTACTCCAGGGGTTAAGGAGCGAGATGCTCCTCCTGATGAGATAACATTGGCCGACCAGTTGGTCCAGGGCCTTAGGTTTGTCTGGGAGTCAGACATGAATACTATTCCCCTGCTGTCTGAAACGTTGGTTTATGCAGTAGCAATACGCCGCCTGATCTGGCTAAAAGGCTGGTCTGCGGACCAGACTTCCAAGAAAGCCCTGTTGGATCTGCCTTTTAAGGGTGACAGACTTTTTGGTGCTCTCTGGATGACATCATCAAGGATGCCACAGGAGGTAAAGGCACTTTGCTTCCCCAAATTAGCAAGGGTAAGGGGCCATGCCAAGGGCAAGGGCCCTCCTTTACTGCACGCAAGCGGTTTTTTCGTCCCCCTAGGGCGACAGGGAAAAGACCCCAGGCCGATAAAGCGCCTGCCCAAGGACAAAAGCATCCTTGGTCCCGCAGACCCAACAAGCCTGCGGACAAATCTGCGTCCACATGAAGGTCCGCCCCCACCCAGCTCTCGGGTGGGGGGACGTCTTCGCAAATTCGCGACTCAGTGGACTGCTCTAGTCTCCGACAGGTGGGTTTGTGAAGTAATCTCCTCAGGCTACAAGATAGAATTTCTCTCTTGTCCACCGGACAGATTCATCACCTCCAATCTCCAGCTACTACCGCCCCGTCGGGAGGCCCTGTATGGGGCGGTCCAGGGTCTACTGGAACGCAGGGTAGTTATTCCAGTTCCAGAACAGGAACGGGGTCAGGGTTTTTACTCAAATCTGTTCATTGTGCCGAAGAAGGAGGGGGTTCGGCCAATCTTGGATCTCAGAGCCCTCAATTGCTTTGTGAAAGTACAAAGATTTCGGATGGAGTCGGTTCGATCTGTAGTCACGGCTTTCCATCCGGGGGACTTTCTGGCCTTCTTGGACTTCAAGGACGCATACCTGCATGTCCCCATATACTCCAGACACCAGAGGTTTCTGCGATTTGCTATCGGGAAGGACCACTACCAGTTTGTGGCCCTCCCGTTGGGCCTTGCCTCAGCACCCAGGACGTTCACCAAGGTGCTCGCTCCGATTCTGGCACTTCTAAGACAGCAGGGTATCACTATCACAGGCTACTTATACGACCTTCTGCTGAAGGCCCCTTCAAGCTCAGAATTAGAGGTAAGCGTGTCCATTACCTGTCAGACTCTTCGAGACTGTGGTTGGATACTAAACACGCAAAAGTCAGTATTGGTGCCCACTCAACGCCTAGTGTACCTGGGGTTGATTCTGGATTCTTCAGAAGCAAAGGTATTCCTCCCTGTGGAGAAGTTGCAGACCCTCCGGGCTGCAGTACGGCAGCTGACTTCCAGGAATTGGTCGTCACTCCGTTTTTTGCATGCGAGTGTTGGGCCTCATAGTAGCCTCCTTCGAGGCGGTCCCATATGCTCAATACCACACTCGAGTGTTACACAAGGAAGTTCTGTCCAGATGGAACAGATGTCCATCATCTCTGGATTATCAAATCCGAGTGAGCCACCTAGTCAGGAGATCCCTGGTATGGTGGCTGACAGCACCGGCTCTAATGGCCAGGAAGTCATTTCTTCCGGTTTACTGGATAGTGATCACGACGGACGCCAGCCTTACAGGTTGGGGGGGAGTCTGGGGTGTTCAGTCGGCGCAAGGTCGCTGGACCCCAGAGGAAGCCCTCTTGCCGATCAATGCCCTGGTAATCCAGGCAATCAGGCTGTGCCTCTTCAAATGGTCTCAGAGGCTGCAAGGGCGTCCAGTCAGGATCCAGTCAGACAACACCACAGCAGTGGCATATGTCAATCATCAAGGAGGAACAAGAAGCTCAGCTGCAGCATCAGAGATCGCTCGCATCCTGAAGTGGGCAGAGAGGAGCGTACCGGCACTGTCGGCCGTGTACATTCCGGGTGTGAAAAACTGGCAGGCGGACTACCTGAGCCGCCAGATGCTGGACCAGGGAGAATGGTCCTTACACCCGGAGGTGTTCCAACTCCTCTGCCAAAGATGGGGCACACCAGACGTAGATCTTCTGGCTTCCCGACTCAATCGGAAGGTATTGAGGTTTGTGGCCCGGTCAAGAGTCCCATGGGCAGACGCAACGGACGCGTTGGTAGCATCGTGGGGTCAGTATCGGCTAATCTATGCCTTCCCTCCCTTAAGGCTTCTTCCTCTTCTGCTCCGCAGAGTGGAGGCAGAGGGAATTCCAATGATCCTAATCGCTCCAGATTGGCCTCAGCGTCCTTGGTACGCCGATCTAGTACGTCTGGTAGCAGACGTCCCCTGGCGCCTACCACTATGGAAGGACCTGCTATCGCAAGGTCCCATACTCCATCCTGCTTTACAGTCATTGGCTTTAACGGCATGGCTGTTGAGAACCAGGTACTGAGAGACCGGGGCCTGTCAGTTTCAGTAATTTCTACTATAAGAAGTATTCGAAAACCCTCCTCTAGGAAGGTTTATCACCGCACTTGGAAGGCCTACATCTCCATGTGTGAGGAAATGAAATGGCATCCGCGTACCTATTTGGTTTCCAGAATCCTGCTGTTTTTACAGCATGGGGTGGACCAAAGGCTTGCCCTAAGTACGATTAAGGGACAGATATCTGCCCTGGCTGTCTTTTTTCAGCGACCCCTGGCGACTCACTCTCTCGTGAGTACATTTGTGCAAGGGGTTCGACATGTGGCCCCTCCGGTCCATCCCCCGTTACCTCCGTGGGACTTGAACCTGGTCCTCTCGGTGCTTCAGAAGGCACCGTTTGAGAAGATTAGAGATATTCCCCTGTTGACACTTTCTCAGAAAGTGGTCTTTTTGGTGGCTGTTACGTCAGTTAGACGAGTCTCTGAGCTGGCAGCCTTGTCCTGCAAGGCTCCCTATTTGATTTTCCACAAGGATAAGGTGGTGCTGCGGCCGCAGCCTTCCTTTCTTCCGAAAGTCGTTTCGGCTTTTCATCTCAACGAAGACATTGTACTTCCATCCTTGTGTCCTCAGCCGTCGAATCCTAAGGAGTCGGCGTTGCATTCCTTGGACGTTGTCCGAGCTTTGAGAGTATACCTATCTGCTACTTCCCTGTTCCGGAAGTCAGACTCACTGTTTGTTTCAGTGGCTGGTCCTAAGAAGGGCCAAGCAGTCTCGTCGGCCACCATCTCTAGGTGGATCCGACAGATAGTAATCCAGGCTTGCGCCTTAAAGGGTCAGGCGCCCCCCTTTCCTGTCACAGCGCATTCGACCAGGGCAATAGGTGCCTCTTGGGCTTTCCGACATCAAGCGTCTGTTTCCCAACTATGTAAAGCGGCGACTTGGTCGTCCGCTCACACTTTCACAAAATTCTACAAAGTTGATGTAGGTGCATCTTCGGATGCCTCTTTCGGCCGCAAGGTTTTGCAAGCGGCTGTTTAGAGTTGCAACTCCTCCGTTGGAGGAGTGCTGTTTTGTGTTTTGGGATGAAGTTTGTTTTTATGCTGTTACCACCCCTCGTTTTTTTCTCTGACACTGTTTTGGGAAGTCCCACTTTGTCAATAGAGAAGCTGTGTCGGTCCATGGACGAAAGAGTAAATAGGATTTTTTACTCACCGTAAAATCCTTTTCTCTGAGTCCATGGACCGACACAGCACCCACCCCTCCTTTTAAGTTTGTACTGCTTTTTGACGAACTGATCTGCGAAGATGCAGACTGAGAGGTTATACCCAGAGGGTCTGCCCCCTTTGGCGGTACTGTAGAAGGTGTGATGCAACACTTTTTACAAGTTTTTCTGCCTAGTCACTCCTAATTAACGGATAATACCCACTTTGTCAATAGAGAAGCTGTGTCGGTCCATGGACTCAGAGAAAAGGATTTTACGGTGAGTAAAAAAATCCTATTTTTTCTATCTGTCTGCGGAGCGGATCGGATAAACACGGACAGACGGTCCGTGTTCATCCGATCCCCCATAGGGGAGAGCTGAGATCTGACAGGGCCGTCCCTGCACAGTGTGCGGGGACCGCCCAGTCATCCACCTGCTCAGCGGGGATCAACGGAGCGATTCCCGCTGAGCAAGCGGAGGTTCACGGGGCGGATCATGACTGATCCGTCCCGTGTGAAAGGGGCCTTAGGCTTTACGCTTCAGCCCTCTTGGCCATGTACCAAAGTTCCCGTATAATCACTGTACCTCCTCTCAGCTTTCGTGCTGCTCAGCCCACAGCTTTGGGCCCTCTGACTATAGCATGCAGACATGCATGCTTCTCCCTTGCAAGCCTGCACTCTGGCTTCTCCCTTGCATGCCTGGACTCCTCAGGAGGGTGGGGCCCAGAACCCTAGTCCTGACTCTGCTATAAGCCCAGGACCCACCTGCTCAATCAACCAGCCAGACTCCTGGCTGTTTCCAAAACCGGTCCCAGGACTGGAGATTCCATCCCACCCATATCGCTATGGAATCTCCGAGCTCCAGGTCCCCAAGTGGATTTTACAAACTTTGGAGGAAACTGATCAAACAGATTCCTCCACATTAAATAACCCTGGAGCCCCTCAACCTGCCTATTTGAGAACCCTGGGAGACAATTACCAGGACAGGGAACTGTACTGTCACAATACAAATGCACGCCACACTTTTCAGATATTTATTTGTAAAACATTTGGAAAACCATTTATCATTTTCCTTCCACTTCACAATTATGTGCCACTTTGTGTTGGTCTATCACATAAAATCCCAATAAAATACATTTACATTTTTGGTTGTAACTAATTTTGATCAATTCCCCCGTTTAACAAATTTTTCAGAATATTCGAAAATTTCGTAAATTTGAATATTTGACAATTCGTAAATTCAAAATTGGAAAATCCGAAAATTCAGAAATTAGAAAATCCCAAAAAAAGAACGAAAACCTGAAAATTTGAAACTCTGAACTAATAACTAACCAATAATAACGTAACTATTACTAAATATTAAATTATAGGTATTTCCTTTCAAATTTGGCTTTTAGAGAACGTAACAAATTCGAATTTATCCGAAGTTACGAATTATCCGAAATAGTGAATGCCGTAACTAAACGAATGGAACATAACGAATTAATAATAATAAATAACAATAATAATAATAAAAACGTTTTATTATTATTATTAATTCATTCTGTTCCATTTGTTTAGTTGCGGGATTCGTTATTTTGGATAATTCGTAATTTTGGATAAATCCGTATTCGTTACGTTTACCAACAGCCAAATTTGAAAGGAAATTCCAATACCTATAATTTAATAGTTCATTATTATTAGTTAGTTAGTTATTATTTTGAATTTTCATATTTTAGTTTTCTCGAATTTTCGGATTTTCTTTCTTATTTTCGGATTTTCGAATGTCTGAATTTTTGAATTTATGAATTTTCGAATTTACGAACTTTAGAATTTACGGATTTTAGAATTTTCAGATTTTAGAATTTTCAGATTTTAGAATTTAAGAATTTACGAATGTTCGAATTTACGAATTTTCAAATTTACGAATTTACAAATTTACGAATTTCGATCATAACCAATGACCCAAAAAACGAAGAAAAAAAAAACACGAATGAAATGAAAAAGGAAACAATTAATTTTTATTATTATTATTTTTTGGGCAGTGCACATGTCTAATTGGCATCACTGGTGGGCACAAGTGGGCATCAGTGGTGGGCACTGGCAGGCATCGCTGATGGGACTGCACTTATAAACATTGCACTGATTATCAGCGCAGATCCAGGCGCTTATCGTCTCTCCACTACTTACAGCGTGAATAGGGGAATGCCGATAACCGGCTCCTCTTATTTACACTGTGATCAGTTGTGATTGGACACAGCTGATCACATGGTAAAAAGCCTATTTCACACCACACCACCGATCACCGCGTTGCGCACCATGTTGTGAAGAACATCAAATGGCATTCAGTCACAAGAATGAAACCCCCACCTGGCCATCATTTTTCTATAAGCTGGGTGGGAAGGTGTTAACAGACCATGCTGTAAAGGGTTGAGATAAACCATTTACTGACAGGGGTGCTTACAATGATCAGCTTTTATTTATTTATGTCAAATCTTTATCCCAAAAGGAAAAAATTGGATTTAAATTCTTAGTCACTTGTGTAAATTCCATCTAAATCTACTAGTCCATCTAAAATTACCCTCTCCACTTTTAGAAAATACTGCTGTCCAAGGGTGGCCACGTTTTTCCTCCTTAGATGAGGTGGAGGAGTGAATGTAGCCACTCTAAGGCTGGACATATGTTCACCAAATGAAAAAAAAAAAAAAGATAAAGCTTGATAAAAAAATAAAACGAATGCAGCCACCACATTCAATGACTGGCAAGCTACAATTTTTTTTTGGGGGGGGGGGAGGGAGGATGAGTTTAGTTCCGCTTTAAAGGAGAAATATGATCAAAACTTTTTTGGCTTTACTTCTCCTATGGATCACAGGAGTGCAATTTGTTTTGCACTCCTGTGACCAGTTTTCAGTCAACAGCCCGCTGTCGGCTAACATCACTCAGCCGGTCCAGGCTGGGGAAAGATCCTGACTTTACAGTTGGGATCCATCCATATTCCTAAACCGGCAGCTGATTCAGTCCCTCAGCTGCAACTGGGAGACTGAGCTAACTGCTCCTTACAGTCCACAGCCCAGTGCTCCAGTGACAAGTCACCGCTCTTCGGGGCAGGGGGGGGGGGGATTGAGTGATCAGCGGTCTTTGATCACTCAGTGCAGAGGCAGCAGGGGACAGATGCAGCATCCGAATGATGCTGCATCCACCTAGCTGAGTATAAGTTTTTTTTTTTTGTAAACTCCATACTTTTCTTTTAAATTGAAATTGTGTTTCTAGGTCCATTCCTACCCATCTTAGAGTTTTGGGTATTTTTACTCCCACTGTTGTTACACAGAATTGCATGCAGAACCCAGGAAGAAGGCGTACCAACAACGTTATACTGTATAATACGAGAGACGTTTAAGTCAAACCAGGACTTTTAATTTTACAGGTATAAAAAGGGATGCTAGCATGGTGATACTACACACAGTAGTAAGTGGTAAGTGTGTCCTATTACTGATAGGCGCGCACATGTCGCGGGCCAGTCCAGAGACCATTAATCAAGATGGCAGACAAAAGTGTTAGTGCGTGCATTGAACAGCGTGGACAAACAGCAATAACAACCAAACAGATGTTCTAATCCCTCTCCACTCTAAAAGTTTAAAAAAATTGCTTTAAAATGATCAAATAAGCCTTATATAAAGTTTTAATAAACACATGTACAGTCAGATCAGTAACTATGGCTTAGAGATGGGCTGAACAGCCCCCCCAGTTCAGTTTGCGCCAGAACTCTTGATAATCGCAAAGGTTCGGCCCGCAACCCCAAGTCTATGGGACCCAAACTTGCAAAATCATAAGTGCCCAATTTGAAGTCTTATGCCGCGTACAAACGACCGTTTTTAATGTCATGGAAAAAAACGTTTTTCTCGACGTGATTCTTCTCAAGCCTGCCTTGCATACACACTATCGTGAAAAAAAAATGCTTGAGCAAAGCGCGGTGACGTACAACACGTACTACAGCACTATAAAGGGGAAGTTCCGTTTGGATGGCACCACCCTTTGGGCTGCTTTTGCTGATTTCGTGTTACCGCGTGTTAGTAAAAGTTTGGTGTTAGCCGATTCGCGCTTTTCAGTCTCTGTGCTTTTTCAGTCAGTTACAGCATGACGAATGTGCTATCTCCATTACGAACGCTAGTTTTAACAGAACGAGCGCTCCCGTCTCATAACTTGCTTCTGAGCATGCACGTTTTTTTCCCGTCATTAAAGCGTACACACGGCCGTTTTTCACGACGTGAAAAACGACGAGAAAAATTAGAGCATGTTCTAAATTTTTAATGCTCATTTTTCTCATCGAGAAAAATGCTCTGGAGCCTACACACGATCGTTTTTAATGACCAATTTAAAAAGTGGCATTTTTATCGTCATGAAAAACGGTTGTGTGTACGCGGCATAATATGCAAGTTATTGGCCATAAAAAGGATATGGGGGCCCAGGTACTGCCCTGTATCAATGCCAAAAACCTTTTTTTGTTAAAAAGATTGTTTTTAAAAGGAAAAGTCATTTTATTGGTGCTTAAAGTGAAACAATAACATACCTCCCAACTTTTCAAAGTCCCACCGCGGGACATTCTGATCTCCCCTCTTCCCTGCCAACGAAAGTTGTTGAGCGGGGGGGGGGGTCGCATTTTTCGACGCTGCCGCCGAATATTTTTCGACGATCGCGGGAGGGGGGAGGGGGGGTTACCTGCTTCCACCACGCTGGCTGCTTCGCTCATTGTTCCTCAACTTCCTGCTCTGCGGGAATTAAGCAACTCTCGCGGGAATGCGGGAAGGAGGGTGCTATGCAGGAAAAACCCGCAGAATCCGTGCCAGTTGGGAGGTATGCAATAAGGATTATAAATTCCTTTAAATATAGTGCCTGGGGGTCCCCTTAGTCTGCCTGTAAAGCGGCACATCTGTACCGTGTATAGAACCTGCTGCAGCAAAACTGACAACTATAAAGAAAAAGAAAAAATTGAAATTGATTTTCCCTGCAAGCTTTCTTTATTTTGTAAACAGTGGCTTGGGGAGTCAGTCTGTACAATGAGGCCACAATTTAGTGCACTCAGAACAAGATTAGAGATTTTTGGGATAAATTCTGGTGTCTCTTTGGCAGACTTTGGAAATAACAAATTTTTGCACCACAGTGAGCAAGCCTTATGTGAAGAGGCCAAATTATAGTACACTGAGGCCCAAGTTCATGGGGGAACATGACTGCCAATTTGTGGTTTATCAGTGTTATCCCCTCTCTGTAGGCTCATGTTAATCCCTTCCTCAACCTCATAACCAATATCAGAATCAAATAATGCCTGTGCACCCTCAAGAACTAGGGGGTGATGCTGTGTTCAAATAATTCAGCTGACTCCTCCATTCATGATGCTGGGGCTATGACAGGAGTAGCTGTGGATAATGAGGCAGAATAAGCCGCTCTGGCAGCTGCAGTGGACTGCGCACTAGCGCCAGCTTGGGTCATAGAGGAGGAGTAGCATGAGGATGGTTTGTAAGCCAGTCCACTGCCTCCTCTGCATGCTGTGGCTGGATAGCACGGACAACTTTCCTTAAGACTGCATTCACACCTGAGCGTAGCGTTTCGAGCGTTTTTTCTGACGTTTTTACCGGTGTTTTGTCGCGCGAATTTGCGCCCGTAGAAACGCTTGTTGTCGCGCTAGACGCTTGAATCGAGCGTTTCCATTATATTCTATGACTCCTAAAACGCCCAAATCTGCCCGATTTGCGTGACAAAAAAGGGTCCGGAACTTGTTTGAGCTTCAGGCGTTCGGCTTCAGGCGTTTTGGAGTGGAGATGTGAACCATCTCCATAGAGAATAATGGATTTTTTCCCCTCTAGCGTTTTGTAGCTTCAGGCTTTAGGCTACAAAATGCTCAGGTGTAAATGCAGCCTAAGAGAGACAAATGTGCCCTACCTGAGGACAGATCACGTCCACCTTTGCCTGTGGACACAGACGCTGCTTGCTCCCTCATAGTGTCATGGGAACGCCTCCTCACCTTGTTGGCCTCTGAAACATGATGAGGGGGCTTATTACCCAAATGTAATAGAAACTGGGAAATGTGTGATTGGATGCACTTTATGGAATGAAAATTGGTGTTTGGTGCACTTTAAATTGAGGACTGATGCTGAAAGAGATTAGGCTAATGCCGCATACATACGATCGGAAATTCCGACGGAATGTTGCCTCAAACTTGTGTTGCATACACACGGTCACACAAATCTTGTCGGAAATTCCTACCGTCAAGAACGCGGTGACATACAACACTACAACGAGCTGAGAAAAATAAATTTCAATGATTCCGAGCATGCATCAAATTGATTCCGAGTATGCGTGTTTTTTTGCGCGTCGGAATTACATACAGACAATCGGCATTTCCGATAGGAACTTTTTCCGTCTGAGAAATAGAGAACCTGCTCTCAATCTTTTGTTGGCGGAAATTCCGACAGCCAAAGTCAGATGGCGCATGCACACGGTCGGAATTTCTGACCAAAAGCTCACATTGGACTTTTTTTGTCGGAATTTCGGATCGTGTGTAAGCGGCATTAATGTACATGGGACATTTTGAAACCTCTCCTGAACGATTTAACTTGATAGATAGTTACTGACGTTTAAAAAGGTCAGTTTTGCCATGTCGCCTTTAGCCGCGTTTGGGTTTAGAAGCGGACAAGAACATAGAGGAGAGTTCAGGGGCAACTGAAAAAAAACCGCCCAACTGCTCCTAAACGTCTGTTTACCAGCAGCAGTGTAAATGAAGCCTTAAAAAAAAAAAAGGGGGAACACCAACGTCGCAGTCAAAAAAACTGCAGCTGACAATTTAAAGAAAAGGAGACAGGCAGGGGACAAAAAAAAAAGACAACCCCAACCCCCCCCCCCCCCCCCAAAAAAAAAACCACATGCAGCAACCAATAAAAAAAAGGGGGGGGGTATACAGCACTAAATGTTATTTAATGCTGTGTTAAACACTGCACTACACCAACACACTACACTGACACGACACTACACTACACTGACGCTACACTATACTGAAACACTATACTCACACAGTATACTCACACACTATACTATACTCATACTATGCTGACACACTATACTATATTCATACTATACTCACACACTATACTATACTCACACTATACTGACACTGTATACTCACACACTATACTATACTCATACTTTACTCACACACTATACTGACACAGTATACTGACACAGTATACTCACGCACTATACTATACTCATAATATGCTGACACACTATACTATACTGACACAGTATACTCACACACTATACTATATTCATACTATACTGATACACTACTATACTATACTGACACAGTATACTCACATACATCCCAACTTTTCAAATGTCCACTGAGGGACATTCATTCATAATTTTTTTCCCTACCATTAAAGTTGTCGAGCGGGGGGGGGGGGGGGGGGTGCCGCTGGTTGAACGTTTTATTTTTTATTTACAGGGCTCCTCACTCAGAGTTGTTGTTGAGCGGGGGGGGGGGGGGGCGGGGGGGACTTCACGTTATAGTGCTCCTCTGAGTTGTTGAGGGGGGGGACAGTCATTTGTTGTTGAGCGGGGAGGGGGGGCCGGACTTCACAACACAAGGGACAACAGGTCTTACCTGCTCCTTCCTCTGCCTCCTGTCTCCTGCTGTGCGGGAACTCCCATGGTATCGCGGGACCGCGGGAAACTGGTTTCACTGCGGGAAAAACCCGCAGAATCCGTGCGGGTTGGGAGGTATGTACTCACACACTATACTATTGCCTCCTCTCTCTCCTCTTTTCTCATCAGCTCGTCTGTCTCCTGTCTAGGGGTACCTTAGAGGAGAGAGTGCGGGGTCACCACGCCAAGCCTTCACCGCAGATGTTTGTGTGGTGTAAGCAAAGTTCTTGTTTTACCTTCGGTCGGTGTTCTGCACCTGGAACCTCCAAAGAGAGTTACCTTGAACAATGTCTGCCAGAAAACGAGCCCCACACCATTAAAGTCCAACACTCCTTTATTCTTCTCAATGCAAAAGTGAACACAATCAGTTGGACTCCCTTAGAGAAACAGAACAGACAAGGAGGTGTGGATGCGAGTAGGCCCAGACACAATGAACTCTCCACTTTCCTTCCTGAAAGTGAGTTGCGGTCTCCGAGCGAGGGGGGGATTTCCTTCCAGGCGGTCTCCGATGAGAGGCCCACCTGTCACTGGCAATATGCTGCACCAAGTCTTCAGGCAAGTATCTCCCACCGGTCCATTACGCCTTCCGGATTCGGGTACCCACTCCCGGGGTTCCCTAGGACCTCCTTCCCTCGCGGAACTCAGTGGTGGGCACTGAGCTCCAGACCTCCTTCAGAGTACCTCACCCCAGGCTAAAGGTGCCTGGGATGGAACACGACCTCCGAACGTCCTCTAGGCCTAGGCCGCCTAGGGGACCGACAAGAACCACCGCCCTCAGGCTGAAGGTGCCCGGGACTCGACTCCCTTCACCAAAAATGGCCGCCCCCTTTATACCCCCTCCCAGCAAGCACGGCGGGTTCCCCGCCCCACCATATGACCGCTGAGAGAGGCCAAAAGAGGTACGCCACCGCAACGATGGCTCAACCCCGGGGCCCAAAGTGACAGTGCCACCTGGTGGGCCCCAGGGAACCATACATCACAGTTTCCCCACCAGATTCAAAAATAGAAAAGCATATACCCGCTACACTCTCCCCCTGGTGATTTGACACTGGTCCCCAGTGTCTGGAGAAAACTATGCCCTCAACGGCTGGCATAGCCCAGTCCAGAAACCAACTACAAATTGTACAAAATAAAACTTTTGACAAACTTGGTCAACTGAAGCAATTGTGTCTGAGCCTTATATAAAAGGGAAAGGAAACAACAACATTTTAACCATAACTTTAGAATCACATGTTCACTTTACACTTTTCCCTCCACCCATCCTGACTAAGACCCACCCCATACTCAGTGGTCTTGATGGGATGCTCTCCTGCAGAGGGAAAAAAAAATTAACACACATAAACCCTGACACATGTATTTGTGTAAGAGGAAAGAAACTTCTTCGTGAAGAAATCCCTTTTCTCCAAAGAGTGAGTGTGTGAAAAGTGTTAACGATGCGCAACACTGCCACCTGGTGACAGCGTCGCAGTAACTGCACTCGTGGAACTTTCCTTCTTCTCTTGAGCCCTATCTACCCCAGAGTCCATGATCTCTTGCTGGAAAATTGAAGAACAAAAACAGGAACAGTCCTTCATTCCTCGCGGTAACAAGGACAACAAACCCCAGAAAGTTCAGCAGCATAAAGAAACAGGAACGGAGTCTCTTTCCTCCTACAGATAGAAGCGGGGATGCGGCAGAACAAGTGGCTTCAAGTGCTGATCCATGGTCTCCAGATGATACTCAACATCCTCCCCTTCCTTCCGCCGGACCAGCACCTTGTCCGCGTGGATGTGCCGTCCCAACATCCATTCTGCCTTGCAATCCTTAAAACGCTGAGAGGCCTTGGGGGAACACGCAAGGTACCTGCGGGCGTGTGGAACCTGAAGGTGGGTCCACACAAAGTCATTGTACCAGCGCTCCCGGCAAACTTCCACCTCATACAGCAACTCCTTGGACAAGTATGGATACTCCCATCCGTACTCAGCAGCAACCTTCTGGCCAAATAGGCGTTGTAGTCTCGCTAGAGGAGGCATAGTGGCTCTGTCCCCTTCGCCAGGCAAAACTATTAAGTCCGGGTGACGAGGGACCTTAAATCCATCTGATCTGGGCATAGGTGCCCGCAACAACAGTCTCTTTACCCCGGTACTGGGTGCAGGTGGCACCGGGGATGGAAGGGCAGGCTGGGGACGGGACCCCTCTTCAGGCGCTGGTGCCTCCACCCGGGGTGTACTATCCCCCGTAGACATGGGTGGGTCCCTGGTTCTGCGGGATGAGGCAAAAGGTACTTTGTCCCAGCCCTTTTCTGCAAACAGTTCATCAATAGCAACATAATCTCCCACATCCGAGAGCGACTCCAGGTCAGAGGTGTCACACTCCTCCGCGGGCAAGTAGCCTGTAGTGGAGACTGAATTGCTACCTCTTCCCACACACCAAATCTCTCCGCCTGGCTTACCTCGGCCTTTACTTGAAGCGGGACGTCCGGGACTCTTATCGACGGATCCATCCGGGCCGGGCGTAAGCGGGCGAGATGGTCCATCACAACCGCTGGTCGGGGCTACCATACCGGTCTTTCTCTTCGGTGGTGGATGCTGCGAGACAGTGGTGACCGAGTCAGCATCCTCGGATTTCTCCCGTTGAGTACTCGCGACCTCCTCCGCGGTCACTGCAGTGCGCGCAGGGATGGCTGTCAAAGCAGTAATTCCTCCTTTCTGAGTGGTGCTGCCTGCAACACGGCTGGGGTAAATGGTTCTCGGCTTCTCAACCGCTGGATTCACTTCAAATAGAAACTCCCCACAGGCCTTGCATCGCCCGAATGGCTTTAGTTGGCACACCAGTCCCGAACAACCGGGACAAATCACACCCAGGGCCTCAACGTCCATGCACGAATACAAGGCGAATCGACCCTTTGGCTTTAGCCGGATCCCCGTATCTGTAACCGGAGCAGCAGCAGTCAAGGTCGTGGTGGAAGGGTGAACCGGAATCCACAATGTATGTCCGAACATGGTGACCTGCTGCTGATCCATTGCGCACTGCAAGGTTTTGCGCCAACGTCCCACGTGTAGTCCTTCACACGTATTGGACTCCTCCCCTTTGCTCCAGTTCGCTGGCTTTTCTTCTTTTTCTTTCTGAGTCACGTCCACGAACTAAGCGGTGGGGGTGTGCCTGGTGGCGCAGTGCAAATAGAATCCCCCACGTGTAGTCCTTCACATGGCTGAGCTCCCCCTTTTCTCGCTCTTCTGCGCGGGCCTTTCCCTTCACTGGATTATGTCCACGACTTCGAGCAGGGATGCACTTCGGCCAATATATTGGCCCACCTACTCGGAACTCCTCCGGGCAGACACGTTCAATTCCGTAGTAACACGAACACCATACCGGACCCGAGCCCCCACGTGTAGGGGCCTCCTCTCTCTCCTCTTTTCTCATCAGCTCGTCTTTCTCTTGTCTAGGGGTACCTTAGAGGAGAGAGTGCGGGGTCACCACGCGTTACCTTGAACAATGTCTGCCAGAAAACCAGCCCCACACCATTAAAGTCCAACACTCCTTTATTCTTCTCAATGCAAAAGTGAACACAATCAGTTGGACTCCCTTAGAGAAACAGAACAGACAAGGAGGTGTGGATGCGAGTAGGCCCAGACACAATGAACTCTCCACTTTCCTTCCTGAAAGTGAGTTGCGGTCTCCGAGCGAGGGGGGATTTCCTTCCAGGCGGTCTCTGATGAGAGGCCCACCTGTCACTGGCAATATGCTGCACCAAGTCTTCAGGCAAGTATCTCCCACCGGTCCATTATGCCTTCCGGATTCGGGTACCCACTCCTGGGGTTCCCTAGGACCTCCTTCCCTCGCGGAACTCAGTGGTGGGCACTGCGCTCCAGACCTCCATCCGAGTACCTCACCCCAGGCTAAAGGTGCCTGGGATGGAACACGACCTCCGAACGTCCTCTAGGCCTAGGCCGCCTAGGGGACCGACACGAACCACCGCCCTCAGGCTGAAGGTGCCCGGGACTCGACTCCCTTCACCAAAAATGGCCGCCCCCTTTATACCCCTTCCCAGCAAGCACGGCGGGTTCCCCGCCCCACCATATGACCGCTGAGAGAGGCCAAAAGAGGTACGCCACCGCAACGATGGCTCAACCCCGGGGCCCAAAGTGACAGTGCCACCTGGTGGGCCCCAGGGAACCATACATCACAGTTTCCCCACCAGATTCAAAAATAGAAAAGCATGTACCCGCTACACTATACTCATACTATACTCACACACTATACTATACTCATACTATACTCACACACTATTCTCACACTACACTACAGTATACTGACACACTATACTAAAGCCTCGTACACACAATCCGATTTTTGGCCAACCGAGCGTCAGACTTGTCAAAATGGCGTGTGCCTGGATTTTGTCTTGCATACTAACGGCACACAATTGTCAGCCAACAAACACGAACGTAGTGACGTGCTAGGTGGAATTTCAGCTCTTGAGCGCCACCCTTTGGGCACCTTCTGCCAATGTTGTGTTTGGTGAGCATTGATTCTGAGCAACAGACCGTTGTCCGCCAAAAATTTACTAGCCTGCCATCCAACATTTGTTGGTCAACAATTGTCTGGTAGAGCATACTAACGGTCGGATTTTAGGCCAACAGTCTGTCATCACACAATTCCCTGCCAAAAATCTGATTGTGTGTAGGAGGCTTAATACTACACTAACACTCTACACTCAGAGTCACAATAAGTGAACACACTAACTCGCTAGTAGCAAACTAAGCCCTGCTTTATCTATCTCCACTCCAACAACACACTGCAAAATCTTCCTATGGGAAGGAACCTTTTATAGTCTGGGATGGAACTATGAACACTGAGCCATGATTGGACAAAGTCATCATCACTTTGTCCAATCAGGGCTCTGTGCCCTAATTGGCAAAGCCTTCCACCTGACCAGTGGTCCAATTAGGTTGCCCCATTTTCTTTTAGGACAGCGTTCTGTTTCAAAAGCCACTTTATGCATTGACATATCCTTAGACCCAGTCTGTCCAGACAATGTGGGCACCTGCCTGCTGATTGCAGTTCCACTCAATGGGGCCCAGAAGTTGAATCCAAGGCAAAGTTATTTCAGCTAATTGCAGTTTTCCAGTCTTGTGAAGTATAAGAAGAGGATGACTTCCATTAGCCTTGTCTCTGCAAAATACTAACATGGATTGAAGGAATATGAAAGAAATGGGGTCAAGCTAGGACTGAACTAACTAGCACTAAACAGGAAGGGAGGACAGAGGATGATACCAGATCACACGGAAAACAAGTTGTTAAAAAAACTAGATGTCAGCATACTACTAAACAATAATATACTGTATATAGAAATTATTTTGCGCTTACCCTTTCATTTTTTTTAAATATTTTATGGACTTAATATGTATATTATTTTTTGTTTTTTGGGCGTGACTATTGAGTTTGATATTGAACATTTTTTCTTTACTAGATAAAAAATTATAAAATGCAGCGCTAGTGAATATAAATGTGCTCAATACAAACGTATGTGTGAATGTCAACCATCTAAACCTTTCGGGATGATGGTACACACTATTAGTGAAAAGATTATACACCAGTGATTGGTGTCACCAGAAATGCAGTAGGTGTAATACTAAATGTTACCACTAAAAAGTGATCAACTAAGTAAAACCAGAAAATATACTGTGCAAAACATTAAATGAACTGAACAACCAGGCAAATAGCTCTAGGAGTAATTCACAGTACTACAGATGGTTTTCAACATCAAAGAAATAATGTCCCATATGCAACAGTGGTTGCAATATAGAAGGAAGGAAAAAAATTGATTTAAAATAAAATAAAAGTCACCCAACATCCGACATCTAGGACCGATAATGTTTGGTGAAATTCAACAGTTGGCTCAATAGCAGCAGAGATCAGAGGACCATGTGGGGAATAAAAAGAAAAAGCAACTTGTGAAGTACCGCTTAGGAACAGATTAACAATACGCTGTTATTGGGAAAACTCACAAGCCTTCAATGATAACCGAGCGTCAGTGTGTTCCGGGTTCACAACGGCGTGCGTTCCACAAGAACCGGAAGCAGCGTCACTGGTTCTTAGTGTTGACCGGAAATTCGTCAATGCATTTCGCCCCTCCTCCATGGCATGGTCCTTGATGATGCCCTGGAGGAGGGGCGAAATGCATTGACGAATTTCCGGTCAACACTAAGAACCAGTGACGCTGCTTCCGGTTCTTGTGGAACGCACGCCGTTGTGAACCCGGAACACACTGACGCTCGGTTATCATTGAAGGCTTGTGAGTTTTCCCAATAACAGCGTATTATTAATCTGTTCCTAAGCGGTACTTCACAAGTTGCTTTTTCTTTTTATTCCCCACATGGTCCTCTGATCTCTGCTGTTATTGAGCCAACTGTTGAATTTCACCGAACATTATCGGTCCTAGATGTCGGATGTTGGGTGACTTTTATTTTATTTTAAATCAATTTTCTTTCTCGTACATCACGGGACACAGAGCGACATAGTCATTACTAATGGGTTATATAGTTACCGTCAGGTGCTGGCACTGGCAACTTCCAAAACCGGAAGTACCCTCCCCTATATAAGCCCCTCCCATCCGGGAGCACCTCAGTTTTTTGCCAGTGTCTAAGGTGTTGGCCAAGAAGAAACATGTGTTTTTCACTGAGCTTGCGTACAGGTTCTTTTGGGCCTCAGTAAGCTATTCCGGATCCGACCAAAAAAGCTTCATAGCTAAACGGTCGGTACCCGGGCCTTGCAGAGAAGAGCAAGGTTCTGCCTGTAATGCTTCTCTTAGGAGAGCTGGACCCTGGGATCCAGAGCTCTGGTCATACCCACGACCAAGATGTTTTCTGTGCAGGGTGCTATACAGGTCCAGGGGAGTGGAATCCTTGGGAACCCGGTCCCTGAAGGTTTGATTACAATGCCTGCCGTGATAGGTGAAGTTTGGGCTTTTGTGGACCAAACAAAGTCCTGCGGCGGGGAACAGGTAAGTGGGGGCCCCCAGGAACTTGGTTCTATTGGGGGACCCCCAAGCCTAATTTGTCTTTCTGTCTGTTACCTAACGGTATTCCCGCTAATATCTGTGCATGCCTGTAACTACTAAAAAAAAAATGTAATAATTTTTAATGGTGGTCAAGAAAAAAAAAAAAAAAAAAAGAATGTTTTTTTTATATATGTTTAGTATATTAAACTGCGGTACCTGTGTTTGTCCACTAGAGGCCGCTGTGGAATGTTTTTCTTGTCATATGGACTAGTTTCTTCTCAGAGAGCAAAGTCCAGGCAGCTGGTGAGTTCTCCTACAGGAAACTGTTTCCTCTGCCATGTTGCAGTGTTCGTCTATCCCCCGGCCTGCGGCAAAGGGGGCCCTGGCTCCTGTCCCTGGTTTCCATGTTTGAAATTAGCGCCGAGGCGCACGTGGCCGCGCGCGTGCGCGTGCACGCGCCTCTATATATAGAGGTGGCCGGAAAAAGGGGCGGGGCCTGGGGGATGACGCTCTGTGCGCGCCGCAGCGCTTCTGCGCATGTGCGGGCGTCCCAGCAGGTTTTTAAAAAGCCACATTATTGCAGTAAGCTGGCTATGAAGTACAGAGACAGAGCTGGCAACATTTAAAGGCATACAGCAAGCGGTTGATACAGGCATCCCCTAGAAAGGCACATTAGTAGACACCAACTGTGATATAGCAGCAATTGTGCTAGACTATTCTCAGTAAAAGTGGTGTATTACGGCTGGAATACCTCAGCTTTAGGCTTAGGAATATGCCGTCCAGTAGCTCCGGAACTGAATCTTCCAGGAAGCGAAGGGGGTCTCATCGGGCTCTGAGGATCTTGGGCATACTCCTGCTGCACCAGTCTCCCCTGAAGTTCAGAGGTAAGTGACCGTAGAGACCCCGCAGGGGTACTTGGTACTGTGGCTGTCCTCAGTCACCTGCTCCTGTGTATGTAACAGAGGAGGTTTTTTCCTCAGCTCTGGGAGGATTAGAGAGAGATTGTCAAAATTTATCGCTGCCTCCCTGTCAGGGAAAGCACGCCCGATCTCCGTCTCCTCCTTCAGAGTGCCTGTTAGCAGAGCAACAGTCCCATACAGGGATCGACCTGCCTGAAGGGGATCAGGATAAGGTTGATTCTGTTATAGAGGAATCAACAGTGGGGGAACCTTTTCTCAGCATCTCAAGCTGAAAGATTATGGGTTCAGTCTCTGACTAACATGGTCCGATCAGCATTTAAAAATGCACCTTGCGGAACCATCAACCACTACTGTATCCTCGTTGGGGTCGCTAGAAGCCCCCAGACTGTTTGTTCTTTTCCACTTCACCCTTTACTGAAAGGGCTCATTTACCAGGATTGGGAACGTCCTGAGAAAATATTTATTCCCCCAAGAGATTTCCGGTGGTCTATCCCATGGAGGATAAGTTCATCAAAAAAAAAAAAAAATGGAAGGTCCCTACAGTGGACGCAGCCATCTCTTGTATGTATAAATCACTGACATGTCCAGTGGATAATGTCCAAATGTTCAAGAACCCAATAGATAAAAGATTGGAGTCCTTATGAAAATCTGCTTGGTGATACAACCAGCAGTAGCAGCTATTGGGGTCTGCTAAGCAGTGAAGGATCAGTTGAAACAGGTCTTGAGGGACTTGACAGATCAGCAGGCTTTGCCCTAGCTGATCTACCTAGAGCCTTAGGCTTTGCGGTTGACGCCATAGAGGATTCAGTCCATCAGGCCTCCCGCCTTACGCTGTCTATAGTACATATGCGTAGGCTCCTATGGCTCAGAAACTGGTCTGCTGAAGCTCCCTGTAAAGAATGGCTGGTTAGCGTCCCATTTCATGGTGAACGCTTATTCAGGGAAAACCTGGACAAATATATCCAGAAAATTTCCAGCGGTAAAAATACGCTCTTGCCGGTTAAAAGCAGAGTTAGAGGTCCCTCTTTAAGAGGCCTGCTTCTCCAGTCCCTGGGGCATCGGCTGTGTAACAGTTCCGACGGCCTCCTCGGTCAAATCCCGGGGGTAAAAAACAGGGACAGTAGCAGGGTAATGAGAAACCCTGGGTCAGGGGAGGTACAAAACCTCCCCCAAAGTTAAATTCATTGAAGCCCCCACTCAGTCGGGTGGGGGGAGGACTCCAGTTGTTCGCAAGAGACCTGGCGGGACACGATCAAGACAGATAGGTGCTCTCCGCAGTAGGTTTGGGATACAGTTTGGAGTTAAAAGACTCTCCTCCTTCCCATTTTTGAGGTCAAACGTGCCAAGGGATCCCCGGAAGAGAGAGTCCCTCCTGTTGGCACTAGAACAACTATTGCTCCAAGGAGTAATTATGGAGGTTCCCCTGGAAGAATGAGGGTTCGGGTTTTACTCAAACCTCTTTACAGTCCCGAAGCAAACGCGGACGGGAGGCCCATATTAATTCTAAAAGGGCTATACAAATTCCTGTATATCAGGACTTTCCGGATGGAGTCGATCCGATCGGTGGCCACTGCCCTACAAGGGGAGGAATGGTTAGCCTCGATCGACATCAAAGATGCTTATTTGCACATCCCCATCTTTCCAGCCCACCAAAAATTTCTACGCTTTGCGATAGAAGGGCGCCATTTTCAGTTCAGAGCCTTACCCTTCGGTCTGGCCACAGCACCAAGAGTGTTCACAAAAATTCTGGCCCCATTATTGGCCAATCTAAGAACACGAGGAGTAACGATAATGGCATATCTAGACGACTTGTTGCTGATAGACCACTCAGTGGAAAAACTAGAAGTGGTTGTTCACGAGACAATCAAGTATCTGGAATATCACGGTTGGATTATCAACCGAGACAAGTCAGCCCTAAAACCAGTCAAAAGTCTGGAATACTTGGGGCTAAGGCTGGATTCAGACCAGAGAAAAATTTTCTTGCCTCGAGAAAAGGGGTCGTCTTTGAGAGATTTGATCCACTTAGTGGGTTCAAAAAGACAGCCATCCATACGCCTGTGCATGAGGCTGCTGGGAAAAATGGTGGCATCATTCGAAGCAGTACCCTACGGTCAATTCCATTCAAGGAAGTTGCAAAGGGCCATACTGTCAGCCTGGAACAAAAAAGTTCAGGCTCTGGACGTACCAATGTCCTTGTCCCCTTCCGTTCGCAGAAGCCTCCATTGGTGGTTGGTTCCCCGGAATCTGGAAAGAGGGAAATCCTTCAGTCCGATTTCTTGGAAGGTGGTCACTACAGATGCCAGCCTTTTAGGCTGGGGAGCAGTACTGGAGCAATGGTCTCTCCAGGGCAGATGGTCGGATGCGGAAAAGGCCCTGCCCATCAATCTCTTAGAGATACGAGCAGCCCGGTATGCCCTAGTAGCATGGACATCCAAACTCCAAGGGTCCCCTGTCAGAGTTCAGTCAGACAATGCCACAGCAGTGGCATATATCAATCGTCAGGGGGGCACCAGGAGTCGTGCAGCCCAAAGGGAAGTAAATTACATCCTGAGATGGGCAGAAAGATATGTCCCAGCCATATCTGCGGTATTCATTCCAGGGGTGGAGAATTGGAAGGCGGACTTTCTAAGTCGCCAACAATTATGCCCAGGGGAATGGTCCCTTCATCCCGAGGTTTTCCGGACAATATGTCAGCGGTGGGGAACACCGGATGTAGATCTGCTAGCATCCAGGTTCAACACGAAAGTGGACAGGTTTGTCTCTTGGACAAGGGATCCCCTAGCGTGCGGCTCGGATGCCCTAGTGTTCCCTTGGGATCAGTTCAAGCTGATATATGCATTCCCACCGCCACAATTGTTACCTCGATTACTCCGCAGAATCAGGGTAGAAAAGAAACCAGTGATTCTGGTGGCTCCAGCGTGGCCCCGAAGAGCATGGTACGCGGAGATTGTAAAAATGTCTGTGGGGAGTCCTTGGACCCTCCCACATCGTCCGGACCTGCTTTCGCAGGGACCGATATACCATCCTTCCTTACCAGCCCTAGATTTGACGGCCTGGCTATTGAAGCCCACATTCTAAAAAGGAGAGGGCTCTCTAATGCTGTGGTGTCTACCATGATCAATGCCAGGAAACCGGTATCCAGGCAGATCTACTATAGAATCTGGAAGGCGTACATCGCCTGGTGTGAGGCCAGGAAATGGCATCCACGTAAATATGTAATAGGTAGAATTCTGGACTTCCTACAATGGGCTGTAGATAGGAAGCTTGCCTTGAGTACTATCAAAGGTCAGATTTCGGCCTTGTCAATATTTTTTCAAAGGCCCTTGGCTTCGCATTCACTAGTCAAAGCCTTTATACAAGGAGTGATGCGTATTAGTCCTCCGGTTAATATTCCCATATGTCCATGGGATCTAAACTTGGTTCTGTCGGTTCTACAGAAACAACCATTTGAACCATTACAGCATATTTCCTTGGTGCTTCTCACCAGGAAATTGATTTTTCTAGTAGCCATTTGTTCGGCTAAAAGAGTATCGGAATTAGCAGCTATGTCCTGTAAGGAGCCATATCTGGTTATCCATAAGGACAGAGTAGTGTTACGTCCTCATCCAGCCTTTCTTCCTAAGGTGGTATCGAGTTTTCATTTGAACCAAGATGTGGTTCTTCCTTCTTTTTTCCCCAAGCCTACTTCGGTAGAGGAAAAGTTATTGCATTCTTTGGATGTAGTAAGAGCAGTTAAAGCTTATCTAAAAGCCACTGCTCAGATTCGCAGAACGGATACTTTGTTTATTCTGCCGGAAGGCCCCAGAAAGGGTCAGGCAGCGTCAAAATCTACTTTAGCCAAGTGGATTCGACAGGTCATAATACAAGCCTATAGCTTGAGAAGTAGACCGCCTCCGTTCAAAGTTAGGGCGCACTCCACGAGAGCAGTTGGAACTTCATGGGCAGTGCATCACCAGGCCTCCCTGGCTCAAATCTGTAAGGCCGCAACATGGTCTTCAGTACACACGTTTACTAGGTTCTACCAGGTGGACGTTAGAAGTCAGGAGGATGTCGCCTTTGGGCGCAGTGTGTTGCAGGCCGCAAAAGATCCTCATGTCTGATAGCGCTCAGCTTATATATGGTGTATCCCCCCCCTCATTTGGCATTGCTTTAGGACATCCCATTAGTAATGACTATGTCGCTCTGTGTCCCGTGATGTACGAGAAAGAAAATAGGATTTTTATAACAGCTTACCTGTAAAATCCTTTTCTTGGAGTACATCACGGGACACAGAGCTCCCGCCCCTCTTTGGGGACACTTATTGCTTTGCTACAAAACTGAGGTGCTCCCGGATGGGAGGGGCTTATATAGGGGAGGGTACTTCCGGTTTTGGAAGTTGCCAGTGCCAGCACCTGACGGTAACTATATAACCCATTAGTAATGACTATGTCGCTCTGTGTCCCGTGATGTACTCCAAGAAAAGGATTTTACAGGTAAGCTGTTATAAAAATCCTATTTTTTTCCTTCCTTCTATTACAACCACTGTTGCATATGGGACATTATTTCTTTAATGTTGAAAACCATCTGTAGTACTGTGAATTACTCCTAGAGCCATTTGCCTGGTTGTTCAGTTCATTTAATGTTTTGCACAGTATATTTTCTGGTTTAACTTAGTTGATCACTTTTTAGTGGTAACATTTAGTATTACACCTACTGCATTTCTGGTGACACCAATCACTGGTGTATAATCTTTTCACTAATAGTGTGTACCATCATCCCGAAAGGTTTAGATGGTTGACATTCACACATACGTTTGTATTGAGCACATTTATATTCGCTAGCGCTGCATTTTATAATTTTTTATCTCTCAAGGTGTTAGTGCCTTATGCTGTAGCAGCTGCGCATATAATAATTTCTTTTCACTTGTCATTTATTTTTGTATGTCTCCATAAGCGCGAGTTTTAGTTTTTGTTTATTCATTTTTTGTTTACTACTGAACAATAATAACCTGATGTTGCTCAATAACAGGTGGAACTGATAGGTGGCACTGATGGGCACTGATAGGTGGCACTGGTAAACGGCACTGACAGGTACTGGTAGGTAAGGATGGGCCAAACACCCCCCAGTTTGGTTCACACCAGAACTTGCCGAACAGGCAAAAAATTTGTTTGAACACAAGAACACCATTAAAGTCTATGAGACACGAACATGAAAAATCAAAAGTGCTAATTTTAAAGGCTTATATGCAAGTTATTGTCATAAAAAGTGTTTGGGGACCCGGGTCCTGCCCCAGGGGACATGTATCAATGCAAAAAAAGTTTTAAAAACTGACGTTTTTTCAGGAGCAGTGATTTTATTAATGCTTAAAGTGAAACAATAAAAGTGAAATATTCCTTTAAATTTCGTACCTGGGGGATGTCTATAGTATGCCGGTAAAGTGGCACATTTTTCCCGTGTTTAGAACTGTCCCTGCACAAAATGACGTTTCTAAAGGAAAAAACGTCATTTAAAACTGATCGCAGCTATAATGAATTGTCGGATCCCGGCAATACAGATAAAAGTCATTGAAAAAAAACGGCATGGGTTCCCCCCCCAGTCCATTACAAGGCCCCCTTGGGTCTGGTATGAATATTAAGGGGAACCCAGAACCAAAATTAAAAAAAATGCGTGGGGGTCCCCCCAAATTCCATACCAGTCCCTTCAGGTCTAGTATGGATATTAAGGGGAACCCTGCGCCAATTTTTTTTTAAAATGGCGTAGGGGTCCCCCTCAGGTCTGGTATGGATTTTAAGGGGAATCCCGCGGCAAAATGAAAAAAAAAATGTCGTGGGGTTCACCCCAAAAATTCATACCAGACTCCTATCCGAGGACGCAACCTGGCAGGCCGCAGGTAAAGGGGGGGGACAAGAGAGCGCCCACCCTCCGTACCAGGCCACATGCCCTCAACATGGGGAGGATGTCCCCATGTTGATGGGGACAAGGGCCTCATCCCCACAACCCTTGCCCGGTGGCTGTGGGGGTCTGCGGGCGGGGTCTGCTTATCGGAATCTGGCAACCCCCTTAACAAAGGGGACCCCCAGATCCCACCCCCCCTATGTGAATTGGTAACGGGGTACATTGTACCCCTACCATTTCATCCAAAAAAGTGACAAAAATTGTAAAAAAAACACACACACAGCTTGGGACAAGTCCTTTATTAAAAAAGAAAAAAAAATTCCAGCGATGTAATCCTTCCACGACCCGACGATACACGCCGCCACGATCGATTCCGCCTCCATGGGAGGCACCTGCTAAATGACGTGAGACTCGCCGTGACAGCTCTTAAAGTGGAGGTCCACACAAAAATGGAACCTCCGCTTTTCGGAACCCTCCCCCCCTCCGGTGTCACATTTGACACCTTTCAGGGGGGAGGGGGTGCAGATACCCGTATAATACAGGTATTTGCACCCACTTCCAGGCATAGACTCCCGCAGGAGTCACGCCTCTTCCTGTCCCCCCACTGTCTTCTGGGAAACACACAGGTCCCAGAAGACAGCAGGACCAGTTAGGATGCGCAGAGCGACGCTCGCATGCGCAGTAGGGAACCGGGAAGTGAAGCCGCAAGGCTTCATTTCCTGATTCCCTCACTGAGGATGGCGGCGGGGGCAGTCGAGAGCCGAGCGATTGATTGGCCTCGGCTGCCGACATCGCAGGCACCCTGGACAGGTAAGTGTCCATTTATTAAAAGTCAGCAGCTGCAGTATTTGTAGCTGCTGGCTTTTAATATATTTTTTTAGGTGGACCTCCGCTTTAAATAGCCGAGGGTGGGGCCACCCGACGTGCGCATGTGACCTCTCCCCCCTTTGATGCAACGGGGGTTTCCGGCGGTTTCCCCGTGGCGTCACAGGTGATCCTGTCCCCCTCTGACGCAACGGGAAACCGCAGGGTTCCCCTTAATATCCATACCTGAAGGGCCTGGTATGGAATTTGGGTGGACCCCCACGCATTTTTTTTTTCATTTTGGTTTGGGGTTTCCCTTAATATTCATACCAGACCCAAAGGGCCTGGTAATGGACTGGGGGGGGGGGACCCATGCCGTTTTTTTCTATGACTTTTATCTGTATTGCCGGGACCCGACAATTCATTATAGCCACGAGTGGTTTTAAATGACTTTTTTTCCTTTAGAAATGTCATTTTGTGCAGGGACTGTTCTAAACACGGGAAAAATTCTCCACTTTACAGACATACTATAGACACTCCCAAGGTACGAAATTTCAAGGAATATTCCACTTTTATTGTTTCACTTTAAGCATTATTAAAATCACTGCTCCCGAAAAAACAAAAGTTTTTTATACATGTCCCCTGGGGCAGGACCCGGGTCCCCAAACACTTTTTATGACAATACCATGCTTATAAGCCTTTAAAATTAGCACTTTTGATTTTTCATGTTAGTGTCCCATAGACTTTAACGGGGTTCCGCGGCTTTAGAATTTTCCCCGAACTCAGCATATTGTTCGGCGTTCATCCATCCCTACTGGTAGGCAGCACTGATAAGTGACACTGATGATGAGGCACTGCTTGGCAGCACTGATAGGCACAGATAGGTGGCACTGGTGGGCACTGATTAGCAGTACTAATGGGCACTGATAGGTGGCACTGGTGGGCACTTATTAGCAGCATTGGAGGGCACTAATTAGCAGCACTGGTGGGCACTAAGGGGACCAATGTTCCTCTAACAGTAGTTAAGTTAACGCCTTTCATCTTTTCTTCAAGCTGACAGCGTGAGCATAAAAAAAAGCAGATAACGACTTCTGTTTACTTCCGTGATCAGCTGTCATTGGCTGACAGCTGATCACGTGGTAAAGGGCTCACTGTGATTGGCCCTTTTCCCCTGATCTGTGATCAGCCGAGTCCCAAGGGCAGTGTGAGAACGGGAGGACGTCCATGTATGCCCTCCCGGCATTTTAAGCCCACGCTGTAGCCATCTTTCGGCTATAGCGCAGACGCCAAGTAGTTAAGTTCCTGAAGTCGCTCTTGATATGTTTTATCCCCCAGACCTTTCACCATTTTTGTTACCTGTCTCTGGACTCATTCTATCTTATCAATATCTTTTTGTAAGTGAGGTCTTCAGAACTGGACACAGTATTCTAAATGAGGTCTCACTAATGATCTATATAGCGGAATCAGAATCTTCTTCCTCTTGCTGGTGATCCCTCTAGTGATGCATCCTAGAATTCTATTCGCTCTTCCCACTGCCTGGTTACACTGTTTGCTCATTTTGCAATCAATACTATACTATTATATTATTACATTATATTCTATTTTACTATATTATATTATTATTATTATATTCTAATTACTTTTTTTTAATTATATTAGATTTTATTTGACTATAGTATTATATTAATAATATATTATATTCTATATTATATTCTATATTAAGGATGAGCTCGGGTCAGCTTCCCGGCGGGCGTAGGCACGTGTAGTTGCAAACGCACCCAAGCTCATCCTTATTTTATATCACTATATGATTATTTTATATATCACTATATCATTATTTTATATATTACTATATTATATTTTACTGTATCATTATATTATATATTACTATATTATTATAATATTTTCCATATTATTATATCATTTATTTTATTATATATTTAATTTTGCTATATTGTTATATTTTTATTTTACTCTACATTACTATATTATTGTATTATATTCTGTTACAAAGTTATCATATTATTATTTCATTATATTGTATCATTTTGAACTTGCAATCTCTATCTCATGGTGGAGCTAAAGGGAAAATAAAACTATTTTACTTTCTGTATTCTTTTGTCGTATAGTTGATATAACTATATGGTGTTCATTTGTACGGAGAAACCTTCGTGAATTCTCTGTCACAAGAGGTGGAAATGTATTCTCTAGCTGTGTTGGGCTACAATAAAATGGCCGCCCAGTGTCTCTCTGCACAGGAAATAAGGACATTCTAGAATTTCTTGGCTCGCTGGTCTGTAAAAGAAGAACCTGATGCTGTGCGTTGGAGGCTGCCATTGGACGAGACTTATCAGCTTGTAATTGGACTGCCAAGTCACATGACGGCTGAAAAGAGGAAGTTATCGGAGAGACTCTGGATCGGTGAGATGATAAGATGAATGCAATGTTGTGACTTGTTACCTGGTGATCGGCCTCGCAGGGCGGGGGTGGGCTTTGTGTGTCTTCCCGGCCATTAGCTGTCTGTGTGTTGTCAGGTGATGGAGAGTCCATTTCTATGGTTTGTTGTTTACATGTCTGATGTCTTCGTCTGTATGACTGACTGACCCTATAGACGGGTAGTGTGAGGACTGAATATACACTGGATGAGGATTTATAGGAATATTCTAGGTGGCGGACACCATTGCCTTCCATTATATCCTGGGAAATCCTGTTATTGGTCTGCAAACTGCTCAGATGTGGCCCTATGCTAGCCTTATCTGGCCCTTGGGGTGCTATCCCTCCCCGCTGGCTGCAGCGAGGGGCCGCTGTCCCTCCCCGCTGGCTGCAGCGAGGGGCCGCTGTCCCTCCCCGCTGGCTGCAGCGAGGGGCCGCTGTCCCTCCCCGCTGGCTGCAGCGAGGGGCCGCTGTCCCTCCCCGCTGGCGGCAGCGAGGGGCCGCTGTCTCTCCCCGCTGGCGGCAGCGAGGGGCCGCTGTCTCTCCCCGCTGGCGGCAGCGAGGGGCCGCTGTCTCTCCCCGCTGGCGGCAGCGAGGGGCCGCTGTCTCTCCCCGCTGGCGGCAGCGAGGGGCCGCTGTCTCTCCCCGCTGGCGGCAGCGAGGGGCCGCTGTCTCTCCCCGCTGGCGGCAGCGAGGGGCCGCTGTCTCTCCCCGCTGGCGGCAGGGATGGGCCGCTGTCTCTCCCCGCTGGCGGCAGGGATGGGTCGCTATTCCTTTAATTGGCGCCAATGATGGGGCACTGATCCTCCTTCTACATGCACTACATGTTTTATTTACTCCCATTGACCACTAAGTCTGAGGCATTATTTATTCCTACTGAATCCCTCCCCCGAAGTGTGAAGGACCGTAAACTGGTCCTTTGCTTTGAAAGTTTGGAGACCCTGATATGAGACCATTTAGAATTTAAAGTGGACTTTCAACACCCTCTCCCATCCTTGTTTTGGTAGGTACCTGCTCCCTCTTCTGGAAATTATATTGCATCCATAGCCTTCTTGGTGTTGTGCTTGTGTGTTTTGTGTGTGTGATGTCCTAGAAAATGGCACTGGTCAGCTTGTGTTTTTGTGTTGTACCTGATTACCAATTCCATTCTCTGTACTGCCTTGCTTTCTTGCAGCCATCAAACATGTGGTTCCTGCTTGTTCTGCTTCCATTGCAAGTTGGACTGGGTGGTGCGGTAGATACCGATTGGGTCCATTTGCCCAGTAAATGTGAAGGTATGCATGCCTGTGATAAATGCAAAATGTTAGTATACGGAATCGTCAGATTATGTAGCTTTTATCAGAACTGGCTTGTTCTAGCCATTATCAGCCACCACAAGAAAAAAATAAAAATAATCTAACTAGCAGTTAAGACTAGGTCAGTAAGGCAGGCCATAGATTATGCGATTTTCTTTCCTGCCACCACAGGTAGCAGAAAAAAAAATTGCTTGATACCCCCATCAACACAGTCAGTATTGATAGGGGAATCCTATCCGCAGCCATCCCTGCCGGGAGAACACCGCGATTGCTGTGACAGCAGACCGAGGATCCCCTCCCTGTGTCTGCTGCCACAATTCGAAAAAAGACGCACCCATCTTTTGAAAATGGGAAAGCTACAAGGCCTGGGATCCTTTTGCGGCTGTCAGTTTGTAGTTTTCAATGAACTACCACGGCGCGATGAGCGCTGTAGTAGTTCATTAAAGGGGGTTGTAAAGGCAGAATTTTTTATTTTTTTTATCTTAATGCATTCTATGCATCAAGATAAAAAGCTTGCTGTGTTTAGCGCCCCCACGTACCTCTCTGTCCCTGAGTGTCTCAGCCGTCCAAGATTCTCCCACCTAATTGGCTGAGACACAGCAGCAGAACCATTGGCTGCCCTTCCTCTCAGACAAAGTCAGCTAGCCAATTACGGGAGAGAGGGGGTGGGACCAGGTCGGGGCTCCGTGCCTGAATGGACACAGGGAGCTGTGACTCGTCCCGGGTGACCCCATAGACAAGAGGGAGGGGTCAGGCGCTCCAGCCAGGGACCCGAGAAGAGGAGGATCCAGGCTGCTCTGTTCAAATTCACTGCAACAGAGGAGGTAAGTATAACATGTTTGTTATTTTTATAGGGGAAAAAAACGAGACTTCACAATCACTTTAAGACCCCTTTCAGGCGCTTTGGCGTTAAAAAAAGCGTATGTAAAGCACCTGAAAGAAGCCTCATCTGCAATCCCAATGTGAAAGCCTAAGTGCTTTCAGAGCCCTTTCACACTGCCATGCCCGAAAAATGCTGGTAAAGCTCAGTTAAGACCCCTTTCACACTGGGGCGTTTTTCAGGTGCTTTGGCATTAAAAAAAATGCCTCAATGGGAAGGGGCGCTTTAGGAGCGGTGTACAGGGGGTCCCCGAGTTACGAACGCCCGACTTACGAACCCCTCCTACTTACAAACCAGGCGCTGTGGGGACCCTCTGCCGTTCTTCGCGGTCCATCTGCTGTTCTGCGCATGCGCGGCCAGACGGAGCCTCAGGAAATGTCAGAAATGTCCGTAATTGTCCGCGCATGTGCAGAACGGCCTTCGACGGAACATCGGAAATGTCCGTAATTGTCCGCGCATGTGCAGAACGGCCTTCGACGGAACATCGGAAATATCCGTAATTGTCGTTCTGCGCATGTGCGGCAGACTTACAAACATTTCTGATTTACAAAGAGGAGGAAAGTTCCTAACGGGTTCGTAAGTTGGGGACCCCCTGTATTGAACGCTCCTAAAGTGCTGCAAAGATGCTGCTTGCAGGACTTTTTTTGACGCCCTGTCAGCGCAGCGCCTCAGTGTGAAAGCACTCGGGTTCTCGCATTGGGTTTGCAGATGAGGCTTCTTTCGGGTACTTTACAGGCGCTTTTTTAACGCTAAAACCCCTTTCACACTGGGGCGTTTTTCAGGAGCTTTAGTGTGAAAGCACTCAGGCTTTCACATTGGGATTGCAGATGAAGCATCTTTACAGGCGCTTTTTTTAACGCTAAAGTGCCTGAAAAAAGCCCCAGTGTGAAAGGGGTCTAGGTCTTCCATTTAGAATGTGTCGACGAGGTAAAAGCAAGCCGATACATTGACAGATCTGCTGGAGACTTGCATGGCACCAGTGTTCTGCTGATCTCTGGTGCAATGCTTTACAGCCTCCTGCACTAAAAAAATAATTAATGCAAACCTTCAAAAATATATGCATTTATTATTATTTTTTAAAAGTGAACGTATCCTTTAAGCTGCAGGACATAGACTGACCATGGATAAGAATTGCTCAAATTCAGAATTAGGACAGAATGCGAGGAATGCTATTTCAGTGTAAATGTCAGCAAATGTAGAGGAAAATCGGGGACGAAATGCAGGTCTTTCTGAGGTTTAGCTTTTAAAATCATAATTTAAGATTGCATATTCAAGTTCTTTTTGAAAACGGGCTGTTGGAACAAGGAATGAGCCAGGATAGGATTCCAGGGGGCGATGGCCTAAAATTCCTTATGAATGTGTAATTGCGGGGCCTTTAAGCCTGGGTTCTCAATATGATGTACTCATTAATCCTTCCTTCATGCTTTCATTCTGAACAAATGGACTATTGAATGAGATTTATGAAATGTATCTTCAGGGCTCGTTCACACTGGGAATCATTTTGAATGGTCTAAAATTGCACTGCACCAAAAGTAGTGCATACACTACTCTTGGAAGTGCACTGCATCCAGATCGCATGATACTTCTGTACCATGCGATACAGTGCAGACAAACGCACTGCGGTTGCAACCTGTGTTTGGGGTGTCATTAACTTAATGTTGACATCTGCTGCAGATTGCAACTGCAGTGCGTTTTGAACACAGTGCGGAAAATGTGCACAGAACGCGGGTTTCCAACACCGTATTCTGGTGTTAACGAGTCCTCAAAGTTCACAAAAAGTTACTAAAACCTTGTTTTGCCCTGCTTGTTTTTTGTGGCATCTGGAACTTGGCAACCTGCCAGGCTTTTAATGAAAACCAGGGGTGTCCAACTCCATTTCATCATGGGCCACATCGGCCTTATGAAAGTAAAAACCAGAAGGCGTTTCTAAGTGCAGTATTAAGGAGAATTTATTCATAAAAAGCGGTTAAAAACACTTACAATGTAGTAGTTTAAATGAGCATCTCAGTCAGCATAATGGGCATCCTGTAGAATCCTTCACCTCTAGGGGGAGGGAGAGCTGGCCCACAGCTATGACAGGAGAGGGAGAAGCAAGGAAGCAAGATAGCTGATGGACTTCCGGAACCACGCTGGAACGTATAGGCCGGAGCTGACTTCAAGGGGGCCTAATGCGTTTCGGAGCATGAGCAATTCGCTCCTTCATCAGCATTCTGGTTGCCCTCAAAGGGCCGGTTGTATCTGTAAGACTCGATGTCTAGAGCCCCACCCCCCTTACATCACAGTGCCCTTGCCTTGTGCTGCTGTCGGGGAGAGGCTGGGAAGCAAAAAGTGCAGGGTATGAAGAAGGACCAGAGGAGGGCTGAAATCAGCTGCTGGAATCTGCTGAATGCAGAGACGAGGGGGTGCTATGGCTGCACAGAGAGGTACAGGATCTGTAGGAGGAGTTCTGTCCTCCCTCTGCTGCCGACTGCTGAGATGTGGGAGGGGCCAGAGATGTGCCTCTGCGGCTGCACGGAGAAGCCCAGGATCAGTAGGAGGAGTTCTGCACTACTCTCTGATGCCCACTGCTAAGACAAGGTGGGGGCGGAGGTGCCACAGCTGCAGGAGAGATGCGAGGGCCACATAAAGTGGCCTGGTGGACTGGATTCGGCCCGCATGCCTTGTATTTGACACGTGATGTAAACATACATCAAATGCTTTAACTTGAAAGCCCACTTCAGCTTGACCTATGATCTTTGAAGATGAATAGCTTCATAGTACATGCAACTGCAGTGGTCAGGGACAGCTTGTATTAAAGCTTTTACTGCTTGTTAAGAATGTGTAAAAACACTTTAAGGAAGCCTTTGTTGTGTCAAATAATACAAATTACTTATCTCAAAGACTTATCGCTCTCTTCCTTTCACATAAAACTATTGTTTTTACTGTGACAGTGCAAGATGTTGAATGGGACCATCCTCTTTTACGGACTGTAACTTTCACAGTATGACTCGCTGCATGATGTTTTCTATTGCAGTTTGCAAGTATGTTGCTGTAGAACTGAAATCCTCTTTTGATGAGACATCTCGGACACATGAAGTGATTGATACCCAATATGGATTTCTGGACGGCAATAAGAAAAAGATCAAATACACAGACTCGTAAGTTCCTCTTATAATCCATTCTTGAAATAAATCCTAAATTGGTCTGTTGTGTGAAAACGGGATTCCAGATTGCTGCAGCAACATGACTAAATGCTGTGACTTTGATTGTCTAGCTTCTTTTGAATGGAAAGGAGTCTGTGCTGATTGGCTGGCTGTCTCTTCCAGAAAGTCAGTTCTCCAAGTCCCCAAACGACTTCAGTAGTGAACATGTGACCAATGTTGAAAAAGGTGCATCCATTTAACAGCTTTGTTTAGTGTTCATTTGTAGGTGAAACAATTAGCTTAGATTATTGGAGCCCAGGATGCCTTTAAAGTCCAGCTCTATAGGTGGCCATAGACGTTCGTTTGATTTTCTGGCTGTTGTCTGAATGTATCTTCACATCCAACCATTGTATGGCAACCTTGAAATATTGTCAGAAGTTGAAAATTATTGTTGAATCCCCCAAGGCACTAATGTCACATACTAGCTCTGGGTTCTGTTCAGATCCTTGCAGTGTGTGGTGTTTTTTTGTTTTATTTATTTTAAATTAAATTGCATTTCTTTGTTGGCTGTGCTGTGCTGTAACTCCTCCCCAGACTAAATCCCAAATTATGAGTTACAGCAGGCACTGAAGCCACATTCCCATCTTCCTTCTGCAGCCCCGTACCTCTTCTTCTTCTTCTTGACATTATTTTTGTATTGAAAATATTTAATAGGAAATGAAAGGGGAGACTGAGTCCCACAACCTAGTTGGGGATGAGAGACTACATTATTAGCGCACTGGAGAGGGGTGCCAGTTACTACTATAGTCTCTTGGACAAAGCATAATTAGCTGATCGCTGGGCTCAGTCTTTCCTTTCAGTACAATAAAATATTGTCAGTACAGTTGACGGCAGAGAAGGCACAGGACTCCAAGATTAGAGGGAAGACTGCGGATGTTTCTGGTTGATCTCAGAAGAGACAGTGGTTGTGCAGGCTCTGTGGGCATCAAGTCATGCCCCTCTCCTTTGCGTGCACATGCAGTCAGAACTAATAAAGTGGTTGTAAATCTCAGAAATATGAACAAAGCATATCCCTCTATAGGGTGTACTTGTCTCTGTTAGGAGCACTAGTGTTATTTCTGTGTGCTGTCTCATTCCTCTATGAGCGTGTCACTTCAGTCATAAACTGACAAGTTTTCCTGACACAAAGAGAAAAAATTTGTGACTGGGGCAGGACCTCCAGCTGATTCACAGCCTCAGCTCTGTTCTTATGTGCTGTTTTTCAGAAGGGTGTTTCCCTTCCCTCCAATCAGCTCTCAGAGCTCTCCTTACTAAGCTCTGCCAGTTTAATTTCACCTCTTTCCCCCTTCTTTCTGATGGCTCAGGCACTTTTTAAAATCATGGACTTTATACGGACATAGGGAACAGAAGAACTCTGATAAACAGGTACAACTTATGTATTACTAGTCACTTCACTGGGTATATGTAAGGGTTTACAAGCACTTTAACCACTAGCTGCCCGCCCACCATCATACGATGGCGGGACGATGCAGCTCTCGTTCTGGGCGGACGTCATATGACGTCTTCGCCTTCCCGAGCCACTAGGGGGCGGGCGCGCCCACTGTGTCACTGGGAACCCGATGCGCGTGCCCGGCGGCCGTGTTGTCCGCCGGGCACCCGCCATTGGCCAGTAAATGAGCAGGACCGTGGATCTGTGTGTGTAAACGCACAGATCCACGTCCTGTCAGGGAGAGGAGACCGATGGTGTGTCCCTTGTACATAGGGACACGGATCGGTCACCTCCCCCAGTCCCCTCCCCCACAGTTAGAATCACTCCTAGGACACACATTTAACCCCTTGATCGCCCCCTAGTGTTAACCCCCTTCCCTGCCAGTCACATTTATACAGTAATCAATGCATTTTTATAGCACGGATCGCTTTATAAATGTGAATGGTCCCAAAAATGTGTCAAAAGTGTCCGCCGCAATATCGCAGTCACGATAAAAATCGCAGATCGCCGCCATAACTAGTAAAAAAAATAAAAAAAAATAAAAATGCTATAAATCTATCCCCTATTTTGTAGCCGCTATAACTTTTGCGCAAACCAATCAATATACGCTTATTGCGTTTTTTTTTATTTAACCAAACATATGTAGAAGAATATATATCGGCCTAAACTGGGGAATTTTTTTTAAAAAAAAATAAATATTGGATATTTATTATAGTAAAAAATATTGTGTGGGGCTTTTTTTTTTTTTTTTTTTTTTTTTAAACTTGTCCCTCTTCTTTTGTTTATAGCGCAAGAAATAAAAACTGCAGAGGTGATCAAATACCACCAAAAAAAAGCTCTATTTGTGGGAAAAAAATGATAACAATTTCATTTGGGTACAGTGTTGCATGACCGCGCAATTGTCATTCAAAGTGTGACAGCGCTGAAAGCTGAAAAATGGCTTTGGCAGGAAGGGGGTGAAAGTGCCCTGTATTGAGGTGGTTAAAGTGGAATTTAGTCAGAAAATTGAGTCCTGCTGGATGACTTCAGGTTGGCTCCTTTTGCAGGTATAGATATGTAAATCCGTAAAAATAAGTTTCTATACCATTTAAAATCCAATAATGCATTGTCTCTCTCTGCTCTGCACATGAGGTGTTGCATTCAAAGTGCTGAATGGGATCTGGCTTTGTTTTTCTGCTGGTAATTTAGTATATATGTAATCGTACAGCAGGAAACTGTTCTAAGCAACATACAGTACAGACAAAGTGGAATTGTCATCCTTGGAGCAGTAGTTATTGAGAAAGGGCCTTGTCTGCACCCCAAAACCTCTGGTTGCATCTGTTTTTTTGTTTCTTTTCATTCTACTTCTTTTGTAAGTTGCTTGTAACCATTCTGCATTAAATTGTTTTGTTTTTATGCTATTTTGATCTAATTTTAGTTTTATCGGTGTTGGCTCCAGTATAACCCCGGCACAATATTTTCTGTACAGATTTCTGTTATCCAAGTCTTCCCTCTCTGACAGTAAATGTAATTGCAAATCTGTTTATCTTGTTTGCAGAGATATCCGTCTGATTGACGTCACAGAAGGTCTCTGTGAAAGACTGCTGGGGTACACCCTTCACAAAGAGCGGACTGGCAGCAATCGCTTTGCTAAGGTATTTTAGTGCATAAAGTCTTCCCTTTTTGTTAACCACATGCCGATTGGGCCATAGCCGAAAGACGGCTACAGCGCGGTCGGCTTATTCTGGGAGGGCGTCTACGTCCTCCCAGAATCTTGCTCCCGCACGCCCCTGGAAATATCCATGACCGCCGGGTCCAGAAGACCCGGCGCATCATGGTAAATGGCCGCCGATAGCAGCCGTTTACCATGTGATCGCTCTGTCACATGACGGAGCGATCACTACAACAAACTGGCGTCACGTCCGGTTCCTCTCTCCCCTCTCTGTACCAATCGGTACAGTGTGAGAGATCGTTTGCAGCAGCGCTGTGGGCTGAATCTGTAGTACCCACAGCGCTGCTCAGTGCCCATTCCAGCCTCATCCATACCTTGCAATACCTCATCCATACCCTGCAATAATTCATCCGTCCATCTATACTCTGCAATGTGAATTGACTAATAATCAAAAATTATGAATCCACACATATATTGAATAAATAAAGTCCAACAGTGATAACAATGAATGTGTCCTGTAAAAATGAATATATCCTAAATAAGTCCCATCAAAAATCAGCAATGAAGGGAAGCCGTGAAGAGGTGAACCGCAAAAAGTTTGAAATTCGGTGCATGCACACCCGTGTCCACCACCAACAATCAAGCTGCTTACCAGAGGTAAGAAACAAATAAGCCCATCAGCAATCCCAGGGGGAGATCCAGAGAAATCCAGATAAACTTCGCAGAGTTCCAACGTCACTTGATAGGCAGTGGATACAGCAAAGATTTCCCAAGGAGAGAGAGGAGGCTCAATAGTGCATTACCCAATGTAAAATTTGTTTTTAAAACAGGTTTAAAAACACTTACACAATGTACAATTTAAAGAACATAACAACCGGCCGGTCCGCCGTACCTGTCCCGTAGTGATGACGTCAGCACGCACACCTCCCGACGTACGTTTCGTGTTCCTACACGTCGTCTTGGGGATCAGGTGACGTGCTGACGCATCACAAGATATAGGAAGAAGGAAGCCAGGCCTCGCTCTGAGCGGCCAATGGAGCTGCGGCAATTACACCGAACCTCCACACCGCCTACAAGGCCCGGCCCAGAACCAAGCCTCGCTCTAAGCGGCCAATGGAGTCATGGCAGTTATACCAAGCAAGGAGGTGTGGGTGCTGACGTCATCACTACGGGACAGGTACGGCGGACCGGCCGGTTGTTATGTTCTTTAAATTGTACATTGTGTAAGTGTTTTTAAACCCGTTTTTAAAAACAAATTTTACATTGGGTAATGCACTATTGAGCCTCCTCTCTCTCCTTGGGAAATCTTTGCTGTATCCACTGCCTATCAAGTGACGTTGGAACTCTGCGAAGTTTATCTGGATTTCTCTGGATCTCCCCCTGGGATTGCTGATGGGCTTATTTGTTTCTTACCTCTGGTAAGCAGCTTGATTGTTGGTGGTGGACACGGGTGTGCATGCACCGAATTTCAAACTTTTTGCGGTTCACCTCTTCACGGCTTCCCTTCATTGCTGATTTTTGATGGGACTTATTTAGGATATATTCATTTTTACAGGACACATTCATTGTTATCACTGTTGGACTTTATTTATTCAATATATGTGTGGATTCATAATTTTTGATTATTAGTCAATTCACATTAGCGCACTTGTTGTTTTCTATTCTTTTGTATACTTTATATGTTATCACATATCACAGGTGCTGCTGTATATTTATTTATGTTACTGGCTAGCGCGGTTTATTGCTTTAATTTTTTACACCATTATACTCTGCAATACTCGGCTATACTCAGTCATACCCACTCAGCCATCCCATCCATACCCAGCCATCCACATTCAAACATGCTCAGCCATCCCCATCCACGGCTCATCCATCAGTTTGCATCCATGCCACTACAGTGCCTCAAAGTGTAATAGATAGTCAAATAAGACTTGAAATTTATAACCCTAGAACGCCTGCTGGTGCTGCCTGCATGTTGGACCTCCTGTATGTGGCCACGCTGTGTAAAATTCTCACACATGTGCTTTTGCTATACTCATGAAGAGTAGCAGAATGTGTTTTGGGGTGTAATTTGTGGAATGCATATGCTGTGTGTGAGAAATAACCTGCTAATATGACAATTTTGTGAAAAAATACAAATCTTGAATTTGCACAGAATTGTGGGAAAAAATTACAACTTCAAAAACCTCTCTGTGCCTCTTTCTAAATGCCTTGGAATGTCTACTTTCCAAAAATGGGTCATTTGGGGGGTATTTGTACTTTCCTGGCATGTTGGGGTCTCAAAAAATTAGATAGGCCGTCAGTACTTCAGGTGTGATCAATTTTCAGATATTGGCACCATAGCTTGTGGATTCTATAACTTTCACAAAGACCAAATAATATACACCAATTTTGTTTATTTTTTCCAAAGATATGTAGCAGTATATATTTTGGCCAAAATTTGTGAAGAAAAATTACTAATTTGCTAAATTTGAACAGAAACAAAGTTCATTTTTTATTTTTTTACAGAATTTTCATTCTTTTGATTTATAGCAAATAAAAAAACCCAGCGGTGATAAAATGCCGCCAAAAGAAAGCTCTATTTGTGTGAAAAAAAGGACAAACGTATGGGTACAGTGTTGCATGACTAATTGTCATTCAAAATGTGAGAGCACCAAAAGCTGAAAATTGATCTGGTTAGGAAGGGGGTTTAGGTGCCAAGTGGTTAAAGTGGAACTTTAGTGCTTTAGAGAAAAAAAAAAAAATGCAAAACAGGCTATGTCTCTTCTGCATTAAAGTTGCTTACCTGTCTGTCCGCACTGATGACGCGACTCCCGCGTATGTGCGGAAATGACGTCATCTTGGCCCGGCCATTGAAAACTGAAGATGTCAGTGGCTGGGAGATCCAGGACATCGCAGCGATGCAGAGGAGGCGAGTATAGTTCTGCTTTAAAAGTACCTGTAAAAAAAAAGTGACAAAATACTGTATGTATTTTCAATATCCCCCAAACATATTCGTGGGGCTTTTGAATATTGAACTGCAAGAATTGTGTAAAAAGCTCCAATGGGTTTTTCCATTAGTGGAAATTTAAAGTAGATGGCTGCCTACAGACAGCCAATGTGTGTTGCAGCAGAATCTTAAGGTTACCATAGCTATTTTATTCATTTGTATAGGCATTGCGGATGAAGAGGAGCATTACTTTGCATGTCTAGAATTGCAAGTGTGTATATTCTGAAGCAGATTTTTTTTTTTTTTTTCTAAGCTCTGCAACCGCATTCTTATTAAATGTGTAATTGCTATTAAGGCCAAAGGTACAATACAGTACTGCAGAAGTTTATGCTCCAGATTTATAAAATTTCCTAATTTCTGCCCACTACTTCGACGACTACGACATTTTGCCATGTATTAATGTTCTATGGGAGTTTTACATTAAAACGTTACATTGAAATACAAAATGTATGTAAACCCTAGCAATGAACGTCTTTTATTTGCTCCTTTTTTTTTTTTTTTGTTTAAAAATTCAGTTGAAAGTGTTTTTTGTTATATCTGAATAATGAGTATAAATACCTGTTGATCCTCACAGTATTTCAGGGGGCTGATACCTTTCTGTCCTCTCTGCTGCACATTCATTACTACATACAAATATGTGTTTTTAAAAACAAATAATGCCCATATCACAGTTTGAATTGGAATTATACAGTAAAAGAAAAATGATCCTTTTTACAGGAAAATATAAAGCTCTCTGAACGTGCAAATACATAGTTTCTCACAAAATTGAGTACACACCTCACATTTTTGTGAATATTTTATTATATCTTTTCATGTGACAACACTGAAGAAATGACACTTTACATTGTAGCAAAGTAGTGAGTGTACAGCTTGTATAACAGTGTAAATTTGCTGTCCCCTCAAGATAACTCAACACACAGCCATTAATGTCTAAATCGCTGGCAACAAAAGTGAGTACACCCCTAAGTGAAAAGGTCCAAATTGGGCCCAGAGTGTCAGTATTTTGTGTGGCCACCATTATTTTCCAGCACTGCCTTTAACCCTCTTGGGCATGGATTTCACCAGAGCTTCACAGGTTGCCATTGTAGTCCTCTTCCACTCCTCCATGACAACATCACAGAGATGATGGATGTTAGAGACTTTGCGCTCCTCCACCTTCTTTTTGAGGATGCCCCACAGATGCTCAATAGGGTTTAGGTCTGGAGACATGCTTGGCCAGTCCATCACCTTTTATCCTCAGCTTCTTTAGCAAGGCAGTGGTCAGAGCTGTAGCTCTCCCGTGCCGGCCCCAGACCATGACGCATTATCTGTAGAAGAGGCTTCCTTCTGGGATGACAGTCATGCAGACCAATTTAATGCGGTGTATGGTCTGAGCACTGACAGGCTGACTACCCCACCCCTTCAACCTCTGCAGCAATGCTGGCAGCACTCATGCGTCTATTCCCCAAAGTCAACCTCTGGATATGAGGCTGAGCACGTGCACTCACCTTCTTTGGTTGACCATGGCGAGGCCTGTTCTGAGTGGAACCTGTCCTGTTAAACTGCTGTATGGTCTTTGCCACCATGCTGCAGCTCAGTTTCAGGGTCTTGGCAATCTTTTTCTAGCCTAGGTCATCTTTTATGCAGAGCAACAATTTTCTTTTTTTTTTTTTTCCCAGATCCTCAGAGTTCTTTGCCATGAGTTGCCATGTTGAACTTCCAGTGACCAGTATGAGAGAGAACATCAAATTTAACACACCTGCTCCCCATTCACACCTGAGACCTGGTAACACTAATGAGTCACATGACACCGGGGAGGGAAAATGGCTAATTGGACCCAATTTACATTTACCGAAAGGCTTCTTCACAGTAAAGCCCTGTACACCCGATCGGTTTTACCGATGAAAACAGTCCGATGGATTTTTTTCATCGGATAAACCGATCGTGTATGGGACCCATCGGTCTTTTTTCCATCGGTTTTAAAAAAATAGAACACGTTTTACATTTTTCCGATGGATCAAAAACCGATAGCAAATTCCGATCGTCTATGGGCAAGTCCATCGGATAAAAAACCCGCGCATGCTCAATCAAGTCGACGCATGCTCAGAAGCATTAAACTTCATTTTTCTTGGCTCATCGGAGTGTTTTACGTCACCGCGTTTGGAACGATTGTTTTTTTGACTGATGGTGTGTAGGCAAAACAGATGGAAGTCAGCTTCATTGGATTTCCGATGGACAAAACCATTGGATTAGAATCCATAGGATATCCGATCGTGTGTACGAGGCTTAAGAGTTGTGGAACAGACTCCCTCCAGAGGTGGTTCTGGCCAGCTCAGTAGATTGCTTTAAGAAAGGCCTGGATACTTTCCTAAATGTACATAATATAACTGAGTACTAACATTTATAGGTAAGGTTGATCCAGGGTAAATCCGATTGCCTCTCGGGGGATCGGAAAGGAATTTTACTCTTTCGTCCATGGACCGACACAGCTTCTCTATTGACAAAGTGGGTATTATCCGTTAATTAGGAGTGACTAGGCAGAAAAACTTGTAAAAAGTGTTGCATCACACCTTCTACAGTACCGCCCAGGGGGCGGACCCTCTGGGTATACCCTCTCACTCTGCATCTTCGCAGATCAGTTTTTTTCTGTCTAGCAAGGAGTAGGACATGGCTCCCTTCGGGCCCATTGGTCCGGGGAAAAAAGATCTATATATTTTTATTTTTTTTGCTACATTTGTTGTTTCCTGCGATCTTCGATCAACTGCCGACTGGGTGACAGGCTGGATCCTCGATCCTTGTAGTCTCCCCAGTTTCTTGCCATCGAGCGTGTGCCGACCCTAGCTACGCGCTGGGTTTTCCACGACATGCCCGTCGCTCCACGGGTGGCCGGTGAGCTTACGCTCCAGGGCCTGCATCGGACCGCTCAGCTTCGGCTGACCTTACGGCCGAGTCGCAGCAGCCTGACCGGTGAGCTTACGCTCCAAGGCTTGCATCGGACCGCTCAGCTTCGGCTGACCTTACGGCCGAGTCGCAGCAGCCTGTCCGGTGAGCGTCATGCTCCAGGGCATACATATGATCGTCCCTTCTGGGTCCAATCACAGCATGCCTGGCCAACAGTCACCTTCCGTGCGCGGACGATGATCTGTTTGGAATGTCTTCCAGCAGAATACATGCAGGATAGGTAAGTAAAACTCCCCTGCCTCGGCTGGGTGATTTAGCTGGACATTCCTGGAGAGATCAAGTAAGTGGTTGTGGCCCCTTTCTTCCCTCTCTCCCTGCCTTTCCCTCCTCCCTGGGCTTCTAGCTAAAGGTTGCTGGGGGTCACCTAGGGGGTCCCACTGGAGCGGGGCTGGCTGTAACTAACATTTAAAAGAAATGTCATTTTTTCTTACCTGTGTTTGTGTCCTTCCTCCTCCATGCTGTCGGCGGCCATTTTGAGGTGGTCCATGCCAAGTTTGGCCTCTTGTGACTGCCCGGCGGCCATCTTCCTGTGGTTCGGCCACACCCACTGGCCCCTATCAGCTGATCGGCGGCCATGTTTGCCCACCCTGTATGCAGATATTGCCGTTCGGCGGCCATCTTTTTGTGGGCTATGGCTGCTTGACCTCTATCTTCTGTCGGCGGCCATTTTCTTAGAGCCCACATTATCTTCCATACAGACGTTTTTGGCAACCATTTTTCGAGAGCCTCCGGCCTCTAGGGTGCATTACACTGGCGCGAAAATTCACACAGGAAGTGCTGATAAAAGAAGCAGACTGACACAGCAGCAGGGGGACAGCATCACAGGCGCAGCATAGCAGTACCTATCCAGGGTGGTGAGTCCTCTGGGTGACCCGGCCTCTCTGCAGCACAGGAGGGTGGCCTATTGATATCTTGCCTGGAGCCCTGTGAGTGTCAGCGTGTGGTCAACATGGCATCTGAGCCAGATGTCTTCTCCCCTGAAACACCAGATTTAGCAGCTGGTGCCCCTGAGGTGTCTATGAACGCTATGACTGCAATCCTAGAGGCGTTTGCTGCCAGGGTGGAAGCAGCACACGGGAATACAGGGGGTAGTAAACGCCCCATCCCCTGCAAGCTTCTGGGGATAATTCTGGTGCAGAACCAGGTCCAGCTACGGCTCGGGGCCCAGATTCTGACGCATCAGAGACTGCAGACCGTGACCGGACAGAGAGGATGACTCAAAGTCCAGGTCAGTACGCGAGACAGCTTTGGTATCTGACCTTATTACTGCAGTGCGGGATATGCTAAAATTGGAAAATACTGCAGAAGCAGCAGAGACTCCGGTCCACTTGGGTTTCATAGACCTGCCCGCACTGCTAAGGTGTTCCCTTGTGTGTCTTTTGATAAACTCTTATACAAGGAATGGGAGAACCCACTGAGGGTCTTTACAGCCCCAAAGAGGTTTGCGGTACGGTACCCCTTTTGAGGAGAGTTTTTTTTCTGAAGAAATGGACCTCTCCCCCCTATAGTGGACCCTCCGGTGTCCAGACTTAATAGAGCCACCACAATTCCTGTAGAAGGGGCTCCTGTTTTCAAGGACCCTGTGGATAAGAAGGCTGAAGCACTCGCTTGCTACCTATACTCAGTGGTAGGCTCGGCAGTACGCCCGGCATTGGCGGGGGCCCTAGTGTCTCACACACTTACTGAATGGGCAAGATTGCTACTCCAGGGGTTAAGGAGCGAGATGCTCCTCCTGATGAGATAACATTGGCTGACCTGTTGGTCCAGGGCCTTAGGTTTGTCTGTGAGTCAGACATGAATACTATTCCCCTGCTGTCTAAAACTTTGGTTTATGCAGTAGCAATACGCCGCCTGATCTGGCTAAAAGGCTGGTCTGCGGACCAGACTTCCAAGAAAGCCCTGTTGGATCTGCCTTTTAAGGGCGGCAGACTTTTTGGGGCTTCTCTGGATGACATCATCAAGGATGCCACAGGAAGTAAAAGCACTTTGCTTCCCCAAATTAGCAAGGGTAAGGGGCCACGCCAAGGGCAAGGGCCCTCCTTTACTGCACGCAAGTGGTTTTTTCGTCCCCCTAGGGCGACAGGGAAAAGACCCCAGGCCGATAAAGCGCCTGCCCAAGGACAAAAGCGTCCCTGGTCCCGCATGCCCAATAAGCCTGCGGACAAATTTGCGTCCGCATGAAGGTCCACCCCCACCCAGCTCTCGGGTGGGGAGACGTCTTCGCAAATTCGCGACTCAGTGGACAGCACTAATCTCCGACAGGTGGGTTTGCGAAGTAATCTCCTCAGGCTACAAGATAGAGTTTCTCTCTTGTCCACCAGACAGATTCAACACCTCCAATCTCCAGCTACTACCGACCCGTTGGGAGGCCCTGTAGGGGGCGGTCCAGGGTCTACTGGAACGCGGGGTAGTTATTCCAGTTCCAGAACTGGAACTGGGTTTTTACTCAAATCTGTTCATTGTGCCGAAGGAGGGGGTTCGTCCAAGCTTGGATCTCAGAGCCCTCAATTGCTTTGTGAAGGTACAAAGTTTTCGGATGGAGTCGGTTCGATCTGTAGTCACGGCTCTCCATCCGGGGGACTTTCTGGCCTCCTTGGACATCAAGGACGCATACCTGCATGTCCCCATATACTCCAGACACCAGAGGTTTCTGCGATCTGCTATCGGGAAGGACCACTACCAGTTTGTGGCCCTCCCGTTGGGCCTTGCCTCAGCACCCAGGACGTTCACCAAGGTGCTCGCTCCGATTCTGGTACTTCTAAGACAGCGGGGTATCGCTATCACAGGCTACTTATACGACCTTCTGCTGAAGGCCCCTTCAAGCTCAGAATTAGAGGTAAGCGTGTCCATTACCTGTCAGACTCTTCGAGACTGTGGTTGGATACTAAACACGCAAAAGTCAGTATTGGTGCCCACTCAATGCCTAGGGTACCTGGGGTTGATTCTGGATTCTTCGGAGGCAAAGGTATTCCTCCCTGTGGAGAAGTTGCAGACCCTCCGGGCTGCAGTACGGCAGCTGACTTCCAGGAATTGGTCGTCACTCCGTTTTTTGCATGCGAGTGTTGGGCCTCAGGGTAGCCTCCTTCGAGGCGGTTCCATATGCTCAATACCACCCTCGAGTGTTACAGAAGGAAGTTCTGTCCAGATGGAACAGATGTCCATCATCTCTGGATTATCAAATCCGAGTGAGCCACCTAGTCAGGAGATCCCTGGTATGGTGGCTGACAGCACCGGCTCTAATGGCCGGGAAGTAATTTCTTCCGGTTTACTGGATAGTGATCACGACGGACGCCAGCCTTACAGGTTGGGGGGGAGTCTGGGGTGTTCAGTCGGCGCAAGGTCGCTGGACCCCAGAGGAAGCCCTCCTGCCGATCAATGCCCTGGTAATCCGGGCGATCAGGCTGTGCCTCTTCAAATGGTCTCAGAGGCTGCAAGGGCGTCCAGTCAGGATCCAGTCAGACAACGCCACAGCAGTGGCATATGTCAATCATCAAGGAGGAACAAGAAGCTCAGCTGCAGCATCGGAGATCGCTCGCATCCTGAAGTGGGCAGAGAGGAGCGTACCGGCACTGTCGGCCGTGTACATTCCGGGTGTGAAAAACTGGCAGGCGGACTACCTGAGTCGCCAGATGCTGGACCAGGGAGAATGGTCCTTACACCCGGAGGTGTTCCAACTCCTCTGCCAAAGATGGGGCACACCAGACGTAGATCTTCTGGCTTCCCGACTCAATCGGAAGGTATTGAGATTTGTGGCCCGGTCAAGAGACCCATGGGCGGACGCGTTGGTAGCATCGTGGGGTCAGTATCGGCTAATCTATGCCTTCCCTCCCTTAAGGCTTCTTCCTCTTCTGCTCCGCAGAGTGGAGGCAGAGGGAATTCCAATGATCCTAATCGCTCCAGATTGGCCTCAGCGTCCTTGGTACGCCGATCTAGTACGTCTGGTAGCAGACGTCCCCTGGCGCCTACCACTACGGAAGGACCTGCTATCGCAAGGTCCCATATTCCATCCTGCTTTACAGTCATTGGCTTTAACTGCATGGCTGTTGAGAACCAGGTACTGAGAGACCGGGGCCTGTCAGACTCAGTAATCTCTACGATGAGAAGTGCTCGAAAACCGTCCTCTAGGAAGGTCTATCACCGCACTTGGAGGGCCTACATCTCCATGTGTGAGGAAATGAAATGGCATCCGCGTACCTATTTGGTTTCCAGAATCCTGCTGTTTTTACAGCATGGGGTGGACCAAGGGCTTGCCCTAAGTACGATTTAAGGGACAGATATCTGCCCTGGCTGTCTTTTTTCAGCGACCCCTGGCGACTCACTCTCTCGTGAGGACATGTGGCCCCTCCGGTCCGTCCCCCCCCGTTACCTCCGTGGGACTTAAACCTGGTCCTCTCGGTGCTTCAGAAGGCACCGTTTGAGAATATTAGAGATATTCCCCTGTTGACACTTTCTCAGAAAGTGGTCTTTTTGGTGGCTGTTACGTCAGTTAGACGAGTCTCTGAGCTGGCAGCCTTGTCCTGCAAGGCTCCCTATTTGATTTTCCACAAGGATAAGGTGGTGCTGCGGCCGCAGCCTTCCTTTCTTCCGAAAGTCGTTTCGGCTTTTCATCTCAACGAAGACATTGTACTTCCATCCTTGTGTCCTCAGTCGTCGAATCCTAAGGAGTCGGCGTTGCATTCCTTGGACGTTGTCCGAGCTTTGAGAGTATACATATCTGCTACTTCCCTGTTCCGGAAGTCAGACTCACTGTTTGTTTCGGTGGCTGGTCCCAAGAAGGGCCAAGCAGTCTCATCGGCCACCATCTCTAGGTGGATCCGACAGATAGTAATCCAGGCTTACGCCTTAAAGGGTCAGGCGCCCCCCTTTCCTGTCACGGCGCATTTGACCAGGGCAATAGGTGCCTCTTGGGCTTTCCGACATCAAGCGTCTGTTTCCCAATTATGTAAAGCGGCGACTTGGTCGTCCGCTCACACTTTCACAAAATTGATGTAGGTGCATCTTCGGATGCCTCTTTTGGCCACAAGGTTTTGCAAGCGGCTGTTTAGAGTTGCAACTCCTCCGTTGGAGGAGTGCTGTTTTGTGTTTGGGGTGAAGTTTATTTTTATGCTGTTACCACCCCTCGTTTTTTCTCTGACACTGCTTTGGGACGTCCCACTTTGTCAATAGAGAAGCTGTGTCGGTCCATGGACGAAAGAGTAAATAGGATTTTTTACTCACCGTAAAATCCTTTTCTCTGAGTCCATGGACCGACACAGCACCCACCCCTCCTTTTTAAGTTTGTACTGCTTTTTGACGAACTGATCTGCGAAGATGCAGACTGAGAGGGTATACCCAGAGGGTCCGCCCCCTGGGCGGTACTGTAGAAGGTGTGATGCAACACTTTTTACAAGTTTTTCTGCCTAGTCACTCCTAATTAACGGATAATACCCACTTTGTCAATAGAGAAGCTGTGTCGGTCCATGGACTCAGAGAAAAGGATTTTACGGTGAGTAAAAAATCCTATTTACTCTTTCGTCCATGTAGCAAATTGGATCATTCTCTGCTGGGGTTTTTCGCCTTCCTCTGGATCAACTGTGGGTATAGAATTGGGTATATGGGATTGTACGATATATTTTTTTTTTTTTTTTTTATGGTTGAACTGGATGGACTTTGTCTTTTTTTTCAACCTGGCTAAGTAACTATGTAATTTTGACATTTTCACTTAGGGGTGTATTCAAATTTGTTGCCAGCGGTTTAAACATTAATGGCTGTGTGTTGAGTTATTTTGAGGGGACAGCAAATTTACACTGTTATACAAGCTGTACACTCACTACTTTACATTGTAGCAAAGTGTCATTTCATCAGTGTTGTCACATGAAAAGATATAATAAATTATTTACAAAAATGTGAGGGGTGTACACACTTTTGTGAGATACTGTACATAAAACATTAAATTCCAAAAATGGCTCTCACAATGTACGTCTCCTCCATTCAGAATGAGGGAAGAGTTGCATATAAATAAGCATTTTGTACTGCAACACTGTTTTTTGTGGCATCTCCCTTAGCAAGAAGGCAGGTAACTTTTATTACATGGCATCCAGCCCCTGAGGTATAGAGGAGTGTGTCGATTCACTAACTCTAGCCACAGCGACCAGATTTTTGCACATTTCTTAGGGCAGCCTCCTGTTTTATACGTCTTCTCTTCATAGTTGAGTATATCGTGCCACTGGCTATATGTCGGAGGTGAACAGGAAATCCATCTTTGCAAAATGAGTTTACAGGCTATATATAGGGAGCGTATCCACAATAAATGCATGTCAACCGTAAGAACATTTTCAGCCATTATTCCTAGGATGGCAATTTTTGGATCTACCGGTGCCTGTGTTGAACAGATGGAGTTAAAGATCGAAAAAATAGCCTCCCAGTAATGATGGAGCTTGGGGACAGTGCCATAATATGTGAAGGAGGGATCCTGAGGCCAGAGTACATCTAGGGCACTGTGGAGATGTCCCTTTCCGCCAAGCATAGAGCTTCAAAGGGGTGTAATGGGCCCTATGAATGATGAACAGCTGAGTCAGGTGCTGCGAAGGGGATAAACAGACCTTTGTCTAGTGTTCCAGTGCCTGGATCCACTCCTCATCACTCAAAGAATCAACATCCTGTTGCCATGCCCGTAGGCTATTTCTCAGATAAATTGCTGGTCGAACATTAGGGCAGTACACATTCACCAAAGTAAATTTCACATTGAATAAAGAGATATCTTCCCTCAGGATCTGATTCCATAGGAATACGCGTTTTCTGCTAGAAGCTATCAAACCCAATAGCGGTTCCTTTTGATCTTTTATTGGGAGAGTAGCAATGTATCCAAGTAGGATAATATTTTGAGTTCAGTCTAGTCTTGGTTGTCACCTTTTTAAATTAGTTTCTTGTAGGAACACAATATTCGCCGACATTCCCCTCATCTTCTGCAGAATCTGATATCGCTTATTTGGGCTATTTAATCCTCGCACGTTATACATGACTATTTTCAAAGCTGCCATATTCTATATTTTAGTTCCTTTTGTACTGTACATGGAGCAATAAATCAGACATATGCAGGAGAGGAAGGACATTGTATATTCTAATTCCCTCAAGAAAATTTAATCAAACCATAATTTTATGGAACTTAACTTCATGGGATATCGATCCATACTTACTATCCGTACCGTACCTTCATTAACAGTCTTCGACATCCAAAATAGGCTAAACTGAGACCACACATACCCCCTCAATTGTACACCAATGTTATAGGTTCCTTGGCCCGAGCTCGCCCTGACAAACTGCCAGGCGGGCTCCGCCTCCGGGTACCTCATTTGTCCTCCCATTCCCCGGGGGCCTGTCCCAAAATAGGGTTTGCCCCCAGAGCGCAGACAGGCATTAATACTCCACATCTCCCCCTCCAGGAGTATTCAACTTTTAATATTCATTCATTTTATTCTTTCATCCATGTACACCCCCCCCTTTCCTTCCTAAATATATTAGATCTGATGAGCTAAGCTTTATTCCAATCCTGGTCCTTCCACCTTCTCCAAACTGGAAGTCTCTTTTCCCAATTATCTACTTGTATACATTGTATATTCAATCTATTACAGAATTCTTTTATATCTTCTGGGAACCGAACATATGCTGATACCCCCCTGATTTTTCACCGACAGAAATGCCGGGAACCCCCACCTATAGGGAATATAATTTGCCTGTAAGTGGCTTGTTAGAGGCTTCAATGCTCTTTTGCATGCTAAGGTCTCTGGGGCTAAGTCTGAGAAGATTAGATAATTTAATTCCTTTGTATTTCATAATGATAGCGTTCCTTGTACTTTGGGACACTTGATCTTTTTTTTTTTTTTTTTTTTTTTTTTTTTTTTTCCATACTCCTGAAATCTTACTACAATATCCCTTGGTAGGTCTCTCTGGGCACTATATGGCCTTTGTACTCTATGTACCCTTTCAAATTGCATTAACGCAGTTGTCTCACGCTTTAAGGCCATATTAAATATCTCTTGCAGGACATCTCCCAGTTCTGTGTCTTTAACCTCCTCAGGAAGTCCTCTGACCCGTAGGTTTTTCCTCCTACTACGGTTCTCTTGGTCCTCCAGTTTATACCGGGCATTCCTTATCTCTATCCAATCCATATCCGCTCTATCTCCTAGTTCTTTTATTGCACTTTTATGTTCCTCTAACTGTTCTTCTATTCCTTCTACTCTTTGAAGTACACTCTGTATATCTTTTCTTGTTGCGCCCATTTCGCCCTTAAATTGTTTGTTATAGGCGTGATATAATTTCTATCATGTCTGTCATATCTTGCTTTGTTGGGGGGTCCTGTGGGCCTTCCCGGGATGTTTGTTGTTGTCTCTCCGGTGTTTTCTTACTTTTTATTTCTGGAGATTGGACCTTTTTATTGGTTTTACTTTTCCCTGGGGTCTCCTTACTCATCTGGTCAGTCTCTGGGTACCCTTTATTTTTTGCCGGGGTTACTGGGACTGAATCTGTTCCTTTTTATTTGACCTCTCAGCCACTTGATTTGACCCCTCTACGACCAGGTATGATTTTATTGTGTTATGACTAGTACCCTCCCCCTGGGTTACTTTGGGGCCCTTTTTTTCCCATCTTCTCCTTACTGAAGGACCTTAGTTCCAGTAGAAAGCAAAAAGCAGGCTCCTTTTTAGAATATATTCAAGGGGCAATGTATATATAAATTCAATTGGCTCCAGTCCTCTTTCTCTATATTCCAATCTGTACCCAACCAATTTTTATGGGCTACCAGCCTATGTCTTCGGACACATATCACAAACTACTATCAACACACTTATATCAGGTTGGCGACAGCAATGGAATACTCCCAGACTATAACTTTCTTCAATAGTATGTATAGTTCACCGTATCATTCACAGAAGGTTAGGTTCAGATCACCATTCAGTTACAAATAGGGGAAACAAATGGTACGTCGGTTAGTATATGCTCTACAGGTTGTTTCATACAGCAAAAAGAGAAAAGGAGAGGAACTCGGTATTGTATTTTTACAGTTCTTATTCTTACAATTCAGGACCCCGTCACTCTTGCATATATTCCAGCAGTTACACCATTCAGTCTCAGAGTCCGTTAAATATCTCCTGTTTCAAATGTAGTTTATATTCCTTATAATTCCTTCCTTAGTATCACTGTAGTTGGAGTGTCATACTGTGTAGTTGGAGGACTATGGAGAAGGGTAGTCGGTTCTCATTTGACTTACCCCCTCGGCTGGCCCGGTTCCTCTCCTGTTCTCTCTGTTCCTCCTTTCTTAGCTGCAGATCTCCGCTTCTGAGTGCGCTTTTCTTTTTCGTACATCACGGGACACAGAGCGACATAGCAATTACTATGTGGGTTATATAGATTACCTTCAGGTGCTGGCACTGGCAACTTCCAAGACAGGAAGTACCCTCCCCTATATAAGCCCCTCCCATCCGGGAATACCTCAGTTTTTTGCCAGTGTCTAAGGTGTTGGCCAAGGTTAACATGTATTCATCTGGGCTTGTGTACAGGTTCTTTTGGGCCTTAGCAAGCTATTCTGGATCCGACCAAAAAAGCTTCATAGCTAAACAGTCGGTACCCGGGCCTTGCAGAGAAGAGCAAGGTTTTGCCTGTAATGCCTCTCTTAGGAGGGCTGGACCCTGGGATCCAGAGCTCTGGTCATACCCAAAACCAAGATGTTATCTGTGCAGGGTGCTATACAGGTACAGGGGAGTGGAATCCTTGGGAACCCAGTCCCTGAAGGTCTACGTACATTGCCTGCCGTGAGAGGCGAAGTTTGGGCTTCTGTGCCAAACAGTCCTGCGGCGGGGAAAAGGTAAGTGGGGGCCCCTCAGGAACTTGGTTCTATTGGGGGACCCTCAATCCTAATATGTCTTTCTGCCTGTTGCCTAAACGGTATTCCCGCTAATATCTGTATATGCCTAAGACTGCTAATCCTAGAAAATATTTTTTCATATAGGAGTTTATAAAAAAAAAAAAAGTGCAGTACCTGTGTTTATCCACTAGAGACCGCTGTGGAACGTCTTTTTCTTTGGACTATTCCTTCCATGGTGAAAGTCCAGGCAGATGGTGGGCTCTCTTGAAAGGGAAGCTGCATTCCTCTGTCATGTTGCCTCAACGCTCTTCCATCCCCGGGCCCTGGTGAAAACAGGGACCCTGGCTCCTCTCCCTGTCTCCATGGGTAGACGCCGATGGCGCACACGCTTTCTTTTATAAGAATGGGCCGGAAAAAAACCCCAGGAGTGCCAGGTACTGCGGCTGCCCTCAGTTCACCTGCTCCTGTATATGTAACAGAGGAGGCTTTTGCCTCAGCTCTGGGAGGATTGGAAAGATTGGCGCTTCTTCCCTACCAGAAAGAAAGCACGCCAGATCTCCGTCAGAGTACCTGTTTGCAGAGCAAACAGTCCAGGAAGGGATTGACCTACCTGAAGGGGATCAGGATGAGGTTGACTCTGTCTTAGAGGAATCGATAGTAGAAGAACCATTCTCAGCATCACAAGCTGAAAAATTATGGGTTCAGTCCCTAGCTGACATGGTTCGATCAGCATTTAAAATGCCTCTTGTTGAATCGTCAACTACTTCTGTCTTCTCGTTGGGGTCGTTATAAGCTCCCCAGACTAATTGTTCCTTTCCAATTCATCCGTTACTGGAAGGACTTATATACCAGGACTGGGAACATACTGATAAACTATTTGTTCCCCCTAAGAGATTTCCGGTGATCTATCCCATGGAGGATAAGTTCACCCAAAAATGGAGTGTTCCTACGGTGGACGCAGCCATCTCTTCTGTGAACAAATCACTGACATGTCCAGTAGAGGTTCAAATGTTCAAAGACCCAATAGATAAAAGATTGGAGTCCTTGTTAAAATCTGCCTTTCTCACAGCAGGGGCGGTTACACAGCCAGCAGTGGCAGCTATTGGAGTTTGCCAAGCTTTGCCAAGCTTTGAAGGATCAGATGAAACTGGTCTTAAGGGATTTGCCGGATCAGCAGGCCCAGGCTCTGGCTGATCTGCCTAGAGCATTATGCTTTGCGGTTGACGCCATCAAGGATTCAATCCATCAGGCCTCCCGCCTAATGCTGTCTTTGGTACATATGCGTAGACTTCTGTGGCTCAAGAACTGGTCTGCTGAGGCTCCCTGTAAAAAGCTCTTAGTTAGCTTCCCATTTCGTGGTGAACGCCTATTCGGCGAAGACCTGGATAAATATATCCAGAAGATTTCCAGTGGTAAAAGTACTCTTACCGGTTAAAAAGTAGAGCACCCTCCTTTAAGAGGCCTACCTCTTCAGTCCCGGGGACATCTGCTTCTGAGCAGTTCCGACGGCCTCCTCAGTCAAATTCCGGAGGTAAAAATCGGGGACAATCACAGGTAAATAAAAAACCCTGGATCCGAAGAGGTACTAAACCAGCCTCCAAGTCGACCCTATGAAGGGCTGCCCCCACTCAAACGGGTGGGGGGGAAGACTTCGGTTGTTCGCAGAGACCTGGCGGGAGACGGTCAGAGACAGATGGGTGCTCTCCGCAGTAACTCTGGGATACAAGTTGGAGTTAAGAGTCTCCTCCTTCCCATTTTATGTGGTCAAGTGTGCCAAAGGATCCTCTGAAGAGAGGATCTCTCCTGGTGGCATTAGAACAACTATTGCTCCAAGCAGTAATTATGGAGGTTCCTATGGAAGAGTGGGGGTTGGGTTTCTACTCAAACCTTTTCACAGTCCCGAAACCAAACGAAGACGTAAGACCCATATTGGATCTAAAGGGTCTAAACAAAGTCCTGAACGTCCGGTCTTTTCGGATGGAGTCGATCCGGTCGGTAGCCGCTGCCCTACAAGGGGAGGAATGGTTAGCCTTGATCGACATCAAAGATGCTTACTTGCACGTTCCCATCTTTCCAGGTCATCAAAGATTTCTACGCTTTGCAGTAGAAGGGCGCCATTTTCAGTTCAGAGCCTTACCTTTTGGTCTGGCCACAGCACCACGGGTGTTCACAAAAATTCTGGCCCCACTGTTGGCCGATCTAAGAACACGAGGTGTAACGATAATGGCATACCTAGACGACCTGTTGTTGATGGACCTCTCAGTTGCCAGACTAGAAGTGGTAATTCTCGATACGATCAAGTATCTGGAATCTCACGGTTGGATCATCAACCTGGACAAGTCAGCCCTACAGCCAGTCAAAAGTCTGGAATACTTAGGGCTACGGCTGGATTCAGACCAGAGGAAGATTTGCTTACCTCAAGACACAGTATCCTCTTTGAGGGACTTGGTCCGTCTGCTTTGTGCAAAAAGACAGCCGTCCATACGCCTGTGCTTGAGGCTGCTGGGAAAGATGGTAGCATCATTCGAAGCTGTGCCATACGCCCAATTCCACTCAAGGAATTTGCAAAGGGCCATACTGTCAGCCTGGAACAGAAAGGTTCAGGCTCCAGACTTCCCGATGTCCTTGTCCCCTTCTGTTCGGAAGAGTCTCTGCTGGTGGTTGGTTCCCCAGAATCTCCAAAAGGGGAAATCCTTCAGTCCGATTTCTTGGAAGGTGGTCACTACAGATGCCAGCCTTATAGGCTGGGGGGAAGTGCTGGAGCAATGGTCTCTCCAGGGCAGATGGTCAGATACAGAGAAAACCGTGCCCATCAATCTCTTAGAGATGAGAGCAGCCCGGTATGCCCTAAAAACATGGACATCCAAACTTCAAGGGTCCCCTGTCAGAATTCAGTTAGACAATGCCACGACGGTGGCATGTATCAATCATCAGGGGGCACCAGAAGTCGTGCAGCCCAGAGGGAAGTAAATCACATCTTGGAATGGGCAGAAAAGCATGTCCCATGCATATCCGCTGTCTTCATTCCAGGGGTGGAGAATTGAAAGGCGGACTTTGAGTCGCCAACAGTTATGCCCAGGGGAGTGGTCCCTTCATCCCGAGGTCTTCCGAGCAATATGTCAGCGATGGGGAACACCGGATGTAGATCTGCTAGCATCCAGATTCAACGCAAAGGTGGACAGATTTGTCTCCCGGACAAGGGATCCCATCGCTTGCGGCTCGGATGCTCTGGTGTTTCCTTGGGTTCAGTTCAAACTGATATATGCATTCCCAACGCTACAATTGTTGCCTCGACTCCTTCGCAGAGTCAGGTTGGAAAAGAAGCCGGTGATCCTGGTGTCTCCAGAAGGGCCTGGTACGCGGAGATTGTAAAGATGTCTGTGAGGAGTCCTTGGACCCTTCCACGTCGTCCGGACCTGCTTTCACAAGGACTGATATACCACCCTTCCTTACTAACTCTAGGTTTAACGGCCTGGCTATTGAATCCCACATCCTAAGAAAGAGAGGTCTCTCTAACTCTGTGGTATCTACTATAATCAATGCCAGGAAGCCTGTATCCAGGCAGATTTACTATAGAGTCTGGAAGGCGTACATCGCTTGGTGTGAGGCCAGAAGATGGCATCCACGTAAGTACCTTATAGGCAGAATTCTGGACTTCCTGCAGTGGGCTGTAGACAGGAAGTTTGCCTTAAGTACTATCAAGGGTCAGGTTTCGGCCTTGTCAATACTATTTCAAAGGCCCCTGGCTACGCATTCACTTGTCAAATCCTTTATACAAGGGGTGACTCGTATTAACCCACCGATTAAAGCTCCCATATGTCCATGGGACCTAAACCTGGTTCTATCGGTTCTGCAAAGGCAACCATTTGAACCTTTGCGGCACATTTCCTTGGTTCTACTCACCAGGAAATTGATCTTTTTAGTAGCCATATGTTCGGCTATAAGAGTGTCGGAATTAGCCGCCATGTCCTGTAAAGAGCCATATCTGGTCACTCATAAGGACAGAGTAGTGTTACGCCCTCATCCAGCCTTTCTTCCTAAGGTGGTATCGAGGTTTCATTTGAACTGTTACGGAGATAGTCCTAACCCCGCTTAAATGCTTAAAATTAGTGATTAAAAACCTTTTGTCTATATAAAATGAAATCAAACGATAGCGTCGGGAAAAGAGAAAACAATTACATTTATTTTTACAGAAATGATACCACCTCATAGCAAGATGATACCAATGTTACACAATACAAAATAGGAACATTGCTCTAACCTAAAATTATATCACCTATGACCAATGTTACATGATAATACCAACAAGAGAGCAAACGCGAAGTAATATTAATCTTAAACGAGGCGGGGAGAGAGAGGCAGGGAGGGAGAGGGGAGAGAGGGGAGAGAGAGGCGGGGGGAGGGAGGGAGAGGGAGGGAGAGGGGAGAGAGAGAGGCGGGGAGGGAGGGAGAGGCGGGGAGGGAGGGAGAGGCAGGGAGAGGGAGAGGCGGGGAGGGAGGGAGAGGGGAGAGAGAGGCGGGGAGAGAGGGGGAGAGGGAGAGGCAGGGAGAGAGAGAGAGAGAGAGAGAGAGAGCGCTTATTACTTCACCATGTCGTCTGCGTCAGATCTTCATTCGCAAGGGCTCTAGCCATGAGTGTATCTGACTTTTATACCCCCTATGCCAACCAGAACCCAAAATCCTGTGGTCTCATTGGTTTAAAGCTGACCACCTGATTGGTTGAAATCTCAAACCTCTCTACTTAGCCTTCCAAATCTAAACCAGAAATACTTGCTGCTTTTATCAGATAGGTGTGTTCCTTTGATGCTCAGTTCAACAAGTTTCTCACATTAGCAAGCATGCTAAGATAAATTTAAGTCACCTTAATAATAAAGTATTGTAAAAACATATACAACCATATATACACGTAGCTTCTTGTTATAAATATGGATTTGAAAAATCTCCACCACAGTCCCCCCTGAAGTTCATTCTTGAACTTATGAAGTCCCTTAATGATTTTGTACCCACCCACAACGGCCCAGAAGCCCTGACCCTTCCCCCACCACCACTGCGGCCTCTTCCTTTCTTGAACCCGCCATAACCCATCAAGGTAGACTTGAGACAGTTCTGGTGCCTTTGAGACTTCACATCCGACCCATGAGAGTCTGTACTGCAATGCTTCATCGCCCTGCTGCATTGAAGGAGCGGAATTCAAACATTACTGGCGGGATCCTTGCATATTTAGTCCTGTAGCTTGGAAATATGGTGTTATGATTGTCACGATTTGGATCGGACCGCGAGACAGCACTTTTCAGCATGGTGAAGGAAAGTTTCAGAAGAGTCTTATTCGTGGCACGTTTTTCTTAAGAGATGCGTTGCTTCTTCAGGTGGTGGTTGGGCGGGCCTCCGGACAGTCGTGCATGAATACAAAAAAAAAAGAACAAAAAGGAGAATGTCAGACAGGAGTTATTGGCGGAATGTCAGACCAGAGTAGTGGCGTGGCCACTAAGACTGAATATCTTATGAGGGGTGCAATGTGGACGAGTAAGGTGGGATCCCCACAGGGTACCGAGACCGAGCCATGGCCAGTATCATCCATTGCCCTTGATGGTAGGGATAGTCAACACTGCCTGCTATTGTTAGGTCCCTGGGTTCACCACACCTGCTCACGGGGCTCAGGTTAAAGCAGTGGGCAGATTAGGGGAGGTAAAATTACATTGGGACCTGGATGTCCAGGGATACTTTGTGAAATATGGTATTTGTATGTTTCAGGAACCCATTCTATGGAACCCACTGGACTCTTAAAAAAATGGAGTCAGGCAGAGACGGTAAACCCTTACAATTCACAACTCATCTCTGATATTCAAACAAAAGTTCCAGAAGATGAATACATTTATTTTCCAAGATAAAGCAGAATATGAACCAAAGAAAGTAGGAAAGAGAAAAGAGAAAAAAATACAATAAGCAACAAAACATACAGGTTCAATGCTGCTTCGACCCAGACCGTTTGTCACCCATTTCCCTTTATGTCAAAGAGCACTGACTCTGCATTCAAAAAAAAAACAAACAAACAATATATAACTGTCCTGAAACAGTGCCTCGAAAAATAATATATTGTGGCTGTTGCAGCAGCAGCTTGGCAGAAAAAAATAAAAGAGAACTAAAAATAAAAATAAAATAAAGGAGGAAAAAAATAAAAATAGATAACTCTTCTATCCTATTAGTGATCAACAGGTGAACAGGATCACTGTCACTAACCATTTACAAGTTGGGTAGAAAAACAAAAAAATAAAAATATTTTAAAAAGGAGAGGCTAAACCAATGGTTGCCAAAAAAACTTTTTTAGAATTTAGTCACCCCGACTGTCCTTTTAATATTACAGATTGAACAGGCTTATCCCTAGAACAAAAACAAGAAAAATATAGTTCTAGGGTCCTCTCTTAAATGCGCAAGCTACTCTAAATCGGTCTCTTAATAGTGACCCGCATTGGGACCGCAACAGGGTGGAGTTTACTAAAGTTTTTGGCCCCAGAACATCCTGATTTCCATCTCCCTTGTTATCTCCTCCCATGCTCCACCTCAGGACTGCTCCAGAACCTCTGGACCTCCCCACCTTTAAAACCATACGCCCAGCCAGGCGCTCCCCTTTCCACACCTAAATACTCTTTTATTCCAGGAAGCCTACCCCACCTAAAATGTTACCCCAGCCCGCTCCATATCAGATAATTCCCAGCGGCTATTATTTTTGTTCCACCCCCTCCTCTTAGATTATCAACCCCTAGAGAAGGGCCTTTTTATTCACGCCTTGCCCTAACTGTTGGCACCAATTAAATCCTGTTGCCCAAAGTTTAACTACCCATCTTTTAACTCCTCCCCGAATCCCAACGGAAGTTTCACTAAGTGTAAGAGGATGTCAGGTTTTATAAAAAAACTTTATTTCGGGGCTATAGGGGTGAAACCCGGGGTTCCTTCTATATCCCTCCCAAGGACAAGAGTGTAGGCACAATAGACTCCCCGAGGTAGTGTACCCTGCTGAGTACAATTCAACCTGATGCTGAAAACAGTGTATCATTAGCCATGTGATGTCAGCATCAGTACCCCAGCATCCGGTATTGAGTCTAACACCTACACCATCGAAGCAATGACAAAAACCCACAAAATTCTATCCCAGTGACCATGCCCAGGGTATATCATGCACCCCTACCTACTGTTAGGCATGGAACAAGGGTGTTTCTTGAACCTAACGCCACATCAGTATCCTCTAGGTCAAATAACCAAACTCGCCTATATCCCAAATAATACCCAGGTGCTTCCTTCCCAGCAATGATCTCCCCATCCAGAACACAGCGTGAAATACATTCACCACTGTGTATTGGCCGTGCAAGGGACATTGTGTTCACACCTCTGACAGAGGGAAATATCAACCTGCCCCCAGCTTCCGTACCCTCTGATCACAGGTGGGTTCCTTAGCCACAAATGCAACAAGATAGAATCCCCAGTCAGTAAGCCACTGGTGCCCTCAACTCTACAGACCGCGTCTGCATTTCTGTAACACCTTTCACAATCCAAACCAGTACAGCCCATCCAGGCATTCGACTACCACTTTGGATTAGTGTAGGCGACGTGTTTTGGCACAGTCTCACTGAGTGGTGATGCTAACTCATCAGGCCACTGCCCCTCATAGAGAGATTTGTACAATCAGCTTGATGCTGGTTGACAACTCCACCTGCCCATGTGTGCACACCAGAGCCAATGACATATATCTGCCCTGTACCATCTCACACTCTCTACCAACCTCTCACCATGGTTGATTAAATCTTGAGCCACTTTACACTGTGGTTCTCTTTCCCCCCCATATAGTGCTGAACACATCCCTCCTCTCCTGGTTATTCCTCCGAGATAAGCGTCCTGTACTCTGTGTCCGCACATCTCTGGGAGCAAGCCACTGGTACCATGACCGCGCTTGATTCAGTGTGTATTCAGTACATATAGGATAATAGGTTTTCATCAACCATTATAAGATGCTGGAGCGCCATGTGGTGATGGAATACTGTAGATACCTGCACCATATTCAGTGTCCCACCTGTCCCCCAAAAAAAACAAAACAAAAAAAACATTTCCTCTTTTCCATCCCTGTCCGGACTCAAACCCCTCAGAACCAGATGGACTCCAGTGTGTAACCCAGTAGAGTGATAGGATAGTACCCAAATTGACCGTAATATAGGCACAATGTTCCGTCCCTGCCATTAGGGATGAGAATAGTACTAGTTACATTTTGACAACCCTGAACTGAGTCATCCACCACTCCATAGGACTCATAGTCAATTCAGATACTACCCCACCTGCCTGTCTTTATAAGGTGGAACTTGTCACACTGAGTAAGAGTCAGTCAACTCTCCGAGGTTTTTAATTCTGGCCAGTGCAAGTTGAATGTCCTACCCTTTAACTGATATGTAGCCCAGGACCTCCCAATGTGTTCCTGATTATCTCCAACTCCATAGTGTTTATGGTACCCAGTGACCCGCCTCCCGCTCCAAAGACAGTCGCCATCAAGCCTCTCTTTTTCCTAAGTCATGGGATATGGTCTGGATACCCGGATTGAAAACCACCTGCCACCAGGTACACCCAATCCCTCATATAGACTGCACACCTTCTCCCTCCTCTTTCAATTCGGTATTCAGACAGTGTTATACTTCACCCCTACAACACAAGCTGCCTACACTATTCAGACAGGACTCCCATGAATGACAGGAGCCTAGTGCCACACTGGGGCACTGGTCTTCTTGGCCTGCAAGACACAGACAACTAGTTAAGGTACACAAGGACTCTCGGACAGGAAGGACACCTATGGGTGTAAACTGAGGAGAATACGGCATGCCCACGCATACCTCGGACGTGAGGGCTCTTGGAACAGCCAAGCGCTGGTAACACCCCATACAACCTTCCTGCACAATTTTTCCCCAGACTCAACCAAAATTATACAATATGAGGCCAGACCTATACCCTCTCAACTTGTATGCAATCAGGCAGGCCCTCATACCACACATCTGCAGGTAAATCTAAAATAAATGGGAAAACAAAATTGCATAATGTGTATCCAGCTTGAGAAACTGCTGCTACCAGACACACCTGACCAGCAGACTAAGACAAATCCCTTGCAGCACTGAGGCGCTGGGACCACTGAACAGTAGGGGGTACCCGAGCCGACCGGTGTGCCTTGAAACACACAGATATTTATTAGGCAATTGGTAACAAATAGCCACATAAACAGTCCCAGCAGGAAACTATGAGAAGGGTTGGTTTCCCCTATTTCAGAGAGATGGGATTGCTTGGTGACACGGTAGGAAAACAGGTTTGAACTACATTTGGGGACACACAGATAGCTAGGGACATTAGCATACCTTAGCTTCAGGCAATGAGCCAAACTCGTACAGCCAGGTATGGTTGGGCGTGTACCCAATTACAATGACAGCGAGGGGGGGTGTAAGCAGTCCTACTCCTGAACACAAGTTCGCCCAAAGTAACATCAGACCATTACCCTTTTACCACTAAGTGCAGCACCCCTGGCAGAGATTTATAATGCTCCTTAGCCTCACATATGTGTTAGAGTGCCAATTATCCCCGGCAGTCTTACTCAACTTTTATGCAGACTTCAGTTAATTGGTTCTGCTACTCAGTAGATCAGAACATACAACACACGCTGGGTGGTCCAAAACACAACCGAATGGACTGACAACTAGACATTCCAACTAGATAATGGTGGCGACAACCTAAAACATTTTACATGTGAAACCCGACCAACCAGGAAAAAACACTTTTTTATCACGTTGTTCTCTGGAGGCTACGATTTCCTCTTGTTCTGAAAGCCAGAAAACCCAATTATCGACTCTGAGGGATAAAATTCCAATAACAGTTAGTGATAAACATTCCATTTTTCGCAACTTACAAAAAACAATTCCAGTAACAAGACATTAGCATATGAAACACAAACATACATTACATTACATAACCCGTGCACTTTTTTTTAAAATACCAAAAATTGTTGAGCTCAACTTTTAATTAATATGTATTGCATAATACACATTAATACCACGTGGTTTTGGTTTCCCCAAAAAAAAATTATTCACCATGGTGAGAAAAAAAAATTAGCAACTTGTACTGTGCTGGAAAAAAACTGTCACTCTTACATTTATCATTCTCCTCCCATTTTCTTCCTCATTACAGACTGACGGAAGAAATGCGTGGTGCAGGAAAAAAGAAACAATGAAATAGCCTATGATACTTTTTACCTCCCTCAGACTCGTATTTATCCATATGTACAGCTGTCTACATACACCTGTTCTCTGAGTACAAACTCCTTGGACCTGAAAAATACTTATAAGCAAAATCATTACTCTATCCTTCATATTTGACCTGCAAAGAATGGTAAAACAATAATGACATTCCTGTACATTGGTAAATTGTCAATGACATTCTTTCAAAACCGATTCAAACAAAACCCTCTGTAACCCTTACTTTTCCCGTTCCTACAAACATACAACAGCCGCGACGCATCGGAGGATCGCCGCGGTAAGTTCGAACATATTCACGTTACTACATACAAACATTCCGATACAAACGTGGGGGAGATACTTCATAGTTTCCAAAACCACAAATGAAAAAAACAAAAACAGCCAGCATTCTACCTTCACTCTTTCAGCAACAGGAGAAAAAAAAAAAATACAATGGGAAAAACATGAGAGCAGCTCGAGAACCTGGCCTGGACCAGCCATACAAAGTTCAAACAAATGGGCATGAGAATCTAACCACCGTTCCGCCTCTGAGAATCACGAAAGCGTGTACTACACCTCCATCAACACTCATCATTACAGATTTCTGAAGCCACAGCTCAACTACATCCAAGGTACCTTTTTATTCTGAGGTCTCGTCCTCCAGACATCAAAAGTACCTTCCAAAGGAGTACACCTTACTGTACCCTCTGACCAGATATGTCATCCTTTAAGGGGTCTCATGTCCGGAGCCCCAAACCCAGATCTCATGTGCGGTGCAGCTGTCTGACTGGTGGGGAGCCTAATTTTTTCCTCCCAAGCATGGACGGCACATTACCCATGACGATTCGAATCGCTTATGAAGTGTCCCGCGTCCAGGACGCCCTTGCGCTTTATTTTCGGAGCGATTATGGTTTACAGCTTTATTACCATAATCGACCCCCGGAATCCCGGTTATTTTACACGGCCTGACCGGGGCTGTTAGCGTACTACTCCTCACGTTTATGTTAATCACAGGAATTCCGATTATTCTACACGGCCCGACCTGTCTCGCAATAAACGTGTTTGTCAGACGAGCTGCAAAGCACCATGAAATCCTCCACTATTCAAAACAATATTATGGCTTCTTTCTACCTGCATCTAGATGTTACAATAATGGTGATGCCTCCTGTTTGCTCTCCACCCAAAACTGTATTACAGTACAAAACTTCACAAAACTGGAACGAAATGTCCTAAACTTTAACGGTACCATTTATCAACCAATCATAATACTTCACCACAAAATCCCTTGCTGAATCGTCTTCTGTAACACAAACACATTTTAGTAAAAGCACTTTCACAAAAAACTATTACAGCCTGGCTCAGGTCATTTGCATGTCAATACAATTCGTTTTACATTCTCACAGATCTGGTTGGAAAGAAAGGGGGGTCATTTCGGGCTGTCAGCAGCTGAGAACATAATGTCACAGATCCGCACTACACCTCTCGCATAGTCTCCACACACATATTCACACACTTGGTCAAAGATGATCTCTAGACATCACACAAATCAGAATCTTTTCTATCATAACCTGTACTTCTTAAACCCATAACATCTGTTTGGTCAGGTTCCTCCTTGTCCCTCTGTTCATCATTATTCTACCATCCATGCACAATAAGCATCTCTTTCCCAAGCATTTGGCTTGACCGTACCATTTTTTTTTTTTCAAAATACAATTTCCCAGTCCACCATTCCCAACATTGCATATTTCCCAACTCAAGGCCCCTGTATCAATCCTTTCTTCCTTCGGGGTCAAGTGGTAAGGTTCCCCACGGTTAGACTCCCTCTTTTGAAGCGATTTTATTACCCATCCTTTACGGACGAAAGACCTTGAACTGTTTCCCAGAGTTAGCTACTCTCTGACCAATGATTGGGTCGACAGGTACCGCCCCTGTCGCCGTTGCAAACCTTTTTTCACTACTCTGCCAGAACAACCACTGCTCTGACTATAGTCCTTCAAAAAATAAGCCTGGAAATCTTCCCAACTAAATAAATAGTTTAATCTCCCCGTGGACTTCTCCAAGGTATTCCAAAAATAAATAAAATGACTGTATCACAGGGCTTCCCAAGCGTTAAGCTTGATTAGACCCTCTGATTGCTTGTAGTGCAGGAGGCAGTTTTGTTTGCTAACCTGGAACTTCCCATCTCAAACTCTAAACGCCTCTCAAGATGGCCGACAAGCCAAGCCACCACAAAATGGTGGATGACCACCGCACATCTCATGGACATGACAAAATGGTGGATGATGCCCAATTTTTTCCCGCCAAAACCAGCTTGGCACATACCACATGGGTTCCACACACACAGGAAAACAAAAAATAGTCTCCATGAGATTGCAACACCGAAAAAAAACGCACTACTCCATTCGCACCAAACATCAAAAGCTGCCCCAAAAACTTACAATCCCCCCGTTAGTAGTTTACACAGAAAGATAGATTCGCATACATCCAGCTAATTCAGTGTGATTTAGTCTCCGTTTCCACTGATGCAATTCGCCATGCGACCTTGGACACAAAGTCGCATTACAAATCGCTTACCATTGATTTCAATAGCACCCATTCCAATCTATGTGACTCAAAGCTGCAGTGACTCTATCAAAATCGCATTCAACACCACACCACAGTCGCACTAAAGCTGCATTTCAACGTCACATGACATTGGAGTTGCGCCAGTGGAAACGCAGCCCTATACGCACAGGTTTGTTTCAATCCCAAAGATTGGCCTAATCTTAATCAAAGGGTCAACTGAAATTGATTCCAAACAGAGCCCTTATCATTCATACCGATACCCTGCTGCAATTTCATTCTATATACATACATTATTCAAAAATCAGTCTCATCAAAATATTCGCCTAGACACGGGCACCATCTGTTACGGAGATAGTCATAACCTCGCTTAAATGCTTACTATAAGTGATTAAACCTTTTGTCTATATAAAATGAAATCAAACGATAGCGGTGCAAAAAGAGAAAACAATTACATTTATTTTTACAGAAATGATACCACCTCATAGCAAGATGATACCAATGTTACACAATACAAAATAGGAACATTGCTCTAACCTAAAATTATATCACCTATGACCAATGTTGCATGATAATACCAACAAGAGAGCAAACGCGAAGTAATATTAATCTTAAACATGGGAGAGAGGGAGAGAGGGAGAGAGGGAGAGAGGGAGAGGGAGAGAGACAGAGAGACAGAGACAGAGGGAGAGGCAGAGAGAGAGAGAGAGAGAGAGCTTATTACGTCACCATGTCGTCTGCGTCAGATCTTCATTCGCAAGGGCTCTAGCCATGAGTGTATCTGACTTTTATACCCCCTATGCCAACCAGAACCCAAAATCCTGTGGTCTCATTGGTTTAAAGCCGACCACCTGATTGGTTGAAATCTCAAACCTCTCTACTTCGCCTTCCAAATCTAAACCAGAAATACTTGCTGCTTTTATCAGATAGGTGTGTTCCTTTGATGCTCGGTTCAACAAGTTTCTCACATTAGCAAGCATGCTAAGATTAAATTTAAGTCACCTTAATAATAAAGTATTGTAAAAACATATACAACCATATATTTATAACCACGTAGCTTCTTGTTATAAATATGGATTTGAAAAATCTCCACCACAGTCCCCCCTGAAGTTCATTCTTGAACTTATGAAGTCCCTTAATGATTTTGTACCCACCCACAACGGCCCAGAAGCCCTGACCCTTCCCCCACCACCACTGCGGCCTCTTCCTTTCTTGAACCCGCCGTAACCCATCAAGGTAGACTTGAGACAGTTCTGGTGCCTTTGAGACTTCACATCCGACCCATGAGAGTCTGTACTGCAATGCTTCATCGCCCCGCTGCATTGAAGGAGCGGAATTCAAACATTACTGGCGGGATCCTTGCATATTTAGTCCTGTAGCTTGGAAATATGGTGTTATGATTGTCACGATTGGATCGGACCGCGAGACAGCACTTTTCAGCATGGTGAAGGAAAGTTTCAGAAGAGTCTTATTCGTGGCACGTTTTTTCCTGGTTGGTCGGGTTTCACATGTAAAATGTTTTAGGTTGTCGCCACCATTATCTAGTTGGAATGTCTAGTTGTCAGTCCATTCGGTTGTGTTTTGGACCACCCAGTGTGTGTTGTATGTTCTGATCTACTGAGTAGCAGAACCAATTAACTGAAGTCTGCATAAAAGTTGAGTAAGACTGCCGGGGATAATTGGCACTCTAACACATATGTGAGGCTAAGGAGCATTATAAATCTCTGCCAGGGGTGCTGCACTTAGTGGTAAAAGGGTAATGGTCTGATGTTACTTTGGGCGAACTTGTGTTCAGGAGTAGGACTGCTTACACCCCCCCTCGCTGTCATTGTAATTAGGTACACGCCCAACCATACCTGGCTGTACGAGTTTGGCTCATTGCCTGAAGCTAAGGTATGCTAATGTCCCTAGCTATCTGTGTGTCCCCAAATGTAGTTCAAACCTGTTTTCCTACCGTGTCACCAAGCAATCCCATCTCTCTGAAATAGGGGAAACCAACACTTCTCATAGTTTCCTGCTGGGACTGTTTATGTGGCTATTTGTTACCAATTGCCTAATAAATATCTGTGTGTTTCAAGGCACACCGGTCGGCTCGGGTACCTCCTACTGTTCAGTGGTCTCAGTGCTGCAAGGGATTTGTCTTAGTCTGCTGGTCAGGTGTGTCTGGTAGCAGCAGTTTCTCAAGCTGGATACACATTATGCAATTTTGTTTTTCCATTTATTTTAGATTTACCTGCAGATGTGTGGTATGAGGGCCTGCCTGCTTGCATACAAGTTGAGAGGGTATAGGTCTGGCCTCGTATTGTATAGTTTTGGTTGAGTCTGGGAAAACAAAAATTGTGCAGGAAGGTTGTATGGGGTGTTACCAGCGATTGGCTGTTCCAAGAGCCCTCACGTCCGAGGTATTATCAGATAGAGGTGTGGGCATGCCGTATTCTCCTCAGTTTACACCCATAGGTGTCCTTCCTGTCCTAGAGTCCTTGTGTACCTTAACTAGTTGTCTGTGTCTTGCAGGCCAAGAAGACCAGTGCCCCAGTGTGGCGCTTGGCTCCTGTCATTCATGTGAGTCCTGCCTGAAAAGTGTAGGCAGCTTGTGTTGTAGGGGTGAAGTATAACATTGTCTGAATACCGAATTGAAAGAGGAGGAAGAAGGTGTGCAGTCTATATGAGGGATTGGGTGTACCTGGTGGCAGGTGGTTTTCAATCCGGGAATCCAGACCATATCCCATAACTTAGAAAAAAAAAAAAGAGGCTTGATGGCGACTGTCTTCGGAACGGGAGGCGGGTCACTGGGTACCATAAACATTATGGAGCTGGAGATAATCAGGAACACATTGGGAGGTCCTGGGCTACATATCAGGGAAAGGGTAGGACATTCAACTTGCACTGGCCGGAATTAAAAACCTCAGAGTTGACTGACTCTTACTCAGTGTGACAAGTTCCACCTTATAAAGACAGGCAGGTGTGGTAGTATCTGAATTGACTATGAGTCCTATGGAGTGGTGGATGACTCAGTTCCAGGGTTGTCAAAATGTAACTAGTACTATTCTCATCCCTAATGGCAGGGATGGAACATTGTGCCTATATTACGGTCAATTTGGGTACTATCCTGTCACTCTACTGGGTTACACACTGGAGTCCATCTGGTTCTGAGGGGTTTGAGTCCGGACAGGGATTGAAAGGAGGAAATGTTTTTTGGGGGACAGGTGGGACACTGAATATGGTGCAGGTATCTACAGTATTCCATCACCACATGGCACTCCGGCATCTCATAATGGTTGATGAAAACCTATTATCTTATATGTACTGAATACACACTGAATCAAGCGCGGTCATGGTACCAGTGGCTTGCTCCCAGAGATGTGCGGACACAGAGTACAGGACGCTTATCTCGGAGGAGTAACCGGAAGAGGAGGGATGTGTTCAGCACTATATGGGGGGGAAAGAGAACCACAGTGTAAAGTGGCTCAAGATTCCATCAACCATGGTGGGCGGTTGGTAGAAAGTGTGAGATGGTACAGGGCAGATATATGTCATTTGCTCTGGTGTGCACACATGGGCAGGTGGAGTTATCAACCAGCATCAAGCTGATTGTACAAATCTCTCTATGAGGGGCAGTGGCCTGATGAGTTAGCATCACCACTCAGTAAGACTGTGCCAAAACACGTCGCCTACACTAATCCAAAGTGGTAGTCGAATGCCTGGATGGGCTGTACTGGTTTGGATTGTGAAAGGTGTTACAGAAATGCAGACTCGGTCTGTAGAGTTGAGGGCACCAGTGGCTTGCTGACTGGGGATTCTATCTTGTTGCATTTGTGGCTAAGGAACCCACATGTGATCAGAGGGTACGGAAGCTGGGGGCAGGTTGATGTTTCCCTCTGTCAGAGGTGTGAACACAATGTCCCTTGCACGGCCAATACACAGTGGTGAATGTATTTCACGCTGTGTTCTGGATGGGGAGATCATTGCTGGGAAGGAAGCACCTGGGTATTATTTGGGATATAGGCGAGTTTGGTTATTTGACCTAGAGGATACTGATGTGGCGTTAATCATGGAACAAGGGTGTTTCTTGAACCTAACAGTAGGTAGGGGTGCATGATATACCCTGGGCATGGTCACTGGGATAGAATTTTGTGGGTTTTTGTCATTGCTTCGATGGTGTAGGTGTTAGACTCAATACCGGATGCTGGGGTACTGATGCTGACATCACATGGCTAATGATACACTGTTTTCAGCATCAGGTTGAATTGTACTCAGCAGGGTACACTACCTCGGGGAGTCTATTGTACCTACACTCTTGTCCTTGGGAGGGATATAGAAGGAACCCCGGGTTTCACCCCTATAGCCCCGAAAGAAAGTTTTTTTTTTTTTTTTTTTTTTTTTTTTTTTTTATAAAACCTGACATCCTCTTACACTTAGTGAAACTTCCGTTGGGATTCGGGGAGGAGTTAAAAGATGGGTAGTTAAACTTTGGGCAACAGGATTTAATTGGTGCCAACAGTTTGGGCAAGGTGTGAATAAAAAGGCCCTTCTCTAGGGGTTGATAATCTAAGAGGAGGGGGTGGAACAAAAATAATAGCCGCTGGGAATTATCTGATATGGAGCGGGCTGAGGTAACATTTTAGGTGGAGGCGGGGTAGGCTTCCTGGAATAAAAGAGTATTTAGGTGTGGAAAGGGGAGCGCCTGGCTGGGCGTATGGTTTTAAAGGTGGGGAGGTCCAGAGGTTCTGGAGCAGTCCTGAGGTGGAGCATGGGAGAAGATAACAAGGGAGATGGAAATCAGGATGTTCTGGGGCCAAAAACTTTAGTAAACTCCACCCTGTTGCGGTCCCAATGCGGGTCACTATTAAGAGACCGATTTAGAGTAGCTTGCGCATTTAAGAGAGGACCCTAGAACTATATTTTTCTTGTTTTTGTTCTATGGATAAGCCTGTTCAATCTGTAATATTAAAGGACAGTCGGGGTGACTAAATTCTAAAAAAGTTTTTTTTGCAACCATTGGTTTAGCCTCTCCTTTTTTTTAAATATTTTTATTTTTTTGTTTTTCTACCCAACTTGTAAATGGTTAGTGACAGTGATCCTGTTCACCTGTTGATCACTAATAGGATAGAAGAGTTATCTATTTTTATTTTTTTCCTCCTTTATTTTATTTTTATTTTTAATTTTTTTCTGCCAAGCTGCTGCTGCAACAGCCACAATATATTATTTTTCGAGGCACTGTTTCAGGACAGTTATATATTGTTTGTTTGTTTTTATGAATGCAGAGTCAGTGCTCTTTGACATAAAGGGAAATGGGTGACAAACGGTCTGGGCCGAAGCAGCATTGAACCTGTATGTTTTGTTGCTTATTGTATTCTTTTTTCTCTTTTCTCTTTCCTACTTTCTTTGGTTCATATTCTGCTTTATCTTGGAAAATAAATGTATTCATCTTCTGGAACTTTTTGTTTGAATATCAGAGATGAGTTGTGAATTGTAATGCCGCGTACACACGATCGTGATTCACGGCGGTGAAAACACCGCCGTGAATCACGACATGAAATAAAATGAAAAACGAGGGAACGGCATTTTCCCCCACACACGACCGTTTTTCCCGTCATTTTTTTCTTTGTCGAGAAAAACGACCGTCTGTGGGCTCCGCGGCAGTGTCTCCCTATGGGAAAACTGCCGCGGAAAAAAATGATGGAAAAAACGATGAGAAAATTTAGAACATGTTCTAATTTTTCTCGTCATTTTTTTTCTGCCGTTTTTCTCAACGAGAAAAACGACATAAAGCCCACAGACGATCGTTTTTCTCGGCGAAAAAAAAAAAATTCATTTTTCCCGACGGGAAAAATGATCGTGTGTACGCGGCATAAGGGTTTACCGTCTCTGCCTGACTCCATTTTTTTAAGAGTCCAGTGGGTTCCATAGAATGGGTTCCTGAAACATACAAATACCATATTTCACAAAGTATCCCTGGACATCCAGGTCCCATGTCTTAATGTAATTTTACCTCCCCTAATCTGCCCACTGCTTTAACCTGAGCCCCGTGAGCAGGTGTGGTGAACCCAGGGACCTAACAATAGCAGGCAGTGTTGACTATCCCTACCATCAAGGGCAATGGATGATACTGGCCGTGGCTCGGTCTCGGTACCCTGTGGGGATCCCACCTTACTCGTCCACATTGCACCCCTCATAAGATATTCAGTCTTAGTGGCCACGCCACTACTCTTGTCTGACATTCCACCAATAACTCCTGTCTGACATTCTCCTTTTTTGTTCTTTTTTTTTTTTTTGTATTCATGCACGACTGTCCGGATGCCCGCCCAACCACCACCTGAAGAAGCAACGCATCTCTTAAGAAAAATCTCCACCACAGAACCAAGATGTGGTTCTTCCTTCCTTTTTTCCCAAACCTAGCTCGGTAGAGGAAAAGTTATTACATTCCTTGGATGTAGTAAGAGCAGTTAAAGCTTATCTAAAAGCCACTGTTCAGATTCGTAGAACGGATACTTTGTTTATTCTGCCGGAAGGCCCCAGAAAGGGTCAGGCTACTTTAGCCAAGTGGATTTGACAGGTCATAATGCAAGCCTATGGCTTGAAAAGGACCGCCTCCGTTCAAAGTTAGGGCGCACTCCACGAGAGCAGTTGGAACTTCATGGGCAGTGCATCACCAGGCCTCCCTGGCTCAAATCTGTAAGGCCGCAACATGGTCTTCAGTACACACGTTCACTAGGTTCTACCAGGTGGACGTTAGAAGTCAGGAGAATGTCGCCTTTGGGCGCAGTGTGTTGCAGACTGCAAAAGATCCTCATGTTTGATGGGGCCCAGCTTATGTATGGTGTATCCCTGCCCTCATTTGGGCATTGCTTTGGGACGTCCCACATAGTAATTGCTATGTCGCTCTGTGTCCCGTGATGTACGAAAAAGAAAATAGGATTTTTATAACAGCTTACCTGTAAAATCCTTTTCTTGGAGTACATCACGGGACACAGAGCTCCCACCCCTCTTTTGGGGACACTTATTGCTTTGCTACAAAACTGAGGTACTCCCGGATGGGAGGGGCTTATATAGGGGAGGGTACTTCCTGTCTTGGAAGTTGCCAGTGCCAGCACCTGAAGGTAATCTATATAACCCACATAGTAATTGCTATGTCGCTCTGTGTCCCGTGATGTACTCCAAGAAAAGGATTTTACAGGTAGGCTGTTATAAAAATCCTATTTTCCTACCGCCAGCATTAGCCGCGAGTCCCCTCCTCTCTCCTCCACTCCTGACAGCCTCTGCTCCCCATATGCCCGATTGACTGTCTGATGCTCCGGTGATGCGGTGTACGACGTGGGGGCCCGGGGATCTCCTGCGCCTCCTCCGTATCAACCTCCTCGCATCCGTCGGTAGCCAGTCTCCGGATCAAGACTCTTCCGCCACGCCGGCCCCTCCCCCTCCGGACTCGAGGCTCGCGACCCTCTCACTGCCGCAACGTGTCTCCGGGCGGGCAGCGAGGTAAGGTGTTCTTGGCGGTAGGTCAGATCAAATGCATTCCAGCCCGGTACCAGTCAGCTAGCATGCTTTGTTACATGGGGGATATATCAGATCTCCTGGAGGAGCACATGTAGAGCATGGAGCCTGCCGCTGCATGCTGTTCTATTCCACCATGTTGTTCCGCCCCGAGACTGAGCCCGTAGGCTATTAACTGTATGTGGCCGCTGTTTGAATAGTAAAATAGGAGTCCCCGCTTGGTGTCAGACATGAAGGTCGTCTTGGTTAAACTCACAGAGGGATTATATTTGAGCTGGTAGGTAGACGCTCGGTACTGTAAAGCGTGTCGGAATTGAAAAAATAATTTGTTGGGCAGCTGGTACCATTCTGTGAATTTTATTATAGGGTAATAATATATCGTTGTGGTATAACGCATAAAGGAAGCTAATTCTAGCCTTTTTCCACAAGTCAAATCCCTCTAATTTACTCAGCTCTGGAAACCCTGGATTATCCCAGATCCACATATACTGCATAGGGAGCTTTCATACTGTTTCCCACATTTTATGGATTAAGTTGAATGTAGGTATAGTACATTTTGGTATAAAAGTATTGTGCCACTATCAATTGGACAGGTGGAATTTCTGGGAACTGAGACAGGACAGCATTCTGAATGGGGTCTCGCAAGTTTTTGTTATTCCAACCATACCAGTGTTGCATTTGAGTTGCTAAAAAATAAAATCAAGCATTAAGACGCCGCTACATCTCCCCCATCTTTAGGTAATTGCAGTGTGGAGAGCCATATTTTAGGATGTCTGTACTTCCAAATAAGGTCCCTGAAAAGGGAATCTATTGCACAAAAAAAAAAAATGTGGAAGCCATACAGGGCAATTATGGAGAAGGTATAGCAGCTGTAGCATCCACACCATTTTTACAAGCTTGGCTCTACCAAGTATTGTCTACCACTTGCTTGCGTGCAAGTAAAGGAGAAAATTTTCTCTTGGACTTGTGCGCTACCCACAACTCCCAAGCATTTTAAAGCTGGAACCACTGCAATTTGAGATGCTATTGAAGTAGTTGGGACAGGGTCGAAGGCTGGATTCACACATGTCCAGCTGTGGTTTTGTTCACCGGTTCAGGTGCGATTCAGGTGCAAATTTTTTACTTGCATTCGCACCTAAATTTTGCAAAAATCGCACAGGACCCTTTTCAGCAAAAGGGCCACGCCCGCCCGAGACATGTGTGATCCGGCTCCATTGAAAGCTGGCCTGATTCACATGTTATGCATATTCGATGTGTTTACAAATGCATCCAATTTGTATATATGTGAACCTAACGGTAACAGGACCGACTTGTCCCAATTAATAGTGAATCCTGAATAGGAGCCTGAAAGGTGATAACAGTGGCTAATGAGGACAATGTATCTCCCAAAAAAACAACACAGTGTCATCTGCAAAATACAATGCTATTACTCTTTCGTCCATGGACCGACACAGCTTCTCTATTGACAAAGTGGGTATTATCCGTTAATTAGGAGTGACTAGGCAGAAAAACTTGTAAAAAGTGTTGCATCACACCTTCTACAGTACCGCCCAGGGGGTGGACCCTCTGGGTATACCCTCTCAGTCTGCACATCGCAGATCAGTTTTTTTCTGTCTAGCAAGGAGTAGGACATGGCTCCCTTCGGGCCCATTGGTCCGGGGGGAAAAAGGTCGGTGGCTGGTCCCAAGAAGGGCCAAGCAGTCTCATCGGCCACCATCTCTAGGTGGATCCGACAGATAGTAATCCAGGCTTACGCCTTAAGGGGTCAGGCGTCCCCCTTTCCTGTCACGGCGCATTCGTCCAGGGCAATAGGTGCCTCTTGGGCTTTCCGACATCAAGCGTCTGTTTCCCAACTATGTAAAGCGGCGACTTGGTCGTCCGCTCACACTTTCACAAAATTCTACAAAGTTGATGTAGGTGCATCTTCGGATGCCTCTTTCGGCCGCAAGGTTTTGCAAGCGGCTGTTTAGAGTTGAAACTCCTCCGTTGGAGGAGTGCTGTTTTGTGTTTTGGGGTGAAGTTTGTTTTTATGCTGTTACCACCCCTCGTTTTTTCTCTGACACTGCTTTGGGACGTCCCACTTTGTCAATAGAGAAGCTGTGTCGGTCCATGGACAAAAGAGTAAATAGGATTTTTTACGCACCGTAAAATCCTTTTCTCTGAGTCCATGGACCGACACAGCACCCACCCCTCCTTTTAAGTTTGTACTGCTTTTTGACGAACTGATCTGCGATGTGCAGACTGAGAGGGTATACCCAGAGGGTCCGCCCCCTGGGCGGTACTGTAGAAGGTGTGATGCAACACTTTTTACAAGTTTTTCTGCCTAGTCACTCCTAATTAACGGATAATACCCACTTTGTCAATAGAGAAGCTGTGTCGGTCCATGGACTCAGAGAAAAGGATTTTACGGTGAGTAAAAAATCCTATTTTTAGCTCCGAAATCCAGTTTATGTCAGGTTTTGTAGCAGTCTTTAATAGAAATTGGGCTTTGCTTGTCCTTCTCTTTTTTTTTTTTTTTTTTCTTAGGGGATGTCTGAAACCTTCCAAACTTTGCATCACCTCGTCCATAAAGGAGTGAAAGTCGTGATGGACATTCCATATGAACTCTGGAATGAAACTTCCGCTGAAGTTGCTGACATGAAGAAACAGGTAAATGAGAAAAGCAGGTAATAGAACAGGATTAAACTACTACATTTGAAGCACAGACTGTTTATAAAGATTTAGATGCACTGTATGGCCACATCAGGCTTCTCGTGAGATGTCGGCTGACTATTATTATACAGGATTTATATAGCGCCAACAGTTTGCGCAGCGCTTTACAACATCGGGGAAGACAGTACAATTACAATACAGGAGGAATCAGAGGGCCCTGCTCATTAGAGCTTACAATCTAGAAGGGAGGGTCAAGCCCAAGAGGCTGCTACCAAGTCATATTCAGGTTGAAAAAATAAATATATTTTATATATTATATTGAAAAGTAGTAATCAACATTCGGTGACCCCTGGCAAATCATCATTTGACCCCCGAGGGGGTCCCGACCCCAGGTTGAGAACCACTGATCTAAGGGAGCATCTTGTGGAGGAGGAGGTGCTACCGGTAGCTTTCTTAATCCAAAACTAAAAATGTTGATTACTACTTTTCAATATAATATATAGAATTTTTTTTTTTTTTTCAACCTGAATATGACTTTTGGCAGCCTCTTGTGCTTCCTGTTCTCAAACTGGGACAGGGAGAAGCAAAATCAGGAACAATTCTATTATGCTGCGGTGCTCACGTGGGGAGCATGTTAAATGGGACATGCTAACAAGAGAAGTGAGCAGAGGGACAGAGATGAGTTCATCAGTCTGCTGCTTGTCCTTTTTATGGTCCACTTCAGGCTGGGGGAGGGACATGACTTGTAAATGTTAGTTGATTGCAGCAGAAAAAAAATCCGGTGTTCTGTCCTGCCATACAAGGCTGGGCTGTGTAAAGGTGACCATAGATGACTCGCTTTTTTGCGATAAGCCAGCATGATAAACAAAACAAACCGATTCCTCAATAGAGGAGTCCCACTGGGACATTGTATTCAGCTAGCAGGAGTCTCCACTATCTTAAAACCCTAATCTGCAGCTGGCTGATTAAGAAAAAGTTTCCAACAAGCCCGTTTTGACAGAAATAGATGTAACGATCGGCTTCTGTTAAATAGGCTTGGCCGCACAATCCGTCCATCCCTTGCTGTACCAGCCAGATTTTGATCCATCTATGGCCAGCTTAATTCTCCGGACTGGATGGCCAGAGATGCAAACCCTTTTAGCAGGTTAAACATCTCCATGTATAAATTTGTGTATTTGGCTGTTTGTTTCTGACATGGACCAATCCTCCTCTCCTCTTATGCATTTACTTTTGCTATAAACACTACTATAACCAATGGTTCCAGCTTGGGATACATTGGACGGATGGGAAATTAGAAATGGCATAATTGCTTGTTGGGATGCAGGGGGTCGGGTAACACATGTTTCCATAGTGCTGGTGGCCGACATGAATGCATGACCATTATTCAGAGTGGGTGGCATTATTGTCACTTTTGAGAGCTTCTTGCTTCACCACTTGCTGTCTGTGACACTGCCTGTCTGCTCCTTTTTTACCATTTCTGCCATCCACTCTATTCTTTGTGCGTACTGTGCTGTCTACATCCTGCAGAAAGCAAAGCACTGTGAACCCATTGGGCACAAGCTCCCTCTAGGCGAAGAGCATAAAGCTAACTGGTGCAGACATGACTATTGGTGTAAGAGTAGCCTTTTTTTATGCCCTCTTCCCTCCTATTAGCAAGACAGTTGACTATTGCAGATGTGGCAACGCCTGATGAGCTTTATAAGTAAATCCTAGCAAAGTGATGATATCGGCTACACTTTGCTCTGGCACTCTTATTACTTGCTATACTTGCAAAGTGTACAGCAGTGTCAATGTCAGAGTGCAGGTAAGGAAGAGGAGAAAACGTGCACACATTGAGGAATGACTGAAAGGAGCACAGGCTACATGTCATTCACACTGGAGGGGAAATGGGGTTCAACAATACAAGTACAGATGTCTGTGCCCTTTGGCATATTGGCCCCAACTCCACTCCCTATTCAATTTTCTGTCCAGGGGGTACAGTTCTAAAATGGGGTACCAAGGTAAAAGAAAGTGAAAAATGGTTGGGAACCACTCCTATAAACAATAAGTTGAGAATTTGACTGTTAAAACTGAACTCCGTGCAGCCCCACTGCACGGGTTAACTGCTCGTTTTATTCTAGGGGAGAGGACAGAGGAGTAATACTTGCTTACCTGATCCTCTGATCTTCCCAGCAAAAGACCAGTCCGGCACCCCCGCGCTCCAGCAGTCTTAAATTTTTTTTTTTTTTACTATTCTGACATCAGCACGCCCAGAGCATGCTGTTTAAACGGGAACAGTCCACTGCTGGGTGGTGGAAGAGCAGTATTCCAGAGGATAGAAGAATCAGGTGAGTATAAATTTTGTGCTCACCCCTAGAAAAAAATGAGCAGTTGACCCATGCAGTGGTATTGTTTGAAGACAGAGAAATCATGGTTGCATTTTCTTTAACACAGGCATAGAAATTGCTTTCTGTACTGAACTCCTATTTTATAGGTACATTTTCTATGCCAGGACACCTTTACTAAAAACCTTTTTTCTTCCTTTCCTTTTGACAATCAGTGTGATGCCCTGATTGAGCAGTATGATGATGTTATCGAAGACTGGTATCGAAACCACCAGGAAGATGATCTTACAGACTTTCTGTGTGCAAAACATGTCTTAAAGGGACAGGACAAAAGTAAGTTTGACTAATCTCTCTTCTGACATCTTTTACTTGTGCAGTTTTCTATAAACAAAGAGCGAACACTTGCCTCTGTCACACCCTAGTGTCATTCTTCTAGTGCAGGTCATGAAATAAGTCTGTGTTTGTAAGCTTCAGCTATTGAGCTCTGTAATGCACTTTTTACAATAGGAGAAACTGGACACCCTGCTAAAGAAAATGTAGACTGGCCACACAGCTTACATGATTTCTGTCCAATTTCCTCTTGGGTTTACAGACAACTATATAGAGGTGATGTGAGTATCTAATCATTCTTTACAATTCACATCCAATCAGATAGGTCCTGGCTTTGAAAGGTTGTTTGTAAATTCAGATGAGACTGTACAGTGTGTTATGAGTATGGCCAGCAAAACTACTATGGTCTGCACAGGAAGTGATGAAAAATCTTTCCAGTCGGGACACAGACCGCAGCAAAATACGGTACATGTTTGCCGCTGGGCCAAGGGTTGGGACGGAGCACTCCATTTTATTTCTCATCCTCTTATCACATTGCTTTAGAGTGAACACAGCAGAAGCTGCAGCTCTGACTCATTTATTTATGGTTGTGCTATTTAGCGCTATAAACAGACATAATATATAATTACTTACTGATTTTGAGATGAAAATACACAATGCAATATTTCATGTTTAGCTGACAGTAATGTTTTAGTACTGTGAATACTAATACAAGCAAATACACTTCATATATATTCCCTTTTTAATATGAATCTTCCATGATTCTCTGTAGTCAAATTTAAACTTGGTGCTGTCACATGCTCTTCCATACATGGAAGTATTGGGTATTTTCTTTGGCTTCCAAAGGTAAACAGCACATTGGAAGAATGAAGGAAATGTAAGTATAGACTGCTAGGGATGGGTAGGTTACAGTAAGCAATACTGATGAGATAGGTAACACATAAAAAAAAAAAAAACAATTAAGTCCCCCTTTTTTTTTTTTTTTTTTTGATTACTTGTAACAGGTTGCCTGGATGAAAAATGGGCTGGTAAAAAGGGAGATTCTGCTCCTTCCTCTGGTAAAAAGAAACCATCAAATAAGGGGAGCAAAAAGAAAACCAAGAAAGCCAAAGAAAACTCAAAGAATAAGAACCCTGAAAAACCAACTGCAGAAAACCTAGAGGTACCTGAGACGCAGACTTCTGAAAGCAGGCCTATTGATGAACTTTGACACAACTCCACCAAACTTTGTTAGGTTACATAAACCCCTTCATCCCAGTCATATCTCTGTGATCTGATGCTCCATTCTCCCTGCTCAGCTCTACAGATGTCCATCACAGGAGGGAAATGAAGGAACATTACAGTATATCACTGCTGTGTGCTTTGTGATCTGGCTGTTAAATTCCAGGATCCTGTATGACTTGTTGATCTCATTTTTTTGACTATTTAACATTGACTCCTGTTTGGATGAAAAGGACCAAGCCTACTGCTATCCAGCCAACTCTGTATTTTTTTTTAAGGGGTAAGCCCACCCAAAACGAAAGTGATTGTAAAGTCTTGTTTGTTTTCCTATAAAAATAACAAACCTATTATGCTTACCTGCTCTGTTGTAGTGGATTTGCACAGGGCAGCCTGGATCCTCCTCTTCTTGGGTCCACCTTCTGTGCTCCTGGCCCCTCCCTCCTGTTTAGTGCCCCCACAGCAAGCAGCTTGCCATGGGGGTACCCAAGCTGAGTCACAGCTCCTTGTGTCAATTCAGGCACAGGCCCGACCTGGCCCTGCCCCCTCTCTCCCCTGATTGGCTAGCTGACTTTGACAGCAGTGGCAGCCAATGGCTGTGTCTCAGCCAATCAGGAGGGAGAATCTCAGATGGCTGAGCCAGTTGTGGCCATCGCTGGACAGAGAGGTACCTCAGGTAAGTGTTATGGGGGCTGAGAGGGGCTGCTGCACACAGAAGGCTTTTTATCTTTAATGCATTAGGGTGAAAAAAACTTCTGCCTTTACAACCACTTTTTAATATTTCAGCTCTAAATAAGTACCTGCAGTATACAGCACTCACCAGCCTCTTAACCTATTTAGCAGAATGACAGAGCTGGGAGGCTTGGTACACATTTTTCCAAACTTATATACCCAACTATTAGGCTTCTGAGTCCAGAATCTCCGCTGTGCTCACCTGTCATGGCCATTATGAGATTGTGTGTTTTTTTGTTTTTTTAAGTCCGATTGCTGTAGCTGGCAAACAATTAGAAGCTTGTGATTGTGGGACCTTTTCTGTGGTTTTCCTAAAAGATATAAGTAGCATCTAGGCAGTCTATTGTACTGACCTCTTTCCAAAATTGTAATACCATTTGTGGATGGAATTTGACTTTAACAAGCTTTCTGACTCATAGTAGACATTCCCACCCCCCACCCCCCCTTCTTTTTTTTTAAACATATTTCTGGTTCCAATCAGTGTTTCTTACATAAAAATCTCTGCAGCTAGCTGGTCTTGGCTGTGTTCTCTACATCTGGCAATCCATGCACAAAGCTGTCCCCGTTCAGTTCTTTTAAAGGGTCAGTACATTTACACCTTACATTTAAGGGTGAGGATTCGTAGGTCGAGTCATTCACTGAATTCTTGCATCTCTTTGGGAGCTTAGGTAATGAAATATCTGCACCCAAGTTCCTCGCTCCTGCCAAAGTGTTTCCTTTCGAAGGATTCCTATTCTTTGTAGCGTGAGATCTCGTAGAAAGATCTCGCTGCTAGGGACCTCTAGAGAAATGAATGTCCGTGGATGATTTAGCCCACGTGTCCTTGCATAACCACAGTGGTGGCTTTTTTCATAAAATGACCCTTTCACATTTTAGCCCCACAAGCTTTATCCAGTATCCTGTTACTGTATTTTAAATGATGCTTTTCGCAGTCACGCCTGTACTATGTATAGACTTTTGTTCCTCCAAGTATCTTGGGATGGCCCCTGTGACTTGTTGCAACTAATCGGCTTCTAACGTGTTACAGAAAGCTTAACGGGAGAAGCTGGTTATTATGGAAAATACATTTATTTTAGATTCCTACCATCAAAAAGCTTCCATGTCTGGGTCCTTCCAAATTTACTTTTTGATCTTGTCATGTACTCTGCAGTCCAAAATACCGATACAGTTTGGCTAACTTGCATTACCATGAATGATGATACAGCTAAAAGATATTTTGTTATATTAGTGTTGCAGACTTTACAAGTCTTCTTCTTATTTTCTGAAATGGCGTAAATAAATGGATTTTATTAAATAGTTTTGTCTCAGTATATTTACTTGTACATCTAAGGCTGCTCAGTCACAAATGCTTTTACAAAATTTTTAATTGGATCTTTTTCTTTAAGAATCTGTAATTTTACACATTAGTATGCACACACAGCAATCTAAGATGAACTACTTGCAGACTTTGGGCATGCTACACACGCCCTCAAAAACATCATCATTGTATACAGGGTGTGTGTAGCACGTCCAGTCTCTCAGCCCTGCTTCCGGCGACCCCCCCCACCCCCAAGTATACAGTAATTGTTGCCTGTGGTTAATCAGAGCCTGCATTACAACATATTCCGAGAGTCTGAATCAGTGTTTATAAACATCACTGCATCACAAACGGGACTCGACAGGGGTGTCCCCTGTCCCCTCTCCTTTTCGCCCTGTCATTGGAACCGTTTTTCTCAGCACATTGCGACTAAACCAGGATATCACAGGGATCCAAATAGGGTAAATTCAATGCAAAATATCAGCCTATGCGGACGATATGATGTTTACCCTTACAAATCCCCTGATTACGATCCCGAATCTGATGAGGGAATTTGGGAAGTATGGGGCACTTTCGAATCTTCGTATCATCAACTTTAACAAATCCGAAGCCATGGGGGTCAATCTACCACATACATCGATAACACAGCTGAAACAAAATTTTAAGTTTAAATGGACAGATAGGGCTTTAACATACCTAGGTACTTTACTCCCAAGAAATGTAGCAAAGATTTGAGTTGAACTTCCCCCCTTTATTGCAAAGGGTTAAGATTCTACTAGATAAATGGGGTTGAGGCCTTCATACTTGGCTAGGACGTTGTAACATCATTAGGATGAGCATACTTCCCAAATTCCTTTACCTACTGCAGGCATTGCCAATATATATATATATATCCCTTTTAAGTTTTTTTAAACAGAGCCAGAGGTTAATATCGGAATTCATATGGGCACATAAACAACCTAGGATGCAATGGAAACAATTTAACGTATACAAAGAGGCAGGGAGGATTGGCGGTACGGGATACACGGAAGTACTAACATGCAGTTCATCTAAATAGAGTTATTGATTGGAATAGACACATAGATGGCAAACTGTGGGTACAAATCGAGAATGCCCAGTCACCTGCACCCTTGAGTGGAGCACCGTGGTGTTATGCAGCACTTCCCAAGGAGGTGACTGCGAATCCGGTGTTGGGCAATACGTCCAGAATTTGCTCGATGTTGTTCCCCACGCTGGGTTTAGAACCCAGGACTTCCCCTTTTATACCCGGTACTAGGTAATCCTCTCTTCCAACCAGGATGTGAAGACAACACATTTAGACATTTAGCGAGTAGGGGATATACTCAAGCATGTAACTATATCCATACAGGAACGTGGTATACAATAAGGGAGTTGATGGAACAGGGAAATATCTTTAGACTAAAATTTTGGAACGCCCTACAGATCACACATTTCCTTGGCACCCTTCCGAACCCGGGTCGGTTTGATAGACCCCTTACCACTTTTGAGAAACTTTGTAATGGGAAGGGAGTAATATCGCACACATTATCCGTAGGTTATGGATTATTGATCACACAGCCGGAATCTTACCCTCTGAAATACGTTCTGGAATGGGAAAGGGAATTGGGGAGGACCTTCAGTTTTGAAGAACGACAAAGGATGCTTAGGTTTACACACAAAATATCAATGTGTGTTAGAACACAAACTAATTTTAAGATCTTATCTAGATGGTATAGAACACCAGAGAATCTTGAGAAAATATTTCCGGATACTTCAGATCAATGTTGGAGATGTCAGGAAGGAAAAGGTACTATGTTACACATCATTTGGGACTGTCCCAAGTTAAAGCGGTTTTGGTTGTGGATTAAACAGATCCTCCAGCTCTGTATAGATTTAACAATACCGGAAGATCCAGCGTTCTTTCTCTTACACGTAAATCAGGTACCAGTAAGAGTATATAAGGAATCATGTATTCCCCATCTCTTAGATGCCGCAAAGGCATGTGTTCCCTTTAAAGTGGAAATCACCATCACCACCGACAATAGAGATGTGGAGCCGTAAGGTGAAAGAGGTTAGCAAATTGGAGGAACTAGTCCTCTCCGCGCGACATCAACATGGAAGGTACTCCAAGACTTGGTCTGCTTGGAGTGCCTTTTTGGCCTCGGAAGAGGGAGACTTCCTCCTTGAGAATGAAATGATGAATGAGGGTGAATGAACCCTAAGTCTATCTATTTTGGTAAAGTTTAGTCAGGGGGAGAGAGAGAATGGGGAGAGAGATCTTTTTTTTTCTCCCCCCCCCCCTTCTTTTTTTTTTTTTTGTTTTATTTAATTTTTTTTTTTTCTTTTTGTATCGAATGTCTGTGTGATTTATGAAATAATTAATATGTAATCTGGAGCAGTGTGTATTTGTTTTTTGTGGTATTCTTTTGTAATGGAAAGGAAAATTAAAATGATAAATTTTGTCAATATTTTTACCCTTATTTACACATTTCCCATTTACAAAAAAGTGATTTTTTTTATTTAATTTGTAAATGACTTTGCAATGCTTTGTACCAGAATCATAATTTTGGTGGCATTGTAAACAGGACTAATTACAGAATAAAACGTGCACGTTTTATGTGCAGTAACACAATTTATTTTTAAACTAACACTGCTCAAAAAAATAGGATTTTTTTGTACTCCCCGTAAAATCCTTTTCTCTGTCATCCATGGACGGACACAGCTCCTTAATTCTTGATGCCGCGTACACACGATCATTATTCACGGCGGTTAAAAAACCGCCGTGAATAATGACAGGAAAAACGAGGGAACCGCTTCGGTTCCAAGGGTTCCCTACACACGGTCGTTTTTTCCCGTCATTTTTTCTCTTGATGAGAAAAACGACCGTCTGTGGGGTCCGCGGCAGTGTCTCCCTATGGGAAAACTGCCGCGGAAAAAAATGATGGAAAAAACGATGAGAAAATTTAGAACATGTTCTAATTTTTCTCGTCGTTTTTTATGCTGTTTTTCTCGACGAGAAAAACGACATAAAGCCCACAGACGAACGTTTTTCTCGGCGAAAAAAAAAAATGCCGTTTTTCTCGTCGAGAAAAGCGGTCGTGTGTACGCGGCATAACAGTTGGGTTATGTTCCTGTTCATAGGAGAGGACTAGGCAGAACATGTTAGTTATCTTAAAACATGTAACTTTAACAGAGTTGAACAGCCCCGCCCAGGGGGCGGTCCCTCCGTACATAACCCTCCTACCTGCAGTCAGCAGCCTCAGTTCGTAGTAAAGCAGTACAAACTAAAAAAGGAGGGGTGGGTGCTGTGTCCGTCCATGGACGACAGAGAAAAGGATTTTACGGTGAGTACAAAAAATCCTAGTTTCTCTTTTCGTCCATGGACAGACACAGCTCCTTTTAATTCTTGAAAGTTGGGACATCCCAAAGCAGTGTAAAAAAAAAAGAGGGGTGGGCACAGCATCAAAAAACCATTTTCACCCCAAACAAGCAGAGCTCCTCAACGGATGAGTTGCAACCTCAAAACAGCCGCCTGCAAAACTTTGCGGCTGAAGATGCACATCAATCTTGTAAAATTTGGAAAAAGCGTAAACGGACGACCAGGTCGCTGCCTTACACACTTGTGATACAGATGATTGAAGTCGGAAAGCCCAAGAGGCACCAAAAGCCCTGGTCAAATGCGCCGTAACAGGAAAGAGAGGCGCCCGTCTCTAAGGGCATAGGATGACGGTCCGCCTGATCCACCGAGACCGCTAGGCCCCTTTTGTGGACCGGACACCAACACAAACAGTGAGTCAGACCGCTGAAACGGAGCCGTAACAGACAGGTACACCCGCAAGGCCCGTACCACGTCCAAAGTGTGGAGCGCAGACTCTTTGGGATGCAATGACCGAGGACACAAGGATGGAAGTACAATGTCCTCTTTCAGGTGAAAAGCCGAAAACGCCTGTGGAAGAAACTAAGGTCGCGGGCGTAGTACCGCTAAATCCTTATGGAGGGTCAAACATGGAGACTTGCAAAGAAAGGCCGCCAATTCAGAAACCCTTCTGACAGAAGTAATGGCCACTAGAAAGGCCACCTTCTGAGATCACGTCAGGAGAGGAATCTCACTGGTGTTCTCAAAAAGTAGGTTCCTGAAGAACCGAGAGCACCAGGTTCAAATCCCGAGGGAGAAGTGGTCTAATTGGGGGAAGCCCCCATCAAAACTCCTGTACAAAGGTACCCACCAGGGAATGGGACGCCAACGGCCATAGAAAGAAAACGGCCAAGGCTGAGACTGACCCTTGGTGGTGCGTAAAACAATTTTTTTTTTTTTTAAACCACTCCATGCTGTAAAACAGCAGAACCCTGGGAACCGAACACGTCCATGGACGACACTTCAGCACCGCGCACCTGGAGATGTAGGCCTTCCAGGTGCGATGGTAGATCTTGCAGGAGGAAGAATTCAGTGTCCTCGGCATGGTCGAGATGACCGAATCCGAAAAACCTCGGTCCCTTAGTGCCTGGCTGATGATAACATTGCCATATGGCCAGCGGCTGTAAGGCAGGATGAAGTGTGGGACCTTGAGACAGAAGGTCCTCCTGCATTGGCATCCGCCAGGTGTACGAAGTCGGCGTACCAAGGCCCCTGGGGCCAATCCAGATCGATTTTAGGATCACCGGGAATCCCCTCGATCAGCACATTGAGGAGCAGCCGAGGTAGCCACATCAGTGGAGGATAGGCATAAACTAGCCTCCATGCGTCTGACGCGTCTGCCCAGGGATCACTGGACCGGACCACGAATCTCCGCATCAAGCAAACGAGTCGCGAAGCCAGGAGGTCCATGTCTGACGTCCACCTCCCGGCAAAGGGAGTAGAAACTCCTCCGGGTGCAAGAGCATTCCCCTTTTTCAACAACTGGTGACTCAAATAGTCCGCCAGTTAGAGTTCCACACCAAGAATGTAGACAGCCGACACAGCTGGCACGCTTCTTCCTGTCCTCCGCAGGATAATCAGAAGGTTGACATAAGCCACAGCCGTGGCATTGTCAGACTGGAACCTGATCGGGCGGCCTTGTAGTCTCCATGACTTCCTGATCGTCTGAAGTTCCAGAACATTGACCAGCAGACGTGATTCGTCCAAAGTTCAGCGACTTGGACCGACTGGACCCCCCAACCTCCCTTCAATAGGAAAGAAGGGAAAAACTTCCCGGACAGAAGTGCCGGAATGTCCTCTATCAAGTCAGATAGGCCCTGACTAGGCGATACATCTGAATCTGATGATCCAGAGACAATGGGGATGTGTTCCATAGGACCAAATCCCCCCTCCGAGTGTGGACTCGGACAAACGGGGTGCTGCCTTGAAGGAGGCCATCGTGAGACCCATTTCACTGCCCCCTGGAGCAACCGCAACTTTTCTGGAGGAAGAAAAATTCTTGCCTCTGAGCACAGAACCAGCCCCAGGATGGTGACTGACTATAGACACGTCCTTCCTTTTAATTCTAAACTGAAAGCAGGTTATAAAAGAAGACCATGCAGAGACCAATGATGACAACGCCATGTTGACTCAGCAAGGCTAGAATCGAAGCGAGCACCCTGGTGAAAACTCCCGGTGCCGCTAGGTCAAAAAGGAGAGTCATAAATGAATAGTGGTTTTCCCTGACCGCTAATCACAGGAACCTCTGGTGCCTGTCGCATCTGGGGACATGCCAGCTCGCGTCCCTGGATGGAGCGAACCGACTCCATCCTGAATTCCCAAATCCCCACCCAGTCTTGAACTGTCCCATCAGGGCAGTCCGACGAGACTGTAGGACAAAGAAACCATCCGGTGAATAAGAGAAAACATCGATCTTTTATGAATCGACCGCTTTACAAACTCCGTGGTCGGAAAAACCGGACGGCTACACAAAGGCATTCAGGGCCTTGAGGCCTAAGAGCCATGAACAGATCTGAATCTGTCCTGCAGCGTTATGGGTATGACAACCCCCAAGAAACACTGCAATATATTGGAGAAAGAAGGTCCCAGCTTATGGGGCGCCTCTACTTTTAGCCAAAGAAAGGCAAATCTGTCATAGCTTCCCTAGAAACTCGGTCAGCGGACCAGTATATCTGCCTTTTCAGGTGGCGCAAAACCACCCCGGACACAGAGGCCCTAGAGGCTAAAGCAGTCGCAGTGCACCTGCTGGTCGACTTATAGAGGAAGCTGATGCTCCTCCACTGCCTGGTACAAAAGCTTTGCCCAGTCATTGAGTGGCAGAGACACCAGAGACGCAGCCACTAATGGGCGTAACGCTGACCTCAGCATGGCGAACACAGTCCGAGCCATCGCTTCTGATCACCTCCGAAAGCAGGTGATCCCCCTGCCGGGAAAGTGGTACCCCTGATACCAGGGGTCAACTTCCTAGGCAAAAACACATATCCTTATGAAAATGCTCCTACAAGGAATAATGTGCGTTGAGGGACCAAAAAGGACCTCTGCGACAAACCCAGTCCCCATCTATGAAGAGTCGACACGCTTCTTCAATATAGAGTGGGTCGAGTGCGACCCAAAAAAAGGACTGACACCTTCCAGCAGCTACTTCATTGATAAGTGCTGATTGTACAAACACATAGTTTATACTGTGTATTGCGCAATTGGAGCGTGGGAGGAAACCCACTCAGCCACAGAGAGCATAGTACATAGACATACGGTGTATGTAATTTAGTATGTGTGAATAAACATATTGAACATGTTTATGCTGTGCATAGCCCAGAGGGCGCGCATGTCAAAGGAGCGTAGAAGGAAACCGGGACACCCGGAGGAAACCCACGCAGATACAGGGAGTAACCATACAGACACATACTGTGAATGTATTTAGTGTCGTATATAAACATATTGTTTATGTTTATAATATGCATTGCACTGAAGGCGCGCATTTTATAGGAGCGTGAGAGGAAACTGGAGCACCCGGAGGAAACCCACGCAGACACTATAAATATAATTGTGTATGTTTAAACTATGGCGCTGAGGACGCTTAATCCTCTCTGTATCCAATCTGAGTATAAGTGCTGCCGAAGCAAGCACCAAACTGCACACAAAAAAAACAACCTCTGACCCTCAGAACAGTGGTCCTGTCAGAGTCAGAGCATCCCTCAGGAAATGGCGGGAAACCACAGGTGCAGGGGGCACTGGCTGTTGCCTCACAGATACTGACTCCATGTCACACAGAAAGCTCTCAGGACTAATCAAACTGATGACCAAAGTCCCCCCCCCCCATGCTGCACCGACAGGGAGGTCACCCACGGGACACACCTGCCCAGAATGAGACCGTTCAGCGTCATTGCCCGCCTCTATACACCAAGACTGTGTATCACTGTAATATCCATGCTGCTCTATAAGCAGTGTGTGTGGAAACAGTGAGGGAAGTTGTAAGGAGAATCATGCTTGCCATCCAGGAGCCAGCACTATAGGCCCACACTGCGCCAAAGATGGCTGCCGGACGCCTCAGGAAAGGTCGCGACCACAAGAAAATGGCCGCCCGCAATAGCAACTGCGCCAAAGCACGGCCACGGCAAGATGGCCGCCAATGGGAAAAAGCAATGCAATAAAAAACACCTTGAAAATGGTGCCAGCGCTGTCAAAATGGCGCCCGAGCACCGCGATGTGGACGAGAAGGCCAAGCATGGGCTTTCCCGGAGTAGAGCACCCCCCCCCACAGAGGAACGAGCTACGACACCACACGGACCCCCACAGGGACCCGGAGCCCCCCCACAGGTACGCCCCGGTCGCAGCCAGCCACGCTGGGGCAGGAGGGATAAAGGTGACAGAAAACAGGGAAGGAGAGGACAGGAGAACCCCCTTTCCCAGGAATGCCCAGCTGTTCACACCTGCCAAGGCTGGGGAAACTTTACTTACCCGTCCAAACAAGGACCTGCTGGTGCGTTCCTGACAGGCCTACAACCGAGCGGTACGGAGTAGCTGTCGGCCCGGTCCACTGTGAGTGAGACAGCAAGCAGCCCAGTCATATGTGGACCCTGAAGCAGACGCTCACCGGCCACCCCTGGAGTCATGGGGTATGTCGTGACAGACCCGACGCCTATTTGCAAGGGACTGTAACACGCTCGATGGCTGGACTGGGGGGACTACAAGGATCTATAATATCCTGCCTGTCATGCCCAGCCGGCAGTTGATAGAAGATCTTAAAAATAAAATAAGATAAAATAAAAATGTCTTCAGGACTCAGGTCCCAAAGGGAGCCACGTCCATCTCCTCTGCTAGGCAGAAAAAAACTGAGGCTGCTGACTGCAGGTAGGAGGGTTATGTACGGAGGGACCGCCCCCTGGGTGGGGCTGTTCAACTCTGTTGAAGTTCCATGTTTTAAGATAACTAACATGTTCTGCCTAGTCCTCTCCTATGAACAGGAACATGTCCGTCCATGGACGAAAAGAGAAAAGGGTATTTTTGGTTTTCTGCATTATTATTATTTCGGGATTGTGGGGGTAAAAAAAAAAACATTGTTGCAAGACGATATCACAATATCATAAAGCTTTGTTTTTCCTTTAAAAAAAACAAAAAAACAACTTGCTTAAAATGGGCAGGTTTAGCAAAGAAATTGTAGCTTTTTCATTTGTTTGTACTTCACTAGCAACTTTTTGTAGGCTTGAAGCATACATGTCAGTATCTTCTCCAAAAGGACCCTGCAATCTAAAGTACCTACCACCAGGAGCTGTTGTAGACCGAATGGCAAAGTTGGGGCACAACAGGGACGAGATTTTGTCTTAGTGGTCTTTTGCAGAATAGTGAGGAGAAGGGTTTGACCACTGGGCACTTAAACCCCCTTCCTAACCAGGCCAATTTTCAGCTTTCAGTGCTCTCACACTTTGACAATTACTCCAGTCATGCAACATTGTACCCATATGATTTTTTATTATTTTTCCTCTTTTTCACACAAATAGAGCTTTCTTTTGGTGGTATTTGATCACCACTGGGTTTTTATTGTTTGCACTATAAATATAAAAAAGACCCAAAATTTTGTACATTTTTTTTTTTTAAATTTTCTTTGTTTCGGTTATAAAATCGAATTTCTTGAGACACTAACAAGTCAGGAAAGTACAAATGGCCGCTTTTTGGAAAGTAGACAGTCCAAGGTATTTAGTGTGAGGCATGGTGAGTTTTTTTGAAGTTGTAATTTTTTTCCCCCACAATTCTTTTTTTTTTGGTAAATAGTTTTTATTGAAAAAATGTAAGATAATACAAAAAAGGACAAACTACAGAGTCCAGAGCATATTCATGTACAAATGAAACTGACCAACAGAATGTATACGTACAATACACCTATAATAATGAGCAATTTAGTAGTGTCCGACACCTTCACCTCCTGCACCCCGTTCGGGATCAAGCTGTGCAGGAAGTAGCCAGATCGGTACTCTTAACAACTAGAAAAGAGCATTAGGTGTGTCTGCTGAAGTTCAGACTAAATTTGGTCAGGGGATCAGTGATTCGTGAAGCGGAGGTCCAAACCCTCGCTACAAGGAGCAATAAGGAAAAAGGAACAAAAAAAGGAGAAATAAAGCGCAACCTTGTGGGCTTAGGTGGAAGAGGAGCATCTATCCCGCTCTAAATCCTAGAAACGATTCTGTGGATTAAACGGAAGCGATAAAACTGAAAACACAGAAAATAACCAAACCCCCGTCAAGAAAAAAACTGAAAAAAAAAATGCCTGAGAGGGTTCGCGTCTGCATCAAGTGCAGGAGCAGATCAAGAAACAGCCGAAAGAAAGATAGAAACAAGTGGGAAGGAGTAAGAGAAAGGAGGAGGGGTAGGAAAAGTGGGGTAGGAGAGGAGGAAGTACACGGAAGGCTAATGGCAAAGGGAAGCTTAGACACTGTAGTGGATAGGTAGGTGTCCAGCGTTCTCTATACTGGGATCAGAGAACAACCCCAATATATGAGGCCCAGGGTTCCCAGATGAGTTTGAATTTGTCTACCGTGTCCAGGATAGTGTTGGAGATCAGCTCCTGGGACATTATCCAAGAGATTTTTTGTTTAGTTAATTGGTAGGAAACTGTCGGAGATTTCCAGACCCGGGCAATAGATATCTTGGCACCCAATAGAATGAAGCGAATCAGGGCCTGAGATGGCTTGGGGGTTTTTGGGTTGAGACAGTTGAGTAGAGCAATAATTTCCCCACAATTCTTTGCAAAATTAAGATATTTTTTATTTATGTTTTGCCATGGATGGGCACGGATGAGCCATGGCTGGGCATGGTTGAGGATGGATGGGCACAACTCAGCGCTGTGGGCACTTCAGATCCAGCCCACAGTGCTGCTGAACCCGGTTCCTTCCTCACCTCGCATGCTGTACCGATTGGTGAGAGGGGAGGAGCTGAACCCGACATGCTTTGGTCTGTTGACAACTGATCGCTCTGTCGTTGGACGGGGGCGATCACGTGGTAAAGGGCAACTTTTTACCCCGTTCCGCGATGCACTGGTTACAGACATTTATGGGGGTGCGATTCTGGGAGGCCATCATATGACGGCCTTCCAGAGTTATCAGACCAAGCTGTAGCTGTCATTCGGCTATGGCCCGGTCGGCAACTGGTTAAGTGGCAAAGGTTCTATAGGTAAGGATTTGCTGATTTAGAGAGATGGAGAGTGAGAAACGAATAGGGTTGTGATCAGAGTGAGTAAAGTGGGTGTTGGAGAAGTTGCAAGAACTGCAGAGGTGTGAAAATACAAGGTCGAGTGTTGCCATCAGAGTGAGTGTGTCCATTATGTTGGCGGAGGTTAGGTTGAGGAATTGAGAGGTAGCTGGAGTGTTAACATTAAAAGGAATATGTAAGTCACAAAAAAAGGTTTTGGGTATTTCAGAGGAAAGAAAGTAAGGTAGCTAGACTGAGAAGTTGTCAAGGAAATTATGGCTGTCCAGTAGGACAATAGTTCATAGAAACTGTGGAAAAAAATAGATGAGTGAGCTTCAAAAGAAGAGAGGGAGATGAGGGAAGAACCTGAAAAGTTCTGCACCTCCCTTTTTTAATCCACTGGGTCTAGGAGTGAGTCCAGTAGGAGGCCCCCATGGGAGAGAGCAGCTGGAAAGTCAATCCATATTCTTTAAGCCAGGTTTCAGGAAGGGCAATTGGGTTAAAGGAGTTAGAGATGAGAAGTTCATGGACACAGCTGACAGACTGTTACAGTGGTTTTGGAAAGAAAGGCAATTGAAATTAGATTTTGTGGATTGGGCTACTGACAGAAGGAGAGTGCCAGGTAAGTGGGTGGAAGTTAGATGGCAGAGGCCCAGGATTAAGGGATGTATCCCCAGAAGTTAGGAGAAGCCAGGAGGGTTAGGTAGGTAAAATGGGAGTGTGAGTAATATGAAGGCACATTCACCAATGTTCTTGAGGTTTTGTCGGCATTGATTTAAAAAAATCTGGGTAACCGTTATATATTCACTACTTACAAGAGAGGCCAGAGTTTCTTGATTATGGTCAGTTCATTGTTTAGACAAGGCAAAAAAGAAAATATGGACTAAGTCTAAAGTCTAACATTTTAAGCGCAGCAATGATTACCCCAAGGCAAAATTGATAGCAAGAAATCTGTTTGAATTACTGTATTTATTGGCGTATAACACTCACTTTTTTACCCTGAAAATAGAGGGTAAACTGCCTGCGTGTTATACACAGGGGGCTGTGGAAAGTTTTTTTCCCTGAAACTTGCCCCTTAAAGTTAGGGTGCGTGTTATACACCTGTGCGTGTTATATGCTGATAAATACGGTAAATATGGATATTTAGACAAGACGAGACTGTTCACAATAGTTAAGTGCTCCTGGTACTTGTTTAAGATGGTACATGGACAAGATGGTATATGCCAATGCCAACGGTCTATACTTTCTGTTTAAGTTTTTATTGGGATGTTTTATGTGCCAAGCCCATAGTAATAGTTATTATGTATAGTTACATCTTGAAACAAATTTGTGTTGCCATCCTATGCAAGGCTTAACTTTTATGTTGGGACACATTTACACCATACGTGTTGGGCAGCATTGCCCAATGTAGTCCCAAGGCATAGAAGACGAAGCAATTTGCCTTATGTCCTTGTTTCAGTTCACGTTGACGCACTTTGTTGGTGTATGTAGGACAGGATGCATTTTTATACAGTATGTTGCAACAGTCTACAGCGCATTGCGAAATGCTGTGGTGCATAACGTTTAGAAAAATAAAGTATTTTTGTGACATGTTAAAGTTTAAATTTAAAAAAAAAAAAAAAGTAAACCGGTTAATGCATTATAACTCACACCAGCGGGTGCATGTTACGCAGAATGTGCACCTGTTGGAGTCAATGTGTTCTTTTTACAGTGATGCAGACCAGGTGAAGCGCACACACCCAGCAGTGACCTAATGAGGCATGTGCTTGATCAAATGTCTGTATGTTTATGGGACAAAAATTACCACAACCGTATAGTTTGAATCCTAAACATATCACACTTACCTGCTCTGTGCAGTGGTTTTGCACAGAGCAGTCCCGATACTCCTATTGGTTGAACTAGATGGACTTGTATCGTTTTTATTTTTTTTCAACCAGACTAACTATGTAACTTCTCTTCTCGGGTCCCCTCGGCCACTCCTGTCCCCACCAAGTGCCCCCATAGCAAGCCGCTTGCTATGGGGGCACTCGTGCATGCCTGCTCCTGAGCAACGCCTGTGTGTCCATAAGACACACAGAGCGTTGCTCAGCCCTGCCCCCTCCTTACTGGCTGTGATTGACAGCAGTGAGAGCCAATGGGTCCTGCTGCGGTGTCTCAGCTAATGAGGAAGAGATCAGGGGGAGCTGCTGCTCTCATGCACATCGCTGGATTGAGGTGGGGGTCGGGTAAGTATTGGGGGGGGGGTGTGCTACACACAGAAGGTTGTTGTTACCTTCATGCATAGAAATAAAACCTTCAGCATCTATAACCACTTTAAGGCCCCTTTCACACTAGCGGACCGTATGTCTGCTTTTTCATCCATCCGTTTACGGATGAAAAAGGGACATACATCGGTCCCTATGAGATCGCGGGTGTCACATCCGCTGACACCCGATCTCCTCTGTGTCCGCAATCCCCCGATTCTGCAGACGGAGGAAAGTCTTATTTTTCCATCCGGATCGGATGAACATGGACAGACGCCCTGTCAGATTGCCACTCTCCTCTATGGGGGGATCGGATGAACATGGACCGTCTGTCCGTGTTCATCCGATCCCCCCATAGGGGAGAGCGGAGATCTGACAGGGCGGTCCCTGCACAGTGTGCGGGGACCGCCCTGTCATCCGCCGTCTCAGCGGGGATCAGCGGAGGTTCACGGATCCGTCCCGTGTGAAAGGGGCCTAACAGTTTAAAAAAAAAAAAAAAAAGGGAGTTTAAGAACTATCAGCACTGGATGGCATATGTGGCCTTAGATTTTTAATAAAAAATATAATTATACTCTCTTTTTAAGAGAAGAACATGCTAGCCCACAGCTGTAGCCTAGCACCAGCCCCTAAAGACCAGCGCCTTACAGACACCAGCATACCATGTAATAAGTACTGTGTGTATCTTTGTGAACATTAATGTTTTTCAGCCTTAGGTCAGTTAAAAATATCCCTCACAAAGGATTGATGTTTCCTGCACATTGTGGTTAGTTATTTCACAGCATAACAGCTAAAATATGTGTTAAATGTTGGCTCTTTAGCCTTTTGTGTTTAAATGGAAGAATGATGCTTCCAACTCAAAGGAACAAAGATAAAGTGCTGCTGAAATCAGATACTGGGAACACTTTTTGAAGTCTGAAGCCCTGTACACACGCTTGGTTTTCACAACGGAAAAAAGTCCGCCGTGAAAACCAAGGGGAAAGCCAAGAACCCTGCAGGAAAACAGTCATGGAGCTTTGGCCGGGAATCCCGGCCCTGTGTATGCTCCATGGGCACTGCCTCGCAGTGTTTCCCATAGAGCATTAGTAAATCTTGCCGGAAAAAAAAAGCCGGGAAAATAGAGAGCAGGTTCTCTATTTTTCCCGGGCAGTTTTCCTGTCGGGAAAACTGCTAGGGAGCATACACACGTTCGGTTTTCCCGTCCAAAAGCTTTCTTGGCAGTTTTCCTGGCAGGAAAACGGGTCGTGTGTATGGGGCTTAAGGGAAACCATCGTACATTTTTAGTGATTTCCTATTTTGGGTGTTTTTTTTGTTTTTGTTTTTTATGGCTGAGCTGTAGCATTCCCCCTGCAAGATAATTGGTTAGAGAATAATCAAAAGCATTTTTTTTGTAAGGCTCAACATAATTGCTGCTTCTTTTTATTTAGGATAAAGTTGAGTATCGCCTCCATAGAGAAACCAATATTTTCTCCTAAATGTGAATTGCTGTATAGAGAACACTGCTCCTATACCACACTGTATTTCTCCTAAATGTGAATTGCTGTATAGAGAACACTGGTATAGACCACCCTGTATCAATCAAATATGGGTCAACAAGTCTGGCATATAAAGAATGTACATACCTGGCTTTATTTCAAAATCCTAAAAAACTAATAACAACACTTTAAAATTGTATATTTATGCCAGATATGTACCCAAATCTAGTGTAATATCACATAGTATATCCAAATTTGCTATAGAAAGAGATGCCAAGCCGCCAATAGTGTAGCACGTTTATTGTATAACAAAATAATTATCCAGTTAAAGGATGCACTCACAAACGTCCATGTAAAGCGAGCATGTAACTAGCTCCAAAGTTATCGCCAGCGGAGAGTACGATCAAGTACGATCAAGGCTGAAGCTGCCAGGGTGACAGCTCTGCTGTGGAGCTCTGTGCAGAGTTATCGGTAAGCCACCAAACTGTCAGAGGCATTGTCAGATGCCTACAACACAGGAGCCAATCAGGAACGCGTTTCGGAGGCTAGCTTCGGCCTCCATCAGACTCCAAATTTGCTCCAGCGTTACTTACATTAAAAAAAGCGATCACTGCACAGATGTGACGTTTTGGAGCCTTCTAGGACCCCTAGAACATGCCTGATGAAGGGGTCCCCTGAGACGGAATGTCTCTCTTGTATGTATGTGTATGTATGTGATCGCCGAATAAACTTTGGACCTGTTCTGGAGATCCTCAGTGTGCTGGGGACATACGTCTCACTTTGAATGTCTTCGGTTTCTAGCCGTTGGTCACTGCAGCATACACTTACGTTCACAGCCGTTTTTGGGAACATGTGCGTTGGGAATATTGTACTTTTACTGCACCTAAACGCTAAAGTCTCAAGCACCAGGGCTAAAAGGCCAGCGTGCATGAGGCCTAAAACTGTATATATGTGTAGTGGGTACTTGAATTTAAGGGAGGCATCTGGGTGGTAGTGTAACCCAGATGCACAGATTGCTAGGGTATCCGAGACCCTTTTCTGGTTCTTGGAGGACTCTGGTGGTGTGAGGTTCCTTGCGGCCCACAGGTGGCACTGTTGCCCTGGGCCGGGGCTGAACTCACACAGCAAGACTGTACCTTTTTGTCCTCGCCTGGAGCTGGTACAGCGGGGCGGGGAACCTGCTGTGACACAAAGGGAGAGGGGATAAAAGGGGCGGATGCCCTTACCACGGGGTGCAGAGTTCAGAGTTGGAGGACGCGGCCGCACCCAGGCACCTTTGGCCTGGGTGCTGGCGTTCCAGTGTTCCGGGCTTAGGTGCCCTTGACCTGGCCGGAGCCCATCCCAGGCACCTTTAGCCTAGGGTGAGGTACTATGGCGGAGGCCTGGGGCTCAGTACCTTCGACTGAGTTCCGCGAGGGTGGAGGAATCTGAGGGGGGCCCTAATTCCTTGGGTGCCCGTGTCTGAGTTTGTGAGGACTGGTGTGTGGAACTTCTCTGGAGAGTCCGGCGCAGCATCGCTGGTGACAGAGAGGCCTCCTGTTTCTCCCTTGGACGGATCTCCTTCCCCTGACAGGGGCCGTGCTAGCGAAGGTAATTCACGTTCTACCTCACATGGTCAGTGGCAGTGACTATCTGCCACTGGTGATATCACAGTGGTTAGCATCAGAAGGGAAAGGATTGTGCCTCGATCTATTCCCCATTATTACTCAGTAGAAGAAACTGTTTATTGTTTGGCAAGAAGAATAAAACTGAGTTGGACCTATTCACTGTGTGGAACTCTGGTTACTAGGAGCAAAGGAGTCAGGAACGAAGTACTGGACTTGACTCTAGGACACCTGCACAGGGCCCAATCTTCTGGCCTTCACCTCTTTGTTATGGAGGACATGGGCCGTGGTGTATCTTATCTCTCCCTCCCAGGGACCCCTAGACAACAGCCGCATAATTGATAAAGCAAGAGAGAGAGAGAGAGGTCGCTACACGTGGGGGCATCGTATCTGGGATGTGTATGGTGTCTGAATTTGAACTTTGCTGCCCGGAGGAGTTCCGAGTAGGTCGGCCATATTGGCCAACGCGCCACGAGGCAACCCATAGCTGCGTAGCTCGTGGGCGGGGAAAGAGAAAAGCCAGCGAACAAGTGCAGAAGGTGGGAGGAGTCTGGCCATGTGTACGTACGCACGTGGAGATTCCGGCGTGAGTGGGTCAGTGCGCAATGGAGCAGCGAAGAGAGAAGATGACTTCAACCACTCAATGGATTTCAGCTTCTTCTTGCATGGACAGGACTTCTCTGGCTGCTCCGCTTATGGATATGGGGATAAGACTAAGGCCCCGGGGGCGATTGGCTCTGTACACCTGCAGAGACATGGAGGCCCTCGGTGTGATCTGTCCCGGCTGTTCGGGACTGGTGGTCCAGCTGAAGCCATTCGGGCGATGTGAGGTCTGCAAGGAGTTTCTCTTCGAGGTGGAACCATCCACAGAAAAGCCTCGGGCTTTCCACCTCAACTACCTCACAGGGACTGCCACTCCGGAAGGAGAGATCGATGCTGGTGCGTTCCCCGTGCGCACTGATCCGGGGCGAAGTGACTGCCCAAGCGGAGATGAAAAGAGAAAAATCAGAGGATGCTGCCTCGGTCACCAGCAGCTCCCTGCTCCGACCACCGAAGAGGAAAGTTGGCCTAGTGATGGCCTTGTGTGGTCGTGGAAGAGCTTCGCCCTGCTGCTTGCCTGGCCTGGATGGATCCGGTAGGAAGAGTCCTGGACATCCCTGTTTTTCTGAAGGCCCAGGTGAGCCAGGGGTTGGGACTGTCTGTGTGGTTACAAGTGGCGGAAGCCCACAGTCGGTAGAGGCCGTCAAGGGAGATAGTTCTGTGACTGGGAACTATCTGCCCGCTGAATGCTATGACACCTCTGACCTGGATTCATTGTCTGACAATGGCGATGATGGGGAGATAGACAAAATCTTCCACCAGAAGGGATGGGACAAGATGAAGCTACCCTCGTCCCGTGTCATCAGGGACCTGCCCATGTCTACTGGAGATAGTACACCTCGGGTGGAGGCCTAGGCGCCTAGGGAAGAATCTGGTCCCCTGTCCGAAGTTCCTCTTCTGGACTCAACATCCATTTCACATTCAAAAAGGAAAGTAGAGGGCGGGACTTTGTATGAGGCACACGGACACAAAGAGATAACTTTGATGGAGGACAGCTTTTAATTGGTTCAAATCGCAATACAGGGAGGCATCTGGGTGGCAGTGTAACCCAGATGCACAGATTGCTAGGGTATCCGAGACCCTTTTCTGGTTCTTGGAGGACTCTGGTGGTGTGAGGTTCCTTGCGGCCCACAGGTGGCACTGTTGCCCTGGGCCGGGGCTGAACTCACACCGCAAGACTGCACCTTTTTGTCCTCCCCTGGAGCTGGTACAGCGGGGCGGGGAACCTGCTGTGACGCAAAGGGAGAGGGGATAAAAGGGGTGGACACCCTTACCACGGGGTGCAGAGTTCAGAGTTGGAGGACGCGGCCGCACCCAGGCACCTTCGGCCTGGGTGCTGGCGTTCCAGTGTTCCGGGCTTAGGTGCCCTTGACCTGGCCGGAGCGAGGATGGAGTCCATCCCAGGCACCTTTAGCCTGGGGTGAGGTACTATGGCGGAGGCCTGGGACTCAGTACCTTCGACTGAGTTCCGCGAGGGTGGAGGAATCCGAGGGGGGCCCTAATTCCTTGGGTGCCCGTGTCTGAGTTTGTGAGGACTGGTGTGCGGAACTTCTCTGGAGAGTCCGGCGCAGCATCGCTGGTGACAGAGAGGCCTCCTGTTTCTCCCTTGGACGGATCTCCTTCCCCTGACAGGGGCCGTGCTAGCGAAGGTAATTCACGTTCTACCTCACATGGTCAGTGGAAGAGACTATCCGCCACTGGTGATATCACAGTGGTTAGCATCAGAAGGGAAAGGATTGTGCCTCGATCTATTCCCCATTATTACTCAGTAGAAGAAACTGTTTATTGTTTGGCAAGAAGAATAAAACTGAGTTGGACCTATTCACTGTGTGGAACACTGGTTTCTAGGAGCAAAGGAGTCAGGAACGAAGTACTGGACTTGACTCTAGGACACCTGCACAGGACCCAATCTTCTGGCCTTCACCTCTTAGTTATGGAGGACATGGGCCGTGGTGTATCTCATCTCTCCCTCCCAGGGACCCCTAGACAACAGCCGCATAACCGATAAAGCAAGAGAGAGAGAGAGGTCGCTACATATGAAACACAGTAATCACAATACAGAACAACATACTAGTAAAATGTTCAAATAAATGGTACTTTCTAGGTAGGTAATGGCTCAATAAAAACTCAAAATCCTAATTTCCTAAAAATATCCTACAGTTCTCTTTTTAGGAACCCAGCCCCCCCCCCCCCCCTAACTTACCGACAGATGAACTTCATTATTTATTATTATTCTTTATTATCAGCGCCAGCTAATTATGTCCACTTCCTTAAAGGCCGACAGGAAGTTCCTATCTGAAGTTCACAGCTCGGTTTTAGCCTCTTGTGAATGCATAGTAATAAATAGTGACAATATGGTAAACAGATCATTCTGGGGGGATGACGCTGATAAGCATGTCCTTTCATTTTGCAATGTAACTAATTAGAAACAAAAATAAAACAAAACATAAAAGCCTCCAAATGTAACTACAATGTTCCACTGCACTAATAATAATCACTATAAAAATTTCAATACAACCATGCTGGCTTTACATATATCACTTTATTCTCCTATAGGGATCTGAGTTTGTATGCCAAAAGGCAGCACTGTGTAACATTACAAATTACAATATTGTATCTGGATGGATGTACAGTTTATAGTATGTTGTAGACAAGCCACTCTGCTAAATATTTGAAATGACTTGGGTAATTTCTGGGCATTATACACTAGGGTGACCAGACATCCCCGGTTTCCGGGGACAGTAGTCCCCGGATTGAGGACACTGTCCCCAGACCAAATCTGTCCCCGGTTTTGTCCCCGAATTGGATTTGAACATGGGCTGGGACAATTTCAAAGACAGTCAGTGCAGAATAAAAAAAAAAAAATCTCAATTACACACCCCCGCTTTTCCGCTTCTACTAGCTTGGGGGGGGTATTTTTTTCATTATCTGTGCCCCTTTCTGATGATCATGCGCTGTTCGGAGTGGAGGGAATATTTCTTCAGTTTTGGGTGCATGCCCGTTCTGCTCCGCTCGCATTTTCTTCTGCCTTGGCTCAAGTCCTGGCCAGCCTCCTTGCCTTCCCTGGCAGAGTGATCTTCCTCCGCTCCCCACCCAGTAGTAGCCGGGGCCCGGAGAGTAAGACTTGACAGGCTGTGAGGTGGGCAACGGGCAGAGAGTCGCTGATTGCCACCATTACTAGTGAAAAAAAAAATATATGTCCCCGGATTTCATTTTAAAAATCTGGTCACCTTATTATACACTGTTCTGTCTCAACTACAAAGCGATAAAGTTCATCTCCAGGTTTAAGTAGGCCTTACTCAAGCTGGTTTGATATTCATCCCTTGCATCGATACAGGCAGTTTAACTCAATGAATAAACTCACAGTTAGGACGACAGACGATGAATCCTTTCGAATGTTCCGTTTAATGATGGATATTCATAGGTAGAAAAACGTTGCAGTTGTAAGCCACATGTAAGATGTTTAGCATTGAAGATATACAGGAGTAATGACCAGAATCAGGAAGTGGAGGAGATATATAAAGAACTACGGTGAGAGAGAGAGTTCAGCTAGAAAGAAGGGGACAGATCTTAAAGACACAGAGCAAGAATAATCACATAGTGTAACACAACACTCCCCGTCTGAAATCTTTAGGTTTCATAACCTTAAACTAAAATATATATTTTTAAAAAGTCCAATACTGACGAATGTCCTGGAACCTGTAATGAAAAACATGCAACAAGCAAATAATAAACTTAAGTTCAACAGGATGAAGAACATAGAGTCACAGTATGATGTCTTCAAATAATTCCAAAGTTCTGAGTAGAACCTGTAGATGGCAGCAATGTACTCCCCGCCGTGCCAACAGCATGGCTAGTCCTTGCACAAGTCACTCACCTGGCAAAAGGAGTACTAACTCTGTAATTGGTCGACTAAAGGTTCGTGTCGATCCTCCCTTGGTTACCTTGACTTCTACCTTCCGGACTTTGTTATCGTCGCTGGGCATAACTTTAGTAATAAGACCCATAGGCCACTCATTCCGACAAACTTCCTTGTCTTTTAGAAGGATGAGGTCTCCAACCTTAAGATTCGGCTTAGATGCTTGCCATTTGTTACGACCTTGAAGGTGATGAAGATACTTTTTCTTCCAGCGATGCCAGAACACATTGGCTAGATGCTGCACCTGCTTCCATTGATGCCTGTAATGGTGTGACCGCAGCTTCTGTTTTGTACTTACAGAAGTGTGTAGTGAGATGTTCACAGTTCTTATTTCCTTATCATCTTCAGGGTTTACTAGCCCATAGGTGGTGTCAATAGGGAGTAAGTAAGAGTCCTCACACAGAAACCTTGGAGGTGACAGCCATAAGCTGTCCTGAAGAGCGGCAGGTGACACGGCTCTGGTCCCACAGTCAGCTGGGTTGAGTTCAGTGGGAACGTGATGCCATTGACTTGGTAGAGAGAATCTCTTGATACGTTCAACCCTGTTGCTGACGTACACATAAAATTGTTTTGTTTGGTTGTTTATGTAACCAAGTACTACCTTACTGTCTGTATAGAAGGTGAAAGAATCAATTCTAGTGTCCATTTCACTTCGTATGACCTCGGCAATTTCTACTGCTAGCACGGCTTCACAAAGTTCAAGTCTTGGTATGGTATGTGCAGGCTTGGGTGTGAGTTTTGCCTTGCATAGGACAAAACTACAGTGTGATTCTCCATTCAGTTCAGAGGTCTTCAAATAGGCTACTGCAGCAATAGCTTCAACTGATGCATCAGAGAAAATATGAATCTCTCTCTGGTTAGCAGTTGAAGTGGATCCTGGAACATAGCAACGGGGAATCTGAAGTTTTTCTAGTGACTTCAAAGAATATCTCCACCTTTCCCACTTGTGTTGATTCTCACTAGGCAAGGGAGTATCCCAGTCTATGTTCTCAGTAGACAACTGTCTTAGTAAAATCTTACCTTGAATGGTAACTGGAGCAAGGAAACCCAGTGGGTCATAGATGCTATTCACCACGGACAGGACTCCTCTCTTAGTGAAGGGTTTGTCACAAGTTGACACTTGGAAGGTGAATTTGTCTTGCTTGATGTTCCACAACAAACCCAGACTTCGCTGTACAGGAGGCACATCTGTACCTAAGTCAAGGTTTTTTAGACTAGTGGCATAGTCCTCAGAGTGAAAGGCATTCATAAGTTCCTGGCTGTTGGATATAATCTTGTGCAGTCTAAGGTTTGCTACAGACAGCATCTCCTTTGTTCTGGTGAGAAGATCAATTGCTTCTTTAGCAGTTGGAAAGGACTTAAGTGCGTCATCAATGTAGAAGTTTCTTTCAACAAATTGACGGGCATCAGATCCATATTCAACTTCTCCAGTCTGAGCTGTTCTCCTTAGCCCATAAGTTGCCACTGCTGGGGAAGGACTGTTACTGAAGACATGTACCTTCATGCAATAATCTATAACTTCCTTGTTGAGGTCATTGTCCTTGTGCCATAGAAACCTGAGGTAGTTTCTGTTGTCTTCTCTGACGATGAAGCAGTTAAACATCTGTTGAATGTCGGCCATTACTGCTACAGGCTCTTGTCTGAAACGAATCAAGACTCCTATTAGACTGTTGTTCAAGTTGGGTCCAGTAAGGAGCATGTTGTTAAGAGAAACACCTTCGTGCTGAGCACTGGAATCAAAGACAACTCTGATTTGGTCTGGTTTGCGTGGGTGATACACGCCAAAGGATGGAAGGTACCAGCATTCTTCTCCCTCCTTTAGTGGGGGAGCAGGCTCTGCATGATCTCTGTCAAATACATTTTGCATAAAGTCCACAAAGTGCTTTTGCATCTCTGGTTTCCTGCTTAAGTTTCGCTTTAAGGAGGAGAATCTACTGATGGCCTGCTGTAAGTTGTTGGGCAATCTCTCTCTTGGGAGACGAAAGGGTAGGGGTGCTACCCAGTTATTGGAGTCATCTTGAAAGAACTCATTGTCCATTACCTTGATGAATTCTTTGTCTTTCATTGAAGGAGCCAGTATGTCATCTTCACTGGTTGCTTTAAACACTGTAGAGCCGAAGTCGCCATCATGGCAGGAGAAAGGGCTTGTGTCACCTGAGATACCATGTTGCCATTCGTGGCTGGCTATCTTCTCTTTCACCCAGTAGTGATGTGGGCATGGCTCAAAGTAAGTGTTTCGGCCATTTGGCAGAACATTTGTCTTGAATGACGAAATGTTGGTAGGTCTTTTAATTTTGCCTATGCAGACATTGCCTATGATGACCCATCCTAGATCCGTGCGCTGGGCAAATGGGGCATCTGGGGGTCCACTGACTTGTCTGTGTACCTTGTGAACTCTTAGAATGTCTCTTCCTAACAGAAGAAGGATCTGAGCATCTTTGTCAAGCGGCGGTATCTCATTTGCTATTACCTTGAGGTGAGGGTGATGGAAAGCAGCAGCTGGAGTAGGGATTTCTTCCCTGTTGGCAGGTATCTGATTGCACTCAACAAGTGTAGGTAAGGGTAATTGCAAGTTACCTTTGAGAGAAGATACCATGAGTCCATGAGCCCTTCTTCCAGAAACCTCTATAGTTCCACTACAGGTACCCAAGGTGTAAGGATGAGCTTCGCCTTTTATTTCAAATAGATTGAACAATTCCGATTTTGCAAGTGATCGATTGCTCTGATCGTCTAAGATAGCATATGCCTTTAGAGACTTTTCTGGTTGATCCTTGTGGTATATGTTCACCAAGCATATCTTAGCACAGGACTTACCACAGCGGTCTTCTCCACAAACTTCAGTGCAGGATGAAGAAATGATGGTAGAATTAGGCACTTGGTCTGTATTCTCCCCGCCATGCGTTAACCTGGGAGGAGTGTTGGCAGGTTGTGCAGAGCTGGGCTCAAGAGGATGGAGGGCTTGCACATGTTCTTCAGAGCCACACTCTATGCACTTGATGGACACATTACAGTCCCTTGCAAAATGTTCTGTAGAAGCACAGCACCTGAAACATACCCTAAATGTCTTTAAAAGCTCCTTGCGCTTTTCCAGAGGCTTTTTCCTAAAGCCGATACATTTATTGAGGGGGTGTGGCTTCTTGTGTATGGGACACTCTCTGTTAGGGTTTTCAATCTTCCTACTCTGTTTGTTTGTGGCTAGAACTGTGGTAGGAGTGGGAAGGATGTCAGTCTTTTTCACGGACACTGGGCCTCTATGGTTTCTGTAGTTGCCCTGAAGACTGGTACTCTTAGGAAAGGGTGAGAAGAGACTGTACTCACCGTAGGAAAAACTTGGATCGTTCTTGGTCTCTGCATTTTCCCTGATGAATTCACAGAAGAAAGAGAATGGAGGGAAGGAAACCTTGTTCTCTCTTTTGTATGATGACCCTAGTGCAGTCCATTTCTCTTGCAAACCATACGGGAGCTTGGAGACAATTGGGTTTACCCCTCTTGGAGTGTCAAGGTAACTGAGTCCAGGTAGTTTTGGGTCTGTCTTGGCTAGCTGAAGCTCAAGGAGAAGGTCACTCAGTCTCTGGAACTCCTTGTTGTCCTTACCGGATATCTTTGGGAAAGTTTCCAGACGCATGAACAAAGCATTTTCTATAGCTTCTGGACTGCCATAACTTTGCTCTAGTCGCTCCCATGCAGCTGTGAGGCCTGCAGTAGGATTGTCCATGAAAACCGATCTTAATGGCTTAACACGTGCAGCAGATAGAGGACCAAGCCATTTGATCAGCAGATTCAATTCCTGATCAGCTGTAATGCCAATATTGCTGATTGTAGTTCTGAAGGCACATTTCCAACTTCTGTAGTTCTCAGGTTGGTCATCAAAGCTTGTAAGACCAGTCTTTGTGAGCTCCCTGCGAAGCTTGTACCTCACAAACTCTTCTGTTTCAGTTGTCTCTGCCTTTATGTGAGATGCTGTTGGCTGTATGGTGCTGATTGCGTTATCTTTGACATTGTTGTTAAAGGACACAGGGAAATATGGTGCAGCAGATGCATCCAGGTGAGTTGCTTGCTTGAAGTCAGTTGTTCCAATGGTACGTTGATTCAAGGCTGTACCGATGACTGGAGATTGATGACTTGCTTGAAGCTTGCGCTGATGCTCTGAGACGTATGAAGGCAGGCAAGGTAGACAGGTAGGAAATGCAGTGGAGTGATTTTGAGTGCAGGAAGTTGCTGGAACCTCTTTAACTTGAAGCTGTGAAGGAGTCTCTATGTAGTCGGGAGCATTGGAGACAATGGAGTGTGCACTGCAGTGGCTTAGGACATAGTCTTTAGTGCGTTTGAGGGGGTCTTCCATATCTGCTATGTTTAGGTTAATGCTGCCTTTCTCACTTGCACCTTCGTCTGCACTGATAACTTGCTGTAGGACCCTTAGCTTTGCCATAGCTGTGTCATGTTTACACTGTTCATTTAAGGTTTCCATTGTTGCTCTTTGACGGGCTGACTGAGCTTCCGACTCTGCTCTCTGAGCTTCCAACTCTGCTCTTTGACGTGCTGACTGCGCTTCCAACTCTTTTTTCTGCATATGCCACCTGCACTTTGCTGGCTTCCACTTCAGCGCGGGCATTAATAAGTCGCTCACTGAGTGTTGAGTATCTTGAACTATGGGATCTTGACGAGTTTTTAGAACGTCTGGTGGAAACAGATCTGTGAGATGCAGTGTCCTGTAACAGCTTTATTTTTGCTTCTGCCTTTAATCTGGTTTGCTGGATAAAACTGTCTCTTTCAATATTGAGAGCATTGACGCGCTTTAATTGTGTCATCGCACTTTCTGTATTCATGTTTTGCAAGACATTAGTGAATTTGCTGCTGGTAAGCTGATAAAGCTCATATGAGGCAGAAAGTTGTTTAATGGCGCCCTCTAGTGTCAGTAGTTCACGTTCAACAGACACTGTATTGGCTTCAGCAAGGATTTTCTCCCAGACTAATTCCAAGCTATTTGACAATTCAGTCCTTGAAGCTTCAAATTTCTCCATTACTTTCCAAGTGGGTTTAACTGAGCGTTTGGGTAACTCAGTTTCTTCAGGAACTTGTGGGGAGGTAGATGTGAGTTCACATGCAGAAGCTTGGTCACTCATGATAGCAGACTGACTGTGAAAGCAGGCAGGATCTGTGTGCTGAAATATGACACTGTGCAGATTGTCTCAGGCTATAAGGCTGCCATGTGCTGCTCTGTCCCTTCTGTCTTGCTATGAGGGCAGTAAATCTTGTCTGTTTCAGTACTGACATGCAGAAATCTTGTAATTAGGCTGTGAAACTCCGTTTTTCTACTGTTCTGTCTCAACTACAAAGCGATAAAGTTCATCTCCAGGTTTAAGTAGGCCTTACTCAAGCTGGTTTGATATTCATCCCTTGCATCGATACAGGCAGTTTAACTCAATGAATAAACTCACAGTTAGGACGACAGACGATGAATCCTTTCGAATGTTCCGTTTAATGATGGATATTCATAGGTAGAAAAACGTTGCAGTTGTAAGCCACATGTAAGATGTTTAGCATTGAAGATATACAGGAGTAATGACCAGAATCAGGAAGTGGAGGAGATATATAAAGAACTACGGTGAGAGAGAGAGAGTTCAGCTAGAAAGAAGGGGACAGATCTTAAAGACACAGAGCAAGAATAATCACATAGTGTAACACAACATACACTGACCGGTCACGTTAATAGGTACACCGGTTCAAATGCTTGGTAACACAAATGACTAATCAGCCAATCACATGGCAGCAACTCAATGAATTTAGGCATCTAAATGCGGTAAAGACGACTTGCTGAAGTTCAAACCTAGCATCAAAATAGGGAAGAAAGGGGATAAAGTAACTTTGAACGTGGCATGGTTGTTGTTGCCAGACGGACTGGTCTGAGTATTTCAAAAACTGATAATCTACTGGGATTTTCACACACAACCATCTCTAAAGTTTACAGAGAATGGTTCAGAAAAAGAGAGAATATCCAGTGAGTGGCAGTTGTGTCATGGAGTGGTTATAAAAGAAAAATTTGCACTAGGTGCAAAATTATTAATTGTGATAAAATTAATAAATCCCAAAAGGAAAACCTGCTGCTAAACACAAAAAACCTTTATATAAGGTACAAACAAAAATATATATACAAAAGGTGTAGCACTGGATAAATAAAACTATATATGACCATATAGTGAACTAATTAACAAGAAAAAAAGTATATAAAAAACTTGTGTAAGTATTACAAATGAATAAAACACATCATAGTTCATATTTGCTGTAACAAAAAAATGAATGTATCTCTCCTCTGTTCAAAAGATTTGATGATAAAGTGTTCTACAGAGTGCAGGTATCCGATGTTGAACATGGGGATAACCATCCAATGTTTAGAGAAAAGATCCCGCCACCAAGGTGTAGAGTAAAGGCTTACCAGACAGCCTGTGACCGCCCTTCTCAGGGGGTCAAAACAGGCTCAGTAGAGTGATGGTTCACGATGGGAAGCAGGGAGAATCAGCAGGGACGCCTCATCCACGGTGGAGGGATCTCCAGAGACGTTGATTGGACATCTGTCCGAAACCGGAAGTGGTCACACTCTTTCCAAATCCAAGTGAATGCTCCTCAGTGAGTGGAGTAAAGCCCGGAAGAAAAAGAAAACTTCCAATGGTGTAGCCTTCAACCAAAAAGTTTATTTTATAGAGGTATACAATACATATCCTCAATAACAAGTCCTCAAAATAAAATATTTAAAAATCCTGATAAAAAGTGCTCCTTGCAAGGAAAGAAAAGCTCCATGTTCTGTCGATCAAAACGACTGTTCGCACGTGCGCAATACGTGCACGTGTCGCCCTACGTCGTCAGGAGCATGCCCACGCAAGCGCGCACACGCTATTTATAACCAAAGGGCCCACAGAGGGTTCTCTCATTGGTTAGGCCATAGATCGACAAACGGAGCAGATTGGGAGGATCCCTGTGATGAATTCTCACAGCAGAGATCCATAGGTAGGCAACAGTTACATCCTGACACCCAATGGAACCTCCGGATATTACACCCATCTGGAGCCATACTGCATAATAGCCAGTATTGTTCCATATAACAGCGTTATCTTGTGGGTCATGGTGTAACTGTTTATGATCTAAAGGGATTTGTAAAATCCCAGTTGAAAATATCTAATATACATTCCATATATATATAAAACCACCGTAATTAATAGATAAAAACGTTCAATTACATATACTGACTAGTGTAAATTGCCAAAAAATGACAAAATTTAACCTGTAGGGCCAAAATTTGAGATACACAAAACACATTTTATGAATCGAAAATAGATAAAATGTTGGAAGAGACATCTGAAATAATGTTTAATATCACCCATTGTTAATAAAGCAATTTATGTCCTATTCCACGAGACCTCCCGGTGTATGACAACCTAATTTATGTATCCAGCTGGTCTCTGATCTGGATATACTTCTTTTGCCATTTCCGCCTCTCCAGTGGGGCACATATTTCTCCAGGCCCATAAAAATGGTACCCTTAGAGCCCATACACACAGGGGCAACTTTGGATCCGACTTCAAATCGCCCCAGGTCGCCCCTAGTCGCCTCAAGTCGCGCTGCATGAGAAAATCAATGTAAGTGAATGGAGCCGTCTTAATGCACACTACTGCAGTCGCTCCGACTTTAAAAAAGGTTCCTGTACTACTTCAATCCGACTTCTAGGCAACTGCTAGGTGACCTGTACCCATTGATTTCAATGGAAGTCGCTCAGAAGTCGGATCCCCTGTCTTAACAGGAGCAACTTTCCAGGAAGAAAACATACATTTCTCAGGCAAACCTCTCCCTCCCACAGAGCTGATTCTTGTTTGATTGGCCACTGGAATGTCTCCTGTCCTGCAGGCAACTTGAAGTTGCCTTGTAAGTAGCTCCAGGTCACGCTGTGATTCATACTCAAGTCGTGTCCAAGTTGCCTGCCAAAGTCGTGCTGGAAGTCGTGTTGCCCCTGTGTGAATGGAGTCTAAGGGTCCCTGTTGTGTACAAGATCATAGTGTTTTGACACATTATGTTTGTCAAAACCACTTTTGATGTTAGTGATATGCTCCCCCAATCTTATATTGAGTTTCCTAATAGTCCGTCCAACATATTCCAACCCGCATGGGCACCGCAAAAGGTACACCACGCATTTAGTGGTGCAGGTTATAAGGGACCTGATAGGATATGTGACTCCTGTTCCAGATGAAGTGAAATCAGTGAGCCTTCTACCCTGAAGAGCATTTACCCTACACACCTTACACCTCCTACAGGGATAGGGTTTTTTGGCAGGCCGGCAGGAACAGGAACAAAAGAAATGGGGACGCAAGAGAGGGTGCAGAGGGGGGAGGAAACTTCACTCCAAAGAGAAGAAAATTTTAGATTTTGGTGCTGAGATTAATAATCCCATCACAGAGTTATCTAAGGAGGAACTAGCTACTCTAAATAAAGGGTTAAAGTTTGCTCCTCCACGAAACCTCAACAAGTTTCAAACTTTCATAGATATACAAAAATATACCAGAAAGTTAAATATTAAGAGATACATTATGAGCAATCCCACCAGGCAACCAGCCAGGGAGGCCTCTGTTGTTTTACACTCAGGGATGTCAAATGCATCCCTTTTTAATCCCCCTATTCACCAGGCACCGAATCTAACTGTGTTTTGGGATTTGGTGCTAAGAGATCTGAATGATTTAAACATCAAACCAATACAACCCCAACATGATCTTAGGTTGGGCATGGAGTCCTTGTGTAATAGGAAGGACGTGGTCGTGCGACTAGCCGACAAGGGGGGTGCCATCGTTGTTTTGGACAAGAACTCTTACCTTGAGGAGATGTCTAGAATAGTTATGGACCCTTTGACCTATTCAACCCTACCCATGGACCCCACCATACAATGTAAACGAGAGTTGAGAGCTTTAATTAATAAGGGTCATGATATGGGCATTCTAAATTTAAAGGAAAAGGAACACTTGGTGCCTTTGGCGCCTAGATTGCTGGTGATGTACATATTGCATATTAAGGGTACCATTTTTATGGGCCTGGAGAAATATGTGCCCCACTGGAGAGGCGGAAATGGCAAAAGAAGTATATCCAGATCAGAGACCAGCTGGATACATAAATTAGGTTGTCATACACCGGGAGGCTGTTATATGGAACAATACTGGCTATTATGCAGTATGGCTCCAGATGGGTGTAATATCCGGAGGTTCCATTGGGTGTCAGGATGTAACTGTTGCCTACCTATGGATCTCTGCTGTGAGAATTCATCGCAGGTATCCATCCAATCTGCTCCGTTTGTCGATCTATGGCCTAACCAATGAGAGAACCCTCTGTGGGCCCTTTGGTTATAAATAGCGTGTGAAATATAAGTGTAGCGCTAACTTTTGTTATCTGTATCTAGTAATGAAACATATACAGATATAACTGAGATATATGATATGATGTGCATTAAACCAGAATGAACTGGTGCAAAACCCAAATCAAAAAACAGTGCTGAATAAATCATGTGATTATAATAACAGAAAATTTGTGATACTAATCATTATTAATGTATCCCATAATAGTCAACATAAACTATAAAAAGTAGGGACCCAAATAATCAAATAAAGTCCATAACCGAAAATCATCAATTTTGAAGTGTGAATGAAGATCAATCCAAAAAGAAAGTGTTCATTGAAGTGTAAACTTTGCAATTCAAATACGGAGTGCTGTGAAAACCGCCACCAAGAGTGAGTTGAAGGAGGCTTACCGGAAGTCTCAGACCTGGAGAGGCATACGCCACCCAAGTCGAGATACGTTTTGGGGGTTAACAAACCCAATGTAGATGGGTAGAAATGTAGAAAGAAGCTCACATAGCATGATACCGTATGGAAAGAGTCCACCCGACTAGTTTAGACTAAACAGTCATCATCTGGATACCCCAGATGATGGCTGTTTAGTCGAAACTAGTCGGGTGGACGTGTCTACACATATCGCTCTTGTTCCTGAACTTATGCCTGTACAACCATCGCATATGTGAGTGTTTTATTGTTATCTGCTTTTTTTCATTAAACTCTTTCCATACGGTATCACGCTATGTGAGCTTCTTTCTACTTTTATACGTATGAAACACAGATACTGAGTCCTCTGTATATACGAACACGTGACCAACATACTAGATGTCCTGTCTGATTGAAGTGGAATAAAACTCTCAAAACTCTCTGGACTCCAGACCATCTACATTGGGTTTGTTAACCCCCAAAACGTATCTCGACTTGGGTGGTGTATGCCTCTCCAGGTCTGAGACTTCCGGTAAGCCTCCTTCAACTCACTCTTGGTGGCGGTTTTCACAGCACTCCGTATTTGAATTGCAAGTTTACACTTCAATGAACCCTTTCTTTTTGGATTGATCTTCATTCACACTTCAAAATTGATGATTTTCGGTTATGGACTTTATTTGATTATTTGGGTCCCTACTTTTTATAGTTTATGTTGACCATTATGGGATACATTAATAATGATTAGTATCACAAATTTTCTGTTAGTATAATCACATGATTTACTCAGCACTGTTTTTTGATTTGGGTTTTGCACCAGTTCATTCTGGTTTAATGCACATCATATCATATATCTCAGTTATATCTGTATATGTTTCATTACTAGATACAGATAACAAAAGTTAGCGCTACACTTATATTTCACACTTTCTATTGCTTTATCTACAGCAGTGTTGGCGGCTGTTTTTGTTATACTTTATCTCAGCGCAGTATGTTTTTTACTATAAATAGTGTGTGCGCACTTGCGTGGGCGTGCCCCTGATGACATTAGATTTGACAAAACGACGTAGGGCGGCACGTGCACAAATTGCACACGCGCGAACGGTCGTTTTGATCGACAGAACACGGAGCTTTTCTTTCCTTGCAAGGAGCGCTTTTTATCAGGATTTTAAAATATTTTATTTTGAGGACTTGTTATTGAGGATATGTATTGTATACCTCTATAAAATAAACTCTTTGGTTGAACGCTACACCATTGGAAGTTTTCTTTTTCTTCCGGGCTTTACTCCACTCACTGAGGAGCATTCACTTGGATTTGGAAAGAGTGTGACCACTTCCGGTTTTGGACAGATGTCCAATCAACGTCTCTGGAGATCCTTCCACCGTGGATGAGGCGTCCCTGCTGATTCTCCCTGCTTCCCATTGTGAACCATCACTCTACTGAGCCTGTTTTGACCCCCCTGAGAAGGGCGGTCGCAGGCTGTCTGGTAAGCCTTTACTCTACACCTTGGTGGCGGGATCTTTTCTCTAAACATTGGATGGTTATCCCCATGTTCAACATCGGATACCTGCACTCTGTAGAACTCTTTATCATCAAATCTTTTGAACAGAGGAGAGATACATTCATTTTTTTGTTACAGCAATATGAACTATGATGTGTTTTATTCATTTGTAATACTTACACAAGTTTTTTATATACTTTTTTTCTTGTTAATTAGTTCACTATATGGATATATATAGTTTTATTCATCCAGCGCTACACCTTTTGTATATATATAGTTGTGTCATGGAGAATGGGCAGACTGGTTTGAGATGACAGAAAGGCAACAGTAATGCCGCATACACACGGTCGGATTTTCTGACAACAAATGTTCGATGTGAGCTTGTTGTCGGAAAATCCGACCGTGTGTATGCTCCATCGGACATTTGCTGACGGAATTTCCGACAACAAAAATTTAAGAGCAGGTTCTCAAATTTTCCGACAACAAAAGTTGTTGTCGGAAATTCCGACCATGTGTACACAATTCAACGCACAAAAATTCTGCGCATGCTCGGAATCAATTAGACGCATGCTCGGAATCATTGAACTTCATTTTTCTTGGCTCGTCGTAGTGTTGTATGTCACCGCGTTCTTGACGTTTGCAATTTCCGACAACATTTGTGTGACCGCTTGTATGCAAGACAAGTTTGAGCGATCATCCGTCGGAAAAAAATCCACGGTTTTGTTGTCGGAATGTCCGATCGTGTGTACGCGGCATAACTCAAATAACCACTTGTTACAACCAAGGTATGTAGAATACTATCTCTGAACTCACAACACATCGAACCTTGAAGCAGATGGGCTACGGCAGCGGAAGAACACACCGGGTGCCACTCCTGTCTGCTAAGAACAGGAAACTGAGGCTACAATTTGCACAGGCTCACCAAAATTGGACAATGGAAGATTGAAAAAATGTTGCCTGGTCTGATGAGTCTCGATTTCATCAGCAACATTTAGATGGTAGGGTCAGAATTTGGCGTAAACAACATGAAAGCATTGATCCATCCTGCCTTGTATCAACGGTTCAGAAAAGCCCGGAGCAAAAAGACAGAATGCCATAGGTGAAGGGCTGGGCATGACTGAGTGAACAGGGTATGAAATGAGAGGGGATTAATGATTGGCTAATGGAAATATGGAGGGGAGGGGAGAAGGCTAGATAAAAGGGAGTCCCCGCCCCTCTGAGTTAACACAGCGCAGGGGAAAGTTTCCAGCAGCATGTCAGCTAGCAGCAGCATGTCTTCTGTAGACAAACAAAGTTTCCAGCAGCATGTCAGCTAGCAGCAGCATGTCTTCTGTAGACAAACTTCTGGCCCAGCTTCGGGCAGAGGCTGCGACACGGGGCGAGGATTGGCTCCAGGAGACCCTGGGGCCGATGCTTTCTAGTCCGGTCGGATCGCAAGGTACTGCGGGGAGAGAGGCTGGGCGAGCTCGGAGGTCCAGGCCCCCGGAGCGCTTCTCACCAGGCCCCTCCCCTAGAGCTCAGCAGCAGGTTGGGAGTCCCCCTAGGGCCCCTTCGGGCCCCCCGGCCAAGCGCGTTGCATTGCCCAGGGCGGGGGGTACCGGAAGAAATCCCCCTCAGATCCGGAGCTCGGCGGGGGGCCGCACCGGGAGTTCCGGAGTGGCCGACAGTCCCGCGCGGCGCGTGGAGTCAGAACACGCAGGCCCGGCCCCGGGGGCCCCCGGTGGGTTTGGGGCTCCTGCGTGGGTTATCGGTGGCCGCGGGGTCCGGGCATCCCCCCCCTCGGCTGGACGTCTGGTGCAGGAGGCTGAGCGAGGTGTGGAGCCAGTGAGGGATGACGGCGGTGCGGGTGAGCTGAGACAGCGTGGAGGCAAGTCGGCTAATAAATCGGCGTGCGGGTCAGGTGCGCGGAGGTGGGACCGATCGGGTCCTGGCCCCTCGGCTTCCAGGGACAAGTCACCTGGTGAGCTGTCGTCCGGTGGTGAAGAGCAGGCTGGTATGCTGTCAGAGGGGGAGGTTGCCAGCTCGGAGGAAGATCGGAGACCCGGACGGTCGGTGGCAGCGGTGGATTCGAGTGGATCGGCTGGTGGGATTTCTTCCAGGCAGCCCGGTAAGTCCCTTTCAATTGATTATGCTGGGAGCCATGCTAGGAATGGTGGCCAGTGGCTAGGCCTGCTGCGGGTGTGGGTCTAGCGGTACAAGTGTTGGGTCAAGATGATGGGCAGGCAGGGGGGGGGTACGTTCCCGGATGGGGGATGTGCTCGGATGGATGGGCTGCAGGGGTTTCTTGCGGGCATCAAGTCCTTGGTCAGCCAATTTGAGAGGGGGGATGGCGGAGGAGTCAGCCCAGCTGCGGCGTGGGTTCCGCCGACAGGGACGGCGGGGCCCGCAGCTGCGGTGGGGGCACCAGTTTTACCTGCGGGGAATACCGGGGTGGGTGAAGCCGCCGGGGTGGTTGCTGTAGCTTTAGCCACAAAGGAGGGTGGTGCGGTGGAGTAGGCAGCAAGGCAGGACATTATTAGGTTGGATGATGCTGCAAAATGTGAGATGTATGTGTGTTATGAGGCACCGCTGGGATCTCACCTGAAACCTGAAGTGTGGGAAAAGATATGGAAGGGTGAGTATGTGGAGATGTTCTCACTTCTGCCATTGGAGAAGTTTAACCTGGACAGGGTAAAACCGGATGATTCAAAAAAGGAGGATGAGGAAAAGAGGAGGTATAGGCTGATCCCACGGACGTTTGCAAACTGGTTGCAAGCGTTCTCTATAATGGCTAGTGTCATAGGTCAAAAGAACCCGGAGCATTGTTCAGCGCTATTTGGATATCAGGACTCTATTGGGGAGGCATACAGAGTGTATGGGGGCACGGGGTGGCTCAGATATGATGAACAATTCAGGCAGAGGAGAGCGGTGAGGCCAGATCTGCGGTGGGATAATAAGGACATCAGCTTATGGATGCGGTTGATGACTGCGCCGAGGGCGTCTAGTCAGTTTTTTCAGGGGGGGGGGGGGTGGTGGAACCTCTTCCCCAGGACAATCGGCCGGGAAACAAAAAGGGGTGTGCTGGCAATATAATGAGGGCTCCTGCAAGTTTGGGGGGTCCTGTCGATTCAAGCATGAGTGCTCCGGTTGCGGTGGCTCCCATACACAGGCTAGATGCTTTAAGCGAGGTAAGGGTCGGGCCGGGGATGCTGGGCAAAAAAAGGGAGGACTCCGGTGATGGTGGAAAGAATGCGGCTGTTTCTCGGTAGGTATCCGGACAAGGGGGCAGCAAGGTTGTTGGAGCAAGGGTTTTCAGAAGGGTTTCGCATTCCGTGTTCCTTGCAGGTTATTCCCCCGATCGCACGCAATCTGCGATCGGCCTTGCAGCAGCCTGCGGTGGTCGCAGAAAAGCTGCGCAAGGAGGTTGCTTTGGGCCGGATGGGTGGTCCTTTCCAGTCCCCTCCCCTGGAGAACTTGGTGGTCTCCCCGCTCGGGGTGGTACCCAAGAAGGAGCCCAACAAGTTCTGCCTCATTCACCACCTGTCTTTCCCGAAGGGCAGGTCGGTCAATGACACGATTGATCCGGAAGCATGTACAGTCAGTTACACTTCCTTTGATGCTGCGGTAGGATGGGTTCGACGATATGGCCAGGGGGCGCTGATGGCAAAAACCGACATAGAGGCGGCTTTTAGATTGTTGCCGGTTCACCCGGATAGTTTTCACCTCCTGGGATGTCAGTGGGACAATGAGTTCTATGTGGATAAGTGCTTGCCTATGGGATGCTCCATATTGTGCGCATTGTTCGAACAGTTCAGCTCGTTTGTGGAATGGGTGGTCAGGGATGTGTCAGGGGTGAATTCAAGCATTCACTACTTGGACGATTTCCTTTGCGTGGGTCCGGCCTCATCCAGAATCTGCGCTGTGCTCCTGGCCACATTGGAGCACATTGCAGAGCGGTTTGGGATACCATTGGCACCTGACAAAACGGAGGGACCTCGCACGGTTATCACGTTTTTGGGCATTGTCCTGGACTCGGAGGCCATGGAGTGCCGCCTACCATTGGACAAATTGGAGTCACTCAAGACTGAGCTGAAGGTCATGATGGGGGTAAGAAAGGTGCAGCTTAGGGTGTTACAGTCGCTACTGGGAAAGCTCAATTTTGCGTGTCGCATTCTGCCAATGGGCAGGGTGTTTTGCAGACGACTGTCGGCTAGCACGGCTGGGGTACGGTCCCCCACGCACTTTGTGAGTTTGGGTAGAGAACACAAGGCAGACTTGCGGGTTTGGCATTCATTCCTGGAGTCTTTCAATGGGAGAGCGTTATGGATGTCTGGCCCTATTAGCAATTTTGATTTAGAACTGTACACAGATGCGGCTGGGGGGTCTGGTTTTGGGGCTTTCTTTCAAGGCAGGTGGAGTGTGGGCCCATGGCCGCAGTCTTGGATTGAGGCTGGTTTCACCAAGAATTTGGTCCTGTTGGAACTGTTCCCAGTGGTGCTGGCGGTGGAGTTGTGGGGGGCGTGTTTCAGGGATCTGAAAGTGCGTTTTCATGGGGACAACCTGGGGGTAGTACAAGTCATAAACAGGGTGTCGGCATCCTCCCCCCCGGTGGTGCGGCTGCTGCGCCATCTGGTGTTGAGATGCTTGCAGCTCAATGTGTTTGTATATGCAGTGCACCTTCTCGCTTTCAGTGGGACAGGTTCAGAGAGTTGGCACCGGAGGTGGAGCAACGTGGGGTCCCTTGTCCAGTTTGGCTGTGGAAGATTCCGTTGGAATAGTGTCAGGTTGGATCAGAAAATCGGTAAGTACAGGCACATGGGTGGCGTATGAGAAGATGTGGCTGGAATGGAAAGAGATGGTTCGCGAAGCTGAGCTGACACGGTGGGTCCCAATGTCAGGTTATTGGTGCTGTATTTCCTGGCTAGGAACATGGAGGCCCGCGTGTCCAGGTCCAGTTTGGGTAAGAAGATGGCAGGATTGGCCTTTCTGTTCAAATGGCAGGGTTGTCCTGATTTTACAAAAGATTTTTGGGTGCGTCAGGCACTCAAGGGATACGGTCGGGGGGGTCAGAAACCGGATGGCAGGCGACCTGTATCGTTTACTCTATTGGGCGGGATCATGGGGCAGTTGCAGGGCCTATGTTCATTCCCATACGAAGTTCAGTTGTTCACAGTGGCATTCTCACTGGCATTCTTTGGAGCATTCAGGATAGGTGAGTTGGTTAGCCCGTCCAGAACAGTGCACGGGGGATTGCGGGCTAGCGAGGTGGGCATGTCGGAGCAAGGGGTGTCTCTGGTACTGAGGAGGTCTAAGACAGACCAGATGGGCAGAGGTTAGTTGGTCCAGGTCTTTTCGGTCCCGGGTTCCCTGTTGTGCCCGGTAAAGGCTGTTAAAGGGTACTTGGAGGTTCGCCCGTTCCTTTTTGGTACACGAGGACGGGATCCCACTTTCAAGGTATCAGTTCATTGCGGTGTTCCGGAGGTCCCTTCAGGCTTTGGGACTCCGGGAAAAAGAGTTTTGGATAGGGGCAGCTACGGAGGCGGCCAGATGTGGGATGGATGACGAGGCGGTTAAGAAGATAGGCCGGTGGGAATCCAGGAGGTTCCGATCGTACTTACGCCCGCAGCTAATGGTGGGTCTGGAATAATGTGGGTATACAAGCCATGGGGTGTTGTTAGGTGTTGTTTGGGGTTCTTTTCGGGCTGCTGTGTGTATATTGTGAGGGGGTTAGCTCGGCAGCGGGTGTGTGTGACCCCCGGGATGGGCTCCCCACACAAAAACAGGCCCAGCAAACGGAGGTTGTGGTTTTCAAAATCAAAAAGGTGCGGTTTATTTTCTATTTTACAGTGACAAAACACAGCAAAGCAAAAGAAACATAAACAAAATAAATCCTGGTCAACTTGACCTCTGACTAAACATACAGGTTTCCTAACTAACAACTGGGATCAGCCTAGTGCTGTCCTAGTCCCTAAGTCCCTGGTTTTAAATGTCCAAGCAAATAGCCACACAGGCTTTGTCTCACCGCACAGGGGTTCACTCTCCCTAGACAGTCCACACAGGTCTGGGTCCAGGCATGAGCTGACATCTAATGAAGCTGGGAGTTCTTATAGAGGCCTAAATGAGCTGACAAGCTTCAGCTGGTCTCATCAACTCCCTGTCTGCACGACGCCCCACACTCTCCCTAGAGGTATGTGTCATCCATGAGCCCACTAGCCTTAGCTGGGCTTATACAACTCTCCACCTAGTTGTATAAGTCGGCGTAAAGCCTGAATCTGGGCGAAATATATCTACCCCCCTGGATGCAACCAGGTGACTTTACCTTCCTGCTGTCACATACCCCCCCTCTTGTTTTAACCTCGGGGTTGGAACACCAGCAATCAGGCATTCATGTACTCGAGACAAAGCATCCACATTCCCCATTTGAACGCCAGGGCGATGCTTTACTGTGAAGTTGAATTCCTGGAGGGCCAGGAACCACCTATTCACTCTTCTATTTGTTTCCTTGTTTTGAGCCATCCACTTTAACGGAGCGTGATCCGTAACCATGTCAAAGTGCCTACCTAGCAGGTAGTACCGAAGGGAATCTAGAGCCCACTTCACCGCTAAACACTCCTTTTCAACGGTGGCGTAATTTACCTCATGGGACTTCAACTTCCTGCTGAGGTAAATGACTGGGTGCTCTTCCCCGTTCCAGACCTGGGACAATACTGCTCCTAACCCCACATCTGACGCATCACTTTGTACGACAAAGTCTTTAGAGAAGTCGGGTGAGTACAACACTGGCTGGCTACATAAGGCTTGTTTCAAGAATTGGAATGCTGCCTCAGCCTCGGGGGTCCATTTAATCATGACCAACCCTTTCCCCTTCGTCAGGTTGGTTAGGGGCACAGCCTTAGAAGCAAAGTGGGGAATGAATCGCCGATAATACCCAGCGATTCCCAGAAAGGCTCGTACCTGCTTCTTGCTGTTGGGACGTGGCCAACTCTGGATGGCCTCGACTTTGTTGAGTTGGGGTTTTATTACTCCCCTCCCAATGGTGTACCCAAGATATTTGGCCTCCTCCTGCCCAATGGTACACTTCTTGGGGTTAGCCGTAAACCCCGCTTCCCGAACAGAGTCCAGGACTGCTTGCACTTTTGGCAGATGTGAGGCCCAATCTGTGCTATGGACAATTACGTCATCCAGGTAAGCCGCAGCATACTTCCGATGGGGCCTCAGCATCTGGTCCATTTTCCGCTGGAATGTGGCCGGCACATTCTGTAACCCGAACGGCATTCTTTTATATTGGAACGCCCCGTCTGGGGTTACAAATGCGGTTTTCTCTTTGGCCGACTTGGCCAGGGGGATTTGCCAATACCCTTTTGTGAGGTCAAGAGTCGTCATGTATCGGGCTGTTCCCAGCCGGTCGATCAACTCATCTATACGTGGCATGGGGTAGGTGTCAAATTTTGTAACTTTGTTCAACTGACGAAAATCGTTACAAAATCGCCAGCTCCCATCCGGTTTAGGCACCAACACAATGGGACTAGACCAATCACTTTGGGACTCCTCTATCACCCCTAAGTTCAGCATTTTCTGTACTTCCTCCCGTATTGCCTCCCGTCGGGCCTCTGGGATCCGATAGGGTTTTAACTTCACCCTTTCACCGGGCGGGGTAATGATGTCATGCTCTACCCCAGATGTTTGTCCCGGCAGCTCAGAGAATACCTCCTTGTTGCGAAGCACAAACTCCTTAACCTCCTGTTGTTGGGGTTGTGACAAGGTGGCTGCTATTCCAACCTCAGGAATCACGCAACCAGTTTGAGCTGGTGACCAAGTGTCTGCGACTAGGGACTCTCTATCCCTCCAGGCTTTCAACAGATTAACGTGATAGATCTGTTCGGGCTTTCGCCTTCCTGGTTGTCTGACCTTGTAATTCACTTCGCTCACTTTTTCCATTATCTCGTAGGGGCCTTGCCATTTGGCAAGGAATTTACTTTCAACCGTAGGGACAAGTACCAGTATCCTATCCCCCGGGGAAAAGGTACGGGTCTTGGCTCCACGGTTGTACACTCTCTGCTGTGCTAACTGCGCTTGGGCCAAATGTTCCTTCACGATGGGCATTACCTGTGCAATTCGGTCTTGCATCAGGGCGACATGCTCAATCACACTCCTGTGGGGAGAACTCTCACTTTCCCAAGTTTCCTTGGCAATATCTAACAGCCCTCTTGGGTGTCTCCCATACAGTAACTCAAAGGGGGAGAATCCCGTAGAGGATTGGGGCACCTCCCTAATAGCAAACATCAGATAAGGAAGTAGACAGTCCCAATCCTTTCCATCTCTATCCACCACTTTCTTCAACATTTGTTTTAGGGTTTTGTTGAATCTTTCCACCAGCCCATCGGTTTGGGGGTGATACACAGATGTACGTAATTGCGTCACTTTGAACAATTTACACAGCTCCTTCATAACCCGGGACATAAAGGGTGTACCTTGGTCCGTAAGCAGTTCTTTACAAATACCCACCCGGCTAAACACAAGAGATAGCTCTTTGGCTATGGTTTTGGCGGAGGTATTTCGGAGAGGGATCGCTTCTGGATAACGGGTGGCATAGTCCATTATAACTAATATGTACTGGTGCCCCCTAGCGGACTTGATTATAGGACCTACCAAATCCATGGCGATCCTCTCAAACGGGACCTCAATGATGGGTAGAGGGACCAGCGGGCTACGGAAATGTGGCATCGGGGCCGACCTCTGACACACAGGGCAGGAGGAACAATAATTTTCTATGTCCTTCATCACCCCCGGCCAATAGAATCTCTGTAATACCCTCTCTCGGGTTTTCTCTGTCCCCAGATGACCTCCAAGAATGTGTCCATGGGCCAACTCCAACACCAACTTCCTGTAAGGTTTGGGCACCACAAGCTGCTCAACGGTTTCTTCTGCCCTTTTTGCCACCCGATACAGTAGGTCCTTCTCTACGCTGAAGTATGGGTAAGTGCAGGTATTATCTGGGTTCACTAACTCGCCATCTATTTTCACTACGTTTTCCCGTGCCTTTATTAGGGCGGGGTCTTTCAACTGTTCTGTGGCAAAGTTTTCCCTGTGAACCTCAAGATCAGAAAACTCCACAGACGGTAGGTTTTCGTCTGAGGAGGTGGGCTCCTCTCCAGTTTCTTGAGTCTCCCCTGCCAATACTGATAAGGGAAATTCCGGAGAGTCCTCACCACTCTCAGGGGAGTTCTGGCTATCACATTCCTGGTACATAGGGGCACCAGTGGGGGGCTCAGGATCATCCCACAGTTCCCAGAACTTCGGAAAATCCCTTCCTACAATGGCGTCATGCGGTAACTGAGATACTAAGCCCACTGGATGAGAGAGGGTACCTTTGGGGGTCTCGAAACACACTGTAGTCACTGGATACTCTCGGGTGTCCCCATGCACACAAATAACAGCTACCTTGCTATTCCCAGAGACCTTTGTTTTAACTAACTCAGCCTTTATCAGGGTCACAAGGCTACCTGAATCCAGCAATACCACAACATTTCTACCATTAACACACATTTTGCATAAATGTTTCTCAGTTCCTCGAATGGCAGTGCATGCGACTGTCGCACACAGCGACTGACGTCTGCCCGTCAGAAAGTCACACTGCATGGGTTCCTCCACAACCGGGCAATTGGCTGCAATATGTCCCGCTTGCCGGCAGCGGTAGCAAACGATCCTTCTTGCCGCCTCTTGAGCCGCTGATTTCCCAGGCTGTTCTCGCCAAACTTGGGGTAGAGCTCCCACCCTCTCACTCTCTCCACCCTCACCCCTTGGAATCCTCTTATCCGCCCCTGGGGATGGTCTGGTCTTAGGGTGGAAAGTCCGAGTGTCTCTGGAAGAGGCCGTCAGGTTCTCTGTAGCCAAGTATTTCTCCACACGATCCACAAGACCATCGGCCGTCTCTGGGTCTCCATGGCTTACCCACTTTTGGATGGCAGTAGGAAGAGCTCTCAAAAACCGATCCATTACAACACGTTCCACAATCTTTGGTGCGGACAAAGTCTCTGGCTGTAGCCACTTTCTGCTCAGGTGAATGAGATCATACATTTGAGACCTGGGGGGTTTTCCAAGCTGGAAAGTCCAGTTATGCACACGCTGAGCCCGGACAGCCTGGGTGACACCCAGCCTTGCCAATATTTCAGCTTTTAGCATCACATAGTCTTTTGCTTGGTTAGGCTCTAGGTCATAGTAAGCTTTCTGCGATTCACCAGTTAACAGAGGAGCCACCAGTCCAGCCCACTGCTCCTCAGGCCACTTTTCTCTTTCAGCGGTCCTTTCAAATGTGGTCAAAAATACCTCTGGATCATCCTCTCCAGTCATTTTTGTCAATAAACGACTCACCCCAAAGGACGCGGTATTAGTGGGACGGCTTTCCTCACTGGTCTGCGGACGTTGCTGCATTACTGCTTCCATCTGTTGTTGTAGTCTCTGCTCTTGCTTCTGCAACAGGTCTATGAAGCAGGCCTCAGATTGCTGCTGGGCTTGTTGCTGAGCCTCCAGACTCTGTTGCAAAGTTGCGTTTGTCTGCTGCTGGGCTGCAAGGCTCTGTTGATGAGCTTGCTGCTGGGCTGCGAAGTTCTGTTGTTGAGCTGCAAGGCTCTGTTGATGAGCTGCAAGGCTCTTTTGCAAACCTGCATTTGTCTGCTGTTGATTGGCATTTGCTAGAGCCAGCTGCTTCAGTATCTCCTCCATGCTGGCTTAAAAAAAAACTGCCACTGGTTCTCCACCAACTGTGAGGGGGTTAGCTCGGCAGCGGGTGTGTGTGACCCCCGGGATGGGCTCCCCACACAAAAACAGGCCCAGCAAACGGAGGTTGTGGTTTTCAAAATCAAAAAGGTGCGGTTTATTTTCTATTTTACAGTGACAAAACACAGCAAAGCAAAAGAAACATAAACAAAATAAATCCTGGTCAACTTGACCTCTGACTAAACATACAGGTTTCCTAACTAACAACTGGGATCAGCCTAGTGCTGTCCTAGTCCCTAAGTCCCTGGTTTTAAATGTCCAAGCAAATAGCCACACAGGCTTTGTCTCACCGCACAGGGGTTCACTCTCCCTAGACAGTCCACACAGGTCTGGGTCCAGGCATGAGCTGACATCTAATGAAGCTGGGAGTTCTTATAGAGGCCTAAATGAGCTGAGAAGCTTCAGCTGGTCTCATCAACTCCCTGTCTGCACGACGCCCCACACTCTCCCTAGAGGTATGAGTCATCCATGAGCCCACTAGCCTTAGCTGGGCTTATACAACTCTCCACCTAGTTGTATAAGTCGGCGTAAAGCCTGAATCTGGGCGAAATATATCTACCCCCCTGGATGCAACCAGGTGACTTTACCTTCCTGCTGTCACAATATGTATAAGGAAGCTGGGAGATTCTCATGGGGGATTTTGTTCTTATTTCACTTACAGGTCAAATGCAGGCATTGGTCTGGATACTGGGCCATTCGTTTGTATTCTGGGGGGCTAAGAGAGCCGATGTTCGACATGAGGGTCGGCAGTTGGGATTCCCAAGACCGGAGGCGTGTGTCCGCTGGCTGGGAGTTCCAGGAATGTTATGGAGTAAGATGGTTCCAGAGGTTCACCGTTTTGCTCGTTTGGACAGGCCACCTGACGTTTTGGTACTGCACGTAGGTGGCAATGACCTGGGCTTTAGGCCCATGTTAGAAGTTCTAAAAGATATGAAATTTGATTTCATTCGGCTCAGGATGTCATTCCCGGACATGATCATTGTCTGGTCAGACATGGTGGCAAGGTCAGAGTGGAGGGGAGCGAGGTCCGTGGATGGCATTAATAGGGCTAGGAGAAAAATTAACCGGGACATGGGCAGGTTTGTGGTACGGAATGGGGGGTTGGTGGTTCGACATTTCGAACTGGAGGTGGATACATGGCGGTATCTACGGAGGGATGGGGTCCACCTGAACCATGTGGGGACTGACTTATGGACTTTGGGCTTGCAGGATGGGATCCAACGAGCCCTTAGGGTTTGGAGGGGCACCAAAGGGTAAAGGTGTTTTCCCTTGGGTGCTGTGGCGGGTGTTTGGTCTTTGCGGGAGAAGGAAGTACCTCAAAAAAGCAAGTGGTCAGGACCTATCGGTGGTATGGGTTCTGAGGGTGGATTCCAGCTAACAGGAGTTTAGCTGGATGAGTTGGATAATGGGGGCACTGCGGTCAGTGGTCGTCTCTGAGTAGCTGATCGGCTTGAGGCCTATGACCATTTTTAAGGTACCGCAGTGTCACGTGGTAATACGATATTAGTATGGTGACTAATATCGGGTTAATATGATTATGGTCATTTTGAGGTTCCTGCAAAGACCATCACTAGGAGGCAATATTTCGAATATGTTCTGGGTTTATGTGTTTTGATGGTTAAAGTTTTTGATAACTGATGGAACAGTTAAAAAAATAAAGGAGGCTGCTACGGCCATGTTTTACTCCAAACATCAATGTGTGGTCTCTTGATTAAGTATAAGTAAGGTATGGGGGTAGAATGTGGTGGGCAGACCTGTAATACATCGGTTATACAATAGTCAAGGCTGTGAGTGGTGGTGCAGGGAACATTTTCTTGGCACACTTTTGGCCCCTTAGTACCAATTGAGCATTGTTTAAACGCCACAGCTTACCTGCGTATTGTTGCTGACCATATACATCCCTTTATGACTACAGTGTACCTATTTTCTGATGGCTACTTCCAGCAGGATAATGCACCATGTCACAAAGCTCAATCCATCGCAAAGTGGTTTCTTGAACATAACAATGAGGTCACTGTACTCCAATGGCCTCCACAGTCACCAGATCTCAATCCAATAGAGCACCTTTTGATGTGGTGGAACAGGAGATTGACATCATGGATGTGCAGCCGACAAATCTGCAGCCACTGCAGGATGCTATCATGTCACTATGGACCAAAATCTCTGAGGAATGCTTCCAACACCTTGCTGAATCTATGCCACGAAGAATTAAAGGGGTTGTAAAGGTTTGTTTTTTATTTTCTAAATAGGTTCCTTTAAGCTAGTGCATTGTTGGTTCACTTACCTTTTCCTTGATTTCCCTTCTAAATGTTTTTTTTTCTTTGTTTTCTTTGTCTGAATCTCTCACTTCCTGTTCCTCCTCAGTAAGCCGTTCAGTAAGCCGTTCAGTAAGCTGTTCTGGCTGACTAAACACCGCTCGGATGATGGTGTGAAGTTTACTGAGGAGAAACAGGAAGTGAAAAATTCAGACAAAGAAAAAAAACATTTAGAAGGGAAATCGAAGGAAAAGGTAAGTGAACCAACAATGAACCTTTACAACCCCTTTAAGGCAGTTCTGAAGGCAAAAGGGGGTACCTAATAAAGTGACTGGTGAGTGTGTGTGTGAGAGAGTGTGTATATATATATATATATTGTGGACTGTCTAGGGAGAGTGAACCCCTGTGCGGTGAGACAAAGCCTGTGTGGCTATTTGCTTGGACATTTAAAACCAGGGACTTAGGGACTAGGACAGCACTAGGCTGATCCCAGTTGTTAGTTAGGAAACCTGTATGTTTAGTCAGAGGTCAAGTTGACCAGGATTTATTTTGTTTATGTTTCTTTTGGCTTTGCTGTGTTTTGTCACTGTAAATAGAAAATAAACCGCACCTTTTTTTTGATTTTGAAAACCACAACCTCCGTTTGCTGGGCCTGTTTTTGTGTGGGGAGCCCATCCCGGGGGTCACACACACCCGCTGCCGAGCTAACCCCCTCACAGTTGGTGGAGAACCAGTGGCAGTTTTTTTTTAAGCCAGCATGGAGGAGATACTGAAGCAGCTGGCTCTAGCAAATGCCAATCAACAGCAGACAAATGCAGGTTTGCAAAAGAGCCTTGCAGCTCATCAACAGAGCCTTGCAGCTCAACAACAGAACTTCGCAGCCCAGCAGCAAGCTCATCAACAGAGCCTTGCAGCCCAGCAGCAAGCTCACCAACAGAGTCTGGAAGCTCAGCAACAAGCCCAGCAGCAATCTGAGGCCCGCTTCATAGACCTGTTACAGAAGCAAGAGCAGAGACTACAACAAATGGAAGCAGTAATGCAGCAACGTCCGCAGACCAGTGAGGAAAGCCGTCCCACTAATACCGCGTCCTTTGGGGTGAGTCGTTTATTGACAAAAATGACTGGAGAGGATGATCCAGAGGTATTTTTGACCACATTTGAAAGGACTGCTGAAAGAGAAAAGTGGCCTGAGGAGCAGTGGGCTGGACTGGTGGCTCCTCTGTTAACTGGTGAATCGCAGAAGGCTTACTATGACCTAGAGCCTGACCAAGCAAAAGACTATGTGATGCTAAAAGCTGAAATATTGGCAAGGCTGGGTGTCACCCAGGCTGTCCGGGCTCAGCGTGTGCATAACTGGACTTTCCAGCTTGGAAAACCCCCCAGGTCTCAAATGTATGATCTCATTCACCTGAGCAGAAAGTGGCTACAGCCAGAGACTTTGTCCGCACCAAAGATTGTGGAACGTGTTGTAATGGATCGGTTTTTGAGAGCTCTTCCTACTGCCATCCAAAAGTGGGTAAGCCATGGAGACCCAGAGACGGCCGATGGTCTTGTGGATCGTGTGGAGAAATACTTGGCTACAGAGAACCTGACGGCCTCTTCCAGAGACACTCGGACTTTCCACCCTAAGACCAGACCATCCCCAGGGGCGGATAAGAGGATTCCAAGGGGTGAGGGTGGAGAGAGTGAGAGGGTGGGAGCTCTACCCCAAGTTTGGCGAGAACAGCCTGGGAAATCAGCGGCTCAAGAGGCGGCAAGAAGGATCGTTTGCTACCGCTGCCGGCAAGCGGGACATATTGCAGCCAATTGCCCGGTTGTGGAGGAACCCATGCAGTGTGACTTTCTGACGGGCAGACGTCAGTCGCTGTGTGCGACAGTCGCATGCACTGCCATTCGAGGAACTGAGAAACATTTATGCAAAATGTGTGTTAATGGTAGAAATGTTGTGGTATTGCTGGATTCAGGTAGCCTTGTGACCCTGATAAAGGCTGAGTTAGTTAAAACAGAGGTCTCTGGGAATAGCAAGGTAGCTGTTATTTGTGTGCATGGGGACACCCGAGAGTATCCAGTGACTACAGTGTGTTTCGAGACCCCCAAAGGTACCCTCTCTCATCCAGTGGGCTTAGTATCTCAGTTACCGCATGACGCCATTGTGGGAAGGGATTTTCCGAAGTTCTGGGAACTGTGGGATGATCCTGAGCCCCCCACTGGTGCCCCTATGTACCAGGAATGTGATAGCCAGAACTCCCCTGAGAGTGGTGAGGACTCTCCGGAATTTCCCTTATCAGTATTGGCAGGGGAGACTCAAGAAACTGGAGAGGAGCCCACCTCCTCAGACGAAAACCTACCGTCTGTGGAGTTTTCTGATCTTGAGGTTCACAGGGAAAACTTTGCCACAGAACAGTTGAAAGACCCCGCCCTAATAAAGGCACGGGAAAACGTAGTGAAAATAGATGGCGAGTTAGTGAACCCAGATAATACCTGCACTTACCCATACTTCAGCGTAGAGAAGGACCTACTGTATCGGGTGGCAAAAAGGGCAGAAGAAACCGTTGAGCAGCTTGTGGTGCCCAAACCTTACAGGAAGTTGGTGTTGGAGTTGGCCCATGGGCACATTCTTGGAGGTCATCTGGGGACAGAGAAAACCCGAGAGAGGGTATTACAGAGATTCTATTGGCCGGGGGTGATGAAGGACATAGAAAATTATTGTTCCTCCTGCCCTGTGTGTCAGAGGTCGGCCCCGATGCCACATTTCCGTAGCCCGCTGGTCCCTCTACCCATCATTGAGGTCCCGTTTGAGAGGATCGCCATGGATTTGGTAGGTCCTATAATCAAGTCCGCTAGGGGGCACCAGTACATATTAGTTATAATGGACTATGCCACCCGTTATCCAGAAGCGATCCCTCTCCGAAATACCTCCGCCAAAACCATAGCCAAAGAGCTATCTCTTGTGTTTAGCCGGGTGGGTATTTGTAAAGAACTGCTTACGGACCAAGGTACACCCTTTATGTCCCGGGTTATGAAGGAGCTGTGTAAATTGTTCAAAGTGACGCAATTACGTACATCTGTGTATCACCCCCAAACCGATGGGCTGGTTGAAAGATTCAACAGAACCCTAAAACAAATGTTGAAGAAAGTGGTGGATAGAGATGGAAAGGATTGGGACTGTCTACTTCCTTATCTGATGTTTGCTATTAGGGAGGTGCCCCAATCCTCTACGGGATTCTCCCCCTTTGAGTTACTGTATGGGAGACACCCAAGAGGGCTGTTGGATATTGCCAAGGAAACTTGGGAAAGTGAGAGTTCTCCCCACAGGAGTGTGATTGAGCATGTCGCCCTGATGCAAGACCGAATTGCACAGGTAATGCCCATCGTGAAGGAACATTTGGCCCAAGCGCAGTTAGCACAGCAGAGAGTGTACAACCGTGGAGCCAAGACCCGTACCTTTTCCCCGGGGGATAGGATACTGGTACTTGTCCCTACGGTTGAAAGTAAATTCCTTGCCAAATGGCAAGGCCCCTACGAGATAATGGAAAAAGTGAGCGAAGTGAATTACAAGGTCAGACAACCGGGAAGGCGAAAGCCCGAACAGATCTATCACGTTAATCTGTTGAAAGCCTGGAGGGATAGAGAGTCCCTAGTCGCAGACACTTGGTCACCAGCTCAAACTGGTTGCGTGATTCCTGAGGTTGGAATAGCAGCCACCTTGTCACAACCCCAACAACAGGAGGTTAAGGAGTTTGTGCTTCGCAACAAGGAGGTATTCTCTGAGCTGCCGGGACAAACATCTGGGGTAGAGCATGACATCATTACCCCGCCCGGTGAAAGGGTGAAGTTAAAACCCTATCGGATCCCAGAGGCCCGACGGGAGGCAATACGGGAGGAAGTACAGAAAATGCTGAACTTAGGGGTGATAGAGGAGTCCCAAAGTGATTGGTCTAGTCCCATTGTGTTGGTGCCTAAACCGGATGGGAGCTGGCGATTTTGTAACGATTTTCGTCAGTTGAACAAAGTTACAAAATTTGACACCTACCCCATGCCACGTATAGATGAGTTGATCGACCGGCTGGGAACAGCCCGATACATGACGACTCTTGACCTCACAAAAGGGTATTGGCAAATCCCCCTGGCCAAATTGGCCAAAGAGAAAACCGCATTTGTAACCCCAGACGGGGCGTTCCAATATAAAAGAATGCCGTTCGGGTTACAGAATGCGCCGGCCACATTCCAGCGGAAAATGGACCAGATGCTGAGGCCCCATCGGAAGTATGCTGCGGCTTACCTGGATGACGTAATTGTCCATAGCACAGATTGGGCCTCACATCTGCCAAAAGTGCAAGCAGTCCTGGACTCTGTTCGGGAAGCGGGGTTTACGGCTAACCCCAAGAAGTGTACCATTGGGCAGGAGGAGGCCAAATATCTTGGGTACACCATTGGGAGGGGAGTAATAAAACCCCAACTCAACAAAGTCGAGGCCATCCAGAGTTGGCCACGTCCCAACAGCAAGAAGCAGGTACGAGCCTTTCTGGGAATCGCTGGGTATTATCGGCGATTCATTCCCCACTTTGCTTCTAAGGCTGTGCCCCTAACCAACCTAACGAAGGGGAAAGGGTCGGTCATGATTAAATGGACCCCCGAGGCTGAGGCAGCATTCCAATTCTTGAAACAAGCCTTATGTAGCCAGCCAGTGTTGTATTCACCCGACTTCTCTAAAGACTTTGTCGTACAAAGTGATGCGTCAGATGTGGGGTTAGGAGCAGTATTGTCCCAGGTCTGGAACGGGGAAGAGCACCCAGTCATTTACCTCAGCAGGAAGTTGAAGTCCCATGAGGTAAATTACGCCACCGTTGAAAAGGAGTGTTTAGCGGTGAAGTGGGCTCTAGATTCCCTTCGGTACTACCTGCTAGGTAGGCACTTTGACATGGTTACGGATCACGCTCCGTTAAAGTGGATGGCTCAAAACAAGGAGACAAATAGAAGAGTGAATAGGTGGTTCCTGGCCCTCCAGGAATTCAACTTCACAGTAAAGCATCGCCCTGGCGTTCAAATGGGGAATGTGGATGCTTTGTCTCGAGTACATGAATGCCTGATTGCTGGTGTTCCAACCCCGAGGTTAAAACAAGAGGGGGGGGTATGTGACAGCAGGAAGGTAAAGTCACCTGGTTGCATCCAGGGGGGTAGATATATTTCGCCCAGATTCAGGCTTTACGCCGACTTATACAACTAGGTGGAGAGTTGTATAAGCCCAGCTGAGGCTAGTGGGCTCATGGATGACTCATACCTCTAGGGAGAGTGTGGGGCGTCGTGCAGACAGGGAGTTGATGAGACCAGCTGAAGCTTGTCAGCTCATTTAGGCCTCTATAAAAACTCCCAGATTCATTAGGTGTTTGCTCATGCCTGGACCCAGACCTGTGTGGACTGTCTAGGGAGAGTGAACCCCTGTGCGGTGAGACAAAGCCTGTGTGGCTATTTGCTTGGACATTTAAAACCAGGGACTTAGGGACTAGGACAGCACTAGGCTGATCCCAGTTGTTAGTTAGGAAACCTGTATGTTTAGTCAGAGGTCAAGTTGACCAGGATTTATTTTGTTTATGTTTCTTTTGGCTTTGCTGTGTTTTGTCACTGTAAATAGAAAATAAACCGCACCTTTTTTTTGATTTTGAAAACCACAACCTCCGTTTGCTGGGCCTGTTTTTGTGTGGGGAGCCCATCCCGGGGGTCACACACACCCGCTGCCGAGCTAACCCCCTCACAATATGTAGCGGGTGTTTGAATTTAAGGGAGGCATCTGGGTGGTAGTGTAACCCAGATGCACAAATTGCATAAGGGGCAGACGCCCTTACCACGGGGTTCAGAGTTGAGAGTTCGGAGGACTCAGCTGCACCCAGGCACCTTCAGCTCGGGTGCTGGCGTTCCAGTGCTCCAGGCCTAGGTGCCCCTTGGCCTGGCCTGAGCGAAGATGGAGTCCATCTCAGGCACCTTTAGCCTGGGGTGAGGTACTATGGCGGACACCTGGGGCTCAGTACCTTCGACTGAGTTCCGCAAGGGTGGAGGAATCTGAGGGGGGGGGGCCCTAACTCCTTGGGTGCCCGTGTCTGAGTTTGTGAGATCTGGTGTGCGGAACTTCTCTGGAGAGTCCGGCGCAGCATCGCTGGTGACAGAGAGGCCTCCGGTTTCTCCCTTGGACGGATTTCCTTCCCCTGACAGGGGTGGTGCTAGCGAAGGTAATTCATGTTCTAACTCACATAGTCAGTGGCAGTGACTATTCGCCACTGGTGATATCACAGTGGTTAGCAGGAGAAGGGAAAGGATTGTGCCTCGATCTATTCCCCATTACTACTCAGTAGAAGAAACTGTTTGTTGTTTGCCAAGAAGAATAAAACTGAGTTGGACCTATTCACTGTGTGGAACTCTGGTTACTAGGAGCAAAGGAGTCAGGAACGAAGTACTGGACTTGACTCTAGGACACCTACACAAAACCCAATCTTCTGGCCTTCACCTCTTAGCTATGGAGGACATGGGCCGTAGTGTATCTCATCCCTCCCCCCAGCACTGAGACCCCTAGACGAAGAAAGACAAGCCGAGCATGAGAAGGGGAAAGAGGGGTGAGGATGCTACACATGGGGGCATCGTGTCCGGGATGTGTGTGGTGTCTGAACTTGAATTTTGCTGCCTGGAGGAGTTCAGAGTAGGTCGGCCATATTGGCCAACGCGCCACGAGGCAACCCATAGCTGCGTAGTTCGTGGGCGGGGAGAGGAGAAAGCCCGTGAACAAGTGCAGAGTGTGGGACGAGTCTGGCCATGTGGACGTACGCACGTGGAGATTCCGGCGCATGTGGGTCAGTGCGCAATGGAGCAGCGAAGAGAGAAGATGACTTCAACCACTCCATGGATTTCAGCTTCTCCTTTCATGGACATGTCTTCTCTGGCTGCTCCGATCATGGATACGGGGATAAGACTAAGGCCCCGGGGGCGATTGGCTCTGTACACCTGCAGAGACATGGAGGCCCTCGTGTGATCTGTCCTGGCTGTTCGGGACTGGTGGTCCAGCTGAAGCCATTCGGTGATGTGAGGTCTGCAAGGAGTTTCTCTTTGAGGTGGAACCATCCACAGAAAAGCCTCGGGCTTTCCACCTCAACTACCTCACAGGGACTGCCACTCCGGAAGGAGAGATCGATGCTGGTGCGTTTTCCGTGCGCACTGATCCGGGCGAAGTGACTGCCCAAGCGGAGATGAAAAGAGAAAAATCCGAGGATGCTGCCTCGGTCACCAGCAGCTCCCTGCTCCGACCACCGAAGAGGAAAGTCGGCCTAGTGATGGCCTCGTGTGGTCGTGGAAGAGCTTCGCCCCGCTGCTTGCCTGGCCTGGATGGATGCGGAGAGCAGAGTCCTGGACATCCCTATTCTTCTGAAGGCCCAGGTGAGCCAGGGGTTGGGACTGTCTGTGTGGTTAAAAGTGGTGGAAGCCCACAGTCGGTAGAGGCCGTCAAGGGAGATAGTTCCGTGACTGGGAATTATCTGCCCGCTGAATGCTACGACACCTCCGACCTGGATTCATTGTCTGACAATGGCGATGATGGGGAGATAGATGAAATCTTCCACCAGAAGGGATGGGACAAGATGAAGCTACCCTCGTCCCGTGTCACAAGGGACCTGCCCATGTCTACTGGAGATAGTACACCATGGGTGGAGGCCTCGGTGCCTAGGGAGGAATCTGGTCTTCTGTCAGGGATTCCTCTTCTGGACTCAACATCCATTTCACCTGTTCCTGTTGCGGGAGTGCAACACAAGTCACTGCGGGCTCCTAGGCCCAGATCTACCGAGGTGGTGAACGCACCTCGTCACCCAGAAGCGATTGTTCCGCCTGGAGAAGGAGACCGGGCCACCATGCCACCTTTGTCAAGGCTGCAGCATCTCTTCGGCCAGAAGGTTGCCCAAGAGTATGGGTGGGAATACCCGTACCTGCCTCGAGAACTGCTCTACGCGGTGGAAGATTTTCGCCAAAGATGGTATGATACCTTTGTGTGGGATAAACTTAAAGTACCGCAAGCACAGCGATACCTTTCTTGTTCATCAACGGTCACCAAGAAGTTCCAGGACTGTAAAGCTAAGTGAATGCTGGGAAGGCATATCCATGCGGACAGAGTGGTGATTTGCCGCAAGGAAGAAGGAAATGCTGAGTACCATGTGGAGGCTTTGGACAGACATTTGAAGCCTGTGTTCCTGCCGCATCCAAGGTTTTACCTTTAGGAGAAAAGGAAAGACTCCTGTGTGTTCTTATTGCTGTTCATTGTAGAACTTTCCGGAGTGCCTTCACTGGAACACAAGGACTGTGCCCTAGTTTTTTTTGCATTTGGGCAGTTCTACTCTTTGAAGAAATGGGAGCTGTTATTGTTTTGTTCTCCCTCTTTCTCCCTGCACTTCAGAGAAATCAGTGACTTTGGGGTTTTAGTCAGTGTAGAGTCACAGAGAAATGATCAAGAGAGAAAAAGTTCATCTGGAAGTGATGAGTGACTTGACCGTGGCATTGTCACCAGGTGGCAGTGTTGCGCAACAATTGTTTGTTTTTTTGACATTATGCAGCACTCATTGGAGTAAAGGGGTTTCTTTTCGGATGGTCCTTAGATAGCCAGGGGGAGGGAAGAATGTAAATGTATGAGATATGTAAAGTGTTTTATTGGAAAGTTTTATAGTTGTACTGTTTTAAGTTTTCCCTTTCCCATTCAGGTCTTGGCACAATTCAGGGTTAAATTGTGTAGTTTCGTTTCTGGGCTGAACTTATGTCACCACCCTTGTGGGATGTGAGATTTTACCAGACACAGGGGACCAGTGTCAAATCACCAGGGGGAGAGTGTAGCGGGTGTTTGAATTTAAGGGAGGCATCTGGGTGGTAGTGTAACCCAGATGCACAAATTGCTAGGGGATCCGAGACCTTTTTCTGGTTCTTGGAGGACTCTGGTGGTGTGAGGTTCCTTGTGGTCCACGGGTGGCGCTGTTGCCCTGGGCCGGAGCTGAACTCACACCGCAAGACTGTACCTTTTTGTCCTCCCCTGGAGCTGGTACAGCGGGGCGGGGAACCCGCTGTGGCGCAAAAGGAGAGTGGATAAAAGGGGCGGACGCCCTTACCACGGGGTTCAGAGTTGAGAGTTCGGAGGACTCGGCCGCACCCAGGCACCTTCAGCTCGGGTGCTGGTGTTCCAGTGCTCCAGGCCTAGGTGCCCCTAGGCCTGGCCTGAGCGAAGATGGAGTCCATCTCAGGCACCTTTAGCCTGGGGTGAGGTACTATGGCGGACGCCTGGGGCTCAGTACCTTCGACTGAGTTCTGCGAGGGTGGAGGAATCCGAGGGGGCCCTAACTCCTTGGGTGCCCGTGTCTGAGTTCGTGAGATCTGGTGTGCGGAACTTCTCTGGAGAGTCCGGCGCAGCATCGCTGGTTACAGAGAGGCCTCCGGTTTCTCCCTGACAGGGGTGGTGCTAGCGAAGGTAATTCATGTTCTAACTCACATAGTCAGTGGCAGTGACTATTCGCCACTGGTGATATCACAGTGGTTAGCAGGAGAAGGGAAAGGATTGTGCCTCGATCTATTCCCCATTACTACTCAGTAGAAGAAACTGTTTGTTGTTTGCCAAGAAGAATAAAACTGAGTTGGACCTATTCACTTTGTGGAACTCTGGTTACTAGGAGCAAAGGAGTCAGGAACAAAGTACTGGACTTGAATCTAGGACACCTACACAAAACCCAATCTTCTGGCCTTCACCTCTTAGCTATGGAGGACATGGGCCGTGTTGTATCTCCCCCCAGCACTGAGACCCCTAGACGAAGAAAGACAAGCCGAGCATGAGAAGGGGAGAGAGGGGTGAGGCCGCTACATATATATGTATATATATATATATATATATATATATATATATATATACTGTATATAGTTAGGGTTATTGAGAGACGTAGGATGTAGATGTATATAATGTGCTGCAGTTGAATGGTAAAATTTCATTGGTTGGTCGTTAGGGCTCATTCATTCAAGGGCTTGCATTAATTTGCACAGAACAACACAGGCTCAAAGCAAGGGAACATAGAATTCAGTTGTTTTCTGTGTCCTGTTCACACCACATTGCTGTGCTAAAATAGGCATACAGACATGCAGCATTTATTTCGCCCATCATCTCATGTCATGTGCATTGTGGTGCAGTGAGATAAATGACTTGTTTCCATTTTGATAAAGTAAAAAAAAAAAGTAAACAGCGCCGCCCTTGCTGCCACCTCACAACAGATTCCTCTGTATTTTTTTTTATTTTAATACGTGCGTAGATTCAATTAAGTTTACAAAATGTAGTTTGAAGGAATCTCACAGACTTTTGTTTTCTCTAGTGTGGTGGTGCAAGAAAGCCACAAGTACACTAGGTGGCGCTACGTGACATACAAATGAGACGTGCAACTCCAAGGATTACAGGCTCAATAGATTTAAAAGCCCAACTCCAAGCAAGAACATTTCTGCAGTTGTTAATTAAGAGGAATGTTTACAATTTGCTAAAATAAAAGTTCATGAAAGAGAAAATCATTTAAATTATTATTTTTGACTTTTGAATTTGACCCTCCCAACTAGCAATCCTGGGTGAATCCTTATAAAGTGGGCTAAAGTGGGCACCGCTGCTGCATTGATCATCATTAGCTTACGGTCATGTATGTTTCAATAAGTATTTAACCACTAGCTGCCCAAGCCAATTCTGTCATACATGTAAAAATCTCTATTTTATTTTTTTTGCTAGAAAATTACTTGGAACCCCCAAACATGATATATTTTTTATTAAGCAGAGGCCCTAGAGAATGAAATGGTGGGTGTTGTCTTTTTTTTTATGGCACATGGTATTTGTGCAGCAGTTTTTCAAATTCTAATTATTTTTATTTTTTTAAATACCCTTTAATACCTACCGTATTTATCGGAATATAACACGCACAGGCGTATAACACGCACCCTAACTTTAAGAGGGAAGTTTCAGGGAAAAAAAATTACACAGCCCCCTGAGTATAACACGCAGGCACAGTTTACCCTCAGGGTAAAAAAGTGAGTGTTATACGCCAATAAATACAGTAAATAAAAAGACGTTACGCCGAGTAAATGTCATGCTTTAACATTGCGCACGTCTGTGGAATGCCAACAAACGACAGTACTTTCAAATACAAATGGATATATAAAAACTGCGCTCAGAGACTGAATGTGGCAGCTGGCACTTCACTAGACATATAGTACACACAACTTACATACAAAAATGAGTGCAGCGCTAAAATAGATATATGTGAAAAGATGAACAAAAAGGACCTAGGTCCCACAAGTATAATGGTCACCCGAAGTGGCAAAAGGTCCCAACGGAACGTGTGATGATCAAATTATTGAATGTATGAACCAATGAAACAGTATCATAAACAAAGATAAATGCACATAATATATAAAGTGAAAAAAAATTGTGCCTAAAAATGAAATATCACTCAAAATTCACAACATGAATCAACATTCAGTGTATAATAGTCCACTATAGGAAATGAGTCCCATGAGTTAAGAGAAGGTCACCCGTGAAAGGACACTTTTTCCCTCGTTGTGTGGTCCGCCACCATACAGTAAGATTGGCACAGTTACCAGGGAGAGCTAACCGGAAGGGGCGTGGCTTCGGGAATAGGCACACATTTTCAGTCAGATGGCGTGGCTGTGGAGTTCATGAACTTCCTTCCCATTTTGATGTGGTCTACCTTATACTGGAAGCCTGCCTTTTGAAAGTAGATCCTTTCCATCCAGCCTTGGACGGGGTGATTCCCATACCATCTTTCTGACAGTGCAGGATATTGTTGAGGTGATCCCTCATAACTGCCTGATTGACTCAATAAACACCAGTATATGAGTCCACACCTTCTGGTAAGCGTGCCAATCTTACTGTATGGTGCTGGGCCACACAACGAGGGAAAACATTTTTGTGTCATTTCACGGGTGACCTTCTCTCAACTCATGGGACTCATTTCCTATAGTGGACTATTATACACTGAATGTTGATTCATTTATGAATTTTGAGTGACATCATTTCATTTTTAGGCACAAATTTCTTTCACCCTATATATTATGGGGGTTATTTACAAAAGCCAAATCCACTTTGCACTACAAGTGCACTTGGAAGTGCAGTCGCTGTAGATCTGAGGGGAAGATCTGAAATGAGGGGAAGTTCTGCTGATTTTATCATCCAATCATGTGCAAGCTAAAATTATGTTTTTTTTATTTTCCTTGCAGGTCCCCTCAGATTTACAGCGACTGCACTTCCAAAGTGGATTTGCCTTTTCGTAAATTACCCCCAATGTGTTTTTATTTTTGTTTATGATACCATTTCATTGGTTCATACATTCAATATTTTGATCATCACACATTCCGTTGGGACCTTTTGCCACTTCGGGTGGCTATTATATTTGTGGGACCTAGGTCCTTTTTTTTCATCTTTTCACATATTTGAGTGCTGCACTCATTTTTGCACAGGAGCTCTGGCCCTATAATTATTGCTCTCACTCTGACTTTGCAGTGATACCTCACATGTGTGGTGTGATCACAGTTAACATATGCGCGCAGGACCGACGCGTGCTATCACAATGTGATGAACAACATCCCTTGCGATAGCATGGACCGTGACAGGTCTTATTTATGGAGAGATCTGGGGGTCTATTAGATATGCTGCTTTACAAGCCGGTAGAGGCTTGTAAACAAACAAACTGAAACCAGAAGTGACAAAAACGGAAAATTGAATTCAAATACTTACCGTAATTTTCCTTTCCTGACAAGCTCCATGTCAGCACAGCTGGGTGAGGCCCCACCCACCCCCTACGTAATCAGGACTTAACTATACATTTTTAACTCACCCCAGCCTCAGCATTTCGTAACTATTACTACTTAACTGGGCGGGTTCTGTGCTGACATGAAGCTCGTCAGGAAAGGAAAATTACGGTAAGTATTTGAATTAAATTTTCAGTTTTCCTGTCAGCACAGCTGGGAATTAACTAGCCACACACGAGAGGGTCATGCTTGAGATTTTTTTTTAATCCACATTGGAGGCGGAAGCTAGAACCCTCCTGACAAAATCTATGGTAGTCAGAGCCACTGGCTCCACACGATAGTGTGTCATGAAGGTATGTAGAGACGTCCATGTGACTGCCTTGCAGATCGTCTCCAAGGACACTTATCCCGCCGCTGCCCAAGAGGTAGAGACTCCTTTCGTGGAATGCGCTGTGACCCCCTCAGGCACAGGCAACCCTCTTGCTCTGTAGGCCAGAGCTATCGCTTTAACCAGCCATGTGGCGATCACTCTACCAGAAGCCCTCAGGCCCTTCCGGGCACCATTCGGGATGATGAAGAGATTGTCCGACTTCCTAAATTTGGCTGTTGCGTCCACTTAGGCTCTCAGTGAAGCTCCCACATCGAGCGGATTTGGATCCTGAGAGTTTCCTGCGAGAAACAATGGGAGAGTAATTTCTTGTGTCATATGGAAAGTAGAGGCTACCTTCGGGACAAATCCCAGCATTGGTCTGAGTACTGCTCTATCCGGGAAGAAAGAGAGGAAGGGTTCCTTAAACCCCAGTGTGGCCATCTCGGATACCCTTCTGGCTGAGGTTATTGCCATGAGAAATTCAGTCTTCAATGTGAGATGCCACAGAGAGACCGGAGAAGCAAAGGTGTCTGATGACAGGAAGTCCAAGATTAAGGGTAAGTCCCACTTCGGAAATCTTGGCGATTTCAGGCGGATGGTTGCTCTGAAGAATTGAATAACCAATCTTTCAGCGGTCCATTGGACACCAATAAAAGCCGAGATAGCAGACACGTGAGTCTTCAAAGTGCTTGTGGAGAGGCCTAGTTCCAAACCCGCCTGGAGGAACTCCAGAATGTGGCAGACTTTTGGTGAGTCAGGCAGAAAATCATGTCTGTATGCAAATTCCACAAACTTGTTCCAAGTTCTGCTGTAGGCATTGTTGGTACTGCCTTTCCTCGCCTTCATAAGGGTATTCATGACTCTGGTTGAGCAACCTAGACTGATTAGCCGAAACCTCTCAAGACCCAGGCCTTCAATTTCAGGCTCTCTGCAGCGGGTGGCAGATTGGCCCTTGCTTCAATAGGTCTGAAGTTACTGGTAGAGGGCGTGGCTTCCTGATGCTCAATGAGCGGAGTAGAGGATACCAAGGTCTTTTCGGCCAGTCTGGAATTACTGCCAGGACAGATACCCTCTCTTGTTGCAGTCTCCGCAGGAAGAGGAGGATCACCGGGATCAGAGGGAAGGCATATGCTGTTCTGAAATTCCATTCTGCTGTTAGAGCATCCACTCCTGCTGCTTGTGGGTGACTGAACTGGGTGAAGAACCATGGCAGTTTGGTGAAGAAAGAAAGTGGGCTGTGGGACTTTAAATGAGGCATGGATGGGCGTAGAAAAACAGTCTAGGATATCAAAAATGAGTAAACATCACTGTCCCGTTGGGGAATAGTCTGTAGCCATGTATACATGCTGCATAGTCAGTCTGAAGAATGGAAATTAAGGCATGGATATAAATATAAAAATGTATTGTATCATGGTAAAAGTACACATGAATCATGCAAACAAAGGCATAATGTAAATAGGGGTTATCACATAGACATGATCAAAATTCACTGTTGAGACATGGCTGAAGCAAGTAGTGACAGTTAAATGGACATACAGAAACAGTGAAATTGATTATCCAATTGAAAAGTCAAGAATACACTTAATAGATTCATAGTTGGGCAAGCTTTACTTGGCATCCCAGACCATGGACTCATGGATGGGCGTGGGAAAAAAGTCTAAGATATCAAAAATTAGTAAACATCACTGTCCCGTTGGGGAATGGTCTGTAGCCAGGTATACATGCTGCATAGTCAGTCTAAAGAATGGAAATCAAGGCATGGATATAAATATAAAAAAATATATTGTATCATGGTAAAAGTACACATAGATCATGCAAACAAAGGCATAATGTAAATAGAGGTTATCACATAGACATAATCAAAATTCATTGTTGAGACATGGCTGAAGCAAGTAGTGACAGTTAAATGGACATACAGAGACAGTGAAGTTGATTATCCAATTGAAAAGTCAAGAATACACTTGGTAGATTCATAGTTGGGCAGGCTTTACTTGGCATCCCTGAGCATGGACTTGACGCGTTTCTTGGCGTTTAAAGCCAGTCATCAGGAGTGGGGTGCATGTCATTTGACTAAAAGGGGAGAAGGATAGACAGGTCAAATAAAGTCTTGAAAAAAACGATGTCATGTTTGAAACAAAATAACAGAATCAGGTGGTCTGATACGTTACCAATGGCAAAACCCAGAATGGGGTTGTCCCAAGCATTTGAAATATGGCGTAGAGTGGTGGGGGGAAGGCCCCCCAATAAACACTTCAACGGCCCCTCAATCAAGAGGAGAGCCAAGGAGAAGATGGCATGGGACATCCATCAGGGAGGAACCCGGACAGCCACGACACAGCGCCAAACTGATGGAGAGGCACAGACAGGCTGTCCGGGTTCCTCCCTGATGGATGTCCCATGCCATCTTCTCCTTGGCTCTCCTCTTGATTTCAAATGCTTGGGACAACCCCATTCTGGGTTTTGCCATTGGTAACGTATCAGACCACCTGATTCTGTTATTTTGTTTCAAACATGACATCATTTTTTTCAAGACTTTATTTTACCTGTCTATCCTTCTCCCCTTTTAGTCAAATGACATGCACCCCACTCCTGATGACTGGCTTTAAACGCCAAGAAACGCGTCGAGTCCATGCTCAGGGATGCCAAGTAAAGCCTGCCCAACTATGAATCTACCAAGTGTATTCTTGACTTTTCAATTGGATAATCAACTTCACTGTCTCTGTATGTCCATTTAACTGTCACTACTTGCTTCAGCCATGTCTCAACAATGAATTTTGATTATGTCTATGTGATAACCTCTATTTACATTATGCTTTGTTTGCATGATCTATGTGTACTTTTACCATGATACAATATATTTTTTTTATATTTATATCCATGCCTTGATTTCCATTCTTTAGACTGACTATGTAGCATGTATACCTGGCTACAGACCATTCCCCAACGGGACAGTGATGTTTACTAATTTTTGATATCTTAGACTTTTTTCCCACGCCCATCCATGAGTCCATGCTCTGGGATGCCAAGTAAAGCTTGCCCAACTATGAATCTATTAAGTGTATTCTTGACTTTTCAATTGGATAATCAATTTCACTGTTTCTGTATGTCCATTTAACTGTCACTACTTGCTTCAGCCATGTCTCAACAGTGAATTTTGATCATGTCTATGTGATAACCCCTATTTACATTATGCCTTTGTTTGCATGATTCATGTGTACTTTTACCATGATACAATACATTTTTATATTTATATCCATGCCTTGATTTCCATTCTTCAGACTGACTATGCAACATGTATACATGGCTACAGACTATTCCCCAACGGGACAGTGATGTTTACTCATTTTTGATATCCTAGACTGTTTTTCTACGCCCATCCATGCCTCATTTAAAGTCCCACAGCCCACTTTCTTTTTTCATTTTTAATGTACCAGGGATGGAGGCATGGTTATGGCATCTATGGGTCTCAATGGGTCACCTGCCTTTTCTTTTCATGGCAGTTTGGTGTTGGTGGCAGAGGCAAATAGGTCTACTTCCGGAAGGAAGGCCCATGCCACCAGGCTCCGGAAAATCTGTGGGGACAGGGCCCACTCGTTGTTGTCCAAGTCCGCTCAGGTAGTCTGCTTGAGTGTTCAGATGTCCAGGTACATACACTGCTTGTAGAAACTGTAAATTGGCCTGAGCCCAGTCCATGATCGGGGTCACCTCCCTCAGGAGGGTACTGCTGCGAGTGCCCCCTTGCCTGCGGACGAAAGCCTCTGCCGTCACATTGTCTAGTTTCAAAAGGATGGGCGCTCCCTGAATCTGATTCCTGAAGGCCAGGAGGGCCTGGAAGGCTGCTCTCAACTCCAATATGTTGGAGACTACGTCGGTCGCCTGGAAAGTCCAACGGCCTTGGGTCCACTGGTCTTTGTATAGGGCTCCCCAGCCCAGGCCGCTGGCGTCCGATTGAATTATTTGCCATCTCGTCGTGAGTAAGCAATGGCACCGGGTAAGATTCTGTTGTCTTGCCCACCAGTCTAAATTGACCTTCATCTGGGCTGTGATTTGTATTCTCCGACCAAAATTCCCCCGATTTCCATTGATCCAGGAGACCCATTTGGAATAGTTGAGATCATTATGCCTAGAAGTCGCATGCACTCTATTGTCGGCATATATGCTTCCTTTCGAGCCTCTGACATTGTTTTTAGTATACCGTACATCTTGTCCCTGGGCAAAGTCACTGATGCCCTTTGGGTATCTATCTTCGCACCTAAGTACACCAGATATTGAGTCGGCATGAGTTGACTCTTCTTTCGATTGATTAGCCATCCAAAGCTCTCTAGTGTCAACAAGGTTGTGTTCCAGTGTATTAGGAGCGTGTCCCTGTCTTGGCTCAGCAGTAAGATGTCATCCAAGTAATGGTGTATGCGAATTCCTTGCAGTCGTAGGTGTGCCACCAGAGCCACCAGAACCTATGTGAATACTCTGGGGGATGTGGTCAGCCCGAAGGGTAGGCACACAAATTGATAGTAAAGTTGTCCAATCGCGAACCGAAGGAATCTCTGGTAGTACGGAGCCACAGGTACATGGAAGTACGCATCCCTGAGATCCACCGATAGTAGCCAATCCCCTGGTTGGACAATTTTTAGGATTGTCTGGAGCGACTCCATCCTGAACCGATCCTTCTTGATGGATCTGTTGAGATACCGGAGATCTATTACTGGCCTCCACGTCCCCGATTTCTTTTGAACCAAGAATAGAGGCGAGTAGACCTTGGAAAAACAATCCCGTTGAGGTACTGCGATTATTGCTTCTTGATCCAGGAGGGTCTGAATGTAATTCCAAAAGACCTCCCGTTTTTCTTTCTCTGGGGGCATTCTTGTTGAGACAAAGGCTCTGCGGGGTCGGTTGAGGAATTTCCAGTTGTGCCCATACCTGATGGTCGATATCACCCACGGCTCCTTTATCTTTTCTGCGCACACTTGACGGAACCTGAACAGCCTGGCTCCCACCCGGCAAGTGTGAGCCGATGTGTAGTCAAAAGGACTTCCGGGCTTGTTGTCCCCCGGAGGGGGCTGGTCCTCCAGATTTGCGGTTTGTCGCCGAGTTTGGCCACTGACGGCGAAACTCCCTTCCTGGCTTGTAGGACCTGGTGGCTCTGCCTCTAGGTCTTGCCGTACTTCTGAAAGTTGTGTTTTTCTTATGAAGCAACATCTGATCCTGTGGGATGAATCCAGATTTTTGCCCAGTCGCTTTCGCAATAGCCATGTCAAGCTTATTCCCTAACAGGGAGTGACCCTCGAAAGGTATTTTGCACCAACCTTGCTTGGACGCAGGGTCTGCCACCCAGGGCCTGAGCCACAGGTCTCTTCTGGCAGTCACCGCATTTAGCATGACTCTTCCCAGAATTTTGATTATATCGATGGATGCTTCAGCCATAAATGAAGCTGTTAGCTTCAGATTTGCTAACGAGGCTAAGACCTCAGCTTTGCATAGGTCATTTTCCACCGCCCCTTCGGTCTTTGTACCCAGACCTCCATGGCCTTAGAGATGGTGGCCAAAGCCATCGTCGGTCTACATGCTCCACCGGCCAATGTGTAGATCTTTTTAAGATCCACTTCCACCCTTCTGTCTAGAACGTCTTTGAAGGTCACTGCGTCATCCAGTGGCAGGGTCACATGCAGGGGGCTCCTCCAGAACCTTCACTTTTTCCATCTGAAAAGGGTACATCTTTGCGAACTGATTTTTGAAAATCCCTTTCTTGTCTAAGCTCTTACACTCGTCAGAGATTATGTCTTGGATCTCATCCACAAAGGGAAAGTTCACTGCCTCTCATTTCATGTTAGCAAATAATTTCCTTTGCTTCTTCTGCGGTTCTTCTGCCGCATCTTCCCACAGCAAGGTCTGCCTAATTTCTTTCACAAAAGGTGGGACTAATGCAAAATCAAACCCATCATACTGGTCATCCTCCTCTTTGCAGAGGATGCATCCGAGGCTTCTGCTTGTGGTTGAGCTTGTGTCTCAGGGTTATCCTGAGCAGTTGGATGTCTTTGAGGTGACAGGGGGTGAGAGGTAGAAGGAACTGGGGCAGTTGACACTTGTGTCTGCGTTGCAAACGACTGCAGTGTATCCTCGAACGCCTTTTTCATCAATGATACTAGCTCAGTTTTATCAGATTCACGGCCCTTCGTCGCCTCCTTGAAGCAGTCCGCACAAGCCATCTTCCCGGCTAATGCCTTTTTGGGGCAGGCCCAGCAACCTCCTCGCCTGGGCTGATCATAATGTGAATCCTGGCGATGACACGACGGAGAGCGGTGATGCCTTGAAGTAGAGCGAGAGCGCGAGATTTCTCTTCTACCGTGAGAGCGCCGATCTTCCTGTGAGGACGAACGTCTCCTATTCCTTCCCGAGCTTCCATCCTCTGATCGTCGAGAAGAGCCATGACCATGACCTGAGGAGCTGGAGCAGCACAGATAGGTGTGAGAAAATGCTAGTGATGCATGTAATCATCGGTATCTCCCCTACCTTCTTTGCAATCGCTGATCTTTACAGGGGGTAGGCATTTTGGTTCTGTTGTAAAAAAATAAGACATGTTATGTCCTGCATATGTATTAAAACTGGTGATGTGTAGGAGTGAATCCTGCCATTCGCAAGCCATACCTGAGGAGAGGGTGAGTGCAGCACAGGCAGCCTAGCACACTGAGCGCTGTCCACTGCAACAGCAACAATTGAGCAGCAGTTCCCTGAAGGCTTGCTCCACCCCCTCCTCCCCTGATTGGCTGGGCGGCTATACACATGCTCAGAGTAAGCTGCCTCATAAAAGGCAGAGAGTGAGCGCGGCTCGCTCTTAACAGGCACCATAAATCGATCCAAGAGGAGAGACACAGCACACCACCAGCTCCCCCAAGTTGCCTGTTTAAGCCACCCCGAGGATCAGCAGTGGGGTTCCCTGACCAAGTTACCATTGGTATCTTACAACGCAGGGACCGCGTCCGGCAGCAGACACATCCGGATGGACCGCCAGTAGTTTATACCAGCTAGGAGGGGAGACAACGTTAGTTCTGACCTACGAGGAAGAAAAAGGAACGCTGAGGCTGGGGGTGAGTGAAAAAATTATAGTTAAGTCCTGATTACGTAGGGGGTGGGCGGGGCCTCACCCAGCTGTGCTGACATGGAGCCGTCAGGAAATCCCTAATGCTTCCGGTTTCTGACGTCACACAGTGAGAGGAACAACATCCATTCCTCTCACTGTGTCCAGGGAAGACAATGGTGCCCGTCGTTTCTTTACTGGGCTCCCTGATCAAACGGTAAAGCCAGCGACGGGAGGTGAGTGGGGCCTCCTTCCGCAGTCTAAGAAAAGTAATCCAGCGGCTGTATTAGCTTTACCGTCTACGAAATCGATCACTGTAAAAAAATTATACCAGGATCACGGGTGCAGCCTCAACCATGATCCTGGTATAACTGGTTCATAATGAGGCCGTATATATAAATATGGTGGTATTGAAGTGGTTATAATCGTTATTGAACTTTTCTAATGTAGCGCCTCCTCACTCCCCTCTTTGCATCAGCTTGTCTGTCTCTTGTCTAGGGGTACCTTAGAGGAGAGAGAGCGGGGTCACCACGCCAAGCCTTCACCACAGATGTCTGTGCGGTGTAAGCAAAGTTCTTTCTTTACCTTCGGGTCAGTGTTGTGCACCTGGAGTTACTTTGAACAATGTCCGCCAGAAAAGAGCCCACACCATTAAAGTCCAACACTCCTTTATTCTTCTCGAGTGAACAGCACAATCAGTTAGACTCCCTTAAAGAACAGAACAAACAAGGAGGTGTGGATGCGAGTAGGCCCAGACACAATTGACTCTCCACTTTCCTCCCTGAAAGTGGGTTGCGGTCTCGGAGCGGGGGGGGGTTTCCTTCCAGGCGGTCTCCGATGGGAGGCTCACCTGTCACTGGCAATCTGCTGCACCCGGTCTTCAAGTGAGTATCTCCCCCCGGTCCATTACGCCTTCCGGATTCGGGTACCCAATCCTTGGGTTCCCTAGGACCTCCTTCCCTCGCGGAACTCAGTGTTGGGCACTGAGCTCCAGACCTCCATCTGAGTACCTCACCCCAGGCTAAAGGTGCCTGGGATGGAACATGACCTCCGAACGTCCTCTAGGCCTAGGCCGCCTAGAGGACCGACACGAACCACTGCCCTCAGGCTGAAGGTGCCTGGGACTCGACCCCGTGACAAAGATGGCCGGCCCCTTTATACCCTCTCCCAGCAAGCACGGCGGGTTCCCCTCCCCACCATACCGCTGCTGAGGGAGGACAAAAAGGAGGCACGGCACACAGCAATGGTTCAACCCCAGCCAAGGGCGACAGCGCCACCTGCTGGGCTGCAGGGAACTGCACATCGCTGGTGTCTCTGCCAGTTTTAAATACACAGAAAAGTGTATACCCCCTACACTCTCCCCCTGGTGGTTTGACACTGGTCCCCAATGTCTGGAGCAAACTATGCCCTCAACGGCTCACATAGTCCAGTCCAGAAACCAACTATAAATTGTACAAAAATAAAACTTTTTGAAAAACTTGATCAACTGGAGAAACTGTGTCTGAGCCCTATATAAAAGGGAAGGGAAACAACAACATTTAACCATAACTTTTGAATCACATATTCATTTTACACTTTTCCCAACCCATCCTGACTAAGACCCACCCCATACTCAGTGGTCTTGATGGGATGCTCTCCTGCAGAGGGAAAAGAAAGAGAATTAACACACATAAATCCTGACACATGTATTCGTGTGAGAGAAAATAAACTTCTCCGTGAAGAAATCCCTTTTCTCCAAAGAGTGAGTGTGTGAAAAGTGTTAACGGTGCGCAACACTGCCACCTGGTGACAGCATCGCGGTAACTGAACTCGTGGAACTTTTCTTCTTCTCTTGAGCCCTATCTACCCCAGAGTCCATGATCTCTTGCTGGAAAGTGAAGAACAAAACAGGAACAGTCCTTCATTCCTCTGGGTAACAAGGACAACGGGCCCCAGAAAGTTCAGCAGCATACAACAAGAACGGAGTCTTTTCTCTCCTACAGATAGAAGCGGGGATGCGGCAGAACAAGTGGCTTCAAGTGCTGGTCCATGGTCTCCAGATAATATTCTACATCTTCCCCTTCCTTGCGCCAGATCAGCACCTTGTCTGCATGGATGTGCCGTCAGAAAACATCCACTCTGCCTTGCAGTCCTTAAAACGCTGAGAGGCCTTGGAAGAGCATGCCAGGTACCTGCGGGTGTGTGGAACCTGAAGGTGGGTCCACACAAAGTCATTGTACCAGCGCTCCCGGCACACTTCCACCTCATAGAGCAACTCCTTGGTATGGATATGGATACTCCCATCCGTACTCCATCCGTACTCTGCAGCAACCTTCTGGCCAAATAGGCGTTGTAGTATCGCCAAAGGAGGCATAGTAGCTTTGTCCCCTTCGCCAGGTAAAACTATTGAGTCCGGGTGGCGAGGGACCTTGATCACATCTGATCTGGGCATAGGTGCCCGCAACAGCAGTCTCTTTTCCCCGGTCTTAGGTGTAGGTGATACCGGGGATGTAGAGGCAGGCTGGGGACGGGACCCCTCTTCAGGCGCTGGTGCCTCAACCCTTGTGTGTACTATCCCCTGTAGACATGGGTGGATCCCTGGTTCTGCGGGATGAGGCGAGGGCAACTTTGTCCCAGCCCTTTTCTGCAAACAGTTCGTCAATAGCAACGTCGTCTCCCATATCCGAGAGCGACTCCAGGTCAGAGGTGTCACACTCCTCCGTGGGCAGGTACCCTGTAGTGGAGACAGAGTTTTCACCTCTTCCCACACACCAAATCTCTCCGCCTGGCCTACCTCGGACTTTACTTGAAGCGAGACGTCCGGGACTCCTGCCGACGGATCCATCCGGGCTGGGCGTAAGCGGGCGAGATGGTCCACCACAACCGCTGGTCGGGGCTACCATACCGGTCTTTCTCTTCGGTGGTGGACGCTGCAAGACAGTGGTGACCGAGTCAGCATCCTCGGATTTCTCCCGTTGAGTTTTCACGACCTCCTCCGCGGGCGCTGCAGGGGGTGCATGTGTGATAGGGGGAGGAGGTAAGAAAAAAAATGTAAAATATATATTAATTAAATCTAGTATACTTTGATTATGTGAAAGCATTTGACACAGTTCTCCACCCGTACGGTGTTTTCCCCCAAAAATAAAACTGGGTCTTATATTAATTTTGGCTACAAAAAACACACTAGGGCTTATTTTCAGGGGATGTCTTATTTATTTACAGTATGTACAAAAAACTTCCTGTGTAATCCTAAAAATAAACCTTCGTTAAAATCATGTAATCTGTTCTTTAAAAAGATTATATAATGCGCTGTGTGTCTCCTTGTGTAACTTTATTGTGGAAAGTACCTTATTTACAGCTCTGCTGGGCGCTCACGTGACCCGCTGGAGTTCTTCTTCCCCCGCTCCAAATACTGCAGAGAGAGGGACTGAGATCCTCGCTGCTGTTAGCCCGCTCCGATCACTGCAGAGGGAGGAGCTGCTGACATTAGCCGAGAGGAGAAGAGCTTAGGCAGGTCACGATGTAAATCGTGTACGGCGATGTAAATACAATATTTTCCAATAATAAAGTTACACAAATAGACCCACTGCACATTATATAATCTTTTTACAGATTACATGATTTTACAAGGACTTTAACTAGGGCTTATTTTCAGTATATGACTTATATTGCAGCCATCCCAGAAACTCAAGCTAGGTCTTATTTTCGGGGTAGGGCTTATTTTCAGGCAAACACGATATGCAAGTCAAAAGTCTACAGACTTGGAAAAATCAGTTTGTAAATGGATAGAAAACTGTCTAAATGATCGAATTCAGAGAGTAGTGGTAAATGATTCTTACTCTGAATGGTCTAAGGTTGTCAGTGGTGTATTCCAATGTTCAGTGTTGGGACCCTTACTTTTTAACATATTTATAAATTCTATGTAGTTTGGGATTAAAATTACAATTTCAGTTTTTGCAGATGACACCAAGCAATGCAGTGGAATAACATCCTTACAGGATGTGTCCAATTTACAAGCCGACTTCAATGCACTAATGTCTAGTTGCGTTTCAAATGAGGTTTACTGTTGATAAATATAAATTGAGTAGATAAACTTGGACGTGGGCCTCGTCCAATAGAATACACCAAAAATTAGGTAAATACTGGGGTGAAATTTTTGCTTGATAAATATAAAGTTAAGCATTTGGGGGCTAAAAACATGTATGAATCATACATAGAGAACAGCTGGTGGAGTCAATGGTGGAGAAGGATCTGGGTGTTCTGGTAGATCATAGATTGCAATGCTAAGCTGCAGTTTCTAAAGCTAGCAAAATACTGTATATACTCGAGTATAAGCCGACCCGAATATAAGCCGAGGCACCTAATTTTACCACAAAAAAAATGGGAAAACGTATTGACTCGAGTATAAGCCTAGGGTGTCCATCTGCATGCCTAACTGTGCCTCACTTTGCCTCACTGTGTCCATGTGCATGCCTCACTGTGCCCATGCCTCACTGTGCCCATGCCTCACTGTGTCCATGACTAGACTGACGCTTAACATGGGAGTCTATAGGAGGGGTGCCCGGCTTTGAAAAATCAGTGCTCCCCGGCCGTAGGTCCCCCAGACAAAAAACTTTGCACACTTATAGAGAAGAAATTGGGCTACATGTGTACCAAGTTTCGGGTCCAGGGGACCTACGACCGGCCGGTACTGGGTCCCCAAAGTTACCGGAGAAATTACCATTTAATATGGGAGTCTATGGAAGGGGTGACGGCTTTGAAAAATTGGTGCTCCCCGGCCGTAGGTCCCCCGGACAACAAGCTTTGCACACTTATAGAGGAAGAGTGAGGCTACATGTGTGCCAAGTTTGGGGTCCAGGGGACCTACGTCCGGCCGGCACCCGGTCCCCAAATCCGGGAGATCAGGTGCAAAAAGGTGACTCGGGTATAAGCCGAGGGGGGCATTTTCAGCACAAAAAAATGTGCTGAAAAACTCGGCTTATACTCGAGTATATACCGTACTTTCTAGGATTGACAGAGGTATAAACTGCAGACAGAGTGACATCATTTTGCCCCTGTACAAATCATTAGTAAGACCTCATCTGTAATATGCAGTTCAGTTTTGGGCACCAGTTCATAAAAAGCATATCGGGGAACTGGAGAAAGTGCAGTGAAAGACAACCAAACTGATAAGAGGTATGGAGGAACTTAGCTATGAGGAAAGATTATCTGAACTGAAGGGGGATATAATCACCATGTATAAATACATTAGTGGTCTATAAAGTGAACTTGGTTTGGAGTTATTCATGTTAAGGCTTGATTCACACCTATGTGTGCGGGTGCGGTAATCGCAGTGCACGCAACCACCAGCAGTTAAAACGCGCTGCTATGAGAACGTGTAGGGCTGCCATTCATTCTGAACAGCACCCTAGCATATGTAAAAACGCAGCGTGTTTGCGGGTGCAAAAACCGCAGGGAAATCGCATGTTCAAAATTACTATGCAGTTTCCCTGTGGGCTACATTTTGAAAAAGGTGCATGCACTGTTTTCTGTGGGAAGGCATGGCAGCTCGTTCAAATGAATGGGCTGTGCAAATGTGGGTCGCAGATATGTAAACCTAGGGTGCTTACAAAGGACAAGGGAGCAGTCTTTATGTCTGTAAGAAAAGAGATTTAACCTTCACACACAGAAAGGCTTCTTCACAGTAAGAGCTATAAAAATGTGGTATAGACTCCCTCAAAAAAACATTTTTGGTCAGCCCAGTAGATTCTTTTAAAAACAACTGGATGCATTCCTAAATGCACAAAATATACCAGGATATTAACATTTATATGTAATAATACCAGAGATTGTCGATTCAGAGTTTGCTTGGGGGATCAGGAAGGATTTTTTTTTCTCTCTGGAGATAATTGGCTCATGCTTTACCTACGCCACCCCCCCCCCCCTCCCTAACACCACGCTGTCCTCAATATCCACGCGCCCGGCCCCTTTCAGGATGCGGGGGCATTAATTCCTATGGGGCGAGGGGATTTGAAGCAGATGATTAGAGCCAGAGGCTCTAATAGGCTTAAAAAAAGGGTGGGCTCGGGGCGAGATCCCACCCAGTTGTGTGACGATAATGAATGAATTTTCGCTATTTTCACACTAAATCTTCTCCCCGCCAATCAGGAAGCAGATGTGAGACCTGTTTCCCAAAACGTCAGGCGATTCTATTGGAGGCCTGACGTGGTGCCAGGGAGGAAGCCGCTGGAGCCAGAGAGGAAGCCCAACAGCCTGGAGCCTCTGCCCGGACCCCGCTAGCCTGGAGTCACTGCCCGGACCCTGCACCCGCTAGCCTGTAGCCGCTACCCGGACCCCGCTAGCCTGAAGCTGCTGCCTGGACCCCGCACCAGCTAGCCTGGAGCCACTGCTCGGACCCCGCACCTGCCAGCCTGGAGCTGCTGCCCAGACCCAGGCAGCCTGGAGCTGCTGCCCTCACCCCGCCGCGCTGGATGACACCTCCATCTATCTGGATATATCTATCCAGGTAAGTGCCCGACCAACCGGTAGACGTGCGCACGGGGCGGTTGTTAGTGCCGAGTTGCCGGGAGGGGTGGTTGTTTGCCAAACAAAAATCCCATGAGTTGCCACTGCTTGGTAGAACCACCTTTGTCTGAAATTACAGCTGCAAGTCTTTTTAGGTATGTCTCTACCAACTTTGCACATCTAGAGAGTGAAATTTTTCCACATTCTTCTTTGCAAACTAGCTCAAGCTCTGTCAGATTGGATGGAGAACATCTGTGAACAGCAATTTTCAAGTCTTGCCACAGATTCTCAATTGGTTTTAGGTCTGGACTTTGACTGGGCCAATCTAACACAAGAATATGCCTTGATCTAAATCAGGGGTGCCCAACCAGTGGCCCGGGGGCCACATGTGGCCCACGGAGCCCTCTGATGTGGCCCGCGACCTCCTGCTCTGGAATGGAATAGAATACTGTTATTAAAGGTCAGTTTATTACTAAAGCCACAATGTATATATGGGCATATCTGTTCTGCAGTGGTTACTGGGCTGCTTTCAAACTGATCCGCAGGTGCAGAGCAGTTTACCTGTGGGTTACCTGCACTGAGCCATAGACTTCTGTTATTACCTGCGAGTTTGGTGAGCTTTCTAAAGCCCTGTACACACGGGCGAGAATCCCGTCAGGAAAAAAACATAGTTTTTCCTGACGGGAATCCTGGCAAGCTTTTCTTGCCAAGCCGTGTGTACACCCGCACATTCAAAAGAACAGCGGTTTATTTAAGCTCAAGAAGAACATGCTGTCACTGTCCTAGCACTGTGTCAATGTCCACCAGTGTGCTCCTGGGCCCCAGTTGTCGGCGTGTTCTGTTTGTTGTTGTCTTTATCACTATTAGCACTACGTTCAGCCTTCCTGCCTGCTTCAGTTTAGCCTTGTCCAGCCTGCTGCTGTCGAGAGCGCTACAGTTCACTCCAGTACTGCCCAGTTGGTGCAGTCCTGTCCCCCACAGTCAAAATCCACTGGGGTGCAGTCTTCTACAGTCTGGTCTGCTACAGTTCATTCCAATAATGCCCAGTCTGCTTCATTTGAGTCCACTGTTGTCTAGTCTGCTACAGTCTATTCCTCTACAGTTGAGTCTGCTACAGTCTAGTCAACCATAGTCCAATCTCCTCCAGTCCTTCCAGCTACAGTCCAGTCCACTACTGAACACACTGAACACTCTGCTGTAGTCTATTCACTTCCATTCGCTTTCCTGGAACCAAACTACCCTTCCGTCCGTAAATACCTGTTAGGTGACCTGAGGGTAGCTTGCAGCTAAGTTCAAACTCTTGTGAGGATGTCCCAGGTGGAACACCAGTTGCCTCTTTAGATTCCATAGATCATTGCATATTGGGAGAGATTGGAAGCCTTCACTTCTTGCCATCAGTGTTGGTCATCTTACTTTAAAAAAGTAATTAGTTACAGTTACAAATGACTTCTCCCAAAAAGTAATTGCGTTAGTAACTCAGTTACTACATTGAAAAAGTAATTAGTTACTCTGCAAAATAACTGACTTTTTTTTTTAAGGGCACATAGCACATCAGGGCATGGGGCACATAGCACATCAGGGCACATAGCACATCAAGGCACATAGCACATCAGGGCATGGGGCACATAGCACATCAGGGCACATCAGGGCATGGGGCACAGGGCACATAGCACATCAGGGCACATAGCACATCGGGGCACATAGCACATTGAAGCACATAGCACATCAGGGCACTGGGCACATCAGGGCACGGGGCACGTAGCACATCAGGGCATGGGGAACATAGCACATCAGGGCACATAGCACATCAGGGCATGGGGCACATCAGGGCATGGGGCACATAGCACATCAGCGCATGGGGCGCACAGCACATCAGGGCGCACAGCACATCAGGGCACATAGCACATCAGGGCACATGATAGCACATAGCACATCAGGGCATGGGGCACATAGCACATCAGGGCATGGGGCACAGGGCACATAGCACATGAGGGCACATCAGGACATGTGGCACATAGCACATCAGGGTGGGGCACATTGTTTACCAGCCATGCAGAGTAGCGCAGGAAGCATGTGTAATAAGTTCTCTCTCATGTCACGGCACTGACGGCAGTCACGCTACTCCCCGGCGGCCCCTCCTCTCTTCTCGTCCATCCCAGATGATGTCACAATCAAATGGGGATGGACGAGAAGAGAGGAGGGGCCGCGGGGAGCAGCGTGACTGCCGTCAGTGCCATGACATGAGAGAGACCCGGTCATAGAGGAGAGGAGGAATTACACTACTGCCATCTAGTGGCGGTAGATGTAATTGGGGTAACGCCGCCCAAGTAATGGTAACTGCGTTACCATGAGGGGAAGAGTAATCAGTTAGATTTCTCGTTACCCTCTAAAGCAGTGGTTCTCAACCTTGCTAGTGCCGTGACCCCTAGATAAAATTTCCCAAGTTGTGGGGACCCCTAACAGTAAAATTTTCATAGTGTTGGGTTGTCAGCACCCAAGGCAAGACAAGTAATTTGCGCCCACTAACCCACGGACATTTAGTGCTCCCTGAGTCCCTTAAACTCATACATTATTAAAACCCCTTATGGTACATTTTAGGTTGTACCACTCCTTCTTTGTTCTCCTTGCTTTCCTTTTATCTCTCTCTATCCTAATTTCTTGTTCCCCCCCATCCCTCTCTCTAGCCATGTTTCTTGTTCTTTCTCTCCCTTTTTCTTTGTTCCTCCCCCTATTTTCCTCTTCCTTCCATGTATTCTCTATTTTTATTCCTTCTCTTACTCCTTGGTGGGGGGGGGGGGTAATGGGATGGGTGTGGCAGTGCTTGGGGGGAGGTGAGATCAATGGCAGTGCTGGGGGAGTTCTGATCAGCCAACTTAGGTGCACTTGATCAAGGTCATCTGCTGATCTGAGAACTGTAGTGGGGACTTTTAATGGCAACTATAATCACAGGTAGTGTTATTCACTGTCTCCGGCTTCACAGTGTCTCCAGCTCTGTGGTGTCTCGCAGCAGTGACACCTCTGTCGAAATCAGGAGGAAGGGTCTCCTCCAGCCCCTCCCATTTCACATTCCTCACCAGTCAGCTGACCTCTAGTCTCTGCCCCCCAGTCATGCCGTGAACTGAATGGGCGGCTGCAAAGAGGCTGAGTGGGCGCCCGTGGACTCCAGGACAAGCCCAGCTGGGTGGCTGCGAAAAAGGCTGGGAAAGCAGTGCGGGCTTCAGGAACAGCCCAGGATTCGGTGACCCCCGGCAAATCGTCATTCGACCCCCGAGGGGGTCCCGACCCCCAGGTTGAGAACCACTGCTCTAAAGTAACTGCGTTACGCAACTCTGTTTATTCTAACTCAGTTACTTACATCACTGCTTGCCATACTGGCTTATTTCAATTGATAGATTGAACTGCAATTGTGATATTGTATGAGAATTGATGCCACTGGTTGATCATCCACATATACACAATTAGTGTTTTATTACTACTCTATTTGTAAATTGTTATGAAGCATAGCTTTGTACTAGGTTTTTGATCACTGTATGGGGACATTGTTGTCATTTTATTAATACTGTGCGATTTTTTTTTTTTAGGGGTGATGGAAATCCATTATAAGAATATAATGTGCTTTTGATAACATCTTTTGAACTACCTTATTGACATTTACACACTCAAGGGAATTAGTCAAAACAATGACTCATTACTGTGACTTATTCTTTATTGGACAGCTGAGTCAAAGATTGCAGTCAGGCAAACTAATGCCTCAAAGCAGGTAGCATGTGTTGTGCTGGCTCTTTAGCTAACCCATGGTGCAATGGGAATCTTTTTTTTGTGTGTGAAATGTTTTTTTTAAACAAAAATTGGCTGAACAATTCCATCTCTTTTAACCTTGATTCACACAATAAATTTGGAATGGGTTTAAATCCCACCGCATTCACCAAAGTTGTGCATGCACCAATTTTAGTAACGCACTGCAACCGCATTGTGTGGTGGTTTTGTACCATGTGATCTGGTGCAGGCAAACGTACTGTGTTTGTGACCTGCATTTGGGGTGTCGTTAACATTGCACTAGAAGTAAGATATACCTGCGCTCAAATCCCAATAGCCTCTACTGTACTGTATGTAATCTATCAGGTGCTAAGGGACATGACCACATGTTATTCACTGATTCACTGACGATTTTTACATATATTTATTGTGTTTTTGACCCTTATGGTAATATTATCCTTTATATAACACAGTATTTACAAGGGCAGTGCGATTTGAATACTGTGTAGGAAATGCACACAGATCGCGGGTTTCCCGAACCGAATTCTAGTGTGAACTAAGGCTTAATATGTTGGGGAGGGTAAATTACTGTTGAGTGACAAAAAATATATAGTATAGTATTCTTCGTAAAAGCTTTGTGTTGGGTATCACCAATATATACCACATGAATTTTTGTGTTCTGTCTGATTTTCTGAAGACAGGACTTCAGAATTAATACAGAGATCAGATCAGGGTTGACAGGGAACACCCCTGTGTCACCCAATTGGTTATTTTAAAGGGATGAAAAAGGGGTACCGTATATACTCGAGTATAAGCCGACCCGAATATAAGCCGAGGCATCTAATTTTACCACAAAAAACTGGGACCCCTGACATCTCCCCTTTGAGACAGAGAAAGGGACTAAGGACAGAGATTCCCCAGTCCTTTTCTCTGTAGCCTCAACTGCACTGCAGATGAATGGAAAGGAGACAGAGGCTCCTCCATTCATAAACTGAGACAATGTAATACAGTTACTATGCTCAGTTATGAATGGACAGTCAGTGACCACTGACTGTTCATTCGGAAAAGGGCTCCTTCCTCCGCTCTCGATCCTAACAGATGGGGGACATGAGCGGTACATGGAGGGAGACAGGAGCGGAGCACAGCAGGGGACCGGAGCGGTACATGGAGGGGGACAGGAGCGGAGCACGGCGGGGGACAGGAGTGGAGCATGGCAGGGGACCAGAGTGGTACACAGAGGGGGACAGGAGCGGAGCACAGCAGGGGACCGGAGAGGTACATGGAGGGGGACAGGAGCGGAGCACGGCAGGGGACCGGAGCGGTACATGGAAAAAAAACACATGATACAAATGTGTATCAAAATAAAACACATGATGCAAATGTTATAAATTGACTTGCAGTTCAGTGAGTAAAATAAGTATTTGAACCCCAAGCAAAACATGACTTAGGGAGCGTGTCCTGGCTATGGAGGAGTGAGGACGTGCTTTGCCTCAGCTCCGGGGCCACTGCTGCCTTTCTCACAGCTCCCGCGGGAGAGCTTGCAACCCAGTAGACCTAAACAGCCCTAAACCGAGGACTGACCGCTCCCAGCAGGGGCAGATGGAGTCCTTCTTTCCCGTGACCCACCTCCAAGATGGAGCCAGCGCAGAAGGCCGCAAAGGCCTCCCAGCATACCACGGCTCCGCTCCAGAGGATTGCAGCTTTCTCGATCCCCTCTCCACGGTGACTCAGCCCCTCCAGCCTCCCCTGGCTCTAGTTTCCCCTGATAGGGGCTCTGAGATCGCGGACCTCCTGGCTGAATGCATTACACAGGACCGACAGATTGAGACTTTGCTATGTCAGTTGGATGATGTCGAGAACCGCAGGCGGGGATCAAATATCCAAATCCGTGACCTGCCAGATGCCACAGCTCCTAGAGACATTATCCCTACTTTAGTGGACATATTTAGAGAAATACTGGAACTGCCTGCTATGGCTCCCATTGAGATTGGTCGTGCCCATAGGGCACTAAGGCCCCTTTCTCAAGACATGGACAATCCTAAGGCTATCATCTGTAAGCTGCACAAATATCACATTATGCAGAAAATGCGTGGAAAACCGTTCTTTGACACCTATTCTTCTATTAAGATATTTCCAGGCGTACTCTCATGCAGCACAGGGCGCTCTGCCCCCTACTGGCCACTATCTAGGAGGCAGGCCTGACCTATTGGGGTTTTCCCTTCTACCTACAGGTGACCAATGGCAGACCGGTCACGCTACGTACTAAGGATGATCTTCCACACTATTGTCCACTCTTGAGTTTGATCCAGTCGACTTTCCGGATTGGGGGGATCGTCGGATTCCCCTACTGTTCAGCTCCCTCAACCTTGGCTGCCCGCTAAGCATAGGAGTCGCAAAAAGGGGCCTTCCTGGGCCTGTTCACCCCCCCGAGACTGATGGGTTCCATTTTTTGGTAGCTCCTACCATCTGTTAAAGTTGATCTTGTACTCTGCCCCCTTCATTAGGATTATATATATATATACAGTGGGGCAAAAAAGTATTTAGTCAGCCACCAATTGTGCAAGTTCTCCCACTTAAAAAGATGAGAGAGGCCTGTAATTCTCATCATAGCAACAGTGTGTGACAACCTTGTGAAGACTTACAGAAAACGTTTGACCTCTGTCATTGCCAACAAAGAATATATAACAAAGTATTGAGATGAACTTTTGATATTGACCAAATACTTATTTTCCACCATAATTTGCAAAAAAAATCTTTCCAAATCAGACAATGTGTTTGTTTGGATTTGTTTCCACATTTTGCCTCTCATAGTTGAGGTATACCTATGATGACAATTATAGGCCTCTCTCTTATCTTTTAAGTGGGAGAACTTGCACAATTGGTGACTGACTAAATACTTTTTTGCCCCACTGTATATATATATATATATATATATATATATATATATATATTAGGATCCATACTATCTGAGTAATTCAGAGACTGCTCCTGGTGGTGTTTATGGCCCCTCTCATGTTGGCACACATTCCCCACGTAGGCCCTACCTCTATGGGTATAGATCCCTATTGGGACCATGGATTGTGACTTGGGGCCCTCTCCCTAGTGGAGAGGTGTCCTGCGCCTAGCCTACAGCTATTTAGAATGTTGGTTTGGATATTATTATCCTGTTCTGTTCTTTACGTCTTTTATGATAATTTTCCATGTTCATTTTTTCCCCTCATTTTTCCTATTTCTTTCTCTGTTACCAGGAACTGCCTCTCGCTTCACCACCCACACCAAGCTCGTTGAACATTTGGCAACTTGCCTGACCTCCGGACCTTCTATGGCTACTCTTAAGGTAATTCCTTACAATGTTAGGGGTCTCTGTTCTCCATGCAAGCGCAGCAAGCTGTGGTGGGAACTGGAAGTCAGGGGCGCAGGTGATCTTTCTGAAGAAGATGCATTTCACTCCCCAATCAGTACCCAAGCTGCTCACCCATCTGTATAACCAGTGGTTCCTGAGCACTTCTTCGATATCCAAGTCCAGGGGCACGGCCATTGCGATCCATAAGTCTTGTCCTTTTCAGCCCACTGGGAGCAAGGTGGATGCCCAGGGTCGATACGTTTTCTTGAAGGGTATCATTGCTGGGAAAATGTTCACGTTTGCCACGATTTATGCTCCCAATGCTAACCAGCTTACCTTTATTGATGCAGTCTTGGAGCGACTGGCGGGATTTAAGGATGGCTCCCTGATCCTTGGGGGAGATTTTAATGTTGGCCTCGACACTTCCCATAGGAGACCTTTCCACTCTTATGGTTTTCTCAAACATTTTTGCAAAGCCCTTCAGACTTCCCTCTTGATTGACAGCTGGAGGATGCTGCACCCCTAGGACAGGGATTTTAGCTACTACTCTAAAGTCCATGACGTGTACACCCATATTGATCTTATTTGTGTGGACTGTCCTGCCCTTGAGCTACTGCAGTTGACTTCCATTGGAAACATCACTATCTCCGATCATGCTCTGGTTACAGCCACTTTGGCCTTACCATCAGGCACCCATAGGGCCTGGTCATGGCGGCTAAATGAAAACTTCTTGGACGATACTACGGTGGTCTCGGGGGTCACGGACGTCCTAACCTATTATTTTAGAGAGAATACTATCAAGGGCCTTAGCCTAGGTCTAGGCAATTTTGTTGCAACTTTAAGCAATGCCTGTGTATTCTTGAGGTCTATGGACCTCAAGTCGCATCAAAGTGGGACCAAAGTAGTGTAGGGTCTACTTTGAAGTCACACCGACTTGAAGTCGCATAGATATGAATGGTACTCATTGGAAATCATAGGGTACTACTTGTCATGCGACTTTGCAGTCCCAAGTCACATGGCAAGTCGCACTAGTGGAAACAAAGCCTTAGTGAGGGAATCGTCTGGGAGGGCCATAAGGCAGTGGAGAGGGGGGAACTGATTTCATTGGTCTGTAAGCTCAAGAAAAAACGCCAGGCGGATTTCCGTAGGGTACTTGATGTCCTTCAACAGGCGGAACTTTGACATAAGCATAGCGGAGGACCCGAGGCATTGAAGAGACTGACTAAGCTCAGAGAGCTATTCTTGCGCCTGCTTGATCGCCAAACCCGTAAGCAGTTAAGATACTTGTCTCATAAATATTATGAGTAGGGCAACACATGTGGTCGCATGCTTGCAAGAGCTCTCCGGAAGAAACAAGCCTGTTGCTACATACAGAAGCTTCACTCCTCCTCTGGAGAGTTAGTGGTCCAGTCCTCTAAAATAGCCTCGGGATTTCGCGATTATTATGCTGACCTGTATAATTTAGACTTGCGTTCACCCTCAGATGCTCAGGCAGCCAGGCTGACTGATATCCGGGAAAACGTGGCCTCTGCTGACCTCCCCCCCTGACAGATGAACAACGCTCCACCTTGGAGTCTGCTGAAATCAAACTAACTGTGAAGTGCTTGCCTAATGGGAAAAGACCTGGCCCTGATGGGTTCACCAAGGCGTACTACAAGGTATTTTTCCCTCTTTTGTTGGACTCTAGGTGCAGTTATTTCAATTCCATAGCGGGTGGTGGTACCATTTCCCCGGTGGCACTATTGGTCACATCTCAGTGCTCCCAAAGGAAGGTAAAGACCCTACTATGCCACAGAGCTACTGCCCCATACCTCTCCTCAATGTGGATATAAAAATTTTGGCAAAAATTTTAGCGACCTGATCGAAGCACCTTATGCCCCATGTCATCCACCCTGACCAAACGGGTTTTATTACAGGTCGCGAAGCTAGGGACAACTCAATTAGAGTACGTAATCCTATCGACAGATGCAGAGAAAGCATTCGGCCGCGTCGACTGGACTTATTTGCGAGCGGTATTAGAAGCTCTGGGGTTAGGACTGCACATGTTAACGTGGATATGGCCTTATATACTGCTCCCAGTGCACAGGTCAAAGTCAATGGAATATTTTCTTCAAGGTTCTCGATCAGGAACGCCTTGGTACTGGAGTCCCTCTTATGTACTGTGTGAGTGAGTACGGATATTAAGGGTTTGAGGGTTGGTAATACTGAGCATAAATTGTCAGCGTATACCAATGACGTGCTATTCCATCTTACAGACCCCTTGATCTCACTGCCAAACCTGATGCGAGAACTTAAACATTTTGGAATGCTTTTTAATTTTAAAATTTATTTCACAAAGTCGGATGTTCTCCCTATTCAATTGTCCCCCTCCTTGGCAGGTCGTCTTCAAGCTGTGTTTCCTTTTACCTGGGCTAAGTCTTCCTTTAGATAATTAGGCATCCAGCTCACAGATCGCTATGACACCCTGTATGCTACTAATTTACCCCCGCTGCTCGCTGCGATTAAAAGGGACCTCTCACAATGGAGTAAGACTACTTTCACCTGGTTGGGGCATGTGAATATTATAAAAATTAATGTTCTACCAAGAATACTCTTCTTCCTGCAGATGATACCTGTGCCCTTGCCTAGAGGTTTTTGTACCCAACTAGTAAGTCTAGTGTGCTGTTTGGGTTTGTATGGGGTACACGGAAACCGCAAATCGCTCTGAAAATACTGAGGCACCCAAAACTTACAGGTGGATTGGCAATTCCAGACATACAGTGGTACTACAGGGCCATTGTTCTTCAGAGGATACTCAACTGGTGATTCCATACTCACTCTAAGCTTTGGGTCTCCCTGGAGAAATAGGGGGTTGTCAGATAGCACTTTCCCATTGATGACTCATGCTCTTGCGGTTTGGGAACAGATCAATCCAATCTTGGACCTGGCCCCCCCTGTGTCCCCACTGGCTCCGCTGGGTGGGTTCCTGTGGTTTCCTCCTGGGGAACAAATGGGCTTTTTTGGGCCTTGGGTGGACGATGGGAATGCCAGCTGTGATAAGCTCATGAGGAACAGTAGGCTGCTGCCCTTTGAGGCCCTGAAAGCTAGACATGGGGGTTCCCAGCTGGATTTCTGGAGGTACAGGCAACTTCCCCATTTCTTTGAGGTCCATGGCCTTGCTATAAGGGATACTTCCTCTCTCACGCCTTTTAAACGGCTTTATATAGCAAAAGAACTGGTACCACATATGGTTTCCGAACTATACCAACTGCTAAGTTCTACTGCCCCTGAATCTAAGCCTATATTTGTACGAGCGTGGGAGAGGGACTTAGGGCTTGAATTCACCGTGGCTCAGTTGACTCACCTATACCAGCTCACTCATTCCAGCTCTATTGATTCTAAAACTCAGGAAACAAATGATAAGATTTTGTTTCGTTGGTATAGGGTGCCTGGCTCAAATCTTATCTTCCACTCCAGAGCAATGTTGGCGAGGTTGTGAACACCGAGGCACGCTATTACATTTGTGGTGGGATTGTCCTGCAATTAGGCACTTTTGGGTTGACATTAAGTCCCAAATTAAGGATATATTAGGCCTGGATACATTTTCTCTTGCATATCCTTACAATGCCGATCTGCCAATACAAGAAAAGCGCACTGCCTCACTTACTGAACGCAGCAAAACGCTTACTCCCAATTTATTGTTCCTGGCCGAGAGGAGTGGATCCGCAGGGTAAATTAAATAAGGGAAGCAGAGGATTGGATAGCTACTTGCAGAGGTTCTCGTGACCGCTTTATTAGTGTTTGGTCACCCTGGCTGGATTATATCTTTGACCCAGGGAAAATGTCCTCTAGCCTGGTTCTGGCATTGCTGGAGCTGGCGGAACTAACCCTTAGGAATCGTATTCAGCCAATAGTGTGATGAGATTCACTTTTTGTCGAGATGCGACTCTCCTTATTATATGAACAACTCTTCCGTACTACGTGGCGATGGGCTTGGTGTGGGTGAGGATGTCGAATGCGAGAAACAAAGTATGTTTCAGTGCTTCCTTTTTATTCCTTTCTTCTTTCTCTTTTCTTTCCCCTTTTTATGAACATTGCATATGTCTTTTGAACTAGGAACTTTGGTTTTTATGCTAAAATAACATTGCAGTAGTTTGACATATAGCCCCAGTGCCCTGTCACTGTAGGGGGGACCACCTATCCAGAAGGTGACGCTGTTTCCCCCCTTTGGTATTTACCATTTGCCACAGGGTGGTCTGGGACGGATGGTGTGTTGGGAGTGGTCAGTTGGAGGTAATTTATGCCCCCTCCCCTGGCGTGTCTGCCTGCTGGGCCATCCCGTGGTTAATTTAGTAGTTCAGTAATTTCATTGGCTTTAGCTGGCCTAATGCTAGTGTAGCGGGTACTTGAATTTAGGGGAAGCATCTGGGTGGTAATGTAACCCAGATGCCTTGATTGTTAGGAAATTCAAGGTTCCCTTTGTGATTCTTGGAGTACTCTGGTGGTGTGAAGTTCCCGCCGGCCTATAGGTGGCGTTGTTGCCTTGGACCGGGGTTGGGTTCACACCACAAGACTGTGCATTTTTGTCCTCCCCTGGAGCTGGTACAGCAGGGCGGGGAACCGGCTGTGGCGCGAAGGGAGAGGTCATAAGAGGGGCGGACGCCCTGATCACGGGGTTAGAGTCCGGAGTCAGAAGATGCGGCCGCACCCAGGCACCTTCAGCTTGGGTGCTGGCGTTCCGGTGTTCCAGGCCTAGGTGCCCTTGACCTAGCCGGAGCGGAGATGGAGTCCATCTCAGGCACCTTTAGCCTGGGGTGAGGTAGTATGGCGGATGCCTGGGGCTCAGTACCTTCGACTGAGTTCCGCGAGGGTGGAGGAATCCGAGGGGGCCCTAACTCCTTGGGTGCCCGTGTCTGAGTTCGTGAGGACTGGTGTGCAGTAACTTCTCTGAAGATTCCGGCGCAGCATCGCTGGTGATGGAGAAGCCTCCATTTCTCCCTTGGACGGATTTCTTCCTCTGACAGGGGCAGAGTGAGCGAAGGTAAATTCCTGTTCTATATCACCTAGTCAGTGGCAGTGACTATTCACCACTGGTGACAGCACAGTGGTCAGCAGCAGAAGGGAAAGGATTGTGCCTCTATCTGTCCCCATTTTCCAAAGTAAAGAAACTCTTTTATTGCTTGGCAAGAAGAATAAAACTGAGTTGGACCTATTCACTGTGTGGAACTCTGGTTACTAGAAGCAAAGGAGTCAGGGACGAAGTACTGGACTTGACTCTAGGACACCTACACAAAACCCAATTTGCTGGCCTTCACCTCTTAGCTATGGAGGACATGGGCCGTGGTGTGTCTTATCCCTCTCTCCCAGGTACCCCTAGACAACAGCCATATAACCGATGAAGATAGAGAGAGGAGGGAGCAGGCCCCGCTACACTAGCAACTGGACTTTCCTAAATTGTGAAAAAAACAATCAGCGCCAAAATTAATAAAAAAACTTCCTCCTTATTACAGGGTAAATGTGTAAAATTACCAATATATGTGACTGCACAGCTGCTGATCGCTTACAGTGATACACCACACTAAATCCAATAATATTTTCTAAATAGTGCAGCGCTGTGTCTCATTAAACATTGTGCATACAATATTTATATTAAACATTTCATGCTCAAAAATATGAAAAAAAATAAAAATATGAATATGAAAAAAACAGTTCATCTGTGTCAATGCTGCCAAAGCAGTCACCGCTGTGTGTGTGATCGTCCCCACAAGGACCAATATCCAGTGCACACCTCCACCAGCTAAAGTGCCTGCTCACCTCAAAGATGAGTATAAACTCATAAATAGATCACTCCACGTGTCCACCACATTCGATCCACTTTAATCTCCAATGGTGATCCTACAGTCCCCAGACTGCACCTCTGTTTCGGTAATCAGCGTTTGAATTGCTGACAGACCAAATCTTCCTTCATTAGATCATTAGTGTTCAATCCCACTTTTGTTTCCATAGGTTAAAGACATGAAACAACAAACACAAATGCCATAGTGTACTCTGTCTGTATGTTTATTAAAAGCCCCCAAAGAAAATTCACTTACCAGATAAAAATGTTAAACAGCATGACTCAAATCATCAGTTCATTTACCGCGGGTCTACACTCACGATACTTCACAGATTCGGCTCCTCCCCTCTAAATGCGTGTCGGCCTCTCATTGGCCTTCATCAGTAGATGGGTGGGCCGATTCACTATACACTCTTTTATACCTTATTGTTGAATAAGCAACCCTCCAGGCGTCATCACGGTCGTTCACGGTATATGAGGGAACTCCCACTTCCTGTGTACAACCAAGCTCACAGTCATTGAGCTGGAGAGTGTCACTCAGATAACTAAGCAGATAACTAAACTAAGCAAAAAAAATATATAACTGGACTTTCCTGTCAGATTTTTTTTTTTTCTGCATGAACTAGAGCTGCACGATTAATCGTTAAGAATCGAAATCGCGATCTATTTTCCTTCAAAACAGCATGTCAAGATTCTCTCTAATGCCCTGTACACATGGTCGGATTTCTGATGGAATAAAATCCAATGGAATTTTCAGTCGGAATTCCGATGAAGCTGACTTCCATCAGTCTTGCCTACACACCATCAGACAAAATTACGACCGTCCAAAACGCTGTGACGTACAACACGTACGACGGCACTATAAATGGGAAGTTCACATTCAATGGCGCCACCCTTTGGGCTGCTTTTGCTGATTTCGTGTTACCGCGTGTTAGTAAAAGTTTGGTGTTAGCCGATTCGTGCTTTTCAGTCTCCGTGCTTTTCAGTCCGTTACAGCATGACGAATGTGCTATCTCCATTACGAACGCTAGTTTTAACAGAACGAGCGCTCCCGTCTTGTAATTTAGTCTGAGCATGCGTGGATTTTTCTCCGATGGAGTTCCACACAGACGATCGGAATATCCTATAGTTTTTTTTTCCATCGGAAAAATTTAAAACATGTTCTATTTTTTTACACCGATGGAAAAAAGTCTGATGGGGCCCACACACGATTGTTTTTTCCGATAAAAAAAGTCCATCTGACTTTTTTCATCAGAAAAACCGACCGTGTGTACAGGGCATTACAAGTGCAGAGAGTTCTCACAGCTGGAAAAACTAAATCCAGGCAGCCTGCCAAGTTTTATTACAACAATAAGTTGAAGCAAAGTATCTTTTCGTTCTTTTATCAAAAGAAAGAGCTGGCGTGTAGATGTAGAAGGAAGTTTAACCGTTTAAAGACCAAACCTTTTCTGACATTTGTTGCTTACAAGTAAAAAACATTATTTTCTGCTAGAAAATTACTTGGAACACCCAAACATGATATATTTTTTTTAGCAGAAACCCTAGAGAATAAAATGGTGGTTTTTGCAATATTTTATGTCACACCGTATTTGCGCAGCGGTTTTCCAAACGCAATTTATTTTGAAAAAATACACTTTAATGAATAAAAAAAAAACTAAACAGTAAAGTTAGCCCAATTTTTTTTTTTGTATAATGTGAAAGAAGATGTTACACCGCGAGAATCGTGATCTTTATTCTAAGCAAAAAAATTGTGATTCTCATTTTAGCCAGAATCATGCAGCTCTAGCATCAACCAATTTGAGTGGCCATCATTGGGACTGATCCCATTTCCCAATAAGGGTGGCCCTATGGTCGCTTGGTCATATAACCATTGTTCTTTTTTCTTTTTGTTTATTAATTTATTAATTTTATTTTTTAATTTTTCCTGTTAATCATTTGTACCTTGGATTGTATACATGTAATCTTTTCGGCTTGTGGCTTTGTTCATTTGGAAAGGTTGATTATGACATATTATTTTTCTTAAAGCGGAGTTCCGCCGAAAAAAAAACCCGTCAGCAGCTACAAATAATGCAGCTACTGACTTTTAAAATAAGGACACTTACCTGTCCAGGGTGCCCACGGTGTCCTCACCCAAAGCCGACCTGTCCCTCGGCTCCTGGGTGCAGGTGCTGGCATCTTCAGTAAGGGAATCAGGAAGTGAAGCCTTGTGGCTTCACTGCCTGGCTCCCTACTGCGCATGCGCAAGTTGCACTGCGCATCCTGACTGGTCCCTACTGTCTTCTGGGACCTGTGTGTCTCCCAGAAGACAGCGGAGGGACGGAGGAGGGGCCGGACATGGCATAGAATGCCGCGGATCTATCGCCAGAAGTGGGAGCAAATACCTGCATTAGACAAGTATCTGCTCTCCCCTGAAAGGTGCCAAATGTGACACAGAAGGGGGGGAGGAACCGGATAAGCGGAAGTTCCATTTTTGGGTGAAACTCCATTTTATATAAAGATTATACAAAAAAAATAAAAAATTACTTAGTACTTGGTGAAGAAACCCTTCTTGGCAAGCACAGAGGTAAGACGTTTCTTGAAGTTAGTGACCAGGTTTGCACACATCTCAGGAGGGATTTTGGTCCACTCTTTTTTACAGATCTTATCTAAATCCTTAAGGTTTCCTGGCTGTCGCTTGGCAACGCAAAGTTTCAGCTCACTCCATAAATGTTCTATAGGGTTAAGGTCTGGAGACTGGCTAGGCCACGCCATGACCTTAATGTGCTTCTTTTTAAACCACTCCTTTTTTGCCATTGTCATTCTGAAAGGCCCCTTCATAACCCATCTTCAGTGTTCTGGCTGAGGGAAGGAGGTTCTCATCCAAGATTTTACAATACATTGCCCCGTCCATTGACCCCTCAATGCGACAAATTCGGTCTGCACCTTTAGCAGAGAAACTGCCCCAAAGCATAATGTTTCCACCTGTGTGCCTGACTGTAGGGATGGTGATCTTAGAGTCATAGTCTTCATTTTTCTTTCTCCAAACATGGCGAGTCCCCTTCCTCAAGAAGGCACATGTACAGTCAATGAACATCTAAATGATTCAGAGAAGGATTGGGAGAAAGTGCTGTGGTCAGATGAGACCAAAATTGAGCTCTTTGTCATTAACTTGACTCACCGTGTTTGGAGGAAGAAAATGCACTCAAGCCTCGTACACACGACCGTTTTTCTCGGCAAGAAAACAGCTGGGAGAGCTTTTTGCAGAGAAAAACGTTCGTGTGTATGGTTTCTCGTCGGGAAAACTGCCGGGAATCTCGACGAGAAAAACTGAGAACCAGCTCTCTATTTTCTCGTCGGGATTGTCGTCGGCCTGTTTTCCGATGAGAAAACCGTGCGTGTGTACAAGGCTACATGCTTACCTGTCCCCAGGTAAGCTCGTGCATGCTCGATGAGACTTAGACGCATGCGCGGCAGCTTACAAGGCTAGTGGAGGGTGAAGCAAGATGGCGGCGAGGGAATCGAATGTGACGAGCGCATGCTCGTCGTAGTCGATGTTGTCACGCGTTCTTGCCATTCAAAAGAACGGCAGTTCTTTTGAATGTGCGTGTGTACACAGGGCATGGCAAGAAAAGTTCGCTAGGAATCCCGTTGAGAAAACCAACGTTTTTTTTTGACGGGATTCTCGCCCATGTGTACAGGGCTTAAGTCATATTTTACTTGGGGATCAAATACTTATTTTACTCACTGAACTGCAACTTAATTTATAGCATTTGTTTTATGTGTTCTTTTCTGGATTTTTGGTTGATATTCTGTCTCTATCATTTAAAATATACCAATGATAAAAATTATAGACCCTTTGTTTCTTTGTAAGTGGACAAACTTACAAAATCTGCAGGGGATCAAATAATTATTTTCCCCACTGTACAAGGTAAGTATACAAATTGTAGATCTATTGGAGCATTCAGTCCTAAAGTTCTACAGTGCCTTGAAAAAGTATTCGTACCCTGGACATTTTCCACGTAAATGTATTTTATTGGGATTTTATGTGATAGACCAACACAAAGCGGCACATAATTGTGAAGTGAAAGGAAAATGATAAATGGTTTTCAACTTTTTTTACAAATAAATATGTGAAAAGTGTGGCGTGCATTTGTATTCAGTCCCCCTGAGAGTACTTTGTAGAACCCCCTTTCGCTGCAATTACAGCTGCAAGTATTTTTGGGGATGTCTCTATCAGCTGTGCACATTTAAAGAGTGACATTTTTGCCCGTTTTTCTTTGCAAAATAGCTCAAGCTCTGTCAGATTGGATGTAGAGCATTCCATTCCATTGTAGCATCCATTGTTCAATTGTAGCTCTGGCTGTATATTTAGGGTTGTTGTCCTGCTGGAAGGTGAACATCTCAAGTCTTTTGCAGACTCTTAACAGGTTTTCCTCTAAGATTTCCCTGGTTTTGGCTCCATCCATCTTCCCATCCACTCTTACCAGCTTCCCTGTCCCTGCTGAAAAAAAGTATCCCCACAACATGATCCTGCCACCACCATGTTTCATGATGGGGATGGTGTGTTAAGGGTGATGTGCAGTGTTAGTTTTCCGCCACGCATAAGCCTCGTACACACGACCGAGTTTCTCGTCGTTAAAATCACGTCGTTTTTTTCGACGAGATTCTTGTTAACCTTGACGAGTTTCTCGTCAAGCTTTCTATGCGTACACACTGACATTTCCCAATTTCCTCGTTGTTCTCCACGCTCACGTCCAGCACGTACGACGGCACTATAAAGGGGAAGATCGATTTTCTTGGTGCCACCCCTTGGGCTGCTTTTGCTGATCTCGTGTTACCGCGTGTGAAGTAAAAATTTGGGAAGAGACGATTCGCGCTTTTCAGTCTTCGTGCTTTTCAGTTCGTTTTCTGAGGTTCAGTTTGTGCTTGTGGGTTCGTATCTTGACTTTCAGGGCGTCTAGGCAGGTCGTATCTGTTTTACAGTGCGTTCTTGCCCGTTCGTTTCTGATTTTCAGTTCGTTATTCATAGGCCTTGCTGTTCTAAAGTGCGTTCTGTTCTGTACGTTCTGATCAGACGACCGTTTCCTAGCCATGTCGCCTGGACGTTCTCGTCGTCGAGTTCGTGCTGTGCGTGCGCTTGGTGTTGGTCTGCTTGTTTTGGACCAAGACCAGTCCATGAATGGTGTGAGGAGGAGTTCATGGACCAAGAATTGGTTGCTCCAGCGGGACCAATTCTGCCACATGCCTCTGCTGTGGGAGATAGTCGAGAATAATCCTGAGGACTACAGGAATTTTCTGCGGATGTCTGACCCCGTTTTTCAGGAACTGTTGGCTTTGGTGTCCCCCTATATTACCAGGCAGGACACCGTTATGCGGGAAGCCATCAGTGCTGAGCAGAGGCTCATCGCCACCTTACGTTATCTGGCGACAGGGAGAAGTCTTCAGGACTTGAAGTTCACGACAGGCATCTTCCCCCAGGCTCTGGGCCTCATAATCCCAGACACCTGTTCTGCCATTATACAAGTCCTGCAGGAGGACTATATTAGGGTAAGTTTTCTCCTTTAACATCACATTTTATGTATTCCATGTATGCTAATGTATTTTATTTCTTTCATCCTTCCCTAATTACCATGATTGTAATATGCTGAGAATGTCCCCTTTGTCCCCATGCATGCTGGAAGCTTTAGATTGCCCCTTTTTTCTCCTCCATGCATATTTCCCTTCACTAACCTTTCCAGCAGGGGCGCCTGTTGCAACAAATGTTTGGGGGTCCAACCCTAATTTAGGAAATAAACTTCCTCCATTTTTGCAAAGGTGCCTATTAAACGCCCCCAGTTGTCCCCTCCAATGCAGCCATTTTGTTCCATCCAATGCAGCCATTTTGTTCCCTCCAATGCAGCCATTTTGTTCCCTCCAATGCAGCCATTTTGTTCCCTCCAATGCAGCCATTTTGTCCCCAGCCCTGCACATACCTTCTTGTGGTCAGCGCCATCCTTCTTCTGTCCTTGATGTCTTCTCCTTCCCTTGATGTTGCATCAGCCAATCATGTTACCATTAAACAGACTTGGTGAACATGATTGGCAGAGCAGCCTGTCAGTGTTTACCCAAGGAATGCTCCCCCCCCCTGCGTCCCCTATTTAACTTTTATGAAGCCAATTACATCCCTCAGGCTGTAATGTGCAAGCCTATTTGCCTCCCTGTTTCTGATATGCAATTTTCACCCCATAAATGCCGCAGTTATTCAAATGTGGTTGTTTAACAGGGGGCCATCCACCTGAATAGTGGGCGGCATTGACAATACATAGGTTAATGCAAGGCAAGAACCTATGTATTGTTCTGAGTGACGGGCACAGGAGAGAGGGGGCAGTGTTCCAGCGCCCACTCTGGACGCACCGCCACTGCACTGCTATCCTGTGGCCAAACACATCTCCCCCCCCCCCAAAAATCATGTATTAATGGACCATCAGAGGGGGTGATGAATATGAAACATGAGCCTTCCATTATACTTATTGAAAACACCTTAATAAACATAGAATTTGATTGATGTTGGCCTCTAATGTTTTTTATTATAATCTCCTTGTAATGTAATATTTTTAATTTCTAATTTTCTTTCATCTTGTTTGACTCCCCAGCTTCCTTCCACGCCACAGGAATGGCAGACTGTGGCATCGGAGTTTGCCACGCGGTGGGACTTTCCCAACTGCGGTGGTGCCATAGACGGGAAGCACGTCTGCATCGTGCCGCCACCCCGTTCTGGGTCCTACTACTTCAATTACAAGGGGTTTCATAGCATTGTGCTGATGGCGGTGGTGTCAGCACGGTATGAATTCCTCTATGTTGATGTAGGGAAGAATGGCCGGATGTCCGATGGGGGATCCTTCATCCAGACAGAGTTTGCCCTCCGTCTCCAGAGTGACGACCTTGCGTTGCCACCGGATGCAGGGAATGTTGAAGGACTCCCCTTTGTTTTTTTGGCTGATGAAGCCTTCGGGCTCGGACCGCATCTTATGAGGCCATTTCCTCACAGGACCCTGACCCCAGAGAAGAGGGTGTTCAATTACCGGCTGGCCAGGGGCCGAAGAGTCGTTGAAAATGCCTTTGGCATAATGGCCAGCCGGTTCCGCATTTTTATGACTTCCATCCACTTGGCGGACTACAAAATAAACTATGTAGTTTTATGCTGCTGTGTGCTACACAATTTTCTCAGCAGAAAATCAAATTCATATATGGCCTCAGTATTGCCTGAGGCTGGACTTTCACCTGCTAATCTGCTGCTAATCCCCTGCCGGGCCTGGAATCTGACAAATATATGGAATATTTCACGGGTAGGGGGGCAATTCCTATGCCAGGCTATGGCTAAAGATTCCTGGAGAATGATTAAAATAAATATCTGATTTCTAATTTTAACTTAGGTTTGTTTCCTGTCTCCTAGTTTGTCTTGTGCATTTGTAGTGCCAAGTGTATTTTCCTTTAGTAAATAACAACCATTTCACTATGTAACCTTAAAAAAAACACAAATCAGGTTAGAGCGTATTGAAAAAAGAAGCTACACGTTGTTTGTGTTCAAACATTTTACTCTGTGCACATTCACACACATGTTTCCTTTTTTTTTTTTTCCTGGCCACAAACCGCCAATTATTTTCTTAGGAAAATACAAAAACAGTTGCATTCCAAAAATTACAACATTGGATACCTCTGAGCAATCTGACACATTCACTTACACAAACTATGTCTCTATGTGCCCGTCCTAATATGGGGTCTTGCCACCCCTTGCCCAGCCAAAAATTGAATATGCACACATTTTGTATTAATTTCCACTAGGGATTTGAGACTCCTGATCCCTATTGTCAACATGTGCTATCTGCCATCAGGGGTGATCAATGGACATGTTTTGGGGGTGCAACCCCTTCCTCAGTTCACCTACTTTAGATACGAGGAAGGGGTTGCACCCCCAAAAGACGTACATGGATATCCCCTGATGGCAGATAGCACATGTTGACACACTGTGTGCATATTCAATTTTTGGCTGGTTGCATTGTCAAAAACAGGATAAAAGGTTGATGAACAGTCATTCCTGAAAAAAAAAATGGGGGTTTGGTTGACTTATTCGATTCTCCCCAAAACATCTAGAATGTCTTTAAATGTTTGATCCATCACATGAATTATTTGTTTTATTCTGTCCAGTTCCGTGCTACATTCCATCACTTGCTGTATTATTCGGAGGGCACTGTCAGCAGAGAAACGTGTACTATCCTTCACCACAACATTTACATCCCCTAAAAACAAAATAAAAAGGTATTATAACTATGCAGGCCTACATCTCTTACCTGAAGCTGTGGTGACAGATACTGACCTGTTGTGGTGACCAGTTCCACAACGTCATCCACCTCTCCTTCCTGCACTTCTCCTTCCTCCACCTCAACTTCCTCAACATCCTTCGGTTGTGGGTCTTTGGGAGTTTGGGGTTGTTGTGAAGCTGTGGGGTTCTTGTGCTCCCTGGAGTGTTCTCCTCCCAGTCTTCTCTCCCCTATGAGAATCAAACAAAAGGTCTATTTATCACACTGAAATTCTCTATGAAAAATAAAAACAGGCTAAATTGTTTGGAAGTGGGGTACAAGTGTGTGTTTGGGCGGAAGTTAAAGATGAATGCATTATTTCTGACCAATAATATGTTTAGTATTCACCTTTGGCTGTCAGTTTTTAGACATGGAGGCACCACAAAAAATCACTAATGCACCTGTGTGGGACACCCAAAAAAGGCGGGTCTGGTGGCCCACACTATAGTGCTCCAAAGTACAGATGTGGTACCAGCTGCTGAGTGTCCTCTCCTTTGCACTGACTAAAGTTTGCATTTCATTCTCTTTACAAACACATCATCTAGCCTAAAAATTTTGAACACAAATGTTAAAAAAAACACGCAGATGTCTAATTACTTTTGTGGCTATAAAATAAGCCAAAACAGCGGATAGTGGCCGAACGAAGTGTCTGTAACGTAATAAACGATTACTGTGCCAAACCAAGTTCAAATTATTAAATTATGGAAGGGAGTCCAATATGATAAAATCACAAAAAGGAGCAACATGTAAGTTGAGAAAAACATTAGAAGCAGAAAAGTTTTACTTACTTTTTGCTAGCATTCTCTTAATGCTCCTTAACTGCTCTGGCTCCCTCAGTTTGAGGTCTGACCACCTCTTTCTGAGCTGCTCATTTGAGCGTTTCACCCCGAAATTCGTCTTCAGACTCTTCACGACTTTATTGAGGATTTTGGCCTTCCTTCTATTTGGTTTGCTATACGGCCCATGCTTTGCGTCATAATCAGACTTGAGCAAGATGTCCACCATCTCCGCCATCTCCGCAAAAGACATATTAGATGCCTTGAATCTCCTCCTTGATCGTGACGTTTCCTCGGTCTCCGGGCTTGTCTCCTCCTCGTTAGTTGTGGAATTATCAGACACCTGCTGTAAATCCGCCATATCTGTCTGCGCGCCGAAAGAGAAGGGGTGGGGAAAAGATGTTAGTTAGAACGTCATGGGCGGGCGACGTGTGCGGAGCGAGGTGTTCGTAGTTTGACGCATGCGTGGTGTATATATAGCAAACACACATGTGACTATACTACGTTCGGTGTGCGGAGAGAGGAGTTCAAGTTACGGACGTGCGAACGAAGGTATGTGATTTTGTGACTTGGACAAATAGTTGGCCTATACTGTCTTGAGAATGTTGTAGAATATATATGTTGACTACGCTGTTAAGGAGGTTAGACTGTGTGCCTCACATTAGTTATATATTATTTATTTTACTTGCAGACCCAAAATGAATGTCTTCATAAGTGACAAGGAATTCCTTGCGGAATTTATAGACCGGGTAAGGGAGCTGCCCGCTCTGTGGGAGACGAAAAACCCCATCCACAAAAAAAGAGGGGTGAGAAAAGCAGCGCTGGAGACCCTGCTCCCATTTGTGCATACCAAGGTGCCCACAGCCACAGCAAAACAGGTGGACACTAAAATTGGGAGCTTGAGAGGCACATACAGGACTGAACGCTCTAAGGTCCTGGCTTCTCAGAGGTCAGGAGCAGCAGCAGATGATGTGTATGTCCCGAATTTGTGGTACTACAGCAGGATGTCCTTCCTGGATGACCACATTGAGGCAAGGCCATCACTCTCCACTCTTCCCCCCAGACTTCCCTGCAGCCAACCTGAGCCTTCTCTGGAGCAAGAGGAGGCAGCCATCCTGGATGATCCTGATTTGGCCATCTGGAGCCAGGTATAGTATTAAATGAAAATGTATTGGGATAAAATTAATGTTTGACAAATATGTCAAGATGACAAACATAAACTATTTAGAGTTCCACAAGTGAAATCAAGATCTCTAGACATTAGTCTGCACTTAATTGGGTGCTAAATAGTCAATCTGATGTAGTTGTAAATTTTATAAACTGATTTCAAAATTTACATTCTAATTGGTTCAATCATGATTATAAATTTGGAGGCAAAGATTAAAGCAACATATTAAACTATGTCCCTTTTTCATACACAGGATGAAATCAGCCAGGAGGAGGGTCTGGAAACTGTCAGGCAGGAGGAGGAAGGGCCCAGTGGCAGCCAGGAGGTGGCAGGGCCCAGTGGAAGGCAGGAGGTGGCAGGGCCCAGTGGCAGCCAGGAGGTGGCAGGGCCCAGTGGCAGGCAGGAGGTGGCAGGGCAAAGGAGAAGCACCAGATCCCAGGTGCCTCCCATCTGATTTCCCAAAAGAGGCAGGAGGGACAGGACCACCAGTGAGGCAGCAATGGCCCTTATTAAAGAGACCCATGCCACCCTCAAAGAGCCCACATCCCCTGAAGAGGCCATTGCCGGCCTAGTGGAGGCAAAGTTCAAGGTGATGAGCATGGAGCAACGCCTCCTATGCGAGCCCCTGCTCATCTCCTTGCTCAACAAGGGGATGATGGGAAAAATGACCCCCAATACTGCAATTTGTGAGGTGGCACAACTGTCCCAACCTCAACCTCCTCCTCCACCTCCACCTTCTTCTTCTGCCCCACCCCCTTCTCCTCCACATCCACCTTCTTCTTCTGCCCCACCCCCTTCTCCTCCACCTCCACCTTCTTCTTCTGCCCCACCCCCTTCTCCTCCACCTCCTCCTCCCCCTTCTTCTTCTGCCCCACCCCCTTCTCCTCCACCTCCTCCTCCACCTTGTTCTTCTGCCCCACGCCCTTCTCCTCCACCTCCACCTTGTTCTTCTGCCCCACCCCCTTCTCCTCCACCTCCACCTTGTTCTTCCGCCCCACCCCCTTCTCCTCCACCTCCACCTTGTTCTTCTGCGCCACCCCCTTCTCCTCCACCTCCTCCTCCTCCTGACAGGAGTACCCCTCCAGTGGCCCAGCCTCCAGCCAAACGAAGAAGGAAGGCTGCAGGGAAGGCTTCAGGAAAGGTTGCAGGGAAGGTTGCCAGGAAGACGAGGAAGTGATGGCCTTGCTTCATTGTGGTCGGACAGAAGGCAGCCTGTTGTAGTACCACACACTTGGGACATATATCTCACCTGCTGCTGTTCCTGACCTCTGGGAGGCCAGCATCAGATTGTGCTCAGAAATGTTGGCCTTCTCAAGCTCCCAATTTTAGTGTCCACACAGGGTTGATGTGTGGTCTGGGGTCCCTGGGATGCACAAATGGCAGCAGGTTCTCCAGCGCTGCCTTCTCTTTATTTTATTTGAAACATGAATAAATGTTATTTTTGTTTAAGTTCATACTTGACTATGTGTATTTGTAAAAATTTAAAATTTGGCTTTGGAGTAAGCAGAGACATTTGACTGACAAAAAAAGGGACAGATAACAACCCCCCTAAAAAATAAAATAATCTGATTTCCCAAAAAGAGGGTGTTACATTTTACAACTATATATTAAAATATTCAATGGGAGATCACTATCAAAACATTGCGAAATTAAAATTAACATCAGTTTGAAAAATATAAAAATGTAAAATATTCATAAAAACTTGCACGATATAATACACATAAATCTTCTTAAGAGCAGCATGAAAAAGGTTAAAAAAAGATAGTCATAACTCTGTGTGAATATCAGCAGCAAAAGAAGTTCTTTCGTTTTGATTAATGTAACATTCTAAAGAAGATTTCAATGCACAACATTTAAACGATGCAATAATTTCGAGCGTGACGAATGTGCTATCTCCATTACGAAGGCTTGTTTTACCAGAAGATGCGCTCCCGTCTCATACTTGCTTCTGAGCATGCACGCTTTTGAAAGACTCGTTAAAGCATACACACAAACCATTTTCTCGTCACAAAAGAGGCCGACGAGAAACACGACGAGGAAATCTGGAATCCTGACGAGAAAATAGAGAGCAGGTTCTCTATTTTCTCGTCGAGATTCACGGCAATTTTCTCGTCGTAAAACCATACACACGAACGTTTTTCTCGATCAAAAAGCTCTCGCGGCAATTTTCTTGTCGGTTTTGGACGAGAAACTCGGTCGTGTGTACGAGGCTATAGAGTTTTGCTTTTAGGCCAAAAAATTCAATTTTGGTCTCCTCTGACCAGAGTACCTTCTTCTACATCAGTGGTTCTCAACCTTCTAGTGCCGTGACCCCTTGATAAAATTTCCCAAGTTGTGGGGACCCCCAACATTAAAATTATTTTTGTAGTGTGGGTTGTCAGCACCCAAGGCAAGACAAGTAATTTGCGCCCATAACCCATGGACATTTAGCGCTCCCTGAGTCCCTTCCACTCCTACAGTATTAAAAACCCTTATGGTACATTTTAGGATGTACCACTCCTTCTCTTTGTTCTGCTTTCTTTCCCTTTTATCTCTCTTTATCCTAATTGCTTTCTTTTTTTCCCCCATCCCTCTCTCTACCTGTTTTTCATGTTCTTTCACTCCCCTTTTCTTGGTTCCTCCCCCTCCTTTCCTCTACCTTCCATGTATTCTCTATTTTTATTCCTTCTCTTACTCCTTGGTGGGGGGGAAATGTGGGGGGATGTGTGGCAGTGCTGGTGGGGAGTTGGGATCACTGGCAGTGCTGAGAGGAGTTCTGATCAGCCAACTTAGGTGCTCTTAATCAAGGTCATCTGCTGATCTGAAAACTGTAGTGGGGACTTTTAATGGCAACTATAATCACAGGTAGTGTTACTCACTGTGTCTCCAGATTCACTGTGTCTCTGACTTTGTCTCGTAGCAGTGACACCTATGCCGAAATCAGGAAAAGGGTTCTCCTCCAGCTCCTCCCACTTCACATTCCTCGCCAATCAGCTGACCTCTAGTCTCTGCCCCCCAGCCATGCCTTGAACTTAATGGGCGGCTGCGAAGAAGCTAAGTGGGCGGCCGCAGGCTCCAGAAACAGCCCTGCTGGGCGGTCGCAAAAAGGCTGGGAGAGCGGTGCAGGCTTCAGGAATTGCCCAGGATTCGGAGACCCCTGGCAAATCGTAATTTGACCCCCAAGGGGGTCCCGACCCCCAGGTTTAGAACCACTGTTCTACATGTTTGCTGTAAACTGCAAACAGGACTTCTTATGGATTTCTTTCAACCACTCTTCCATATAGGCCAGATTTGTGGAGTGCGTGACTAATAGTTGTCCTGTGGACAGATTCTCCCACCTGAGCTGTGGATCTCTGCAGCTCCTCCAGAGTTACTATGGGCCTCTTGGCTGCTTCTCTGATTAATGCTCTCCTTGCCTGGCCTGTCCGTTTAGGTGGATGGCCATGTCGTAGTAGGTTTGCAGTTGTGCCAAACCAGTGGTGGCTGGTGCTCAAACTTTTTTTGGGGGGGGGGGCGCAAACAAACTGAAAAAAAATTGAAAAAAAAAACATCAATTGCAACCACTGTGCCATAAAACATAGCCACTGTACCATCAAATGCAGCCACTGTGCCCATCAAACGCTTCCACTGTGCCCATCAAATGCTGCCACTGTGCCTATCAATTGCTGCCACTGTGCCCATCAACGCTGCCACTGTGCCCATCAAATGCTGCCACTGTGCCCATCAAATGCTGCCAGTGTGCCCATAAACTGCTGCCACTGTGCCCATCAAATGCGGCCACTGTGCCTATCAATTGCTGCCACTGTGCCCATCAAATGCTGCCACTGTGCCCATCAAATGCTGCCACTGTGCCCATCAACGCTGCCACTGTGCCCATCAAATGCTGCCACTGTGCCCATCAAATGCTGCCAGTGTGCCCATAAACTGCTGCCACTGTGCCCATCAAATGCGGCCACTGTGCCTATCAATTGCTGCCACTGTGCCCATCAACACTGCCACTGTGCCCATCAAATGCTGCCACTGTGCCCATCAAATGCTGCCAGTGTGCCCATAAACTGCTGCCACTGTGCCCATCAAATGCTTGCTGTCTGCCCGACACTTACCCTGTCTTGGTGGGGCAGCGGGTGGCAGCGATGAATGGGGTCCTTCATGCGTCTCCTGCCGTCCTCATCTCCCGTCCTCTCCTGATAGGCGTCCAATAGCGGCGCCTGTCATTTCTGCCAATCAGGTGACAGGTAACAGACCCGAGCACCTGATTGGTGGAGAGGCGGTTCAGTTTATGAAAGCGAATATTCATTCACTTTTTTTAACACAGCTGGGTGAACTGCGAGCGCCAAGCTGATTTAAACTTCTCCACAACCTTATCCCTGACCTGTCTGGTATGTTCCTTGGCCTTCATGATGCTGTTTGTTAACGAGCAAACCTCTAACAAACCTTTTTGAGGGCTTCACAGAACAGCTGTATTTATACTGAGATTAAATTACACACAGGTGGACTCTATTTACTAATCAGGTGACTTCTGGAGGCAATTGGTTCCACTAAATTTTAGTTAGGGGTATCAGAGTAAAGGGGGCTAAATGCATGCCACACTTTTCAGATATTTATTTGTAAAAAAAAAAATTGAAAACCATTTATCGTTTTCCTTCCACTTCACAATTATTAATAAAATTAATTTACGTTTTTGGTTGTAACATGACTACTTTTTCAAGGCATTGTATGTGTTGTAAGAACCAGCTTCATATAGTCCCAGTCCACTTTGTAAAAGGTCTTCTCTGTACCTGTATATAACAACAAAAATGGGATTTTCGATTTTTTGGCAGAGAAGACTAAAGCCTAGTACACATTATTAGGAAATTGGACGAAAACATAGTATACTGCATTCGAGAGCCGACGTTGAGTGTTCAGACAAACATTTCTGAAGGGACATGTTGGAAAGGTTTTCTCGTATTCATCCTTAAAAAAATCTAAACAGCAAAATTATTATTTTTGACTTTACAGTACTAAATAATATTATTATTACTATTACTATTTTTTATTTTACTCATTATTATTATTATTGTTGTTACTATGATTAGAAGAGTCACACGAACATTACATCTCTTCCGATTCTGAACTGGAACATAGCTACAGTATACGTAACATGGGAAGTTTTCCTGTGTCGTTCGGGAATTTTCGTACATTCGGAAAAAATGTAACAATTGTTTGTCTGATTTTCTAATAATGTGTACTAGGCCTAAGGACAGATTAAAGAAATTGTGTCAGTTCTTAAATTCTATCTAGCCCAGGTGTATTACTTGTAAAAGAACAACTTTATTCCAGACCAATTTATTTTAGACCGCTCTTCATTTCCTTGTGTAGTAAATAAACTGGGAAGTCTAGTGGTTGATTGATTTGGGATTATCTGAAGTATATTAGTGGGAGTAAATTGGTGCCAGTAGTCGTCTTTTCCTGCTAGAAATTCCTACTGTGTCTAAAGCCTCGTACACACGGTCGGACTTCAAACAAACTTTTCCGTGGATTTTTGTCCGAAGGGAGTTGGCTGGGAACACCCATAGCATACACATGGCAGGACTTTTCTGCAAACTTTCCCAAAACATTCCCAACATCACGTGGTTTTTCTGCTCTTTTCTGCTCTTTACCGCCACCCTTTGGTGAACTTCTGCTATTGTTGGTTGATTTTATCATTGGTTCTGGGCATGCGTGTTTGTACTTCGGACAAAAGTCCGATGGATTTCTGTACACACGATAGGACTTTGCACCGTAGGACTTTTGTTGCCGAAAAGTTTGTCTGTTTGCAGAGTGAACTTTTGTCTGATGAAAACCCAAAAAAATTGTCCAATGGAGCGTACACACGGTAGGATTTTTTTAAAAACTTGCTCATTTTGAAGTTTGTTGTCAAAAAGACCTACCGTGTGTACGGGCCTTTAGACACCTTAGGTGTGACTGCACATTCAAGCAAGGAGACTATCATTCTTTTTAATGAGATACATATACCAGGGTATATATATATATATATATATATATATATATATATATATATACAGTATACTGTAAAGCAATTGAATGTGATTTACAGTATACATACTTACCGTAATCTGGTTGAAACAGAGACGTAGAAAAAAAACACACACAAATAGAAAACCATTTAAGGTGGAGTTCCACCCTGATTTTTTTTTCACGAAAATCTAAAAGATAATTGAAAAAAAATTTTTTTTTTATACTCACCAGAAAGGGCGGTTTCTATGCGGAACTAGCTCTTCTGCCTCTTCCTCCACTGCGGTGGTCTTCTTCCTCGTCCTCTGTCACGCGCTGTGTCTTCTGGTGAATGGGGTGCGCTGCCTTCTGGGAACTGTGTGTATTCCAGGAGGCAGCCGCCCATTCACAAAGCGCAGCGAGACTCCCGCATGCGCAGTAGGAAACGGGCAGCTTCACTGCCTGTTTCCCTTAGTCAGGATGGAGGAGCCGGGACCTGCCAGGACCGTGCGATCGCAGCCGGGCGCCTAGGACAGGTAAGTGTCCTTATTAAAAGTCAGCAGTGGTAGTAGCTGCTGACTTTAAAAAAAAAATGAAATTGCGGGTGGAGCTCCGCTTTAACAAACATTCATAGGTAGTGAAATATTCACTGTATTTTATAACATAATCACCATTAGGATTCGCCTGCAGTGAATTTTTAGGGAATTTCACATTAACTCCTCGTTTAAATATGTCCCTTAAGGGGTTTGGAACCACTGATCCCCGTTAATATTGAGATCAAGAGTTAGGGGATTTAGGAGGATCCACTATTTGGGTTTAGGAGGCTCTGGTTGCATTATTAGTGAACCACTAATAATAGCCTTCAAGTAGCCAACCATAGAAACTCCAGACTGTCTATTTTGATACATTCACTTAAAGACTAAGTTTACGTTTTTTTTTTTTTTAAATAGCCTATGCAGTAAAGGGGCCCAGCAGATATTACAAAACTGTGCAGCATTGTAAAATGCTCATTAATTGCCATGTCATACCTGTAGGTTATTTGGGCCCCTCGCCCCTCTGGAAGCCTGGCCAAAATAAAAAACAGTTAGCAATTCCCATGTCCTGCCTTGATGCTAGGACCCAAAAAACATTGGTTTTCACTCCTTTAATGCTGGGAGTGAGTGTTGAATGGCTTTTTACATCCTATCAATAAACCAGGATGTGGGGATTGCGAACTGAGAATTTTTTGGCCAGGTTCCAGGGGGGCTTGCATGGCCCATAGGTATAACAATAAAATGAATGAGAATTTTATAATGCTAAACCATTTTAATATCTCGGGCTCATTGACTGCATAGGCTATTTTCTTAAAAAGGCGAACTTAGCCTTTAAAATTTAAATGCATCTCCTGAAATACTTATAAAAAGATCAGTTTAGGCCCAAATCTGTGTTTGTTGCTTCAGCAATGTAATTTTTTATTTATTTTTTCTTAATATTTAAGATTTTTATTGAATTTTTCAAAAAAACAAACAAACAAAACAATTTAGTACCAAAAATACTTCAAATTCTTATTCGTACATTGTTATCGTTATTATCAAAGTATCTATTAGGTGTCAGACATCCAACGTAACTTAGCATTAGCAATATAAATTTTAACCATCTAAATATTGTTCAGGTGCTTAATCAGGTAAATATAAATCCCTGTTTACCCCAATGGGGTCATGCTGTAAACATGGGATTATGACTCTATATAAGAAAAAAAAAAGAAAAAAAAACTACATAAACCTGCAAGGGAAGGAAGGGGAGGGGAGAGGGGATGATATGGAAGTTATCCTATACATTCATCTAATGTTAATATTACTATCGTAGTCTCACAGGAGCACATTAAATAGTTCTTAGAATTCTTCAGAAAATTTGAGGCCCTAGGGTGATTAGTCCATTCATTCCAATATTTCATGAATTTAGTTATGGAACCTTTTTTGTGTGCCCACATTAACTCATAGTGAGCCTGAGTGTTGAGTCTCTGAATGACATCTGATAAATTAGGTGCTAGGGTAGATTTCCATAATTTGGTTATAGTGAGTCTAGCTGCTGTAAGGATGTTAGCGACTATAATTCTATAAAGGGAGGGATAAACGTCTAGGTTTAAATTTAATAATGCCATTTCTGGTGTGAGTCTCTTTAGATTTCCAGTAAGAGATGCTATAAATGAGGAGACATTTTTCACCGTCTGTCCCCTTATATCACGAGGCAGGACACTGATGCGCCAGGCCATCACTGCCGAGCAGAGGCTTATTGCCACGTTGAGATACCTGGCGACTGGGAGAAGCTTGCAGGACCTCAAGTTCTCAACAGGCATCTCCCTCCAGGCTCTCGGGATCATTATCCCTGAAACGTGTTCGCCCATTATTCAGGTCCTGCAGAAGGACTATATGAAGGTAATTTTGCACCTTTAACATCACATTATATGTTTGTATTGTTTGATAATGTTCTACATTTTTAGCCTCCTAACCCAAATTTGCCTGTTTGTAATATCCTGGTAATGTCCCCATTTTCACCATGCATGTTTTTACCTGTAAAGGCCTTTTTTGGGCCCTACATGCCTATTTCCCTTCACTAACCTCTCCAGCATGCTTTCCTGGGCCCAAACCCAGCTAGCCTTCTATTTTCCTTTAAAAAAAAATTGGGGTCAGTGCCCTCGTAGTTTGACAACCCTCCCTCCCCCCCCAAAGATGTAAAAATAGTTTTAGTTCTCAATCAAGATCAGCAGAGCGGTAGAGCCTTTATTTGGATCCCCCACAATCACTTCAAGCCCCCCCCCCTTAGATTATTTTAGAATGTCCACTCAGCGGGGGTGAGGCATCTGCTAAGTGGGCCTTTGTTTATTGGTAGGAAATACTCCCTTAAATAATAATGTTAGAATGATGTTGGTCAACAATGTTTTTGTGTGTAATCTGCTTGCACTGTAAACATAAACCGTACTAATGTCTTCTTTTTGTTTGACTCCACAGTTCCCTAGCACACCACAGGAATGGCTGACTGTGGCAGATCAATTTGCCCAGCGGTGGGACTTCCCCAACTGCGGAGGGGCAATTGATGGGAAGCACGTCCACATAGTGCCGCCACCCCGTTCGGGGTCATACTGTTTTAACTATAAAGGTTTTAATAGCATAGTGTTAATGGCGGTGGTGTCGGCACGGTACGAGTTCCTGTATGTGGACGTGGGGAAGAACGGCCAGATGTCCGATGGCGGAGTATTCGCAGAGACGGAGTTCGCTCACCGTCTGCAGGCTGGGGGTCTTGCACTGCCTCCAGATGCAGAGAACGTGGAAGGGCTACCGTTCGTTTTCATGACGGATGAAGCTTTTGGACTTGGACCACACCTCATGCGGCCGTTTCCCCAACGCACCCTCACCCCGGAGAGGAGGGTTTTTAATTACCGGCTGGCCAGAGCCCGGAGAGTTGTGGAGAATGCCTTCGGGATAATGGCCAGCCGGTTCCGCCTGTTTCAGACAGCTATACATTTGGCGGAATATAAACTGAACAACATTGTGTACTGCTGCTGCATATTGCACAACTTTCTAAGACAATTCTCTTCTACCTATGTGTCATCAGTTGGGCCTGAGGCCGGTCCATCCGAAATGACCATTCTGACCGGCCTCAACACTGCCCGTACTGGCTTGGCCCCCCAAAGTGCCCGTGAAGTACGTCAGAAATACATAGCGTACTTCACGGGTAGGGGGGCCATCGCAATGCCAGACTACATCTGACCTTTTATACCATTTTTAAATAAAAAAAAAATTATATTTACTACAAACTTGTGTTGTCATTCTTGTATTTTGGGTTTATGTGTCTCCCAGGATCTAGTAGTGCCAAGTGTATTTGTCCTTAGTAAATAGCCTCAATTCTCACAGGGAAAAACCTTGTTTTTGCATCTTCAGAACTGCTATTAAACATAGAAAGAACAAGCCACACCTTTTTTAGATTTCCCGAATGTTTTTATTTTTAGCACCACATTTTTTGGTGGTTTCGATATTAAGCCTTTTTTTTTTTTAGGCCGGCTTTTTTTGCAGAAATCTGCATGGGTCAAAATTCCAATTTTTTGGGGGGAAAAGGTAAAAAAATAACACAGTGAAAAAGACAAACATGAGATGGGGTAATGTCACCCCTGATCCATCCCAAATGTGAAGAACCACACTTTCTTTTTGTGGCTCAAATGGGTATCTTCAACATGATCCCATGGCTAAGGTAAACATGTGCTATCTGCTATCATGGGGGATCAATGGACGTGCTTTGGGGGTGAAAACCCTTCCTCTCACCTACTTGAATAGGGAGGAAGAGGTTGCACCCCCAAAACAGGGACATAGATATCCTGTGACGGCAGATAGCACATGTTGAGTCACTGTGTGCATCTTCACATTTGGGCTGGTGGAAATCACATTGCAAATTTGTGACGCATAACAAAACACAAAAACAGGGGGGGGGTTCACACTATTCTCCCCAAAATATCTATAATGTTTTTATATTTTTGCTCAATCACATTCATTCTCTTTCACATAATGTCCATTTCGCTACTGCATTCCATGATTTCCTGAATGATTATTTCTTTCTCGTACATCACGGGACACAGAGCGACATAGTCATTACTAATGGGTTATATAGTGTGAGGGGGTTAGCTCGGCAGCGGGTGTGTGTGACCCCCGAGATAGGCTCCCCACACAAAAACAGGCCCAGCAAACGGTGGTTGTGGTTTTCAAAATCAAAAAGGTGCGGTTTATTTTCTATTTACAGTGACAAAACACAGCAAAGCAAAAGAAACATAAACAAAATAAATCCTGGTCAACTTGACCTCTGACTAAACATACAGGTTTCCTAACTAACAACTGGGATCAGCCTAGTGCTGTCCTAGTCCCTAAGTCCCTGGTTTTAAATGTCCAAGCAAATAGCCACACAGGCTTTGTCTCACTGCACAGGGGTTCACTCTCCCTAGACAGTCCACACAGGTCTGGTTCCAGGCATGAGCTAACATCTAATGAAGCTGGGAGTTCTTATAGAGGCCTAAATGAGCTGACAAGCTTCAGCTGGTCTCATCAACTCCCTGTCTGTACGACGCCCCACACTCTCCCTAGAGGTATGAGTCATCCATGAGCCCACTAGCCTTATACAACTCTCCACCTAGTTGTATAAGTCGGCGTAAAGCCTGAATCTGGGCGAAATATATCTACCCCCCTGGATGCAACCAGGTGACTTTACCTTCCTGCTGTCACATACCCCCCCCTCCTGTTTTAACCTCGGGGTTGGAACACCAGCAATCAGGCATTCATGTACTCGAGACAAAGCATCCACATTCCCCATTTGAACGCCAGGGCGATGCTTTACTGTGAAGTTGAATTCCTGTAGGGCCAGGAACCACCTATTCACTCTTCTATTTGTTTCTTTGTTTTGAGCCATCCACTTTAACGGAGCGTGATCCGTAACCATGTCAAAGTGCCTACCTAGCAGGTAGTACCGAAGGGAATCTAGAGCCCACTTCACCGCTAAACACTCCTTTTCAACGGTGGCGTAATTTACCTCATGGGACTTCAACTTCCTGCTGAGGTAAATGACTGGGTGCTCTTCCCCGTTCCAGACCTGGGACAATACTGCTCCTAACCCCACATCTGACGCATCACTTTGTACGACAAAGTCTTTAGAGAAGTCGGGTGAGTACAACACTGGCTGGCTACATAAGGCTTGTTTCAAGAATTGGAATGCTGCCTCAGCCTCGGGGGTCCATTTAATCATGACCGACCCTTTCCCCTTCGTCAGGTTGGTTAGGGGCACAGCCTTAGAAGCAAAGTGGGGAATGAATCGCCGATAATACCCAGCGATTCCCAGAAAGGCTCGTACCTGCTTCTTGCTGTTGGGACGTGGCCAACTCTGGATGGCCTCGACTTTGTTGAGTTGGGTTTATTACTCCCCTCCCAATGGTGTACCCAAGATATTTGGCCTCCTCCTGCCCAATGGTACACTTCTTGGGGTTAGCCGTAAACCCCGCTTCCCGAACAGAGTCCAGGACTGCTTGCACTTTTGGCAGATGTGAGGCCCAATCTGTGCTATGGACAATTATGTCATCCAGGTAAGCCACAGCATACTTCCGATGGGGCCTCAGCATCTGGTCCATTTTCCGCTGGAATGTGGCCGGAGCATTCTGTAACCCGAACGGCATTTTTTATATTGGAACGCCCCGTCTGGGGTTACAAATGCGGTTTTCTCTTTGGCCGACTTGGCCAGGGGGATTTGCCAATACCCTTTTGTGAGGTCAAGAGTCGTCATGTATCGGGCTGTTCCCAGCCGGTCGATCAACTCATCTATACGTGGCATGGGGTAGGTGTCAAATTTTGTAACTTTGTTCAACTGTCGAAAATCGTTACAAAATCGCCAGCTCCCATCCGGTTTAGGCACCAACACAATGGGACTAGACCAATCACTTTGGGACTCCTCTATCACCCCTAAGTTCAGCATTTTCTGTACTTCCTCCCGTATTGCCTCCCGTCGGGCCTCTGGGATCCGATAGGGTTTTAACTTCACCCTTTCACCGGGCGGGGTAATGATGTCATGCTCTACCCCAGATGTTTGTCCCGGCAGCTCAGAGAATACCTCCTTGTTGCGAAGCACAAACTCCTTAACCTCCTGTTGTTGGGGTTGTGACAAGGTGGCTGCTATTCCAACCTCCGGAATCACGCAACCAGTTTGAGCTGGTGACCAAGTGTCTGCGACTAGGGACTCTCTATCCCTCCAGGCTTTCAACAGATTAACGTGATAGATCTGTTCGGGCTTTCGCCTTCCTGGTTGTCTGACCTTGTAATTCACTTCGCTCACTTTTTCCATTATCTCGTAGGGGCCTTGCCATTTGGCAAGGAATTTACTTTCAACCGTAGGGACAAGTACCAGTATCCTATCCCCCGGGGAAAAGGTACGGGTCTTGGCTCCACGGTTGTACACTCTCTGCTGTGCTAACTGCGCTTGGGCCAAATGTTCCTTCACGATGGGCATTACCTGTGCAATTCGGTCTTGCATCAGGGCGACATGCTCAATCACACTCCTGTGGGGAGAACTCTCACTTTCCCAAGTTTCCTTGGCAATATCCAACAGCCCTCTTGGGTGTCTCCCATACAGTAACTCAAAGGGGGAGAATCCCGTAGAGGATTGGGGCACCTCCCTAATAGCAAACATCAGATAAGGAAGTAGACAGTCCCAATCCTTTCCATCTCTATCCACCACTTTCTTCAACATTTGTTTTAGGGTTTTGTTGAACCTTTCAACCAGCCCATCGGTTTGGGGGTGATACACAGATGTACGTAATTGCGTCACTTTGAACAATTTACACAGCTCCTTCATAACCCGGGACATAAAGGGTGTACCTTGGTCCGTAAGCAGTTCTTTACAAATACCCACCCGGCTAAACACAAGAGATAGCTCTTTGGCTATGGTTTTGGCCGAGGTATTTCGGAGAGGGATCGCTTCTGGATAACGGGTGGCATAGTCCATTATAACTAATATGTACTGGTGCCCCCTAGCGGACTTGATTATAGGACCTACCAAATCCATGGCGATCCTCTCAAACGGGACCTCAATGATAGGTAGAGGGACCAGCGGGCTACGGAAATGTGGCATCGGGGCCGACCTCTGACACACAGGGCAGGAGGAACAATAATTTTCTATGTCCTTCATCACCCCCGGCCAATAGAATCTCTGTAATACCCTCTCTCGGGTTTTCTCTGTCCCCAGATGACCTCCAAGAATGTGCCCATGGGCCAACTCCAACACCAACTTCCTGTAAGGTTTGGGCACCACAAGCTGCTCAACGGTTTCTTCTGCCCTTTTTGCCACCCGATACAGTAGGTCCTTCTCTACGCTGAAGTATGGGTTCCTCCACAACCGGGCAATTGGCTGCAATATGTCCCGCTTGCCGGCAGCGGTAGCAAACGATCCTTCTTGCGGCCTCTTGAGCCGCTGATTTCCCAGGCTGTTCTCGCCAAACTTGGGGTAGAGCTCCCACCCTCTCACTCTCTCCACCCTCACCCCTTGGAATCCTCTTATCCGCCCCTGGGGATGGTCTGGTCTTAGGGTGGAAAGTCCGAGTGTCTCTGGAAGAGGCCGTCAGGTTCTCTGTAGCCAAGTATTTCTCCACACGATCCACAAGACCATCGGCCGTCTCTGGGTCTCCATGGCTTACCCACTTTTGGATGGCAGTAGGAAGAGCTCTCAAAAACCGATCCATTACAACACGTTCCACAATCTTTGGTGCGGACAAAGTCTCTGGCTGTAGCCACTTTCTGCTCAGGTGAATGAGATCATACATTTGAGACCTGGGGGGTTTTCCAAGCTGGAAAGTCCAGTTATGCACACGCTGAGCCCGGACAGCCTGGGTGACACCCAGCCTTGCCAATATTTCAGCTTTTAGCATCGCATAGTCTTTTGCTTGGTTAGGCTCTAGGTCATAGTAAGCTTTCTGCGATTCACCAGTTAACAGAGGAGCCACCAGTCCAGCCCACTGCTCCTCAGGCCACTTTTCTCTTTCAGCGGTCCTTTCAAATGTGGTCAAAAATACCTCTGGATCATCCTCTCCAGTCATTTTTGTCAATAAACGACTCACCCCAAAGGACGCGGTATTAGTGGGACGGCTTTCCTCACTGGTCTGCGGACGTTGCTGCATTGCTGCTTCCATCTGTTGTTGTAGTCTCTGCTCTTGCTTCTGTAACAGGTCTATGAAGCGGGCCTCAGATTGCTGCTGGGCTTGTTGCTGAGCCTCCAGACTCTGTTGCAAAGTTGCGTTTGTCTGCTGCTGGGCTGCAAGGCTCTGTTGATGAGCTTGCTGCTGGGCTGCAAGGCTCTGTTGATGAGCTTGCTGCTGGGCTGCGAAGTTCTGTTGTTGAGCTGCAAGGCTCTTTTGCAAACCTGCATTTGTCTGCTGTTGATTGGCATTTGCTAGAGCCAGCTGCTTCAGTATCTCCTCCATGCTGGCTTAAAAAAAAACTGCCACTGGTTCTCCACCAACTGTGAGGGGGTTAGCTCGGCAGCGGGTGTGTGTGACCCCCGAGATGGGCTCCCCACACAAAAACAGGCCCAGCAAACGGTGGTTGTGGTTTTCAAAATCAAAAAGGTGCGGTTTATTTTCTATTTACAGTGACAAAACACAGCAAAGCAAAAGAAACATAAACAAAATAAATCCTGGTCAACTTGACCTCTGACTAAACATACAGGTTTCCTAACTAACAACTGGGATCAGCCTAGTGCTGTCCTAGTCCCTAAGTCCCTGGTTTTAAATGTCCAAGCAAATAGCCACACAGGCTTTGTCTCACCGCACAGGGGTTCACTCTCCCTAGACAGTCCACACAGGTCTGGTTCCAGGCATGAGCTAACATCTAATGAAGCTGGGAGTTCTTATAGAGGCCTAAATGAGCTGACAAGCTTCAGCTGGTCTCATCAACTCCCTGTCTGTACGACGCCCCACACTCTCCCTAGAGGTATGAGTCATCCATGAGCCCACTAGCCTTATACAACTCTCCACCTAGTTGTATAAGTCGGCGTAAAGCCTGAATCTGGGCGAAATATATCTACCCCCCTGGATGCAACCAGGTGACTTTACCTTCCTGCTGTCACAATAGATACCGTCAGGTGCTGGCACTGGCAACTTCCAAAACCGGAAGTACCCTCCCCTATATAAGCCCCTCCCATCCGGGAGCACCTCAGTTTTTTGCCAGTGTCTAAGGTGTTGGCCAAGAAGAAACATGTGTTTTTCACTGAGCTTGCGTACAGGTTCTTTTGGGCCTCAGTAAGCTATTCCGGATCCGACCAAAAAAGCTTCATAGCTAAACGGTCGGTACCCGGGCCTTGCAGAGAAGAGCAAGGTTTTGCCTGTAATGCTTCTCTTAGGAGAGCTGGACCCTGGGATCCAGAGCTCTGGTCATACCCACGACCAAGATGTTTTCTGTGCAGGGTGCTATACAGGTCCAGGGGAGTGGAATCCTTGGGAACCCGGTCCCTGAAGGTTTGATTACAATGCCTGCCGTGATAGGTGAAGTTTGGGCTTTTGTGGACCAAACAAAGTCCTGCGGCGGGGAACAGGTAAGTGGGGGCCCCCAGGAACTTGGTTCTATTGGGGGACCCCCAAGCCTAATTTGTCTTTCTGTCTGTTACCTAATGGTATTCCCGCAAAATTCTGTGCATGCCTGTAACTACTAAAAAAATGTAATAATTTTTAATGGTGGTCAAGAAAATTTTTTTTTTTTATATATATATATATTTAATATATTAGACTGCGGTACCTGTGTTTGTCCACTAGAGGCCGCTGTGGAACGTTTCTTGTCATGTGGACTAGTTTCTTCTCATCAGAGCGAGTCCAGGCAGATGGTGAGTTCTCTTATGGGAAACTGCTTCCTCTGCCATGTTGCAATGCTCGTCCATCCCCCGGCCTGCGGCAAAGGGGCCCTGGCTCTTGTCCCTGGTTTCCATTTTCGAAATTAGCGCCGAAGGCGCACGTGGGCGCGCGCGTGCGCGTGAACGCGCCTCTATATATAGAGGTGAGCCGGGAAAGGGGGCGGAGCCTGGGGGATGACGCTCTGTGCGCGCCGCAGCGCTTCTGCGCATGTGCGGGCGTCCCAGCATGTTAAAAACCACAATTTTGTGTGGTGAGCTGGCTATGAAGTACAGAGACAGAGCTGGCAACATTTAAAGAAGGCATACAGCAAGCGGTTGATACAGGCATCCCCTAGAAAGGCACATTAGTAGACACCAACTGTTTCTTATAGCAGCATTTATGCTAGACTATTGTCAGTAACTGGTGTATTTCGGCTGGAATACCTCAGCTTTGTGGCTTAGGAATATGCCGTCTAAAAACTCCGGGACTAGAAATTCCAGGAGGAATAGGGGGTCTCCATCGGGCTCTGAGGATCTTGGGCATGCTTTGGCTGCACCAGTCTCCCCTGAAGAATCAGAGGTTAGTGACCGTAGAGCACCCTCAGGAGTACCTGGTACTGTGGCTGTCCTCAGTTCACCTGCTCCTGTGTATGTAACAGAGGAGGTTTTTTCCTCAGCTCTGGGAGGGCTGGAAGAGAGATTGTCAGCATTGATCGCGGCTTCCCTGTCACAGGAGAAAAGCGCCCGATCTCCGTCTCCTCCCTCAGAGTGCCTGTTAACAGAGCAACAGTCCCATACAGGGATCGACCTACCTGAAGGGGATCAGGATGAGGTCGATTCGGTTGTAGAGGAATCAACAGTGGAAGAGCCGTTCTCAGCATCACATGCTGAAAGGTTATGGGTTCAGTCCCTGACTAATATGGTCCGATCAGCATTTAAAATGCCACTTGCGGAGCCATCATCCACTTCTGTCTCCTCGTTGGGGTCGCTAAAAGCTCCCCAGACTGTTTGTTCCTTTCCGATCCATCCTTTACTGGAAGGGCTCATTTACCAGGATTGGGAGCATCCTGACAAAATATTTACTCCCCCCAAGAGATTTCCGGTGGTCTATCCCATGGAGGATAAGTTCATCAGAAAATGGAGGGTCCCTACAGTGGACGCAGCCATCTCTTGTGTGAATAAATCACTGACATGTCCGGTGGATAATGTCCAAATGTTCAAGGACCCAATAGATAAAAAATTGGAGTCCTTATTAAAATCTGCTTTTTCTACAGCAGGATTGGTGACACAACCAGCAGTGGCAGCTTTTGGGGTCTGCCAAGCAGTGAAGGATCAGTTGAAACAGGTCTTAAGGGACTTGCCAGATCAGCAGGCTCTTGCCCTAGCTGATCTACCTAGAGCCTTATGCTTTGCGGTGGACGCTATAAAGGATTCAATCCATCAGGCCTCCCGCCTTACGCTGTCTGTAGTACATATGCGCAGGCTTCTATGGCTCAAAAACTGGTCTGCTGAAGCTCCCTGTAAAAAATTGCTGGTCAGCTTCCCATTTCATGGTGAACGCTTATTTGGGGAAGACCTGGACAAATATATCCAGAGAATTTCCAGCGGTAAAAGTACACTTTTGCCGGTTAAAAATAGAGTTAGAGGTCCCTCTTTTAAGAGGCCTGCTTCTCCAGTCCCTAGGACATCGGCTGTGAAACAGTTCCGACGGCCTCCTCGGTCAAATCCCGGAGGTAAAAATCAGGGACAATTGCAGGGTAACAAGAAGCGGGGGGGGGGGGGGAGACTTCAGTTGTTCACAGAGACCTGGCGGGACACGATCCGAGACAGATGGGTGCTCTCCGCAGTAAATCTGGGATACAAATTGGAGTTAAAAAACTCCCCTCCTTCCCGCTTTATAAGGTCAAACGTGCCAAGGGATCCCCAGAAGAGAGGATCCCTCCTGTTGGCACTAGAACAATTATTGCTCCAAGCAGTAATTATAGAGGTTCCCCTGGAAGAATGGGGGTTCGGGTTTTACTCAAACCTCTTTACAGTCCCGAAGCCAAACGGGGACGTGAGGCCCATATTAAATCTAAAAGGGCTAAACAAATTCCTACATATCAGGACTTTCCGGATGGAGTCGATCCGATCGGTAGCCACTGCCCTACAAGGGGAGGAATGGTTAGCCTTGATCGACATCAAAGATGCTTATTTGCACATTCCCATCTTTCCAGCCCACCAAAAATTTCTACGCTTTGCAGTAGAAGGGCGCCATTTTCAGTTCAGAGCCTTACCCTTCGGTCTGGCCACAGCACCAAGAGTGTTCACAAAAATTCTGGCCCCATTATTGGCCAATCTAAGAACACGAGGTGTAACGATAATGGCATATCTAGACGACTTGTTGCTGATAGACCACTCAGTGGAAAAACTAGAAGTGGTTGTTCACGAGACAATCAAGTATCTGGAATATCACGGTAGGATTATCAACCGAGACAAGTCAGCCCTAAAACCAGTCAAAAGTCTGGAATACTTGGGGCTAAGGCTGGATTCAGACCAGAGAAAAATTTTCTTGCCTCAAGAAAAGGGGTCGTCTTTGAGAGATTTGATCCACTTAGTGGGTTCAAAAAGACAGCCATCCATACGCCTGTGCATGAGGCTGCAGGGAAAAATGGTGGCATCATTCGAAGCAGTACCCTACGGTCAATTCCATTCAAGGAAGTTGCAAAGGGCCATACTGTCAGCCTGGAACAAAAAAGTTCAGGCTCTGGACTTACCAATGTCCTTGTCCCCTGCGGTTCGCAAGAGCCTCCGCTGGTGGTTGGTTCCCCAGAATCTGGAAAGAGGGAAATCCTTCAGTCCGATTTCCTGGAAGGTGGTCACTACAGATGCCAGCCTTATAGGCTGGGGAGCAGTACTGGAGCAATGGTCTCTCCAGGGCAGATGGTCGGATGCGGAAAAGGCCCTGCCCATCAATCTCTTAGAGATACGAGCAGCCCGGTATGCCCTAGTAGCATGGACATCCAAACTCCAAGGGTCCCCTGTCAGAATTCAATCAGACAATGCCACAGCAGTGGCATATATCAATCGTCAGGGGGGCACCAGGAGTCGTGCAGCCCAAAGGGAAGTAAATTACATCCTGAGATGGGCAGAAAGATATGTCCCAGCCATATCTGCGGTATTCATTCCAGGAGTGGAGAATTGGAAGGCGGACTTTCTAAGTCGCCAACAATTATGCCCAGGGGAATGGTCCCTTCATCCCGAGGTTTTCCGGACAATATGTCAGCGGTGGGGAACACCGGATGTAGATCTGCTAGCATCCAGATTCAACACAAAAGTGGACAGGTTTGTCTCTTGGACAAGGGATCCCCTAGCTTGCGGCTCGGATGCCCTAGTGTTCCCTTGGGATCAGTTCAAGCTGATATATGCATTCCCACCGCCACAATTGTTACCTCGATTACTCCGCAGAATCAGGGTAGAAAAGAAACCAGTGATTCTGGTGGCTCCAGCGTGGCCCCGAAGAGCATGGTACGCGGAGATTGTAAAAATGTCTGTGGGGAGTCCTTGGACCCTCCCACATCGTCCGGACCTGCTTTCGCAAGGACCGATATACCACCCTTCCTTACCAGCCCTAGGTTTGACGGCCTGGCTATTGAAGCCCACATTCTAAAAAAGAGAGGGCTCTCTAATGCTGTGGTATCTACCATGATCAATGCCAGGAAGCCGGTATCCAGGCAGATCTACTATAGAATCTGGAAGGCGTACATCGCCTGGTGTGAGGCCAAGAAATGGCATCCACGTAAATACGTAATAGGTAGGATTCTGGACTTCCTACAATGGGCTGTAGATAGGAAGCTTGCCTTGAGTACTATCAAGGGTCAGATTTCGGCCTTGTCAATATTTTTTCAAAGGCCCTTGGCTTCGCATTCACTAGTCAAAGCCTTTATACAAGGAGTGATGCGTATTAGTCCTCCGGTTAATATTCCCATATGTCCATGGGATCTAAACTTGGTTCTGTCGGTTTTACAGAAACAACCATTTGAACCATTACAGCATATTTCCTTGGTGCTTCTCACCAGGAAATTGATTTTTCTAGTAGCCATTTGTTCAGCTAAAAGAGTGTCGGAATTAGCAGCTATGTCCTGTAAAGAGCCATATCTGGTTATCCATAAGGACAGAGTAGTATTACGTCCTCAGCCAGCCTTTCTTCCTAAGGTGGTATCGAGGTTTCATTTGAACCAAGATGTGGTTCTTCCTTCTTTTTTCCCCAAACCTACTTCGGTAGAGGAAAAGTTATTGCATTCTTTGGATGTAGTAAGAGCAGTTAAAGCTTATCTAAAAGCCACTGCTCAGATTCGCAGAACGGATACTTTGTTTATTCTGCCGGAAGGCCCCAGAAAGGGTCAGGCAGCGTCAAAATCTACTTTAGCCAGGTGGATTAGACAGGTCATAATACAAGCCTATGGCTTGAGAAGGAGACCGCCTCCGTTCAAAGTTAGAGCGCACTCCACGAGAGCAGTTGGAACTTCATGGGCAGTGCATCACCAGGCCTCCCTGGCTCAAATCTGTAAGGCCGCAACATGGTCTTCAGTTCACACGTTTACTAGGTTCTACCAGGTGGACGTTAGAAGTCAGGAGGATGTCGCCTTTGGGCGCAGTGTGTTGCAGGCCGCAAAAGATCCTCATGTCTGATAGAGCTCAGCTTATATATGGTGTATCCCCCCCCTCATTTGGCATTGCTTTAGGACATCCCATTAGTAATGACTATGTCGCTCTGTGTCCCGTGATGTACGAGAAAGAAAATAGGATTTTTATAACAGCTTACCTGTAAAATCCTTTTCTTGGAGTACATCACGGGACACAGAGCTCCCGCCCCTCTTTGGGGACACTTATTGCTTTGCTACAAAACTGAGGTGCTCCCGGATGGGAGGGGCTTATATAGGGGAGGGTACTTCCGGTTTTGGAAGTTGCCAGTGCCAGCACCTGACGGTATCTATATAACCCATTAGTAATGACTATGTCGCTCTGTGTCCCGTGATGTACTCCAAGAAAAGGATTTTACAGGTAAGCTGTTATAAAAATCCTATTTTTGGCGCTGGCACTCGAGAATGGAGGATTTGGACTTCCTGACACACCCCCACGTTCAGTCCCTAAAAAAAAATAAAAAAATGTGAACTATGCAGGCCTACATCTGAATTTACCTTGACGTTGTGGTGACAGACACTGACCTGTTGTGCTGATAAGCTCCACCTCTCCTTCCTCCACCCCCCCTTCCTCCACCTCCGCTTCCTCCACCTCCGCTTCCTGAACATGCTGATCTTGGTCTGCTTTGTGATCTTCGGGGAGTTTCTGTGGTGTTTGGTTCCTCGTCTCCTGAGCATGGTGTCCTCCCAGTCTCCTCTCCCCTATGGAAATGTCAAAAATAATGTATCCTTTAGCACACAGACATTTTAGGCCTGAAAATGGATCCATTGTTTTGAAGTGGGGTACAATTGATATTTGGCCCTGAGTTCCAAGATGAACATATGAGATCTTGCGAACTCTACAAAGCAACATGTTATTTTTGAGGTCACTCACAAATACACTTGGATAACCACCAAGGTATCCACTGGACCATCTGTGTGTGACCCCGTTTATAAATTTGGTCATGTGGCCCAGACTATAGTATCTTGATCCAGAAAAAAAAGCTGAGTACACAACTGCTGGAGTGTCATCTCCTTTACCCAGAATACAGTTTAGCCTTTCATTCACATTCTAGTTTTACTTACAACACATCATCTAGCCAACAATGTGTAGATAAACATTGTTTAAGTAAAATGAGGCATGCCCACATGTAGTTTACGTGGATATGTGCCAAACATGTTTGGGGGAAGAGCAGCAAGTTTTTTTTACCACACATTTACCAAATAAGTGGACTCTCAACTTAACATAAAAGTTGACATTTTAAAATGTGAAACCAGTCAAGCCAAGCACATGGTGCAAAACATGGAAGAATACATATGACAATGTGAAAGAACACAGTAAAAAAAAACTTACTTTTTTCTATGCTTTTTAGAAGCTTCCTATACTGCTCCGGCTCCCTAAGCTTCAGGTCAGACCACCTTTTACGGAGTTGTTCCTTGGATCTCCTGACCCCATATTTTTTATAGAGAGTCTTCGCCACTTTGTCCATAATTTGTGACTTCCGGAGATTAGGGGTGTCGTATGGGCCATGCTTGCCGTCGTAATCCTTCCTCCGCAGAATGTCCACCATCTCCGCCATCTCAGCAAAAGACATATTAGTCGCCTTGTATCTTTTTTTACTGAATCGGGACGTTTCCGCCTCCAGGCTTTCCTCGTCGGTAATTTCTACTAAAGAAGCTACCTGTGTCTGCGACATGTCGCCGTCTCACACTGTGCGCCGATCGTTAAGGGGCGGGGAAATGCAGAAAAAGTCCGTCATGGGCGGGCGATGAGGGCGGAGTTACACGCATGCGCAGGGTATAAAAAGGGGAAAGAAGTTATTAGGGATGCGCGGAGTAAGGACGACCGGAAGTGAACAAACAAACTCAACTAAGGTAAAGAAGGGAACTCGGGCCTGCAGTGGCCTATAATGGTTCATGATTGTAAAGGCCAATATTGTGATAAGTTGAGGAGAATCAAATCTGATCTGTCTTTTTTTTTTTCCTTGTTTTTTTACTTGCTGATCACAAAAGATGCATAAACTACGTGAGCCGGAGGTGATGCTGATTTTTATAGACAAATATAAGGAACAGCGCAACCTGTGGGAACTGAAACACCCAGCGTACCACAAGAGTCATGTACGTCGGGCAACTATTACCAAATTAGCAGAGGATATGAAGCCATGGATCCCAGATGCAGACTACACTATGATAACTAATAAAATCAACAACCTGCGTAATTCCTATAAAAAAAATACAAGGAAGTGCGCGAGTCGAAGAGATCAGGAGCAGCAGCCGACGATGTAGTAAAGCCCAAGCTGTGGTACTACAAACATCTTCAATTTCTGGATGACCAGATCGAGGCCAGGGAATCTATTTCCAGCCTTCCCTCAACCCTTCCTTCCACCCTTCCCTCCAGCGTTCCTTCCACCCTTCCCCCACCCCTGCAGAGGCGGAGGAGGAGCCTCCTGAACTTGAAGAGCCAGATCTTCGCATCTTCAGCCAGGTATAGTATTTTAGCACATAATTATTGTCCACTAAGTAATATTGTGATGAAATGGTTGGATTAGCCCAAAATGATAACATCCCCCCCCCCAAAAAAAATATGCACCAGTCGTGATATCCAAATTGTGTGTGATAGATTCCCCAAATAATAAAATTTTAATTTTTTTTTTATAAACAGGATGAGGCAAGCCAGGAGGAAGAGGCTCAGGAGTGTGGCAGGCAGGAGGAGGCAGGGCCAAGTGGGACTCAGCAGGTCCCCAGGCCTAGTGGCAGTACAGTCTCCCAAGTGGCTCCCCTCCACGTCAGACCGCCAAAACATCGGCGGATGACACAAGTGGAGGAGGAGTCACTTAAGATGATTCGTGAGGCTGCTGCCATCATGAGGGCCCCCCTCAACCCTACGGAGGGTTTCAGTAGTTACCTGGCAGATAAGTTGCTCCAAATGGAGGCGGGACAACGGGCCCTCTGTGAGCACCTTATCTACACGGCCGTACACATGGGGGTGAGGGGGCAGCTGACTGAGGCCACCCATCTGTCACATCAGGCCAATCCCTCTCCTCCTTCTCCTCCTCCTCCTGCCACTTCACCACCCACAGTGGCCCAGCCTGCAAGGGTGCGTGGACGGGGCTGTGGAGAGAACGCTGCAGGGAAGCGTGGAAGGAAGGCTACAGGGAAGAGCAGGAGGTGATTCTCAGGCCTCGAGCTGCTCTTCCAGAAGTTGCAGGGTGATGGAGTACCACAGCTTGGGATGATGTATGTCTTTGGCTGCTGCTCCTGATTTCATGCTGTGGTTGATTTTATTATTCATCATAGTCATGTCTGCATTTGGGATCTAATGACTTGATATTTTCTGCTAATTTCGGAATAGTTGCCCTTCGTTTTTTGTTTGCTTTTTTTCCTAAATAAATGGAAATTTGATTTCAGCCAACATACATGCCTGATGTGTTTTTTTTTTGGAGTAGCAATAACATTTCATAAATACAATGTGTAATTAATAACAAGGGACACCAACCTCCATGAGGAAACGATAAAATAAAAAATGTTGTTGTGAGAAATTGACACACCAAAAAATGCACAACAAATTTAAATACAAAAAAAAAAAAGTTTGGTGTAATTTGTGAGGTCGGCCTTTAAGAATTAAACTAATTATTCCTAAGTTCACAAGAAAGAAGAAAAACATAAGTTTGTCAGAACTCGTGATAAAGATCTGCAGCAAAAATGACATTTTAAACACTGTTCTAAAGCAAAAAAAACATGCGCTGCATTAAACGAAGCAATTACTTGCAGAATGACGAATGTGCTCTCTCCATTAGGAACGCTAGTTTTACCAGAACGAGCGCTCCCGTCTCCTAATTCAGTCTGAGCATGCGTGGGTTTTTTAACCGATGGACTTGCCCATAGACGATCGGAAATTACCATCGGTTTTTGATGCATCGGAAAATTTTAAAACAAGTTCTATTTTTTAAAACCGATGGAAAAAAGACCGATGGGTACCATACACGATCGGTTGGTCTGATGAAAACCATCCATCGGACGGTTTTCATCAGTCCAACCGATCGTGTGTACGGGGCTTCAGAGTGTGGCAAAGTAGTATAATCGTAAATCAGGGAGGTTCAATCCTCCTTTGGATTTAGCTAATGACATAATCGATAAAGCAATTCTAGGTTTTTTCCCTAACCAGATCAAGTTGTTCAACTTCGAGTTGATTTGTGTGAAGAATTTAGCCGGTAAGGGGATAGGAAGAGAGCGGAAGTAGTATAAGATCTTCGGCAATGTCAGCAATGTAATTTTGTTGCACCAGTTGTAAACAGTTTTCAACTTTTGAAGTATTGCACAGCTTGTCTACAGGCAATAACTCCTAATTGATCTTGCCCCTTCATCAAGCTTCCTCTAGCCAGCTGCTAGACCTAAAAGTAATTTGTCAAGGAAGATCAGACACATTTCTGTCAAGTCAGATTTGTGGAAAGACCATATAGACCTAGGCCTAAGGGGTGCATTTCTAGGAGATGGAGAGTAACTTTCTTTTCTTTTTCTTTCTGTCTTTCCTTCTTTCTTTTTTCTCCCTCTCTATCTAAAATCGAATTTTAACCTTCACATGCACTAGATGGAGAATCCATGTTGACATTGTTTAATTGATAATCACTGTTTTCTTATAAAATGCTTGCTGCATATACGGGCAGACCAGAGCAGTATGCTGTAATATGCAACAGGTTTGTAGTCTTAAGCCTCGTACACACGACCGATTTTCTCGTCCAAAACAGGCAAGAAAAGTGCCGCGAGAGCTTTTTTCTCGAGAAAAACGTTTGTGTGTATGGTTTTACGACGAGAAAATTGCCGTGAATCTCGACGAGAAAATAGAGAACCTGCTCTCTATTTTCTCGTCAGGATTCCAGATTTCCTCGTCGTGTTTCTCGTCGGCCTCTTTTGTGACGAGAAAATGGTTTGTGTGTATGCTTTAACGAGTCTTTCAAAAGCGCGCATGCTCAGAAGCAAGTATGAGACGGGAGCGCATCTTCTGGTAAAACAAGCCTTCGTAATGGAGATAGCACATTCGTCACGCTCGAAATTATTGCATCGTTTAAATGTTGTGCATTGAAATCTTCTTTAGAATGTTACATTAATCAAAACGAAAGAACTTCTTTTGCTGCTGATATTCACACAGAGTTATGACTATCTTTTTTTAACCTTTTTCATGCTGCTCTTAAGAAGATTTATGTGTATTATATCGTGCAAGTTTTTATGAATATTTTACATTTTTATATTTTTCAAACTGATGTTAATTTTAATTTCGCAATGTTTTGATAGTGATCTCCCATTGAATATTTTAATATATAGTTGTAAAATGTAACACCCTCTTTTTGGGAAATCAGATTCTTTTATTTTTTAGGGGGGTTGTTATCTGTCCCTTTTTGTGTCAGTCAAATGTCTCTGCTTACTCCTAAGCTAAATTTAAATTTTTTACAAATACACATAGTCAAGTATGAACTTAAACTAAAATAACATTTATTCATGTTTCAAATAAAATAAAGAGAAGGCAGCGCTGGAGAACCTGCTGCCATTTGTGCATCCCAGGGACCCCAGACCACACATCAACCCTGTGTGGACACTAAAATTGGGAGCTTGAGAAGGCCAACATTTCTGAGCACAATCTGATGCTGGCCTCCCAGAGGTCAGGAACAGCAGCAGGTGAGATATATGTCCCAAGTGTGTGGTACTACAACAGGCTGCCTTCTGTCCGACCACAATGAAGCAAGGCCATCACTTCCTCATCTTCCTGGCAACCTTCCCTGCAACCTTTCCTGAAGCCTTCCCTGCAGCCTTCTTCGTTTGGCTGGAGGCTGGGCCACTGGAGGGGTACTCCTGTCAGGAGGAGGAGGAGGTGGAGGAGAAGGGGGTGGGGCAGAAGAACAAGGTGGAGGTGGAGGAGAAGGGGGTGGGGCAGAAGAACAAGGTGGAGGTGGAGGAGAATGGGGTGGGGCAGAAGAAGAAGGTGGAGGAGAAGGGGGTGGGGCAGAAGAAGAAGGTGGAGGTGGAGGAGAAGGGGGTGGGGCAGAAGAACAAGGTGGAGGAGGAGGTGGAGGAGAAGGGGGTGGGGCAGAAGAAGAAGGTGGAGGTGGAGGAGAAGGGGGTGGGGCAGAAGAAGAATGTGGAGGTGGAGGAGGAGGTTGAGGTTGGGACAGTTGTGCCACCTCACAAATTGCAGTATTGGGGGTAATTTTTCCCATCACCCCCTTGTTGAGCAAGGTGATGAGCAGGGGCTCACATAGGAGGCGTTGCTCCATGCTCATCACCTTGAACTTTGCCTCCACTAGGCCGACAATGGCCTCTTCAGGGGATGTGGGCTCTTTGAGGGTGGCATGGGCCTCTTTAATAAGGGCCATTGCTGCCTCACTGGTGGTCCTGTCCCTCCTGTCTCTTTTGGGAAATCGGATGGGAGGCACCTGGGATCTGGTGCTTCTCCTTTGCCCTGCCACCTCCTGCCTGCCACTGGGCCCTGCCACCTCCTGGCTGCCACTGGGCCCTGCCACCTCCTGCCTTCCACTGGGCCCTGCCACCTCCTGGCTGCCACTGGGCCCTTCCTCCTCCTGCCTGACAGTTTCCAGACCCTCCTCCTGGCTGATTTCATCCTGTGTATGAAAAAGGGACATAGTTTAATATGTTGCTTTAATCTTTGCCTCCAAATTTATAATCATGATTGAACCAATTAGAATGTAAATCCTGAAATCAGTTTCTAAAATTTACAACTACATCAGATTGACTAATTAGCACCCAATTAAGTGCAGACTAATGTCTAGAGATCTTGATTTCACTTGTGGAACTCTAAATAGTTTATGTTTGTCATCTTGACATATTTGTCAAACATTAATTTTATCCCAATACATTTTCATTTAATACTATACCTGGCTCCAGATGGCCAAATCAGGATCATCCAGGATGGCTGCCTCCTCTTGCTCCAGAGAAGGCTCAGGCTGGCTGCAGGGAAGTCTGGGGGGAAGAGTGGAGAGTGATGGCCTTGCCTCAATGTGGTCATCCAGGAAGGACATCCTGCTGTAGTACCACAAATTCGGGACATACACATCATCTGCTGCTGCTCCTGACCTCTGAGAAGCCAGGACCTTAGAGCGTTCAGTCCTGTAGGTGCCTCTCAAGCTCCCAATTTTAGTGTCCACCTGTTTTGCTGTGGCTGTGGGCACCTTGGTATGCACAAATGGGAGCAGGGTCTCCAGCGCTGCTTTTCTCACCCCTCTTTTTTGTGGATGGGGTTTTTCGTCTCCCACAGAGCGGGCAGCTCCCTTACCCGGTCTATAAATTCCGCAGGGAATTCCTTGTCACTTATAAAGACATTCATTTTGGGTCTGCAAGTAAAATAAATAATATATAACTAATGTGAGGCACACAGTCTAACCTCCTTAACATCGTAGTCAACATATATATTCTACAACCAACATTCTCAAGACAGTATAGGCCAACTATTTGTCAAAGTCACAAAATCACATACCTTCGTTCGCACGTCCGTAACTTGAACTCCTCTCTCCGCACACCGAACGTAGTATAGTCACATGTGTGTTTGCTATATATACACCACGCATGCGTCAAACTACGAACACGTCGCCCGCCCATGACGTTCTAACTAACATCTTTTCCCCGCCCCTTCTCTTTCGGCGCGCAGACAGATATGGCGGAGTTACAGCAGGTGTCTGATAATTCCGCAACTAACGAGGAGGAGACAAGCCCGGAGACCGAGGAAACGTCACGATCAAGGAGGAGATTCAAGGCATCTAATATGTCTTTTGCGGAGATGGCAGAGATGGTGGACATATTGCTCAAGTCTGATTATGAGGCAAAGCATGGGCCGTATAGCAAACCAAATAGAAGGAAGGCCAAAATCCTCACTAAAGTCGTGAAGAGTCTGAAGACGAATTTCGGGGTGAAACGCTCAAATGAGCAGCTCAGAAAGAGGTGGTCAGACCTCAAACTGAGGGAGCCAGAGCAGTTAAGGAGCATTAAGAGAATGCTAGCAAAAAGTAAGTAAAATGTACACTTTTCTGCTATTAATGTTTTTCTCAACTTACATGTTGCTCCTTTTTGTGATTTTATCATATTGGACTCCCTTCCATAATTTACTAATTTGAATTTGGTTGGGCACAGTAATCGTTCGTTACGTTACAGACACTTCGTTCGGCCACTATCCGCTGTTTTGGCTTATTTTATAGCCACAAAAGTAATTAGACATCTGCGTGTTTTTTTAACATTTGTGTTCAAAATTTTTAGGCTAGATGATGTGTTTGTAAAGAGAATGAAATGCAAACTTTAGTCAGTGTAAAGGAGAGGACACTCAGCAGCTGGTACCACATCTGTACTTTGGAGCACTATAGTGTGGGCCACCAGACCCGCCTTTTTTGGGTGTCCCACACAGGTGCATTAGTGATTTTTTGTGGTGCCTCCATGTCTAAAAACTGACAGCCACAGGTGAATACTAAACATATTATTGGTCAGAAATAATGCATTCATCTTTAAATTCCGCCCAAACATACACTTGTACCCCACTTCCAAACAATTTAGCCTGTTTTTATTTTTCATAGAGAATTTCAGTGTGATAAATAGACCTTTTGTTTGATTCTCATAGGGGAGAGAAGACTGGGAGGAGAACACTCCAGGGAGCACAGGAACCCCACAGCTTCACAACAACCCCAAACTCCCAAAGACCCACAACCGAAGGATGTTGAGGAAGTTGAGTTGGAGGAAGGAGAAGTGCAGGAAGGAGAGGTGGATGACGTTGTGGAACTGGTCACCACAACAGGTCAGTATCTGTCACCACAGCTTCAGGTAAGAGATGTAGGCCTGCAGAGTTATAATACCTTTTTATTTTGTTTTTAGGGGATGTAAATGTTGTGGTGAAGGATAGTACACGTTTCTCTGCTGACAGTGCCCTCCGAATAATACAGCAAGTGATGGAATGTAGCACGGAACTGGACAGAATAAAACAAATAATTCATGTGATGGATCAAACATTTAAAGACATTCTAGATGTTTTGGGGAGAATCGAATAAGTCAACCAAACCCCCATTTTTTTTTCAGGAATGACTGTTCTTCAACCTTTTATACTGTTTTTGACAATGCAACCAGCCAAAAATTGAATATGCACACAGTGTGTCAACATGTGCTATCTGCCATCAGGGGATATCCATGTACGTCTTTTGGGGGTGCAACCCCTTCCTCGTATCTAAAGTAGGTGAACTGAGGAAGGGGTTGCACCCCCAAAACACGTCCATTGATCACCCCTGATGGCAGATAGCACATGTTGACAATAGGGATCAGGAGTCTCAAATCCCTAGTGGAAATTAATACAAAATGTGTGCATATTCAATTTTTGGCTGGGCAAGGGGTGGCAAGACCCCATATTAGGACGGGCACATAGAGACACAGTTTGTGTAAGTGAATGTGTCAGATTGCTCAGAGGTATCCAATGTTGTAATTTTTGGAATGCAACTGTTTTTGTATTTTCCTAAGAAAATAATTGGCGGTTTGTGGCCAGGAAAAAAAAAACAAAAAAAAAAACATGTGTGTGAATGTGCACAGAGTAAAATGTTTGAACACAAACAACGTGTAGCTTCTTTTTTCAATACGCTCTAACCTGATTAGTATTTTTTTGAAGGTTACATAGTGAAATGGTTGTTATTTACTAAAGGAAAATACACTTGGCACTACAAATGCACTAAGACAAACTAGGAGACAGGAAACAAACCTAAGTTAAAATTAGAAAACAGATTTATATTTTAATCATTCTCCAGGAATCTTTAGCCATAGCCTGGCATAGGAATTGCCCCCCTACCCGTGAAATATTCCATATATTTGTCCCGAAACTCACGGGTATTTTGGGGGGGCAAGCCAGGACGGGCAGATTCCAGGCCCGGCAGGGGATTAGCAGGTGAAAGTCCAGCCTCAGGCAATACTGAGGCCATATATGAATTTGATTTTCTGCTGAGAAAATTGTGTAGCACACAGCAGCATAAAACAACATAGTTTATTTTGTAGTCCGCCAAGTGGATTGAAGTCATAAAAATGCGGAACCGGCTGGCCATTATGCCGAAGGCATTTTCAACGACTCTTCGGCCCCTGGCCAGCCGATAATTGAACACCCTCTTCTCTGGGGTCAGGGTCCTCTGAGGAAATGGCCTCATAAGATGCGGTCCGAGTCCAAAGGCTTCATCAGCCAAGGAAACAAAGGGGAGTCCTTCAATATTCCCTGCATCCGGTGGCAATGCAAGGTCGTCACTCTGGAGACGGAGGGCAAACTCCGTCTGGATGAAGGATCCCCCATCGGACATCCGGCCATTCTTCCCTACATCAACATAGAGGAGTTCATACCGTGCTGACACCACCGCCATCAGCACAATGCTATGAAACCCCTTGTAATTGAAGTAGTAGGACCCAGAACGGGGTGGCGGCACGATGCAGACGTGCTTCCCGTCTATGGCACCACCGCAGTTGGGGAAGTTCCACCGCGTGGCAAACTCCGATGCCACAGTCTGCCATTCCTGTGGCGTGGAAGGAAGCTGGAGAGTCAAATAAGATGAAAGAAAATTAGAAATTAAAAATATTACATTACAAGGAGATTATAATAAAAAACATTAGAGGCCAACATCAATCAAATTCTACGTTTATTAAGGTGTTTTCAATAAGTATAATGGAAGGCTCATGTTTCATATTCATCACCCCCTTTGATGGTCCATTAATACATGATTTTGGGAGGGGGGGGATGTGTTTGGCCACAGGATAGCAGTGCAGTGGCGGTGCGTCCAGAGTGGGCGCTGGAACACTGCCCCCTCTCTCCTGTGCCCGTCACTCAGAACAATACATAGGTTCTTGCCTTGCATTAACCTATGTATTGTCAATGCCGCCCACTATTCAGGTGCCCCCTGTTAAGCGACCAACATATGAATAACTGCGGCATTTATGGGGTGAAAATTGCATATCAGAAACAGGGAGGCAAATAGGCTTGCACATTACAGCCTGAGGGATGTAATTGGCTTCATAAAAGGTAAATAGGGGACGCAGGGGGGGGGGGGGAGCATTCCTTGGGTAAACACTGACAGGCTGCTCTGCCAATCATGTTCACCAAGTCTGTTTAATGGTAACATGATTGGCTGATGCAACATCAAGGGAAGGAGAAGACATCAAGGACAGAAGAAGGATGGCGCTGACCACAAGAAGGTATGTGCAGGGCTGGGGGGAACAAAATGGCTGCATTGGAGGGAACAAAATGGCTGCATTGGAGGGAACAAAATGGCTGCATTGGAGGGAACAAAATGGCTGCATTGGAGGGAACAAAATGGCTGCATTGGAGGGAACAAAATGGCTGCATTGGAGGGAACAAAATGGTTGCATTGGAGGGAACAAAATGGCTGCATTGGAGGGAACAAAATGGCTGCATTGGAGGGGACAACTGGGGGCATTTAATAGGCACCTTTGCAAAAATGGAGGAAGTTTATTTCCTAAATTGGGGTTGGACCCCCAAACATTTGTTGCAACAGGCGCCCCTGCTGGAAAGGTTAGTGAAGGGAAATATGCATGGAGGAAAAAAAAGGGCAATCTAAAGCTTCCAGCATGCATGGGGACAAAGGGGACATTCTCAGCATATTACAATCATGGTAATTAGGGAAGGATGAAAGAAATACAAGACATTAGCATGCATGGAATACATAAAATGTGATGTTAAAGGAGAAAACTTACCCTAATATAGTCCTCCTGCAGGACTTGTATAATGGCAGAACAGGTGTCTGGGATTATGAGGCCCAGAGCCTGGGGGGAGATGCCTGTCGTGAACTTCAAGTCCTGAAGACTTCTCCCTGTTGCCAGATAACGTAACGTGGCGATGAGCCTCTGCTCAGCACTGATGGCTTCCCGCATAACGGTGTCCTGCCTGGTAATATAGGGGGACACCAAAGCCAACAGTTCCTGAAAAACGGGGTCAGACATCCGCAGAAAATTCCTGTAGTCCTCAGGATTATTCTCGACTATCTCCCGCAGCAGAGGCATATGGCAGAATTGGTCCCGCTGGAGCAACCAATTCTTGGTCCATGAACTCCTCCTCACACCATTCATGGACTGGTCTTGGTCCAAAACAAGCAGACCAACACCAAGCGCACGCACAGCACGAACTCGACGACGAGAACGTCCAGGCGACATGGCTAGGAAACGGTCGTCTGATCAGAACGTACAGAACAGAACGCACTTTAGAACAGCAAGGCCTATGAATAACGAACTGAAAATCAGAAACGAACGGGCAAGAACGCACTGTAAAACAGATACGACCTGCCTAGACGCCCTGAAAGTCAAGATACGAACCCACAAGCACAAACTGAACCTTAGAAAACGAACTGAAAAGCACGAAGACTGAAAAGCGCAAATCGTCTCTTCCCAAACTTTTACTTCACACGCGGTAACACGAGATCAGCAAAAGCAGCCCAAGGGGTGGCGCCAAGAAAATCATTCTTCCCCTTTATAGTGCCGTCATACGTGCTGGACGTGAGCGCGGAGAACAACGAGGAAATTGTGAAATGTCAGTGTGTACGCATAGAAAGCTTGACGAGAAACTCGTCAAGGATAACAAGAATCTCGTCGAAAAAAACGATGGGATTTTAACGACGAGAAACTCAGTCGTGTGTACGAGGCTTCAGTGATATGCTTTATTGGTTCACTAAATATGCAACTTCAATTTACACACAAAAAAAATAGCCCATCCACCCAAGCTCACTAGAGTGGTTCTTTAGCACTGTAGAAGATTTCAGGCCAGAGGATGTATATACCGGAGGCGGATGCTATTTTGATACATAAGTAAGCATCTGAAGATGTTGAGGGGGGATTCTAAGTTAAGGTACTAGAAAAGGTAGGCTGTTTTTTAAGTGTAGCGCCCCTTTACTTTTTAGGGGTGTTATGTGCCTAAATTTAGGGGTTGGTCTGAGCTGGTAGCCAGGCTCGGATCGCTTTGATTGTTAGGTATTTGCTTCTGCATATGTGATGCTGCCTGGTGTATGGTTCCCTGTGGCCTGTGGGTGGCACTGCCATGTCAGGTCAGGGTTGAGCCATGGGTGGCATTACTGCGCCTTAGGGTGTCCTCTCTCGGCAGCGGTACAGTGGGCATGGTCGGCCTGCTGTGTATGCCAGGAGAGGGTACATAAGGGGCAGACGCCATCTTTAGGGGGGAGTTGGAGGAATAGTGAGGTCGTGGAGTGGAGGAGCCGGAGGGGTGTGCCCCTCGGGGGTGCGATGACTGGCCGAGAAGTCTCGGGCACCTTTGGCCCGAGGCTTCAACGTTCCAGGTAGGCCCAGTACCTTTTAACTGGGTCTACAATTCGCCCATAAGAGTCCCAGGGTGCCCAGATGAGGGTACCTGCTCTGACCGAGAGGAAGCCAGGGGAGGATCGGTCCCACTGAGGAGATGAGTAATGGAAGATTGCTGTCTCGGGAGAGGCCTGATGACCTGTCAGAGGGAAGGATTCTTTATTCGGGAAAGCTAACCTGTAGAGTGCCCATTGGCATTATCCTGTTCCTAAAATTCTACAGAGGTTAGAGGATCTCCTGTACCCGTCCCTGGAGGGGATAGGGTGGCAGAACTGTTCGAGCTCCATACCGGCTGCTAGGACTGTGAGAGAGGACTATTCGGGTGAGCTAAACCCACTCGGGATCGAGTGGCGACGAGTTTACTAGTTGTGCCTTGATCTAATCCCTCACACTTATTCATTCTTTCATCCATCTGTCTCTGTCTACTACGCAGCAAATAGAAAATAAACTCTCTGTTGGAGTTAAAGTGTTTCTGGACATTGGTTTCTTTGGGGGAAGAAATAGAGACTTGACCCCATACTCTGGGAAAGAGAACCAGTAGAAGAAGGTAACTCGCTGCAGGACCCAAAATTTGTGAACACTGCTTAACCTCTTCAAACAGGAGGGTACGGGCATATAGCACGGTGTGCCTTAACTTGCAAGTGAGCCAGGCGAGAAAAAGGTCTGTGTGCTACATAAGTTGTTAAAGTTTCCAGATATCTTCAAAAAAGACATTAGATTTCTTCATCAGGCATTACACAAGGGATGTGCAGTCAGGGGAGGCAGGTGAGGCAGAGCCATGTATATAAAATAATAAAAAAAAGAAAATGATCGAGCTTCAAGGGTCGTAGCTCGGCAACCTGGGGTCACAGAGACCCCAAATTTGGGGGATAGGTAGCTGAAGTCCTACGACCTAAGCTTCTGGAGATACGGGGCTCCTTGCTCAGCCTGTCAAAAGTTACATACAGAGTGGCCAGTTTAAATACAAGCTGGCACACTCTGTTTGCAGCAGACTGAGAGGATGAGCTCACAGTGCCTCTCCTCATTTCTTGTCAGAAGCACTGAGCTCAATGAACAGCTTAGAGACTTGGACCAATGGTAAAGTACCATTGGCCCAAGCTGTCCAATAAAAACGCTGCAGTGGAGGCACGCCTCTCACTGCAGTGTCATAGAAGGGGGCATGTGTCTAAAAGACACATGCTCCCTTCCAGCCCAGCCCTCTTAACTAGAAGGAAAAAGAATGGGTTTATGGGTATAAAATGTAGTCACAATCCCATGTTTTTCTCACACAATTAAGAGGGAGAATGAGAATCACCAGCCACTGACCTCGTCACACGTCCCTGCATTATACACCAGTAATTAGCCATTGATTGGTAGCTAACATGGTACAACATTGTACTACTGACACAACCATAATACAAAAGTTTATATATTTATATGTCTGTATGTTCTGGGAATATCCTTTTGGCTGTTGATCGTTTGTTGACTTGTAGTTGTCTACTTTAAAGAAGATCTTAAAGTGGTTGTAAAGGCAGAAGGTTTTTTATCTTAATGCATTCTATGCATTAAGATAAAAAGCTTTCTGTGTGCAGCAGCCCCCCTTAGCCCCCCTAATACTTACCTGAGCCCATCTCGATCCAGCAATGTTGCACGAGAGACTCGGCTGTCCAGGCCTCCCCCTCCTGGTTGGCTGAGACAGCAGTGAAGTGCCATTGGCTCCCAGTGCTGTCAATCAAATTCAGTGAGCCAATAAGGAGAGAGAGGGGGTGGGGCCGGGCCACGGTTCTGTGTCTAAATGGACACAGGGAGCTGCGGCTCGGCTCAGGTGCCCCAATAGCAAGTTGCTTGCTGTGGGGGCACTCAACAGAAGGGAGGGGCTATGAGTGCCAAAGAGGGGTCAGACAAGAGGAGGATCTGGGCTGCTCTGTGCAAAACCACTACACAGAGCAGGTAAGTATAACATGTTTGTTATTTTTAAAAAAATAAAACAATCGAGACTTTAGTATAACTTTGATGCAGGGTAAAATTGCTTTTAAATTTCGATAGTATGAACTAAGTTATGAGAACTTATTTTTTTTAAGCTTCACAGTATCACTGTGACATTATTGGAGGGGCAAACATAAAAAGCAGGATTTGATGCAAAAAAATATTAAAAAAGTTATTACCACTTTTTGAACAAGTATTTCTTACAATACAACAATGTTATTGTGATTAACTCAGAACAGTCTTATCATTCATGCATGGTAATTAAACAAATCGTATATAGTTGTCTACACAGGCTCAGATGAATGCAACTGGCACAGAAACCTAAGGAGACCCCAGCTTTAGGACCCACTTATGCCAGGATAATCTTCCCAAGTTGCACCCTAGTTTACCTTTAGTATATTTAAACCCAATACATTTTTTAAATATATTGCATATTACCAGTTCTTAGATGTGATCTAGGCTGCATTTGTTTTCTTTTATCAGGCTTTTTCCTTTTATTTTTTCTGGTGATCCTGCCAGTAACAGAACTCCTCTCCTAGGGAGACAATCCCTACTCATTGTACCGTATCTGTGGAGAAGCAGGATTGTCAGTCTAGGACAGTGTGTGTTTTAGGACTACAGAAAAAAGGGGTAGGCATCCTGTAGTTAACACAGAAAACAGTAGGGCTTGATAACATAATAATATAACTTAATAACAGTGCAGCAGAGAAAAAATATACAGGAAAGTAAAATCTCAGTGGATTTCTGGAAGGACCAAATATACTTTTCTGTACCTATCCATTGGATATAACAAAATAATTTTAATGGTATATTTAACAGAGTAATATGAAACAAATAATAAAGTTAGACACAAATCTGTCATATTCAAACAATAAATATATAGTTTCCATTAACACAACCCTATACCCACAGTTGACCCAAAGATAGGCAAAAAAATAATATGTAAGCATGGTCCAATTTGCTTCAGGCAAAAAAAATTCTATGGCTCAATAATGTCTGGTGTTAATACCTATAAATGTTAGTATCCAGATATATTTTGTGCTTTTAGGAATGCATCCAGCTGTTTTTAACTAGTTTTTGAGGGAGCCCCCTCCACATTTTCCTAACTCTGATGCCGCGTACACACGGCCGTTTTTCTCGTCGAGAAAAACGAAATTTTTCCCATTCAACGAGAAAAACGATCATCTGTGGGCTTTCTGTCGTTTTTTTTCGACGAGAAAAACGGCATTAAAAACGACGAGAAAAATTAGAACATGTTCTAATTTTTCTCGTCGTTTTTTTCGACATGTTTTCCGCGGCAGTGTTTCCCATAGGGAAACACTGCCGCGGAGCCCACAGACGGTCGTTTTTCTCGTCAAGAGAAAAAATGACGTGAAAAACAATCGTGTGTGGGGAACAAGCTGTTTCCCCGTTTTAAATGACATTATTCACGGCGGTTTTTTAACCGCCGTGAATAATGATCGTGTGTACGCGGCATTACTGTGAAGAAACCTTTCCGTATGTGAAGGTTAAATCTTTTTTCCTCCAGACGTAAAGCGTGCCCCCTTGTGCTCTGTAATGACCTGAAAGTAAATAAATCATCACCAAGTTCACTAAATGGTTGAACACATATATGTTTATACATGGTGATCATATCCCTTCTTAGTCACCTCTTCTCAAGAGAGAATAACTTTAGTGAACCTTTCCTCCAAGCTTATCTCCCCCATGCCTCTTATCAGTTTGGTTGCCTTTCTCTGCATTTTCTCTAGTCCACCAATATCTTTTTTTGTGAACTGGCGCCCAAAACTAAACTGGTGAGGTCCTACTAATGATTTGTATAGGGGAAAAATTATGTCTCTCTCTCTCTGGACTCTACGGCCTCGTACACACGGCCGAGATTCTCGTTGAAAAAAACATGTCGTTTTTTTTCGACGAGATTCTTGGACAAGAAACTTGTCCCGGCCGAGTGTACACACGCTCGTTTCAAAGAACCCGCGGTTCTTTGAATGGAGCGTACGCGGTGACGTCATCGACTACGACGAGCATGCGCTCGTCACATTCGATGCCGTCGCCGCCATCTTGGTATACCCTACGTATGCCTAGGAAGCTACCGCGCATGCGTCAAATTCATTTCGAACATGCGCGGGCTTCCGGGAGGACAGGTAAGTGTACACACACTCACTTTTCTCATCGAGAAACATGCCGAGGAGAATCTCGACGAGAAAATAGAGAGCAGGTTCTCTATTTTATCGTCGAGGTTTCTTGTCGGTTTTCTCGACGAGAAACCCGATAGCAGCGTACACACGACCGATTTACTCGGCAAGACCTCTCTGCCAGCAAGTTTCTTGCTGGTTCTTGCCGAGAAAATCGGTCGTGTGTACGAGGCCTACCTCTTATATTACAAGAAAGTATTTTGCTAGTGTTAGACATTACATGCTATTATTAAGTCTACGATCTTCAAGAACACCCAGATCCTTCTTTACCATTGACTCCCCCAGCTGTTATCCTCCTACAATGTATAATGGATTCATTATTTAGCCCCCAAGTGCATAACTTTACATTTATTAACATTTAACCCTTATTTGCCACATGGTTGCCCAATTAAACAGTGCATTGGGGTTGGCTTGTAGGTTGGAGACATCCAGTAAATTTTTATCCCACTGCATAGCTTGGTGTCATTTGCAAAGTCTGAAATGGTACTTTGAATCCCACTTTTAATCCCAAAAACCTCAGATTATTCGGAAACATTTTTCACTATTCTCTGAATATGGTCTTTTAGTCAGTTTCTATCTATTTAAAAATGTAATTTTCTAAGTTTAAATACTTTATCACATTAGCTGTGTGTGGGGAATAGGGATGAGCTCGGTGTTCGAGTCGAACATACGTTCGACTCGAACATCGGCTGTTCGATCGTTCGGCAAACATCGAAAGATTTGGGCCGTTTGCGCCAAATTCAAGTGACGCGAACGGCCCACAATACACTGCGCCATCGCAGTGCAATCCCGGCGCTGTGATTGGCCAAGCATGCACTGTGACCTCGCATGCTTGGCCAATCACAGCGCCGGCAGCTAGGAGAGCCATAATTGGCCACAGGCAGGTTGCCTGTGGCCAATTATAGCTCAGGGGGTTTAGCACACGCCCCACACTATAAAAGGCCGCCAGCGCGGCGGCCTTGTGTAGTGTGTTCCCGGCGCAGGGAAAGAGAAGGATAGGCAGGGACAGTGTGCTATTCTTTGTGCTATTCTTGTGTGTAGGGAGAGAGAAGGATAGGCAGGGAGAGTGTCAGTGTCATATTCGTTGCTAAACCTTGTGTGCAGGGAGAGAGAAGGATAGGCAGGGGACAGTGTCAGTGTCATATTCTTTGCTAAACCTTGTGTGCAGGGAGAGAGAAGGATAGGCAGGGAGAGTGTCAGTGTCATATTCTTTGCTAAACCTTGTGTGCAGGGAGAGAGAAGGATAGGCAGGGAGAGTGTCAGTGTCATATTCTTTGCTAAACCTTGTGTGCAGGGAGAGAGAAGGATAGGCAGGGAGAGTGTCAGTGTCATATTCTTTGCTAAACCTTGTGTGCAGGGAGAGAGAAGGATAGGCAGGGAGAGTGTCAGTGTCATATTCTTTGCTAAACCTTGTGTGCAGGGAGAGAGAAGGATAGGCAGGGGACAGTGTCAGTGTCATATTCTTTGCTAAACCTTGTGTGCAGGGAGAGAGAAGGATAGGCAGGGAGAGTGTCAGTGTCATATTCTTTGATAAACCTTGTGTGCAGGGAGAGAGAAGGATAGGCAGGGAGAGTGTCAGTGTCATATTCTTTGATAAACCTTGTGGGCAGGGAGAGAGAAGGATAGGCAGGGGACAGTGTCAGTGTCATTGTTGCTAAGCCTCCTGCACATTATACACCTGAAGCTATCCCGTATTGCTGTGTTTTCCTGGTGTGTTACACTAACAGGCATTTGCAGCACTTACAGCAGGCGTAGTGTGATTCCTGCAAAATATACACCTGAAGCTAGCCCGTATTGTTGTGTTTTCCTGGTGTGTTACACTAACAGGCATTTGCAGCACTTACAGCAGGCGTAGTGTGATTCCTGCAAAATATACCCCTGAAGCTAGGCCTTATTGCTGTTTTCCTAGTGTGTTACACTAACAGGCATTTGCAGCACTTACAGCAGGCGTAGTGTTTCAGTTGCTGCAGGATTTTGGACTGAGAGGACGTGCCTGTAGGGAGCTCCTGGAGCTCCAGGAGGAGGGGGTGTGATGGCCTCTTCCAGCCCAGGATCGGGGCGGCTTTCCCGGCCTGATGTTGCTGCCTCCTCCCTGGGGATTAAAGACCTGTCCAGGGAGGAGATGCTATTTCTGAAAACCCAGCACAAATTGCTGGAATGGACTCTGGCTCAGCCTGGGGAAGGCCCGGCTAAGGTGCAGCGAAGGATCGCAAGGATCTAGTCCAGAAGGCCAGCCGGGCCTTCTGTGGGAAGTCTGCAGTGCTGACCGACCTCCGGAATCGCAGGGACCGGACCAGCAGCTTCAGGAGGGGGGAGTTCAGTATGGCCATTGACTCCCTGAAAGGCCAGTGTGGGGAACTCTGGGGCCTGCTGGGTGGCCTCTGTGAGAGGGGTCGAGGTGAGACCGACTTCCTTTTGGAAATCAGGGATGAGCTGAAAAGGGCCAGCAAAGAAGGATCCCAGGCTGTCAGGCGCAGCAACCAGCGGAGCCAGCAGGCACAGCCCCAGTCTGAAGAAAGAGCCATGGAAACATCAGGCTCAGGTGGTTTGGCTGATGGAGCAGGAAGCAGATCTGGTGAGGATTCTTCCCCCCTCCCCGGGAGGCGCAGTCCCTGACAGCCTGGCTGTGGAGGGTCCCCGGGACCATGCAGTGCTAGGATCAGAGAAAGCTACCAGCATTCAGGCTGGCCCGGGTAGGGTATCTGAGGATACAGCCAGGGGAAATCAGGAGGGGAACGCCGTGGGGAATGCAGTGGGGAGGGGAAAGCTGGGGCGCACCCCAGTGGTGGTCCTTACACCGCTCCCAGGGATCAGGCCAGAGACAGAAGCAGGAGAGACTTCCAAGCATGTTGCTGTTGCTGGGGCCCCAATGACCCCGGTGATTCCCGCATGTAGCCAGGTGCAAGGCAGGCCACTGCTAATGGTGGATCCTGCCACTACCGCTCGTGCTGTGGAGGAGGGGGAGGGGTTTGGCAAGCATGGACAAACTCAAGCAGGAATAACTGTTAAAGATGGTGGTAAAAGGTTGGAGGCTGTTGGTGGGGAGGAGGGGGGGGCGCCATTGCCTAAGGGTGAGTGCAGTAAGCAACAAACTGCTGCACAAACAAAGGGTGTATTGGCACCAAAAAAAGGAACTGCCTTTGCTGACAGTGGGGGCGGGGCTGTGGGGCATGACTCTGGCAGGCTGGCTGGTCGGGGGGAGGAGTCTGGGCGGGAATCCGGGTGGGAGGCAGAGCTGGGAAGGTCGGGTGGTGTTTCTATGACCACTTCCGGTTTCTCTGGTCGGCCTGACCCGGAAGTGGGCGGGCAGGCTGACCCGGAAGTAGGGTCTGTACAGGAAGTGGTCGGGGATGGCCAGGAGCACGTCCAGTTGGCAGCCTCTGATGGCCTGAATGACCAGGTAATGTCTGAAGCATGTGGAGGGTTGGCAGGAGGTGATTTAATTGATTTTATGGAGTCATCTGGGGACCTGAGTGCCGCTCAGAGAGTGGGTAGGTGGAGTGATGCCGAGGCGGGGGATCTGTCCGGGGATCACCCAGCCTTGGCTTTTATCAGGGGTATTGAATCCCAGGAGGGACAGTTATGCATAAAGGGGAAGGAGCAGCCACAGATGCAGGGGGGAGCCATCTGGGGCTCATGCCTGCTGCTCCAGTGGGCCCCTAGTGGTAGACCCTCCTCCCAGTGTTAGGAGGAGGGGTGTTGTGGGTGTGGCTTGCTCCGGGGGGTGGTGGATGGGAGGGACCCCCCCGGCAGGATTAGGCCGGGGGGTTCCCCCGGGTGGTGTGTCAGCTATTGGTGCTGGGGTGCCCTCCGGGGGTGACCCTGGTGATGCGGCGGAGGGCACTTCTGGCGCTCAGGCTGGGGGTGTTTTGGGGCAGGCCCAGGAGGCAGAGCTGCTTGAGGCGCTGAGGGAGACCAGGTCTTTTGCCCGGGTGGCAGGGACCAGCGTCCCTTTGGCCCCCCTGTCTGGCCAGTTTGGCGCCCAAAACTTCCGGGTTCCCCCCGCAGACCAGCTCCAGGGGGCGAACCCGTGGTCAAAGGGGTACAGGGGGTCCGGAGAGGCGCAGGCGCAATGTCGTGCAGCTGCGGTGGGAGGGACCTGAACAGTGCCCCAGCAGGGGGCAGGTAGTGGATCTTCTGCTGAAGGGGGCCAACTTCAAGGTAGCCGACCTCTTCGCGGTGATCCATCCCACGGGCACCAAGGAGTTTGATGTTAGTTTTTTCTCCTTGGTGCTAATGGAGCTTTTTCTCACCGTCTATGAGCTCCTGAAGAGGTCAGAGCCGTGGAAGTTGTTTAAGGTGGTCCCCCTGTCCAGGCAGGAAGAAATAAAGTCCCTGACCATTTTGGTCAGGAACGAATCCCTCCCACCTGAGGACATTGCCACCTGGTTGGGGAGGTATGGGCAGCTGCAGTCTCCCCTCCGCAAAAACCTGGATGAGCGCGGGGTCTGGACCGGGGCGTGGTTGACCAGGATCTGTCTCAAGCGCCAGGGGACTAGTGTGACCCATGTCCCCGGAAGTGCGTTTATTGGGAGAGATAGGATCCTGGTCTTTTACCCCGGTCAGCCCCGTCGCTGCTTCAGGTGTGGGAGTCCCACCCATTTGAGTGCGGATTGCACAACGCCCCGGTGCGTCAGGTGCAACAGGCCTGGGCACTCCTCGGAGACTTGCAGACTAATTGTCTGCAACCTCTGTGGGGTGTCCGGCCACCCATTTAGCCGCTGCCCTAAGGCTTTTAGGGGGCATGCGGCTGATGGGGATGGGCCAGGCCCAAAAGACGTACCGGAGGGGGTGGGTCTCCCACCTCAGGCGCCTCAGGCAGGCCCAGGTGATGGGCCTGGGGTAGGTGGCCCAGAGGGGCCTTTGCCGCAGAGACAGAGGCCCGGGCGTAGGCGTGGCGGAGTTGGGGCCCCTGCTGGGAATGTGCCTGGTCCCTCGGGACTTGTTTCTGGGGGGCCGGGTGCACCAGCATCGGGCCCAGTAGGGGTGAGGGGCCGAGGGGGTGAGGGGCCCTCTGTTAGGGGCCTCCCCCCTCCCCCTCTTTTTTGTGTATCTTCCCCTTCTACCTCCTCTCTTCCCCCCCTCTACTACCCTCCCCCCCTTCTTTCCCTCCTCCTCCCCCTTTCCCCCCTCCTCTCCCTCCTTCCCCCTATTCTCCTTCTTCCCTTCCCCCTTCCTCTTCGCCCCCTTCCCCCTCCCGTCCCATCCTGGATCCCCTTGTGGTTTCCCAGGATTCGGGGGGGGAGATGGAGGTGGCCGAGTCGTCGAGGGGCCTGCACAAGAGGCCCATGGGGGCCTCTAGCGGGCACTCCGGCGACGAGGTGGGCGGCCAGACCCAGGCGGGCTGGCTGCAGAGGAAGGTGAGGAAGAGGAAGAAGAAGAGGGATCCTGGGGAGGGGGTTGTGGGACCCCGGGTTGTCCCTGGTGGGGACCCTGGGGGGCCCCCCCCAGTGATCCTAGGGAATATGTACGGGGGAGGACCCCGGGGTGTAGGCGAAAACGCAGAGGAGAATGCAGGCCAAAATCACTAAGGATGGCGGTTCCCTCTCCAATATGCGTTGCGACTATTAATGTCGCAAGTGTGCGTTCTGCGGCGGCTCGTTTTATGGCCTTCGATTTTCTCAGCCGAGTTGAAGCTGACATTTTGTTTTTGCAAGAGACCTGGCTGGCATCGGTGGCAGAGATGCATCTAGCAAAGAGGGAGTGGAGGTGCGGGCCCTCCCTCTGGTCTCTTGCGGCCGAGCCCTGCAGTGGAGTTGCAGTCCTTTTTAAGACTGGTCCGGTGGCTTGCCGACGAGTGATTGAGGTAGAGGTCGGTAGGTGCCTGGTGGTGGACGCCGTCGTGAGGGGGCAATTCCTAAGGCTGATCAACTTCTATGGCCCTCAGACCAAGAGGGACAGGAGGAGCCTCCTCACGATGGTCAAGCCCTACTTGTTTACGTCCCAGCAGGTGGTCTTTGGTGGTGACTATAACATGGTCACCAGATCAAAGGATCGGGCAGGCGCCTCAGGCCCCTTGGGATATGATAGCATCTTCTTGAATAGAATAGTAAGGGAAGCCGGGTTGGTGGATGCACATGTTCAGTGCCTCCCCAACCACACTGGGTTCACCTATGCCCGAGGTAATAGTAGGAGTAGGTTAGATAGTTTTTTTTTAAAGGGGAGCTCTACCTTTGCGGCACCTGTGCTGCAGGCGGTGGAGTTCTCCGATCACTGTATGGTTTCTGTAACTCTGAATGTGGCCGACACTCCTCAGAAGGGTCGAGGTTTCTGGCGTCTTAATGGATCGCTGCTCGAGGACCTCGAGGTTAGGGAGGCCTATGAGATCTTCCTTGCGGATCAGGCCTCGCTCCTTGAGAGCGGCTGCTCCCGCCAGGAATGGTGAGAAGTGGTGAAGAAGAGGTCGGAGGGCTTTTTCCGCAGGATCTCTAGGTATCGGGCGACATCCAAGTACCTGGCCTACCAGAGGTTGCGCAGGCAGTTAGACGCCTGGTTTCAGCTGGGGGCCCTCAGGAACAGATATCCGATCTGAAACTTCAGATGAAGGGGTGTCAGTATGACCGTCTTGCCTCCCTGGTCCTTGAAAGGGATTACGGGAAGTTTTCCTCCCCGGATCCCTACAGGAGCTGTGGTGAGGCGGTGAGTTCGAAGGTCATACATGAAGGATGCCTCAGGGTCCCTGGTCCGGTCCAGACCGGGTATCCTGGGCATCATTGGGGACCATTTTTCAGGCCTCCTTCGAAGGAAGCCTTTAGATATGGAGAAAGCCAGGGCGTTTCTTGATGAGACCCCGCTTCGTGCGGGGCCTGATCTCCCGGACTCTCTGACAGCGGAAATCTCGGTTGCAGAAATCGAGCAGGCCATCGACTCTTTGTCCTTAAAAAAGTCGCCGGGGCCTGATGGGCTTACGGCTGAATTTTATAAAACCTTTAAGAGTCTTTTGGCTCCTCATTTGAGGGAGGTTTTCAATGAGTGTTTGGCCAACGGCCTGCTCCCTCCCTCAATGAGAAGGTCAGCCTTGATTCTGCTGTCAAAGGGGAAAGATCCGACTGTGATTGAGAACTGGCGCCCGATCGCCCTTCTCACTACAGATAGGAAGTTGCTGGCAAAAATACTCTTTTTGCGTATGTCAGCAGTCGCTGGCGAGATGCTTTCTGTCTCCCAGCACTGCGCAATTCCTGGCCGGAGCACCTTTAGTGCCGTCCTGAACGTCCGGGAGGCCGTGAAAAGGTGCAGGGCAACGGGGGATGGGCGGTATCTGCTGGCATTAGACCAGGCCAAGGCTTTTGACCGGGTGAACCATGAGTACCTCGGGCTTCTTCTGAGAAAGTACGGTTTGCCTGAGCAATTTGTGAATTGGCTGAAAGTATTGTACAGGGGGGCGGTGAGCTTCCCTCTTGTCAATGGTTGGGTGGGTCCTGCCTTTGCTGTGGACTCTGGGGTCAGGCAGGGTTGCCCGTTGAGCCCCCTTCTCTACGTTTTTGCCGTCGATCCCTTTGTGAGAAGGCTCGACTGTGAGCGTTTGAGGGGGGTTCCGGTGGAGCCTTGCATTGGTCTGGATCCGGCAGTGAGGGTGGTGGCCTACGCGGACGATGTCTCGGTGGTGATGTCCAGCCGCGAAGAGGCCCTGTTTGTGGAAACGCAAATTGGGAGCTACTTCGAGGCATCTGGTTCGTTGGTCAATTGGGACAAGAGCGAAGTTCTCTGGTTGGGGAAGGAAGGCGAGCAGTTCGCTCTTCCGGACGTGTTTCCCCAGCCAGAAGTTAAAATTCTTGGCATCCTATTCGGCCCGGGTGATTACCCCAAGCTAAATTGGGAGCGCAGACTGGTCGGTGCATCTCGGAAGGTGAATGCCTGGAAGGGCTGGAAGCTGTCATTGAGGGAAAGGGTAAGCCTGGTCAAAACATACCTACTGCCAGAGTTCCTCTATGTCAGCTACGTTTGTATTTTGCCTGCATCTCTCTATGCCCGGATCTCTGGCCTGTTTTTCCTGCTGTTGTGGGGAAACAGGCTAAATCTGATCAAGAGGGAAGTCACGTACCAACAGAGGAGGCATGGTGGGTTGGATATGATCAATCCGGTGGTGTTTTTCATCAACTTATTTGTGAAATTCAACCTGCAGTCCATCTTTGTGGACCTGCCTACTCTGTGGGAGCGCTCATGCAAGAACTGGCTCTTGCTGTTCCTGAGTAGGTGGGAGGATGGGGGTCGGCCCGGTGATCTTCGTAGATCACACGGGTATCTCCCGTCCTATGTCCCCCAAGCTTTGAAGGTACTGAGGCAGTGGCAGATAACTGCCCTGGAGGTGGGCTCTTTGGGTCGGCGTGAGCTGTACTCAAGAGTCATGGCCTCGGACATTTTGAGGCCACTGTTTTTAAGGGATTGCCCGGAGAGAGTCCTTGAGAAGGGACTAGCCCTTCTGAATTCCCCAAGAGTCCCAAGCAAGTTTTGGGATCTTGCGTGGAGGGCTTTCCACGGACGCCTCTATGTCCGTGGAAACCTAAAGTTTAGGAACCTAGGGGACAGAGGTTGTCCTCGTGCAGAATGTGGGGGGGCATTGGAGACCATGGACCACTTTTTGGCCGAATGCCCCTTCAACATTGAGGTTCGCGAGGGGGCAGGGGAAGCCATTGTTTATCCCCGACTCTCGTCCTTGACTTACTCTGAGGTGGTGTACGGCGACTTTAGGGTTCACAGAGGGTTTGAGTTATCGTCACTTTATTTAGCTAGCTTAGTGGCCCTCTATTACACATGGCACGCTCGGTGTTTGGTGTCCACTAGGGGCAAAGTCCTGTCCACGCATGAGGTGGTGGGTGTTATCTTTCGGGAGTTGGTGAAGGTGAGGAGTCTTGAGAGGGAAAGGGTTGGAGCCAATAGGAGTGCCCGGCTGTGGAGGGGTTTCTCCTTCCGGCCTCTTTGAGGACTCTGGGCCTTTTTCCTTCAGGGGGTGGTTCTTTCTGTCCTTTTCACCCCCCTTAGATTTTGGGTTTCTTTTTTTAAAGTAGGGCTTGCAGGCATTCTAGACCTTGTTTGCGTTCTCGCCTGTAAGTAGCCGGTGGGTGGTTAGTGTTAGCGTTTAGGTTTGGTGTTAGTGTTAGGTTTGATGTGTGTTAGTATTAGGATTTCGTAAGATTAGTGGGTGATGTGTTCTTTTTCTTGTATTTTAGGATTTCGGATATATATAATGAGAAACCCACGTGTGGGTGGTCGGAAAGTGGGTAAGGGTGGTGGTGGTGAGTTTTGGTAATGTGTGTTAGTTTGATGTGTTAGGGTTTCTTTAATGTATATGTTATTACTTTTTGTATATATACTGGCAGTAGTTTTTAAAATAAACAAAAATTTACAGCAGGCGTAGTGTGATTCCTGCAAAATATACACCTGAAGCTAGCCCGTATTGCTGTGTTTTCCTGGTGTGTTACACTAACAGGCATTTGCAGCACTTACAGCGGGCGGAGTGTGCCTCCTGCACATTATACACCTGAAGCTAGCCCGTATTGCTGTGTTTTCCTGGTGTGTTACACTAACAGGCATTTGCAGCACTTACAGCAGGCGTAGTGTGATTCCTGCAAAATATACACCTGAAGCTAGCCCGTATTGCTCTGTTTTCCTGGTGTGTTACACTAACAGGCATTTGCAGCACTTACAGCAGGCGTAGTGTGATTCCTGCAAAATATACACCTGAAGCTAGCCCGTATGGCTGTGTTTTCCTGGTGTGTTACACTAACAGGCATTTGCAGCACTTACAGCGGGCGGAGTGTGCCTCCTGCACATTATACACCTGAAGCTAGCCCGTATTGCTGTGTTTTCCTGGTGTGTTACACTAACAGGCATTTGCAGCACTTACAGCAGGCGTAGTGTGATTCCTGCAAAATATACACCTGAAGCTAGCCCGTATTGCTGTGTTTTCCTGGTGTGTTACACTAACAGGCATTTGCAGCACTTACAGCGGGCGGAGTGTGCCTCCTGCACATTATACACCTGAAGCTAACCCGTATTGCTGTGTTTTCCTGGTGTGTTACACTAACAAGCATTTGCAGCACTTACAGCGGGCGGAGTGTGCCTCCTGCACATTATACACCTGAAGCTAGCCCGTATTGCTGTGTTTTCCTGGTGTGTTACACTAACAGTCATTTTCAGCACTTACAGCAGGCGTAGTGTGATTCCTGCAAAATATATACCTGAAGCTAGCCCGTATTGCTGTGTTTTCCTGGTGTGTTACACTAACAGGCATTTGCAGCACTTACAGCAGGCGTAGTGTGATTCCTGCAAAATATACACCTGAAGCTAGCCCGTATTGCTGTGTTTTCCTGGTGTGTTACACTAACAGGCATTTGCAGCACTTACAGCAGGCGTAGTGTGATTCCTGCAAAATATACTCCTGAAGCTAGGCCTTATTGCTGTGTTTTCCTAGTGTGTTACACTAACAGGCATTTGCAGCACTTACAGCAGGCGTAGTGTGATTCCTGCAAAATATACACCTGAAGCTACCCCTTATTGCTGGTTTTCCCATCTCCCTGCAGGCCATTAGAATGTCTGAAAGGCAAACAAGGAGAGGCAGACAGTCAGGAGCCAATAAAAGAGGGCAAGCAGGCTCTGTGTCTAGAGACAACAGTGCTGGTCGTGGACGCGGTGCATCGTCATCAGCACGTGGCCATGGGACATGCTTGTCCTTCTTTTCGGCAGCTGGACGTGTTGAGCCGCATCATGCCGAAGACTTGGTAGAGTGGATGACCAAGCCCTCCTCATCCTCCTCATCCTCTCTCACCCAGGCTCAGGGTACTGGCAAAGCAGCTGCCAAAGCGTCCTCTTCCCTGGTATCAATGTCATCATCAGTCACTCCTTCCCTAGACCCACCATGTCCTCCTGAGGAGTCCCCCGAACTGTTTGAGCACAGTGTTGGGTACATGCTCCAGGAGGATGCCCAGCGTTTTGAAGGGTCTGATGATGATACCCAGCTATAGGAAAGCAGTAGCATGAGAGCAGAGAGAGGGGATGCTCAAGAAGGACACCAATCTGACAGTCATGTTCCAGCAGCTGCAGCATACTGCCAGATTGGCTCCAGTGATGAGGAGGGAGGGGATGATGAGGTCACTGACTCCACGTGGGTGCCTAATAGGAGAGAGGAGGAGGAGAAGGATGAGGAGGAGGCACATCTCCAACGAGGCAGGATGCCCTTGGGGGGCCAGCGTAAGGGCAGCACACCGACTGAATCACACGGCAGAGCTCCGCCTGTGCAGGGCGCTGCCTCTGCCCGTTATTCAAAAAGTTCTTTGGTGTGGGCCTTTTTTGAGTCGAGTCCATCAGATCGCACAGCTGCGGTTTGCAACATATGTCTCAAGCGTATATTGCGTGGCCAAAACATCAGCCGCTTGGGCACCACATGCTTGACCAGACATATGTTGACCTGCCATGCAGCTCGTTGGCAAGCCTACCTTAAAGACCCACACCAAAGAACAAAGCGGACCTCTCCTTGCACCGCATCAGCTGGGATCTCCAACCCCACTATACCTTCAGTCCTCTCTGAAACCTGCACTGAGAGGAATGAAGGTGTAGAATTAGGTGTGTCACAGCCAAGTACTTGCTGGCACTCTGCTAGCAGTACACCGACGTCCAATTCTAGCAGGCAAATTTCCCTGCCCCAGCTGCTGGACCGTCGAAAGAAGTTCACTCCCAGCCATCCACATGCCCAGCGGTTGAATGCTAGCTTGGCTAAATTGCTAGCGCTTCAACTGCTGCCTTTTCAGTTGGAAGACTCGGCCCCCTTCCGTGAGTTTGTGCAATGTGCGGTTCCTCAGTGGCAGGTTCCCAAACGCCACTTTTTCTCACGGAAGGCGATTCCGGCTCTCTACCGGCATGTGGAAGGCAATGTCTTGGCCTCGCTAGACAGGGCGGTCAGCGGTAAGGTGCATATTACCGCTGACTCATGGTCCAGCAGGCATGGACAGGGACGTTACCTTTCTTTCACGGCCCATTGGGTCACTCTTTTGGCAGCTGGGAAGGATGCAGGACAAGGTGCAGTAGTGTTTAACAGGGGCATGCAATTACAATTCTTGATCTAATAATTCACAGCAGGGCCCATTCATGCGCCCACCAAGAGTAACTGTGAGGGCTTACAGTGTTGTGTCAACACCACCACCACCAAAGGCCCAATTTTTCAGCCCCTGTTCAACAGGGGCATGCAATTACAATTCTTCATCTAATAATTCACAGCAGGGCCCATTCATGCACCCACCAAGAGTAACTGTGAGGGCTTACAGTGTTGTGGCAACAACACCACCACCACCAAAGGCCCAATTTTTCAGCCCCTGTTCAACAGGGGCATGCAATTACAATTCTTGATCTAATAATTCACAGCAAGGCCCATTCATTCGCCCACCAAGAGTAACTGTGAGGGCATTACAGTGTTGTGGCAACACCACCACCACCACCACCACCAAAGGCCCAATTTTTCAGCCCCTGTTCAACAGGGGCATGCAATTACAATTCTTGATCTAATAACTCACAGCAGGGCCCATTCATGGGCCAACCAAGAGTAACTGTGAGGGCTTACAGTGTTGTGGCAACACCAACATGTAAGGGGCAAATTTCAGCAGAGTATATAGGGCAGGCCCCTACTTTCAAACATCCAACTTACAAACGACTCCTACTTGCAAACGGAAGGAGACAACAGGAAGTGAGAGGAAATCTACCCCTAGGAAGGGAAATTCTCTCCTGTAAGAGTTAATACGGGAAAAAGGTGTCTCCTCTCTACTGATGCTTTATCACCAATCCTTGTTTCAATAAAACCCCCACTTTTCAAAAACATTTGTCATTGGGACGGAAAGTGAGGTGAAATGTTCTGAACAGGGGCACAGACAGCAAAACAAATGTTACAGGGGTGATAACCCTTCCCTATGTTTTCCAAAAAGCTTAAAAATAGATTTTTTGGCTGGAGCTACACTTAAACAATGTACCTGTTCAAAATTACAAACAGATTCTACATAAGAACAAACCTACAGTCCCTGTCTTGTATGCACCGCCTGTATACGGCTGTTCAGAGTATATAGGGCCTTTTTTATTTTGTGTGCGGGGTTCCCCTTAATATCCATACAAGACCCAAAGGGGTTGGTAATGGGCTGGGGTAGGGGGGGGTGATGGGGTAGCTATGCCATTTTTCTTAAAGATTTTCATCCATATTACCGGGACCAGACATTACATTAACCACTTAAGCCCCGGACCATTTCGGGCCATTAGGACCAAGCCTGTTTTTGGGATTCGGCACTGCGCTGCTTTAACTGTAAATTGTGCGGACATGCAATGTTGTACCCAAATGAAATTTGCGTCCTTTTCTTCCCACAAATAGAGCTTTCTTTTAATGGTATTTGATTGCCTCTGCGATTTTTATTTTTTGCGATATAAACAGAAAAAGACCGAAAATTTTGAAAAAAAATGATATTTTCTACTTTTTGTTATAAGAAAAATCGAATAAACTCAATTTTAGTCATACATTTAGGCCAAAATGTATTCAGCCACATGTCTTTAGTAAAAAAAATGTCAATAAGCGTATATTTATTGGTTTGCGCAAAAGTTATAGCGTTTACAAACTAGGGTACATTTTCTGAAATTTACACAGCTTTAAATTTATGACTGCCTATCTCATTTCTTGAGGTGCTAAAATGGCAGGGCAGTACAAAACCCCCCCAAATGACCCCATTTTGGAAAGTAGACACCCCAAGGAAATTGCTGAGAGGCATGTTGAGCCCATTGAATATTTATTTTTTTCGTCCCAAGTGATTGAATAATGACAAAAAAAAATAAAAATAAAATAAAATTACAAAAAGTTGTCACTAAATGATATATTGCTCACACATGCCATGGTTATATGTGGAATTGCACCCCAAAATACATTCTGCTGCTTCTCCTGAGTACGGGGATACCACATGTGTGGGACTTTTTAGGAGCCTAGCCACGTACGGGACCCCGGAAACCAAGCACCGCCTTCAGGATTTCTAAGGGCGCAAATTTTTGATTTCACTCCTCACTACCTATCACAGTTTCGAAGGCCATAAAATGCCAAAATAGCACAAAACCCCCCCAAATGACCCCATTTTGGAAAGTAGACACCCCAAGCTATTTACTGAGAGGCATGTTCAGTCCATGGAATATTTTATATTTTGCCACAAGTTGCGGGAATATGACAAACTTTTTTTTTTTTGCACAAAGTTGTCACTAAATGATATATTGCTCACACATGCCATGGGCATATGTGAAATTACACCCCAAAATACATTCTGCTGCTTCTCCTGAGTACGGGGATACCACATGTGTGGGACTTTTTGGGAGCCCAGCCGCGTACGGGACCCCAAAAACCAAGCACCGCCTTCAAGGTTTCTAAGGGCATAAATTTTTGATTTCACTCCTCACTACCTATCACAGTTTTGAAGGCCATAAAATGCCAAGATGGCACAAAACCCCCCCAAATGACCCCATTTTGGAAAGTAGACACCCCAAGCTATTTGCTGAGAGGCATGTTGACCCCATTGAATATTTTTTTTTTGTCCCAAATGATTGAATAATGACAAAAAGAAAAAAAAAAATGTACAAAAAGTTGTCACTAAATGATATATTGCTCACACATGCCATGGTTATATGTGGAATTGCACCCCAAAATACATTCTGCTGCTTTTCCTGAGTACGGGGATACCACATGTGTGGGACTTTTTGGGAGCCTAGCCGCGTACAGGGCCCCAAAAACCAAGCACCGCCTTCAGGATTTCTAAGGGCGTAAATTTTTGATTTCACTCCTCACTACCTATCACAGTTTTGAAGGCCATAAAATGCCAAAATAGCACAAACCCCCCCAAATTACCCCATTTTGGAAAGTAGACACCCCAAGCTATTTGCTGAGAGGCATGTTGAGTCCATGGAATATTTTATATTTTGCCACAGGTTGCGGGAATATGACAAACTGTTTTTTTTTTGCACAAAGTTGTCACTAAATGATATATTGCTCACACATGCCATGGGCATATGTGAAATTACACCCCAAAATACATTCTGCTGCTTCTCCTGAGTACGGGGATACCACATGTGTGGGACTTTTTGGGAGCCTAGCCGCGTACGGGACCCCAAAAACCAAGCACCGCCTTCAAGGTTTCTAAGGGCATAAATTTTTGATTTCACTCCTCACTACCTATCACAGTTTTGAAGGCCATAAAATGTCAAAATAGCCCAAAACCCCCACAAATGACCCCATTTTGGAAAGTAGACACCCCAAGCTATTTGCTGAGAGGCATGGTGAGTATTTTACAGCTCTCATTTGTTTTTGAAAATTAAGAAAGACATTTTTTTTTCTTTTTTTTTTTCTTTTTTTACATTTTCAAAACTTTGTGACAAAAAGCGAGATCTGCAAAATACTCAACATACCTCTCAGCAAATAGCTTGGGGTGTCTACTTTCCAAAATGGGGTCATTTGGGGGGGTTTTGTGCCATCTGGGCATTCCATGGCCTCCGAAACTGTGATAGGCAGTGAGGAGTGAAATCAAAAATTTACACCCATAGAAATCCTGAAGGCGGTGCTTGGTTTTTGGGGTCCCGTACGCGACTAGGCTCCCAAAAAGTCCCACACATGTGGTATCCCCGTACTCAGGAGAAGCAACAGAATGTATTTTGGGGTGTAATTCCACATATGCCCATGGCATGTTTGAGCAATATATAATTTAGTGACAACTTTTTGTACATTTTTTTTTTTTTGGTCATTATTCAATCACTTGGGACAAAAAAAAAAAATATTCAATGGGCTCAACATGCCTCTCAGCAAATAGCTTGAGGTGTCTACTTTACAAAATGGGGTCATTTGGGGGGGGGGTTTTGAACTGTCCTGGCATTTTATGCACAACATTAGGAAGCTTATGTCACACATCATCCACTCTTCTAACCACTTGAAGACAAAGCCCTTTCTGACACTTTTTGTTTACATGAAAGAAAATTTTTTTTTGCAAGAAAATTATGTTGAACCCCCAAACATTATATATTTTTTTAAAGCAAAGGCCCTACAGATTAAAATAGTGGGTGTTGCATTTTTTTTTTCCACACAGTATTTGCGCAGCGATTTTTCAAACGCATTTTTTGGGGGAAAAACACACTTTTTTTATTTTTAATGCACTAAAAAACACTATATTGCCCAAATGTTTGATGAAATAAAAAAGATGATCATAGGCCGAGTACATGGATACCAAACACGACATGCTTTAAAATTGCGCACAAACGCGCAGCGGCGACAAAACTACATTCATTTTTAAAAGCATTTAAAAGCCTTTACAGGTTACCACGTTAGATTTACAGAGGAGGTCTACTGCTAAAATGACTGCCCTCGATCTGACCTTCGCGGTGATACCTCACATGCATGATGCAATTGCTGTTTACATATGACGCTAGACCGACGCTTGCGTTCGCCTTTGCGCAATAGCAGGGGGGGACAGCGGTGCTTTTTTTTTTTTTTTTTTTATTATTTATTTGGCTTTTTTATTTTATTTTTAAACTGTGCCTTCCATATTTTATTTTTTTACCATTTTTATCGTTATCTCAGGGAATGTAAATATCCCCTATGATAGCAATAGGTAGTGACAGGTACTCTTTTTTTGAAAAAAATTGGGGGGTTAGACCCTAGATCTTTCCTCTGCCCTCAAAGCATCTGACCACACCAAGATCGGTGTGATAAAATGCTTTCCCAATTTCCCAATGGCGCTTTTTATATCCGGGGGGGGGACATTCCCTCCCACTGCTTGTAAAAGCAGTCTAGAGGCTAATTATCTGCTAGAATTGCTTTTACATGAAAGCCGGCTGCTGGCTGAAAAGAATGATACCAAGATGATACCTAAACCCGCAGGCATCATTCTGGTATAAACATTCAAAGTCCAGCAACATACCAGTACATTGCTGGTCCTTGTTGGACATGTATTGTAATCTTTTTTTTCATACAGCCTATTGGCTGAACGAAAAAAAGAGATTGATTGGTGGGTATGCCCACCATTAGAATACCTCCCTTCATCCACCCACTTCTAATGATGGGCATATATGCCGAAGCATGGGGGCATCCTCCCGCAAAAAAGTTATGCCGCGTACACACGGTCAAGCCTTCGTCGGAATTTCGACCGTATGTACGCGGCATAAAAGGTTATGCCGCGTACACACGGTCGGACTTTTCCACGGATAAGCCTCCGTTGGAATTTCGACCGTATATACGCGGCATTAGGAGCAAAATCGCTCCTCCGCCCCTGCTGCCCCCATGCTTCGGCATATATGCTCTTTTTTTTAACTGTGGTGGTGAAATCACCTCCTACAGCGTTGGAGTCACGGCTTTATGTATCGTGGGAGCAAACGCTGTTGCTGTCAAGATAAATAGATCCGTGCTGCAACTGAATGGCGTACCTGCTAAGCAAATGGTGGTTAACATTAAAACAAAGTAACATTACAGTACAACAGTAAGACCTTACCATGCCATACCTGCAAAGCAAATACCAAAACAAAACCTAGTAAAAAATAAAAAAATGTTTTAACGCAACCTGTGCCTAAAATATATATATGCCGAAGCATGGGGGCATCCTCCCGCAAAAAAGTTATGCCGCGTACACACGGTCGGAATTTCGACCGTATGTACGCGGCATTAGGAGCAAAATCGCTCCTCCGCCCCTGCTGCCCCCATGCTTCGGCATATATGCTCTTTTTTTTAACTGTGGTGGTGAAATCACCTCCTACAGCGTTGGAGTCACGGCTTTATGTATCGTGGGAGCAAACGCTGTTGCTGTCAAGATAAATAGATCCGCGCTGCAACTGAATGGCGTACCTGCTAAGCAAATGGTGGTTAACATTAAAACAAAGTAACATTACAGTACAACAGTAAGACCTTACCATGCCATACCTGCAAAGCAAATACCAAAACAAAACCTAGTAAAAAATAAAAAAATGTTTTAACGCAACCTGTGCCTAAAATATATATATGCCGAAGCATGGGGGCATCCTCCCGCAAAAAAGTTATGCCGCGTACACACGGTCGGAATTTCGACCGTATGTACGCGGCATTAGGAGCAAAATCGCTCCTCCGCCCCTGCTGCCCCCATGCTTCGGCATATATGCTCTTTTTTTTAACTGTGGTGGTGAAATCACCTCCTACAGCACTGGAGTCACGGCTTTATGTATCGTGGGAGCAAACGCTGTTGCTGTCAAGATAAATAATTCCGCGCTGCAGTTGAATGGCGCACCTGAAAACAAAAAATTACATACCTGAAAAGCAAGCATGATAAAACATTGCAGAATAGAATACAGTAAAAAAGAGCAGAACAATAGAGAGAAAATAGAGAGAGAGAGAACAATAAAACGACAACTATTTTTGGTTTTTTTATTTTATATTTTTTTTGTGTTTTGTTTTTTACGTTTTTTTTTTCTTTTTTACACTTTTTTTTGTAACTTTACAACTGTAATGGTTCGGGTCTCTCAAAATGTAATGGCATCTTGGGAGACCCTGTGTAAGTGTGTCCTAGTCTGTGAAATGCTGTACCCTACGCTAAAACTTCACTTTTGAGTGGTAGCGTTCAAAACATTCACCTTGGCAAAGACCAGGCTTGTCAGGACAGCGTGGATAAATACTACGGGTGTCACGCCTAAATCCGCGCTTGCTACAGACACGACATCTTTTTTGGGGGTGGCTTTGGGTAGGGGTACTCGGGAGGACATACGAATAATGCCTCTCATGCAGCCGGCTTACTGCATTTGGTTGGGGATGGTGAGGTGCAGAACCGCCTGGATACAGGAGTTCTGTGACTATCTCATTCTGGAATTTTAGAAGAGATAACGTCCCGCCTGAAGCTCTGTATAGCACATGAGCGTTCAGCAAAGCCAATTGGAATAATGATAGAGACACTTTTTTGTACCAGCGTCTCGCCTTACGGTCAATTAGATACGGCGCCATCAACTGGTCGTTGAGGTCCACCCCTCCCATATTTTGGTTATATTCGTGGACACAGAGGGGTTTCTCCACAACACCAGTCGCCGTAGGAATTTGGACTGTCGTGTCTGCATGAAGGGAGGTAAGAAGGAAAACATTCTTATTGTCCCTCCACTTCATAGCGAGCAAGTTATTACACTTCAAGCAGGCTCTCTCCCCCAGCCTAAGACGGGCATCTACAAGCCGCTGGGGAAAGCCCCGGCGATTAGGTCGCACGGTGCCACATGCTCCAATCTTATGATCAAACAAGTGACTAAACAGTGGCACGCTCGTGTAATAATTGTCCACATACAAGTGGTACCCCTTTCCGAATAAGGGTGACACCAAGTTCCACACTATCTTGCCAGCGCTCCCTATGTAATCCGGGCAGTTGACCGACTCAATCTGACTGTCTTTTCCCTCATAAACCGTAAAGTTCACTACATAGCCTGTTGCCCTGTCACAGAACTTGTAGAGCTTGACCCCGTATCTGGCACGCTTGCTGGGAAGGTACTGCTTGAAAGACAAGCGGCCAGAAAATTTAATCAGGGACTCATCAACGCAGACAACTTGATCGGGAGTAAACAAGGCTGCAAAACGTTTGTTGAAGTGGTTTATGAGGGGCCGAATTTTATAGAGCCGGTCGTATTCAGGGTCCCCACGTGGACGACAAAGTTCATTGTCGTTGAAGTGCATGAACCGCAAAATCTGCTCGTATCGTGCCCTGGACATGGAGGCAGAGAACACGGGCATGTGGTCAATTGGGTGCGTGGACCAATAAGCACGCAATGACGGAAATTTATGTGTGCCCATGTTGAGGGAAAGGCCCAGAAAGGTCTTAAATTCGGAAACCGTAATTGGTTTCCAATTTCTGGCAATTTTAGGCAACTGGGGGTTAGCGGCGATAAATTGACCAGCATATAAATTACTCTGGTCCACAATAGATCTATAGAGATCTTCCGTGAAAAACAGCGAATAAAAATCGATTGGCATAAAATCAGCTGTTTCCACCTGAATACCAGGTTGGGCAGTGAATGGGGGAAGTACGGGTTCTGCAGAAGTGGTGGGGACCCAATCAGGATAGGCGAATTCTGCAGGAAGGGCAGTATGGGCACGACGGGCCTGCCTTTGTCTTCTTGGTGGCAGCGGGACACTACTTGTGCTTGCCACCTCGCCAGCTTGAACTGCACTTATGGGACTCGCCACGTCACCAAGTGTTACTGCAGTGCTGGATGTACGTCCAGGCTGTACTAGGCCGCTGGTGCTTGCCAGTTCACCAGAAGGAATAGCGGCGCTAGTACTACTCTGCTCCATGATACGAGAGACCTGCGGTTCTTGCTCCTCAACAACCTCAGAAGATCGGGATCGGGTACGCCTGACCTTAGCAGGGACCTCAACTTCGTCGTCAGAGCTATCTGACGTGGGGCCGCTGACGTCACTGTCTTCTACGGGAAGATATTCTGAGCCTGAATCTGACAGATACGTGACCTCCTCTTCACTATCTGTCATGCTCAGAATCTCGTAGGCCTCTTTACTAGTGTACCTTCGACTTGCCATTTTGGGCTCTAAATTTAGGGGTACACTAGTAAGATTCACAGGAAAAAAAGCACCTGACTGTCGTCAGCAAATATATCAAACGCTACAAAAAAACTGTTAGCGATCGCAGGGATCAGGCCTGTCTCTGCGAACGCTGCAGTTATGTGTGTTGTGTTTGGTAAGTGACAGTGATCGATCGATACTGCACTTGGGTGGGCTGGGCTGGGCTGGGCGGAGGGGCTAAACGCAGGTACTAGCAGGTATCTGGGCTGATCCCTCTAACACTGCGTTTTTGGGAACCCTAAACCGCTGGGGATGCTAGTATAGATCTGATCAGATACTATACCACTAAGGGGGGTGTATGCTTTGCGCGTGGGTGTTAGCGTTACTGGCACTAACCTAACTTTGCCTGGGGCGACGCAGACCCTCTCTGGCGCTAAAACCTAATTGATCTCACCCGCCGGGCGATCAGGGGGGTTAAACCTTTATTGGGTTATATACGGCGGGTGCCCTGATGCTATAAAAAGCAAACTAATCAACCAGCGTCACCCGTAACCTTTATATGGTGATCACTGGTGAAAGGGTTAACTAGGGGCAATCAGGGGGTTAAAACCTTTATTAGGTTAAATATGGGGGTACCTGACACCAATAAAAACCTGCGGCGAACCTAAAAAAAAAATAACTGCCTATCTAAAACACCAGCGACACGAATACAGCGATCGGAAAAACAATCGCTTAGTGACGCTGAAGTTAGGGGGTGAAAGGGTTACCTGGGGGGTGATCAAGGGGTTAAACCTTTATTAGGGGGGGTTAGGGGGCTACCCTGGACCTAAAGGGGCCTAATCCTAACTGCCTTGCAACTTTTTACAATCACAGATGACACTAAATGCAGTGATCAGTAAAATAAATGATCACTGCAATCAGTGACACTGTGATTGGGGGCTTTGGGGTGACCTGGGGGGTGATCTGGGGGTGACTGGGGGGTGATTTGTGTGCCTATGTGTACCTACGTGTCAGTGGACTGTTGGAGCACTAACCTCTGTCTTCACTCCTCGGCGCCGGGAACGAAAAGACCGCGGCGAGGGAGATGACATCACTTCCTCCAGCCTGTGTTTACATCACATGGCGGAGGAAGCAATTTCATTGGCCGGGAGCGATCGCGAGGGGGGGGGGGCGGAATCGAGCGGCCGCCCCCTCATGCCTGATCGCTCCCGAACACTTAACGGCCGCTCACTGCAGTGAAGGGGGGTCCGGATGGACCCCCCAACTGCACAAAGGCGATCACGTAGATCTACGTGATTCTGCCTGTCCGTGCCATTCTGCCGACGTAAATCGGCGGTGGGCGGTCGTTAAGTGGTTAAAGCCGCAAGCAGTTTTAAATGGCTTTTTTTTCCTTTAGAAATGTCATTTTGTGCAGGGACAGTTCTAAACACGAGAAACACGTGGCACTTCACAGGCATACTTTAGACACCCCCCATGTACGATATTTAAAGGAATATTTGACTTTTCTTTTTCACTTTATGCATCATTAACCACCTCGCGCCCGCCGTGCGAGTATATACGGCCGCAAGGTGGTTGTCAAATGCCAGGAGGCCGTTATTATTATACGGCCTTCTCTAATTTGGCCACTGGGGGGAGCGCGAGCGCCGCCGGCGGCGCGCGCACGTTCCTGGCGCGTCACTGCAGTGCCGATGCGCGTGCCTGGTGGCCGCGATGTCCGCCATGCACCCGCGATCGGGTGTTACAGAGGCAGGACGTGGATCTCTGTGTGTAAACACAGAGATCCATGTCCTGTCAGGGAGAGGGGACCGATGCTGTGTCCCTTGTACATAGGGACACAGATCGGTCACCTCCCCCAGTCACTCCCCTCCCCCCACAGTAACAATCACTCTAGGGAACACATTTAACCCCTTCCTCGCCCCCTAGTGTTAACCCCTTCCCTGCCAGTCACATTTATAGAGTAATCAGTGCATATTTATAGCACTGTTCGCTGTATAAATGTGAATGGTCTCAAAATAGTGTCAAAAGTGTCCGATGTGTCCGCCATAATGTCGCAGTCACAAAAAAAAATCACTGATCGCCGCCATTACTAATAAATTTTTTTTTATAAAAATGCCATAAAACTACCCCCTATTTTGTAAACGCTATAACTTTTGCGCAAACCAATCAATAAACGCCGATTGTGATTTTTTTTACCAAAAATATGTAGAAGAATACGTATCGGCCTAAACTGAGGAAAAAAATATAAAAAAAAATAAAAATTGGGATATTTATTATAACAAAAATCAAAAAATATTGCTTTTTTTTCAAAATTTTCGCTCTATTTTTGTTTATAGCGCAAAAAATAAAAACCGCCGAGGTGATCAAATACCACCAAAAGAAAGCTCTATTTGTGCGAAAAAAAGGACGTCAATTTTGTTTGGGAGCCACGTCGCACGACCGTGCAATTTTCATTCAAAGCGTGACAGTGCTGAAAGCTGAAATTTCGCCTGGGCAGGTATATGTGCCCAGTAAGGAAGTAGTTAAAATGACTGCTCCCGAAAAACTGCCATTTTTAAAACTTATTTTTGCATTGATACATGTCCCCGGGTTCCCAAACCCTTTTTAGGACAATAACATGCATAATAGTCGTTATAATTAGCACTTTAGATTTCGAACGTTCGCATCCATTGTATTTAATAGGGTTCTAAAGTTCGTGCGAACTTTCGGTCCGTTCGCGGGTTCTGGTGCGAACCGGTGGGTGTTCGGCTCATCCTAGTGGGGAACTGTGTCAAACACTTTTGCGTGTCCACGGCCACTCCTTCATCTATGTTGCTTACTTCCTCATAAAAAGAAATCAAATTTGATTGACAACTTCAGTCTTTCTTGAATCCATGCTGTCTATTGCTCAAAATATTGTTTTCTAGCAATTTTATTGAATTTTCCAGAATCTATTCCAAAACTATACCGACGTTTACTTGGTAAAAACTTTGATGCCTTTTTAAATATAGGCACCACATTGGCCTTGCACCAATCTAGTGTAGGCTATGTCAGCGCTATCCCTATTATGGACTTAAGCTCCCCCATTTGCCTTTGTACACATAGAGCTGAAGAAGGTACCGTACTTAACCACTTGACAACTGGGCACTTAAACCCCCTTCCTAACCAGACGAATTTTCAGCTTTCGGTGCTCTTACATTTTGAATGACAATTACTCAGTCATACAACACTGTACCCATATGAAATTTTTGTCCTTTTTTTCACACAAATAGAGCTTTCTTTTGGTGGTATTTAATCACTGTTGGGTTTTTTATTTTTTGCGCTATAAGAGAAAAAAGACTGAAAATTTTGTAAAAAAATGAATTTTTCTTTGTTTCCGTTATAAAATTTTGCAAATTAGTATTTTTTCTTCATAAATTTTGGCCAAAATTTATACTGCTACATATCTTTGGTAAAAATAAGTACAATTGGTGTATATTATTTGGTCTTTGTGAAAGTTATAGAGTCCACAAGCTATGGTGCCAATATCTGAAAATTGATCACACCTGAAGTACTGACGGCCTATCTCATTTCTTGAGACCCTAACATGCCAGAAAAGTACAAATACCCCCTAAATGACCCCTTTTTGGAAAGAAGACATTCCAAGGTATTTAGAAAGAGTCATTGTGAGTTTTTTGAAGTTGTCATTTTTTCCCACAATTCTTTGCAAAAATCAAGATTTTTTTTTTTTAACAAAATTTTCATATTAGCAGGTTATTTCTCACACACAGCATATGCATACCACAAATTACACCCCAAAACACATTCTGCTATTCCTCACGAGTATGGCGATACCACATGTGTGAGACTTTTACACAGCGTGACCACATACAGAGGCTCAACATGCAGGGAGCACCATCAGGCGTTCTGGAGCACCGAGGCCAATTCTGACATTTCTCTCCTACATGTAAAAATCATCATTTGTTTGCTAGAAAATTACATAGAACCCCAAAACATTATATATGTTTTTTTAGCAAAGACCTTAAAGAATATAATGGTGGTCATTGCAACTTTTTATCTCGCACGATATTTGCGCATAAATTTCTCTAACGCGTTTTTTACGGAAAAAAACAGTTTTGTGCTTAAAAGAAAAAAAAAACAGTAAAGTTAGCCCAATGTTTTTGCATAATGTGAAAGATGAAGTTACGCCGAGTAAATAGATACCTAACATGTCACCCTTCAAAATTGCACACGCTCGTGGAATGGCGCCAAACTTCGCTACTTAAAAATCCCCATAGGCAACGCTTTAAATATTTTTACTGGTTACATGTTTTGAGTTACAGAGGAGGTCTAGGGCCAAAATTATTGCTCTCGCTCTAACGTTCGCAACGATACCTCACATGTGTGGTTTGAACACCGTTTTCATATGTGGGCGGGGCTTACGTATGCGTTCACTTCTGCATGCGAGCTCGCGGGGGCAGGGGCACTTTAAAAAAAAAATATATATTTTATTGTTCATTTTACTTTATTTATTTTAGTTTGACATGTTTTTCCGCCCCAAATTTTTTTTTGATCACTTTTATTCCTATTACAAGGAACGTAAACATCCCTTGTAATAGAAATATGGCATGACAGGTCCTCTTTACAGTGAGATATGGGGGGTCAATAAGACCCCACATCTCACCTCTAGGCTGGGAAGCCTGAAAAAATAAAAAAATAAAAATAACAATCTTGGCTTTGATCGTAGCGGTGAGTCGGTAGAAGCACCGGAGGGCAGCGGGAGGGGGGGCATCCCCTCTCACCTTCCGTAAGAGCGATCAAGCGGTGGAACAGCCGCTATGATCATTCTTATGGTGCAGGGAATCGCCAGCTGAAAAAGCGAATATCTAAATGATGCCTGTAGCTGCTCCCATCATTCAGATATACCCGCACAAAGTCAAGGGCGTCATATGACGGCCGGCGGGCGGGAAGTGGTTATTGCGGAGTATTGCCGGGTATTGAGGAGTATTGCTGGGTATTGAGGAGTATTGCAGGGTATTGCGGAGTATTGCCGGGTATTGCGGAGTATTGCCGGGTATTGCGGAGTATTGCCGGGTATTGTGGAGTATTGCCGGGTATTGTGGAGTATTGCAGGGTATTGAGGAGTATTGCAGGGTATTGAGGAGTATTGCGGAGTATGGCAGGGTATTGCGGAATATGGCAGAGTATTGCACAGTATGGCAGGGTATTGCAGGGTATTGCAGGGTATTGCAGGGTATTGCACAGTATGGGCAGGGTATTGCAGAGAATTGGCAGGGTATTGCAGAGTATTGCACAGGGTATTGCAGAGTATTGCACAGGGTATTGCACAGGGTATTGCACAGGGTATTGCACAGGGTATTGCACAGGGTATTGCACAGGGTATTGCAGAGTATTGCACAGGGTATTGCAGAGTATTGCAGAGTATTGCACAGGGTATTGCAGAGTATTGCACAGGGTATTGCAGAGTATTGGCAGGGTGTATTGCAGAGTATTGGCAGGGTGTATTGCAGAGTATTGGCAGGGTATTGCACAGGGATGGCTGAGCAGGGATGGATGGATGGCTGGATCTGTGACTGCAATTGTCACAGATCCAGCCCACAGCGCTGCTGCCTTGATCTGCTCCCTCCCCTCTCCTCTCACACTGTACCGATCGGTACAGAGAGGGGAGGGAGGAACCGGCGTCATCACATGATGCCGGTCTGTTTACAAGTGATCGCTCCGTCATTTGACGGAGCGATCACGTGGTAAACGGCCGCGATTAGCGGCCATCTACCGTGATCCGTGATGCGCCGGGTCTTCCGGACCCGGCGGTCACGGACATATCCTGGAGCGTGCCCCAGGGGGCGCGTGGGAGCAAGATTCTGTGAGGACGTCCCTGGGACGTCCACTCAGGATAACTCGACCGCGCTGTGGACGTCTTTTGTACATGGCGCGGTCGGCAAGTGGTTAATAAATGTGCCTTCTCTTTGTCCTCACTCAACAACTCAAAATTTTAATTTCTCATTGAAAGGCCTACTTGTTCAGATCTCACCTTTTTCACTATTAACATTCTATTATATTCTCTATAACTTTAAAACGATGATAGTGTTTTTTATATTTTTTTTTAAATGCCCTTTTCTTATTCTTTACAACTTTTTTATCTTTGAATGTGAGCCACATGGGTTTTATTTTGAGCCTTTAAAAAACAATTTCTCTTGGTAATATATCTTGTAGTGTTTTACACATTCCCATTTCGATTCTGTGTTCTTTAATGACAATATTCCCTCCAAGTGTTGGAGACCATCCCTCAGCCTTGGAAAATGTTCCCTATTAAAATAAAATATTTTTATCTTTCCAGTATGCGCTTGTTGTTTACAGCTTACAATAAATAAAATCATGTTATGGTCACTGCTACCCAGATGTTCTTTTATGTGAACATTAGTAATAAACTCCACATGGTTTGAGATTACCAGGTCCAGCAGAGCATCATTCCTAGTTGGGGTCTCAATGAACTGGACCATAAAATTGTCCTGTAATGGAGGGCGTGGCTTGCGCATGATTGGAATGGCAGCTTAAGCTCAGAGCTCTCTCCAGCCGGCCGGACAATCACAGCGATCGGGCAGGTTCCCTGCACCATCGAGACCCCACATCAGCTCAGAGAGACCAGCGGACACTGCTGCCAAGATGTCCCGCAAGAGAAAGGAAGAAAGAAACCTCCAAAAGCTTATGGCCCTGTCGTTTAGGCCCGAACGGAGGGGAGACAGGCAAGATGGCGCCGCTGAAGCCGCTGCGCGGCCATCAGCCTCATACATGGATCTTTCGAGCTGCGATCCAGGGGATATAGAAGGAGGACTGTCATCTCCCCCCCTTGCTAACTCTCCTCTGCTCTCCCCGGTCTCCCAATGCCCTGCAAAAGCGCGGATGCGCTTGGATCCTGATCACCAGGCCGGGACCATAGTGAGTAATGCATTACACAATGCACACACTATATCCTCCCTGCAATCCTCCATAGCGGCCTTCCCCACGTCAGGACAGCCTGTCCTTGACACCACGATGAAGGATATGCTGATGTCTCTGCAGTCTTCGCTTATGTCTAACCTGTCCTCGCTTATGTCTAACCTGTCTTCTCTGATCCAAAAGTTTACTACTGACATGAGGCACATGGGGGACAGGGTGCAGTACATGGAAGATAAAATGGAGGAATGCATAGACACTGTGAATGACCTGGTAGATGCTTGTATGACCCAAAAAGAGGACACTGACTGGATTAAATCAAAATTATCAGACCTCGAGGACCGTTCTCGCCGCAACAATATCAAAATCCAGGGCTTACCAGAGACGGTCCCCCCCGCAGACCACCACAAGTATGCTAGCACTTTGTTTTCTACCCTACTACCTGAGCTGTCCCCCATTGAGCTCACTATAGACCGCATTCACAGGATCCCTAAACCACGTCATTTAGAGGAAGCCGTCCCTAGAGACGTGCTCCTGCGTATACATTTTTACCAAGCCAAGGAGAAAATCCTCTCCAGGGCTCGGGCACTCACTGCCCTCCCTGCACCATATGCAGATATTCAACTGTATGCTGATCTCTCCCAGTACACATTACAGATGAGAAGGCAACTGAAAACGGTGACGAAAGCTCTCACCAACCACAAGATTATCTACAAATGGCACCACCCAACCACCATTTTGGTTACACACAATGGCAGTCCTCATACCATCTCCACTAATGGGGGAGGAATGAAACTCCTCCACTCATTGGGCATTATCCCAAAACTCCCACATACTGAATATGCCTCTTCAGGAAAGCCCAAGCCTTCTCATCTGGGATCCCAACGTGGGCACCAAAAAACAAAAATGAACTGCGGTACCTGTCCATAATTGAGCCGAGCTACTAATCCAAGTCCGGTCCGGCCGACCGCTCGTCCCACCACAGAGTCTGAACTTCCCCCCAGGTTTAGTCAGCATCCAAATAACATTACGTTTTGCTGACTCATTTGTCTACTTGTTTTCCTCATGTTTTCCTTTTTCCTTTGTTCTGTTATTTTTGTATTTTAATTTTTTTTTGCTTGTTATCGCTGCACAGCCAGCGTTAGAACCTCACGTGCCATTCAACGTACCTCAAGCACCTTGACATCCTGATACCTGCCATACATTCCTTGAAATCCTCAAGAGAACAACCTCATCTGAAGCTACAAACCTCTCCCTGAGGAGCCTCTGCACAACACCTTCCAACCGTAAGTCACAGAATCGCATCCACTTTACCAAAATTCAACAACATGTCATTTACCGTACTATCTTTGAATGCGAAAGGCTTGAATCACCCAGCCAAACGCTCGTCCATGTGGAAAACTGCATTATCGCTTAAAAGCTACGTACTTTGTGTACAGGAGACGCACTTTGCCCAGGACTTATCCCCTCGGTGCCAACATAAACAGTTTCCCCATATATACCAATCGTGTTACACGAGGAAACAAAGAGGGGTATTAATTGCCATTCGAAACACAGTCTCATTTCAACTACAGAAATACATAACTGACCCTGAGGGACGATTCATTATCTTGCTATGTACGATCAACAACACCCAATATACCTTAGTACAGGGATATGCAATTAGTGGACCTCCAGCTGTTGCAAAACTACAAGTCCCATCATGCCTCTGCCTCTGGGTGTAATGCTTGTAGCTGTCAGAGTCTTGCTATGCCTCATGGGATTTGTAGTTCTGCAACAGCTGGAGGTCTGCTAATTGCATACCCCTGCCTTAGTATCTTTGTATGCACCGAACCAACGACAAATGTCTTTCTTTAAAAGTGTCTTGAAAACAGCGAAAAGCCTCCAGCAGGGACACCTGCTGCTGTGTGGAGACTTTAATCTTGTTCCAGATTACAGTTTGGATTCAACAGCGGGTACTAAGAGACATGTATCTCCATTGACTAAATTCATTTTTTCCAATGACCTATTTGACATCTGGAGGTGTTGTCACGTGAGTGAGCGCGATTATACCTTTCTATCACCGCACCACAACACTTACTCACGAATAGACTTATTCCTTTCTGATAAATGTTTGCTTCAAAGAGTATCGGCATCGGTGATTCACACTACCACCTGGTCGGACCACGCCCCTTCACAACCCAATTCATACCTATGGAGAATTAACAATTCCCTTCTCCATAACTCCTCCATCACAAAATCTCTACAACAGCATTTGGAAGAATTTTTGTCCCTGAACTCCCAATCAGTGTCCGATCCGGTGGTTGTGTGGAACGCCCACAAAGCCGTCATCAGGGGTGTTTTTATTCAATTAGGAGCCAGAGCAAAGAAAAACAGGTCGCAAAAAATAGACCAGCTCACGGCTGATATAGAGCTCATTGAATCTCAAAACAAATCCCATCCCTCACCTATCCTACAAACAAAAATATTTAATTTACCCCATGAACTACGCTCACTTCTACTAGAATCCTTTGAAAAAAATTATACTAAGGCTAGAGCCACAGGTATGCCACAGGTAACAAAGCGGGTAAACTGATGGCATTAAGAATCCAAGGACATAGGATCAAATCCAAAATTCCATACCTCTACCACCCTCATACAAAAGAAAAACTGCTTAAGCCCAATGAGATAGCCAATGCATTCAGTGCATATTACAACGACTTATATAATTTTAAGGAAGATAAAAATACTATCAAACCTTCCCAAGAGGACATATCACAATTTCTAGCGCAAGTCAATCTCCCTTCACTTTCGCCATCACAACTATCCTCCCTCAACGCCCCCTTCACTGTTCCCGAAATAGCGCAAACGATTTATAATCTCCCAAATTCCAAATCTCCGGGACCAGACGGGTTCAATGGGGAATATTATAAAAAATTCCAACGATTCTTTGCTCCTACCCTCTGTGAAGTTTATAATTTTGCCGCAACCTCCTCTTCCTTTCCCCCGGAAATGATGAATGCGATAGTAGTCACCCTTCCAAAACCTGGAAAACACCCGACCTCACTTCAAAATTTTCGCCCCATCTCCCTACTCAACGTAGACGTTAAAATCTACGCGAAATTAATAGCCAACAGATTAATCGACATTCTCCCAACCCTTATCCATAAATACTAGTCAGGCTTCACAAAAGGCCGCCAAGCCTCAGACGCTCTGAGAAGGATGATCAATCTCATCCACCAGGCAGGAAACTCCGGTACCCCCTCTGTACTCTTGTCCCTAGACGCTGAAAAAGCATTCGACAGGGTACATTGGGGGTACCTTTCCTCAGCTCTACACAAATTTGGATTCTCAGGACAAATTCACAACGCCATTATGGCCTTATACTCTGCCCCTTCAGCCCAAGTATATTCAGCAGACTCCTTATCATCCCCATTTCTTATCTCTAATGGAACTAGACAGGGCTGCCCCCTTTCCCCTCTCATATTTAACCTTGTAATGGAACCCCTAGCACAATCCATACGCTCCAACGCAAATATAACGGGCATCCCAATAGGAGACCAAGAACACAAAATCAGCTTATTTGCTGATGACGTGATACTTATGATGACTAATCTGACCACATCTCTCCCGGCAGTTCAGGAGACGCTAGCCAGGTTCAGTAGAATATCCTATTACAAAATCAACAAATCTAAATCTCATATCTTAAACTTAGGAGTTTAAGAATTGTTGCTGTAGCATCAAGCTTGATGCTACAGCAACAATTCCCATATACATGGGCGGACCAAAGTATAACTTATCTTGGAGTTCAGCTGACCAAAACCACTAAAACGCAATTTCATCACAACTACATCCTTTTCCGTAGCAAACTTCAAGAAGATCTACGCAGGCTGGCATCTCAGGAGTTGTCGTGGATGGGCCGTCATTACTTTAAATCACTACAAACTATTCTATCTTCCTTCACCTGGCAGGGCAAAAAGGCTAGAAGCGCACACTCTAATCTTATCAAAAATCGTAAAGCCGGAGGTCCTGGCTATGTGGACTTCCAGGATTATTATATGGCCTCTGTACTCACACAGTCCAGGGAATGGTTCTTCTTACCATCCCCACACACCATATGGGGGCAAATGGAAGCGGCCTTCATACCAGGTAAAGATTTATCCGCATGGCTACTTTCCAATCCATCCACTATTAAAACTCCCTCATTTATTCCCCCTACAATGTCAGCCACAGTCCAAGTATGGAATAAATTTGTACGCCTTAGTCACGACTACCCTAACAAAACTAAGCTGAAAATCCAGATTTTAGCCTTACAAAACAATATAGACCTAATATCTTTCACGAAGTGGCGAGAGAAAGGCATTTTACACATTAATGACCTCTTCATTCATAATAAGCTAAAATCATTCCCTGACCTTCAAAAGGAATATCGTTTACCTAACTCTGACCTCTGAAAATTGTCCTGTAATAGGTTTATACATTTCTGCCCTTTCACTGTTCCAGACATTACTCCAGTAATTTTCAGGGTAGTTAAAATCCCACATTATCATCACTGTGCCAGACATTGCAGCCCTTTCTATCTGTGAAAGGAGCCTCCACCTCCTCATTAACACTGGGTGGTCTCTAACAAACTCCAATGATTAACTTTGAAGTACTGTACGCACATCCTTATGCAGTTCCACCCATAATGCTTCAGCATTATTACACTCTCCATCGACAAGGCCCTCTTTCACACTTGCTTTGAGATCACTTTCATTTTCGTCTTACCTTAGCTCTCCAAAAGAGAGTCAGGAATATTAATAGCCCAATCAGGTGAAGAATGAAGCCAGGATTTAGCAATACCAATTAAATCATAGTTTTCTTCATGCACCAAAGCATTCACCTCTCCTATTTTCATTGTCAGACTTTTGGCATTGGTAAACAAACACTAATCCATTATTTAAAGAGGTTTTAAAGGTTCCGTTTTTTTAACAAACGTCATACTTAACTCCGCTGTGCAGTTGGTTATGCACAGAGTGGGCCTGATCCTCCTCTCCTGGGGTCCCTTTGCGGTGCTCCTGGCTCCTCTTCTCGACTATCCTGTTGGAGAAGTGCTCTCCTACGGGACACCCATTTCCTGCTGCTGTGTCTGTTGACACAGACAGCAGGACTCGGCTCCTGCGTCATTGGATTTGATTGACAGCAGTGGGAGTCAATGACTGTGCTGCTATTAATCTATCCAATCAGGACACGAGACACCGTCCGGAGCTGGTGTGCTCGTTCCCGTCGTGGAAATGGAATGCATTAAGGTGAAAAACGCTAAGAGTTTATAACCCCTTTAATCCAGATTGTCTCTATGAATAGGCTCCTTTGGTGGAGTGAAATTCATTAGAGATGTTACTGTACCTAATGGACTTTGCTACTGCATCCTTTTCATTACAATAAATTCATTTTATAGCGAGCAACCCTCCTTCCCTTTTTTTGTAGGACTAATGTGATGCAAGACTAGTGATACCGGTGCCACTACTCCAGTCAACACAGCATACATTTATTTACATTCAAATTGACTTGTTCGCTATTGTTGAAGACATTTTACTTCTGTATTCCATAGGCTTGACAAAAGTTTCTGAAGGGAATCTGAGAAAAACCAGAAAATACTGGAGCCTCATACACACGCAGGGTTTTCTCGGCAAGAAAGCTTCTGGGAGAGCTTTTTGCAGTGAAAACTGCGTGTGTATGCTTTCTCAGTGAGAAAACTGCCTGGAATCCCGACGAGAAAAATAGAGAACCTGCTCTCTATTTTCTCGTCTGGATTCTCGGCAGAGTGTTTCCTGCTGAGAAAACCATGAGTGTGTATGCTTACCTGTCCCCAGGTAAACCCGCGCATGCTCTATAAGACTTTGACGCATGCGCGGTAGCATACAAAGGTAGTGTAGGGTGTAGCAAAATGGTGGCGACGGCATCGATTGTGACGAGCGCAGGCTCGTCGTAGTCGATGACGTCACCGCGTTCTTGCCATTCGAAAGAACGGCGGTTCTTTTGAATGGCCGTCTGTATGCACGGCTTGGCAAGGAAAGCATGCCAGGAATCCCATCAGGAAAAACATTTTTTTTTCCTGATAGTACCTCTATAGGTACACTTGACAAAGATTTAACAGGTAAAAAGGGGAAGATGTGAAGGGAAAGTTGCTTTCCCAAAAGAAAGCATTGGGATGAACTGAATGCAGTATATAAGTTATAGAGTTTTTGAAGTGAAGATCTAATCCTCTCAAAAGGGGAGTGTTCCTCAGCAGATAAATAGTAAACAATATTGCTGAGTTATGAACATTTATGTCTCTCTGTCAAATCACTAGGCGGTTTATGGCCGGAGTGCAGGCTGGGGGAAAATATAAATATTTGGGGTGACCTTCTAGAAAGGTCTTTGCCTCCTGGGCTATTGCCAGGAAAGGAGGCTGTGTTGAAAGTCTCCTATGCCTTGTACACACGATCGGATTTCCGTTGGGATAAACTCCGACTGATTTTTCAGACGGAATTCCGTTCAAGCTGTCTTGCATACACACTGTCACAACAAATTCCGACCGTCAAGAACGCGGTGACGTACAACACTATGACGAGCTGAGAAAAATTAAGTTCAATGCTTCCGAGCATGTGTCGACTTGATTCTGAGCATGCATGTTTTTTTTCTCCGTCGGAGTTCCATACAGACGAAATTTTTTTTGTTGGAAAAAAAGAGAACATGTTCTCTTTCTAACTCTGTCGGAATTTCCGACGGAAAAAGTCCGATGGGGTACACACACGGTCGGTATATCCGATGAAAAAATTCCATCAGACTTTTTCCATCGGAAATTCCGATCGTGTGTACAAGGCATAAGACTTGCTACTGGGGGAGGGTGATGTTTAGTTGCAGAATGGGGTCCCGTCGAGCATCTAGAGCAGGCCTCATGCGTACTCCTTAACTCTCTTCTTTCTGTACCTCGTGACAAGGCCTTAGATCTCCATAACGCTAGTCTGCTCCTGGTTGCCATGGGAGACGGACCACTAGGGAAGGAGCCAGAACATTGGTCTTTGTCGCTACTGGAGGACATGCCACCTTACCAGGTACCACTCTTAATGACTGGTTGCTTGTTCCTTGACTTGGTTACTCATAGCAACTACTCTCCTCTTTCTTGTCTTGCCGAGTTAACCTTTTGTAGTAGTGTTACTTCTTACCCCAAAGTGATTTACAGACCCAGGTTCTTTGGACTACGCCAGAACCAAAATGCACCCCTTTGAATATATCAAAAATCGCTATACACACCTTTTCTGCAGACGCTCCATTCTGTTCCCATACTGAGCTGTCAGCAGTGGCTTCTGTATGTAGGTGTGTGCAGGAGAGGCAGCCGACAACAGAATATCCATAGTAACTCTATGGGTAACGTCACTTCCCAGGCATTTCGCAGCCGTTGTTGGCTGTCTCCTGCACACAGCATCCGCCTCTGGAGACCGGACCAGATCGGCTTCAGAAACGGTATGTATAGAGATTTTTGCTTTACAGGGTTAGATAAATTTGTTTTAGAATGTGACTGCAAGTAGATTTATGCCGCGTACACACGCTCGGAATTTCCGACAACAAATATTCGATGGGAGCTTGTTGTTGGAAATTCCGACCGTGTGTAGGCTCTATTTCCGACAACAAAAATTTGAGAGCTGGTTCTCAAATTTTCCGACAACAAAACTTGACGGAAATTCCAAGCGTGTGTACACAATTCCGACGCACAAAATTCCATGCATGCTCGGAATCAAGCAGAAGAGCACTGGCTATTGAACCTAATTTTTCTTGGCTCGTCGTAATGTTGTACGTCACCGCGTTCTTGAGGTTCGCAATTTCCGACAACATTTGCGTGACTGTGTGTATGCAAGACAAGTTTGAGCCAACATCCGTTGGAAAAAAATCCACGGTTTTGTTGTCGGAATGTCCGATCGTCTGTACTCGGCATTAGTGTTAGTTAGTTTTTGGCTGAACTTCTACTTTAAGTGTATTTTTTCCTGAAATATCGAGAACCATAAAAAAACTGCAACAGCCACCATTTTATTCTTCAGGACTTCTGCTTTCAGAAATATATATAATGTTTTGGGGCTCAAAGTCATTTTCTAGAAAAAAAATGCTGATTTTAACATGTATGTGAGAAATGTCATAATTGGCCTGGGCAGCAAATGAATGAGGAAAAATCCAGGGGTGCATCACAGTTGTTTTGGGATTATTATTTTCTGTCCTTATGGATCCAAACCTGTAGTTTATTAATATAAATGGGATACTCCCGGAATGGCCGATGAACTCCCAGTTTTGTTTGGACTGATGATAGGAAACTAGCCACAGGTTAAAACCTTTGGGCATCTGTAGTGCTGCTACTGAATAGTAATAGCACGTTACCTGAGCACATTGTTTGTACTTAAAGTGGTTGTAAACCCACTCTAACAACTTGCACTTGCAGGTAAGCCTAGATTTAAGCCTCGTACACACGGCCGGTTTTCTCGTCAAGAAACGACAAGAAAACTGCCGGGACAGCTTTCTTGCCGAGAAAACCGGCCATGTGTACGAGGCTTTCAGGTTTCTCGTCAAGAAAACTGGCCAGAATCTCGACGAGAAAAATAGAGAACCTGCTCCCTATTTTCTCGTCGAGATTCTCGTCGGCCTGTTTCCCGACGAGAAACCCGAGAGTGTGTACGCTTACCTGTCGCTGTGGAAACCCGCGCATGCTCAAAATGACTTTGACACATGCGCGGTAGCTTCCTAGGCATAGGTAGGGTGTAGCCATATGGCGGCGGCGGCATCGAATGTGACGAGCGCACGCTCGTCGTAGTCGATGACGTCACCACGTTCATTCCATTCAAAAGAACGGCGGTTCTTTTGAATCAAGCGTGTGTGCACTCGGCCGTGACAAGATTCTTGTTAAGAATCTCGGCAGAAAAAACAACAGGTTTTTTACTGACGAGATTCTCGGTCGTGTGTACAAGGCTTAAAGGGGTTGTAAAGGTTAGTTAGTGCATTGTTGGTTCACTTACATTTTCCTTCGATTTCCCTTCTAAATGTTTTTTTTCTTTGTCTGAATTTCTCATTTCCTGTTTCTCCTCAGTAAACTTCACACCATCATCCGAGTGTTGTTGAGTCAGCCAGAACAGCTTAGACTTCATTCACACAGGGGCAACACGACTTCCAGCACGACTTTGGTAGGCAACTTGGACACGACTTGAGTATGAATCACAGCGCGACATGAAGCTACTTACAAGGCAACTTCAAGTTGCCTCCAGGACAGGAGACATTCCAGTGGCCAATAAAACAAGAATCAGCTCTGTGGGAGGGAGAGGTTTGCCTGAGAAATGTATGTTCTCTTCCTGGAAAGTTGCTTCTGTTAAGACAGTCATCGACTTCTGAGGCGACTTCCATTGAAATCAATGGGTACAGGTCGCCTAGCAGTCGGATTGAAGTAGTACAGGAACCTTTTTTGAAGTCGGAGCGACTGCAGTAGTGTGCATTAAGACGGCTCCATTCACTTACATTGATTTTCTCATGCAGCGCGACTTGAGGCGACTAGGGGCGACCTGGGGCGACTTGAAGTCGGATCCAAAGTTGCCCCTGTGTGAATGGGCTCTGACTGAACAGCTTACTGAGGAGAAACAGGAAGTGAGAAATTCAGACAAACAAAACAAAGAAAAAAAACCATTTAGAAGGTAAATCAAAGGAAAAGGTAAGTGAACCAACAATGCACTAGCTTAAAGGAACCTATTTAGAAAAAAAAAAAAAAACCTTTACAACCCCTTTAAGGCTTACCTGTAGGTGCAAGAAATATCTCCTTAACCTACACGGTTAAGGAGATATTTGCAGAAAAGTCTGCACCGATGTCTACGGCGCATGTGTGCCATAGACAACAGTGCAGGCGCACTGAGCCTGCCGGTTTTCGAATAGAAAATGCCGGGAATGCGCGAGGATCGTGCCGGTCCCGCGCGCATGCACGGAAGTGACGTCATCGCCGCTCCGGCCAGTCACAGAGCCGGAGCGGCGAAACCTGGAAGGTGCTCGGAGGGGACATGGCGGCGGCAGGGAACGAGGAGCGCTTCGGGGGCTTCGATCTCAGGTAAGTGCCACATAATGAGCTAGTATGCATAGCATACTAGCTCATTATGCCTTTCTCTTTCAGGGTTTTTTTTTTAAAGAAAAAAAAAGAGAGTTTACTTCCTCTGTAAACTAGGGAAATGTCACATACTTGTATGTGGAGCCTGTTATGACAAGGGTGGTCTCCTGTACAGTTCCCGCCCGAACACCCCTAGATGTGGAGACATTGTCTGCAGGGGCGAAAGAAACGCACAAGTGCCAAGATGTAGACATTGTGAGCAGGAACTTGGGAACTTGGGAGCGCTGATATCTAATGAACAGGAGTACAGCTGACAATGCACCATGGAGATGCTAAGTTCAGTTAAAGGTGGACTGGAAGGACACCAGGACTTAAAGCGGAGCTCCCCTGAAACCAAAAATATTAAAAGCCAGCGGCTACAAATACTGTAGCTGCTGACTTTTAATATCAGGACACTTACCTGTCCTGGAGTACAGCGACGTCGGCAGCAGAAGACGAGCAATCGCTCGTCACTCTGCTGCCCCCATCGCCATCCTACGGCTTCACTGCCCGGTTCCCTACGGCGCATGCGTGAGTCGCGCTGCGCCGTTCTCACTGGTCCCTGTTGTGTTCTGGGAGCCGAGTGTCTCCCAGAACACAACAGAAGTGACGTACTCCCGCAGAATACCTGCAGAGAGGACTCCCAGAAGTGGGTGCAAATACCTGTCTTAGACAGGTATCTGCACCCCCCTCCCCCCTGAAAGGTGCCAAATATGACACCGGAGGGGGGAGGGATGAGCAGAAGTTCCACTTTAGGGTGGAGCTCCGCTTTAAGCAATGTCAGAGGCAGGAACAGGCAGAAGTGCGCAACAATCAGGCATTGAGGTACAGATTCACAAGGCAAAAGCATAGTCAAAATTCCAAGGCAAGGTCGATAGCAGAAGCAGGCAGCGAACATGAGCAGACAAGGATAATCCAATGGGGGGAAGCGGGGTAAGAAACAGGATCAAGATGTGTATCAGGAACTGGATAAGAGGAACAAGACTGAAGCCTCGTACACACGAACGAGTTTCTCTGTAAAAACCAGCAAGAAACTTGCTGGCAGAGATTTCTTGCCGAGAAATTCGTTCGTGTGTATGGTTTCTCGTCAAGAAAAGCAACAAGAATCTCGACGAGAAAATAGAGAACCTGCTCTCTATTTTCTCGTCGAGATTCTCGTCAGCCTGTTTCTCGACGAGAAAATTACCTTTTCGCCGGGAAGCCCGCGCATGCTCGAAATGACTTCGACGCATGCGCGGTAGCTTCCTAGGCATATGTAGGGTGAACAAAGATGGCGGCGACGGCATCGAATGTGACGAGCGCATGCTCGTCGTATTCAATGACGTCACCGCGTTCGCTCCATTCAAAGAACCGCGGGTTCTTTGAAAGGAGCGTGTGTACACTCGGCCGGGACAAGTTTCTTGTCCAAGAATCTCGTCGAAAAAAACGACATGTTTTTTTCGACAAGAATCTCGGCCGTGTGTACGAGGCATCACAGACATCTGTACCAGGTGCTCCTTCATACATACCCAATGTGTTTGGTTTTCAAAACCTGCTAATCTGAATATTATCAAACCTCCCAATGTCAAAAGCTTGAGGTAAAAAAGGGTGCTTTACTAAAGGATCTGAGAATGTTCATACAATCAATTGTGTAAATATTCACTTTGTTTATCCAATCATGTACAGATAAAACAAGCAAACAGGTTTTTTTTTTCACATGATTGGATGAATGAAGTGAATCTTCACACGTTTTATTGGGTGAAGATTCTCTGTATGTGTCAATAGCCTATATTTATAAATCTAAACAGATCTGCGTGATTATCTTTTTTTGGTCAGACGTATGCAGTAACAAAATCTGTATTACAATATGGCTGTTTTGGCACTTTCACACATATCCTTTGTACTGTGAGATGCTGTGTCAGAACTTTGACCAGGAAACAATGGCTGGCTCTTTCAGGCGTCAAGAGGTTAATGAAGCAGCGGAGCTCCTGGTTGGTGGGGGGTGTCAGTAACCAGAACCCCCGTCTGAGCTACAAGGCGGATATTTGGTGTTTGTGGAAGTCCAGTGAAAATAATCCAGGTGCCAGCGGTATGGCTCCCCACAGGCCGACACACGGAGTGTCTTAGTGTGTGTGAGGTGTGCGCCCACAGAGTGCCCTGCTGTGAGGTGCTGCCCCTGCCTGACTTGTTTAAATGCTTTCTGCTACATCGCTTTGACACCGGAGTGGCCTCCTTAACCAGCTCCTTATGTGGCTTATGTTTTAAACTCAGCACTTAGAAGAAAACGTATTAGTATAGAGTATTTCTGTCCTGGCAGCCTGTCCTCTGCTTTACATAATGTACAACATATGCTTCTCAAAAACGAATTCTAGACAAATAGTCCTATTCGAATCAACTGTTAAAGGATCAAAAGACGTTCAGTCAAAATGCTACCAAACTCTATATATGTAAAAAATGGGTATGTTATCTCATCACAAAGCCTTTCTGCAACTGGTGATCCTGTACAAGGTCAAAGCAGTGTTTACATCTCCGCTGCTCCTAATGCTAACAAAAGTGGTAAGCGGCATACTCTGGGGAAGATAAGGGCAATGTCTGCATCAAAATGGCTTAAGGTTAATCAGAAGTTGACTTTCTTAGTGAATACGATGCCCACAAATTGTGTTAATATTTTAAGTGTTGGAATATGTAACACTGCACTGAGAGGGGGCTATTTAAACTGAAAGTTAGTTTATTAGGTTGTTATGGTTTAGGCCTCATTCACACAGACATACTATAGTGTACACAAGTACAAGGGCTTTGTTTACTCACATGGAGCTGCATAGGTGTTGCGTCCATCCCGGTGTAGGCAGTCCTATTCATGTCAATTGGAACGTAGCGACTGCACAGATTAGTCTCTGCTCCCAATTTGACATCAATTCTAGTGCTCTGCCCTGAATGCTAACCGCAAACTGGCACAAATGTCAAATTAGGAGCAGTGGCTGTGTCCGTCCAACCTCAGCATCCAATTAGACATGAATGGAACCGAACGAATGAAACATCTATTCATCCCCTTGCAGATACACAAGGCCCTTGCATGTGTTTATTCTGTAGTATGCCTGTGTGATTGAGGCCCTACTTGATATTTATTGTTAAATAAGCTTTGTTTAACAAATTCACCTTATATGCCCCTGCAGTCTGCAACTTAAAGCGGAGGTTCACCCTAAATGTAAACATTTGCTCATCCCGATCAGTGTAATATGTATATCAACATTTGGCAAATGATTTTATTCTAAAGCCCCATGCACACAGGGCGTGTTTGCAGCTGCTAACAGCAGTGTTAGACGTTTTTTTTTACAGCTGCAAAACGCCCATCCATGTTATTCTTTTGTGTCATGCACACATAGAGCTTTTATGAGCTCCAAGTGGCATAGGCGTTTTCCAGCTGCAAAAAAAAAACCAATTCCAGTGCGTTTTGGAGCTCCAGGTTTGAGCTGCAAAAACGCCCAACGCGCATAAACGCGCAAAAACGCTGCGATTTGCGTTTTTGAGCTCCAGGATTTTTTTTTTTAAAAAGGTCAAAAAATGTTTACAAAACATGGACAGGCGTTTAGCTGTAAAAAATGCGGCTGTAAAAACGCCCTGTGTGCATGGGGCCTAACTCTTTTTAATTACCTTGAATTTAGTAGTAATTAGGGACACATCCTGGTATCCCTCCCGCGGGAGTGGGCGTTCCTTTACTTTTCCCCAGCACCCCAATGTCTCCTGGGAGCACAGTGTCATGCTTTCCCAGGAGACAATTCACCACGTCGTCATCAGCTTCACAGCGCTCGTTCTGAGCTGTAGCTTGGGCTGTAATGGGGCATGTTCCTTATGACGCCGCCCGTTGTGATGGCAACCGTGCAGTGTTGACGGCGCTGCTCGCCGTCAACACTGGGAGAACAGCATTCACGCTTCCCAGAAGTATTTGCTTGTGGGCTTCATAATGCCCACAAGCAAAATGGCAACTTACAACAGGGATTTTTATAAATACTAATTTAGTACCGATTCTGACTGGGGAGAATTAGAAACCTCTGATACATGAGTACATACATGCGAAAGTAAAAAGTAAAAAAAAAAGGATATACCGTGGAACCTCCGCTTTAAAAAAAATATTATCAGACATATGATACAATATTGCATGTATGATAATATTGCTTTTGATGGTCTTAAATTAGGTAAATCATTAAAACCGAATGATTTTAAAGCCATAGTTTATGTGTGAATATTTTTGCATAGTTACATTGATCCAGCTTGGACCAATGTATATAATCGTGTGCTTTACCTGGCTGATCCCCGTGGAAGCTGAAAACGCTGAGTAGGCACCGCTACTACAGTGAACACTGCTAGCTAACTGGTCCCATGCTGAAAGACTGCCCTGCTGCATAGTGGGCACAGGGGATCAGTCTCTTGGCATAGGTTTCAATCATAGAGTGAGTGTGGAAAATTGAAGAAGGCGCTTGGACAGCCGCACTCCAAAAAATGGTTGTTTATTAAAACAAAAACACAGAATACATATCACAGCAAAGAAAACAGCAGATGACGCGTTTCGCACTGCGATTCAGTGCTTAATCATATGAAAGTAGGTGTGGCGCTGTTCTAATGATTGCTCAAAAAATCCTATATTTATGTATTAAGGCCGTCTTAAGTGCCTGTGGTCTGTATAAAGTGCAGATTATATGTGTGCAAAAAAGCAGTGAAAGTGCTTCAAATAAACAATTCAATAATACCTTTGGCCTTAAATGCAAATCCTTGAAATCCCGGCTTGCAAAATAGGCAATAAATTAAATATATGTGCAAATTAGCAAGATGTGCTTCAAATGAATCAATAAAACAATAAAATATATGTAGCGGGTACTTGAATTTAGGGGAAGCATCTGGGTGGTAGTGTAACCCAGATGTCTTGATTGTTAGGAAATTCAAGGTTCCCTTTGTGAGTCTTGGAGGACTCTGGTGGTGTGAAGTTCCCGCCGGCCTATAGGTGGCATTGTTGCCGATCGGACCCCCCTTCTATACAGTGAGCGGTCGTTATCCGTTGGGGAGCGATCCGGGATGAGGGGACGGCCGTTCGATTCCGGCGAATGAGAAAGCTTCCTCTGCTGTGTAATGTTTACACAGGCAGAGGAAGTGATGTCATCTCTCATGCGGCGCTCACATATACCGAGCGCCATACAAGAGAAGACACACAGGTTAGTGCACAAACAGTACACTGACACCAGGACACATAGGAACATAAATCGCCCCCCCCCAGGCCCCCCCAGACACCCCCAGATCATCCCCCAGATCACCCCCCAGCCCCCAGTCACAGTGTCACTGATTGCAGTGACCATTTATTTACTGATCACTGCAATCAGTGACATTTGTGACTGTAAAAGTGTCACTACAGTTAGTTTTAGGTCCAGTGTAGCCCCCTAACCCCCCCTAATAAAGGTTTAACCCCCTGATCACCCCCCAGATAACCCTTTCACCCCCTATCACCACTGTCGCTAAGCGATCGTTTTTCTGATCGCTGTTTTAGTGTCGGTGATTCGGATAGGTAGCCAGTTATTTTTTTTAGGTTCGCCGCAGGTTTTTATAGCGTCAGGTACCCCCATATATTACCTAATAAAGGTTTAACCCCCTTGATCGCCCCCAGGTAACCCTTTCACCCCCTATCACCACTGTCGCTAAGCGATCGTTTTTCTGATCGCTGTCTTATTGTCAGTGATGCCGATAGGTAGCCAGTTATTTTTATTAGGTTCGCCGCAGGTTTTTATAGCGTCATTTACCCCCATATATTACCTAATAAAGGTTTAACCCCCTTGATCGCCCCCCAGGGAACCCTTTCACCCCCTATCACCACTGTCGCTAAGCGATCGTTTTTCTGATCGCTGTCTTATTGTCCCTGATGCCGATAGGTAGCCAGTTATTTTTTTTTAGGTTCGCCGCAGGTTTTTATAGCGTCAGCTACCCCCATATATTACCTAATAAAGGTTTAACCCCCTTAATCGCCCCCCAGGTAACCCTTTCACCCCCTATCACCACTGTCGCTAAGCAATCGTTTTTCTGATCGCTGTCTTATTGTCGGTGATGCCGATAGGTAGCCAGTTATTTTTTTTATGTTCGCCGCAGGTTTTTATAGCGTCAGGTACCCCCATATATTACCTAATAAAGGTTTAACCCCTTGATCGCCCCCCCAGGTAACCCTTTCACCCCCTTTTGCCAGTGTCACTAAGCGATCGTTTTTCTGATCGCTGTATTAGTTATGCTGGTGCCGATAGATAGCCAGTTATTTTTTTTAGGTTCGCCGCAGGTTTTTATAGCGTCAGGTACCCCCATTTATTATCTAATAAAGGTTTTAACCCCCTAATTGCCCCTAGTTAACCCTGTGTCACACCCCAGGCAGCGTCAGGTTAGTGCCAGTAACGCTAACACCCACGCGTGAAGCATACACCCCCCTTAGTGGTATAGTATCTGAACAGATTAATATCTGATCTGATCAGATCTATACTAGTGTCCCCAGCAGTTTAGGGTTCCCAAAATCGCAGTGTTAGCGGGATCAGCCCAGATACCTGCTAGCACCTGCGTTTTGCCCCTCCGTCCAGCCCAGGCCACCCAAGTGCAGTATCGATCGATCACTGTCACTTACAAAACACAACACACATAACTGCAGCGTTCGCAGAGACAGGCCTGGTCCCTGCGACTCCAGTGCTGTAGGAGGTGATTTCAGTACCACAGTTAAAAAAAAAAAGCATATATGCCGAAGCATTGGGGCAGCAGGGGAGGAGGAGCGGAGGAGCGATTTTGCTCCTAATGCCGCATACATACGGTCGAAATTCCGACGGAGGCTTGCCCGTGGAAAAGTCCGACCATGTGTGTGCGGCATAATTTTTGCGGGAGGATGCCCCAATGCTTCGGCATATATAAATGGTGCATGTATGCCCATCATTAGAAGTGGGTGGATGAAGGGCGGTATTCTAATGGTGGGCATACCCACCGATCAATCTCTTTTTTTCGTTCAGCCAACAGGCTGCATGAAAAAAAAGATTACAATACATGTCCAACAAGGACCAGCAACGTACTGGTATGTTGCTGGACTTTGAATGGTTATACCAGATTGATGCCTGTGGGTTTAGGTATCATCTTGGCATCATTCTTTTCAGCCAGCGGACGGTTTTCATGTAAAAGCAATCCTAGCGGCTAATTAGCCTCTGGACTGCTTTTACAAGCAGTGGGAGGGAATGTCCCCCCCCCCGGATATAAAAAGCGCCATTGGGAAATTGGGAAAGCATTTTATCTTGGTGTGGTCAGATGCTTTGAGGGCAGAGGAAAGATCTAGGGTCTAATAGACCCCAGTTTTTTCAAAAAAAAGAGTACCTGTCACTACCTATTGCTATCATAGGGGATATTTACATTCCCTGAGATAACAATAAAAATGATTAAAAAAAAATATGGAAGGAACAGTTTAAAAATAAAATAAAAAAGCAAAATTATTAATAATAATAAAAAAAAAAGCACCCCTGTCCTGCCCTGCTCTTGCGCAATGGCGAACGCAAGCGTCGGTCTGGCGTCATATGTAAACAGCAATTGCACCATGCATGTGAGGTATCACCGCGAAGGTCAGATCGAGGGCAGTCATTTTAGCAGTAGACCTCCTCTGTAAATCTAACGTGGTAACCTGTAAAGGCTTTTAAAGGCTTTTAAAAATGTATGTAGTTTGTCGCCAATGCACGTTTGTGCGAAATTTTAAAGCATGTCGTGTTTGGTATCTATGTACTCGGCCTAAGATCATCTTTTTTATTTCATCACACATTTGGGCAATATAGTGTGTTTTAGTGCATTAAAATAAAAAAAAGTGTATTTTTTCCCCTAAAATGCGTTTGAAAAATCGCTGCGCAAATACTGTGTGGAAAAAAAAATGCAACACCCACCATTTTAATCTGCAGGGCCTTTGCTTTAAAAAATATATAATGTTTGGGGGTTCAACATAATTTTCTTGCAAAAAAAAAATGTTTTCATGTAAACAAAAAGTGTCAGAAAGGGCTTTGTCCTCAAGTGGTTAGAAGAGTGGATGTAAGCTTCCTAATGTTGTGTATAAAATGCCAGAACAGTTCAAAACCCCCCCAAATGACCCCATTTTGGAAAGTAGACACCCAAAGCTATATACTGAGAGGCATGTCGAGTCCATGGAATATTTTATATGTTGACACAAGTTGCGGAAAAAAGACAATTTTTTTTTTTTGCACAAAGTTGTCACTAAATGATATATTGCTCAAACATGCCATGGGCATATGTGGAATTACACCCCAAAATACATTCTGTTGCTTCTTCTGAGTACGGGGATACCACATGTGTGAGACTTTTTGGGAGCCTAGCCGCGTACAGGACCCCAAAAACCAAGCACCGCCTTCAGGCTTTCTAAGGGTGTAAATTTTTGATTTCACTTCTCACTGCCTATCACAGTTTCGGAGGCCATGGAATGCCCAGATGGCACAAAACCCCCCCAAATTACCCCATTTTGGAAAGTAGACACCCCAAGCTATTTGCTGAGAGGTATGGTGAGTATGTTGCAGATCTCGCTTTTTGTCACAAAGTTTTGAAAATTAAAAAAAAAAAAAAATAAATAAATAAATTTCTTTCTTCATTTTCAAAAACAAATGAGAGCTGTAAAATACTCAACATGCCTCTCAGCAAATAGCTTGTGGTGTCTACCTTTCAAAATGGGGTCATTTGGGGGGGTTTTGTGCTATTTTGGCATTTTATGGCCTTCGAAACTGTGATAGGTAGTGAGGAGTGAAATCAAAAATTTGTGCCCTTAGAAATCCTGAAGGCGGTGCTTGGTTTTCGGGGTCCCGTACACGGCTAGGCTCCTAAAAAGTCCCACACATGTGGTATCCCCGTACTCAGGAGAAGCAGCAAAATGTATTTTGGGGTGCAATTCCACATATAACCATGGCATGTGTGAGCAATATATCATTAGTGACAACTTTTTGTAATTTTTTAATTTTTTTTGTCATTATTCAATCACTTGGGACAAGAGAATTTTTTTTTTCAATGGGCTCAACATGCCTCTCAGCAATTTCCTTGGGGTGTCTACTTTCTAAAATAGGGTCATTTGGGGGGGGGGGGGAGTTGTGCTATTTTGGCATTTTATGGCCTTCGAAACTGTAATAGGTAGTGAGGAGTGAAATCAAAAATTTGTGCCCTTAGAAATCCTGAAGGCGGTGCTTGGTTTTCGGGGCCCCGTACGCGGCTAGGCTCTCAAAAAGTCCCACACATGTGGTATCCCCGTACTCAGGAGAAGCAGCAAAATGTATTTTAGGGTGCAATTCCACATATAACCATGGCATGTGTGAGCAATATATCATTTGGTGACAATTTTTGTAATTTTTTTTTTTGTTGTCACTCAATCACTTGAGACAAAAAAAAAATATTCAATGGGCTCAACATGCCTCTCAGCAATTTCCTTGGGATGTCTACTTTCCAAAATGGGGTAATTTGGGGGGGTTTTGTACTGCCCTGCCATTTTAGCACCTCAAGAAATGAGATAGGCAGTCATAATAAAAAGCTGTGTAAATTCCAGAAAATGTACCCTAGTTTGTAGACGCTATAACTTTTGCGCAAACCAATAAATATACGCTTATTGACATTTTTTTTACTAAAGACATGTGGCTGAATACATTTTGGCCTAAATGTATGACTAAAATTGTGTTTATTCGATTTTTCTTATAACAAAAATTAGAAAATATCATTTTTTTTCAAAATTTTCAGTCTTTTTCCGTTTATATCGCAAAAAATAAAAATTGCAGAGGCAATCAAATACCATTAAAAGAAAGCTCTATTTGTGGGAAGAAAAGGACGCAAATTTCGTTTGGGTACAACATTGCATGTCCGCACAATTTTCAGTTAAAGCAGCGCAGTGCCAAATTGTGAAATCACCTCTGGTCATTAAGCTGCGTAATGGTCCGGGGCTTAAGTGGTTAAAGTGGATGTAAACCCACTCTAATCAATTCTAAACTACTGCCATAGGCGTGAACTATAAGGATATACATGCCTCCTGCATGTATCCTCACCTGTCAAATGTCTCCCCCTTCTCTGTTTGAAGCTCCCCAAAACTTCAGATTCAGTGGGCGGTTCTGTAATTCGCCGCTCGGTGGGCGGAGTCGTGACGCCAGCAGATTTTCCACCCACCTCTACACTCCCCTTGGCCAGAGTGTGCAGGAGATGCAGAGCGCGTTCTGGGTAAAAGCAGAGCGCACTCACGGCCCCCTGTCACCTCTGTACACACAACAATGTCCAGTGACACTCGGGGATGATTGGTGCAGCGGGGGACAGCTGTGAGCACCGATCCCCCCCCCGCATGGCTTTTCATCAGCCGCTTCTCCTTATCCCTCCCGCGGCTTTCACCTGAAAAGCATCCAGGGGGATCGGTGCTCACAGCTGTCCCCCGCTGCACCGATCATCCCCGAGTGTCCTCAGTGTCTGCCTCCTTCTTCATCTCTGGCCCCCTCCGTATCCTCCTCATCCCCCCCTGTGTCTTCCCCCTCCGCTCCCCCTCGTCCAGCGCAGCTGCAGGCTTCAATCTCCTCTCCCGCGGGGGGAGGAGGGGGTCGCGCGGGGGGATCTGTCAGGATGGAGAGCGGAGACAGGGGCCGGTTTCTTTTCTGAATGGGACACAGATCGTTTGTTACCGATTGCTCTGTGTCCTGTGATAACTGAGCAGAGTAACCTGTGTGTTACTATGCTCAGTAGTGATGAGCCGAACACCCCCGGGTTCGGTTCGCACCAGAACCCGCGAACGGACCGAAAGTTCGCACGAACACTAGAACCCTATTAAATACAATGGATGCGAACGTTCGGATTCTAAAGTGCTAATTATAACGACTATTATCCATGTTATTGTCCGAAACAGAGTTTGGGAACCCGGGTTCTGCACCAGGGGACATGTATCAATGCAAAAAGAAGTTTTAAAAACGGACGTTTTCCGGGAGCAGTCATTTTAATGATGCATAAAGTGAAAAAAAAAAAAGTCAAATATTCCTTTAAATATTGTACCTGGGGGGTGTCTAAAGTATGCCTGTGAAGTGCCACGTGTTTCCCGTGTTTAGAACTGTCCCTGCACAAAATAACATTTCTAAAGGAAAAAAAAAGCCATTTAAAACTGCTTGCGGCTTTAATGCAATGTCTGGTCCCGGTAATATGGATGAAAATCTTTAGGAAAAATGGCATAGCTACCCCATCAACCCCCCCCCCCCCCTACCCCAGCCCATTACCAGCCCCTTTGGGTCTTGTATGGATATTAAGGGGAACCCCGCACACAAAATAAAAAAGGACCTATATACTCTGAACAGCCGTATACAGGCGGTGCATACAAGACAGGGACTGTAGGTTTGTTCTTATGTAGAATCTGTTTGTAATTTTGAACAGCTGCATTGTTTAAGTGGAGCTCCATGCCAAATTCCTTTTTTTTAGCTTTTTGTAAAACATAGGGAACGGTTATCACCCCTGTCACATTTTTTTTGCTGTCTGTGCCCCTGTTGAGAACATTTCACCTCACTTTGCGTCCCAATGACAACTGTTTTTGAAATGTGGTGTTTTTATTGAAAGAAGGATTGGTGATAAAGCATCAGTAGAGAGGAGACACCTTTCTCCCATATTAATTCTTACAGTAGAGAATTTTCCTTCCAAGGGGTAGATTTCCTCTCACTTCCTGTTGTCTTCTTCCGTTTGCAAGTAGTAGTCGTTTGTAAGTTGGATGTTTGAAAGTAGGGACCTGCCGTATATACTCTGCAGAAATTGGCCCCTTAGGTGTTGGTGTTGGCACAACACTGAAAGCACTCACAGTTATTCTTGGTGGGTGCTGGAACGCCCTGCTGTCAACTATTATATCAGGAATTGTAATAACATATAATTGTTGATCAGTGGTAGTAAAAATTGGGCCTTTGATGGTGGTGCTGGTGCCACAACACTGTAAGGCCTGACAGTTACTCTTGGTGGGCGCAGCAATGGGCCCTGCTGTGAATTATTAGATCAATAATTATAATTGCATGCCCCTGTTGAACAGGGGCTGAAAAATTGGGCCTTTGGTGGTTGTGGTGGTGGTGATGGTGGTGCTGGTGCCACAACACTGTAAGGCCTGACAGTTACTCTTGGTGGGCGCAGCAATGGGCCCTGCTGTGAATTATTAGATCAATAATTATAATTGCATGCCCCTGTTGAACAGGGGCTGAAAAATTGGGCCTTAGGCATTGGTGGCACAACACTGCAACCCCTCACAGATACTGTACTTGGAGCACAGCAATGAGGCCTGTTGCAAAGTATTGCATCAAAAATTTTAATTACACGCCCCTGTTAAACAGGGGCTGAAAAATTGGGCCTTAGCCACTGGTGGCGTCACCCATAAACCAAAATGATCTTCCAAGCTATCATCATTAATCGTATCATTGAGGAGGAGGAGGAGAATAGCCAGTCAACATAACAGCACAGGCACTCAGCATCAGTCTTGAAGGGATGTGACATTTTAAAATCAATTAGTCTGTTATATCAGCATCTGGTGTGTGGTAGCTGGTGGTGATCCAAGACTGGTTCATCTTGATGAAAGTCAGTCGATCAACCGAGTCGGTGCACAGGCGCACCCTGTGATCCGTGACAAATCCTCCAGCAGCACTGAATGTGCGTTCTGAAAGAACGCTGGATGCAGGACAGGCCAGTAGCTCAATTGCATACTGTGCAAGCTCTGGCCAGTGATCCATCCTCAAGACCCAGTAAGCCAGAGGATTTTCGGTGGGGAAGGTGTCCAAGTCTGACCTTGCCCCTAGGTATTCCTGGACCATGTATATCAGATGCTGGCGATGGTTGCTGGAACCGATCATACTTTGGGGCTGCGGACTAAAGAATTGTCTGAACGCATCGGTCAGACGGCCACCTTCCCCACCGCTCCTTCTTTGACTGCCCGAAGCCTCAGCAACTCGTTGTCCAGGACCAGGAGTTTGTAACCTCCCAGTCTCTGGGAACGCATTGCACAGACCTTTCTGCAAGGCCTCCCGGAGTTGTCTCATCCTCTGCTCCCTCTGCGACGGTACGATAAGGTCCGCAACCTTACCCTTGTACCGTGGATCAAGGAGAGTGGCCAGCCAGTAATGGTCCCTCTCCTTGATCCGAAGAATACGAGGATCCTTCCGCAGACTTTGCAGGATCAGGGAGGCCATGCAGCGTAGGTTAGCTGAGGCATTCAGTCCGGAGTCCTCTGGGTCACTAAGGACGACATGATCCGCAGCCACCTCCTCCCAGCCACGTACAAGTCCACTGGTTTCTTGGGACTGTAAATCATCCCTAAAAGACTGCTGCTGATGATGCTGAGTGCCAGCCTCCACCTCCATGCTGACACAATCCTCCTCCTCCTCCTCCTCCTCCTCTTCCTGTGCGATGGGTGGGACAGAAGGAACACTGTCTGGGTAAAGGGGGCCTTGAGAGGCAAGGAAGTCCTCCTCTTCCTGCCTCTGTTCTGCCTCAAGTGCCCTGTCCATTACAGGACAGTGCATGCATCCCTGATCATGCCCCACTGGCGTGGTGAAAAAAACCAGAGCTCCCCTGACCCTGTCCTGGTGCCGTAGTCGCACAGGTACTCATTGATGGCCCTCTGCTGCGTGTGCAGCCGCTGCAGCATGGCCAACGTTGAGTTCCACCTGGTGGGCATGTCACATATAAGGCGGTTCTTGGGCAGGTTCAACTCCTTTTGCAGCTCAGCCAGGCGAGCACTGGCATTATAAGATCTGCGGAAATGCACACAGACTTTCCTGGCCTGCCTCAGGACATCCTGTAAGCCCGGGTACCTGCCCAAGAACCGCTGCACCACCAGGTTAAGGACGTGAGCCATACAGGGCACATGGGTTAGTTGTCCCTGTCGGAGGGCGGAGAGGAGGTTGGTGCCATTGTCGCAAACCACCATTCCTGGCTTAAGCTGGCGTGGCGTCAACCACCTCTCGGCCTGCCCCTGCAGAGCAGACAGGACCTCTGCCCCAGTGTGGCTCCTGTCCCCCAAACACACCAGCGCAAGCACGGCATGGCATCTTTATGCCTGCGTACTTGCGTAGCCCCTTGAACGCCTACGGAGCACCGCTGGTTCCGAGGACAAACCACAGGAAGAGGCCATGGAGGAAGAAGAAGAGGAGGGGGTGGAGGAGAGAGGTGTGTCACAACCAGTAGTAGCATTTTGGAGGCGTGGCGGTGGAACAACCTCCAACACTACTGCACCTTGTCCTTGTCAGGGTCACCTGTGGCCAGGTGACAGATGCACACCGTAGGGGGACAGGAGTGCACCGCGAGGTAGTGAACCCTATGGCTGGCTTCTGCGGGTAGGAAACTGGGTGGTTATGGAAAGCGGGACCAGAGGAGCACAACCGAGATCCTAACGGAAGCTAGAGCCAAGATTCCCCAGGGCGCGGAGTCTAAGACCCAGCTGGTCTTCTCCAGGGCCTCTAGTGGTGAGGATGTTGTGCTGCAGGCTGGGACCAGGTCGCGGCCCCTGGAGTTTCCTAGCTCACGCCCCGTAGGATAAGGGGAAAAGAGGGGAAGCAGCAGCACAAGATAAGGGAGAACCGAATAACAAGCCGAAGGTCAGGGGCCACAAGCAGACAAGGATAACGAAAGAACGAGCCGAAGGTCAAGGGTCACGAGCAGACAGGGATAGTCGGGGACAAGCCAATAACGTAACAGAGAGACAGACGTAGCACACGGCAGGCAGGAACCCAAACACACAATGCCTAACAAACACGTTGATCAGCAAGGCAGGCTTGCAGTGCACAGGTTAATATAGTGTTCTGTGATAGGGCCTGGGGTGGAGTCAGGCTGGGAGGAGATTATAAAGGAAGCCAGGTGAAGGAGGTCTGGTCTCTAGATGAACACATGAGGAGGAAGGTAAGATGGCAGACAGACATTAATGCATATATATGACAGTACCCTCCCTCTTACGAGGCCTCCCCCTTCCCCGCCTGGGCCCAGGTTTAGAGGGAAACTTCAGATGAAACTCCTTTAACAGACGAGGTGCAAAGACCTCAGATGCAGTGATCCAAGACCTCTCCTCAGGACCAAACCCTTTCCAATGAACGAGGTACTGAAGAACGCCTTTACAGAGTCGGGAGTCCAGAATTTGACTGATCTCGTACTCCTGATTATCCTCAGAGACAGGTGCCACGGTAGGGAGAGGACGAGAGAATTTATTGAGGACTAAAGGCTTTAGAAGAGCAACATGAAAGGAGTTAGTGATTTTAAGGATCTTAGGAATCTGGAGTTTGAAACAAACCGGATTCAGTTTAGCAGTTACCGTGTATGGACCGATGAATCGTGGAGCAAACTTCAGAGAAGGAACTCGGAGCTTGATGTTCCTGGTAGAGAGCCAGACTTTGTCCCCTGGCTGAAGAGGAGGCGGTTTACGCCTGCGGCGGTCGGCAAAGCCTTTGAATTTTTCAGCAGCTGCCCGGAGGGAATCATGAACGTGACCCCAAACGGAATTGAGAGACTCCTGAACCGAAGCCAAAGCTGGAATGTCAGGAGAACAGATCATGGGAAGAGGAAGTTGAGGGTGTTTTCCATAAACTGTGAAAAAGGGTGTCTTCTGCGAACTGGTATTCACATGATTGTTATGGGAGAATTCTGCCCACGGGAGTAGAGAGGACCAATCGTCATGGTGAGAAGACACAAAGGTGCGAAGAAAGACCTCTAACTCCTGATTAACCCTCTCAGTCTGTCCATTGGATTGGGGATGGTAAGAAGAAGAAAAATCCAAGACAATATTGAGGGATTTGCAAAAGGCTCTCCAAAAACGAGACGTGAATTGGACTCCCCTGTCGGAAACAATATGAGAAGGGACCCCATGTAGGCGGAGAATTTCTCGAATGAAAATGGGAACCAAGGCAGGGGCAGAAGGAAGACCAGGAAGAGGAACAAAATGAGCCATCTTGGAGAATCGATCGATTACCACCCAAATGACTGTATTATTCTCAGACAGTGGGAGATCGGTGATAAAATCCATGGCAATATGGGCCCAGGGTTCCTTAGGAATGGGCAAGGGCATGAGGAGACCAGCAGGAGCTTGTGTGGAGGATTTGGACTGAGCACAGACATGACAAGCTTTAACGTAGTCTTTGACGTCTGAGCGGAGATTAGGCCACCAGTAGTGACGACTGATGAGTAGGAAGGATCGGAGGAATCCAGAATGCCCTGCCACCTTGGAATCATGTCCCCAACGAAGGATCTTAGCTTTTAGCTCAGTGGGGACAAAGGTCTTACCAGGCGGAATTTTTGACTTCAGGGTGGTAGAGTGGGCAACAATGCATGAGGTTGGAATGATCGGCTCAGGTTCAGGGGCGGACTCCTCGTCCAAAGTGTCAAATGACCTAGAGAGCGCATCAGCCCGACCGTTGCAGGAACCAGGTTTGTAGGTAATCGTGAAATTAAAACGGGCAAAGAAGAGACTCCACCTGGCCTGTCTAGGATTCAGACGTTTAGCATTCTGTAGATACTGTAAATTCTTGTGATCGGTAAAGATCGTTATGGAGTGAGGGGAACCCTCCAAGAGATGACGCCACTCCTCTAACGCCAATTTAATTGTGAGAAGTTCCCGATCACCGATGGCATAATTCCTCTCTGCCTGAGAATTTTTTTTGGAGAAGAACGCACATGGTTGGCGTCTCTTAAAGATTTGAAGAAGCACAGCTCCCACCCCCATTGAGGAAGCGTCCACTTCAATAAAAAATGCATTCCCAGGATTTGGTCTCCTCAAGAGGGGGCCAGAAACAAAGGCCTGTTTCAGGTTGTGAAATGCAGAGACAGCTTCGGGAGGCCAGTCTCTGGCATTCACACCCTTCTTGGTCAAAGCGATAATAGGCGCGGCAATGGAAGAGTAATTCCTTATGAACTGCCTATAATAATTAGTGAAGCCAAGAAAGCGCTGTGTAGCCTTGAGGCTAGCAGGAAGAGGCCAGTTGGTGATAGCCAAGACCTTCCCAGGGTCCATACGAAGACCCGAACATGAGACGAAGCACCCCAAAAACAGGACCTCAGAACATTCAAAGGAACATTTCTCCAGCTTGGCATAGAGATTGTTCTCTCTAAGATGTTGAAGTACAGTGCGGACATGGTTTCTGTGGACGAGCAGATTTTCAGAAAAGATCAGAATGTCATCCAGATAGATGACAACAAACTGGTACAGCAGATCTCTGAAAATTTCATTGACAAAGTTTTGAAACACGGCTGGAGCATTACACAGACCAAAAGGCATCACCAGATATTCGTAATGCCCGTCTCTAGTGTTGAATGCAGTCTTCCATTCGTCACCCTCCCGTATTCGAATGAGATTGTACGCGCCTCTGAGATCCAACTTGGTGAAAATGGAGGCACCCTTCAACCTATCGAATAGCTCAGATATTAAGGGTAAGGGGTATCGATTTTTAATAGTAACCGCATTTAAACCCCGATAATCGATGCAGGGTCTTAAGGTACCATCCTTTTTGGCAACAAAAAAGAACCCTGCCCCTGCAGGCGATGAGGATTTCCGGATGAAACCTCTCTCCAGATTCTCTGCGACATACTCCGACATGGCCTGGGTCTCTGGGATGGACAGAGGGTAGGTACGACCCCTGGGTAGAGTTGCTCCGGGGACAAGATCAATAGCACAGTCAAAAGACCTGTGGGGAGGAAGCACCTCAGCTGATTTCTTACAGAACACATCCCGGTAATCGCTGTATGCAGCAGGAAGATCAGAAGAAACAGAAGTGGCAGCAACCGGAAGACTCATCTTGGGGGTCACCTTGAGAAGACACGACGAGAAACATGAGGAACCCCAGGCCAGGATCTGCCCAGAGACCCAGTCCACATGTGGAGAGTGGAGCTGTAGCCAAGGGAGGCCCAATACAACTGGGGTAGAGGCCTTGGGTAGAATAAGAAAGGATATCCACTCCTGGTGGAGAATCCCTACCGACATCCTAATGGGTAGCGTCTGGAAGCGAATAGGGCCCCCTGGGAGAACAGTGCCATCAATTGCCGAGACTACCAATGGGGTAGTGAGAGGTGAAAGGGTAAGCTTCATAGAAGAAGCAGTTCTCCAATCCATAAAATTGCCGGCAGCCCCGGAATCCAGGTATGCAAGGGTTGACTGAGGAGAAGTGCCTACATGAAGGAACACCGGCAAGAGCAGGCGAGAAGGTGATGTTTCTGGGTCCAATACTCCACCTTCCAAATGTATTAGACCCGAGCGTTTCCCGGACGAAGCGAGCAGGAGTCACGAAAATGACCCTTGCCCCCACAATAGAGGCACAAGCCCAGAGTTCTGCGCCTAGCACGTTCTTCGGGGGTTAGTCTGGTCCGGCCCAGCTGCATAGGTTCTTCAGCAGGTAGAGGATGCTCCACGGAATGAAGGGAGGGGAGCTCAGACTGGCTAGGACCCAGAGAGTGCTGGCGTCTTTTTTCTAAAGACCTCTCTTGAAAACGAATGTCGATCTGGTTGCATAATGAAATTACATCGTCCAGACCGACGGGAATGGCTCTTCCCGCTAATTCGTCTTTCACTCGGTCAGAGAGGCCATGTAAAAAGGTAGCGACCAGGGCCTCATTATTCCAGCTCAATTCAGCTGTGTGGATACGGAACTGAAGAGCATATTGCCCCACTGAACTAGATTCTTGGCGAAGACGTAAGACAGCACTAGCCGCTGAAGAAGCCCGAGCCGGCTCTTCGAAGATATTACGAAAGAGCTTCAAAAAATCGGACAGACTGGAAACCACCGGATCGTTCCTCTCCCACAGGGGGGCAGCCCAGGCCAAAGCTTCACCGGAGAGGAGGGAAATGACATAGGCTACCCTAGCCCGGTCAGACAGGAAGCTTTGAGGCTGAAGCTCAAAATGAATTGTGCATTGGCTGAGAAACCCCCTTCAGGCCTTGGAGTCCCCAGAGAAACGGGACGGAGCTGGCAATCTTAGTGAGTGTGAGGCTGCGACTGGTGCGATAGGTACAGCCGCTGGTTGTACTTGGGGTTGCGGATTCGGGGTTCCCAAGGAGACCTGAAGCTGCTCGAATCGAGAAGCCAGATCCTGGAGGAATCGCATCACCTGAGTCTGATTTGATTCCTGGGCTTCGAGTCTGCGAACTATGCCCTGCAATGGATCATCCGCGGGAAGCGGGATGTCAGCCGGGTTCATGGCTGATCAAACTGTCAGGGTCACCTGTGGTCAGGTGACAGATGCACACCGTAGGGGGACAGGAGTGCACCGCGAGGTAGTGAACCCTATGGCTGGCTTCTGCGGGTAGGAAACTGGGTGGTTGTGGAAAGCGGGACCAGAGGAGCACAACCGAGATCCTAACGGAAGCTAGAGCCAAGATTCCCCAGGGCGCGGAGTCTAAGACCCAGCTGGTCTTCTCCAGGGCCTCTAGTGGTGAGGATGTTGTGCTGCAGGCTGGGACCAGGTCGCGGCCCCTGGAGTTTCCTAGCTCACGCCCCGTAGGATAAGGGGAAAAGAGGGGAAGCAGCAGCACAAGATAAGGGAGAACCGAATAACAAGCCGAAGGTCAGGGGCCACAAGCAGACAAGGATAACGAAAGAACGAGCCGAAGGTCAAGGGTCACGAGCAGACAGGGATAGTCGGGGACAAGCCAATAACGTAACAGAGAGACAGACGTAGCACACGGCAGGCAGGAACCCAAACACACAATGCCTAACAAACACGTTGATCAGCAAGGCAGGCTTGCAGTGCACAGGTTAATATAGTGTTCTGTGATAGGGCCTGGGGTGGAGTCAGGCTGGGAGGAGATTATAAAGGAAGCCAGGTGAAGGAGGTCTGGTCTCTAGATGAACACATGAGGAGGAAGGTAAGATGGCAGACAGACATTAATGCATATCCATGACAGTCCTGCATCCTTCCCAGCTGCCAAAAGAGTGACCCAATGGGCCGTGAAAGAAAGGTAACGTCCCTGTCCATGCCTGCTGGACCATGAGTCAGCGGTAATATGCACCTTACCGCTGACCGCCCTGTCCAGCGAGGCCAAGACATTGCCTTCCACATGCCTGTAGAGAGCCGGAATCGCCTTCCGTGCGAAAAAGTGGCGTTTGGGAACCTGCCACTGAGGAACCGCACATTGCACAAACTCACGGAAGGGGGCCGAGTCTACCAACTGAAAAGGCAGCAGTTGAAGCGCTAGCAATTTAGCCAAGCTAGCATTCAACCGCTGGGCATGTGGATGGCTGGGAGTGAACTTCTTTTGACGGTCCAGCAGCTGGGGCAGGGAAATTTGCCTGCTAGAATCGGACGTTGGTGTACTGCTAGCAGAGTGCCCGCAAGTACTTGCCTGTGACACACCTAATTCTACACCTTCATTCCTCTCAGAGCAAGTTTCAGAGAGGAGTGAAGGTATAGTGGGGTTGGAGATCCCAGCTGATGCGGTGCAAGAAGAGGTCAGCTTTGTTCTTTGGTGTGGGTCTTTAAGGTAGGCTTGCCAACGAGCTGCATGGCAGGTCAACATATGTCTGATCAAGCATGTGGTGCCCAAGCGGCTGATGTTTTGGCCACGCGATATATGCTTGAGACATATGTTGCAAACAGCAGCTGTGCGATCTGATGCACTCGCCTTAAAAAAGGCCCACACCAAAGAACTTTTTGAATGACGGGCAGAGGCAGCGCCCTGCACAGGCGGAGCTCTGCGGTGTGATTCCGTCAGTGTGCTGCCCATACGCTGGCCACTCAAGGGCATCCTGCCTCGTTGGAGATGTGCCTCCTCCTCCTCCTCCTCCTCCTCTCTCCTATTAGGCACCCACGTGGAGTCAGTGACCTCATCATCCCCTCCCTCCTCATCACTGGAGCCAATCTGGCAGTATGCTGCAGCTGCTGGAGCATGACTGCCAGATTGGTGTCCTTCTTGAGCATCCCCTCTCTCTGCTCTCACGCTGCTGCCTTCCTCTAGCTGGGTATCATCATCAGATCCTTCCAAACGCTGGGCATCCTCCTGGAGCATGTACCCAATACTGTGCTCAAACAGTTCGGGGGACTCCTCAGGAGGAGGACATGGTGGGTCTAGGGAAGGATTGACTAATGAAGATAATGATACCAGAGAAGAGGACGCTTTGGCAGCTGCTTTGCCAGTACCCTGAGCCTGGGTGAGAGAGGATGAGGAGGATGAGGTGGGCTTGGTCATCCACTCTACCAAGTCTTCGGCATGATGTGGCTCAACATGTCCAGCTGCCGAAAAGAAGGACAAGCGTGTCCCATGGCCATGTGCTGATGACAATGCACCGCGTCCACGACCAGCACTGTTGCCCCCAGACACAGAGCCTGCTTGCCCTCTTTTTTTGCCTCCTGACTGTCTGCCTCTCCTTGTTTGCCTTCCAGACATTTTAATGGATGGCCTGCAGGGAGATGGGAAAAAGAGCAATAAGGGCTACCTTCAGGTGTATACTGTGCAGGAGGCTTAGCAACAATGACACTGACACTGTCCCCTGCCTATCCTTCTCTGTCCCTAAACACAAGGATTGAAAATATGGTTCAGCAAAATTGGTTTAGAACAGAATAGCACACTGACACTTTCCCTCACTGTCCTACTCTGTCCCTCCCTACAAACAAGATTTAGCACAGAATAGCACACTGATAATTTCCACGAGTGTCCTTCTCTGTCCCTAAACTCAAGGATTGAAAATATGGAACAGCAAAATTGGTTTAGAACAGAATAGCACACTGAAACTTTCCCTCACTGTCCTACTCTGTCCCTCCCTACAAACAAGATTTAGCACAGAATAGCACACTGATAATTTCCACGAGTGTCCTTCTCTGTCCCTAAACTCAAGGATTTGAAATATGGAACAGCAAAATTGGTTTAGAACAGAATAGCACACTGACACTTTCCCTCACTGTCCTCCTCTGTCCCTCCCTACAAACAAGATTTAGCACAGAATAGCACACTGATAATTTCCACGAGTGTCCTTCTCTGTCCCTAAACTCAAGGATTGAAAATATGGTTCAGCAAAATTGGTTTAGAACAGAATAGCACACTGACACTTTCCCTCACTGTCCTACTCTGTCCCTCCCTACAAACAAGATTTAGCACAGAATAGCACACTGATAATTTCCACGAGTGTCCTTCTCTGTCCCTAAACTCAAGGATTTGAAATATGGAACAGCAAAATTGGTTTAGAACAGAATAGCACACTGACACTTTCCCTCACTGTCCTACTCTGTCCCTCCCTACAAACAAGATTTAGCACAGAATAGCACACTGATAATTTCCATGAGTGTCCTTCTCTGTCCCTAAACTCAAGGATTTGAAATATGGAACAGCAAAATTGGTTTAGAACAGAATAGCACACTGACACTTTCCCTCACTGTCCTACTCTGTCCCTCCCTACAAACAAGATTTAGCACAGAATAGCACACTGATAATTTCCACGAGTGTCCTTCTCTGTCCCTAAACTCAAGGATTTGAAATATGGAACAGCAAAATTGGTTTAGAACAGAATAGCACACTGACACTTTCCCTCACTGTCCTACTCTGTCCCTCCCTACAAACAAGATTTAGCACAGAATAGCACACTGATAATTTCCACGAGTGTCCTTCTCTGTCCCTAAACTCAAGGATTTGAAATATGGAACAGCAAAATTGGTTTAGAACAGAATAGCACACTGACACTTTCCCTCACTGTCCTACTCTGTCCCTCCCTACAAACAAGATTTAGCACAGAATAGCACACTGACACTTTCCCTCACTGTACCTCTCTGTCCCTACAAACAAGGTTTAGCACAGAATAACACACTGTCACTGACACTCTCCCTACCTATCCTTATTTGTCCCTAAACACAAGGAATCCAGGATTAGTAAAGGAAAAAAAATGACACTGTACCTGCCTATGCTTCTCTTTCCCTGCTCCGGAACACACTACACAAGGCCGCCGCGCTGGCGGCCTTTTATAGTGTGGGGCGTGTACTAAACCCCCTCAGCAATAATTGGCCACAGGCATCCTGCCTGTGGCCAATCATTGCTCTCCTCGCTGCCGGCGCTGTGATTGGCCAAGCATGCGGGGTCACAGTGCATGCTTGGCCAATCACAGCGCCTGGATGACACTGCGATGGCGTAGTGCATTGTGGGCCGTTCGCGTCACTCGAATTTGGCGCGAACGGCCCAAATCGTTCGATCTTCGTCGAACGATCGAACAGCCGATGTTCGAGTCGAACGTATGTTCGACTCGAACACGAAGCTCATCCCTAATGCTCAGTTTATGAATGGAGGAGCCGCTGTCTTCTCTCCATTCATCTTCAGTGCAGAGAAAAGGACTGAGGAATCTGTGTCCTCTGTCCCTTTCTCTCTCAAAGGGGAGATGTCAGGGGTCTCGGATTAGACCCCTGACATGTCACCAAAGCCCCCCAACAGGGCTGATAAACAAAGATATAAGAATAAAATTGTAAAAAAAAAGATAAAAAAATTAAATTGAAAATAAAAAACGTCTGACACAACCGCCCCCCCCCCCCCCCATACCGACACGGTCCAGAGCCCCAAGACCACTGACTCCGACCACTACCCCACTGACTCCGACCACTACCCCACTGACACCGACCACTGACACTGACCACTACCCCACTGTGACATCGCATGTGATTTGCACTGCGGTACAAATCACATGTGATCTCGCACAATGCACCAGTGTGAACTGGCCCTAAGCTCATTCAGCCTTACTGGGTGTAAGTATAAAAAGTGAGAAATCCACCCCTCCCCCACATAACACATCCTGGTGATGAAAAGGAATGTTGCAACTGTGATCAGGTGACCTCACACACACTGCACTATAATAATAATCAGATCACTGGACTTCTCCTCTGCCCAGCTCTGACTAAATACATCTCCCCTAAATCACTTGTCTGTGTATATTCTGCTGGCTGTTCTGTGTTTTCACTGCATCATACATTTCTTTATCAGACCCCATGATGAGAAACATCCAGTCAAAACACAGTAAGGCGAGTTTGCTGGCCAATCAAGCACTGTAATCCAACGGTCATTGGACCAGGTTTTGGTGCTTTTGGTGTGCGCAGGTGCCAAGTCCTGCTGGAAAATTACGTCAGCATCCCCATAGAGCTTGTCTGCGGAAGGAAGCATGAAGTGCTCCAAAATCTCCTGGTAGACGGCTGCGTTGACCCTGGACTTAATGAAGCACAGTGGACCAACACCAGCAGATGTTAATGTGCTTTGATACAGCACTTTGGGAACATCCAACTTCTGTTGCAATTACCTTTTGAGGCTTTCCTGATGGTTTTCTGCACAACTGTCAGGTCAGCAGTCTTTCCCATGATTGTGATTCCTACTGACTAAGACCATTTAAAGGCTCAGGAACCCTTTGCAGTGTTATGGCTTAGTTATCTGATTAGAGTGGGACACTTTGAGCCTAGAATATTGCACCTTTTCACGATATTCAAATTTTCTGAGATTGTGGATTTGGGGTTTTCATGAGCTGTAAGCCATAATCATCACAATTATGACAAATCACGGCTTGAACTATCTTGCTTTGCATGTAATGAGTCTATCTCATATAGTAGTTTCACCTTTTAAGTTGCATTAGTAAAATAAATGAACTTTTGACCGATATTCAAATTTTTCGAGTTTCACCTGTATACAGTATAATGGAGTTATTTAATTACATTATTTATACTTGTAGTGGTGGTGATCAGCGTCTTGTAGTGGGACTGTAATAGTGCAGCAGGCAATCTGACACTGAGAGGTACACTAAGTGACGTTGACATCACCAGTGACACTATACACTGTCACTGCACTAATGACACTGGCTGGGAAAGGGTTAACATCTTGGGGTAATCAAGGGGTTAAGTGTGTGCCTAAAAACTGTTAATGTGTGTAATATGTTCTGCTTTTTCTAAATACCTGTTTGTTCCTTCTCCCTGCTTTGGCAGAAGAAACAAACAGATCGTTCCCTCTGTACAGAATTAGTCAACACAGGGCTGTGGGCTGTAATTGGACACATTCGATCAGCAGATCTCAGTCATGAATCATTGGCTGAAACCTGTTGATAAAATCCCGCTGTGTCCAATCACAACGGGAGTCGGCGGGGAGGGGAAGGGGGTACACGCACACCCTAAATCAGCAAGTGGTTAATAACCCTGTGATACGCCATACATGCGTGCACCTCTTTTAGATTGTCCTCAAGTAACTTCAGACCAGGCCAAGTTGATGTTTTTTTTATTAAAGTTGTTTAACCACTTAACGACCGCCCACTGTAAATATACGTCGGCAGAATGGCACCGACAGGCAGAATCACGTACATATACGTGATTGCCTTTGTATAGTTGGGGGGTCCAATCGGACCCCCCTTCTTTACAGTGGGTGGTCGTTTTACCTTCGGGAGCGATTCGGCATGAGGGGACGGCCGTTCGATTCCGGCCCCCCCTCTCGATCGCTCCCGGCGAATGAGAGAGCTTCCCCTGCCTGCCAGGCAGGAGGAAGTGATGTCATCTCTCCTGCGGCGCTCACATATACCGAGCGCCGTACAGGAGAAGATGCAGGTTAGTACACAAAACACTACACTGACACCAGGACACATAGGCACATAAATCGCCCCCCCCAGGCCCCCCCAGACACCCCCAGATCACCCCCCAGCCCCCAGTCACAGTGTCACTGATTGCAGTGACCATTTATTTAGTGATCACTGCAATCAGTGACATTTGTGACTGTAAAAGTGTCACTACATTTAGTTTTAGGTCCAGTGTAGCCCCCTAACCCCCCCTAATAAAGGTTTAACCCCCTGATCACCCCCCAGATAACCCTTTCACCCCCTAGCACCGCCGTCGCTAAGCGATCATTTTTCTGATCGATGTCTTAGCGTCGGTGATGCTGATCGGTAGCCAGTAATTTTTTTTAGGTTCGCCGCAGGTTTTTATAGCGTCGGGTACCCCCATATATTACCTAATAAAGGTTTAACCCCCTTGATCGCCCCCCAGGTAACCCTTTCACCCCCTATCACCACTGTCACTAAGCGATAATTTTTCTGATCGATGTCTTAGCGTCGGCGATGCTGATCGGTAGCCAGTAATTTTTTTTAGGTTCGCCGCAGGTTTTTATAGCGTCGGGTACCCCCATATATTACCTAATAAAGGTTTAACCCCCTTGATCACCCCCCAGGTAACCCTTTCACCCCCTAGCACCACCGTCGCTATGCGATAATTTTTCTGATCGATGTCTTAGCGTCGGTGATGCTGATCGGTAGCCAGTATTTTTTTTTAGGTTCGCCGCAGGTTTTTATAGCGTCGGGTACCCCCATATATTACCTAATAAAGGTTTAACCCCCTTGATTGCCCCCCAGGTAATCCTTTCACCCCCTATCACCACTGTCACTAAGCGATAATTTTTCTGATCGATGTCTTAGCGTCGGCGATGCTGATCGGTAGCCAGTAATTTTTTTTAGGTTCGCCGCAGGTTTTTATAGCGTCGGGTACCCCCATATATTACCTAATAAAGGTTTAACCCCCTTGATCACCCCCCAGGTAACCCTTTCACCCCCTAGCACCGCCGTCGCTATGCAATCATTTTTCTGATCGATGTCTTAGCGTCGGTGATGCTGATCGTTAGCCAGTAATTTTTTTTAGGTTCGCCGCAGGTTTTTATAGCGTCAGGTACCCCCATATATTATCTAATAAAGGTTTAACCCCCTTGATCGCCCCCCAGGTAACCCTTTCACCCCCTAGCACCGCCGTCGCTATGCGATCATTTTTCTGATCGATGTCTTAGCGTCGGTGATGCCGATAGGTAGCCAGTAATTTTTTTTTAGGTTCGCCGTCAGGTTTTTATATAGCGTCAGGTACCCCCATATATTACCTAATAAAGGTCTTAACCCCCTAATTGCCCCTAGTTAACCCTTTCACCAGTGATCATCATATAAGTGTTACGGGTGACGCTGGTTAGTTAGTTTGCTTTTTATAGTGTCAGGGCACCCGCCGTATATATAACCCAATAAAGGTTTAACCCCCTGATCGCCCGGCAGGTGATATCAATTAGGTTTTAGCGTCAGAGAGGGTCTGCGTCACACCCCAGGCAGCGTCAGGTTAGTGCCAGTAGCGCTAACACCCACGCGTTAAGCATACACCCCCCTTAGTGATATAGTATCTGAACAGATCAATATCTGATCTGATCAGATCTATACTAGCATCCCCAAAAACGCAGTGTTAGCGAGATCAGCCAAGATACCTGCTAGCACCTGCGTTTAGCCCCTCCACCCAGCCCAGCCCAGCCCACCCAAGTGCAGTATCGATCGATCCCTGTCACTTACAAAACACAACACACATAACTGCAGCGTTCGCAGAGACAGGCCTGATCCCTGCGACTCCAGTGCTGTAGGAGGTGATTTCACCACCACAGTTAAAAAAAAAAAAGCATATATGCCGAAGCATTGGGGCAGCAGGGGCGGAGGAGCGATTTTGCTCCTAATGCCGCGTACATACGGTCGAAATTCCGACGGAGGCTTGCCCGTGGAAAAGTCTGACCATGTGTACGCGGCATAACTTTTGCGGGAAGATGCCCCCATGCTTCGGCATATATAAATGGTGCATGTATGCCCATCATTAGAAGTGGGTGGATGAAGGGCGGTATTCTAATGGTGGGCATACCCACCGATCAATCTTTTTTTTTCGTTCAGCCAACAGGCTGCATGAAAAAAAAGATTACAATACATGTCCAACAAGGACCAGCAACGTACTGGTATGTTGCTGGACTTTGAATGTTTATACCAGAATGATGCCTGCGGGTTTAGGTATCATCTTGGTATCATTCTTTTCAGCCAGCGGCCGGCTTTCATGTAAAAGCAATCCTAGTGGCTAATTAGCCTCTGGACTGCTTTTACAAGCAGTGGGAGGGAATGTCCCCCCCCCCGGATATAAAAAGCGCCATTGGGAAATTGGGAAAGCATTTTATCACACCGATCTTGGTGTGGTCAGATGCTTTGAGGGCAGAGGAAAGATCTAGGGTCCAATAGACCCCAGTTTTTTCAAAAAAGAGTACCTGTCATTACCTATTGCTATCATAGGGGATATTTACATTCCCTGAGATAACAATAAAAATGATAAAAAAAAAATATATATGGAAGCAACAGTTTAAAAATAAAATAAAAAAGCAAAATTAATAATTAAAAAAAAGCACCCCTGTCCTGCCCTGCTCTTGCCCAATGGCGAACGCAAGCGTCGGTCTGGCGTCATATGTAAACAGCAATTGCACCATGCATGTGAGGTATCACCGCGAAGGTCAGATCGAGTGCAGTAATTTTAGCAGTAGACCTCCTCTGTAAATCTAACGGGGTAACCTGTAAAGGCTTTTAAAGGCTTTTAAAAATGTATGTAGTTTGTCGCCAATGCGCGTTTGTGCGAAATTTTAAAGCATGTCGTGTTTGGTATCTATGTACTCGGCCTAAGATCATCTTTTTTATTTCATTAAACATTTGGGCAATATAGTGTGTTTTAGTGCATTAAAATTAAAAAAAGTGTATTTTTTCCCCAAAAAATGAGTTTGAAAAATCGCTGCGCAAATACTGTGTAGAAAAAAAAAATGCAACACCCACCATTTTATTCTGTAGGGCCTTTGCTTTAAAAATATATATAATGTTTGGGGGTTCAACATAATTTTCTTGCAAAAAAAAATATGTTTTCATGTAAACAAAAAGTGTCAAAAAGGGCTTTGTCTTCAAGTGGTTAGAAGAGTGGATGTAAGCTTCCTAATGTTGTGTATAAAATGCCAGAACAGTTCAAAACCCCCCCAAATGACCCCATTTTGGAAAGTAGACACCCCAAGCTATATACTGAGAGGCATATCGAGTCCATGGAATATTTTATATGTTGACACAAGTTGCGGAAAAAATAAATTTTTTTTTTTTTGCACAAAGTTGTCACTAAATGATATATTGCTCAAACATGCCATGGGCATATGTGGAATTACACCCCAAAATGCATTCTGTTGCTTCTCCTGAGTACGGGGATACCACATGTGTGAGACTTTTTGGGAGCCTATCCGCATACGGGACCCCAAAAACCAATCACCGCCTTCAGGCTTTCTAAGGGTGTCAATTTTTGATTTCACTTCTCACTGCCTATCACATTTTCGGAGGCCATGGAATGCCCAGATGGCACAAAACCCCCCCAAATGACCCCATTTTGGAAAGTAGACACCCCAAGCTATTTGCTGAGAGGTATTGTGAGTATTTTGCAGATCTCGCTTTTTGTCACAAAGTTTTGAAAATTGAAAAAAAAAAAGAAAAAAAAAAAAAAATGTTCTTTCTTCATTTTCAAAAACAAATGAGAGCTGTAAAATACTCACCATGCCTCTCAGCAAACAGCTTGGGGTGTCTACTTTCCAAAATGGGGTCATTTGGGGGGGTTTTGTGCTATTTTGGCATTTTATGGCCTTCGAAACTGTGATAGGTAGTGAGGAGTCAAATCAAAAATTTGTGCCTAGAAATCCTGAAGGCGGTGATTGGTTTTCGGGGTCCCGTACGCGGCTAGGCTCCTAAAAAGTCCCACACATGTGGTATCCCCGTACTCAGGAGAAGCAGCAAAATTTATTTTGGGGTGCAATTCCACATATAACCATGGCATGTGTGAGCAATATATCATTTAGTGACAACTTTTTGTAATTTTTTTTTTGTCATTATTCAATCACTTGGGACAAAAAAAAAAAAAATATTCAATGGGCTCAACATGCCTCTCAGCAATTTCCTTGGGGTGTCTACTTTCTAAAATGGGGTCATTTGGGGGGGTTTTGTACTGCCCTGCCATTTGTAAATTCCAGAAAATGTACCCTAGTTTGTAAACGCTATAACTTTTGCGCAAACCAATAAATATACGCTTATTGACATTTTTTTTACTAAAGACATGTGGCTGAATACATTTTGGCCTAAATGTATGACTAAAATTGAGTTTATTCGATTTTTCTTATAACAAAAAGTAGAAAATATAATTTTTTTTCAAAATTTTCGGTCTTTTTCCGTATATATCGCAAAAAATAAAAATCGCAGAGGCAATCAAATACCATTAAAAGAAAGCTCTATTTGTGGGAAGAAAAGGACGCAAATTTCGTTTGGGTACAACATTGCATGTCCGCACAATTTACAGTTAAAGCAGCGCAGTGCAAAATTCTGAATTCACCTCTGGTCCTTTAGCTACCAAATTGTCCGGGGCTTAAGTGGTTAAATATAACAAATGAACAAAGATGTCTTTAATAGACATTCCTGTACATCATTTTCTAAGTGCCCCTCAGTTAGTCGACTAGTGCCGCTGATTGCCCCATGAGGTAGTCACACCTTAATTAGGTGAGAAAGTCCTTAGAGTTCTTCGGCATGAGTGCATATCCCTGTTACCCACAAGGGGTGGTTGTGAAAAATAGTGGATCACATCCTTAACAGCATGTCCTTGGCTGGGGAGACCTGGAACTGAACCTCTGGCCTTTTTTTCTTTTTTGTTTTTTCAAATAGCAATTTTTATTGATTTTCATCAAAAATAAACTTAGGAGAGAAACATACAAGAACATGTTGCATAAGGCACTAACTAAAGGTAAGAGCAATTTACAACAACCATAGCTACAAAAATAGCCAGAAGCACATATTCTGTTAAGACAGCAATACCTATGCAACATTGTTGAGTTCCCTCTCTTTTCATGTGTTTGCCCCAGCAGTGGAAGGCATTTCCTCAAAAAGCCAGATAACCTGGCCAGCAAAGTTAACCCTCACTGCCCAGGGAGTACCACCCCAGCTGGGAAAACACAACTAAACAGTGCTACATTATAACACAAAAATCTAACCACATATATTAAAGTAATACTATGGGTTCAGTTTTTAAAAAAAAATAACAAACATTCTTACCTCCACTGTGCAATTCGTTTTGCACAGAATGGCCCGGATCGTCCTCTTCTGGGGTCCCACGCCGGCTCTTGCAGCTCCTCCCCGCAATAGATAACCCCTCTAAGAAGCTCTATCCCAAGGGGGTTATCTTGGGGGCGTGCTCCCATGTCATACACTCGGCGTCCATAGCTGCCGAGTGCAAGTCTCGACCCGCCCCCCCGGCGGCCGCATCATTGGATTTGATTGACAGCAGTGGCAGCCAATGGCTGCGCTGCTATCAATCTATCCAATGAAGAGCCCTGAAGCCCCAGAGAGAGTGACGCGGAATCGCACCCACGGACATTCGGGGCTCAGGTAAGTAAAACAGGGGGGGCTTGGGGGCCAGGCACAGCAAGGTGTTTTTTCACCTTAATGCACAGGATGCATTAAGGTTAAAAAACACAAGGGTTTACAACCCCTTTAACTGAATCACAGTAGAACATATTAATAAAACATAAACATTTGAACTCCACATGTTTACATACTGGTGTATAGTCAGCTTAAATCGGTATTAAACCCAAAACCAAAAAATGTAATATATTGCAGCTTATCATTATATGTAGTTGCTGCATTCGTTTTCTTTTTTCTTTTTTTCCCCTCTGTTTTATCTTGGTAATGAGAGCATTTTTTGCTATTTAGCACTGGTCTACTTTAACTGGCAATTGCATTCCCTGTGTTGATAGGTTATTCGGCTTCTGTCTAAATTGGCCCTGGTATGTGTATGAATGTGAGTTAGGGACCTTAGACTGTAAGCTCCTTGAGGGCAGGGACTGATGTGAATGTATAATAAATATGTGTAAAGTACTGCATAAATTGATAGCGCTATAAAAGTACCTGTAATAAATAATAAATAATATTAATTCATAACTGGCAATTGCGCAGTCATGAAACACTGTAAGCAAATTAAATTTTTATATATTATTTTTTTTTTACACAAAAAAAGCATTCTGTCGGCGGTATTTAATGACCACTAGTTTTTTTATTTTTTACTTTCTGTTATAAAACATATATAAAAAAATCTAATTTCTTAATAAATTTAGGGCAAAATGTATTATGCTTTGGTAAAAAAAAAAAAAAAAATCCAAATAAGTGTATATTATTGGCTTGTGCAAAAGTTATAGCCTCTGCAAACTAAGGTACCGTATTTATCGGCGTATAACACGCGCCGGCGTATAACACGCACCCCAAGTTTAGGAGGGAATTTTAAAGGAAAAAAACTTTTAGGAGGGAAATTCAAGGAAAAAAACTTACATTTAAATGCAGCCGTGTTTATCATTGCAGCCTTGCCCAGTGTCCATCTGTAGCCTTGCCCAGTGTCCATCTGCAGCCTTGCCCAGTGTCTTTGCAGCCTTGCCCAGTGCCTTTGCAGCCTTGCCAGTCTCGACGATTTTTAAAATTGGCGCCGATTTCTGTGTGGAGAGGAGTGAGCGGGGCCGAGTGTACTTCGGCTAGACTCGGCTAGACTCGGCTCCTCTCGCAGTCCTGCCCATCTCCACTGACTGCGCCGGCTGACATACAGAATAAATATACGCGAATAAATACAGTATATACGGTATACCAAAATTGATGCAGCTGTAACAAAATACTATTAATGGCTGTGATCAGCGATTTATGGTGGGACTGTGATAGTGTGGCAGGTAATCTGGCGCTAGCTGATGCTGGCTGGGGGATACACTATCTAAGTGACACTGACATCAATAGTTACACTAATACAGTGATCAGTGCGAAATACTGTACATTGTCACTGTACTAAGGACACTGGCTGGAAGAAGGTTAACATCTAGGGACAATGAAAGGGTTAACTGTGTGCCTAACAATGCGTAATGTGTGTGATGTGTGCTGCTTTTACTAATAGATCTTGCAGGTTTTTCTCCCTGCTTTGCAGGTAAAACAAACAGCCAGATTGCTGCTCTGTGTACAGAGCCCAGTGTTGTTTGTAAACACAGGGCTCTGTGCTGTGATTGGACACAGCTGATCATCAGGTCTCAGCCATAAATAATAGGCTGGGACCTGCTGATAAAATCCTGCTGTGTCCAACCGCAACATGGATTACCAAGGGACGCACCCCAAACCCAGACGCAGGCTCGCAATTTCTATTTACGTTGCTGAGCCTGTAGCTGTCGCCCTGTCACAGTAAATCTACTGTGACAAGGCGGCAAGTGGTTAAATATTTCATTTGGACCAGCTTGGCCCAAACAGACTATTTAAATTGACATTAAACCTTAAATTCTGCTTCAATTATTATACAATCAGGCATGTTCTTGCCCTACATACTTGATAGTAGATCTAAAGGCCCGTACACACGGTCTGACTTTTTGCCAACAAACTTCAAAATGAGCAAGTTTTCAAAAAAATCTGACCGTGTGTACGCTCCATCGGACAAACTTTTTCGGTTTCCATCGGACAAAAGTTCGCTCAGCAAACGGACAAACTTTTCGGCAACAAAAGTCCTATGGTGCAAAGTCCTATCGTGTGTACAGAAATCCATCGGACTTTTGTCCGAAGTACAAATACGCATGCCCAGAACCAATGTTAAAATCAACTAACAATAGCAGAAGTTGACCAAAGGGTGGCCGTAAAGAGCAGAAAAGAGCAGAAAAACCACGTGATGTTGGGAACGTTTTGGGAAAGTTTGCAGAAAAGTCCTGCCGTGTGTATGCTATGGGTGTGCCCGGCCAATTCCCTTCGGACAAAAATCCACGGAAAAGTTTGTTTGAAGTCCGACCATGTGTACGAGGCTTAAGAGAGATTTCACAATCAGATTGCACAGCATATGGTCATCTTAAGACTTCTTAAACAACTGATACTGCTAAAATAAAGGGTTGGTGGAGATTCAATATATCATACAATATCAGGACTCAATATGCCTAATATGTGTTTATGTAATACCTCCTACTTAAAAATCAGTTTTGAAACATTTCAGCAACCACACTACCCTGGCAGAGTCTGTACAACAGATTAGTGGTCTTCACTAATGTTTGCTAAAGATACTTATGTAGTTACCTAAGTTTTTTTTTTTTTTTTGCAAAGCTGAACTTTTACTCAGTAAAGTAAAAGAAGAACCTCAATATATTCCACAGCATGGAAAGGGTTATCAGCTATCGGGAAAGTCATTGGAAACGTAGCTGTAGAGAAGGAAAAAGTCTCCGCTCTGCAGACGGACCGAGTGTAAAAATATCAACTCACTCCAAGATCAACTGCTGGCTGGCGGCAGCTGGCCCTATTAATGCTGGCTGTGGGTTTGTTTTCTCGCGCGGTGGAGTGAAGGCTCCTATTCATGCTGCAACAGGTAGTAGCAGGGACAGCAGAGTAGGATAGAGAGTGGGGGCAAAGGGAGAAGGGGAGTCCAGGTGGGGGGGAAGCTGGGTGCTTTTCTTTCCAGACAGCTCTTAAAACACACAAAACAGAACATCTATGTGGACAAGAAAGTCAAACACTGAAGCACTCCATGTAATGACTGGCCTCCGAGCAAGATGCTGAAATGATTCTGTAGGGTAACCAATAAATTACTCAATTTTTAAGAAAACATGTTTAACATGTTCATAGGTTGGACTTGATGGACTTGTGTCTTTTTTCAACCTCGCCTACTATGTAACTATGTAACCCCATATTGGTTACGCTATTTTAAATGTCACTAGAGATCTATTGTCCCTTATATGCCCGGTAATGTAGCTGTCTTTTGTCAGCCTGAACTCAGGAGAGCATAATGAAGCATTATCATCATAACCAGAGGACGCAACTGTTGTGAAAGGAGTGATTATTTTTTTTACCCTAAAATATATATAAAACTTTTTAAATAGAGCAGGAAATGGTTTGATTTTTTATTTATTTTTGGTCATCTGTGTCCCATTGGAGAGATTTCACTTTACTTCTTGTCACATAGAAACAACAGGAAGTGAGAGGAAATCTCCCCAAAGTGAGGTAATTCCTCTCTTAAATGTCACCGGAGTATCTCCACTAGAATATTTTCTCTCTTTTTCTGTTCTGGTGACTACTCACTATTATGGATTTTCCCTCACTTTTAGTTCTAGTGACTAGTGATGAGCCAAAGTACCCGGGCTCTATTTGACCAACGTTCAGCAAATGTTATCAAAGTTTGGATCCAGAATCTGAACCCCATAAAAATCAACAAACACTTGTGTAGCACACCCCCGCAGGAGCTGCTGGTTTTATTTTGGGCCTTGCACGTTACCTCAGCATTCGTTGTTCCAGGGAAGAAAAGTCTGCAGAAACTCCAATGTCCACACAAGCTGTAAAATCTTAAACAGGTTTTATTTTCCTTTTGCATAAACCGATGAACAATGGTACAAGGGTGAAGGGAAGGGGTAGGTTCAGGTACACAGTACAGATCACTGGGGAAAACTCCTCAACTATTCAGTCATTCACCACTCTCCCTGGAGTGGGTATTGCTCACCCGGATAGGCCCCTCTCACCTGGCCTAGCAGCCAGTATGATGCACAAACTATTAATCAGGACCAGTCTCTGCCACAGACCGGTTGTGGACAAATTGGATACTCCGGGATCCTCTGCCACAGGATTTAACGCCAGGACTTCCAGCCGAACAGTCCAGAGCCTTTAAGCCAACCCGGCAGACTGTAAGGTGAACTTTAACTGCGGTGCATGCTCCAATAGAATTACCAGGCCCTCCTCAAGACACCAGCCTTCCGCTTGGTCTTTTCCAGGACAGGTCCTCCCCTGGTTTCCTCCATTGAGTGGCTTCCTCCCTCAGGCCGGACAGCACAGGATCACCTTCAAGGTGTAGACCCAGTCAGCATAACTGGGCCTACTTGTCGGAGATGCAGCCTTGGACCAGCATGGCTCAGAGTCCAAAAATCACACAATACACCCCTCACGCCAGGAGGGCCGTTTGGGGGCGAAGGACCTCACAAGATGGCGTCTGCCCCTTAAGTACCCTTCCCCAGAATGCTCAGCGGGTAGACCACGCCCACTGAACTGTTCCCAGGGGAAGGTACCCAATACACTCTGGCTTGTCAGTCTTCCACATTGGGCTGAGGTGGTAACGCCACCTACAGGCGAACAGTGGGAAGTCTGCCCAACACAGCCATAGCTGGAACAGAGGCTAATTTAGCATCAATTATTTACATCTGAGCCTAACTATTGGCTCAGATACCCTCTAAATTGAAACATAGCGTCCAGTCATTGGGAGCAGGGTGCTACACTTGTTTTCACTAAGTGATTATTTTTTGTAAGCTAACAGTCAAGGGATTGACCAAGAATGGCATGGGGATGGGGGCTGGACATTGACCTAGGAGGCATGAAACAAAATAAATATTTTACAAAATGAAAGGGAGAGGCCATTTTAGAGCCGCTCAAAGAGTAACATAAAAAATATGCGATTCCTTTAAATAACATGCTTGGGAAATGCCTTAAAACTGTACGTGTAATTACAGAACCCTTTTGACTCTTGGGAACAGCTTCAGTGACACCATATTCTGGCTTCTCATAGGCTGCATGTGTAATTACTTTACTTTTACATAATTGCTTGGCTTTCCTACAGCAGCAGACCCGTATGATTGATTTGCACCCCAAAAAAAATTTGTGTTACGTAGGTTTTGCCAAAACAGTGTAGCAGTAATAAGTCTAAATTGAGAACAAAAAAAAGTAGCTAAAGCCATCAACATCTTATAAATTGCCAAATGGGGCAAAGCAAGTCACAGAGCATCGCTTCTTGTGATCTACTATTCAGTAACACACTGTATTAACTTAGTACAGAGTTGAACAAAATATCAGCCCTGAGGGCATCAAAATACCTACAAGCCACAAACCCACATTGCAGTGCTGAAGCAGTTTTTATGACAAACAGTGTAAGAAAAAAACACAATGGCATATTTCAGAGACAATAGAACAATTTGTCACAGTAGATAGAGAGCATGCAAGCAGTTTGATTGGGAGAAATCTGAGGGGCAGAGCTGAGTCAATTTTTTCCAAAAAAAAAACAATTAAAGTGTGATATTTCAAACATGACATTCCCAAATACTGTAAAGACTCACTGTCTGCTAAGCAAGCATTTGTACTTTACTAATATGTCACAGGAAGAGATGAGCATACTTTATTTAGATTAAAAAATTCAGTTTATTAAATCTCAGTTAAAGCGGAGGTCCACACAAAAATGGAACCTCCGCTTTTCGAAACCCTCCCCCCTCCGGTTTCACATTTGGCACCTTTCAGGGGGAGGGGGTGCAGATACCTGTATCATGCCCCTTCCCCTCCCCCCGCTGTCTTCTGGGAAACACACAGGTCCCAGAAGATAAAGGGGACCAGTGAGGGCGCGTAGCGCGACTCACGCATGCGCAGTAGGGAACTGGGAAGTGAATCCGCAATGCTTCACTTCCTGATTCCCTCACCGAGGATGGCGGGGTCAGCCGAGAGCCGAGCGATTGACACTCGACAGGTAAGTGTCCATTTATTAAAAGTCAGCAGCTGAAGTATTTGTAGCTGCTGGCTTTTATTATTTATTTTTTTAGGCGGACCTCCGCTTTAAGAGCCATAAATACTGTACAAATGTGAAGCACACATGTAAGTGTTTTTACTAGGCTGTAATGCAAGAGGGAGAAACTAGACAGGTTCAATCACCCTAAAATAAAAATAACAGTGTATTTTTTAAGGGTGCCACAAGCCAGAAAAACTGAACTGATTGGCTGGACAGTATGTACTGCTTATTTGCTAAGATTCAATGTTAGAGGGAGTTTCGGCAGACCTGATCTGGGATAAACAAATCGCAATTCCTTTTTTTTTTTTTTTTAGACCATAGACCTAAAGAATTGAAAACATTTTGATGCACATTTCTTGAACAATTTCTAGACCAGTTTTGAAGGACACTTTTTATGTCTTTTTTTTCTAAATTCAGGTATTTATTTAGGGCCATCAATTTATATATATATTGTACATTAGACTTGTGCACAACGGAAAAATTTGTTTAGTTTCGGTTCGTTTCTTGTGCACAACGGAAAAATTTGTTTAGTTTCGGTTCGTTTCTTTTCGGTCCTGTTGATTCGTAATCATTCGTAATTTTGCTAGACGGGATTTTTCGTGTTCGGACTAATTCGTATTTTCGCAAGCGACATTTTTCCTTGAATTTTTGGTTGATTTATAATTCGTACTTTCGGTAGGGTACATTGTTTTTCGTTGATTCTGGACACAACTCCTACTTTCGTAACTTTTTTTGGGTTCGTTGATTCGTAATTTTCCGTGTCTCTCTCACAACGACGCTGCCTATTATGCCTAATGTGCTTCGAATGGATTTGTACTTTTCTAAATACATAGCGGTTATTTGTAACGATTCGAAATCTCGTATTTTACTTTCGTTTTTTACATGCGGCTATAGCCTCCGCCTCTGTACACCATTTTGAGAGGGTTCAGCACGGTGAGGGAGAAGCAGAGAGCAGAGCAGAGTGTAATTGTGCTTCGAATGGATTAGAAATCTCGTATTTTACTTTCGTTTTTTACATGCGGCTATAGCCTCCGCCCCTGTACACCATTTTGAGAGGGAGTTCAGCACTGTGAGGGAGAAGCAGAGAGCAGAGCAGAGTAAGTGTTATTGTGCTTTGTTTGGATTCGTACATTCGTAACTTTTTTCATAACGAATTATGCCGAAGACATTCGGGCATTCGCTATTTGCGGTATAATTTATTTCGGATTCGGTTTTATTCGTAATTGCTTTGTTCGGAAATTCGAATGCTTCCGAATGTCCGAAAGTTGCTAAATTCGGACGAATTTCGATTCGTTACGAAACTAATTGCACAAGCCTATTGTACATTCATATCAGTCCCTGCCCTCAAGTAGCTTACACTCTAAGGTCCTTAACTCACATACTAGGGCCAATTTAGACAGGAGCCAATTAACCTACCAGCATGTCTTTGGAGTGTGGGAGGAACACAGGAGGCACAGGAAGAACATGCAAACTCCATGCAGGCAGTGCCATGGTTGGAATTCAAACTGAAGATCCTAATAATTTGTGCCACAGCTAAAAAGTCCAATTAGAGGCCATCATTTCAAAGGTATTGAGCAGGCATTTAGTATCCGTAATTAACCTTCATTGTCAACGCTGCCATTTATGAGGGAGATTGTAACCAGATTGCTATTTTCCCCAAAAATGGGCTTCCCTTTTCATAGAGTGAAGAAGGAAAATTTTTACAGATCTGATGCACACCTTTTTACCATTTTCAGACTCTCCACTATTTGTGAGAGAGAGAGCAAGCAGATTGCACCTTACAATTTTTTCCCATGCAGAAGATTGAAAAATTAAAGCGGTTCTAAAGTCAAACTGTTAATTACCTAATGCATTCCATAGATTAAGGTAAAAGCCTCCCCACTAACTGTTCCCCCCCATCCCTAAACACTTACCTGGCACCTCTCACTGCTCCAGTGGTTTCCTGGCTGCAGCACTGCTCTCCTCTCTTCCTCATTTCACAGGAGACAACGAGAGCATAGGCTCCTGCTGCTGTCAGTTACAGTGGTTGTAAACCCTTACACACCACTTTTACCGCCTGTAGGTACTGGAAATATCTCCTAAACCTACACGGTTTAGGAGATATTTACCATATACGCTTGCACCGACGTCATCGGTGCATGCGCACTGAAGAAAGGGCACGATAATGCAGTCTCTATAGGGCCTGTGATGTCACGCGCCTCGGGCCAGTCACAGAGCCAGAGTCCACGGCCCCAAAAGGAAGAGGGTTGAAGATGGACGCGGCCACCAGCGGGGACCTCGGGGGCATTGTGGGCTTCGTTTGAATGGGCTACTAGACCATTATGCTTTTACTTTGCAGGGGTTTACTTCCTCTTTAAACTCCTGTGAGGAGGGGGTAGGGGTGTGGCTTACTGGTGCTTTAGGAAGCACCTGGAGGAAGAAGGAGCAGACAGCACCAGTGGGGGACTACCAAGAGAGGGGAAAATGGACAACTCTGTGCAATAATATTGCACAGAGCAGGTAAGTATAACCTCTTTTTTGCTTATTTATTTATTTTTTAATTGCCTTTAATATCACTTTAATTAAATGCCAGCACAACTTTCATGCCCTTTTTGAAGAAGCCACTATTTCCGAGGAACAGAACAGGCAGACTTAAAGCGGTTGTAAAGTCAAATCCTTTTTTTTTTTTTTTCTAGTCACCTGCAAGGGAAAGGCATAATGAGCTAGTATGCACCGCATAATAGCTCAATATGAAATACTTACCTTAGAACGAGGCATCGTTAACTCACCTGGTCCACGCCGAGGGAGATGACATGTTGCCTCGGCGTGTCTTCCGGGTATCGCGGCTCCAGCGCTGTGAGTGGCTGGAGCCGCGATGTCTCACTCCCTCGTTCCGGCGAGGTCCGGCGTCTGCCGAGCATTTAGCCCGAGAATCCCCAGTGCGCATGCGAAGCTGCTGTCAGCGGCGCATTGCGAGGGGAATATCTCCTAAACCGTAAAGGTTTAGGAGATATTTTTTTTACCTACAGGTAAGCCTTAATATAGGCTTACCTGTTGGTAAAAGTACCAAAATAGAGTTTACCATCGCTTTAAAGTGGTGTTCCACCCTAAAAAAATACACCAAAATCCTTTAAAAAAATATAATTTTTTTTAAAAATATATATATTTTTTTACTCACCAGAAAGGGCGGTTGCTATGCGGAACTTGCTAATCTGGCTCTTCCTCCACCTTGGCAGGTCTTCTTCCTCATCCTCCCTGCGGTGTCTTCTGGGGAATGTGGCGCGCTGCCTTCTGGGAACTGTGTGTATCCCAGAGAGCAGCCGCCCATTCACAAAGCGGCGCGAGCCTCGCGCATGCGCAGTAGGAAACTGGCAGTGAAGCCGCAAGGCTTCACTACCTGTTTCCCTTACTAAGATGGTGGCGCCGGTGTCTTGTCACATTCGGCTCCCCATCACAGATTGATAAAGGAAGGCCAATTTGGAGATTAACTTGATCTATTTCAGCCTAAAATTTTAAAGCAAACTGTATTTACAGAACAATTATAGGACATAATCTAATCCTTTTTGACATTAGACAAAAAATAAAAGCAGAAATTCTGTTTATTTCAGCCAGCAAATAAAACATGCATTTTTTAGGACAGTAATGCTTCTTTTTGAACAGAAGGCAACTTAGGAGGCAAGGAAGCTGTTGTATTTCAGGCCAACAGTATTCACACTTATTTTTCTGACACAGACCCTAGAAATCATGATTTTCTGCAAAGAACATAAATAGTTCTCATCACAAGCAGTTCCAGAAAATAAGCAGGCAGGCTTCATCTGCAAATCCAAACATTACACTACATTTTGTTCTCCCTGGGACACAGGAGAATCATGTTTGGATTGATAGTAAACCATGAAGGTTTTCTACTGGCTCTAGTCATATGAGCATTTTCTCTTGATGTCACCTGACTTCATTGTATGTTTTTTTTTGTAGTCAAGAGTTGATGTTTTTTGCCTCTGAAAGATCAGTATACTCAATAGTTGGTTCTAACGGGTGTCTTTTACTTAGTTTCACCTGAGTTGTCATGACACGTGTTTGTTTTTTGTTATATTTGCCTTTCCTAAATGTAGCAATACTCCCAACTAAGAGGGCTGCTGGTATAGATTTTGGGCCTGTACACACTGCTGTCAACCCCAAGTAACTGGCTCTAACCTCCCTTGGCACAGATAGCAGCAAAGATGGGATTGTGAAACCCATGACTAAAGGATTCGTCAACCTTGGTCCTTACCAATAACATTAAAGACACAGACTGCGTGACATGGGTTTTATATGGCCACAGCAGCCAATTTTTTATTAACCAAATAATAAATTAACATCATGTAAACATACCCGTAAGTGCAACTTTTCAACAAAATACTAATGCCCAACAACAAGAGGTCTTTGGGTGTCTTTAAAGTGGTTGTATACCCAAATTTTGTACAAGCACCTACAGGTAAGCCTACATTAAGGCTTACCTGTAGGTGCTTGTAATATCTCCGAGACCTACACAGTCTCGGAGATATTTGCAAAAAAAAACTGTACCGCTATCTACGGCGCATGCGCGCCGTAGATAACGGCGCAGGCGCACTGAGCGCGGCGGCTCTTGAATGGGAGCCTGCCGGACACTGCCGGAAATTCGCGCATGCGCGGGGATCGTGCCGTTCCCCGTGCATGTGCGGGAGTGACGTCATCGCCGCTCCGGCCAATCACAGCGCCGGAGCGGCGATACCCGGAAGTCACTCCGGGTATCATGGATTCGACGGAGGACGTGTCCGAGGACCGCTGCGGGGGCTTCGATCTAAGGTAAGTGATTGATAATGAGCTAGTATGCTAGTCATACTAGCTCATTATACCTTTGCCTTGCAGGTTGACCAAAAAAAAAAAAGTTTTGCGGTATACAACCGCTTTAAGGCACAATTTATAACCATAACGATCTATGTCCCCAGCCGTGCCCCAACCGGCTCGAAGACGCTCCGACATCCCACATACTTCCATATTTCCTTCCCCCAGGAGACCTAGCTCCTGGGAGAACCACCGTTAACCAGGTGGAAAGAGCCATACCTTAAATGGGCCCCACTAATCCTGTACCATGTAATTCGTCACTGACCCTCCAAAGACCCCTTGAACCGCAGACTGATGTGACAAGTTCGAGCAATATCCCTCAATCAGTAAAATAATACAAAATTGAAACAAACTTTTTCTGTTGTGTTATTCTTTTCTTTTTTTTTTTTTCTTTTTTGCGATATATCCATAAAATACATACCAACGTTATTACTATATATAGAAAGACAAATATAAATATATCTATACCTATTTTTTTTTTTTTTTTTAATTAAACAAAAGACAGCCAAAACCAAACCCCCTCTAAAGGCCCAATACATACCCCCAACTGTGCAATGCAATAACTACTAACACCAGGGCGGGAGGGTGGGAAGTTGGCTCTGCTCCTAATCTTCCCAGAATGATGAAATTCCTCCCCTACACCAGACCCTCACCACTGGACCCTGCCCCTTCTAACTTCTGCCTCCAATCAGGTAAGCTCTCTTCCCCTGCCCCCTCTCTGACCTAGCTGACCGTTATCTGACCCTGTTCCTCCCCTAGTCATGCCACCCCTCCGTCCATATTCTCCTACGGGTCTCACTTTAGCTATGGGGATCATAATACTGCAACAAACATATAACCACACAGTAGATTGGCTTAACCACAAGTACTTTTTACTGAATATAAAGCATCAAGTTAAACAGTAATACGTATGCATATGCAGAACCCTGCAATGTTAACCATTCAACATATAACAAGTACTAAGTTCCAATAGTATTACACACGCTAAATGTCATTTAATTATGCTTGCGAGCTTCCCCCTCGTGGGCAAGATGGCGACCAAACAATTTCTAACAGTTCTACAGTCAGTATACAAAAGTGTAGCGCTATACGTAATAACAATAAATCATAACACCCAAGTGCTCGAAGTGTCTGGATCACAATGGATCTAGTGATATGTCCAAATATATAAAAAAAGTCCAAATTACGAAGAGTCTTTGAATGACCAAAACATAAATATGGTTGTGACTTTCAATTCCGAATGGTGAATCTTCCAAAATAAAGAAGTGACATGTGACGTGACCACCACCGTATGAAAGGGAGGCTTACCATATGGAATGGACCCAATGCACGTACGTGTAGAGGGTCAAACAGGCTTAGTGTATATGTATCCGTACACATGAAATCCCAGCCGGCACTGCACACATATGTATCCGAGATCCAAACTCGAGGATAACACCAAATATCCAAGCCCAATAAATGATGGAAATGGCTTTCAGACCTCAGAACAGAGCGGCAGATACACACCGCTGTGTGTATCTGCCGCTCTGTTCTGAGGTCTGAAAGCCATTTCCATCATTTATTGGGCTTGGATATTTGGTGTTATCCTCGAGTCTGGATCTCGGATACATATGTGTGCAGTGCCGGCTGGGATTTCATGTGTACGGATACATATACACTAAGCCTGTTTGACCCTCTACACGTACGTGCATTGGGTCCATTCCATCTGGTAAGCCTCCCTTTCATACAGTGGTGGTCACGTCACATGTCACTTCTTTATTTTGGAAGATTCACCATTTGGAATTGAAAGTCACAACCATATTTATGTTTTGGTCATTCAAAGACTCTTCGTAATTTGGACTTTTTTATATATTTGGACATATCACTAGATCCATTGTGATCCAGACACTTCGAGCACTTGGGTGTTATGATTTATTGTTATTACGTATAGCGCTACACTTTTGTATATTGTTTGTTGTTTACTTTTTTCCACAGGTATTGTAGCTGCTCATATGTGTTAGTAGCGCGAATATTGTTTGTATTTTAGTTCTACAGTCAGGCCTGACTATTGCAGATATGGTGCTTCCGTTGGGAAGGATCTTCACTAGCAATGGTGGTGCACTTTTTAGGTTATTTGTAATCCACAGGCATCAAAACAGTTAACTTCTTGGCATTTACTAAAGAGTTCAACTAACGCTGCACAGCACACTGTCCCTCTGGTGTACAATAACACTCTGGTAACGGTGGTCCCTGAACCAAGGACACTGGGCCTAAGATTAGTCAGTTAATCTCTGAGCAAGTGCTCTCTCACCCGACCGGACCAGTCCGTACAACTGACTTCCGTAGCTGGGGCTCCAGCACACAGTCTCACGACCCCCGTAGTCTCTGATCCTCCTGACCCTCCTTGAAGGATGATGGATGAAAAGACTCCTGGGTTCTCCCGTGAAGATCGGAGGGCTCTCTGGATCTCAAGGCCCAAACTCTTAGGCCCAGTCCAGCAGCAGACTCAGCGTTAATTCCACTTGCTAGGGGGGCGGCGTCCAAAGAGACCCGCTTGTAGCTCCGCTCCTCCTTAAATAGGCCTTCCCCAGCAGATCTTGCGCCGGGCAATGTACTCTGGGTGTCCCGCTGCACACTGGGTATGGTAGTCTTTTTAGCTCCTTAAAGTGACACCCCGCTACATAAATAAAGAATTGAAAAAAAAAAGAATTACCTGCACATATTTCAAAGCACATTTTATAGATCAGAATTTCAGAGCTAAATAGTGAGGCTGAATGGTTTTTATGTAAGAAATCACTGTTAGGCCACACTACTTTAGAGTGTGCATTACAAATTGAACAACTGAAGAGCAGCATGATGAAATGTAATGTCCATTTTTAATGATGATGCACTGCAATTCAAGCTAAAAATTTGTGGCCAGCACAGCATTTACCCAGCCCAAAATATGGAACAATTGTCTGTAAAACAAGCTTTGTAGAAATTAGATTTTGGGTAATATTAGAAGTAGGGCTGTTACTGATTAAAATTTTCGTGTTCGATTAATCGATTTTTTTTTAAATCGATTAATCGACTAATTTCGATTAATTATAACGCACATACAGATCCAACTACTTTTAGCTGATCTCCTTGCAGGCCGATTCCCAGTGCAGCTACCAACCACTGAAAAAATCGATAGCAGGATATAAAAAACACACAAAAGACAGCGCTCAATGGGAATAGCATTAAAACCTTTATAGTCTTTAAGTAGGTAACAAAATTAATATTGCACTGGAGATAAAATCAATGTAGCTACATAATGCGAGTAATACCAAACGGTAGCAAAAGCAGTCATAAAAACATGTAGCTAAGTATGATACTGGTATAAAAATGTGTACAACGATACCACTGCTGAATCCAGATGAGGAGGGGCTAACATCAGTCTGTCGGCATGTAGATGTCCCGTGAAGGGAACTATCACAACTCCCAGTGGATGGCTGTAGAATCCCACGTTGATAGAGGGAAGTGTAACAGCTCTTGCGTGTGGCAGATAGTAAGGTCCCGCCGGCATGCAGATATGAAGGCAGAGCAAAAGAGCCCTTCAGATGGACACGGCAAGCCCAAAGAATTTTGATCGATCAAAAGAATTTTGATCGATCAAAACAATTAATCGATTAATCGAGGAATTAATAGTTAATTTCCACAGCCCTAATTAGAAGCATCATAAACCAACAAGAATATTCCTACAGAGGAGAGGATCAACCCAGGCCAGAATGTATATATTTTTTAGTACTGTCACATATTTATGAAAAAATTGCTTTGGTGGTGCCTAAACACTCTAAGGCTGGTCATACACGGAGCGAATTTCTTTCCTGCAACCACAGATTGCAGGAAATAAATTTGCTTGATTCCCACATCAACACAGACAGTGTTGATGCGGGAATTTACTTTCTTTTTCGTACATCACGGGACACAGAGCGACTTAGTCATTACTAATGGGTTATATAGATACCTTCAGGTGCTGGCACTGGCAACTTCCAAAACCGGAAGTACCCTCCCCTATATAAGCCCCTCCCATCCGGGAGCACCTCAGTTTTTTGCCAGTGTCTAAGGTGTTGGCCAAAGAGTAACATGTGTTTTCACTGGGCTTGCGTACAGGTTCTTTTATGGGCCTCAGTAAGCTGTTCCGGATCCGACCAAAAAAGCTTCATAGCTAAACGGTCGGTACCCGGGCCTTGCAAGAGAAGAGCAAGGTTTTGCCTGTAATGCCTCTCTTAGGAGGGCTGGACCCTGGGATCCAGAGCTCTGGTCATACCCACGACCAAGATGTTGTCTGTGTAGGGTGCTATACAGGTCCAGGGGAGTGGAATCCTTGGGAACCCGGTCCCTGAAGGTTTAATTACAATGCCTGCCGTGATAGGTGAAGTTTGGGCTTCTGTGGACCAAACAAAGTCCTGCGGCGGGGAACAGGTAAGTGGGGGCCCCCAGGAACTTGGTTCTATTGGGGGACCCCCAAGCCTAATTTGTCTTTCTGTCTGTTACCTAACGGTATTCCCGCTAATATCTGTGTATGCCTATAACTACTGGAAAATGTAAAATTTTAATAGTAGTCAAGAAAAAATAAATAAAAAGGAGGACCGTGGTACCTGTGTTAAACCACTAGAGGCCGCTGTGGTCCATTTTTCTTGTCATGTGGATCTTTGGTTTTCTCAAGTCAAAAGATCCAGGCAGTTGGTAAGTTTCTCTGTGGGAATCCAGTTCCTCTGCCCTGTTGCTGCGCTCATCCACCGCACAGGCCCTCCGGCAAAAAGGGCCCTGGCTCCTAGTCCCTGCTTGGTTTCAAAAAAGGCGCCAATGGCGCACGGGCGCGCGCGCGGGGCGCGTGCACGCGCCTCCTATGAAAAAAGGGGCGGGTGGATGACGCTCGATGCGCGCCGCAGCGCTTCTGCGCATGTGCAGGCGTCCCAGCATGTATAAAAGACACAGTACAAGTGTCAGCTGGATGCAAACAGAGCTAGCAACAAAACGGTGGCACACAGAGGCGGTTGATGCAGGCATCCCCATAGAAAGGCACTTTAGTGGACACCAGCTGGTATATAGCAGCAACTGTGTTAGACTATTACCAGCAAAATTGGTGTATGACGACGGGAATACCTCAGCTTTGTGCTTAAAGGATATGTCGTCCAGACGCTCCGGAAATAAGTCTTCCAGGAAGCCAAAGGGGTCTCCATCGGGCTCTGAGGATATTGGGCATGCTTGTACTGCACCAATCTCCCCTGAAAATTCAGAGGTCAGTAGCCGTAGGAACCCCGCAGGAGTGCCTGGTGCTGCGGCTGTCCCCAGTCCACCTGCTCCTGTATATATAACAGAGGAGGTTTTATCCTCAACTCTGGGAGGATTGGAAGAGAGATTAACAGCATTGATCGCTGCTTCCCTGTCACAGGGAAAGCGCGTCCGATCTCTGTCTCCTCCTTCAGAGTGCCTGTTAGTGGAGGAACAGCCCCACACAGAGATCGACCTACCTGAAGGGGATCAGGATGAGGTTGATTCAGTTATAGAGGAATCAACAGTGGAAGAACCTTTCTCAGCATCTCAGGCTGAAAGATTATGGGTTCAGTCTCTGACTAACATGGTCCGATCAGCATTTAAAATGCCTCTGGCGGAACCATCAACCACTACGGTTTCCTCGCTGGGGTCGCTGAAAGCTCCCCAGGCTGTCTGTTCCTTCCCAATCCACCCTTTATTGGAAGGGCTTATTTACCAGGATTGGGAGCATCCTGATAAAATATTTACTCCCCCCAAGAGATTTCCAGTGATCTATCCCATGGAGGATAAGTTCATAAAAAAATGGAGGGTCCCTACAGTGGACGCAGCCATCTCTTGTGTGAACAAATCACTGACATGTCCAGTAGATAATGTTCCAATGTTCAAAGACCCAATAGATAAAAAATTGGAGTCTTTACTAAAATCTGCTTTCTCTACAGCAAGCATGGTGACACAACCTGCAGTAGCAGCGATTGGAGTCTGCCAAGCGGTGAAAGATCAGTTGAAACAAGTCTTAAGGGACTTACCAGATCAGCAGGCTCTTTCCCTAGCTGACCTACCTAGAGCCTTGTGTTTTGCGGTGGACGCCATAAAGGATACAATCCAACAGGCCTCCCGCTTTACGCTGTCTGTAGTACATATGCGTAGGCTTTTATGGCTCAAAAACTGGTCTGCTGAAGCTCCCTGTAAGAAATTGCTGGTTAGCTTCCCATTTCATGGAGAACGCTTATTTGGAGAAGATCTGGACAAGTATATCCAGAAAATTTCTGCCGGTAAAAGTTCACTCTTGCCGGTTAAGAACAAGAGTAGAAGTCCTTCTTTTAAGAGGCCTACTTCTCCAGTCCCTGGCACATCGGCTGTGAAACAGTTCCGACGGCCTCCGCGGTCAAATTCAGGGGGCAGAAATCAGGGACAATCACAGGGTAACAAGAAACCCTGGGTCAAAAGAGGTACAAAACCTCCCCCCAAGTCATGAAGGGTTGCCCCCACTCAATCGGGTGGGGGGAAGACTTCAGTTGTTCACAGAGACCTGGCGGGACACCATCAGAGACAGATGGGTGCTCTCCGCAGTAAGTCTGGGATACAAGCTGGAGTTAAAAGACACTCCTCCTGCCCATTTTATGAGGTCAAACGTGCCAAGCGATCCCCAGAAGAGAGGATCCCTCCTTCTGGCACTAGAACAACTATTGCTCCAAGGTGTAATCATGAAGGTTCCCTTGGAAGAAAGCGGGTTCGGGTTTTACTCGAACCTTTTCACAGTCCCCAAACCAAATGGGGACGTGAGGCCCATATTAAATCTAAAAGGGCTAAACAAGTTCCTACATATCAGGACTTTTCGGATGGAGTCGATCCGATCGGTGGCCACCGCCCTACAAGGGCAGGAATGGTTAGCCTCGATCGACATAAGGGATGCTTATCTGCATATTCCCATCTTTCCGGCCCACCAGAAATTTCTACGCTTTGCAGTAGAAGGGCGCCATTTTCAGTTCAGAGCCTTACCTTTCGGTCTGGCCACAGCACCACGAGTGTTCACAAAAATTCTGGCCCCACTATTGGCCAATCTAAGAACACAAGGTGTAACGATAATGGCATATCTAGACGACTTGTTGCTGATAGACCACTCAGTGAAAAAACTAGAAGTGGTCGTTCACAAGACAATCAAGTATCTGGAATCTCACGGTTGGATTATCAACCGAGACAAGTCAGCCCTAAAACCAGTCAAAAGTCTGGAATACTTGGGGCTAAGACTGGATTCAAATCAGAGAAAGATTTTCTTACCTCCAGAGAAGGTGTCGTCTTTGAAAGGTTTGACCCACTTAGTGGGTACAAAAAGAAAACCATCCATACGCCTGTGCATGAGGCTGCTGGGAAAAATGGTGGCTTCATTCGAAGCAGTACCATACGGTCAATTCCATTCAAGGAACTTGCAGAGGCCCATACTGTCAGCCTGGAACAAAAAAGTTCAGGCTTTAGACTTACCAATGTCCCTGTCCCCTTCCGTTCGCAAGAGCCTCCATTGGTGGTTGGTGCCCCAGAATCTGGAAAAAGGGAAACCCTTCAGTCCGGTTTCTTGGAAGGTGGTCACTACAGATGCCAGCCTCATAGGCTGGGGGGCAGTACTGGAGCAATGGTCTCTCCAGGGCAAGTGGTCAGAAGCAGAGAAGGCCCTGCCCATCAATCTCTTAGAGATATGAGCAGCCCGGTATGCCCTAGTAGCATGGACATCCAAACTCCAAGGGTCCCCTGTCAGAATTCAATCAGACAATGCCACAGCAGTGGCATATATCAATCACCAGGGTGGCACCAGGAGTTGTGCAGCCCAGAGGGAAGCGAATTGCATCCTGGAATGGGCAGAAAGATATGTCCCAGCCATATCCACGGTTTTCATCCCAGGAGTGGAAAATTGGAGAGCGGACTTTTTAAGTCGCCAGCAATTATGCCCGGGGGAATGGTCTCTTCACCCCGAGGTTTTCCAGGCAATATGCCAGCGGTGGGGAACACCGGATGTAGATCTGCTAGCATCCAGATTCAACGCAAAGGTGGACAGATTTGTGTCTCGCACAAGCGATCCCCTAGCTTGCGGCTCGGATGCCCTAGTGTTCCCTTGGGATCAGTTCAAGCTGATATATGCATTCCCACCGCCACAATTGTTACCGCGAGTAATCCGCAGAATCCGGGTAGAAAAGAAACCGGTGATTCTGGTGGCTCCAGCGTGGCCCCGAAGGGCATGGTACGCGGAGATTGTAAAAATGTCAGTGGGGAGTCCTTGGACCCTCCCACATCGTCCGGACCTGCTTTCGCAAGGACCAATATACCACCCTTCCTTACCAGCCCTAGGTTTGACGGCCTGGCTATTGAAGCCCACATTCTAAAAAAGAGAGGTCTCTCTAATCCTGTGGTATCTACCATGATCAATGCCAGGAAGCCGGTATCCAGGCAGATCTATTATAGGATCTGGAAGGCGTACATCGCGTGGTGTGAGGCCAAGAAATGGCATCCACGTAAGTACGTAATAGGTAGGATTCTGGACTTCCTACAGTGGGCTGTAGATAGGAAGCTTGCCTTGAGTACTATCAAGGGTCAGATTTCGGCCTTGTCAATATTTTTTCAAAGGCCCTTGGCTTTGCATTCTTTAGTCAAAGCTTTCATACAAGGAGTGATGCGTATTAGCCCTCCAGGTAGTATTCCCATATGTCCATGGGACTTAAACCTGGTTCTGTCGGTTCTACAGAAACAACCGCTTGAACCATTGCAACACATTTCCTTGGTTCTTCTCACCAGGAAATTGATTTTCTTAGTAGCCATTTGTTCGGCTAAAAGAGTATCGGAATTAGCCGCCTTGTCCTGTAAGGAGCCATATCTGGTTGTCCATAAGGACAGAGTAGTATTACGTCCTCATCCAGCCTTTCTTCCTAAGGTGGTATCGAGGTTTCATTTGAACCAAGATGTGGTTCTTCCTTCTTTTTTCCCCAAACCTAGCTCGGTAGAGGAAAAGTTATTACATTCTTTGGATGTAGTAAGAGCAGTTAAAGCTTATCTAAAAGCCACTGCTCAGATTCGTAGAACGGATACTTTGTTTGTTCTGCCGGAAGGCCCTAGAAAGGGTCAGGCAGCATCAAAATCTACTTTAGCCAAATGGATTCGACAGGTCATAATACAAGCCTATGGCTTGAGAAGGAGACCGCCTCCGTTCAAAGTTAGGGCGCACTCCACAAGAGCAGTTGGAACTTCATGGGCAGTACATCACCAGGCCTCCCTGGCTCAAGTCTGTAAGGCCGCAACATGGTCTTCAGTACACACGTTTACTAGATTCTACCAGGTAGATGTTAGAAGTCAGGAGGATGTCGCCTTTGGGCGCAGTGTGTTGCAGGCCGCAAAAGATCCTCATGCCTGGTGGCGCCCAGCTTATGTATAGTGTATCCCTCCCCTCATTTGGCATTGCTTTGGGACGTCCCATTAGTAATGACTAAGTCGCTCTGTGTCCCGTGATGTACGAAAAAGAAAAAGGGATTTTTATAACAGCTTACCTGTAAAATCCTTTTCTTGGAGTACATCACGGGACACAGAGCTCCCACCCCTCTTTTTGGGACACTTATTGCTTTGCTACAAAACTGAGGTGCTCCCGGATGGGAGGGGCTTATATAGGGGAGGGTACTTCCGGTTTTGGAAGTTGCCAGTGCCAGCACCTGAAGGTATCTATATAACCCATTAGTAATGACTAAGTCACTCTGTGTCCCGTGATGTACTCCAAGAAAAGGATTTTACAGGTAAGCTGTTATAAAAATCCCTTTTTTGGGTGCTGGTGGTGACCAAACACCATACTTAACAGCATAATTCCTACATAGCACACAACAGACCTTGCTTTAACAAACATTCATTGTATCTAAAACTGTCACACAGTTGCAAAAAAAATAAAAAATGGTTTTGAGTGTTGCTGGTGCCCAAACACCATAACCCCACATATAAAATCCTTCAGCACAGAATGGAACATTTTAAACAAAATTATGCATTTGCAACTGTGAAACAACTGCTAAAAATATGGGGTGCCATATTACATTTCAGTTGCAAAGAACAGCAGCTATGGCCTTACTAATGGTAACAAGTCTACAACAGTGACAGGAGAAGTTGTCAGACAAACCTGATTCATTTTTATGAAGAGGTAAGTAAAACCTTGGACAGAGGCATGGCTGTGGACGTGGTATACATGGATTTTGCAAAAGCGTTCGATACAGTTCCCCACACACGGCTAATGTGTAAGGTAAAGTCTACAGGCTTGGAAATATCAGTTTGTAAATGGATAGAAAACTGGCTAAAAGACAGAATTCAGAGAGTAGTCAGTCGTTAATGATTCTTACTCTGAATGGTCTAAGGTCATCAGTGGTGTACCCCAAGGTTCAGTGCTGGGACCCTTACTTTTTAATATCTTTATAAATGATATTGGATCTGGGATCAAAAGTAACATAAAAGTAAAAATCTTTGCAGATGACAAGCTATGCAGTGGAATAACGTCCTTACAGGATGTCTCCAATTTACAAGCCGACCTCAATGCTCTGTCTAATTGGGCGACTATGTGGCATATGAGGTTAAATGTTGATAAATGTCAAGTTATGCACTTGGGGGCTAGTGATGAGCCGAACACCCCCAAGTTCGGTTCGCACCAGAACCCGCGAACGGACCGAAAGTTCGCACGAACTTTAGAACCCTATTAAATACAATGGATGCGTACGTTCGAAATCTAAAGTGCTAATTATAACGACTATTATGCATGTTATTGTCCTAAAAAGGGTTTGGGAACCCGGGTTCTGCACCAGGGGACATGTATCAATGCAAAAAGAAGTTTTAAAAACGTCCGTTTTTCAGGAGCAGTCATTTTAATGATGCATAAAGTAAAAAAAAAAAAAGTCAAATATTCCTTTAAATATCGTACCTGGGGGGTGTCTAAAGTATGCCTGTGAAGTGCCACGTGTTTCCCGTGTTTAGAACTGTCCCTGCACAAAATTACATTTCTAAAGGAAAAAAAGCCATTTAAAACTGCTTGCGGCTTTAATGTAATGTCTGGTCCCGGTAATATGGATGAAAATCTTTAAGAAAAATGGCATAGCTACCCCATCACACCCCCCCCCCCCCGCGCTACCCGCTACCCGCTACCCCAGCCCATTACCAGCCCCTTTGGGTCTTGTATGGATATTAAGGGGAACCCCACACACAAAATAAAAAAGGCCCTATATACTCTGAACAGCCGTATACAGGCGGTGCATACAAGACAGGGACTGTAGGTTTGTTCTTATGTAGAATCTGTTTGTAATTATGAACAGGTACATTTTTTAAGTGTAGCTCCCGCCCAAAAATCTATTTTTAAGCTTTTTGGAAAACATAGGGAAGGGTTATCACCCCTGTAACATTTGTTTTGCTGTCTGTGCAGTGTGCACCTGTCCAGAACAGTTCACCTCACTTTCCGTCCTAATGACAAATGTTTTTTGAAAATTTGGGTTTTTTATTGAAACAAGAATTGGTGATAAAGCATCAGTGGAGAGGAGACACTTTTTTCCCCATATTAACTCTTACAGGAGAGAATTTGCCTTCCTAGGGGTAGATTTCCTCTCACTTCCTGTTGTATCCTTCCGTTTGCAAGGAGGAGTCGTTTGTAAGTTGGATGTTTGAAAGTAGGGGCCTGCCGTATATACCCAGCTGAAATTTGCCCCTTACATGTTGGTGTTGCCACAACACTGTTAGCCCTCACAGTTACTCTTGGTGGGCGCATGAATGGGCCCTGCTGTGAATTATTAGATCAAGAATTGTAATTGCATGCCCCTGTTGAACAGGGGCTGAAAAATTGGGCCTTTGGTGGTGGTGGTGTTGACACAACACTGTAAGGCCCCACCGTTACTCTTGGTGGGCGCAGGAATGGGCCCTGCTGTGAATTATTAGATCAAGAATTGTAATTACATGCCCCTGCTAAACAGGGGCAGAAAAATTGGGCCTTAGGCACTGGTGCCACAACACTGCAACCCCTCACAGATACTGTACTTGGAGCACAGCAATGAGCCCTGTTGCAAAGTATTGCATCAAAAATTGTAATTACACGCCCCTGTTAAACAGGGGCTGAAAAATTGGGCCTTAGCCACTGGTGCTGGTGCCACGACACTGCAACCTCTCCCAGATACTCTAGTTGGAGTGCAGGAATGAGCCCTGCTGCAAAGCATTGCATAAAAAAATGTAATAACACGCCCCTGTTAAACAGGGGCTGAAAAATTGGGCCTTAGCCACTGGTGCTGGTGCCACGACACTGCAACCTCTCCCAGATACTCTAGTTGGAGTGCAGGAATGAGCCCTGCTGCAAAGCATTGCATAAAAAATTGTAATTACATGCCCCTGTTAAACAGGGGCTGAAAAATTGGGCCTAAGCCACTGGTGGCGGCACCCAGAAACAAAAATGTTCTTCCAAGCTATCATCATCAATCGGATCATTGAGGAGGAGGAGGATAGTCAGTCAACATAACAGGACAGTCTCTCAGCATCAGCATCAGTCTTGAAGGGATGTGACATTTGAAAATAAATTAGTCTGTTATATCAGCTTCAGGTGTTTGGTAGCTGGTGGTGATCCAAGACTGGTTCATCTTTATGAAGGTCAGTTGATCAACCGAGTCGGAGGACAGGCGCACCCTGTGATCTGTGACAAATCCTCCAGCAGCACTGAATGTGCGTTCTGAAAGAACGCTGAATGCAGTACAGGCCAGTAGCTCAATTGCATACTGTGCAAGCTCTGGCCAGTGATCCATCCTCAAGACCCAGTAAGCCAGAGGATTTTCGGTGGGGAAGGTGTCCAAGTCTGACCTTGCCCCTAGGTATTCCTGCACCATGTATATCAGACGCTGGCGATGGTTGCTGGAACCGATCATACCTTGGGGCTGCGGACTAAAGAATTGTCTGAACGCATCGGTCAGACGGCCACCTTCCCCACCGCTCCTTCTTTGACTGACCGAAGCCACAGCAACTCGTTGTCCAGGACCAGGAGTTTGTAACCTCCCAGTCTCTGGGAAAGCGTTGCACAGACCTTTCTGCAAGGCCTCCCGGAGTTGTCTCATCCTCTGCTCCCTCTGCGAAAGTAAGATAAGGTCCGCAACCTTACCCTTGTACCGTGGATCAAGGAGAGTGGCCAGCCAGTAATGGTCCCTCTCCTTGATCCGAAGAATACGAGGATCCTTCCGCAGACTTTGCAGGATCAGGGAGGCCATGCAGCGTAGGTTAGCTGAGGCATTCGGTCCGGAGTCCTCTGGGTCACTAAGGACGACATGATCCACAGCCACCTCCTCCCAGCCACGTACAAGTCCACTGGTTTCTTGGGACTGTAAATCATCCCTAAAAGACTGCTGCTGATAATGCTGAGTGCCAGGCTCCACCTCCATGCTGACACAATCCTCCTCCTCCTCCTCTTCCTGTGCGATGGGTGGGACAGAAGGAACACTGTCTGGGTAAAGGAGGCCTTGAGAGGCAAGGAAGTCCTCCTCTTCCTGCCTCTGTTCTGCCTCAAGTGCCCTGTCCATTATTCCACGCAGCGTATGTTCCAACAGGTGGACAAGAGGTACAGTGTCACTGATGCATGCACTGTCACTGCTCACCATCCTCGTGGCCTCCTCAAATGGTGCCAGGACAGTGCATGCATCCCTGATCATGCCCCACTGGCGTGGTGAAAAAAATCCGAGCTCCCCTGACCCTGTCCTGGTGCCGTAGTCGCACAGGTACTCATTGATGGCCCTCTGCTGCGTGTGCAGCCGCTGCAGCATGGCCAATGTTGAGTTCCACCTGGTGGGCATGTCACATATAAGGCGGTTCTTGGGCAGGTTCAACTCCTTTTGCAGCTCAGCCAGGCGAGCACTGGCATTATAAGATCTGCGGAAATGCACACAGACTTTCCTGGCCTGCCTCAGGACATCCTGTAAGCCCGGGTACCTGCCCAAGAACCGCTGCACCACCAGGTTAAGGACGTGAGCCACACAGGGCACATGGGTCAGTTGTCCCTGTCGGAGGGCGGAGAGGAGGTTGGTGCCATTGTCGCAAACCACCATTCCTGGCTTAAGCTGGTGTGGCATCAACCACCTCTCGGCCTGCCCCTGCAGAGCAGACAGAACCTCTGCCCCAGTGTGGCTCCTGTCCCCCAAACACACCAGCGCAAGCACGGCATGGCATCTTTTTGCCTGCGTACTTGCGTAGCCCCTTGAACGCCTACGGAGCACCGCTGGTTCCGAGGACAAAGCACAGGAAGAGGCCATGGAGGAAGAAGAAGAGGAGGGGGTGGAGGAGAGAGGTGTGTCACAACCAGTAGTAGCATTTTGGAGGCGTGGCGGCGGAACAACCTCCAACACTACTGCACCTTGTCCTGCATCCTTCCCAGCTGCCAAAAGAGTGACCCAATGGGCCGTGAAAGAAAGGTAACGTCCCTGTCCATGCCTGCTGGACCATGAGTCAGCGGTAATATGCACCTTATCGCTGAACGCCCTGTCCAGCGAGGCCAAGACATTGCCTTCCACATGCCGGTAGAGAGCCGGAATCGCCTTCCGTGAGAAAAAGTGGCGTTTGGGAACCTACCACTGAGGAACCGCACATTGCACAAATTCACGGAAGGGGGCCGAGTCTACCAACTGAAAAGGCAGCAGTTGAAGCACTAGCAATTTAGCCAAGCTAGCATTCAACCGCTGGGCATGTGGATGGCTGGGAGTGAACTTCTTTCGACGGTCCAGCAGCTGGGGCAGGGAAATTTGCCTGCTAGAATCGGACGTCGGTGTACTGTGCCCGCAAGTACTTGGCTGTGACACACCTAATTATACACCTTCATTCCTCTCAGTGCAGGTTTCAGAGAGGACTGAAAGTATAGTGGGGTTGGAGATCCCAGCTGATGTGGTGCAAGGAGAGGTCCGCTTTGTTCTTTGGTGTGGGTCTTTAAGGTAGGCTTGCCAACGAGCTGCATGGCAGGTCAACATATGTCTGGTCAAGCATGTGGTGCCCAAGCGAGTGATGTTTTGGCCACGCGATATACGCTTGAGACATATGTTGCAAACAGCAGCTGTGCGATCTGATGCACTCGACTCAAAAAAGGCCCACACCAAAGAACTTTTTGAATAACGGGCAGAGGCAGCGCCCTGCACAGGCGGAGCTCTGCGGTGTGATTCCGTCGGTGTGCTGCCCTTACGCTGGCCCCCGAGGGCATCCTGCCTCGTTGGAGATGTGCCTCCTCCTCATACTCCTCCTCCTCCTCTCTCCTATTAGGCACCCACGTGGAGTCAGTGACCTCATCATCCCCTCCCTCCTCATCACTGGAGCCAATCTGGCAGTATGCTGCAGCTGCTGGAACATGACTGCCAGATTGGTGTCCTTTTTGAGCATCCCCTCTCTCTGCTCTCACGCTACTGCCTTCCTCTAGCTGGGTATCATCATCAGACCCTTCGAAGCGCTGGGCATCCTCCTGGAGCATGTACCCAACACTGTGCTCAAACAGTTCGGGGGACTCCTCAGGAGGACATGGTTGGTCTAGGGAAGGAGTGACTGACGATGACATTGATACCAGGGAAGAGGACGCTTTGGCAGCTGCTTTGCCAGTACCCTGAGCCTGGGTGAGAGAGGATGAGAAGGATGAGGAGGGCTTGGTCATCCACTCTACCAAGTCTTCGGCATGATGCGGCTCAACACGTCCAACTGCCGAAAAGAAGGACAAGCGTGTCCCATGGCCACATGCTGATGGCGATGCACCGCGTCCACGACCAGCACTGTTGTCTCTAGACACAGAGCCTGCTTGCCCTCTTGTATTGGCTCCTGATTGCCTTCCAGACATTCTAATGGCCTGCAGGGAGATGGGAAAACCAGCAATAAGGCCTAGCTTCAGGAGTATATTTTGCAGGAATCACACTACGCCTGCTGTAAGTGCTGCAAATGCCTGTTGGTGTAACACCAGGAAAACACAGCAATACAGGCTAACTTCAGATGTATAATGTGCAGGAGGCACACTCCGCCCGCTGTAAGTGCTGCAAATGCCTGTTAGTGTAACACACCAGGAAAACACAGCAATACGGGCTAACTTCAGGTGTATAATGTGCAGGAGGCACACTCCGCCCGCTGTAAGTGCTGCAAATGCCTGTTGGTGTAACACCAGGAAAACACAGCAATACAGGCTAACTTCAGGTGTATAATGTGCAGGAGGCACACTCCGCCCGCTGTAAGTGCTGCAAATGCCTGTTGGTGTAACACACCAGGAAAACACAGCAATACGGGCTAACTTCAGGTGTATAATGTGCAGGAGGCACACTCCGCCCGCTGTAAGTGCTGCAAATGCCTGTTGGTGTAACACCAGGAAAACACAGCAATACAGGCTAACTTCAGGTGTATAATGTGCAGGAGGCACACTCCGCCCGCTGTAAGTGCTGCAAATGCCTGTTGGTGTAACACCAGGAAAACATAGCAATACAGGCTAACTTCAGGTGTATAATGTGCAGGAGGCACACTCCGCCCGCTGTAAGTGCTGCAAATGCCTGTTGGTGTAACACCAGGAAAACACAGCAATACAGGGTAACTTCAGGTGTATAATGTGCAGGAGGCACACTCCGCCCGCTGTAAGTGCTGCAAATGCCTGTTGGTGTAACACACCAAGAAAACACAGCAATACGGGCTAACTTCAGGTGTATAATGTGCAGGACGCACACTCCGCCCGCTGTAAGTGCTGCAAATGCCTGTTGGTGTAACACACCAGGAAAACACAGCAATACGGGCTAACTTCAGGTGTATAATGTGCAGGAGGCACACTCCGCCCGCTGTAAGTGCTGCAAATGCCTGTTGGTGTAACCCACCAGAAAAACACAGCAATACGGGCTAACTTCAGGTGTATAATGTGCAGGAGGCACACTCCGCCCGCTGTAAGTGCTGCAAATGCCTGTTGGTGTAACACCAGGAAAACACAGCAATACAGGCTAACTTCAGGTGTATAATGTGCAGGAGGCACACTCTGCCCGCTGTAAGTGCTGCAAATGCCTGTTGGTGTAACACACCAGGAAAACACAGCAATACGGGCTAACTTCAGGTGTATAATGTGCAGGAGGCACACTCCGCCCGCTGTAAGTGCTGCAAATGCCTGTTGGTGTAACACCAGGAAAACATAGCAATACAGGCTAACTTCAGGTGTATAATGTGCAGGAGGCACACTCCGCCCGCTGTAAGTGCTGCAAATACCTGTTGGTGTAACACCAGGAAAACACAGCAATACAGGCTAACTTCAGGTGTATAATGTGCAGGAGGCACACTCCGCCCGCTGTAAGTGCTGCAAATGCCTGTTGGTGTAACACACCAGGAAAACACAGCAATACAGGCTAACTTCAGGTGTATAATGTGCAGGACGCACACTCCGCCCGCTGTAAGTGCTGCAAATGCCTGTTGGTGTAACACACCAGGAAAACACAGCAATACGGGCTAACTTTAGGTGTATAATGTGCAGGAGGCACACTCCGCCCACTGTAAGTGCTGCAAATGCCAGTTGGTGTAACACACCAGGAAAACACAGCAATACGGGCTAACTTCAGGTGTAATATGATCAGGAGGCACACTCCGCCCGCTGTAAGTGCTGCAAGTCACGGTGAAGGAAAGCGTCCCGGTAACTCTCCGGAGGGATGTCTTCCTCCTAGGCCAAAGTCAAGTTCATCAGGTCTGTGGCAGAGATCAATCTCATCAGGTCTGTGGCAGAGATCTTGAGTAAAGCGTAAAGCCCCGTACACACGGTCGGACTTTTGCCCAACAAACTTAGTTTTAAGCAAGTTGGACCAACAATCTGACCGTGTGTACGCTCCATCGGACAAACTTTTTTGAGTTTGGTTTTGTTTTCATCTGACAAAAGTTGGGTCTGCGAACGGACAAACTTTTGCCCAACAAAAGTCCTATGGAGCAAAGTCCTACCGTGTGTACAGAAAACCATCGGACTTTAGTCCGATGGACAAAACAACCAATGTTAAAATCAACCAACAATAGCAGAAATTGACCAAAGGGTGGCAGTAAAGATCAGAAAAGAGCAGAAAAAACAAGTGATGTTGTAAGAAGTTTTAAGAAAGTTTGCAGAAAAGTCCTGTGGTGTGTATGCTATGGGTGTTCCCGACCAACTCCGTTCGGACAAAAATCCACGGAAAAGTCTGATGGAAGTCCGACCGTGTGTACGAGGCTTAAGTGTCATTTGGCTGCTAGTCTTGTTCTAAGTAGACTATCCATTTGAGGCTGAGTCTGTTCGAGAAGCTGAACAGTGAGGTGACTGAGATTGTGCCTGGACCTTTCCCCACATCTTGTGCTATCCCTTTTCTTGCTCCAACCTTTGTTTCTATCAACAGATTGTTAATTGCTGAAAGAAGAAATAAACTCTCTGTTGGAGTTCTAGCAAGTGTGGACATTTTATTCACTAGGGGAAACAAGCACTTAAATCTGTTATCCACAGAGGTGAGAAAAATCATTCTCTGGTTCAACTGTGAAATGACCCACCAACAACACCGCTCAACCTCTTTACATAGGAGGGTACGGGCTTGTGGCATGGTGTGCCCCTTCTTCCTGTGAAGAGCCGAAGAACAAGGCAGGTAAAAGGGGTCTGTGCGCTACATATGATATTATTTCATTTTTGTTTGTTTTTTTATAGTTGAACTGGATGGACTTGTGTCTTTTTTCAACCTGACTAACTATGTAACTATATTAACAGTGGCAGGTGGAGGGAATGCGGTAATGGTACAATCCTATGACAAGAACACACAGTGATATTTTAAAACTTCCTTTACCTATCTCTTCCGTAAAGTAAAGAACACAGACACCAATATACTTAACCCTTGTATGTTTACTTAGATTAGTGGGTAAGCAATAAAACAGGAGGGTACATGTCATGTGCAGAGCCCTGCAATAAACAATGTTAAACAAGCAGACAAGTATACAATGCTATGCAACTCTAATAGTCCCCTTTGCAGCTATTTCCCCTCGTGGACAATATGGCGCCCAGTCAGGCCTGACTGAACTAAGTGGAAGTTCTGTAGGGAAATCTTCGCTAGCAACGGTGGTGCACTTGAAGAATAGAATTTGTAATCCACCAAGGTAACAGAGATACTGTGTCTGTCTATGAGCAGGTGCTCTCTCACCCAACCGGACCAGTCCGCGTCCGTTTCTTCCGCTGCAGTGTCTAAGTACACCGATCCCTCGACATCCGGGTCTTCAGTCCTCCTGGCAAAGGTGCAGTATCAAAGGAGAGACGTCCCTCAGGTTCCTTGGTGCTCGCGGAAGGCTCTTTGGAGAAAAGGCCCAGGCTTTTGGCCTTGAGTCACAGGAGCTCAAGCAGCAATATAACTTGCTGGGCGGGCGGTGTCCAAAGAGAAAGAACTGGGCTCCGCTTCCCCCTTATAAAGTCCACCCCAGCAGTCCCAGCAATGCACCCTGGGTGCCTTAAAGTGTACTGGGTAATGTAGTCTCTGAGGGATTAAAAGGCAATACCCCGCTATATATATATATATATATATGTAGCGGGGTCCCCTTTAAGACTCCCAGGACTACCTTACCCAGAACCCCTTTCGGCAATGTTTCCACCCCAGAGACTCATGGGAGGGGTTATAAAAGGAGGAGGCGAGGCTGGGCTCGGCCTCTTTGGGACACGAGACTTCAAGGAAGAGATCTTCCTGTGCGGATCCGCTGTAGTGCAAGGCCTGAAGCCTGGGGCCTTGCGCTGCTACCTAAAGAGCCTTCCACCCCATCTCGAGCCTGGGTGGCATCTGACTCGGGTTCCTCAACCGCTGCTGAGCCAGAGACGAGACTGCTGCAGAGTTGTGTGTGAAGACACAGTCGGTGGAAGTTCCCGGACTGGGATTGCGTCCGGAGGGGTGAGCGAGCGTATGCTCAGACCATATACTGTTTATTGTTGACGTGCCTACAGACTGCCGTGGCCCACCAGTTCATATTTGATACTCTCACAGGAGATCCATAGCAGAACTTAGTCAGAGGATCTTCGGTAAAGTGTTTGTTTCTATTACCATTTCCCCATTGGATTACAAATGTTGTTCTGTTATGTGCACCACCTTTAAAGACTTGCCGGTGAAGAAAACATCATCCCCTAGAGACTGAGTCTTAGTATCTGAGCCAGGCCTGGCCAGCTAGATAGTTCATTTAGTTGCTGCGCCACAGGGCGCCTAGTTAATGGTCGCCCACGCGGCGCGCCTTTACTGTTCTATTAATGCATAGTGTGTTTATTGCTGCAGGGCTCTGCAACCTATTTCATGTAAACTGTTACCACTGTTGACCCTTTTTACCACAATCTAAAGTAAATTAGATACCCCTTTTATTATTGCCTTGGTGTCTGAGTTTGATCATATAGCATAAGAATTACATTGTTGCCATAAACTAACTGTGCCAGTAGGGGGTCGAGTAAATTGCCGGGGGTTGGCGGAGCTGTCTTCAGGGCCCAAACTAATCTGCGGCCCTCTTAAGTGAAGGTATCGCTACATATATATATGAAGCAATACCCCCTAGAGGGCCGCTGGTTAATTTTGGGTTTTGCAGGTTACCTCTTCAGCTACGTTGTCCGGGTAGAAAAGTCTGTAGTAATGCAATGTCCACACCGATGTAAAACCTCAAACAGTTAGGCTTTATTTTCTTATGCAATAAACTTTGAGAAGTAGAAGGTATAGAAGAGTAGGGGAAGGGTCGGGCACTCGCCACAAAATTTGACAAAGGTATAAGTTCAAAGTCACTCACCACTCTCAATGTTAGAGTGGGTATTGGTCACCCGGATAGTCAGTGATGGTAGTAACTGCGTTAAAGTAAACGGTGTTACTTAACGCAGTTACTTTAGAGGATAACGAGTAATCTAACTGATTACTCTTCCCCTCATGGAAACGCTGTTCCCATTACTTGGGCGGTATTACCGCAATTACATCTACTTGCCGCCGCGAGTAGATGTTATCGCAATTACAGCTGCCACCGTCAGCCTACCTGATCAGCGTGTCATGCAGACAGACGGCGGCCATTCCAGTGTTCAAAAGCCGCGCCTCCTCGTCTGTGATAGGCGGAACACTCAATTTCACAGCAGTCAGTGTTCAGCCTATCACAGACATCCTCTCATCCTCGTCCGTGATAGGCGGAACACTGAATGCTGGGAAATTGAGTGTTCCGCCTATCACAGACGAGGAGGAGGCGCGGCTTTTGAATACTGAAATGGCCGCCGGGACATAATAAGACTGATGATGGGCACAGCGCCAGGAGATAACGCCGATCAAGGTACCGTACTTGAGGCACAGTGAGGCATGGGCACAGTGAGGCATGGACACAGTGAGGCATGGGCACAGTGAGGCATGGGCACATAACCAATATTATTTATTGTTATCCCTCCATTTTTTTTTGACACTTGAAAAAAAAAAAAAGATATATATTTATATATATTATATAAAAAAATATGTGTGTATATTATTACTCCTTTGCCTTCCACACTATATATATATATTATATATATATATATATATATATATATATATATAAAATATATATATACACGTCTTCATTATTATCCCCTCCTATTATTTATTATTATTTATTGTTATCCCTCCTATTATTTTTATACACTGAAAAAATTACATATATATCATCCTTCTACCGCCCCGCCCCCGTGTATATATAATATAACCAATATAGTTACTTTGCTGAGTAACTAATTACTTTTTCAATGTAGTAACTGAGTTACTAACGCAATTACTTTTTGGAAGAAGTAATTTGTAACTGTAACTAATTACCGGTACTTTTTTAACGTAAGATGACCAACACTGTGGATAGTCCCCTCTCACATGGCCTAGCAGCCAGGATGACACACGAACCAGCAACGGGGCAATCTCTGCCACAGACTGCCCAAGATGAAGTAGGTCTCTGCCACAGACCTTTTGAAGTGTACAAAGTTTCTGCCACAGACCTTTTGAAGTGTACAAAGTCTCTGCCACAGACATTTTGAAGTTGAGCAAACGGATAGTCCAGGAATCCTCTGCCACAGGATTTCAAAGTCCCAAACTTCCAGCCATACAGTTAAAGGGCCTTTAAGCCAATCGGGGGAACTGCAGGGCTTGTAATATAGTGGATCCCTCCTTGACAAAGTCACCAGGCCTCACCCGAGACAGCAGCACTTTGCCGGTCTCCTCCAGGGCAGGTCCTCCCCTGGTCTCCTTCACCAAGATAGCTTCCTCCCCATTTGGACATACAGCTTGGGATCCCTTCTCCGAATGTAGGCCCCAGCCAGACTAGCTGGGCCTACTAAGCAGCGATGCAGCCTCGGGCCAATGTGGCCCCAAAACCAGGACCACACACACATGCCTCGTGCCCGGAGGGCTGCGAGGCGAGAACGACACCAATCAATGGCGTCTGCCCCATAAGTATCACCTCCCAACAGGCACAGCGGGTCAACCACTCCCACTGTACTGTTGCCGAGAAGGGCCACTTAATGCACCATGGCTTGCCCGTGTTCCAACAGGTGCCTGAGGTGGTAACGCCACCTACAGGCAATAAGGGAAAATTACTGTCGGGCAAACCACAGCTGAAGCAGAGGTAAAATTAAATGCAATTCAACCGTCTAAGCCCAACTTCTGGCTCAGACGTCCCTCTAAATTTAAATAGCGTCCCAACCTTTTGGGGTGGGCGCTGCATACACCCCCCTCTCAAAAAGACACTGTCCCCAGTGGCTGGAGAAAAATAAAAACCTCAAGACTGAGGTTTTGGTGCCTGAACCAAAAAAACTGGGAAGGGGAAAAAGAAGAGGAAAGGAAAATACACAATATACAATAAGGAATGGTATAACTCTCCATATATGACATCTAGATATATTACACATTATATATATATATTGTGACAGCAGGAAGGTAAAGTCACCTGGTTGCATCCAGGGGGGTAGATATATTTCGCCCAGATTCAGGCTTTACGCCGACTTATACAACTAGGTGGAGAGTTGTATAAGCCCAGCTAAGGCTAGTGGGCTCATGGATGACTCATATGTCTAGGGAGAGTGTGGGGCGTCGTGCAGACAGGGAGTTGATGAGACCAGCTGAAGCTTGTCAGCTCATTTAGGCCTCTATAAGAACTCCCAGCTTCATTAGATGTTAGCTCATGCCTGGAACCAGACCTGTGTGGACTGTCTAGGGAGAGTGAACCCCTGTGCGGTGAGACAAAGCCTGTGTGGCTATTTGCTTGGACATTTAAAACCAGGGACTTAGGGACTAGGACAGCACTAGGCTGATCCCAGTTGTTAGTTAGGAAACCTGTATGTTTAGTCAGAGGTCAAGTTGACCAGGATTTATTTTGTTTATGTTTCTTTTGGCTTTGCTGTGTTTTGTCACTGTAAATAGAAAATAAACCGCACCTTTTTTTTTTGATTTTGAAAACCACAACCTCCGTTTGCTGGGCCTGTTTTTGTGTGGGGAGCCCATCCCGGGGGTCACACACACCCGCTGCCGAGCTAACCCCCTCACAGTTGGTGGAGAACCAGTGGCAGTTTTTTTTAAGCCAGCATGGAGGAGATACTGAAGCAGCTGGCTCTAGCAAATGCCAATCAACAGCAGACAAATGCAGGTTTGCAAAAGAGCCTTGCAGCTCATCAACAGAGCCTTGCAGCTCAACAACAGAACTTCGCAGCCCAGCAGCAAGCTCATCAACAGAGCCTTGCAGCCCAGCAGCAAGCTCACCAACAGAGTCTGGAAGCTCAGCAACAAGCCCAGCAGCAATCTGAGGCCCGCTTCATAGACCTGTTACAGAAGCAAGAGCAGAGACTACAACAAATGGAAGCAGTAATGCAGCAACGTCCGCAGACCAGTGAGGAAAGCCGTCCCACTAATACCGCGTCCTTTGGGGTGAGTCGTTTATTGACAAAAATGACTGGAGAGGATGATCCAGAGGTATTTTTGACCACATTTGAAAGGACTGCTGAAAGAGAAAAGTGGCCTGAGGAGCAGTGGGCTGGACTGGTGGCTCCTCTGTTAACTGGTGAATCGCAGAAGGCTTACTATGACCTAGAGCCTGACCAAGCAAAAGACTATGTGATGCTAAAAGCTGAGATATTGGCAAGGCTGGGTGTCACCCAGGCTGTCCGGGCTCAGCGTGTGCATAACTGGACTTTCCAGCTTGGAAAACCCCCCAGGTCTCAAATGTATGATCTCATTCACCTGAGCAGAAAGTGGCTACAGCCAGAGACTTTGTCCGCACCAAAGATTGTGGAACGTGTTGTAATGGATCGGTTTTTGAGAGCTCTTCCTACTGCCATCCAAAAGTGGGTAAGCCATGGAGACCCAGAGACGGCCGATGGTCTTGTGGATCGTGTGGAGAAATACTTGGCTACAGAGAACCTGACGGCCTCTTCCAGAGACACTCGGACTTTCCACCCTAAGACCAGACCATCCCCAGGGGCGGATAAGAGGATTCCAAGGGGTAAGGGTGGAGAGAGTGAGAGGGTGGGAGCTCTACCCCAAGTTTGGCGAGAACAGCCTGGGAAATCAGCGGCTCAAGAGGCGGCAAGAAGGATCGTTTGCTACCGCTGCCGGCAAGCGGGACATATTGCAGCCAATTGCCCGGTTGTGGAGGAACCCATGCAGTGTGACTTTCTGACGGGCAGACGTCAGTCGCTGTGTGCGACAGTCGCATGCACTGCCATTCGAGGAACTGAGAAACATTTATGCAAAATGTGTGTTAATGGTAGAAATGTTGTGGTATTGCTGGATTCAGGTAGCCTTGTGACCCTGATAAAGGCTGAGTTAGTTAAAACAGAGGTCTCTGGGAATAGCAAGGTAGCTGTTATTTGTGTGCATGGGGACACCCGAGAGTATCCAGTGACTACAGTGTGTTTCGAGACCCCCAAAGGTACCCTCTCTCATCCAGTGGGCTTAGTATCTCAGTTACCGTATGACGCCATTGTGGGAAGGGATTTTCCGAAGTTCTGGGAACTGTGGGATGATCCTGAGCCCCCCACTGGTGCCCCTATGTACCAGGAATGTGATAGCCAGAACTCCCCTGAGAGTGGTGAGGACTCTCCGGAATTTCCCTTATCAGTATTGGCAGGGGAGACTCAAGAAACTGGAGAGGAGCCCACCTCCTCAGACGAAAACCTACCGTCTGTGGAGTTTTCTGATCTTGAGGTTCACAGGGAAAACTTTGCCACAGAACAGTTGAAAGACCCCGCCCTAATAAAGGCACGGGAAAACGTAGTGAAAATAGATGGCGAGTTAGTGAACCCAGATAATACCTGCACTTACCCATACTTCAGCGTAGAGAAGGACCTACTGTATCGGGTGGCAAAAAGGGCAGAAGAAACCGTTGAGCAGCTTGTGGTGCCCAAACCTTACAGGAAGTTGGTGTTGGAGTTGGCCCATGGGCACATTCTTGGAGGTCATCTGGGGACAGAGAAAACCCGAGAGAGGGTATTACAGAGATTCTATTGGCCGGGGGTGATGAAGGACATAGAAAATTATTGTTCCTCCTGCCCTGTGTGTCAGAGGTCGGCCCCGATGCCACATTTCCGTAGCCCGCTGGTCCCTCTACCCATCATTGAGGTCCCGTTTGAGAGGATCGCCATGGATTTGGTAGGTCCTATAATCAAGTCCGCTAGGGGGCACCAGTACATATTAGTTATAATGGACTATGCCACCCGTTATCCAGAAGCAATCCCTCTCCGAAATACCTCGGCCAAAACCATAGCCAAAGAGCTATCTCTTGTGTTTAGCCGGGTGGGTATTTGTAAAGAACTGCTTACGGACCAAGGTACACCCTTTATGTCCCGGGTTATGAAGGAGCTGTGTAAATTGTTCAAAGTGACGCAATTATGTACATCTGTGTATCACCCCCAAACCGATGGGCTGGTTGAAAGATTCAACAAAACCCTAAAACAAATGTTGAAGAAAGTGGTGGATAGAGATGGAAAGGATTGGGACTGTCTACTTCCTTATCTGATGTTTGCTATTAGGGAGGTGCCCCAATCCTCTACGGGATTCTCCCCCTTTGAGTTACTGTATGGGAGACACCCAAGAGGGCTGTTGGATATTGCCAAGGAAACTTGGGAAAGTGAGAGTTCTCCCCACAGGAGTGTGATTGAGCATGTCGCCCTGATGCAAGACCGAATTGCACAGGTAATGCCCATCGTGAAGGAACATTTGGCCCAAGCGCAGTTAGCACAGCAGAGAGTGTACAACCGTGGAGCCAAGACCCGTACCTTTTCCCCGGGGGATAGGATACTGGTACTTGTCCCTACGGTTGAAAGTAAATTCCTTGCCAAATGGCAAGGCCCCTACGAGATAATGGAAAAAGTGAGCGAAGTGAATTACAAGGTCAGACAACCAGGAAGGCGAAAGCCCGAACAGATCTATCACGTTAATCTGTTGAAAGCCTGGAGGGATAGAGAGTCCCTAGTCGCAGACACTTGGTCACCAGCTCAAACTGGTTGCGTGATTCCTGAGGTTGGAATAGCAGCCACCTTGTCACAACCCCAACAACAGGAGGTTAAGGAGTTTGTGCTTCGCAACAAGGAGGTATTCTCTGAGCTGCCGGGACAAACATTTGGGGTAGAGCATGACATCATTACCCCGCCCGGTGAAAGGGTGAAGTTAAAACCCTATCGGATCCCAGAGGCCCGACGGGAGGCAATACGGGAGGAAGTACAGAAAATGCTGAACTTAGGGGTGATAGAGGAGTCCCAAAGTGATTGGTCTAGTCCCATTGTGTTGGTGCCTAAACCGGATGGGAGCTGGCGATTTTGTAACGATTTTCGTCAGTTGAACAAAGTTACAAAATTTGACACCTACCCCATGCCACGTATAGATGAGTTGATCGACCGGCTGGGAACAGCCCGATACATGACGACTCTTGACCTCACAAAAGGGTATTGGCAAATCCCCCTGGCCAAATTGGCCAAAGAGAAAACCGCATTTGTAACCCCAGACGGGGCGTTCCAATATAAAAGAATGCCGTTCGGGTTACAGAATGCGCCGGCCACATTCCAGCGGAAAATGGACCAGATGCTGAGGCCCCATCGGAAGTATGCTGCGGCTTACCTGGATGACGTAATTGTCCATAGCACAGATTGGGCCTCACATCTGCCAAAAGTGCAAGCAGTCCTGGACTCTGTTCGGGAAGCGGGGTTTACGGCTAACCCCAAGAAGTGTACCATTGGGCAGGAGGAGGCCAAATATCTTGGGTACACCATTGGGAGGGGAGTAATAAAACCCCAACTCAACAAAGTCGAGGCCATCCAGAGTTGGCCACGTCCCAACAGCAAGAAGCAGGTACGAGCCTTTCTGGGAATCGCTGGGTATTATCGGCGATTCATTCCCCACTTTGCTTCTAAGGCTGTGCCCCTAACCAACCTAACGAAGGGGAAAGGGTCGGTCATGATTAAATGGACCCCCGAGGCTGAGGCAGCATTCCAATTCTTGAAACAAGCCTTATGTAGCCAGCCAGTGTTGTACTCACCCGACTTCTCTAAAGACTTTGTCGTACAAAGTGATGCGTCAGATGTGGGGTTAGGAGCAGTATTGTCCCAGGTCTGGAACGGGGAAGAGCACCCAGTCATTTACCTCAGCAGGAAGTTGAAGTCCCATGAGGTAAATTACGCCACCGTTGAAAAGGAGTGTTTAGCGGTGAAGTGGGCTCTAGATTCCCTTCGGTACTACCTGCTAGGTAGGCACTTTGACATGGTTACGGATCACGCTCCGTTAAAGTGGATGGCTCAAAACAAGGAAACAAATAGAAGAGTGAATAGGTGGTTCCTGGCCCTCCAGGAATTCAACTTCACAGTAAAGCATCGCCCTGGCGTTCAAATGGGGAATGTGGATGCTTTGTCTCGAGTACATGAATGCCTGATTGCTGGTGTTCCAACCCCGAGGTTAAAACAAGAGGGGGGGGTATGTGACAGCAGGAAGGTAAAGTCACCTGGTTGCATCCAGGGGGGTAGATATATTTCGCCCAGATTCAGGCTTTACGCCGACTTATACAACTAGGTGGAGAGTTGTATAAGCCCAGCTAAGGCTAGTGGGCTCATGGATGACTCATATGTCTAGGGAGAGTGTGGGGCGTCGTGCAGACAGGGAGTTGATGAGACCAGCTGAAGCTTGTCAGCTCATTTAGGCCTCTATAAGAACTCCCAGCTTCATTAGATGTTAGCTCATGCCTGGAACCAGACCTGTGTGGACTGTCTAGGGAGAGTGAACCCCTGTGCGGTGAGACAAAGCCTGTGTGGCTATTTGCTTGGACATTTAAAACCAGGGACTTAGGGACTAGGACAGCACTAGGCTGATCCCAGTTGTTAGTTAGGAAACCTGTATGTTTAGTCAGAGGTCAAGTTGACCAGGATTTATTTTGTTTATGTTTCTTTTGGCTTTGCTGTGTTTTGTCACTGTAAATAGAAAATAAACCGCACCTTTTTTTTTTGATTTTGAAAACCACAACCTCCGTTTGCTGGGCCTGTTTTTGTGTGTGGAGCCCATCCCGGGGGTCACACACACCCGCTGCCGAGCTAACCCCCTCACAATATATATATATATATATATATATACACTACCACCCATCACTAACTGTCTAATCCCACCCCATTCTCCGATGGTCTTGACAGCAGATCCGGTACCTAAGAGAAGACAAAAAAAAACATACATAGCAACCACATAATCCTAAACTATCAGATATCTGTACACAGAAGTAAAACTGTATCCCCGTGAGAATGCAGTTTTCCTTCTTTAAGTTTTAATCGCTGTGATAGCAATAAGAGTCTCTCCCTAATTCAGGAAACCACTGCCATCTAGTGTTAGAGGCATCAAAATGTCTTCTTTTTTTTTCAAAGCATTTTTTCCCTTATAGGAAGCAGGAGGCAGAAAAACAAAGTCAAGCTTCCATTTTAACATGTCACGAATAGAAACTTGGATCAGGTAGGGTCACAGATTTCCACTGTTTGTCCAAGGTGGTAATAAAATACACTGCATCCTCCCTTCCTGGACAGCAGAGGACAACTCGATCGGCGTGAATGTGTGCGTTAATGTGCTGGCCATAGCTCCAGTCCAAACGACACCCCCTGAATCGATCGGCTCGCGGCGAGCTTCAATCTCTAGCATCAGTTCCTTGGGCACTTAAGGGAACTCCAAGCTGGTTTGGCTCTGATAAAGAAGCTGTGCGCTTCGAAACGCGTCAGCCGGTAGTGCGCCCCATCACGTCCTTCATGATCGGTTGAAGTGTGGTTTGAGTTCCATATGCTGCAGCCCTCCAAGGCACTGCTTGTACATTGTGAACAATTGTACTATCTTTGTGAGTACCTTTTTGTTGCTTTTATTTAAAATAAAATATCTTAAACGATATCACACTAGGCTGGTGCGCCCTTGTTCTCTCTTTTTTCGTTTGCTACTAGGATACCCCTATCCATGAAGGGCAGCAAGGCCGGTGTCATCGTTATAGATTACTGAATGTTTGATGGTCATCTCGTGCGCAGGATTGTTTGTTGTTTTTTTCCTGCTACTATAAACTCCAAGCCGTACTCGGTAGCTACCTGCTCCATTAAAAACTTCCATACAAGGCACTTATACACCTTCCTGCCCAGACCAATTTTCAGCTTTCAGCGCTGTTGCACTTTGAATGACAATTGCGCTGTACCCAAACAAAATCATTATCATTTTGTTCCCACAAATAGAGCTTTCTTTTGGTGGTAATTGATCACCTCTGGGATTTTTATTTTCTGCTAAAAAAATATAAAAAAATTTAAAAAATTAAAAAAGACCGAAAATTTGGAAAAAATTATTTTTTTGTTTCAGTTACAAAACTTTGTAAATAAGTAAGTTTTCTCCTTCACTGATGGGCACTGATGGGGCTGCACTTACGGGCACCGATGAGGTGGCACCAATGAGGTGGCACTGATGAGGTGGCATTGATGGGCACTGATGATGGGCACTAATATGCCGCACTGATAGGTGGCACGGATAGGCGGCATGGATGGGCACAGATAGGTGGCATGGATGGGTACTGATAGGCTGCACAGATGGGCACTGATGGGCAACAAGGATGGGCACTGATAGGCGGCATGAATGGGCACTGATAGGTGTCACGGATGGGCATGGATGGGCACTGATAGGTGGCATGGATGGGCATGGATGGGCACTGATAGGTGGCACTGATGTACTGTAATGTATTGTAATGATGGATGCCAATCAGTGCCAAACAATAATGCCTGCCAATCAGTGATGCCCATTGTGGGCACTGATTGGCATCCATTGTGGGCACTGATTGGCACCCATTAGGGGCACTGATTGGCATCCCTGGTGGTCTAGGGTGGCATATCTGGTGGTGGGCATCCCTGGTGGTCTGGTGGTCCAGTGTGGACATCCTCGGGGGGGCTGCGCTGATAATCGATCAGCACAAACCCCCCCCTGTCAGAGGAGCAGCCGATCGGCTCTCCTCTACTCGCGTCTGACAGACGCGAGTGAGGAAAAGCCCATCACCGGCTCTTTTTGTTTACATCGTGACCACCCGTGATTGGACACAGCTGATCGCGTGGTAAAGAGTCTCCGTCAGAGACTCTTTACCTAGATCGGTGTTGCGGGGTGTCAGACTGACATCCCGCAACAACGAACGCCATGATGCGCGCCCCCGGGGGCGCGCAGCGGCTTGTTATCCTGCCGACGTCATATGACATCTGAACAGGATATTGAAACCACTTTGCCGCCATCATTTTGCTATAAGGCGGGCGGCAAGTGCTTAAGATCCGCTGTAGGCGGGCAAGGTTAGGCAGAGACCCAGGGTTTCCCGTCCCGGGCAGTACATATGAGTCCAGGGACCTCTGGACCAAAGACTTGGCAAATTTAGGCCAGGGCGTGTCATTAGGTACAGCTTCCTTCTTTACAACAGGGGTAGGTGTTTCCACCCGGGGTGTAGTGTCCCCAGAACTCATGGGAGAACCCTCTTAGAGGCTGCGGAGCGGGGTAATACGTTTTTGATTGTCCCATCCCTTTTCCAAAAATATAGCCTCAATCAGCTCGTCCTCCCCAACATCTGAGGAGGATTCCAATTTCGAGGAATCCAACTCCTCGGCGGGTAGGTAATTACGGGCCACAACAGTCACTTTATTCCCAGCTTCCTTACTGGTTCCTGACGCGGACTTCCCGGGGACTTCACCGCTCTCGAGGTCCGGTTCCGGCAGGCGCTGGGGTAGGCTTCGACCGCGGGAGGCCTTAACATAGCCCACCTTCAGTTTGGCAGGCGGGATGGAAACACAGGTAGTGGCGGTGGCAGCATCTGCTGCGAAGTCCGCTGGTGGCTCAGTAGTTGTGGTGACATCCACTCCGGACTCCCTCGCTGCGGCATCTACAGTGCGCGCGGGCTGAACCGCAGGGGTGAAGGCGGCCTCCTCGTGAGTGACGGTGCCTGTAACCCAGTCCACTCGATAAGCTGCTCTTCTTGCTCAGTCCACAATCTCTGCCTTTGGCGCCAAATGCGCCCACATGTAGCACGCAGGTGGCGGGGACTCCTCCCACTTAGTTCTTTTTGCACGTAGCTCGCAGGCTTTCTTCTTTTCGGCCCCACCCACGAATTACATAGTTACATAGTTACATAGTTAGTCGGGTTGAAAAAAGACAAAGTTCATCCAGTTCAACCATAAACAAATAACTAAAATAAAAAAAAAAAATATTGTGCAATCCCATATACCCAATTCTATACCCACAGTTGATCCAGAGGAAGGCAAAAAACCCCAGCAGAGCATGATCCAATTTGCTACAGCAGGGGAAAAAATTCCTTCCTGATCCCCCGAGAGGCAATCGGATTTACCCTGGATCAACTTTACCTAGAACTGTTAGTACTCAGTTATATTATGTACATTTAGGAAAGTATCCAGGCGTTTCTTAAAGCAATCTACTGAGCTGGCCAGAACCACCTCTGCAGGGAGTCTGTTCCACATTTTCACAGCTCTTACTGTGAAGAAACCTTTCCGCATTTGGAGATGAAATCTTTTTTCTTCTAGACGTAAAGAGTGCCCCCTTGTTCTCTGTGTTGACCGTAAAGTGAATAACTCATCACCAAGTTCACTATATGGACCCCTTATATATTTGTACATGTTAATCATATCCCCCCTTATTCTCCTCTTCTCAAGAGTGAATACATTCAGTTCCTCTAATCTTTCTTCATAGCTGAGCTCCTCCATGCCTCTTATCAGTTTGGTTGCCCTTCTCTGCACTTTCTCCAGTTCCCCGATATGCTTTTTGAGAACTGGTGCCCAAAACTGAACTGCGTATTCCAGATGAGGCCTTACTAATGATTTGTACAGGGGCAAAATGATGTCTCTCTCTCTGGAGTCCATACCTCTCTTAATACAAGAAAGGACTTTGCTCGCTTTGGAAACCACAGCTTGGCATTGCATGCCATTATTGAGCTTATGATCTACCAAAACCCCCAGATCCTTCTCCACTACGGATCCCCCCAGTTGTATTCCCCCTAGTATGTATGATGCATTCATATTCTTATGCCCCATACACACGATCATTTTTAATGTCATTTTTAAAACTGACGTTTTTCTCGTCATTTTTTTTCTTGTTTCCTCTCAAGCCTGTCTTGCGTACACACCATCATTTTAAAAAATGTTCAAGAAAAGCGCAGTGACGTACACCACGTACGACGGCACTATAAAGGGGAAGTTCCGTTCGAATGGCGCCACCCTTCATGTTAGTAAAGTTTGTTGAGAGACGATTCGCTCTTTTCAGTCTAGTGCTTTTCAGTCCGTTACAGCATGACGAATGTGCTATCTCCATTACGAACGCTAGTTTTACCAGAACGAGCGCTCCCGTCTCATACTTGATTCTGAGCATGCGCATTTTTTTTCACGTCGTTAAAGCATACACACTATCGTTTTTCACGTCGTTAAAAAAAACGACATGAAAAACGACGTGAAAAAAGAGAGCATGTTCGAAATTTTTAATGCCCATTTTTCACGTCGTTAAAAATGCTCTGGAGCATACACACGATCATTTTTAATGGCCATTTTTTTTAATGGCATTTTTAACGGCATGAAAAATGATCGTGTGTATGGGGCATTAGCCCCCAAGTGCATAACTTTACATTTATCAACATTAAACCTCATCTGCCACAGTCGCCCAATTAGACAGGGCATCGAGGTCGGCTTGTAAATTGGAGACATCTTGTAAGGACGTTATTCCACTGCATAGCTTGGTGTCATCTGCAAAGACAGAAATGTTACTTTTGATCTCAGACCCAATATCATTTATAAAGATATTAAAATGTAAGGGTCCCAGCACTGAACCTTGGGGTACACCACTGATAACCTTAGACCATTCAGAGTAAGAATCATTAACTACTACTCTCTGAATTCTGTCTTTTAGCCAGTTTTCTATCCATTTACAAACTGATATTTCCAATCCTGTAGACTTTACCTTACACATGAGCCGTGTGTGGGGAACTGTATCAAACGCTTTTGCAAAATCCAAGTATACCACGTCCACAGCCATGCCTCTGTCCAAGGTTTTACTTACCTCTTCATAAAAAGAAATCAGGTTTGTCTGACAACTTCTGTCTTTCATGAATCCATGCTGTCTGTTGCTTAAATAGTTTTTTTCCAGCAAGAACTCATCTATGTGGTCTTTTATTAATCTCTCCAGTATCTTCCCAACTATGGAAGTTAAACTAACAGGTCTATAGTTACTTGGTAAAGACTTTGTTCCCTTTTTAAATATAGGCACCACATTGGCCCTGCGCCAATCCAGTGGTACTATTCCTGTCATTAATGAGTCCCTAAAAATTAGATACAATGGCTTTGAAATTACAGAGCTCAATTCTTTTAGGATCCGTGGGTGTATGCCATCTGGTCCAGGTGCTTTATCCACCTTTATTCTGTCTAAATATTTCTGAACCATATCACTTTTGAGCCATTGTGGATTTGGGGCTGTGTCACTACCACCCCCATTATGGACATGAACTCCCCCATGCTCCATTGTATACACAGAGCTGAAGAAAGTATTTAATAAATTAGCCTTCTCTTTGTCCCCAGTCACCCACTCTAGATTATTTTGTAAAGGGCCTACATGCTCAGACTTGACCTTTTTACTATTAATATATTTGAAGAATTTTTTGGGGTTTGTCCTACTTTCTTTTGCAATCTGTCGTTCGTTTTGAATTTTTGCATCCTTGATTTCCTTTTTACATATCCTGTTATATTCTTTGTAACATTTAAACGACACTAGTGTTCCTTCATTTTTATATTTTTTAAAAGCGCTTTTCTTATTGTTTATAGCTTTTTTAACTTTAACTGTGAGCCACATAGGTTTTATTTTTAGCCTTTTAAACTTATTGCCCATGGGAATATACTTTGCAGTGAGTTCACAAACAGTCTTTTTGAAGAATTCCCATTTCTGTTCTGTGCCCATTGATGCCAATATTCTCTCCCAGTCTAAGTCCTGGAGAGCAGCCCTCATCCTTGGAAAATTTGCTTTATCGAAATTAAGTGTTTTTATCCTTCCTGCATGTATTTCTTGCTTACAGCTAACATCAAATGAAATCATGTTATGGTCACTGCTACCCAGGTGTTCCTTTATCTGAACATTAGTAATATGCTCTGCATGGTTTGAGATTACCAGGTCCAACAGAGCATCATTCCTAGTTGGGGCCTCAATAAACTGGACCATAAAATTGTCCTGCAATAGGCTTATAAATTTTTGCCCTTTAACTGTCCCAGCAGTGCCATTACTCCAGTCAATTTCTGGGTAGTTAAAATCCCCCATTATTATCACCGTCCCAGCCCTTGCAGCCCTTTCCATCTGTGCAAGGAGCTGAGTCTCCACCTCCTCATTAACATTGGGTGGTCTATAACAAACTCCAATGATTAACTTTGAACTACGCACATCTGTATGCAGTTCCACCCATAATGCTTCAGCCTCATCACACTCTCCATCAACCAGGTCCTCTTTCACACTCGCTTTGAGATCACTTCTCACATAGAGACAGACCCCGCCACCTTTCCTTTTTGCCCTGTCTCTCCGAAAGAGTGCATAGCCAGGAATATTAATAATTCAGTCATGTGAGGATTGAAGCCACGTTTCAGCAATACCGATTACGTCATAGCTCTCCTCATGCACCAGAGCTTCCAACTCACCTATTTTGCTTGGCAGACTTCTGGCATTGGTGAACAAACACTTTAATGTATTACATTTTTCTCTGGTGTTTTTCATATAATTTTTAGTAGTACAAATGGCACTATAGTTTCCAATGGCTGTTTGCAACATGGGAACTTTCTTGTCACCTGCCATAACCCTCCCCCCATCTATCCCCATTCCACTCTCCATTAATGTCTGACCACTAACTGACCTGTGTGCCCGATGTAATTCTAGTTCACCCTCCCCCCTCAAACCTAGTTTAAATACTCCTCCAGCCTTCCCATAAACCTCTCCCCCAGCACAGCAGACCCCCTTCCATTCAAGTGCAAACCGTCTTTAGCATATAGGTTGCACCTCAATGAAAAGTCAGCCCAGTGCTCTAGAAACCCAAATCCCTCCTCCCTACACCAGGTCTTTAGCCATGCATTCAGCTCTCTAATCTCCCCCTGCCTTTCCTGTGTTGCGCATGGCACAGGCAATATTTCAGAGAATATCACCTTGGAGGTCCTTGCCTTCATCTTGCAGCCTAGTTCTTTAAATTGATTCTTAAGGAGCCTCCACCTTCCATGTATACTGTCATTGGTTCCAACGTGGACCAAGACAGCTGGGTCATGCCCAGCCCCTCCCAGTAATTTATCCACCCGGTCCACCACATGCTGAACCCTGGCACCAGGGAGACAGCAAACCATTCGGTTGAGGCGATCCTGGCGACAAATTATTCTATCAGTCCTTCTGATTATAGAATCCCCTATAACCACCAACTGTCTTGGCCTACCTGCACTCCCCTCACCACCTCTACTAGATGGGTTGCTCTCCCGGCTGTTAGGGGTAGCAGTGACATCTAGGGCTGCCACCTCTGTGTTTGCCACCTCCACATCTTCACCCAACGTGGAAAATTTGTTTTGATGCACAAACACAGGACTGGCCTTCCTTTTCTGCAAGCCCCTTCCACTCCCTCTAACTACATTAACCCATCTTCCTATCTGATAATCCTGACTTGCCACTCCACCCTCCACATCAGCCCTACTGACCACCTGCTCAGCGAGCAGAGGACCCCTTTCAAGGTTGTCCTTTCCGCCCAGTGTTGCAACTTGCTCTTCCAGATCTCTAATGTGAGCTTCCAGAAGGGCAACCTGCTCACATCTGTTACAGCGGTATCCATCCTGGAGCTGTTGCACCAATTTTGCATACATGTGGCACACTGTGCACTGAGCAAAACCTTCAACCCTGCTAGCACTCATTTCCCAGTTGCAATATAATTACTTGTAGGAAGTTTATAATGTTACTCACAGTTTAGAAGACTCCTGTCTTAACTCCTGGTTTTTAACTCTCCACTGTAGTTCAAAATTCCACTGATGTTCACAAAATCCACATGCAAGCCACCATCAGCAGGGAGCCAGCTCCTAAGGGAGTTTGTACAGACACTTATATACTCACCTGTGAACAATTAACCACTCCCCTTAATTAGCAGAAAGAAAAAAAGCTGTTTAAAAAGTGTCAGAGAAAGGAGTGGGGGGGGGGGAAGTATTTTTAAAACTGATAAACGTATCAAATAAAGGACAAAAATAAAAATAAATCAACACTTGCAAGCAGAAGCAGTTAAAAGCAAAACTCCTGTTTTTTAACTCTCCACTGTAGTTCAAAATTCCACTGATGTTCACAAAATCCACATGCAAGCCACCATCAGCAGGGAGCCAGCTCCTAAGGGAGTTTGTACAGACACTTATATACTCACCTGTGAACAATTAACCACTCCCCTTAATTAGCAGAAAGAAAAAAAGCTGTTTAAAAAGTGTCAGAGAAAGGAGTGGGGGGGGGGGGAGTATTTTTAAAACTGATAAACGTATCAAATAAAAGGACAAAAAATTAAAATAAATCAACACTTGCAAGCAGAAGCAGTTAAAAGCAAAACTCCTGTTTTTTAACTCTCCACTGTAGTTCAAAATTCCACTGATGTTCACAAAATCCACATGCAAGCCACCATCAGCAGGGAGCCAGCTCCTAAGGGAGTTTGTACAGACACTTATATACTCACCTGTGAACAATTAACCACTCCCCTTAATTAGCAGAAAGAAAAAAAGCTGTTTAAAAAGTGTCAGAGAAAGGAGTGGGGGGGGGGGGGAAGTATTTTTAAAACTGATAAACGTATCAAATAAAGGACAAAAAATAAAAATAAATCAACACTTGCAAGCAGAAGCAGTTAAAAGCAAAACTCCTGGTTTTTAACTCTCCACTGTAGTTGAAAATTCCACTGATGTTCACAAAATCCACATGCAAGCCACCATCAGCAGGCAGCTAACAAAGCAATCTGTGCCCGTTGGCCCCTTCTTCTCTCGGTAAAAGCACAGTCTAACACTTTCTCAATGGCAGAGTTTCCAAATAGCAAAAGAACAGTAATCCAGTTGTTAGAGGAAACTGCAAATATCCCGGACAAGCCCCCACGTGTAGCAATACCCCCTAGAGGGCCGCTGGTTAATTTTGGGTTTTGCACGTTACCTCTTCAGCTGCATTGTCCGGGTAGGAAAGTCTGTAGTAATGCAATGTCGACACTGATGTAAAACCTCAAACAGTTAGGCTTTATTTTTCTTATGCAATAAAGTTTGAGAAGTAGAAGGTATAGAAGAGTAGGGGAAGGTTCAAGCACTCGCCACAAAATTTGACAAAGGTATAAGTTCAAAGTCACTCACCACTCTCAATGTTAGAGTGGGTATTGGTCACCCGGATAGTCCTCTCTCACATGGCCTAGCAGCCGGGATGACACACAAACCAGCAATGGGGCAATCTCTGCCACAGACTGCCCAAGATGAAGCAGGTCTCTGCCACAGACCTTTTGAAGTGTACAAAGTCTCTGCCACAGACCTTTTGAAGTGTACAAAGTCTCTGCCACAGACCTTTTGAAGTTGAGCAAACGGATAGTCCAGGAATCCTCTGCCACAGGATTTCAAAGTCCCATACTTCCAGCCGTACAGTTAAAGGGCCTTTAAGCCAATCCGGTGAACTGCAGGGCTTGTAATATAGTGGATCCCTCCTTGACAATGTCACCAGGCCTCACCCGAGACAGCAGCACTTTGCTGGTCTCCTCCAGGGCAGGTCCTCCCCTGGTCTCCTTCACCAAGATAGCTTCCTCCCCATTTGGACAGACAGCTTGGGATCCCTTCTCCGAATGTAGGCTCCAGCCAGACTAGCTGGGCCTACTAAGCAGCGATGCAGCCTCGGGCCAACGTGGCCCCGAGACCAGGACCACACACACATGCCTCACACCCGGAGGGCTGTGGGGCGAGAACGACCCCAATCAATGGCGTCTGCCCATTAAATATCCCCTCCCAGCAGGCACAGCTGGTCGACCACTCCCACTGTACCGTTGCCGAGAAGGGCCACCCAATGCACCATGGCTTGCCCGTGTTCCAACAGGTGTCTGAGGTGGTAACTCCACCTACAGGCAATAAGGGAAAAATACTGTCGGGCAAACCACAGCTGAAGCAGGTAAAATTAAATGCAATTCAACTGTCTGAGCCCAACTACTGGCTCATACATCCCTCTAAATTTAAATAGTGTCCCAACCTTTTGGGGTGGGCGCTACATATATATAATGTGTCAGCAGTGTCCATGGACAGATGAACTCATCTATCACAAAGCCCCCACAGCACTAAATGCAGATTTAGCTTGCTGGCATCAGGCTGAAACACCTTGTTCATAAGACATTATCCTGCTACCACCAACAGAGGAAATTCAGCCGAAGCATTACTGGCCTTTTTGTAAAAAAAAAAGAAAAAAAAGAAAAAGAAGAGGTCCAGTATTGCTGAATAAAAGCTTTAAAAGGATTTTATGCTATGCGCATTCATTCGTTATTCTATGTGGCGTGACTCTGGGTGCTGCTGGCTGAGGTCCATATCCCTGCATGCTGTATGCTGTACGCTGAGGTGCTCACCATAAAGAACCCCAGGCTGGGTCATTAGCCTATGCAAGTTTTGATCTCCCATAATAAGAGATCACGCCCATCTGGTAAGCAGCATTGTTTGCTTAAGGTGGAGGTGCTTTACTGTCATCACGATCTTCCCAACCATTGTGGACAAGTGTGGCACTGTGGATTTATTTACACTGACATCAACAGTCTCTTTGCCTTTTTTGTTTGGACTTTTTTGGAGAAAGAACCTCTTTCATAATACACTAATAGCATTATTATTGGTTCACATTCGTTTTGTATCTAAGGATTGAATGTAAATGTATGATTCATTTCCATATATATACTCCCTTTAGGAATTGGACACTTTTCACGTAGTGGGATATTGAATCAATTTGTTCACTCACTGTTATGTATGGTATATTACCAATTATATCACGATTTAGCGCAACTCTCATTTTTACTATTATCCTGCTAGCCTCTTGATGAGTGACACGAGTTCCTTCATAGCAAATCTTCCAGTCGTTACATCCTCTGCTCCCTCTGTAACTTTCACCTTGTTATGTGGACTAATGAGGGCTGTCCAGCAGTAATGCTCCCTCTCCTTGATGTCACAAATCCTAGGGTCCTTTCCCAGGCTCTGGAGCATAAGTGAGTACCGCAAATTACTGGTGTCTTCATTGTCCCTGAGGATGACATTGTCTTGAGCAACCGCCCCTCCAGCCATATACTACTCTTGGAGTTTGAGAGGCATGAAACCCAACCCTGGAAGACTGCCCTATGTCATCTTTAGTCACAATACCCACATGGTATCCATGGGGAAAAGAAGCCCAGTTCCCCATGGCTTGTCTTTGTACCATACTTGTACAGGTACTTGTTCATGGCTTTCTGCTGTGCAGCTGCTGAAGCATAGCCAAAGTCTATCAAAAAGAGAAATGACAAAGGGTATGAAAAACCCAGGGATTTTTAAACAGTGTTCACTTAATGTTTATGCCCCATTATTTTCAAGTAGCCAAAGTCTAGTTCCACCTGGTGGGCATGTCAGAGATCATGCGGTTTGCAGGTAGATTTAATTCCTGCTGAATTACACTCAGCCAAACCCTGGCAGGCTGGAACTTCCCAAAAAGGCTCTTCTACCTGCCTCAGAAAATGCTGCAAGACAGAGTACTTATCCAAGGAAGCACTGCGCCACCAAGTTGAGAACATGTGCCAGCCAAGGCCCATGTGTCAACTTTCCCTGCTGGTTGGTGGACAGCAGGTTGGCATTATTGTGCCACAGCACCATTCCTGGCATACGTTGTTGCAGGGTGAAAGAGTCTCTGCCCCAGTGTGTCTCCTGTCTCCTAGGCATACCAGTTGCAGCACTGCATGGCATCTTTTGCCTGAGCTGTTGCATAGTCTCTTAAATGCTTAAGGGGGACTGGTCAGAGGATGACTCCGCAAAAGAGAGAATAAAAGAGGAGGTGGAGGGGACAGCTCTGGCACCATCTGGCATCGTCACCACCAGTTATAAGGGCAGCAGAACATGCTTCAGTAGTGCAGTAGAGGGGGGGCTGAGAGTGTACAGGTGTGAGGCAGGGGTGGATCCAGAGTCTTTTCTCGGGAGGGGCACTGCCAAAAAATATGTTTTTTCCGTGGGAAATTTATCGGGGAAATGGCTGGTGTCGGCGCTTCAATCATCCCGGCACCATGGTTGTTATGGTGTCAGGATGATTGAAGCGGATTAGCAGGCAGCAGAGAGATAATGTAATCTCTCTGCTGCCTGCACAGTGAGGGCGGAAGTCACTGCAGGAATGCAGGGCAGGCACGGGCGGTGAGAGATGATCTCATCTCTCTGCTCCCCCGCTCCCAGCTAGCTGATTGGCCAGCTGCCACACTGAGCCTGCTCTCTCACTCTCACCTGCGCTGCCAACACACTGAGCAGCACGGTCTGCCCACGAACCGCGCCGCCCACCCACAAACCGCCCCGTAAGCGGAGCCGCCCGATTTCTTACCTGTCTGTGGAGCCGCACGCTATCGCACCTGCCCGCAGAGTGGCCCGACGTGACTCACTGACGTCACTCGTTGCTAGACGCCAAGCGCCCAGGCATTAGCAACGAGTGCAGGGAAGAGGCTCCACCCACCTCCTGATCGGCTGATGTGAGAAACTGAGAGAGAGACTCAGAGAGGCAGCGGCAGCCGCAGAACAAGTACTGTATATAATCGAGTATAAGCCGACCCGAATATAAGCCGAGGCACCTAATTTTACCACAAAAACTGGGAAAACTTATTGACTCGAGTATAAGCCTAGGGTGTCCATCTGCATGCCTCACTGTGCCTCACTTTGCCTCACTGCCTCACTGTGCCCATGCCTCACTGTGCCCATGCTTCACTGTGCCCATGACTAGACTGATGTTTAACATGGGAGTCTATGGAAGGAGTGCCTGGCTTTGAAAAATCGGTTCTCCCCGGCCGTAGGTCACCCAGACACCAAACTTTGCACACTTGTAGAGGAGACATGTGGCTATATGTGTGCCACGTTTGGGGTCCAGGGAACCTACGACCGGCCAGTACTGGGTCCACAAAGTCACCAGAGAAATTACCATTTAACATTGGAGTCTATGGAAGGGGTGCCCGGCTTTAAAAAATCAGTGCTTCCCGTCCGTAGGTTACCTAGACACCAAACTTTGGGGTCCAGAGGACCTATGGCCGGCCGGTACCGGGTCCCCAAAGTCCGGGAGATCAGGCGCAAAAAAAAAAAAACAGAGCAAGCAAGTGAGTGTGACAGATGGTCTCGGGGGGGGGGGGGGCAATTTCCCTGTTGCCCCCCCCTGGTCCGCCCCTGGTGTGAGGGGGGCTGAGAGCGTACAGGTGTGAGGGGGGCTGAGAGCATGCAGCTGCTGGATTGGGATGTCTCTTTTGGGCAAAATATAATTTCCTACTGTTAAACCACGAAAGCACTAATGACCTATAATACACTGTGCATTTTCATATATGACGTTGTATGAGTTCCCAACGGAGGCAGGGAAGCTATGGTCGTCCAGAACTGCGGTGTCACAGCGGTGATTGTGTGGGGTGAGAAATTGCGATGTGCGCTGGATACCATTAATGCAGCATCCGGTCTTCCACTGGATGCTATGTACGTTATTGGATTATCCAGCGCATGCGCACTACTGAACCTACATCACGGCATACTCTCCTCCCCGCGTCACCTCATTGCGCCCATACGCACGTGGTGACGTCACTACGTCACGCATGGAGCGGTCAACAGGAGGTATAACAGGCCCTCAGTTGGCTTGTTAGGATTGACACGGAGGGTGCTAGGGGAGCCGATACACGCACACAGCACAGTACAGGTAAGTCATCCAGATGGATGACACTCTTGGGAAGCATTTGCTCCTGTTTTTTCTCTTTCTTTTTATCATTTTCATCAAGTAGCATTTTTCTTTCTAAGACATGTCTTCGCTGGCTATTTCATTGCAGATGACGGTGGATTGTCCGCCATTTGCGTGATAACAGATCCCGCATTTCATATATAGAAAGAAGGTAATTATACCCTTGCATTTCTTTGCATATAGCTGCAAACCCTGACTGCTTAACAAGTTGTAAAATACAATGCTTCACAAACAATACCAATATTCATTGGTTCCTTGTTTGTGTTGCTTGAAGCTATATTTATATATTTTCACTATTCCTCTTTCTTATAAAGTTTATTTGTGCTTTTGTTCTATGTAAGGATTCCAGCTACATGAGATTGATATAGAACATCTCTAGTCAAGTCTCTCTCTCTCTCAGACCTGTGCTACCTGTGTGCGATAGGCTCCCCAGCTGTATATTACTGTATCTAAAGCGACATGTAAGTCTTGTTGAGCTTTTTATCCACTATTATGTTTATATCTTTATTTAAACATTATCAGATGCCAATTATAACACTGTTCATCCCTATTAGTATAGGCTAAGTCCAGAGTTGAAGCCATCTGATTGACTAAAATGATACAACAAAATAACAATAGTGTAACACACCACTACTTCCATCAACTTTTTGTATTATATTTTATTATTTATTACTTATCCACTTCAGGTCACACGTGTGAATGTGGATAACTCTACGTGCATTCCTCCTCCAGTTGCGCTTTCTATGGTGGGATCCCTGTAAGGTGACCTGTACTACCTTGCCCTCCTTCAGTGAGGGTATTTATCCCCACCACAGACGCACCTAGTAATTAGCCAAAAGGTATTTGTCTATGAACTCGGAAAAAGTGTGCTCTGTTTTTTTTCTTATTATTTTTTTAACCACTTCCTTACCGGGCCTATTCTGGCACTCCTCTCCTACATGCAAAAATCATAATTTTTGCTAGAAAATTACTCAGAACCCCCAAACACTATATATGTTTCTTAGCAGACACCCTAGGGAATAAAATGGCGGTCATTGCAACTTTTTATCTCGCACGGTATTTGCGCAATAATTTTTAAAACGCCTTTTTTTGGGGAAAAAAATGGTTTAATGAATTAAAAAATAACAAAACAGTAAAGTTAGCCCAATTTTTTTGTATAATGTGAAAGATTATGTTACGCAGAGTAAATAGATACCTAACATGTCACGCTTTAAAATTGCGCACACTCATGGAATGGCGCCAAACTTCAGTACTTAAAAATCTCCATAGGCGGCGCTTATTTTTTTTTTACAGGCTACCAGTTTAGAGTTACAGAGGAGGTCTGAACGGCGTTTACATATGTGGGCGGGACTTGCGTGTGTGTTCGCTTCTGAGCGCGAGCTACCGGGAACAGGGACGTTTAAAAAAAAAATATTTATTATTTTATTTCTTATTTTACTTAATTTTTTTTATTTTTACACTTTTTAAAAAAAAAATTTTTTTTGATCACTTTTATTCCTATTACAAGGAATGTAAACATCCCTTGTAATAGGAATGTGTGTGACAGGTCCTCTTTATGGAGAGATGCGGTGTCAATAAGACCCCACATCTCTCCTCCAGGCTAGAAAGCATGAGATCTGTGAAAAATTCACTGATCTCATACTTACAGCCGCAATGGCGGCTTTGTTTACATTTGAGGACCCGGGCGTGACGTCATCACATCGCGCCCGGGCCTCCGACGATCATAGAGATGACTGGTGATCATCTGGTCACCTCACCAGTCATCTCTATGCCTTCCATCCGGCGCCGGCAGATCGTTTCTCCTGGTCCCGATCGCACGGGAGAGCCCGGAGAAGCACCGGATGGCGGCGGGAGGGGGGCATCCCCTCCCGCCGCCTATAAGAACGATCAAGCGGCGGAACCACCGCTATGATCATTCTTATGGTGCACAGAATCGCCGGCTGAACAGATGGATATCTGAATGATGCCTCTAGCTGCAGGCATCATTCAGATATCCCCACTGAAAGTCCAGGACGTCATATGACGTCCTTGGGCGGGAAGTGGTTAATAGAATCAAAATTATGTCTATCTTGAAAAATGGTCCTCAATACTGCCATTGTATTTGTATCTTTTGTTATTATATACTTCTCTTTTTCTATGTTATCAGACATAACGCAAAATGTTGATGTCCCTGAAGAAGCCTGAACAATAGGCGAAACTAGTAAGACTGCCAACACACTACTCCCAAAGAACAAATGCATTTGGGTGTATTTATGTATTCCTAATGTGGGGGTTTTTTAATTGTAAATTGACTCGCAATTTTGCATTTAATTAGTATTGTTTAATTGGATAACAATTTATATACACTCAGTGGACATCCTTGAAAATCCCATCATCACCCCGGATCTGGGGCTCTCTTAAATATTTACATTTCATGAATGTAGATGTCCACTGAATACTTCAAACAATATGTGCATGCTCTCAAAATTTTTTATCTTGACGTTGTACGAGTGTTAAAATAAAAGTGTGTGCACTGAAGGACTTGATGGGATAGCTAGTGGGAGGATTAGGTGGGACGGCCAGTGGGCGGGCTCTGGGGAATGTTGGTGGCCTCAGGCTGTCTAAGGGGCCCCACAATTTCTGATGGCTCCTGACTGTGCCTGCCCTCCTGGCCTCACACACACTGGTGAATCCCTCCTGAAGTCTTGCCTGGCAGTACTAGCTCCCACTGTCCTCCTTGACTCCTCTCTGTGCCTCCTGTCCAGACCCTTCATGTGTTCTTGAATGAATCCTTCCTGCCCCCAAGCCCCGGGCCCCCCCCCAAACTGGGAAACGGCTTTAAAGGCCCCGACAGCCTAGAACTCCATCCTCAGTTCCTCCACCTGACAACAACCCCCCAGCTGGGCTGACCCGGGGTATATCAAGGAGGCCTGCCCCCTGCCAATCCTTGTCGGGGATTGATCGGGGCTCCCTGAGACACCTCAGACAGCTACACTTAGAAGCCAGAGGGAGGTAACCAAGAAGTGATGCTATCTGTGAGTCACCAGCCTACACTAAGCCACTTCCAGCCCACACAGATCAAAACAGGCCTAGCATCCAGCTAGGCCTGCTTAAATTTACCTGCACTCATCAAAAAAACCTCACCTCTAGCACCTACATTTACACCCCACCAGAATCCAGCTGGTCTCTTAGCTGGGAAAATTTACAAAATTGGCTCCTGGGCCCAGGAGCAAGGGCATGCCATAAGATAAAATGGAAGGGGGAAAGGGAAATAACTTTGATGGGGAACTGGACAAATAAATTACGTACAAAAATAGAGGTATACATTTTGTAAGTATTCACATCACTGTACACTCCTAACTAAAGGTCCCTGTAGCTGACATCAACATCACACAATATACATTTTTGAGCCAGAGCATCTCTCCCGCAAGAAAGATACTCTGCCCTCAGTAAAATCTTGACTCCAGCCAAAGGGGATGGACATCCTTCCCATCCCAGATGATCCTAAGAGAAGACAGACAGCATCTGTGCAATAGAAATAAAAAAGAGATACACATGTTTTTTTTTTCCTGTTTAGTCTGTCGGGGGGGGGGGTTTATGACCTGCTGACAGAAACAATAAGAGGGGGAAAACACATGAAATCAAAAGCAACAGTCTTTCTTTGGAGTTCCTGACAGGCTCCTAAACAGGCCTCACCCAAGTGTCCTTGCAACAAGGAAAGGAAGGGATCCATCCTGATGGAGACCGAATGGCTCTTTGTAGGCCATCCCGCCTTCGCAATGAGCACCCGGTCTTTGTAGATTTCTCTCCCCAGCCTCTATTCCTGACAAATGTCCACAAAGTGTACCCAGGCCTCACTCTCTGGAATCTGCAGAGGCTTGGGGATGTGCAAATAGTCCCAGACCAAGTCATCCTCCCACTCTCCCCTGGAGTTCTCAATGACGTCCATGATCTGAGAAGGGACGTAGGGATAGTCCGAACCCAACTCCAGAGCAACTTTCCTCTGCACCTCTTGCTGGAATCTGAAAAACCTGTGCATCTCTTTAGGTCTCCCCTTTCCCGGCAGGACACAGGCATCCTGGGATCTCACAGCCCGTTGTCGATAGGTGGGCGCTCTGGTCTGGTTGGTGGAAGATCTGTTCACAAAAAGTTTACTGCTGTGGACAAGGGTTCCTGTTGCTTCCTCTGTTCCCAGCACCGGCTCTGGTCTATCTCCTCCCTCAGACTGAGCATGGGAATCTCCCGTCTTCCATTCTTCACAATCCGAGCTCTCCTCAAGGTATGACCACTCCACCTGTCTTTCCAGGGACCCAAATTCTGCCAATAGTTTGGGGGAACCCCAATCAATGACCCTGCCCACGCACACCCCATCCAGCACACCTGACGGCATACCCCCCTCTTGCACTGGCTCGGATGGAATTAGGATGGTGAGGGGCATAGGGGCAGCCGGCATTTTGGGGACTTCTGACTCCCCCTGGGCAGTACTCATGGTTACCAGGTCCCCGACCAGGCCTCGGGTCATGGCAGTCCTCCTTTCCCAAAGTTCTCTATCTTCGCGGGGGAGTCACCAAGCTGCAACTCCACTCCACCTTTAAGGGATGATTTGACATTCCGGCATTCCGGAATTTCCATGGCTGTAAATTGCACAGTCCTGAAAAGCAGGTCCACATTATATCGTGGCTCCTGCTGAGCAAATGCTAGCCGTATTAGTGGTTCACCTCAATGGCCGCATGTGCTGACCACTGCTGTCGGTATCTGCTACTTGGGACATAGTAGGCAGAGTCGCTCCGTCCCATCAAACATCCCTAAGGCAAATCCCCTGCGGTGCTCCAATCAGACACCAGTGTCTACCAGTACCTATCAGTTTCTCAGAAGCCAGCCTGTCTGGAGACGAGGGGCGGTGCCACACCCTGGAGCAGACCCAGCATTCCCTGCAAGCATCAGACACCACGAGGTGAAGGAAGATGGCAGAGTGAATTGAATGAATTGCATAAAAAATATAATTATTTTTGCAAGACAATATCTAGTTTGTTTGTCCACTGAAATGACAAATGTTTTATGCAGAATTAAGTTACAAAAATAAATATTAACAACAACTTTATCAGTGCCCATCAGTGCAGCCTCACCAGTGCCCATCAGTGCAGCCTCACTAGTGCCCATCAGTGCAGCCTCACTAGTGCCCATCAGTGCAGGCTCACCAGTGCCCATCAGCACAGCCTCACCAGTGCCCATCAGCACAGCCTCACCAGTGCCCATCAATGCAGCTTTACCAGTGCTCATCAATGCAGCCTGACCTGTGCTCCTCAATGCAACGTGACCAGTGCCCATCAATGTGACCTGACCTGTGCCCATCAATGCAGGCTAACCTGTGCCCATCAATGCAGTGTAACCAGTGCCCATCAATGCAGCATGACCTGTGCCCATCAAAGCAGCGTAAACAGTGCCCATCAATGCAGCGCGACCTGAGCACATCAATACAGCATGACCTGTGCCCATCAATGCAGCATAACTAGTGCCCATCAATGCAGCGTGACAAGTGCCTATCAATGCAGCCTCACCTGTGCATAGGAACAGGCGAGCCAGGCTGGATCATCAGAGAGCAGGGATTGCCCACTGTAACGGTTTTCATTTGAATTGCCTGTAGCTCACCATCACACAGTCCCACCTCCTGGCATGGCGCCTTTGTTGACTTCAAACGTCCCAGCATTGGACCGGTGTTCTATCTATCAAAGGCGTCGGGCCAAGAGGCGGGACTGTGCGACGGTGAGCTCCGGGAACCCCGGGCAATTCAAATGAATGCTGTTAAAGCGGGCAATCCCCTCTCTCTGGCTCGCCTCTCCCTCTCCCCTCTCTTCCTCTGGCTGGGAGAATGACTCCCATTCAACCCATCGCGTTATTTCTAAGCAGGAAATTACACGATGCACGGCGACGCCCGGGGCCATTTTAAGTAAGGGAAGCCTGCCTTTGTTTGCCAGTGTTTATCTACCTGGGCAGTCAGGGTGATCAGTGCGGTGGGAGAGTCACTGATTACCCTGTATAGGTTTAAAATTCTGACAGCCGGTGCGTTTCTCCGCTCCCCCCCCCGCGGCTTTCAGATGCTTTAGTGAAACCAGCGGTGATCGGTGCTTGTAACTCCCCCACACACGATCACCGCTGACTGTCCCCGCACCCTCCTCCAGCCCCCCTCTGTTCTGCTGCTGTCCCCCTCTTTGTCCCCCTCCATGCTGCTGTTCTCCTCCATGCTGATCCGTGGTGTTCCCCTCTCTTCTCCTCCGTGTCCCCCCTCCCTGCTGGTGTCCCCCTCTCTTCTCCCCCTCCGTGCTGGTGTCCCCCTTCGTTCTCCTCCTCCACCCCCTCGATCTGTCAGGATGGAGAGCGGAGGTAGGAGCCGGTAAATCTGGCTCCTTACTGTTCCGAATAAACAGAGTTAGTGATCACTGACTCTGTCCATTCACATAACTGAAACATCGTAAACTGTGTTTACAATGTTTCAGTTTATGAATGGAGAGGAGCCGCTGTCTTCTCTCCATTCATTTTCAGCGCAGCTGAGAAAAGGACTGGGGAATCTGTGTCCTAAGTCCCTTTCCCTGTCTCAAATGGGAGATGTCAGAGGTCTGTTAAGACCCCTGATATCTCACCAAAGCCCACCAACAGGGCTGATAAAAAAAAAAAAAGAATGGCAATAAATAATAAAAAAATGAATTGTAAAAAATAAAAAAAATAAAAAAAACACACTGATACTGTACACCCCCCCCCCCTTAAAAAAATAAAAACATTGTAAAAACAAAAAATACAATAAAAAAAAATTGTAAAAAATTAAAAAAAATTGTAAAAAAAAACAAACAAACCTACTGACACATGTGCCACTGTCACATGAGATTAAAAAAAAGTATCGGTAATCGGTATCGGCGAGTACTTGAAAAAAAGTATCGGTACTTGTACTCGGTCTTAAAAAAGTGGTATCAGGACAACCCAATTTGGCAGATAATGGGATTGTATTCTATGGAACAGTAGCCAAATCAGCCCATTGTACAGGACTCAGGAACCATTAAATCATGTCGTATTTCTTTATTGAGCAATAACAAAAAACAGCAATCAGCCTTTTTTTTCTTTTGTCACTGCAGTGAATGGTGCTGAGGGCTATATGACAATAATTCTAGATCTTCTTCCTTGATGCCGCTCTGCCCATACATCTTTCTGTTTAGTGAGACATGTGTTGTGTTGTGGGACATGTGTTGTGTTGTGGGACATGTGTTGTGGGACATGTGATGTGTTGTGGGACATGTGTTGTGGGACATGTGTTGTATGTGTGTGTGTGTATATATATATATATATATATATATATATATATCATAGTTGCCAACAGTCACGGATTGGCCGGGACATTCCCGGGATTCAAACCCTTTTCCCGGATTTATTTTGTCCCGGCCAATGTCCCGGCCAATCCGATTTTTCCCGTTTTTCCCGAATTTGGACGCCGCAGGTGTTCAAGAAGACCAAAACACGGATGTAGTACAATAAAAAATAAAGCCGCTGCGGCGCCGCCCACACCCCGCACCTCCCCGGGGGTGGGCGGCGCCGCAGCAGCTTTATCTTCTATTGTACTACATCTGTGTTTTGGCTGGCCGGCAGGCCACCCCCCCGCCCCGCCCCGCCCCACTGCAGGTCTGTCTGTAATGGAAAGGGGCGGGGGTCGGCAGCGCCACGGTTTAATTTTTTTTTTTTCAGCCACACTGTCGGCTCCGCCTCTATTTTGTTCCCCTTCGGGGAAGGGGAAACAATAATGGCGGCCGAGACAGGAGACGCCTGTGGTTAAGGGGGGACTCCGCTGGGGATGCCTGTGGTAAGGGGGGACTCCGCTGGGAACGCCTGTGGTAAGGGAGGACTCCGCTGGGGACGGCTGAGGTAAGGGGGGACTCCGCTGGGGACGCCTGATGTAAGGGGGGACTCCGCTGGGGACGCCTGATGTAAGGGGGGACTCCGATGGGGACGCCTGATGTAAGGGGGGACTCCGCTGGGGACGCCTGAGGTAAGGGGGGACTCCGCTGGGGACGCCTGATGTAAGGGGGGACTCCGCTGGGGACGCCTGAGGTAAGGGGGACTCCGCTGGGGACGCCTGAGGTAAGGGGGGACTCCGCTGGGGACACTTGATGTAAGGGGGACTCCACTGGGGACGCCTGATGTAGGGGGGGACTCCGCTGGGGACGCCTGATGTAAGGGGGGACTCCGCTGGGGACGCCTGATGTAAGGGGGGACTCCGCTGGGGACGCCTGATGTAAGGGGGGACTCTGCTGGGGACGCCTGATGTAAGGGGGACTCCTCTGGGTACACCTGATGTAAGGAAGGACTCCGCTGGGTACGCCTGAGGTAAGGAGGGACTCCTCTGGGGACGCCTGATGTAGGGAGGGACTCCGCTGGGGACGCCTGATGTAAGGAGGGACTCCTCTGGGGACACTTGATGTAAGGGGGGACTCCACTGGGGACGCCTGATGTAAGGGGGGACTCCACTGGGGACGCCTGCATAGTTACCAACAGTCCCGAATTTCCCGGGACAATCATGATTTTTGGACCCTTGTCCACAAGTGTGGAGGGGGCTCTGCTGGGGAGGCACCTGATGCAATGACGGACTGCTGGGGAGGCACCTGATGCAAGGACGGACTGCTGGGGAGGCACCTGATGCAAGGACGGACTGCTGGGGAGGCACCTGATGCAAGGACGGACTGCTGGGGAGGCCATCTGGTGGCAGGCGACGTGGCAGGTAACACGCTCAGGGCTTCCACTGATTCGGCATTATGGTGAGTTGAATGATTTCATTTTATATTACAATTAGGGATGGGCCCGGTGCTCGATTCGAACCCATGTTCGAATCGAGCATCGGGCGTTCGCTCGCTCGTCGAGCCCAGAACTATTTGGGCCGTTCGCATCACATTCGTGTGATGCGAGCGGCCCCGCAATGCATTGCGGCCGGCGCGGCCGGCGCAGTGCATTGCTGGCTGATGATTGGCCAAGCATGCACTGTGACCCCGCATGCTTGGCCAATCACAGCGCCCGAAACTCGGAGAGCAATAATTGGCTACAGGCAGGACGCCTGTAGCCAATTACAGCTCAGGGGCTTTAGTACACGCCCCACCATTTAAAAGGCCGCCACGCCATCGGCCCCGGTCACATGAGTTCCGGCTTTAGGAGAGATTAGTCTGCTGATTCTGTCTTTGCTTGATACTGAAAGATTTGCTCTTCTTTGCTAAACCATTGGCTATTTCTTTGCTAAACCATTGCTACCTAAGTCATTGATCGTTCATTGCTGCTGATTGCACAGTTAGTGTGTTATTAGCTGCTGCTGGGGATTAGTCTGGTGCGTGCTTACTGTTAGTACAGTATTGCAGTAGTACCAACCGCAGTGCTGTTAGCACAGCATTGCACCCCAACAGCACCCATAGGACTTCTAGTGTGTTAGTGGCAGCAAACAGAGCTCCTATATTTTCTTCTCAGCAGCACCCATAGGACTTCTAGTGTGTTAGTGGCAGCAAACAGAGCTCCTATATTTTCTTCTCAGCAGCACCCATAGGACTTCTAGTGTGTTAGTGGCATCACACAGAGCTCCTATATTTTCTTCTCAGCAGCACCCATAGGACTTCTAGTGTGTTAGTGGCAGCAAACAGAGCTCCTATATTTTCTTCTCAGCAGCACCCATAGGACTTCTAGTGTGTTAGTGGCAGCAAACAGAGCTCCTATATTTTCTTCTCAGCAGCACCCATAGGACTTCTAGTGTGTTAGTGGCAGCAAACAGAGCTCCTATATTTTCTTCTCAGCAGCACCCATAGGACTTCTAGTGTGTTAGTGGCATCACACAGAGCTCCTATATTTTCTTCTCAGCAGCACCCATAGGACTTCTAGTGTGTTAGTGGCAGCAAACAGAGCTCCTATATTTTCTTCTCAGCAGCACCCATAGGACTTCTAGTGTGTTAGTGGCATCACACAGAGCTCCTATATTTTCTTCTCAGCAGCACCCATAGGACTTCTAGTGTGTTAGTGGCAGCAAACAGAGCTCCTATATTTTCTTCTCAGCAGCACCCATAGGACTTCTAGTGTGTTAGTGGCAGCAAACAGAGCTCCTATATTTTCTTCTCAGCAGCACCCATAGGACTTCTAGTGTGTTAGTGGCAGCAAACAGAGCTCCTATATTTTCTTCTCAGCAGCACCCATAGGACTTCTAGTGTGTTAGTGGCAGCAAACAGAGCTCCTATATTTTCTTCTCAGCAGCACCCATAGGACTTCTAGTGTGTTAGTGGCAGCAAACAGAGCTCCTATATTTTCTTCTCAGCAGCACCCATAGGACTAATAGTGTGTTAGTGGCATCACACAGAGCTCCTATATTTTCTTCTCAGCAGCACCCATAGGACTTCTAGTGTGTTAGTGGCAGCAAACAGAGCTCCTATATTTTCTTCTCAGCAGCACCCATAGGACTTCTAGTGTGTTAGTGGCAGCAAACAGAGCTCCTATATTTTCTTCTCAGCAGCACCCATAGGACTTCTAGTGTGTTAGTGGCATCACACAGAGCTCCTATATTTTCTTCTCAGCAGCACCCATAGGACTTCTAGTGTGTTAGTGGCAGCAAACAGAGCTCCTATATTTTCTTCTCAGCAGCACCCATAGGACTTCTAGTGTGTTAGTGGCAGCAAACAGAGCTCCTATATTTTCTTCTCAGCAGCACCCATAGGACTTCTAGTGTGTTAGTGGCAGCAAACAGAGCTCCTATATTTTCTTCTCAGCAGCACCCATAGGACTTCTAGTGTGTTAGTGGCAGCAAACAGAGCTCCTATATTTTCTTCTCAGCAGCACCCATAGGACTTCTAGTGTGTTAGTGGCATCACACAGAGCTCCTATATTTTCTTCTCAGCAGCACCCATAGGACTTCTAGTGTGTTAGTGGCAGCAAACAGAGCTCCTATATTTTCTTCTCAGCAGCACCCATAGGACTTCTAGTGTGTTAGTGGCATCACACAGAGCTCCTATATTTTCTTCTCAGCAGCACCCATAGGACTTCTAGTGTGTTGGTGGCAGCAAACAGAGCTCCTATATTTTCTTCTCAGCAGCACCCATAGGACTTCTAGTGTGTTAGTGGCAGCAAACAGAGCTCCTATATTTTCTTCTCAGCAGCACCCATAGGACTTCTAGTGTGTTAGTGGCAGCAAACAGAGCTCCTATATTTTCTTCTCAGCAGCACCCATAGGACTTCTAGTGTGTTAGTGGCATCACACAGAGCTCCTATATTTTCTTCTCAGCAGCACCCATAGGACTTCTAGTGTGTTAGTGGCATCACACAGAGCTCCTATATTTTCTTCTCAGCAGCACCCATAGGACTTCTAGTGTGTTAGTGGCAGCAAACAGAGCTCCTATATTTTCTTCTCAGCAGCACCCATAGGACTTCTAATGTGTTAGTGGCATCACACAGAGTTCCTATATTTTCATCTCAGCAGCACCCATAGGACTTCTAGTGTGTTAGTGGCATCACACAGAGCTCCTATATTTTCTTCTCAGAAGCACCCATAGGACTTCTAGTGTGTTAGTGGCAGCAAACAGAGCTCCTATATTTTCTTCTCAGCAGCACCCATAGGACTTCTAATGTGTTAGTGGCATCACACAGAGTTCCTATATTTTCATCTCAGCAGCACCCATAGGACTTCTAGTGTGTTAGTGGCATCACACAGAGCTCCTATATTTTCTTCTCAGCAGCACCCATAGGACTTCTAGTGTGTTAGTGGCAGCAAACAGAGCTCCTATATTTTCTTCTCAGCAGCACCCATAGGACTTCTAATGTGTTAGTGGCATCACACAGAGTTCCTATATTTTCATCTCAGCAGCACCCATAGGACTTCTAGTGTGTTAGTGGCATCACACAGAGCTCCTATATTTTCTTCTCAGCAGCACCCATAGGACTTCTAGTGTGTTAGTGGCAGCAAACAGAGCTCCTATATTTTCTTCTCAGCAGCACCCATAGGACTTCTAGTGTGTTAGTGGCAGCAAACAGAGCTCCTATATTTTCTTGTCAGCAGCACACATAGTACCTATAGTGTGTTAGTGTCAGCACCCATAGGACCTACAGTGTGTTGTGAGCACACATAGGAGTTCTATTTTTTATACTATATACACTACCGACTACAATGGCTGGAAGACCGCCAAGGAGAGGCAGAGCGTGCCGAGGCAAGAACACAGGGCAGGCAGGCTCTGTTTCTAGAGACAACAGTGCTGGCCGTGGACGTGGTCGTGCATCGTCATCAGCACGTGGCCATGGGACACGCTTGTCTTTGTTTTCGGCAGCTGGACATGTGGAGCCGCATCATGCCGAAGGCTTGGTAGAATGGATGACCAAGCCCTCCTCATCCTCCTCATCCTCTCTCACCCAGGCTCAGGGTACTGGCAGAGCAGCTGCCAACGCGTACTCAATGGCATCATCAGCCACCCCTTCCCTAGACCCACCATGTCCTCCTGAGGAGTCCCCCGAACTGTTTGAGCACAGTGTTGGGTACATGCTCCAGGAGGATGCCCAACGATTCAAAGGCTCGGATGATGATACCCAGCTTGAGGAAGTCAGTAGTGTGCGCGCAGAGAGAGGGGATGCTGAAGGACAGCAATCTGGCAGTAGTGTTCCACCAGCTGCAGCTTACTGCCAGGTTTGCTCTAGTGGTGAAGAGGGAGGGGATGATGAGGTCACTGACTCCACGTGAGTGCCTGAAGGGAGAGAGGAGGAGGAGGAGGAGGATGCAGCGTCACATGTCCAACGAGGCAGGATGCCCCCTGGAGGCCAGCTAGAGGCCAGCACAGCAACTGTACCACACCGCAGAGCTCCGCCTGTGCAGGGCGCTGCCTCTGCACGTTATCACAAAAGTTCTTTGGTGTGGGCCTTTTTTGAGACGAGTGCATCAGATCGCACCACTGCTATTTGCAATATTTGTCTCAAGCGTATCTCGCGTGGCCAAAACATCAGCCGCTTGGGCACCACAAGCATGAGCAGACATATGTCGACCTGCCATGCAGCTCGTTGGCAAGCACACATAAAAGACCCACACCAAAGAACAAAGCGGACCTCTCCTTGCTCCTCATCAGCTGGGATCTCCATCCCCACTATATCTTCAGTCCTCTCTGAAAGCTGCTCTGAGAGGACTGAAGGTGTAGAATTAGGTGTGTCACAACCAAGTACTTGCAGTACACCGACGTCCGATTGTAGCAGGCAAATTTCCCTGCCCCAGCTGCTGGACCGTCGAAAGAAGTATACTCCCAGCCATCCACATGCCCAGCGGTTGAATGCTAGCTTGGCTAAATTGCTAGCACTTCAACTGCTGCCTTTTCAGTTGATAGACTCGGCCCCCTTCCGTGAGTTTGTTCAATGTGCGGTTCCTCAGTGGCAGGTTCCCAAACGCCACTTTTTCTCACGGAAGGCGATTCCGTCTCTCTACTGGCATGTGGAAGGCAATGTCCATGCCTCGCTGGACAGGGCGGTCAGCGGTAAGGTGCATATTACCGCTGACTCATGGTCCAGCAGGCATGGACAGGGACGTTATCTTTCTTTCACGGCCCATTGGGTCACTCTATTGGTAGCTGGGAGGGATGCAGGACAAGGTGCAGTAGTGTTGGAGGTTGTTCCGCCACCACGCCTCCAAAATGCTACTACTGGTTGTGACACACCTCTCTCCTCCACCCCCTCCTCTTCTTCTTCCTCCATGTCCTCTTCGAGTGCTCTGTCCTCGGAACCAGCGGTGCTCCGTAGGCGTACAAGGGGCTACGCGAGTACGCAGGCAAAAAGATGCCATGCCGTGCTTGCGCTGGTGTGTTTGGGGGACAGGAGCCACACTGGGCCAGAGGTTCTGGCAGCTCTGCAGGGGCAGGCCGAGAGGTGGTTGACGCCACGCCAGCTTAAGCCAGGAATGGTCGTTTCTGATAATGGCACCAACCTCCTCTCCGCCCTGCGACAGGGGCAGCTCACCCATGTGCCCTGTATGGCTCACGTCCTCAACCTGGTGGTGCAGCGGTTCTTGGGCAGGTTCCCAGGCTTACAGGATGTCCTGAGGCAGGCCAGGAAAGTCTGTGTGCATTTCCGCCGATCTTATAATGCCAGTGCTCGGCTGACTGAGCTGCAAAAGGAGCTGAACCTGCCCAAGAACCGCCTAATATGTGACATGCCCACCAGGTGGAACTCAACGTTGGCCATGCTGCAGCGACTGCACACGCAGCAGAGGGCCATCAATGAGTACCTTTGCGACTACGGCACCAGGACAGGGTCAGGGGAGCTTGGCTTTTTTTCCCCACGCCAGTGGAGCATGATCAGGGATGCATGCACTGTCCTCTCACCATTTGAGGAGGCCACGAGGATGGTGAGCAGTGACAGTGCATGCATCAGTGACACTGTACCTCTTGTCCACCTGTTGGAGCATACGCTGCGTGGGATAATGGACAGGGCACTTGAGGCAGAACAGAGGCAGGAAGAGGAGGACTTCCTTGTCTCTCAAGGCCCCCTTTATCCAGACAATGTTCCTTCTGTCCCACCCATCACACAGGAAGAGGAGGAGGAGGAGGAGGAGGAGGAGGATTGTGTGAGCATGGAGGTGGAGCCTGGCACTCAGCATCAGCAGCAGCAGTCTTTTAGGGATGATGTACAGTCCCAACAAACCAGTGGACTTGTACGTGGCTGGGAGGAGGTGGCTGGCGATCATGTCATCCTCAGTGACCCAGAAGACTCCGGACCGAATGCCTCAGCTAACCTACGCTGCATGGCCTCCCTGATCCTGCAAAGCCTGCGGAAGGATCCTCGTGTTCTTCGGATCAAGGAGAGTGACCATTACTGGCTGGCCACTCTCCTTGATCCACGGTACAAGGGTAAGGTTGCGGACCTTATCTTGCCGTCGCAGAGGGAGCAGAGGATGAGACATCTCAGGGAGGCCTTGCAGAAAGGTCTGTGCAACGCGTTCCCAGAAACTGGGAGGTTACAAACTCCTGGTCCTGGACGACGAGTTGCTGAGGCTTCGGTCAGTAGCAGAAGGAGCGGTGGGGAAGGTGGACGTCTGACCGATGCGTTCAGACAATTTTTTAGTCCGCAGCCCCAAGGTATGATCGGTTCCAGCAACCATCGCCAGCGTCTGATATACATGGTGCAGGAATACCTAGGGGCAAGGTCAGACTTGGACACCTTTCCCACCGAAAATCCTCTGGCTTACTGGGTCCTGAGGATGGATCACTGGCCAGAGCTTGCACAGTATGCAATTGAGCTACTGGCCTGTCCTGCATCCAGCGTTCTTTCCGAACGCACATTCAGTGCTGCTGGAGGATTTGTCACCGATCATAGGGTGCGCCTGTCCACCGACTCGGTTGATCGACTGACCTTCATAAAAATGAATCAGTCTTGGATCACCACCAGCTACCAGACACCTGAAGCGGATATAACGGAATAATTTATAATGTCACATCCCTTCAAGACTGCCTATGCTGATGCTGAGTGACTGTCCTGTTATGTTCACTGACTATCCTCTTCCTCCTCCTCAATGATCCATGCCACCACACCAGTGCCTAAGGCACAATTTTTCAGCCCCTGTATAACAGGGGCGTGTAATTACAATTTTTTAAAAAGATGCTTCGCAACAGGTGTGACTGCTGTGCTCAGAGTACAGTATCTGTGAGGGGTTGCAGTGTTGTGGCACCAGCACCAGTGCCTAAGGCACAATTTTTCAGCCCCTGTTGGGGCGTGTAATTACAATTTTTAGGCAATGCTTTGCAACAGGTCTCATTGCTGTGCTCAGAGTACAGTATCTGTGAGGGGTTGCAGTGTTGTGGCACCAGCACCAGTGCCTAAGGCACAATTTTTCAGCCCCTGTATAACAGGGGCGTGTAATTACAATTTTTTAAAAAGATGCTTCGCAACAGGTGTGACTGCTGTGCTCAGAGTACAGTATCTGTGAGGGGTTGCAGTGTTGTGGCACCAGCACCAGTGCCTAAGGCACAATTTTTCAGCCCCTGTTGGGGCGTGTAATTACAATTTTTAGGCAATGCTTTGCAACAGGTCTCATTGCTGTGCTCAGAGTACAGTATCTGTGAGGGGTTGCAGTGTTGTGTCACCAGCACCAGTGCCTAAGGCACAATTTTTCAGCCCCTGTATAACAGGGGCGTGTAATTACAATTTTTTAAAAAGATGCTTCGCAACAGGTGTGACTGCTGTGCTCCAAGTACAGTATCTGTGAGGGGTTGCAGTGTTGTGGCACCAGCACCAATGCCTAAGGCACAATTTTTCAGCCCCTGTTTAACAGGGGCGTGTAATTACAAATCTTGATCTAATAGTTCACAGCAGGGCCCATTCCTGCGCCCACCAAGAGTAACTATGAGGGCCTACAGTCTTGTGGCAACACCGTCCACCACCACCACCACCACCAAAGGCCCAATTTTTCTGCCCGGTTCAACAGGTGCATGCAAGTACAAATCTTGATCTATTAACTCACAGCAGGGCCCATTCCTGTGCCCACCAGTCTTGTGGCTACACCAACATCTAATAGGGCAAATTTCTGCAGAGTATATACGGCAGGCCCCTACTTTCAAACATCCAACTTACAAACGACTCCTACTTGCAAACGGCAAGAGAAAACAGGAAGTGAGAGGAAATCTACCCCTAGGAAGGAAAATTCTATCCTGTTAGATTTAATTTGGGAAAAAGGTATCTCCTCTCTACTGATGCTTTATCACCAATCCTTGTTTCAATTAAAACCCCACTTTTCCAAAAACATTTGTCATTGGGACGGAAAGTGAGGTGACATGTTCTGAACAGATGTGCAAAGACAGCAAATGTTACAGGGGTGATAACCCCTCCCTATGTTCTCCAAAAAGCTTAAAAATTGATTTTTTTGGGATGTAGCTACACTTCATAATGTACCTGTTCAGATTCTACTTAAGAACAAACCTACAGTCCATGTCTTGTTTGCACCACCTATATACTGCTGTTCAGAGTATATAGGGTTGTAGGTATAGGGTTTTATTTTGGGTGCGGGGTCCCCCTTAGTATCCATACAAGACCCAAAGGGGCTGGGGTGGGGGGGGGGGGTGATGGGGTAGCCATGCCATTTTTCTCAAGGATTTTCAGCCATATGGCGGCCAGGACAAGACATGACATTAAAGCCGCAAGTGGTTTTAAATGGCTTCTTTTTTTCCTTTACAAATGTCATTTTGTGCAAGGACAGTTCTAAACACGGGAAACACATGCCACTTCACAGGCATACTTTAGACACCCCCCAGGTACCATATTTAAAGGAAAATTTCACTTTTTTTTTTTTTCACTTTATGCATCATTAAAATGACTGCTCCCGAAAAAACTTTAGTTTTTAAAATTTCTTTTTGCATTGATATATGTCCCCTGGGGCAGGACCCGGGTCCCCAAACCTGTTTTATAACATTAACATGCATATTGGCCGTTGTAATTAGCAATTTTGATTTCGAACGTTCGCGTCCATTATAACGAATAGGGTTCGAAAATTCGCGCGAACTTTCGGTCCGTTCGAAGGTTCTGGTGCGAACCGAACCCGGGGGTGTTCGGCTCATCCCTAATTACAATGTAAAAATAGAAATAATGCACTTCAATCATCCTGACACCGTAACAACCATGGTGCCGGGATGATTGAAGCGCCAACAGGTGTTTTGGAGTATCCTTATCTGCCAATTTTGTTACACATTACTATTGTGGTGTAGGATCTGGCTTCTTTCTTTCTATTTCTTTCTCTCTCTTTCTCTCACCTCGGACTCTAGCCACACCCCTTTGAACCACGCCCATTTAAACCACACCCACTATCGTGCGTAAACCACGCCCATCCCAAAAGAGTCCCCCCTTACATCAGACATACCCAGCGGAGTCCCCCCTTACATCAGACATACCCAGCGGAGTCCCTTCTTACATCAGACATACCCAGCGGAGTCCCCCCTTACATCAGACATACCCAGCGGAGTCCCCCCTTACATCAGGCATACCCAGCGGAGTCCCCCCTTACATCAGACATACCCAGCAGAGTCCCCCCTTACATCAGACATACCCAGCGGAGTCCCCCTATAATTATATATCTATATCTATATATACATAGTTACATAGTTAGTCAGGTTGAAAAAAGACACAAGTCCATCCAGTTCAACCGTAAAAAAATAAAATAAAAAATAAATAAAATAAACATATATAGTACAATCCCATATACCCAATTCTATACCCACAGATGATCCAGAGGAAGGCGAAAAACCCCAGCAGAGCATGATCCAATTTGCTACAGCAGGGGAAAAAATTCCTTCCTGATCCCCCGAGAGGCAATCGGATATTCCCTGGATCAACTTTACCTATAAATGTCAGTACCCAGTTATATTATGTACATTTAAGAAAGAATCCAGGCCCTTCTTAAAGCAATCTACTGAGCTGGCCAGAACCACCTCTATATCTATCTTATTATGTAGACATATCTGCAGAGAAACACATGATTTAGTTTACAATTAGGATATTTTTAAACCTCTTATATTTAGCAGAAGAATTCTGTGTTTCTAGAAGAATATTGCTTGTACATACTAGAGATAGGAGGAGATGTTTACATAAATAGTGGGCGGCAACTGGAGAAGAAAGGAAACTTGAAAGTGAAAGCAATTTTAGAAAGTGAAAGCAATTTTAGACTGCTTGAGAAGCACTGAGCTTGTGCGAGATTTGCAAGCCTGGAATCCAGGAAGACATACAGTCTGGCTTCAGGTAACCACACCAAAGATGGCCACAGTCTATTTCTAATTTATAATCTAAATGCTGTAATAACCTAACTAAATGGACCTTAGTTTACAGACTAACTTTACTAGAATACATTAATGTTGTGTATTCTAGGGGTATTTTTATTTAAAAAGTGTAATTTAGGCCAGAACACCACTTTAATTCACAACAGGATACAGCAAGGTTACAAGAAGGCCTCAATAAAATAGAGAAGTGGGCATCTATGTGGCAGATGGGGTTTAATATAGAAAAATGTAAAGTAATGTTTAGTAATGGGAGCTAAAAATCTGTTTACAAGTTACACACTAGGTGGAGAAACTCTAGGGGACCTGAGGATAAAAAAGGATCTGGGGGTCCTTGTAGATTACAGACTGAGCAATAGCATGCAATGCCAAGTTGTGACAAGCAAAGCCAGCAGACTAATCGCATGCAATAAAAAGGGTATTTACTGAAGAGATAAAAATATAATTTTACCATTTTACAACACTCAGACATGTACTATAAAACCTCTCATTTGCCCAAAGTGATAACCTGGAGTGTACCATCATCAAAGCAGTGGGTTCCAGCCGAACAGGAAAGTACTTCCATTCCTCTCTTTATTCTGGCCTGGGTTCCCAGAGCCGCATGGAAGAATCTTAAAACACATCCGACAATTGGGCCAACCCTGAATGTTGTTCACGGCACATTTAGGTCAACTAAGACATTTCCTGATCCCTCACCTCTTCTTCCTGTAATAGGGCACCCGGATTTCACAGTTAGCACTGACAGTAAACAACTAAGACGACTTCTGGGGGCAGACAAGGGCAGAATGCAACATTTCATACTAAATTGAGATTGGATGGACCTTACAGAGATACAAAAGCTGCTCTCACCTCCGCTGAACCCTCTAGCAGCATTTCAAGTTAGACACTTTCTGAGATCTTTATTACCTGCTGAAAACTACGTGAGGCCATTATGTCCTTTTGAGTCTATGTGTTGCAATACCTTACCTACTCAACATTTGCTATTAGCATAGACAGGGAGGGGCAAGAGGTCATAGGCCTCTGGATTTTTTGACGGTGTCAAATATGAATGACCAATTAAAAGATCATTACAAAAATGTAAAAAATTACAAAAGAAAATTTTATTACAAAGATTAAAATACAAACATGAAACAATACATATTCAGAGAGCCTACTCAATCCTAGAAAAGTACATAATGGGCAATTGTTCTCAACATGTTTCGCTCCCGACTGAGCTTCTTCAGGAGATGGTTATATGGCAGTTTTGTAATGTACTATAAGTAGAAAGAAAACCGTCTCTTGTAGCCGATATTGTCTGCCATTTCCTTGCAGCTGGAGAAGCGGCTTTTGACTTCTCCTGTACTACGGCTTCTAAAACCTTTCAGGTATGTTTCTACCTTCCCATTACTCGGCTTCTAATCTGTGATTGTTACTTACAGCCTCTGTTATTACTCTCTCTTTGACGCGCTGTGCTTTTGCCTGTCTTAGGTGTCTATCACCCACCAGATTTGTTGTTGCTCTGCGGCTGCCTGGTTTCTTTGTTATCCGGAGGAATCACAAGATCCGGATCAGTGTATTGATTACACTTATCATAGTCTCTCCATGAGATTGATCCAATTTATGATAGCCTCTCAGGTACATTCATCAATACTATTTTCCTGTTTTTACCCATGGATCTATCTCTTTGGGGACTCATTAACTTATCCAGTCAAGATATATATTATGTTTTTCTCTCATCTGCAGGATCATGTGAGGTACCCATTACACAGGGAACTACATGGGATTGTTTGGCACTCTGTTTTCTTTCCTGTACATCTCCTCCAGCTGTACCCCTTGTTTTTAAATTCAATACCTAATTAATTCAGTTTCCCTATCTACTATCGTTTTTCTGGTAAGACTACGATCACATTTTTTCATTCATTTTTCCATTATTTTTTTGTTTTATTTGTTGCAATCTGTAACTTGCTATATATGCAATGATATGTAATTATGCCCTTTTTCTTTGATTATTTAAATTAATCAATACCTATATTCTTATGCATTTCATGTATAAAAGTTAAAAATGATATATATATATGTATCTTCCTTTGAAGGAAAAAATAATTTATAATTTTTTTTCTTTACATGAGCACTCATATTCTCTTTCTACTTTTAGTACATTACAAAACTGCACTATAACCATCTCCTGAAGAAGCTCAGTCGAAAGCGAAACATGTTGAGAACAATGGCCCATTATGTACTTTTCTAGGATTGAGTATGTGTTGTGTTACACTATGTGATTTTTCTTGCTCTGTGTCTTTAAGATCTGTCCCCTTTTTTCTAGCTGAACTCTCTCTCTCACCGTAGTTCTTTATATATCTCCTCCACTTCCTGATTCTGGTCATTACTCCTGTATATCTTCCATGCTAAACATCTTACATGTGGCTTACAACTGCAACGTTTTTCTACCTATGAATATCCATCATTAAACGGAACATTCAAAAGGATTCATCGTCTGTCGTCCTAACTGTGAGTTTATTCATTGAGTTAAACTGCCTGTATCGATGCAAGGGATAATAGCAAACCAGCTTGTGTAAGGCCTACATCAACCTGGAGATGAACTTTATCGCTTTGTAGTTGAGACAGAACAGTAGAAAAACGGAGTTTCACAGCCTAATTACAAGATTTCTGCATGTCAGTACTGAAACAGACAAGATTTACTGCCCTCATAGCAAGACAGAAGGGACAGAGCAGCACATGGCAGCCTTATAGCCTGAGACAATCTGCACAGTGTCATATTTCAGCACACAGATCCTGCCTGCTTTCACAGTCAGTCTGCTATCATGAGTGATCAAGCTTCTGCATGTGAACTCACATCTACCTCCCCACAAGTTCCTGAAGAAACTGAGTTACCCAAACGCTCAGTTAAACCCACTTGGAAAGTAATGGAGAATTATGAAGCTTCAAGGACTGAATTGTCAAATAGCTTGGAATTAGTCTGGGAGAAAATCCTTGCTGAAGCCAATACAGTGTCTGTTGAACGTGAACCACTGACACTAGAGGGCGCCATTAAACAACTTTCTGCCTCATATGAGCTTTATCAGCTTACCAGCAGCAAATTCACTAATGTCTTGCAAAACATGAATACAGAAAGTGCGATGACACAATTAAAGCGCCTCAATGCTCTCAATATTGAAAGAGACAGTTTTATCCAGCAAACCAGATTAAAGGCAGAAGCAAAAATAAAGCTGTTACAGGACACTGAATCTCACAGATCTGTTTCCACCAGACGTTCTAAAAACTCGTCAAGATCCCATAGTTCAAGATACTCAACACTCAGTGAGCGACTTATTAATGCCCGCGCTGAAGTGGAAGCCAGCAAAGTGCAGGTGGCATATGCAGAAAAAAGAGCAGAGTTGGAAGCTCAAAGGGCAGAGTTGGAAGCGCAGTCAGCACGTCAGAGAGCAGAGTTGGAAGCGCAGTCAGCACGACAAAGAGCAACAATGGAAACCTTTAATGAACAGTGTAAACATGACGCAGCTATGGCAAAGCTAAGGGTCCTACAGCAAGCTATCAGTGCAGACGAAGGTGCAAGTGAGAAAGACAGCATTAACCTAAACATAGCAGATATGGAAGACCCCCTCAAACGCACTAAAGACTATGTCCTAAGCCACTGCAGTGCACACTCCATTGTCTCCAATGCTCCCGGCTACATAGAGACTCCTTCACAGCTTCAAGTTAAAGAGGTTCCAGCAACTTCCTGCACTCAAAATCACTCCACTGCATTTCCTACCTGCCTACCTTGCCTGCCTTCATACGTCACAGAGCATCAGCGCAAGCTTCAAGCAAGTCATCAATCTCCAGTCATCGGTACAGCCTTGAATCAACGTACCATTGGAACAACTGACTTCAAGCAAGCAACTCACCTGGATGCATCTGCTGCACCATATTTCCCTGTGTCCTTTAACAACAATGTCAAAGATAACGCAATCAGCACCATACAGCCAACAGCATCTCACATAAAGGCGGAGACAACTGAGACAGAAGAGTTTGTGAGGTACATGCTTCGCAGAGAGCTCACAAAGACTGGTCTTACAAGTTTTGATGACCAACCTGAGAACTACAGAAGTTGGAAATGTGCCTTCAGAACTACAATCAGCAATATTGGCATTACAGCTGATCAAGAATTGAATCTGCTGATCAAATGGCTTGGTCCTCTATCTGCTGCACGTGTTAAGCCATTAAGATCGGTTTTCATGGACAATCCTACTGCAGGCCTCACAGCTGCATGGGAGCGACTAGAGCAAAGTTATGGCAGTCCAGAAGCTATAGAAAATGCTTTGTTCATGCGTCTGGAAACTTTCCCAAAGATATCCGGTAAGGACAACAAGGAGTTCCAGAGACTGAGTGACCTTCTCCTTGAGCTTCAGCTAGCCAAGACAGACCCAAAACTACCTGGACTCAGTTACCTTGACACTCCAAGAGGGGTAAACCCAATTGTCTCCAAGCTCCCGTATGGTTTGCAAGAGAAATGGACTGCACTAGGGTCATCATACAAAAGAGAGAACAAGGTTTCCTTCCCTCCATTCTCTTTCTTATGTGAATTCATCAGGGAAATTGCAGAGACCAAGAACGATCCAAGTTTTTCCTACGGTGAGTACAGTCTCTTCTCACCCTTTCCTAAGAGTACCAGTCTTCAGGGCAACTACAGAAACCATAGAGGCCCAGTGTCCGTGAAAAAGACTGACATCCTTCCCACTCCTACCACAGTTCTGGCCACGAACAAACAGAGTAGGAAGATTGAAAACCCTAGCAGAGTGTGTCCCATACACAAGAAGCCACACCCCCTCAATAAATGTATCGGCTTTAGGAAAAAGCCTCTGGAAGAGCGCAAGGAGCTTTTAAAGACATTTAGGGTATGTTTCAGGTGCTGTGCTTCTACAGAACATTTTGCAAGGGACTGTAATGTGTCCATCAAGTGCATAGAGTGTGGCTCTGAAGAACATGTGCAAGCCCTCCATCCTCTTGAGCCCAGCTCTGCACAACCTGCCAACACTCCTCCCAGGTTAACGCATGGCGGGGAGAATACAGACCAAGTGCCTAATTCTACCATCATTTCTTCATCCTGCACTGAAGTTTGTGGAGAAGACCGCTGTGGTAAGTCCTGTGCTAAGATATGCTTGGTGAACATATACCACAAGGATCAACCAGAAAAGTCTCTAAAGGCATATGCTCTCTTAGACGATTAGAGCAATCGATCACTTGCAAAATCGGAATTGTTCAATCTATTTGAAATAAAAGGCGAAGCTCATCCTTACACCTTGGGTACCTGTAGTGGAACTATAGAGGTTTCTGGAAGAAGGGCTCATGGACTCATGGTATCTTCTCTCAAAGGTAACTTGCAATTACCCTTACCTACACTTGTTGAGTGCAATCAGATACCTGCCAACAGGGAAGAAATCCCTACTCCAGCTGCTGCTTTCCATCACCCTCACCTCAAGGTAATAGCAAATGAGATACCGCCGCTTGACAAAGATGCTCAGATCCTTCTTCTGTTAGGAAGAGACATACTAAGAGTTCACAAGGTACACAGACAAGTCAGTGGACCCCCAGATGTCCCATTTGCCCAGCGCACGGATCTAGGATGGGTCATCATAGGCAATGTCTGCATAGGCAAAATGAAAAGACCTACCAACATTTTGTCATTCAAGACAAATGTTCTGCCAAATGGCCGAAACACTTACTTTGAGCCATGCCCACATCACTACTGGGTGAAAGAGAAGATAGCCAGCCACGAATGGCAACATGGTATCTCAGGTGACACAAGCCCTTTCTCCTGCCATGATGGCGACTACGGGTCTACAGTGTTTAATGCAACCAGTGAAGATGACATACTGGCTAGTTCAATGGAAGACAAAGAATTCATCAAGGTAATGGACAATGAGTTCTTTCAAGATGACTCCAATAACTGGGTAGCACCCCTACCCTTTCGTCTCCCAAGAGAGAGATTGCCCAACAACTTACAGCAGGCCATCAGTAGATTCTCCTCCTTAAAGCGAAACTTAAGCAGGAAACCAGAGATGCAAAAGCACTTTGTGGACTTTATGCAAAATGTGTTTGACAGAGATCATGCAGAGCCTGCTCCCCCACTAAAGGAGGGAGAAGAATGCTGGTACCTTCCATCCTTTGGCGTGTATCACCCACGCAAACCAGACCAAATCAGAGTTGTCTTTGATTCCAGTGCTCAGCACGAAGGTGTTTCTCTTAACAACATGCTCCTTACGGGACCCAACTTGAACAACAGTCTAATAGGAGTCTTGATTCGTTTCAGACAAGAGCCTGTAGCAGTAATGGCCGACATTCAACAGATGTTTCACTGCTTCATCGTCAGAGAAGACAACAGAAACTACCTCAGGTTTCTATGGCACAAGGACAATGACCTCAACAAGGAAGTTATAGATTATCGCATGAAGGTACATGTCTTCGGTAACAGTCCTTCCCCAGCAGTGGCAACTTATGGGCTAAGGAGAACAGCTCAAACTGGAGAAGATGAATATGGATCTGATGCCCGTCAATTTGTTGAAAGAAACTTCTACGTTGACGACGCACTTAAGTCCTTTCCAACTGCTAAAGAAGCAATTGATCTTCTCACCAGAACAAAGGAGATGCTGTCTGTAGCAAACCTTAGACTGCACAAGATTATATCCAACAGCCAGGAACTTATGAATGCCTTTCACTCTGAGGACTATGCCACTAGTCTAAAAAACCTTGACTTAGGTACAGATGTGCCTCCTGTACAGCGAAGTCTGGGTTTGTTGTGGAACATCAAGCAAGACAAATTCACCTTCCAAGTGTCAACTTGTGACAAACCCTTCACTAAGAGAGGAGTCCTGTCCGTGGTGAATAGCATCTATGACCCACTGGGTTTCCTTGCTCCAGTTACCATTCAAGGTAAGATTTTACTAAGACAGTTGTCTACTGAGAACATAGACTGGGATACTCCCTTGCCTAGTGAGAATCAACACAAGTGGGAAAGGTGGAGATATTCTTTGAAGTCACTAGAAAAACTTCAGATTCCCCGTTGCTATGTTCCAGGATCCACTTCAACTGCTAACCGGAGAGAGATTCATATTTTCTCTGATGCATCAGTTGAAGCTATTGCTGCAGTAGCCTATTTGAAGACCTCTGAACTGAATGGAGAATCACACTGTAGTTTTGTCCTAGGCAAGGCAAAACTCATACCCAAGCCTGCACATACCATACCAAGACTTGATCTTTGTGCAGCCGTGCTAGCAGTAGAAATTGCCGAGGTCATACGAAGTGAAATGGACACTAGAATTGATTCTTTCACCTTCTATACAGACAGTAAGGTAGTACTTGGTTACATAAACAACCAAACAAAACAATTTTATGTGTACGTCAGCAACAGGGTTGAACGTATCAAGAGATTCTCTCTACCAAGTCAATGGCATCACGTTCCCACTGAACTCAACCCAGCTGACTGTGGGACCAGAGCCGTGTCACCTGCCGCTCTTCAGGACAGCTTATGGCTGTCACCTCCAAGGTTTCTGCGTGAGGACTCTTACTTACTCCCTATTGACACCACCTATGGGCTAGTAAACCCTGAAGATGATAAGAAAATAAGAACTGTGAACACCTCACTCCACACTTCTGTAAGTACAAAACAGAAGCTGCGGTCACACCATTACAGGCATCAATGGAAGCAGGTGCAGCATCTAGCCAATGTGTTCTGGCATCGCTGGAAGAAAAAGTATCTTCATCACCTTCAAGGTCGTAACAAATGGCAAGCATCTAAGCTGAATCTTAAGGTTGGAGACCTCATCCTTCTAAAAGACAAGGAAGTTTGTCGGAATGAGTGGCCTATGGGTCTTATTACTAAAGTTATGCCCAGCGACGATAACAAAGTCCGGAAGGTAGAAGTCAAGGTAACCAAGGGAGGATCGACACGAAACTTTAGTCGACCAATTACAGAGTTAATACTCCTTTTGCCAGGTGAGTGCAAGGACTAGCCATGCTGTTGGCACGGCGGGGAGTACATTGCTGCTATCTACAGGTTCTACTCAGAACTTTGGAATTATTTGAAGACATCATACTGTGACTTTATGTTCTTCATCCTGTTGAACTTACGTTTATTATTTGCTTGCATGTTTTTCATTACAGGTTCCAGGACATTCGTCAGTATTGGACTTTTTTAAAATATATATTTTAGTTTAAGGTTATGAAATCTAAAGATTTCAGACGGGGAGTGTTGTGTTACACTATGTGATTTTTCTTGCTCTGTGTCTTTAAGATCTGTCCCCTTTTTTCTAGCTGAACTCTCTCTCTCACCGTAGTTCTTTATATATCTCCTCCACTTCCTGATTCTGGTTATTACTCCTGTATATCTTCCATGCTAAACATCTTACATGTGGCTTACAACTGCAACGTTTTTCTACCTATGAATATCCATCATTAAACGGAACATTCGAAAGGATTCATCGTCTGTCGTCCTAACTGTGAGTTTATTCATTGAGTTAAACTGCCTGTATCGATGCAAGGGATAATAGCAAACCAGCTTGTGTAAGGCCTACATCAACCTGGAGATGAACTTTATCGCTTTGTAGTTGAGACAGAACAGTAGGCTCTCTGAATATGTATTGTCTCATGTTTGTATTTTAATCTTTGTAATAAAATTTATTTTGTAATTTTTTACATTTTTGTAATGATCTTTTAATTGGTCATTCATATTTGACACCGTCAAAAAATCCAGAGGCCTGTGACCTCTTGCCCCTCCCTGTCTATTCAAAATTATTTGGGATGTGGTGTCTGTATCCATATATGCTCATCTATACCTCTATACCATTTGCTATTAGCAGTTTACAGATTGCTCACCGGACCCATAAAAGACTTTGTAGCATTCACTGGCTCAACTCTTTATCAGGACAAACTGCACTCGGACGTTTAACATTTTACCAAACAAAATGTATGCCAAGAAACCAGGCAACATGATGGCCCCAATAAAAGGGTGACATAGGTTGAACTGTGCTTTGGAACCCTACCCGGGGAGGCAGCCCATTATGTGCGGCTGGTCAGGGGAGCCTCTTTTTCCCCATTTTTTTTTCTCTTTCTTTTTCTTTTCTCTTTTTTTTCTTCCTTTAAAGATAGGCTAAGATGAAAAAAAATTGTTAATAAATGTATTTAAAATAAGCATGTAGGAAAGGGGGGGGCAAAGGGGGAGGAATCAGGAAGGAATGTTCCTGCTCTTCATCTCTCAGCTCCCCACTCTCCTGAGCTACTTATATCTTTGGATTAACCATGTTAGCATGTTGTTCCAATATTACTATTATACATTTTATTATATTTTTACTGTTAAGACAAAATGATTACATTTTTATTGCTCATGCCCTTAATGTTTTGTTAAGGTTTTTTTTTTTTTTTTTGCAACATCTTGTGTATGCCATCTAGTATTGGCCACAAATCCTCAGGAAGGATATACAGTAGAGTCCAGAGAAGGGCAACAAAGCTAATAAAGGGGCTGGTGGACCTCAGTTATGAGGAACAGTTATAAACTCAAAACTTTTTCTCCATGGAGAAAGCTAGTTAAGAGGGGATATGATAACAATATACAAATCTTTGAATAGTGACTTTAGCATAAGGAGGAAATTGTTGAATCTTAGGTCTCTAAAGAAGACACAGGGCCACACAATGAAGTTGGACTAGAAGCGCTTTCATCTTAAACTGCTTAAGGGATTCTTTACTGTTAAGTAAAGGGCAGTAAGGATGTGGAACCCCCTTCCACAGTTGGTGGTTTCATCAGGGAGTGTAGATACATTTAAAAGAAAAAACTTTTAGATGTGTTTATTAGTGAACACAATGTACAGGGATATGGAAAATTGTAGTGACATACACACACACACACACACACACTGAAGGTTGAACTGGATGTACAACCATACCAAGTATGTAAACTCTCTCAAAGTTATGCATTAATAGAGAGATAATTCAGTACAAGATTCTACATCTTATTTTTCTTTTACTAAGTCAACTCATTAAAGGATTTCGAGTACTCAACATGTCTTAATGCAATGAACAAAAAAGGAGAAACATAGGTCAATGGGACTTTAGATGAGGCAAATCACAAAAGTCAATAGTACACATAGTAGTAAATTTATTGCATATTAACAAATTTCATAGTAACAATTTACAGACATGATAAAAGAAAAATGTATAATTAAAATGATATTTCATTGAGCTGATCTAAAATAGATGATAACCGTAAACACTATCATTTCATAAAAATGAATATTAGCATTCGTATACTTAATATTTAATGAAAACACATGATTGAGATGAATGAAAATGCACGATAGCAAATTGCACAGTGATCCAACCATTTATAGGCATCCTATGACTCTACACGTTTCATGGATCCATGTCCACTTCCTCAGGAGTATATGCAAAAAATGAAATCTAAAGGAATGACAAAAAAGGGGGGACCAAAATAGTATCGTTTACAAATTGGGTGTAACCTAGAGGCTAGAGGAAAAATGTATATATGGGCAAATCGCCCCTATACTTACATGTCAGCTAAAAGGAAGGGGGAGGGAAAGGGAAAAAAAGCCTTGCAGCCCTGTAGGTGGAGGGTTCCAGGGAAAGTCAATCTCCATTGTATGGATCTTGACATGTAAGACTCTGTGAGATTACTACTGCACAACTTTTGTTTTGAACTGCATTCACTCCTGTGACTACCTGGGTCAGTTCAAATTATTATTTTCTTTGTTTCCACTTTCATCTAGTAGCTACATCACACTCTTTGCTTTCTTCATTTATATGTCACTAAATAGGGATTTGAGAATCCACAGTATATAGTTATATATTTAACTTTCTTTATAGATTACCATCACGTATCAATTTAAACTACGGATTCACCCTGTTATGGATAACTGGTTTGCCCTCTGCTTGTTCTCGGGGGTCCGTTAGGGTCCTGTCACCACAGTCCCCGGGATAGACTTTATCCCTCCACCTACAGGGCTGCAAGACTTTTTTCCATTTCCCTCCCTCTTCCTTTGAGCTGACATGTAAGTATAAGGGCGATTTGCTCATATATATTCTTTTTCCTCTAGCCTTTGGGTTACACCCATTTTGTATACAATACTATTTGGGTCCCCCTTTTTTTGTCATCTCTTTAGATTTAATTTTTTGCATCTACTCCTGAGGAAGTAGACATGAAACATGTAGAGTCATAGGGGGTGATTTACTAAAGACCTGCGCCTGTGGTGCAGTGGAGAAATTGAAGCAATTGCACAAAAAACGGGACTCAAAACATTTATCAAAAATGATGGTGCACTTATATGCACCATACCATATTTACATAGGAAGCGCTGTTGCGCACTTGCGCAATCTTTCGCGCCTACCATTAGCAAGCGCAGCCAATGTAATCTTCAACATTTTTGTCTAAATACTGTAGATAACTTTACTACTTTACCATCTTCTGTTACCAGGCTAAAAAGTATGTATATAATATTGTTTAAATGCACAAATTCTGTCCAGAACATGTAGATCTGTCTTACAACTAATCAAGCCTTTTTACACCCTTCTTTCAGCTTACTCAACTGCACATGTGCATTGACAAAGCACACCATTTTATGCTCGCCTGACAGGGTGCACACGCTTTAGCTTGTTAAATATGTGTGTTGCACACGGGCGCATCTGCGTTCTCCAGAGTGCACAACTGCTTATACATTGAGCTTGTGCTCATTGTAATGCTGATCGCATAGTGTATGGGGAAAGAATTGTCCAGAATGCACAATACACAGACATGTGTTGAGAAGATGTTTTCATGGAAGTTTTGGTTCCACCAATGATTATAGACTATCACCATAAAATGCACAATTTACAAGTCCAGTAAACATCTGCACAGTTGTTGATAGGAGGAAGATCTCTAGAATGAATATTGAGTTGTTTCAAAAAGAAGTGAATGAAAGGTGTTAGAGAAATTAGAAATTATACTTTAAATGTCAACTATGAATATGCATATTAATATGACTATATCTTCTAAAGTTAAAATGTTTGCTTTATATAACTCTATTAATACTTAAATATGCTGAATAAGCTCTAATAGCCCTAATTACTGGAATAAGTCATATGACCATATTCTATTGTGCAAAGATGTGCTGACTCTTACATCTGCCAAACTTGGGCTGCGAACCATGGAATAATTTATGTGTCCATTGTATGAAATTTCCTGTCATAAGGTGTTGGCTGAAAAAGGATATTCTCATCTTCCTGCTAAAACGTCAGAATAAAAGTTGAAATTATACACGTGATCAGGACGTTACGAACAGGAAGGGGGAAGGTTTAAGGGTGATAAAAGCAGCATGTAAACTTATGACAGGCAGAAATGGATCTCTGAAGCAGAAAATATACATTTAACCATTTCTCTTGCATATGCAATAAATTATCTTGACTTGTAACGAGAGTTGGTCCAAAATTACTTGACATTTTGGTCCTTCGAGCCGGAAGTCCAAATTCCTGGAAAGCACTAGCCAACAACCCAGTGAACCGATGTCCGTACGGCAAAAAACTGTAAGTCCTTCGTCTTAAATTTGACGTTAACAGAGGCCGGCTCACTGAACTAGTGCCTCCCGGGCAGCGACTTACCGGATCAGCACAAGAGACCGCTCTCGGGGCAAGGTAAGATATTTTCATTTATTATATTATACTTTTAGGCCTAAATGTGATTAGGGATTTAATGAATTAAGGGATTTTGTTACATACATCTAATATAGAGATTAATTGAATGTTTATCTGTTGTGTATATGTTTTGCTTTATCCGAGTTGAGGGAATATAAGTAGATACGTCCGTAGTTTAAATCCCTTTGATATAGGAGTATGGTCCCATTCCAATACCCGGGTGCAGATAAAGGAAATTTGTCGACAAAGGACCTAGGTCCTGACAGCCTTGTAAACTGCAGGAATTCCCGTGGGGGACACATAAATATTCCTACATCAAAAACATGAACCCCTGTTGATACAAAGGTATGGCCTGATAGATTTCCAGGTAACAAATAGAGGTAATTTGACGAGCCCTTGCGCTCAGCCAGCCTCGTATGTTGTGTAAAAAACCTGTACAGGCATTTATAAATACCGTTGAATCAACAAATATTAATGTTTTGATAAAGTGTGGGAACAACAGTCGAGAGAAATGAAGTCTCTTTTGTAATTCTGTTCATGCTCCCTACAGTTTACTGAAATATTAATGTTTTGATCAGGGGGGGTTGACCAGTCAGGTGAATTTACGTTCGCCTTGTAATTCTGTTCATGCTCCCTACAGTTTACTGAAATATTAATGTTTTGATCAGGGGGGGTTGACCAGTCAGGTGAATTTACGTTCGCCTTGTAATTCTGTTCATTCTCCCTATAAATGAAAAAAAAAAACATTAAGTAAGAAGACAAGACACCAGTATTATAGCAGCACACAAGATCAATAATCTAGAAGTGATATGTCACGACTAGAAAGTTTGTGAGTAGCTGCAGAAGTGATAAGATACTGTGTGCAGGTATTGTGTCAGTGTGAGAAGACCTTACAAAAAAACTCTGTGTGCACGTTAAAATGAGTATGATCCATGGAAAGTCTGATGGTTTGAATGATGATGCAAAGTATATGTGTAGTCTAGACAAAGAGAATGTGAAACTCCTTAAGACATGGAAAACAAAGTATGATTTTGATGCATTTTTAAATAAGGATTGTTGTGTAATACTGTGTTGTGTAGAAAGCTTAAAAAATAAATAAAAATTATGCCGGCATGTATGTATGTATGTGTGTATATGTGTATGCATATGTGTATGTGTATATATATGTATGTATATATGTGTATATATATATATATATATATATATATATATAAAAAAAAAAGAAAAGAAAAATAAGGAAACAGAATAAATTAGGTCTTCCCCAGGCAAAGAAATGGCTTGAGGAGGCTAACTGTAGGTTAAAATCATAAAAAAAATCATAAAAAGACTATGTTTTTAGACAAAGAGGAGGACAATAATATGACCGTCCTCCGAAGTTTAGTGCAGCAAGTATTGACTGAACAAAATGCGACAAACCTAATGCACCCGACAGCCCCTACACACCCTTTAGAGGACTCTCCAATCCCACCGACAGACGCTGCTCCCCCTCTGACTTCACCACCCGCTCCCAATTCCCTATTGCAGACCTGCAGTCCCCACCACCAGATGGGACAGAGGTATGCAACAAGTTACCCCGCTAACCCTCCTTACAGCAATCCCAAGGTCCACATAGCTCAATTCAGGGATGGTATCATGGGAATGGTTGCTAGCTATCATCACAATGTGAGGGAAATAGAGCAGGTCACCAGACAGGTACTGGGACCTGACTGGCATCATGTAGTGGGAGATTGGAGTGGATTAAACAACCAGGGAAGGGTGTTGCCTCAGGATGATGCAGCACTCAAAAACAGAAGAAATGCTCTTATAGCAAAGATAGAGAGAGGATAGATGGATACGTCAAGCCGACTGGTCCATTATAAATCAGTGTATATGGGGAGAAGAGGAAACAGTGGATAATTTCATTGTTAGGATAAAGAAGAATTTTAATAACCACTCTGGGATAGAAATCCCAGTAGATCAAGTGAACAATAGCCCATATGAACAACAGCTAAAGAATGCAATCCTGAAGGGGCTGCTAGTCCTTATATCAAGTTTTGTTAACGAACACATGATTAACCATAGGATCTGCAGACTCTAGGAGCTAATCAAGTATGCGAGGCATGCTGAGGGGCACTTCCAACCAAAAAAGAAAGTAAAGAAAAGGATGAGGGGGGAGTGTTTCCTGTATGGTAAAAGTGTGTCTGCAGAGAGAGAAGCAGAAGGATGGGAAAGAATCTGATATTTTGGATGTGTGTAATGTTGAAACTTGTTTGCATGCTGAAGCCAAGCCAGAAATAACCTGGGTTGCAAAGAGTAGTTGGGTAACATTTCTCTGTGACACTGGGGCTTGTAGGACCCTGATACACCCGCTGGATATGCCACCAGGGGTAAAGGGAAAAGGTTTAGTATATGTAAAATCTGCAAATGGGTTGATGCACCAGGAGGCCGTGTCTGAAGGACTTACTGTGGAAAATCCACAGACAGGTAAAAAGGCTCAGTGTAAAATTGTAATGTCAACTAAATGTCCTGTTAATTCGTTGGGTAGAGACATGTTGCATGCTCTTGATATTTCTGTCGTACCAGTGGAGGGGGGCTTCAAAGCCCATCGGCTGTGTGAAAAACAAATCACAGCTGTGGATAATGAGCCCTGATACTGGTACAGCTTGGATTTACAAACTGAGGGATTAAAGATGCCCAAAACCCTGACAGAAATAATTGAAGAGCCTGTGAGGAAAGGTACAAGGTCCAGACGAACCACTATTGCACTATCTACTACAAAAGGACCACTGGGCCTGATAGGTCCTATGAGAAACAGTTAATGAGTTGCACTAACACTGAAGTGCTCTTAAGATACCTGTACTGTGATAAGGAAGGAAATAACATGGCTACTTGTCTCCTACCACAGCCTATTCTGCAAATATACAGGCAGGATACTGTACCTCATGTTTCGGTCACGCGGAACTCCGAGGTATCATGGCATGAGCTAGGAGAACTTATCACAGACTGGGTCAAATTAACAGATGAGGAACTGAAATCCAGAGGGAATCAGAGGTACAGATTAGCGTGGTTTGTTGAATGTACAACCAGAACTTGCGTGATTGAAGTTTTGACAAAAGACAGTGACTGACACTTTTTGACCCAAGGGGAAGGGGATGCCTTAAAAGACGTCCCCGATTTCTTGTGATCAAAAGGAAAGATAGACGTAGGGCTAATTAAGACAGACAGTCAGTTCTGGTTTGCACTTATGTACAAGGGAAAACTCACAAGAAATGTTCAATGCTTTGTCTCGAGTTGTACCTCCCAGTGGGAGTCAAATTCTCTTGTATGTGGATGACATTCTGGTAGCGGCTCCTCTGGAGCGACAATGTAAAATTGACACCTTGGCTCTGATGCATTTCCTCGCAGAACAAGGTCACAAGGTTAGCAAAATAAAATACAACTTTTGAAAAACAAGGTGAAATACCAGGGTTACATTATATCTCAAAAAGGCAGACATCCAGATGAGATCCGAAAAGAGGCCATCCTTCAAGCCCCCAAACCACGTAAAAATAAAGAAATGATGTAATTTCTTGGCATGGCAAATTTTTGTACAGCATGGATAGCTAATTATGCTACAGAGGTGGTGCCTCTTTCTGATCTCATCTATGGTACACAAATGTCTGCAAAAGGTTCCATCCAGTGGAATGTGCAAGCAGAGGATGCATTTACAAAGGTGAAGCACCTCATTGTGGGTTCTACTGTGCTTAGCCTACCCAATTACAGTAGAAACCCTTTAGCAGACTGTAGATTGTAAAGAGGGGTACATGACTTCTGCTCTCACTCAGGTTTATGAGAACGAACACAAACTAGTTGCATTTTACTTAACTAATTTGCCCCACTGTGTACAAGCTGTAGTAGCAGCCTCATTGGCCATACGGTCATCTGCATTGATAGTATTGTTCCACCCCTGGTACTTAAAGGTCTCACATGTTATTTAGGTGATCTTACTATAAGACAGAATCTCCTATTTATCTCCAGTCAGGCATTTATCATGTATGACTACACTTCTGGGACAACCACACGTTACAATCAAGAAGTGTACTACATTGAATCCTGCTACACTAATGCCAACACCTGGTGATGGGGATCCACATGATTGTGCAGCTCAAATTGATGAACGGGTACTCCCTAGGAAGGATCTCACTGATGTTCCCTTTCTAGATGCTGACATTACCTTTTTTGTTGATGGGTCGTGTAGAAAAAACAATAAATCAAACGGCTTATGCTATAGTAACACATGACCAGGTCATTGAAGCTAGACCCTTTCCCAGTTCCTATTCTGCACAACAAGCTGACATTATAGCCCTGTCAAGGGCCTGCAGTCTAGGGGAAGGGAAAAATAAATAGATATTTATACTGACAGCCAATACGCTTTCTCTACACATATTTGCCCAGCAATGGAAAAAAGGGGTATGATTACGTTGCCATGGGAAACCGATCACACAGAGATCTCATTCTTGCCCTTCTAGAATATGTACAAAAACCAGCACAAGTGGCTATTTGTAAATGTGCGGCACATAGAAAGGGAACAGATCCAATTACCCTAGGGAATGCACTAGCAGACAAGACAGCAAAGGAAGCTTCTGAAGGACAGCAATGACAAACATATGCAGTTTCCCAAGTAAATGATGAGGTACAGAGAGCTATTGATGAAACATGGTTATCAGAAATGCAGAAAACATCACCGGCAGGTGAAAATCAAAGTGGTTATATACAGGGTCAACACTGGTCAATGGTATATACACATGTACAGAAGGTAAACCTAACTTATCTACATCACTATTCACGTATGCTGTGTTATTGAGTCATGGGTAGGCCCATACCTCAAAAGGAGGGATGGTACTGGGTGTACACAACATATGGGTTTACAAAACTACTCTGAAAATGTTGTCTCACATATCCGATTTGTAACAGATACCATGCACAAGGTGCCCTAAGAGCCTTAAGGGGTCATTTCCCACAACCCCCTTATCCTTTTCACACAATATGCATGGATTTTATTGAATTGAACAAATGTGAGAATAAAAAGTACTGTCTGGTTATTGTTGATATGTTTACAAAGTGGGTGGAAGCTTTTCCTATGACACACCCGGATGGGCAGTCAGTAGCCAAAGTACTAATCAAAGAGGTGATTCCACGACAAGGGATCCCCTCGGTAATTTACAGTGACAATGGCTCCCATTTTGTGAATCGAACAATACAACAGATTGGTAAATGGGACAATATCTGACCTACTAGGGAGAATCACTATTTAGGTTGTAACCCCTGGTCAGAACACCCCAGCCCCCGAGCCAACTCAGTTTCAACTTAATACCTCTTTGTTTAAAACAGATTTTACTTACAAGGAACAATTAAGTATAAAAACAGGATTTAGAGACAAAAATTAGTGGATAGAATGGGTCAGATACACAACTCAATCTAAGGGGTTAAGTGATTGTATTTCTTGTGCAAACCCAAGACCACAACTAGCTACCATTCCTCTCCCTGAAGAGGAAACAGATTTAGCTTGCATAATAAGACTGTTTTCAGAAAATATTACTGGGTCTGAATGTGCAAATGAGAAAAAGAGATACCCTAAAACTAAAATGCAAAGTATACCCCCTTCAGTACAAGCATTACCAGGAAATTTTTCTTGTTTCTCTAACATAGACAAGGATGGTTCAAAGGTTGGCACCCTATCTCCTGAATACTGTGCGACCACAACATCAACTACAGACATTAAGTACCAACTAAAATGGTTTCAGGAACAGAAACGGCAACTGGCTGATGTTTGGTGGCTGTGTGGGGACATGAAACTAAGACCCAGACTGCCACCTAGATGGGAGGGTAGTTGTGCCCTTACCCGCCTGTTGCTTCCCTTTTATATTGTTCCTATGACTAACAAATTGATAAAACTACCAGGTAAACACTATTTTAAACGGTTTAAGCGAGAAACACCCCAAGGATCCTTTGACAACCGGGTTTATATAGACTCAATAGGTGTTCCACGAGGAGTTCCGGATGAATTTAAAGCACAGAATCAAGTAACAGCAGGACTCACCTCACTCTTCCTATGGGTACAGCCCAATAAGAATGTCGACTGGATAAACTACATTTACTACAACCAGCAGAGGTTTGTGAATTACACCAGAGATGCTATCAAAGGTATAGCAGCACAATTGGACGCCACCTCTTTGACAGCGTGGCAGAACCGTATAGCATTGGATATGTTGCTGGCAGAAAGAGGCGGGGTATGCGAAATGTTCGGCACCTTCTGCTGCACTTTTATTCCAAATAATACGGCACCTGATGGAAGTATCACCAAGGCTTTGCAAGGCCTACAAATGTTATCCCAGGAACTAACTGAGAACTCTGGTGTAGAGAACCCCTTAACAGGACTCTTTGAAAAATGGTTTGGTAAATGGGGTGATCTTGCAAAAGGTTTGCTCATCTCTGTTGTTATGGCAGCCGCGGTCCTTACGCTGTGTGGATGTTGCTGCATTCCTTGTATTAGAGGAATTCTTCAAAGACTGATTGACACATCACTAACAAAGACTATGTTTTTTCAGAACAACACTGAACTATACCCGGAACCTGATGAAGATGAACTTACAGTCCTTTCAAAAGACTTATTTGTCTAAATGATAATACCTGGTAAAATAAAGAACCTGGATATTTGAATTATTGACATTATAAGTATAAAAGGGAGCAGCTGTTAGAGAAATTAGAAATTATACTTTAAATGTCAACTATGAATATGCATATTAATATGACTATATCTTCTAAAGTTAAAATGTTTGCTTTATATAACTCTATTAATACTTAAATATGCTGAATAAGCTCTAATAGCCCTAATTACTGGAATAAGTCATATGACCATATTCTATTGTGCAAAGATGTGCTGACTCTTACATCTGCCAAACTTGGGCTGCGAACCATGGAATAATTTATGTGTCCATTGTATGAAATTTCCTGTCATAAGGTGTGGGCTGAAAAAGGATATTCTCATCTTCCTGCTAAAACGTCAGAATAAAAGTTGAAATTATACACGTGATCAGGACGTTACGAACAGGAAGGGGGAAGGTTTAAGGGTGATAAAAGCAGCATGTAAACTTATGACAGGCAGAAATGGATCTCTGAAGCAGAAAATATACATTTAACCATTTCTCTTGCATATGCAATAAAATATCTTGACTTGTAACGAGAGTTGGTCCAAAATTACTTGACAAAAGGAATAAAAGTGGAAACAATATTCTCCATGTGATAAGGAAAAGCTCCTTAACATGTTTAGCATTACACTGAGCAAGTTCCCGATGTCTATTTCATATTTAAGAATGTGTATGCGCCCGTGCGCGGAACGATTCCGCGAATCCGGCGCAAGTCGCCAGCATGCGCAATGTCGCAATAATTATTCCTGCCCGCGCAAATGCGCCAACATTTTCTTAAATCAGCCCCATAGGATGCCTATAAATGGTTGAATCACTATTCAATTTGCTATCGTGCATTTTCATTTTTCTATATCATGTATTTCCATTAAACCTCATGTATACGAATGCTAATATCCATTTTTATGAAATTATAGCGTTTACGATAATCATCTATTTTAGTTCAGCGCAATGAAATGTCCCTTTATTTATCATTCATTACTCTGAAATTTGCTAATACCTGTATGCAATAAATTTACTATTTTGTGCACTATTGACTTTTGTGATTTTCCTCATCTAAAGTCCCGGTGACCTTTTTTTTCTCCTATTTTGTTTATTTATCTGTAGCGATACCCTCAGCTTAAGAGGGCTGCTTGTTTGCTTGGGCCCTGTAATGCACTGCTACCAACCCCTGGCAATCGGCTCTGACTTCTCTCTGACACAGTTAGGGAAAGGGAGGATGGTATAATTGTATTATCTCTATACACTATTATACAGTAGAACCCCCTGCATATACCAGCACAGTAATTGACACTCACCACCAAATTACTGAACTATAACTGTTTACTGAAAGTAGAAAGATAACAGAGTAATTTGTACAAAATATTCTATGCAGATCCCTGCAATATAGGTGTGCACATTAAAAGGGTATGACAGTCAATAATGCAATAACACATCACCTCCACTGCTGCAATCCTCCCTCGTGAGCTTAAAAATGGCGCCCAGCAATGTCCTAAACTACCCTGTCAGGCCTGACTATTACTTAGAGTATAGTTTGCTGGAGAATCTTCGCTAGCAACTGTCGGTGGTGCACATGTAGAAACCAATTTGTAATCCAGTAAAAGATGTAACAGATATTCGCCAACCAGGCAAAGTTGGAGAGACTGGCAAACTCAGTTCAACACTAACAGTCTCTCCAAAGTATAACTGTGTTCGATAATGGGCCTGGGCAAAGTTAATAGGCACAAAGTTATTGATATGGTTCTGAGCTGGCGCTCTCTCACCCAGACCGAACCGACTCCTGTCCGGTTCCTCCGCTACTGTGAGTGGCGTCACAGTGCCCACGATACATCGAGTCCTCGGTCCTTCAGAAGATGATGGCACCTCAGGTGGATCGGATGCCTCACAGACTCCCCAGCGGAATGGAAGGCTCTCTGGAACAAAAGCGCGAGGCCCAGGCTTCAGGCCTAGCGCACGCAGCAGGTGAGTGCAGCGGATCCTCTTGCAAGGAGGGTGGCGTTCGGAGAGCGAGTCAGCCCCGCCTCTCCCCTTTTAAAGTCCACTTCAGCAGTCCTTGCGTGGGGAATGGCACCCTGGGTGCCGCAAAGCGTGCTGGGAAATGTAGTCTTGCGGGTAAAACGATACCCCGCTACACACTCCCCCCATTTTAAATCTTTGGTCCCTCAAAGACAACATCAACAGTAGGAAAACACAAACTCATTAAGGGCAGCTAGAGAGGTCGGCAGAGGAAACTCCGACCAGAATGGGGAAGGGAGTTTGTCCTGCCCACTGGTTACATCAAAGAGGCTGACCTGTCTAACTGTGTCAGAGAGTGAGCTGGGGTTGCCTTCCACTAAATGCACAGCAGAAGGATCAGTTATTGTCAATGTTCTACGAGCAGTGGTCACTGTATCCCCCATCTGGGTATAGGTTAACTTCCGAGGAGGACGAATGATTCTCTTGGCTCTTTGTTCTCTTGGGGTGGCCGTTTCTCCCCTCACTGTATCTTCTTCTAAAGTGGGGGTATTGGGCTCCAAAGCTTCTGGTACATCCAGATCAGACGTAGGAAGATGTAGGGAGTAATCTTGATGCCTAGTGGAAGGTGACCATGTGGCATCTTCCCATTCTTCAACCAGAGAACTAGATGGAACAAACTCAGTGGCTTCCACATTCAGTGTACTATCCACAGTACCTTCAGAGGGTGGAAGATCTATAGACGGGGGTTCTGGGGTCTGAGAAGGCCACAACCATCCAAGCTCTTCTTCTTCCAAACTCTGCTCCGAGACACCCATTTCTCCAGACTGAGAGACCTGAGACTGAGTGTATGGCCTAGGTGTCTCCAAGCTTGAGGACGGTCCAGGGGAATCTTCCACAGGTGGTATCCGAACCGCTTCTGAAAGTGGGAGTAAATGGTTTCTGTGCCATGTCTTCAGTGGCCCTATCTTCCCTTCGGGTTTTAGCTGATAATCCGGCAAATCTGGTAACTCCTAGGTTGCGCAGCAGCACTCGGTCTCCTAGCTGGAGGTCCTGGATTCGAACCTTGAGGTCGAAGTTCCTCTTGTTCCGGGCTCCTCTTTGTTCTGAGGCTACTTGAGCCTGTTCAAAAGCCAACTTCAAACTCTTCCTCAGTCTGTCAACATAGCCCTTGTGTGAGGTGGCTGAAGTGCGATCCGTGGATATGCCGAATGCCAGATCCACAGGCAGTCTTGCTTCCCTGCCAAACATAAGGCGATATGGAGAGTACCCTGTGGCATCGCTAGTGGTACTGTTGTAGGCGTGCACGATGGCCGCTATATGCTTGCTCCAGTGCTGCTTCTGCTCACTACTTAGAGTCCCCAACATATTTAATAGAGTCCTGTTGAACCTCTCTGGCTGAGCGTCACCCTGAGGGTGATAAGGGGTGGTGCGGGTCTTTTTGATACCCAAAGAGTCCAACAGTTTCTTGATCAATCGACTCTCAAAGTCTCTTCCTTGGTCAGAGTGCAAGCGTTGTGGCAGTCCATAGTGCACAAAGTACTTCTCTACTAAGATTTTAGCTACAGTGGAGGCCTTCTGGTCTTTGGCTGGAAAAGCTTGGGAATAATGGGTGAAATGGTCGGTTATCCCAAGAACATTTCCTTGTCAACTTAAGTCAGGTTTAAGACAGAGAAAGTCAATGCACACCAAGTCCAAGGGTCCTTGACTCTGCAGATGGCCCATTGGGGCAGCTTGACGTGGCAATGTCTTCCTCTGGATACAGCATGCACAGGAGTGGCAGTATTCTTCCACTTCAGCCCACATACAAGGCCAATAGAACCTATCCCTTACAAGTTGGAATGTTCGTTCAGCCCCCAAGTGGCCATGATCATCATGTAAGGCATTTAAAACGGTTCTTCTGTACTTCTCCGGCAGAAATAACTGCCACTTATCTTCCAGGTCATCAGAGGGGCCCCTTCGGTAGACCAGCCCTTGATGCACCTGCAACCTGTCCCATTCCTTGTGGACCAACCGGGCCACCTTTGAGGGGTCCTTCAAAAGTCTGTCTGGATCCTGGCCTTCCAATGTCTCCAGTGCTAATCTTCCCCAAGGATCTTCCAGCTGGTCTCTCCTTAAGTCCTTCTTGGACAATTTGGGTAGGTCATCCTCTCCGACTTGGGTCACATTGCAGTAACACTTAGGCACCCCCACGGCAGAAACGCTGATCTCTTCAGCCCTCGACCCACCACTTGCTTGAAGCTGTACTCCTTGACACAGGGCCCGTACCCCATCTGGGGTTACCTGGGTCCAATCTTCTGGATGGTGGGTGGGTGCATGGCCTCTTCTGGACAGTGCGTCCACATCACGGTTTCCAGCTCTGGGCCTTTACTTCAGGCTGAAGTTGAACCTGGCTAGGGCGGCCAACCAACGGTGACCAGTGGCATCCAGCTTGGCCATGGTGAAGAGATAGGTGAGTGGATTATTGTCAGTCTTTACTGTGAAGTCAGCTCCGTACAGGTAATCTCTGAGTTTATCCACGACTGCCCATTTTAGGGCCAGGAACTCCAACTTGTGGGTGGGGTAGTTCTTTTCAGCGGGTGCCAAACTTCTGCTAACGTAGGCAACTGGGCGCAACTGCCCTTCATACTCTTGGTATAGCACCCCTCCTAGGCCATCATGGCTGGCATCGATATGCAGTTCATAAGGCTTCTTTGGATCAGCATAGGCCAGGACTGGTACAGTGGTAAGACTCTTCTTTAACATCTGGAAGGCCTCTTCGCACTCCCCTGTCCACTGGTCTTCCACAGACTCTCCAGGCTTCCTGGGACCAGTATCATCCTCCTCTCCTTCCGTCTTCAGTAACTCATTTAGGGGTCTGGCAATTTTTGCAAATCCTTCCACAAATCTACAGTAGTAGGAACAGAAGCCTAAGAAGGACCTGAGCTCAGTCACTGTAGTTGGTCGGGGCCAGGAGGTGACTGCCTCCAGTTTATCCGGGTCTGTAGACACTCCTTCAGCAGATACTATGTGCCCCAAATAGTGGACTGAGGATTGATAAAACTGGAATTTTTCTCTAGAAAGTTTCAGTCCCTCCTCACTGAGTCCTTTCAGGACCTTCTCTAACCTTTCTTCATGCTCTTCCAGAGTCTTCCTAAAGACAATGATGTCGTCTAGAAACACCAGGACTTCGATCAGATTCATGTCCCCAACGGTCTTCTCCATCAACCTCTGGAAGGTAGCAGAGGCTCCTGACAGGCCTTGGGGCATCCTATTAAATTCATAGAATCCCACTGGGGTGATGAAGGCCATCTTCTCCTTATCTTCAGGGTGCATGGGGATTTGATAATACCCACTCTTCAGGTCCATGACGCTGAACCACTTGGCCCCAGACAGACTCTGCAGAGCATCTTCTATCCTGGGGGTAGTATACTGGTCAGGAATGGTCCTCCGGTTAAGAGTCCTATAGTCTATGCAGAGTCTCAGCGACCCGTTTTTCTTCCTTACCACCACAATGGGGGAGGCATATGGACTTCTGGACTCTTTAATGACCCCTGTCCTCTTTAGCTCTGCCAACTGTTCCCGCAAATCTTCCAGATCAGCCAGGGGAACTTTTCGGACCCTCTCCCGAAAGGGCTTGTCTTCAAGAAGACGGATTTTATGGGTGGCACTTCTCGCACACCCTACATCAAACTCATCTTCAGAGAATATTCTCCTCCACCGAGTCAGCTGAGCCTTGGCTCTCTCCTTCCATTTCTGTGGCAAGGCTGTGTCTTCAAGGCAGAGCTCTTCCAAGGTGGCTTCTCAATCTTTTGACTTCAATTCAGACAGGGTCACTGGGGTAGCAGGGTTCATCTTGCCCAGTAGCACCCAGGCTGGGATCTTCACAGGAGAATTTGTGACATTTCTAACACTCACTGGAATCTGTCCCTTGGCTTTCTTCAGTGCCCTCAACAGGACCACTTCGGGGAGTACTTCCAATCCTTGGTGGGTGTTGAATGGGTCTGGTTCCACGACCACAAAGGGGCCTGGCTGCTCCCAGCAGAGTTTTACTGTAGCCTGAAGACAGATCACCTCACCAGGCTGTAGTATCTTCTCTCTTCTAGACAGTCTCCAGACTCTTTCCACCCCCACTTCCGGGGCCTTTTGCTCCAGGATCATCTTCTGGTAGACCTGTTGCAGCATGTGGTGAATCTTCTGTCTGGGAGAACTCCATTCTTGCACCAACGGGGTCAGTAGTCTCCGGACCAAATTGATGTTGGTCCCTATCAGCATGAACATCGTATTGGCTCCTGGTGGGCGAGGGCACACCACCGCCAAAGTGTCAAAAGCTTCGGCCTTCCCGGTCACCGAGGGGTCAAAGGCCAACCTGATCGAAACATAGCCATCGTAGGGGAAACTGCGAGTGCCAATTCCCCCTATCTTCAGGTCTTCCAGCTTCTGCAAAGGTACGTGACTTAAATGCTTCTGATAAAAGTCTCTGTATAAGAGAGTCACTTGGGCTCCTGTGTCTAAGAGTGCCTTTGCGTAGACTCCCTCCACTTGAACGGTGACTAGAGGGGAGGGCCCAACCAATTTATCCGGGAACTTCTTAGGAGATTTTTTCTCCCTAGGACTCCTTGATTTTTCCAATGTTTTTTCTTTTCTTTTTCCATTTCTCTCTAGACCTCAACCCTTTTTGAACCTGGTATGCATTGATCTTTTTCTGGTTGTCAAATTGCAACTCCCGACAGACAGTATGGGAGTTTTTAGGAGGGGCATTGTTGCCCTTCTTTTTTTCCTCTGCTTGTCTCTGGATTTTCTAGGAGCTTTCTGTAGACAGCGGGCGCCCGGCTGACTCCTTCACCGGGGCCCTCTGAAGTTTTCCGCCGGCTGGTATTGAGTGCCTCCAGTTCTTTCTTGGACTGGGGCACCTTCTGTCAGGGCGACCAACTCCTCCACAATTTAAGCAGACAATCTCCTTCCAGATTTTTGGGGCTGCTGGAATAGGGACATTCCGTTCCGGTTCCTTACGGATCTCTTCTTTTTCCTTGACTCCAGGGTTCTTGGCCAATAAAGAGGTCAATAAGTCCAGTACTTGGGCCATTTGAGACTTCAGGGTTTCTACTTCTGGGTCACGCTCTGTGACCACTGTCGCTCTGACTCCCACCGAAACAGGCGGGGCGGTTCTCTCAAACCCCTCTTGATCCTTCATCAGGGCCTCCTCGTCCCTTATGATCCGCACAAGGTCTGTGTAGTTCAGGGCCATGACTCCGTCAGAGGTCTTCAGGTAGAGCCAGACTGGGTCCGACCGTAAGGCTCCCCTTAGGATCTGTTTCATCCTGGTAGCATCTATGACCTGTGGTTGCATCCCTTTTCTCAGTACAATCTGGCACAGCATTCCATTCAGTCTCCGTACATACTCGGACAACTTCTCCTTTGGCTGTTGGAAGGTATGTTCAAATTTATACACCAAGTCTGACACCTTCTCCAGCTGGCCACACTTTTCCTGCAACATAGACAAGTAATCCATTGCTGTACACACAGTATTGCTGCACCTAAGGTTTTTCACCGCCTCAGCAGCAGGGCCTTTCAAGCTCTCACTGATGCGCTGCTTCTTCTGCGCCTCTGGAACTTCCCAACCTTCTTCTGCCTGCATTGCCTGCTCGATCCAAGTATCTAAATCTTCCTCCCCAGGTGGCACAGGTTGTGTTCCTGAAAACACCCGAAGTTTCCGGTACCCAGCTTCCCACATGCACCGTGTTATTATTTTGGCATTTAACGACAAAGTCCCCCAAAGCAGTCAACAGTTCGGGACCTATGGCGGTCAGGGGTGACTTTGGTGCTTTTGTTTCGCTACTGCCTCCCATTTTGGAGAGGAGTGACAGAGATAACTGTGGGGAGGTCCGTGGGGACTCTTTCTTCACAGCCCCAGTATGCACTAAGCGATACGTTCTGTCATCTAAGTCTTTTATACTTTGCCCTTTGAACTCCTCTGGGACTCCTCTAGTCCACTCTATTAGTGTATATGTCCCCGCGGCATTTGTCTTCACATCTACCGGCCATGCTTTCCTTTTTGGGGAGATTGACATTATTAGTTGTTTTATCTCTTCTTTCTCCCGGATCTCTCCCAGGAGTTCAACAACTACCGCCCGGAGTGGATCCACGCCCTCCTCTGTGCACCATTCTATTACTGCCTGCGAGTCCATGCTGGTATTTCAGGCCGCCTTGATTGCAGCATGCAATATACATGGGTCCCGGACCGAGCCCCCACGTGTAGCGATACCCTCAGCTTAGAGGGCTGCTTGTTTGCTTGGGCCCTGTAATGCACTGCTACCAACCCCTGGCAATCAGCTCTGACTTCTCTCTGACACAGTTAGGGAAAGGGAGGATGGTATAATTGTATTATCTCTATACACTATTATACAGTACAACCCCCATGCATATACCAGCAGAGTAATTGACACTCACTACCAAATTACTTAACTATAACTCTTTACTGAAAGTAGAAAGATAACAGAGTAATTTGTACAAAATATTCTATGCAGATCCCTGCAATATAGGTGTGCACTTTAAAAAGGTATGACAGTCAATAATGCAATAACACATCACCCCCACTGCTGCAATCCTCCCTCGTGAGCATAAAAATGGCGCCCAGCAATGTCCTAAACTACCCAGTCAGGCCTGACTATTACTTAGAGTATAGTTTACTGGAAAATCTTCGCTAGCAACTGTCGGTGGTGCACACGTAGAAACCAATTTGTAATCCAGTAAAAGATGTAACAGATATTTGCCAACCAGGCAAAGTTGGAGAGACTGACAAACTCAGTTCAACACTAACAGTCTCTCCAAAGTATAACTGTGTTCAATAATGGGCCTGGGCAAAGTTAATAGGCACAAAGTTATTGATATGGTTCTGAGCTGGCGCTCTCTCACCCAGACCGGACCGACTCCTGTCCGGTTCCTCCGCTACTGTGAGTGGCGTCACAGTGCCCACGATACATCGAGTCCTTGGTCCTTCAGAAGATGATGGCACCTCAGGTGGATCGGATGCCTCACAGACTCCCCAGCGGAACGGAAGGCTCTCTGGAACAAAAGCGTGAAGCCCAGGCTTCAGGCCTAGCGCGCGCAGCAGGTGAGTGCAGGGGATCCTCTTGCAAGGAGGGCGGCGTTTGGAGAGAGCGAGTCAGCCCCGCCTCTCCCATTTTAAAGTCCACCCCAGCAGTCCTTGAACGGGGAATGGCACCCTGGGTGCCGCAAAGCGTGCTGGGAAATGTAGTCTTGCGGGTAAAACGATACCCCGCTACATATCATTGGGATGGAGGCTTATCACTCTTGGGGGTTATTTAAGAAAGGCAAATCCACTTTGCACTACAAGTGCAAACTACAAGTGCAAAGTGCACTTTAAGGTGAACTGAAAGTGCACTTGGAAGTGCTGTCGCTGTAGATCCGAGGGGGACATGGAAGGAAAATAAAAAACAGCATTTTACCTTGCAAATGATTGGATGATAAAATCAGCAGAGCTTCCACTAATTTCAGATCTACCCCTCAGATTTACAGCGACTGCACTTCCAAGTGCACTTTCAGTGCAATTTCAAGTGTACTTTGCACTTGTAGTTTGCACTTGTAGTGCAAAGTGGATTTTCCTTTCGTAAATAACCCCCATGGTGTTACAGACCTAATTTATTTATTTCTCATGTCTAAATGCAAGTTAATACAAGATGTGAATAAGCCCTTGGTCGGCCTTGGTGTGAGGTGCAGATCCTGCTCCAAGGTGGTTAAACCAATCTTCTGTTTTGCAGTTTCATGTGGCTGGAGCAGATCCTACATTCACAAATTCATCTACAACAGCTCAACACTGCAGGCGGGAGTGAGTGACTGTACGGATGAACTGCATTTCTGCTACTGGCTCATTGAATTATTTGGAGTCCACAGAAGCAGAACATTGTCACAGACATGCTTAATTTCCTGTTACAGTCCCAAAAATTTATGGAACATTTCATCCAGGCAAGTACATCCAAAATGGAAATCGTTCATATTTCTTAGTGAACATTATATTTTACTAAAAGCTTTCATTTTCTTCAGAAAAATACCCAAAATTCCATTCAGTATATCTATATTATTTTTTAAATGCATTTTTTTATTTAATACTTATGCAAAGTATTAAAAAAATATATTTTTAAAGTGTATTTTAATCAGGTAAATCTGCAATCTGACATATAATAAGTAAATATTTTATATATTCCAGTTAAAATTAGCAGGTTTTGAGCTTCAAGCAAACCAGCTGCTACCTGCAAATTCACAACCCCGATATTGTTAGACCTAAATAGCAGGGAAATTAGATTTCTCATTTATCTGGGAGAGACCGCCTCTTTCTCCTAACAAAGGTCAGAATGTCTAACCAACCAGCCTGCCCATAGATGGATCGAAATGTTCCCTGCTGAACCAGACGAATTTTGATTCTGGGCTGTCAAAAAACATGCAGTTGGTGCCTGGTTTTGAAAACCCAGCTTGCTTTGCAATATGTGACAAATACACCCTATTTTTTTAAATAATTAGAAACATAAATTTTTCCATTAAATGTACTTACTGATCATGTTGACATTATATCACACTCTTCAGGGTAAAGCAATTATACAGCATGCAAGACACTGACAGAATAAAGGAATGGCTATTTTGAAGATTTTACACTAGACACTAAATATTGAAATACATGTAAATATACAGTATCTCACAAAAGTGAGTACACCCCTCACATTTTTGCAAATATTTTATTACACCTTTTCATGTGACAACACTGAAGAAATGACACTTTGCTACAATGTAAAGTAGTGAGTGTACAGCTTGTATAACAGTGTAACTTTGCTGTCCCCTCAAAATAACTCAAAACACAGCCATAAATGTCTAAACCGCTGGCAACAAAAGTGAGTACACCCCTAAGTGAAAATGTCCAAATTGGGACCCAAGTGTCGATATTTTGTATGGCCACCATTATTTTCCAGCACTGCCTTAACCCTCTTGGGCATGGAGTTCACCAGAGCTTCACAGGTTTCCACTGGAGTTCTCTTCCCCTCCTCCATGACGACATCACGGAGCTGGTAGATGTTAGAGACCTTGCGCTCCTCCACCTACCGTTTGAGGATACTCCACAGATGCTCAATAGGGTTTAGGTCTGGAGACATGCTTGCTCAGTCCATTACCTTTACCCTCAGATTCTTTAGCAAGGAAGTGGTCATCTTGGAGATGTATTTGGGGTCATTATCATGTTGGAATACTGCCCTGCTACCCAGTCTCCGAAGGGAGGGGATCATGCTCTGCTTTAGTATGTCACAGTACATGTTGGTTTTTATGGTTCCGTCAATGAACTGTAGCTCCCCAGTGCTGGCAGCACTCATGCAGGCCCAAGACCATGACACTCCCACCACCATGCTTGACTGTTGGCAAGACACACTTGTCTTTGCACTCCTCACCTGGTTGCCGCCACACACGCTTGACACCATCTGAACCAAATACGTTTATCTTGGTCTCATCAGACCACATGATATGGTTCCAGTAATCCATGTCCTTATTCTGCTTGTCTTCAGCAAACTGTTTAGGGGCTTTCTTGTGCATAATCTTTAGAAGAGGCTTCCTTCTGGGACGACAGGCTTGCAGACCAATTTGATGCAGTGTACGGCATATGAACTGAGCACTGACAGGCTGACCAACACCCCTTCAACTTCTGCAGCAATGCTGGCAGCACTCATTCCTCTATTTCCCAAAGACAACCCCTGGATATGACCCTGAGCATGTGCACTAAACTTCTTTGGTCAACCATGGCGAGGCCATGGCGAGGCTGAGTGGAACCTGTCCTGTTATACCGCTGTATGGTCTTGGACACCGTGCTGCAGCTCAGTTTCAGGGTCTTGGCAATCTTCTTATAGCCTAGGCCATCTTTAAGCAGAGCAACAATTATTTTTCTCAGATCCTCAGAGAGTTCTTTGCCATGAGGTGCCATGTTGAACTTCCAGTGACCAGTATAAGAGAGTGAGAGCGATAACACCAAATCTAACACATCTGCTCCCCATTCACACCTGAGACCTTGTAACACTAACAAGTCACATGACACCGGGGAGGGAAAATGGCTGATTGGGCCCAATTCGGACATTTTCACTTAGGGGTTTACTCACTTTTGTTGCCAGCGGTTCAGACATTTATGGCTGTGTGTTTGGTTATTTTGAGGGGACAGAAAATTGATACTGTTATACAAGCTGTACAGTCACTACTTTACATTGTAGCAAAGTGTAATTTCTTCAGTGTTGTCACATGAAAAGGTATAATAAAATATTTACAAAAATGTGAGGGGTGTACTCACTTTGGGAGATACTGTATGTCTCCTTTACCCTGTGGTCAGTTCTCTGTGTCCCATGATGATGAAGCACCCTCCTGCTAAGCTGCGTGCTTTTTTTTTTTTTGGTAAGGCAAATTTAGTTTTTTGGCTTGTCTGTAATCAGCAGACCAGAATTGTTTGCTTTAGGCTGCTCTGGGTTCTGCATTCTGCTAGCCTGGCTTCCCCCTGTTTCTGGAGCTTTCCAAAATATAGTGGGTGGAAGAGTCAGAACATTTATGCAGCCCCAGCCAATCCCTGCAGAGCTGTGTCCAGATGATGGTTGGGGAGTGTATAAATAAACTGGAACCCAGAGGCCTAGGTTCTTGTCCAGGAGGAGAAGATCCCAGGCAGGGAGGGCTGGCTGCCTGCTTTGCTGGCTGTATTGCTGAAGGTCCAGCCAGCTCATCAAGATCCCAGCCATTGCTGAGAGGGCCTGCTCAGCCAGAAACCCTTTCAGCGACTAAAGAGGGATGCCACTGAATACCTGATTTGGGAGTTCACAGGGGGAGTTTGTCTGCTGGAATCAGAGAGTAACATTCCAAGCTGGTAGGACACTTCGACCCACAGGGGAAGAATTTCAGTGACCGTTTGCTTTTATCATCCCTGCTGCACAATGAACAAGGCCCTCACAGGGTCATTGCTATTGGTGCCCCAGTCCTGTTCACTTAATGTCCCACTGCTTAAGCGATTGTTAAGTAGAGCTATTACAAGGAAGAGAGTCCTCATTGTTCTAGTTAGATAATGTGGAGTATCGCACAGCTCCCTGTGCCCATCCAAGTTAATGCTGCAATAAAGCTTATAAAAAGGCAACCCTTATGGACTGTGTTTCCTGAATCAGAGTGTGAGGTTGCTGTTTGCCTGGCTGCTGCACTAGCGGGAATAGAACCTGGGACATTAAATTAGCAGCCCTAGCCAAGGGTAGCGCTACAATGATAAGAGCCTGGGGCTGAAATTTGGGTTTGAAGGTGTTAAGAGGATGGAAGCTAGATGTGCAAAATTCACAATACACCAGTGTTTCGACCAAGAGCTTGCCCTGAGGTGAATGTTCAGTGTTTCTGTCCTGTAGGCATAGGGCACTGAAGCCTGGTGACCTGAACAAGAGCAGAATACAGTAAATGTGCTCCCCTGGAGTCTGTTTAAAGGGTTAGTTCACCTTTACCATAAAGCTGCCTATGAAGATAAGGGAAATCTGTAAATAAATACAAACTGTGCAGCTTTGACTAAGGTTGAATAATGCCCTTGCTTTAGGTGTAGACCATTTACGTACACCCCTGAAGCCTGACTGAAATACTCCCAGGACATTGCCAGAACATTGCTAAGAGAGGTCTAGTCCTTACTGCTTACCTCCACCATCACAGGTGTAACACTGGGAATTGTTATTGGAAATGCAGCACTTTATTTGTCCACAAGATGGCAGCAATTGCTGTTTTGTTTTGGCCATAGCACTAATACAGGTGCCCAGAGCATTCTGGGAATCATAGTCTCAAAGAAGGATCCTGCATTCAGTTAAGTTGGGGGCACAACTAAAAGCCTCATAATGACTAGAAAAAGGGGGAGGAACGAGGAGGATAAAACAAAAAGCCTGGGAAAAAAGCCAGGGCCCTAAGAACGTACTGCTAAGCTGAATGCTGAGCTGCTGAGGGGATCTAAGGTGGTGCAATCACTATCCAGAGCTGCACCTGGCTTGGACTGCTGCTGCATTATCAACTAAGGGGGCCCTCCATCACAGAGAGAGATCGCCCCAGCATCTAGAGACTGCCGCTACAGAACCAGGTGAGAGGGTCTTGGACCCATATAACAGCTTTAAGCAACTAGTGACTCCCATTTGCAAAACAGACTCAAGCCTCGTACACACGGCCGAAAATCTCGTCAAGAAAAAACACGTCGTTTTTCTTGACGAGATTCTTGGACAAGAAACTTGTCCCGGCCGAGTGTACACACGCTCGATTCAAAGAACCCGCGGTTCTTTGAATGGAGCGAACGCGGTGACGTCATCGACTACGACAAGCGTGCGCTCGTCACATTCAATGCCGTCGCCGCCATCTTGTTACACCCTATCTATGCCTAGGAAGCTACCGCGCATGCGTCGAAGTCATTCCGAGCATGCGCGGGCTTCCCGGAGGACAGGTAAGTGTACACACACACAATTTTCTCATCGAGAAACAGGCTGACGAGAATCTCGACGAGAAAATAGAGAGCAGGTTCTCTATATTTCTCGTCGAGATTCTTGTCGGTTTTCTTGACGAGAAACCATACACACGAACGATTTTCTCGGCAAGAAAGCTATCTCGGCAGTTTTCTTGTCGTTTCTTGCTGAGAAACTCGTTCGTGTGTACAAGGCTGTAGAGGTATCTTTTCCCTGAAATCGTTCCCGTCCCTCTAAAATGAAACAGAATACTCTATTGCTGCCTTTGTTTCACTGTCAGCAGGAGACCCCAAGGCCAAAGACAATTTCCCCTTTTATCTTCCCATACTGCTAAATTTGTCTAGACCTCACTTTCACTTTTGCTGCACAAAAACCTGAATTAAACTCCTTCAAATCCCCTGTTCACAGTGTACGCCCAACTTCATGCACCTATATCACCCTGCTGCTACAAAATTGGCTCACCCACTGGCAAGGATAACCTGTCAACTATATGCCCCTGAACTTTTAGTTTTGCAAAATACAACCGTTTATGCGTGCCAACGATTAAAAGGCCCCACCTGAGCCGGCTGAAGCTTATATACAGAACTGTCCAGATTTCGAAACCAACCTGGGGGCAGAATCAGATTGAGAGAACTGTGTAAAATTCTCTGGCCTAAGCCTAGTCCCTTTGGCCAGAGAATGCTTAAGTGATGTAGTCAGACTCATTATTTTGTTAACCCTTCTCAGTCAATTGCGGCACAATCTCTCCGGCGGAGGGCTACTGTTTATGCTTAGTGCTGCAGTACACACTGAATTCACTCTTGTTGCTTTTCTAGTTTGCTTTGCCAATACATCAACCTGTGTGTGTAATCCCTGTGTGATTGCTGGGAGCTCCCAGCAGAGGTGATTTTGGTGGTGTCAGTAAGAGTGAGGCTCCAGCGGGGGACCAAGAACAAGCAGAAGACCCAGTAACAACAGTGGCTCCTACGGGGGTAGTGCTATACAGTAATGAGCTCTCAAACACCAAGCTCAGATCTACTGCATTTGGGTAGAGAAAGAGCATGTGAAGGAGTTTGAATGAGGGAAAGAGCTGATTCCTGTAATGGTGAAGGTTATCAGTAAGGGTTAGGCCTTTCTTAGCAATGTCCCAGCATGTCCTGGGAGTATTCCAGTCAGGCTTTATAAGGTATGTTACATGGTTACATACAGTCAGGTCCATAAATATTGGGACATCGACACAGTTCTAATCTTTTCGGCTCTATACACCGCCACAATGGATTTGAAATGAAACGAACAAGATGTGCTTTAACCGCAGACTTTCAGCTTTAATTTGAGGGTATTTACATCCAAATTAGGGGAATGGTATAGGAATTACAACAGTTTGTATATGTGCCTCCCACTATTTAAGGGACCAAAAGTAATGGGACAGATTAACAATCATAAATCAAACTTTCACTTTTTAATACTTGGTTGCAAATCTTTTGCAGTTAATTACAGCCTGAAGTCTGGAACGCATAGACATCACCAGACGCTGGGTTTCATCCCTGGTGATGCTCTGCCAGGCCTCTACTGCGACTGTCTTCAGTTCCTGCTTGTTCTTGGGGCATTTTCCCTTCAGTTTTGTCTTCAGCAAGTGAAATGCATGCTCAATCGGATTCAGGTCAGGTGATTGACTTGGCCATTGCATAACATTCCACTTCTTTCCCTTAAAAAACTCTTTGGTTGCTTTCGCAGTATGCTTCGGGTCATTGTCCATCTGCACTGTGAAGCGCCGTCCAATGAGTTCTGAAGCATTTGGCTGAATATGAGCAGATAATATTGCCCGAAACACTTCAGAATTCATCCTGCTGCTTTTGTCAGCAGTCACATCATCAATAAATACAAGAGAAGCAGTTCCATTGGCAGCCATACATGCCCACGCCATGACACTACCACCACCATGCTTCACTGATGAGGTGATATGCTTTGGATCATGAGCAGTTCCTTTCCTTCTCCATACTCTTCTTTTCCCATCACTCTGGTACAAGTTGATCTTGGTCTCTTAACGATTGTAATTCCTACACCGTTCACCTGATTTGGATGAAAATACCCTCAAATTAAAGCTGAAAGTCTGCAGTTAACGCATATCTTGTTCGTTTCATTTCAAATCCATTGTGGTGGTGTATAGAGCCAAAAAGATTACAATTGTGTCGATTTCCCAATATTTATGGACCTGACTGTAGTAGGTGAGGTTGAAAAAAGACACCAGTCCATCAAGTCCAACCTATGTGTGTGATTATATGTCAGTATTACATTGTATATCCCTGTATGTTGTGGTCGTTCAGGTGCTTATCTAATAGTTTTTTGAAACTATCGATGCTCCCTGCCCGCTAATACCACCGCCAGTGGAAGGGAATTCCACATCCTTGCCGCTTTTTACAGTAAGAACCCTCTACGTAGTTTAAGGTTAACCACTTAACGACCGCCCACTGTAAATATACGTCGGCAGAATGGCGCAGACAGGCACAATCACGTACCTGTACGTGCCTGCCTTCGTATGGGTGGAAGGTCCAATCGGACCCCCCTCCGGTACAGTGGGCGGCCGGGATCGCTTCGGGAGCGATCCGTGATGAGGGGGCCGCCATTCGATTCTGGCCACCCCCTCGCGATCGCTCCCGGCGAATCAAATTCTTCCTCTGCCTGTGTAATGTTTACACAGGCAGGAGGAAGTGATGTCATCCCTCATGCGGCGCTCACATATACCGAGCGCCGCATGAGAGAAGACACACAGGTTAGTGCACATAACAGCACACTGACACCACACACATAGGTACATAAATCGCCCCCCCAGGCCCCCCCAGATCACCCCCCAGCCCCCAGTCACAGTGTCACTGATTGCAGTGACCATTTATTTACTGATCACTGCAATCAGTGACATTTGTGACTGTAAAAGTGTCACTACAGTTAGTTTTAGGTCCAGTGTAGCCCCCTAACCCCCCTAATAAAGGTTTAGCCCCTTGATCGCCCCCCAGGTAACCCTTTCACCCCCTAGCACCGCCGTCACTAAGCGATCGTTTTTCTGATCGCTGTTTTAGTGTCGGTGATGCCAATCGGTAGCCAATTATTTTTTTTAGGTTCGCCGCAGGTTTTTATAGCGTCGGGTACCCCCATATATTACCTAATAAAGGTTTAACCCCTTGATCGCCCCCCAAGATAACCCTTTCACCCGTGTCACTAAGCGATCGTTTTTCTGATCGCTGTTTTAGTGTCGGTGATGCCGATAGGTAGCCAGTTATTTTTTTTAGGTTCGCCGCAGGTTTTTATAGCGACGGGTACCCCCATATATTACCTAATAAAGGTTTAACCCCTTGATCGCCCCCCCAGGTAACCCTTTCACTCCCTAGCACCGCTGTCACTAAGCGATCGTTTTTCTGATCGCTGTTTTAGTGTCGGTGATGCCGATAGGTAGCCAGTTATTTTTTTTAGGTTCGCCGCAGGTTTTTATAGCGTCGGGTACCCCCATATATTACCTAAAGGTTTAACCCCTTGATCGCCCCCCCCAGGTAACCCTTTCACCCCATTTTGCCAGTGTCACTAAGCGATCGTTTTTCTGATCGCTGTCTTAGTGTCGGTGATGCCGATAGGTAGCCAGTTATTTTTTTTAGGTTCGCCGCAGGTTTTTATAGCGTCGGGTACCCCCACATATTACCCAATAAAGGTTTGACCCCTTGATCGCCCCCCCAGGTAACCCTTTCACCCCCTAGCACCGCTGTCACTAAGCAATCGTTTTTCTGATCGCTGTCTTAGTGTCGGTGATGCCGATAGGTAGCCAGTTATTTTTTTTAGGTTCGCCGCAGGTTTTGTAGCGTCAGGTACCCCCATATATTACCTAATAAAGGTTTAACCCCCTGATTGCCCCTAGTTAACCCTTTCACCGGTGATCACCATATAAGTGTTATGGGTGACGCTGGTTAGTTAGTTTGCTTTTTATAGTGTCAGGGCACCCGCCGTATATAACCCAATAAAGGTTTAACCCCCTGATCGCCCGGCGGGTGATATCAATTAGGTTTTAGCATCAGAGAGGGTCTGCGTCACACCCCAGGCAGCGTCAGGTTAGTGCCAGTAACGCTAACACCCACACGTGAAGCATACACCTCCCTTAGTGGTATAGTATCTGAACAGATCAATATCTGATCTGATCAGATCTATACTAGCGTCCCCAGCAATTTAGGGTTCCCAAAAACGCAGTGTTAGCGGGATCAGCCCAGATACCTGCTATCACCTGCGTTTTGCTCCTCCGTCCAGCCCAGGCCACCCAAGTGCAGTATCGATCAATCACTGTCACTTACAAAACACAACACACATAACTGCAGCGTTCGCAGAGACAGGCCTGATCCCTGCGATTCCAGTGCTGTAGGAGGTGATTTCACCACCACAGGTAAAAAAAAAGCATATATGCCGAAGCATTGGGGCAGCAGGGGCGGAGGAGCGATTTTTGCTCCTAATGCTGCGTACATTCGGTCGAAATTCCGACGGAGGCATGCCCGTGGAAAAGTCAGACCATGTGTGTGCGGCATAACTTTTGCGGGAGGATGCCCCCATGCTTCGGCATATATAAATGGTGCATGTATGCCCATCATTAGAAGTGGGTGGATGAAGGGCGGTATTCTAATGGTGGGCATACCCATCGATCAATCTCTTTTTTCGTTCAGCCAACAGGCTGCATGAAAAAAAAGATTACAATACATGTCCAACAAGGACCAGCATGTTGCTGGACTTTGAATGGTTATACCAGATTGATGCCTGCGGGTTTAGGTATCATCTTGGTATCATTCTTTTCAGCCAGCGGCCGGCTTTCATGTAAAAGCAATCCTAGTGGCTAATTAGCCTCTGGACTGCTTTTACAAGCAGTGGGAGGGAATGCCCCCCCCCGGATATAAAAAGCGCCATTGGGAAATTGGGAAAGCATTTTATCACACCGATCTTGGTGTGGTCAGATGCTTTGAGGGCAGAGGAAAGATCTAGGGTCTAATAGAACCCAGTTTTTTCAAAAAAAGAGTACCTGTCACTACCTATTGCTATCATAGGGGATATTTACATTCCCTGAGATAACAATAAAAATGTTAAAAAAAAAATATATATGGAAGGAACAGTTTAAAAATAAAATAAAAAAGCAAAATTTATAATAAAAAAAAAAAAAAAAAAAAAAGCACCCCTGTCCTGCCCTGCTCTTGCGCAATGGCGAACGCAAGCGTCGGTCTGGCGTCATATGTAAACAGCAATTGCACCATGCATGTGAGGTAACACAGCGAAGGTCAAATCGAGGGCAGTAATTTTAGCAGTAGACCTCCTCTGTAAATCTAACATGGTAACCTGTAAAGGCTTTTAAAGGCTTTTAAAAATGTATGTAGTTTGTCGCCAATGCACGTTTGTGCGAAATTTTAAAGCATGTCGTGTTTGGTATCTATGTACTCGGCCTAAGATCATCTTTTTTATTTCATCAAACATTTGGGCAGTATAGTGTGTTTTAGTGCATTAAAATTAAAAAAAGTGTATTTTTTCCCCAAAAAATGCGTTTGAAAAATCGCTGCGCAAATACTGTGTGGGAAAAAAAATGCAACACCCACCATTTTAATCTGTAGGGCCTTTGCTTTAAAAAAATATATAATGTTTGGGGGTTCAACATAATTTTCTTGAAAAAAAATTTTTTTTTCATGTAAACAAAAAGTGTCAGAAAGGGCTTTGTCTATAAGTGGTTAGAAGAGTGGATGTAAGCTTCCTAATGTTGTGTATAAAATGCCAGAACAGTTCAAAACCCCCCCAAATGACCCCATTTTGGAAAGTAGACACCCCAAGCTATATACTGAGAGGCATGTCGAGTCCATTGAATATTTTATATGTTGACACAAGTTGCGGAAAAAAGACAATTTATTTTTTTATTTTTTTATTTTTTTGCACAAAGTTGTCACTAAATGATATATTGCTCAAACATGCCATGGGCATATGTGGAATTACACCCCAAAATACATTCTGTTGCTTCTCCTGAGTACGGGGATACCACATCTGTGAGACTTTTTGGGAGCCTAGCCGCGTACGGGACCCCAAAAACCAAGCACCGCCTTCAGGCTTTCTAAGGGTGTAAATTTTTGATTTCACTCCTCACTGCCTATCACAGTTTCGGAGGCCATGGAATGCCCAGATGGCACAAAACCCCCCCAAATGACCCCATTTTGGAAAGTAGACACCCCAAGCTATTTGCTGAGAGGTATGGTGAGTATTTTGCAGATCTCGCTTTTTGTCACAAAGTTTTGAAAATTGAAAAAAAAAAAAAAATAATAAATTTTTTCTTTTTTCATTTTCAAAAACAAATGAGAGCTGTAAAATACTCAACATGCCTCTCAGAAAATAGCTTGGGGTGTCTACTTTCCAAAATGGGGTCATTTGGGGGGGTTTTGTGCTATTTTGGCATTTTATGGCCTTCGAAACTGTGATAGGTAGTGAGGAGTGAAATCAAAAATTTGCGCCCTTAGAAATCCTGAAGGCGGTGCTTGGTTTTCGGGGGCCCGTACGCAGCTAGGCTCCCAAAAAGTCTGACACATGTGGTATCCCCGTACTCAGGAGAAGCAGCAAAATGTATTTTGGGGTGCAATTCCACATATAACCCTGGCATGTGTGAGCAATATATCATTTAGTGACAACTTTTTGTAATTATTATTTTTTTGTCATTATTCAATCACTTGGGACAAAAAAAAAATATTCAATGGGCTCAACATGCCTCTCAGCAATTTCCTTGGGATGTCTACTTTCCAAAATGGGGTCATTTGGGGGGTTTTTGTACTGCCCTGCCATTTTAGCACCTCAAGAAATGAGATAGGCAGTCATAAATTAAAAGCTGTGTAAATTCCAGAAAATGTACCCTAGTTTGTAGACGCTATAACTTTTGCGCAAACCAATAAATATACGCTTATTGACATTTTTTTTACTAAAGACATGTGGCTGAATACATTTTGGCCTAAATGTATGACTAAAATTGAGTTTATTCGATTTTTCTTATAACAAAAAGTAGAAAATATCATTTTTTTTCAAAATGTTCAGTCTTTTTCCGTTTATATCGCAAAAAATAAAAATCGCAGAGGCAATCAAATACCATTAAAAGAAAGCTCTATTTGTGGGAAGAAAAGGACGCAAATTTCGTTTCGGTACAACATTGCATGTCCGCACAATTTACAGTTAAAGCAGCGCAGTGCAAAATTCTGAAAACACCTCTGGTCCTTTAGCTACAAAATGGTCCGGGGCTTAAGTGGTTAAACCTCAAATTTTAATGAGTGGCCACATGTCTTGTTAAACTTTCTTCCACAAAAAAGTTTTATCCCTATTGTGGGGTCACCAGTATGGTATTTGTAAATTTAAATCATATCCCCTCTCAAGCGTCTCTTCTCCAGAGAAAATAAATTCAGTGCTCGCAACCTTTCCTCATAACTAACATCCTCCCAAGCCCTTTATTAGTTTTGTTTCCCTTCTTTGTACTCGCCGGACCAGAGTCTTGTAGAGCGGGAGAATTATCATTTTGTAAATGGCCTACACCTATAGCAAGGCCATTATTTAACTTTAGTCAGAGCTGCACAGTTTGCTTTTATCTACAGGCACCGCTTACCTGCATAGGCAGTGTAGCGGCCTCACCTCTCTCCCTTGCTTTATCGGTTATATGGCTGTTGTCTAGGGGTACCTGGGAGAGAGAGATGATACACACCACGGCCCATGTCCTCCCGTAACTAGGAGGTGAATGCCAGAGATTGGGCTTTTGTGTAGGTGTCCTAGAGCCAAGTCCAGTCCTTCGTCCCTGGCTCCTTTGCTTAGTAACCCAAGTTCCACACAGTGAATAGGTACAACTCAGTTTTATTCTTCTTGCCAAGCAATAAAACAGTCTTTCTCCTTTTGAATAATGGGGGGACAGATCGAGGCACAATCCTTTCCCTTCTTGCTGCTGCCCACTGTGCTGTCACCAGTGGTGAATAGTCACTGCCACTGACTAAGTAATATAGAACGTGAATTACCTTCGCTCACTTTGCCCCTGTCAGGGGAAGAAATCCGTCCAAGGGAGAAATGGAGGCCTCTCCGTCACCAGCGATGCTGCGCCGGACTCTCCGGAGAAGTTACTGCGCACCAGTCCTCATGAACTCAGACACGAGCACCCAAGGCGTCAGGGTCCCCTCGGATTCCTCACCCTCGCGGAACTCAGTCGAAGGTACTGAGCCCCAGGCATCCGCCATAGTACCTCACCCCAGGTAAAGGTGCCTGGGATGGACTCCATCTCTGCTCCAGCTAGGCCAAGGGCGCCTAGGCCTCGAACACCGGCACCCAAGCTGAAGGTGCCTGGGTGCGGCCATGTCCTCCGACTCTCTCCCCAAAAATCAGGGCCTCCGCCCCCTTTATGACCTCTCCCTTTGCATCACAGTGGGTTCCCCGCCCCACTGTACCAGCTCCAGGGGAGGACAAAAAGGCACGGTTGGCGGTGTATGTTCAGCTCGGGCCCAAGGCAACAGCGCCACCCAGGGACCCCAAGGAACTTCACACCACCAGAGTCCTTACAAATTCAAATACCCGCTACAGCAGTTTTTGTGGTAAAGGTAAACTAACCCTTTAAGGTCTCCTTCTTTAACACCTTTTCTATCTTTTTCCATAAAATGTTTAACAACCAAGGCAGGGTTGCAATCCTAGATTCAAAGTCTGTACACTGCCAGTTCTCTGGTTTACTGAAGTAGTGTCCTACTCCTGGGAAGCTGCTACATCACGTGCAGTACATCTCATAGCAAAATATGCCACCCCAGTGATGCGTCACTGAGGGAAATTTGACATCTGAAGATGTTTACCTCTGTGGACTTCAGTTGCCATTTTGGAATATTTATATATGTAGCGGGTATTTAAATTTGGGGGGGGGAGCATCTGGGTTAGTTAACCCAGATGTACTAATTGTTAGGGAATCTGAGAATCCCTTTTGTGGTTCTTGCAGGACTCTGGTGGTGCAAGGTTCCCTGTGGCCTGCAGGTGGCGATGTCGCCCTGGGCCGGAGTTGAACCTGCACCGCAAGACTGTACCTTTTTTCCTTTCCTGGCGCCGGTACAGCGGGGTGGAGAACCTGCTGTGACGTAAAAGGAGAGGAGATAAAAGGGGCGGACGCCCTGACCTCGGGGTTCAGAGTTGGAGGACGCGGCCGCACCCAGGCACCTTCGGCCTGGGTGCTGGCGTTCCGGAGTTCCGGGCCCAGGTGCCCTTGACCTGGCCAGAGTGAGGGATGGAGTCCATCCCAGGCACCTTAAGTCTGGGCTGAGGTACTATGACCAAGGCCTGGGGCCCAGTAACTTCGACTGGGTTCCACGAGGGTGGAGGAGTCCGAGGGGCCCTAAGGTGTTGGGACCCGTATCTGAGGCGAGGAGGCCGGGGAGTGTAACCCTTCCGGATAGCCCGGTACAGCATTAATCCGGTGACGGCGGGGCCTCTGGTAACTCCCTTGGAGGGATGTCTTCCCCCTGACAGGGGCTGCAACGTAGCGAAGGTAACTCCAGTTCCTGTTCACTAGAGTCGCTGGAAGAGACTCTGAAGCCAAAAAGTCCATTTAACAGCCACTGTGCTTAGCAACCGTTGGTGAAACCTCAACGGTTTAGTTTCTTTAAGGATTGTGCCTTGACCTACTCCCCACCAATACTGAACTGTTCTATGGGTCTCAAACTGTCTGCTCGCAAAGGACTATTTGTTTGCCGTTATGGAATAAATAAGTGTTGGACCTTTTCAGTGTGTGGTACTCCAATTACTGGGAGCAAAGGGGGTTATCAGCAGAACAGACTTGGCTCTGAGCGTATACACAGCCTGGGTGTAATTAGATGCTGGCCTTCACCTCTACATGCTGTAATCTAGAGGACATGGGCCGTGGCGCACCTCGCTCTCCCCTTCAAGGTACCCCTAGACCGAAGCCAAAGTATCCACTAAAAAAGATAGAGAGGGTGAGGCCCCTACATATAATTTTTGAATATATGTGTCATGGCTGGAGTTGTTTTCTGTTTGCTTGCTCTAGTAGGTTTTTTGTATTAACCACTTGCTTACTGGGCACTTAAACCCCCTTCCTGCCCAGGCCAATTTTCAGCTTTCAGCGCTGTCACGCTTTGAATGACAATTGCGCGGTCGTGCGACGTGGCTCCCAAACAAAATTTAGGTCCTTTTTTTCCCACAAATAGAACTTTCTTTTGGTGGTATTTGATCATCTCTGCGGTTTTTATTTTTTGCGCTATAAACAAAAAAAAAGCGTCGATTTTGAAAAAAACACAATATTTTTTACTTTTTTTTTTATAATAAATATCCCAATTTTTTTTTTTCCTCAGTTAAGGCCGATACGTATTCTTCTACATATTTTTGGTAAAAAAAAAAATCGCAATAAGCGTTTATTGATTGGTTTGCGCAAAAGTTATAGAGTCTACAAAATAGGGCATAGTTTTATAGCATTTTTATTAATATTTTTTTTTTTTACTAGTAATGGCAGGGATCAGCGATTTTTTTATTGTGACTGCGACATTATGGCGGACACATCAGACACTTTTGACACAATTTTGGGAACATTGTCATTTTTACAGCGACCAGTGCTATAAAAATGCAGGGGGAAGGGGTTAACACTAGGGGGCGAGGAAGGGGTTAAATGTGTAACCTGGGAGTGATTACTACTGTGTGGGGGAGGGGACTGACTGGGGGAGATCCACATCCTTGTCTGTGTACCGGCCGATCGCGGGTGCCTGGCGGACATGCACGCATCGGCATCTCAGTGATGCGCCGTGCGTGCGCGCCCCCCAGTGGCCGGAATAGCCGAGGCCGTCTATTGACGGCCTCCCGGATTTGTAGAGCCACCTTGAGGCCGTCATTTGTATATGGCCCGGCTCTCAAGTAGTTAATTATTTACTACTGTAGCGGCCTCACCCCATCTCCTTTCACTAGGGGTATGTCACATGACAGGGTGAGATGCGCTACGGCCCATGTCCTCCCCATGGCTGTGGTTGAGGTGAAGGCCAGTATCAGTATCTTCCTCGGGCCAATGTGCATTAGTCTTAAAACTCAGTCCTGCTATGCTGGAATCTCCCTTGCTCCCATTAACCAGAGTCCATACACCGATCACAGTCCAACTCTTGCTTTATTGTACACTCCACAATAAACAATGTCTTGATAGTCAACTGGTTGGAACATTATATAACTTGATACGATGGGATGAGCAGGCCGAGGCACTATCCTGATTTCAATCTAAACCCCTGTGCTTTGACCAGGGGTTGTAGCAGCTTTGAATGGCATAGAACATAGAACTTGTGAGTCTCTACCAGCGACTCCATAGAACATAGATGGGAGTACCTTCGCTGCGCTGCGGCCCCTATCAGGGAAAGATGTCCCTCTAAGAGAGTTACCGGAGGCCCATCTGTCACCGGGTTGATGCTGCTTCGGGTCTCCGAACGGGTAACCTCCCCAGCCTCCTCACCTCAGATGCGGGTCCCCTCGCAAGGCGGCACCCTGAGATCACTTTGCCCTTGCGGGACCCAGTCGAAGCTACTGGGCCCCAGGCCTACGATATAGTACCTCACCCCAGGCTGAAGGTGCCTGGGATGGACCCCAACTTCATTCCGGTCAGGCCTAGGGCGCCTGAGCCGGAACCTTGAACCGCCCGCACCCAGGCCTAAGGTGCCTAGGTGCGTGAAGAGACAATCCTCGAAAAAACCTCGTGGCGAGGGCGTCTCCCCCTTTTATCTCCTCCCTTCAACACCACGGCGGGTTCCCCGCCCCAGCCGTACCATCTCCGGAAAGGGACAAAAAGGGTAGCACTGCGGCAGTGATTCTACCTTGAGCCTGTAGGTACCCCGCCACCCACAGGCCAAGGAGAATAATACACCACCCAATCCTCCACGAATTACAAAAGGGGTCCAGAACCTTCACAATTACACACCTGGGTCACACTACCCCCAGGGGTACCCCAACTAAATTTAAAGACCCCGCTACACACTCCCCCTGTGATTTGACGTTGGTCCCTAGCGTCAGGTGCACACCCATGTCTCCCAAGGAGTGATGACATGAAGCGAGCCCCAGAGGCTGTCCCTCTAAATTTTGAATACTGCGTGTGCCAAGACCTGCTCAAGGGGAAAGGGAACTATAAAACAAAAACTCTTGAAAAAAACATCTATCATGTACACATATACAATCCCTCCCATCACTGTCTAAGAACCACCCCATACTCAGTAGTCTTGACCGACGAATCTCCTGCAGAAGGGAATAAAAAAAAACAGCATCCTGACAATCTGTGTTACTTTGGAATGAATAGGTCTATCAACCGAGAGACCCATTCGCTCCAATAAGTAAAGTGATGTAAATGCAAAATTTCAAACAGCCGTTGCACAACACTGCCACCTGGTGACAGCGCTGCGGTAATGACACTTGGTGAGATCTTCATTCTTCCTGCTTTCCTTACACTGACTCTACCCCCAAAGTCTCTGCCTTTGGCACATGAAGAAAAGGGAGAATAGAAAAAAACAACAGCTCCCAAGTCTCCAGTGAGTAAAAGAAAAGCCCAAATCAAAACAAAACTAGGGCACAGTTCTGAGTATCTGGGAATGTTCCTTCCAGAGAGTTCGACAAGCAAACAAATAGGAGTTCTCTTCTCCTAAAAATAGAATCTTGGATCTGGCAAAAACAGGGGCTTTAGGTGCTTGTCAAACACTTCAACTGAATATTCGACATCCTCTCCCTCTTTTCTGCAGACAAGTACTTTATCGGCATGAATGCGGCGCCCCAACTTCCAATCCGCTCTGCAATCTTTGAATTTCTTGGACACAGGCGGCGAACATGACAAGTATCGCCGAGCATGAGGCACTTTGAGCTTCTCCCAAACAAATTCGTCGTACCATCTCTGGCGCAAGACCTCGACTTCATAAAGTAAGTCCCGAGGCAAGTAGGGATATTCCCATCCGTACTCACGGGCGACTCTCTGGGAGAAAAGTCGTTGTAATCTGGCTAAAGGAGGCATGACATCCCGCTCACCTTCTCCTGGTTGCACGATGGCTTCCGGGTGCCGAGGTACCTTCATTACCTCGGATGGCTTGGCTTTTGGCGCCTGCAAGGAAGCGCGCTGCATCCCCACTATCAACGCGGGGGATGTTGTGGAATGTGGAAGATTGGTTGGAGGACTAAACTCCCTCCTGAGCTCCGGAGCCTGCGCCCGGGGCGTGCTGTCTCCTATAGACATAGGGGAATCCTGTGGTTCACGTAGTACAGGTAACGGGCGTTTGTCCCAGCCCTTCCGGTGAAACAGTTCATCTATTTCCCCATCCTCCCCACCGTCCGACAGCGATTCCAGGTCGGAGGTGTCATACATCTCGGCGGGAAGGTAGTCTTTAGTGGACTGAGAACTACCCTCCCTTGCGGGCTCCACCTCCAGTGGACCCCCGACACCTCCAACCACCACCACAGTCCCAGCCCCTGGCTCACCTGGACCTTTTTCAGCACTGGAATGTCCAGGACTCTTCCAACCGGATCCATCCAGGTCCGGCAAGCGGCGGGGTGAAGCTCGACCACGACCACAGGAGGCCTGCACCAGGCCTATCTTCCTCTTCAGAGGTGGCAGCAGGGAATCTGTAGTGACCGAAGCAGCATCCTCGGATTTTTCTCTCTCAGTCTCTGGTTGGGCAGTCCCGTCGCCCCGGTCAGCGCGTACGGGGACCTCCGCAAAGGCCTGGATCTCTCCCTCCGGAGTGGCGGTACCTGTGATGCAATTGAGGCGAAGGGCCCGGGGCCTTACTGTGGATGATTCAACCTCAAACAGAAATTCTTTACACGCTTCACAACGCCCAAATGGCTTTAGTTGGACCACCAGTCCCGAGGATCCGGGACAGATCACACAGAGGGCCTCCGTGTCTCTGCATGAGTACAAAGCCAACTGTCCTCGGGGCCTGAGTCTTATCCCCGTGTCTGTAAGGGGAGCAGTAAAAGCAGTCATCTTCGTGGGGTATGATACCGGCATCCACGGGGAGCTTGAGGCCATCCCGACCACCTGCTGTTCCATCACGCGCTGACCACGCGCCGGAGTCTCCACGTGCATCTCCACATATGGCCAGACTCCTCCCACGGCTTGCACATTTTCGCGGGCTTCCCACAGTCCCCGCCCACGAATTGCGCAGTCATGGGGTGTCTCGTGGCGCAGTGCATTAAACACCCCCACATGTAGTTCGTCACACGGCTGGGCTTTTCCCTCTTCCCGCTCTTTCTGCATGGGCCTCTCCCGGTTTTTCAGGGAAACTTCCATGACTTCGAGCACAGGGACGCACTTTGGCCAATCACATGGCCGACCTGCTCGGACCTCCTCCGGGCGGCAAAGTCCAGACACAGCCATTTCAAGTTTCAAAGTCAACACACATTCTATCCCAGACTCACGAGCCCCCACGTGTAGCGGCCTCACCCCATCTCCTTTCACTAGGGGTATGTCACATGACAGGGTGAGATGCGCTACGGCCCATGTCCTCCCCATGGCTCTGGGTGAGGTGAAGGCCAGTATCAGTATCTTCCTCGGGCCAATGTGCATTAGTCTTAAAACTCAGTCCTGCTATGCTGGAATCTCCCTTGCTCCCATTAACCAGAGTCCATACACCGATCACAGTCCAACTCTTGCTTTATTGTACACTCCACAATAAACAATGTCTTGATAGTCAACTGGTTGGAACATTATATAACTTGATACGATGGGATGAGCAGGCCGAGGCACTATCCTGATTTCAATCTAAACCCCTGTGCTTTGACCAGGGGTTGTAGCAGCTTTGAATGGCATAGAACATAGAACTTGTGAGTCTCTACCAGCGACTCCATAGAACATAGATGGGAGTACCTTCGCTGCGCTGCGGCCCCTATCAGGGGAAGATGTCCCTCTAAGAGAGTTACCGGAGGCCCATCCGTCACCGGGTTGATGCTGCTTCGGGTCTCCGGACGGGTAACCTCCCCAGCCTCCTCACCTCAGGTGCGGGTCCCCTCGCAAGGCGGCACCCTGAGATCACTTCGCCCTTGCGGGACCCAGTCGAAGCTACTGGGCCCCAGGCCTACGATATAGTACCTCACCCCAGGCTGAAGGTGCCTGGGATGGACCCCAACTTCATTCCGGTCAGGCCTAGGGCGCCTGAGCCGGAACCTTGAACCGCCCGCACCCAGGCCTAAGGTGCCTGGGTGCGTGAAGAGACAATCCTCGAAAAAACCTTGTGGCGAGGGCGTCTCCCCCTTTTATCTCCTCCCTTCAACACCACGGCGGGTTCCCCGCCCCAGCCGTACCATCTCCGGAAAGGGACAAAAAGGGTAGCACTGGGGCAGTGATTCTACCTTGAGCCTGTAGGTACCCCGCCACCCACAGGCCAAGGAGAATAATACACCACCCAATCCTCCACGAATTACAAAAGGGGTCCAGAACCTTCACAATTACACACCTGGGTCACACTACCCCCAGGTGTACCCCAACTAAATTTAAAGACCCCGCTACACTACTATATCAATTTTTTTATATTTTGTTTACTATTATGTTTTGGTTATGTGTTGTCATTATCCACTTAAAGTGGTGTTCCACCCTAAAAAAATAAAATACACCAAAATCCTTTAAAAAAAATAAAATAATTTTTACTCACCAGAAAGGGCGATTGCTATGCGGAACTTGCTAATCTGCCTCTTCCTCCACCTCGGCAGGTCTTCTTCCTCGTCCTCCTTGCGGTGTCTTCTGGGGAATGTGGCGCGCTGCCTTCTGGGAACTGTGTGTATCCCAGAAAGCAGCCGCCCATTCACAAAGCGGCGCGAGCCTCGCCCATGCGCAGTAGGAAACGGGCAGTGAAGCCGCAAAGCGCCGGGACCCTCCACGATCGAGGGGTCGGTCTCGGGGGGGCTGCCATCGCAGGTGCCTAGGAGAGGTAAGTGTCCTTTTTAAAAATCAGTAGCTACAGTGTTTGTAGCTGCTGACTTTTAAAAAAATATATATATATCGCGGGTGGAATCCCGCTTTAATGATTTACTGCTACAGGGCAGGCATTCTGTGCAGAATCACGTATATATACTGTACATGATTCGCACTTCCGGCAGAGCTCTGTCCCGACAGGAGGGAAGTGATAGATTTTCTTTCCCTGCAATCACATCTCGTAAAAGCACCACACAAAGTGCACAAAAACACTGGCTAGGGACACATTAAACCCTTTGATCACCCTAGATGTTTAACCCCTTTCCAGCCTGTGTTATTAACCACTTTCATACAGGGCACTTATACAGCTTCCTGCCCAGACCAATTTTCAGCTTTCGGCGCTGTTGCACTTTGAATGACAATTGCGCGGTTGTGCTACACTGTACCCAAACTAAATTTTTATCATTTTGTTCCCACACATAGAGCTTTCTTTTGGTGGTATTTGATCACCTCTGCGATTTTTATTTTCTGCAAAAAAATGTAAAAAAGACCGAAAATTTTGAAAAAAAACCCATTTTTTTTTTGTTTCAGTTACAAAACTTTGTAAATTAGTAAGTTTCCTCCTTCACTGATGGGCACTGATGGGGCTGCACTGACGGGCACTGATAAGGCGGCACTGATGGGCACCAATGAGGCGGCGCGGATGGGCACCGATAGGCAGCGCGGATGGGCACCGAAAGGCAGCGCGGATGGGCACCAGTAGGCGGCACGAATGGGCACAGATAGGCGGCACGGATGGGCACAGATAGGCGGCACGAATGGGCACAGATGGGCACAGATAGGCGGCATGGATGGGCAGAGATAGGCGGCACGGATGGGCACAGATAGGCGGCACGGATGGGCACCGATAGGCGGCACGGAGGGGGACCGATAGGCGGCACGGATGGGCATGGATGGGCACTGATAGGTGGCACTGTAATGTGTTAATGGATACCAATCAGTGCCAAACAATAATGCCTGCCAATCAGTGATGCCCATTGTGGGCACTGATTGGCATCCATTAGGGGCACTAATTGGCATCCATTAGGGGGCACTGATTTCAATCCCTGGTGGTCTAGGGAGGCATACCTTGTAATGGACATCCCTGGTGGTCCAGTGGCATCCTTGGTGGTCCAGTGTGGGCATTCTCGGGGGGCTGTGCTGATAATTGATCAGCACAAACCCCCCCTGTCAGAGGAGCAGCCGATCGGCTCTCCTCTACTCGCGTCTGACAGACGCGAGTGAGGAAATGCCGATTACCGGCTTTTCCTGTTTACATGTGATCAGCCGTGATTGGACACGGCTGATCACGTGGTAAAGAGTCTCCGTCGTAGACTCTTTACCTAGATCATTGTTGCGGGGTGTCAGACTGACACCCTGCAACAACGATCGCCGCGATGCGCGCCCCCGGGGGCGCGCAGCGGCTTAAAATCCTGAGGACGTCATATGACGTCCAGTCAGGATTTTAAAACCACTTTGCCGCCGTCAATCCGCTATAGGGCGGGCGGCAAGTGGTTAATACAGTTATTAGTACAGTGACAGTGCATATTTTTAGCACTGATCACTGTATTATGCCGCGTACACACATACGTTTGTAATGTCATTTTTAAAAACGACGTTTTTCACGACGTGATTTTTCTCGTTTTCTCTCAAGCCTGTCTTGCATACACACGTTCATGAAAGAAAAACGATCGAGCAAAGTGCAGTGATGTACAACACGTACGACGGCACTATAAAGGGGACGTTCCGTTCGAATGGCGCCACCCTTTGGGACGCTTTTGCTAATTTCGTGTTACCGCGTGTTAGTAAAAGTTTGGTGAGAGACGATTCGCGCTTTTCAGTCTTCGTGCTTTTAAGATCGTTTTGTGGAGTTCAGTTTGTGCTTGTGGGTTCGTATCTGTCTTTCAGTGCTTGTAGTCAGTTTGTATCTGTTTATTCAGTGCGTTCTTGTCTGCTCGTTTCTGTTTTTAAGCTCGTTCTTCATAGGCCTTGCTGTTCTTCCGTGCGTTCTTTTAGTTCGTTCTGACCAGCCGACCGTTATCTAGCCATGTTGCGGCTATGTACTCGTCGTAGAGTTCGTGCTGTAGTTGGGGCAGGGGTTCTTGCTGTATCCCGACTCCAGGCCATGAACAGGGTGAGGAGTTCATGGACCAAGAATTGGTTGCTCCAGCGGCACCAGTTCTGTCACATGTCTTTGTTGCGGGAGATCAGGGAGAATAATCCTGAGGACTACAGGAATTTTCTCAGGATGTCTGACCCCGTATTTCAGCATCTGTTGGCTTTGGTGTCCCCCTATATTACCAGACAGGACACCGTTATGCGGGAAGCCATCACTGCTGAGCAGAGGCTCATCGCCACGTTGCGATACCTGGCGACTGGGAGAAACCTGCAGGACCTCAAGTTCTCAACAGGCATCTCCCCCCAGGCTCTGGGGATTATTATACCAGAGACTTGTTCTGCCATCCTTCAAGTTTTGCAGGAGGACTATATTAAGGTAAGTTTGCTACTTTCAAACATCACATTTTATGTATTTCTTGCTTAATAATGTTTAATATTTCTTTCATCAGTCCCTAATTCCCATGATTGTAATTTGCTGGGAATGTCCCCTTTCTCCCCATGCATGTTGTATATTTTTTGATGTTCTTTTTTTGGCCTACATGCATATTTCCCCTAACTAACCTCTCCAGCATGCTATCCTGGGGCCATACCCACCTAGCCTAGTCACTTCCCTTTCTTTTGTTGTCTGCTCCATTGTAGTGCTTTACCCTAAACGGCCCCTAATAAAGATTGCTTAGGAATGTTATATTTTCTTTCAATTCATACAGAGTGCTACAGCCTTGATTTGTGTGGTCCCCAACTCATCTTCATACCCCCCCCCCCCCATAAAATATCTTAAATGGCTCATCAGAGGGGTTGTTGAATTTGATAAGTGACTGTTTTTATTTTTTTTCCATTTTTTTGGTGGTTACAAATCATTTAAAAATCTATCTAAGTTTATCTTGAAGTTGGCCAGGAATGATTTTGTCAAATCTGCTTGCAATGTTTATGTATGAAAGTATTAATCTTTTTTTTGGTTTAACTCCACAGTTCCCTTCTACGCCACATGAATGGCAGAATGTGGCATCTCAGTTTGCCCAATGATGGAACTTTCCAAACTGTGGAGGGGCCATCGACGGCAAGCATGTACGGGTCGTACCACCACCCAATTCGGGATCCTATTACTACAATTATAAGGGGTTCCACAGCATCGTCATGATGGTAGTGGTGTTGGCCACCTATGAATTTCTTTATCTGGACGTTGGGAAAAATGGACGTATGTCGGATGGAGGAGTCTTTGCTCAGACTGAGTTTGCCCAACGGCTCCTCTCAGATGAGCTGGCCTTGCCACCAGCGGAGCAGAATGTGGAGGGACTCCCATTTGTCTTTGTAGCGGATGAGGCGTTTGGCCTGGGTCCCCATTTAATGAGGCCATTTCCTCAACGAACCCTCACCCCTGAGAGGAGGGTGTTTAACTATCGGCTGGCCAGAGCCAGAAGGGTGGTGGTAAATGCCTTTGGCATCATGGCCAGCCGATTCCGCTTGTTCCTCACCTCCATCCATCTTGCCCCATATAAATGGAACCATGTGGTCATGACCTGTTGTGTCCTTCATAATTTTTTACGGGTCCATTCTCCGAATTATCTTCATTTGAGTGGCCCTGAGGCCTCATTACAGGACATGAACAATTTAGTGGCCCTGGAAGCTGGCCGTCCAGGCTTGGCCCCCCAAACCGGCCGTGATGTTCTGCAGCAATATGTGGACTATTTTGTGGGTAGGGGGGCCATTGATATGCCTGTGGATTATTAATTATTGTAAAATAAATTATTTCTGCCAAAATGTATTCATATTGTCTTTTTGTTTGGGTTTCTTTTATGTTTCTCCTAGGTTCTCCTAGTGCACTTGTAGTGCCATGTGTATTTTGCATTATTAAATACCCTTCATTGTCAGTGTAAACACCAAACATAATTTTGCTTACTTTGGGCAACATTTAGATAATAAGCCACACTTTTTTTTGGGTTAAAATCTTTTATTGTTTGTACATAATTTTTTGGCTGATTTTTTTTAATTTTTTTTAATAAAAGTAGTTTTTAAATTTGTAGTGTTCAAAAATATTTTTTGGTTTAAAACGCATGAACAGGCATGCTTAAAAAACTTTTATAAAATGTTTTAGTGTAGTTTCTACATGTAGTATTAATTAAACAACACAAAAACCTGCAAAAACAAAGCAAGTTCAAAGTTCTTTTGTGGCCAAAAATTAAACCCGCCCAAGCACAGCCATGATATTTTGTAGCCTTTGCTCCACCCGCTTGGTATTTTGCCTGATCTGTATCAAATCTCCCTTTATTTTTTCAAGGTCACGACAGCAGACCATTAGGTATTGGATCAGGATCTGTGCACTGTGACTTGTAAACTTTTCGGGGTCTTCAGGCAGAACAGCACCTAAAAAATTCAAAATCAACATGTAGTATAAATATGTAGGCCTACATCTATTAACCTGCATCTGTGGTGTTTGACACTGACCTGTTGTGGTGCCACTTTCCACTTCCTCCACTTCACGTTCCTCTACATTATGTGGTTCTGGGTGTCTTGCTGGAGGTGTGGGCTTTCTAGGCTCATCTGTCGAACCTTTTTGAAGCCCTATTGAGATTGCAATAAAAGGTATAGTTTAGTTCCTAAATAATAATTATATTAAAAAATAAGCCCTGAAAGAGAAATATGAAACATTCTTTTGAAATGTGGTACAATTGTCTTTTTTGCCAAAGTTACAAGCTGAACACATGATTGGATCCATACCCAAAACAGGAACATCTAATTAGTTTTATTAAGTTTGACACATGGAAACACCCCCAAGTATATACACTGGATCACCTGTGTGTGACACCCTAAAAAGGTTGTTCTGTTGGTCCACACTTGTACTACCGAGTCCAGATGTTTAAACAGCTGCTGAGCATTCTCTCCTTAACATTACAATGCATACCCTTAATCTTTTAAAAATATAGTTCCCCAAAAAAATATTCCATTATCCATGTCCCAAAAATCATCTCCCCCAAAACTACATGGTAACTTTATTTTCAACGCTGGATCATCCCAAAACATCGTATTAATAAGTGTACATAGAAAGAGGTTTACTACGACCGTTTAATGTGCCCACGAACCTGAAAGTTGCTATCTTTCACTGTACTACCTTAAAGCAAAAAACCCGCAGCATAATACAAGTATTAATAATTAGCTTTTCAAATACATGAAATTTACTTACTTTTTCCAATAACATTTTTTATTCTTTTGTATTGGTCGGGCTCCCGCAACTTGAGATCTGACCATCGTTTTCTGAACTGTTTCTTCGTTCTGCACACCCCAAATTTTTGGTGAAGAGTTTTAACCACTTTCCCCATAATTTTTGACTTGACAAGATTAGGCCTTTTATACGGCCCATGCTTGGCATCATAATCCTCCCTCCTCAAAATGGCGACCATCTCCACCATTTCCTCGAATGTCATGTTGGATGCCTTATATCTCCGGGATCGGGTTTTTGGTTCCTCAGGAATTTCATCCTCTGTTGAGGTAATCTCAGCCACCTGTGTCTCCGCCATGTTGTGTAGCACTACGACGAGCGAGAAGGGGCAGGGAAAGTACTATTTTGAACGTCAGGGGCGGGGAAAACATGCAGAGTTTCACGCATGCGCAGTGTATATCAAGCTAATACCCATGTGTCGAAAATACGTTCGTTTGGCGGAAGAGGGAGTAAGCAACGAACGTGTTAACGAAGGTACATAACATTTTTCTGATTTTGGTTTCATCAGTGGATGAGATTATGGCCTATATATGGCCCTAAAGATTATTTGATGAGTCTTGAATGACACTAGTATTTTTGTGTTGTTTTTGACTTTCAGAAAACATGCAGGCTTTCAAGAGTCCCGAGTTTCTGGGGGAGTTCCTGGACAGATGGAAGGAACTCCCTGTTCTGTGGCAAAATAAAAATGCCAAAAATAAAAATAAAACAGCCAGGACAGCAGCACTGGAGAGCCTGCTTGGATTTGTACAAACCCAGATCCCCACAGCAACCAACCAAGAGGTGAACAACAAACTAGCTACCATTAGGGGCACATACAAGACACAGCGGAATATGGTCCTGAAGTGTGGTGGATATTTTGAACATTTCATATTCTAAATAAAGCACCATGCCCCAATGGATGTATATGTAGGGGGATGGGTGTAATCGTATATGATATTACAGGAATATATATATTTTGTGATATAATGCCAAGTTATATTCTTAAAGGACAGTTTTTACTGGCTACTGAGAATATAAATTAGGTTTCAGGTGATACTTAGATATCCTTTGTCTCAAAAGGGCCAGTACACCGCAGGGGCCCTTAGCATGCTAATGTGAGAACTGGTTGAACTGAGCTGATAAAGCAACCAGTATTTCAGGTTTATGCCGCGTACACACGATCGTGATTCACGGCGGTGAAAACACCGCTGTGAATCACGACATGAAATTAAATGACAAACGAGGGAACGGCATTTTCCCCCACACACGACCGTTTTTCCCGTCATTTTTTTCTTTGTCGAGAAAAACGACCGTCTGTGGGCTCCGCGGCAGTGTCTCCCTATGGGAAAACTGCAGCGGAAAAAAATGATGGAAAAAACGATGAGAAAATTTAGAACATGTTCTAATTTTTCTCGTCGTTTTTCCTGCCGTTTTTCTCAACGAGAAAAACGGCATAAAGCCCACAGACGATCGTTTTTCCCGGCGAAAAAAAAAAATGTCATTTTTCTCGACGGGAAAAATGATCGTGTGTACGCGGCATTAGATTTGGAAGGCTAAGTAAAGAGGCTTGAGATTTCAACCAATCAGGTGGTCAGCTTTAAACCAATGAGACCACAGGATTTTGGATTCTGGTTGGCATAGGGGGTATAAAAGTCAGGTACACTCATGGCTAGGCCCTTGCGAATGATGTCTTGACGCAGACGACATGGTGACGTAGTAAGCTCTCTCTGTCTCTCTCTCCCTCTCTCTCCCTCTCTCTCTCTGTCTCTCTCCCTCTCTCTCTCCCTCTGTCTCTCTCTCTCTCTCTGTCTCTCTCTCTCTCTGTCTCCCTCTGTCTCCCTCTCTCTCTCTCCCTCTCTCTCTCTCCCTCTCTCTCCCTCTCTCTCTCCCTCTCTCTCTCCCTCTCTCTCTCCCTCTGTCTCTCCCTCTGTCTCTCTCTCTGTCTCTCTCTCTCTCTCTCTGTCTCTCTCTCTCTCCCGGTCTCCCTCTCTCTCTCTCCCATTTTTAAGAAGATTAATCTTACTTCTCTTTTGCTCTCTTGTTCTTATTGGTATTATTGTGTATCATTTATGTTATGGCAATGTTCCTATTTGTATTACCGGTATCATCTTTGTTTTAAAGGTGATATAATTTATGTTATCGGATTAATACAAGTATCGTTTCTTTATAAATAAATGTAATTGTTTTCTCTTTTCCCACCGCTATCGTTTGATTTCATTTTATATAGACAAAAGGTTTTTAATCACTTATTGTAATCATTTAAGCAAGACGTATAGTTCCGTAACAGATGTTGCCCGGCGTGTGAGGAAGTTCAAAGTTGGGTGAGTATTATTTCTCGTATGGTAGACAGAGCTGGTCCTAACGCCAGAAATGCTCAGCGTTCTCTTATGTCTTTTTAACCTATCTGAACACCTAACAAAAACTTCTCAGAACTTAACTTTTTACCTTTTCGTCTAGGCGAATATTTTGATGAGACTGATTTTTGAATAATGTATGTATATAGAATGAAATTGCAGCAGGGTGTCGGTATGAATGATAAGGGCTCTGTTTGGAATCAATTTCAGTTGACCCTTTGAATAAGATTAGGCCAATTTTTGGGATTGAAACAAACCTGTGCGTATAGGGCTGCGTTTCCACTGGCGCAACTCCAATGTCGTTTAACGTTGAAATGCAGGTTTAGTGCGACTGTGGTGTGGCGTTGAATGCGATTTTGATAGAGTCACTGCAGCTTTGAGTCACATAGATTGGAATGGGTGCTATTGAAATCAAGGGTAAGCGATTTGTAATGCGACTTTGGGTCCAAAGTCGCATGGCGAATTGCATCAGTGGAAACGGAGACTAAATCACACTGAATTATCTGGATGTATGCGAATCTATCTTTCTGTGTAAACTACTAACGGGGGGATTGTAAGCTTTTGGGGCAGATTTTGATGTTTGGTGCGAATGGAGTAGTGCGTTTTTTTTTCGGTGTTGCAATCTGATGGAGACTATTTTTTTGTTTTCCTTTGTGTGTGGGAACCCATGTGGTATGTCCCATGCTGGTTTTGGCGGGAAAAACTTGGTCATCATCCACCATTTCGTCATTGTCCATGAGATGTGCGGTGGTCATCCACCATTTTGTTGTGGCTTGGCTTGTCGGCCATCTTGAGAGGCGTTTAGAGTTTGAGATGGGAAGTTCCAGGTTAGCAAACAAAACTGCCTCCTGCACTACAAGTAATCATAGGGTCTAATCAAGCTTAACGCTTGGGAAGCCCTGTGATACAGTCATTTTTTTTTTTTGGAATACTTTGGAGAAGTCCACGGGGAGATTAAACTATTTATTTAGTTGGGAAGATTTCCAGGCTTATTTTTTGAAGGACTATAGTCAGAACAGGGATTGTTCTGGCGGAGTAGTGAAAAAAGGTTCGCAACGGCGACAGGGGCGGTACCTGTCGAACCCAATCATTGGTCAGAGAGTAGCTAACTCTGAGGACAAAAGCAACCTATAAGAGGTTTGCGGGATCAGTTCAAGGTCTTTCGTCCGTAAAGGATGGGTAATTAAATCGCTTCAAAGAGGGAGTCTAACCGTGGGGAACCTTACCACTTGACCCCGAAGGAAGAAAGGATTGATACAGGGGCCTTGAGTTGGGAAATATGCAATGTTGGGAATGGTGGACTGGGAAACTGTATTTTTTAAAAAAATGGTACGGTCAAGCCAAATGCTTGGGAGAGATGCTTATTGTGCATGGATGGTAGAGTAATGATGAACAGGGGGACAAGGAGGAACCTTACCAAACAGATGTTATGGGTTTAAGAAGTACAGGTCATGATAGAAAAGATGCTGATTTGTGTGATGTCTAGAGGTCATCTTTGACCAAGTGGGTGAATATGTGTGTGTGTGGGGAATCTGTGATGTTATGTTCTCAGCTGCTGACAGCCCGAAATGACCCCCACCCCCCTTTCTTTCCAACCAGATCTGTGAGAATGTAAAACGAATTGTATTGACATGCAAATGACCTGAGCCAGGCTGTAATAGTTTTTTGTGAAAGTGCTTTTACTAAAATGTGTTTGTGTTACAGAACAGCAAGGGATTTTGTGGTGAAGTATTATGATTGGTTGATAAATGGTACCGTTAAAAAAGTTTAGGACATTTCGTTCCAGTTTTGTGAAGTTTTGTACTGTAATACAGTTTTGGGTGGAGAGCAAACAGGGGGCATCACCATTATTGTAACATCTAGATGCAGGTAGAAAGAAGCCATAATATTGTTTTGAATAGTGGAGGATTTCATGGTGCTTTGCAGCTCGTCTGACAAACACGTTTATAGTGAGACAGGTCGGGCCGTGTAGAATAATCGGAATTCCTGTGATTAGCATAAACGTGAGGAGTAGTACGCTAACAGCCCCGGTCAGGCCAGGTAAAATAACCGGGATTCCGGGGGTCGATTATGGTAATAAAGCCGTAAACCATAATCGCTCCGAAAATAAAGCGCAAGGGTGTCCTGGACGTGGGACACTTCATAAGCAATTCGAATCGTCATGGGTAATGTGCCGTCCATGCTTGGGAGGGAAAAAATTAGGCTCCCCACCAGTCAGACAGCTGCACCGCACATGAGGTCTGGGTTTGGGGCTCCGGACATGAGACCCCTTAAAGCAGGGATATGCAATTAGCGGACCTCCAGCTGTTGCAAAACTACAAGTCCCATCATGCCTCTGCCTTTGGGTGTCATGCTTGCTGCTTTCAGAGTCTCGCTATGCCTCATGGGACTTGTAGTTTGGCAACAGCTGCAGGTCCGCTAATTGCATATCCCTGCCTTAAAGGATGACATATCTGGTCAGAGGGTACAGTAAGGTGTACTCCTTTGGAAGGTACTTTTGCTGGAGGTCCGAGACCTCAGAATAAAGGTTCCTTGGATGTAGTTCAGCTGTGGCTTCAGAAATCTGTAATGATGAGTGTTGATGGAGGTGTAGTACACGCTTTTGTGACTCTCAGAAGAGGAACGATGGTTAAATTCTCATGCCCGTTTGTTTGAACTTTGTATGGCTGGTCCAGGCAAGGTTCTCAAGCTGCTCTCATGTTTTTCCCATTGTATTTTTTTTCTGTTGCTGAAAGAGTGAAGGGAGAATTCTGGCTGTTTTTGTTTTTTCATTTGTGGTTTTGGAAACTGTGAAGTATTTCCCCCACGTTTGTATCTGAATGTTTGTATGTAGTAACGTGAATATGTTCGAACTTACCGCGGCGATCCTCCGATGCATCGCGGCTGTTGTATTTTTGTAGGAACGAGAAAAGTAAGGGTTACAGAGGGTTTTGTTTGAATCGGTTTTGAAAGAATGTCATTGACAAATTACCAATGTACAGGAATGTCATTATTGTTTACCATTCTTTGCAGGTTAAATATGAAGCATAGAGTAATGATTTTGCTTATAAGTATTTTTCAGGTCCAAGGAGTTTGTACTCAGAGAACAGGTGTATGTAGACAGCTGTACATATGGATAAATACGAGTCTAAGGAGGTAAAAGTATCATAGGCTATTTCATTGTTTCTTTTTTCCTGCACCACGCATTTCTTCCATCAGTCTGTAATGAGAAAGAAAATGGGAGGAGAATGATAAATGTAAGAGTGACAGTTTTTTTTTCCACCACAGTACAAGTTGCTAATTTTTTTCTCACCATGGTGAATACATTTTTTGGGGGGAATTATTGGTATACCATAAAACAAAAAGCCACGTGGTATTAATGTGTATTATGTAATACATATTAATTAAAAGTTGAGCTCAACAATTTTTGGTATTTTAAAAAAAGTGCACGGTTTATGTAATGTAAAGTAATGTAATGTATATTTGTGTTTCATATGCTGATATCTTGTTACTGGAATTGTTTTTTGTAAATTGCGAAAAATGGAATGTTTATCCCTAACTTTTATTGGAATTTTATCCCTCAGAGTCGATAATTTGGTTTTCTGGCTTTCAGAACAAGAGGAAATCGTAGCCTCCAGAGGACAACGTGATAAAAAATTATTTTTTCCTGGTTGGTCGGGTTTCACATTTAAATGTTTTAGGTTGTCGCCACCATTATCTAGTTGGAATGTCTAGTTGTCAGTCCATTCGGTTGTGTTTTGGACCACCGAGTGTGTGTTGTATGTTCTGATCTACTGAGTAGCAGAACCAATTAACTGAAGTCTGCATATTAGTTGTTATAAAGTAAAAGTTGAGTAAGACTGCCGGGGATAATTGGCACTCTAACACATATGTGAGGCTAAGGAGCATTATAAATCTCTGCCAGGGGTACTGCACTTAGTGGTAAAAGGGTAATGGTTTGATGTTACTTTGGGCGAACTTGTGTTCAGGAGTAGGACTGCTTACACCCCCCCCTCGCTGTTATTGTAATTAGGTACACGCCCAACCATACCTGGCTGTACGAGTTTGGCTCATTGCCTGAAGCTAAGGTATGCGAATGTCCCTAGCTATCTGTGTGTCCCCAAATGTAGTTCAAACCTGTTTCCTACCGTGTCACCAAGCAATCCCATCTCTCTGAAATAGGGCAAACCAACCCTTCTCATAGTTTCCTGCTGGGACTGTTTATGTGGCTATTTGTTACCAATTGCCTAATAAATATCTGTGTGTTTCAAGGCACACCGGTCGGCTCGGGTACCCCCTACTGTTCAGTGGTCCCAGCGCCTCAGTGCTGCAAGGGATTTGTCTTAGTCTGCTGGTCAGGTGTGTCTGGTAGCAGCAGTTTCTCAAGCTGGATACACATTATGCAATTTTGTTTTCCCATTTATTTTAGATGTACCTGCAGATGTGTGGTATGAGGGCCTGCCTGATTGCATACAAGTTGAGAGGGTATAGGTCTGGCCTCATATTGTATAGTTTTGGTTGAGTCTGGGGAAAAATTGTGCAGGAAGGTTGTATGGGGTGTTACCAGCGCTTGGCTGTTCCAAGAGCCCTCACGTCCGAGGTATGTGTGGGCATGCCGTATTCTCCTCAGTTTACACCCATAGGTGTCCTTCCTGTCCTAGAGTCCTTGTGTACCTTAACTAGCTATCTGTGTCTTGAAGGCCAAGAAGACCAGTGCCCCAGTGTGGCACTAGGCTCCTGTCATTCATGTGAGTCCTGTCTGAATAGTGTAGGCAGCTTGTGTTGTAGGGGTGAAGGATAACATTGTCTGAATACCGAATTGAAAGAGGAGGGAGAAGGTGTGCAGTCTATATGAGGGATTGGGTGTACCTGGTGGCAGGTGGTTTTCAATCCGGGTATCCAGACCATATCCCATAACTTAGGAAAAAGAGAGGCTTGATGGCGACTGTCTTTGGAGCGGGAGGCGGGTCACTGGGTACCATAAACACTATGGAGCTGGAGATAATCAGGAACACATCGGGAGGTCCTGGGCTACATATCAGGGAAAGGGTAGGACATTCAACTTGCACTGGCCGGAATTAAAAACCTTGGAGAGTTGACTGACTCTTACTCAGTGTGACAAGTTCCACCTTCTAAAGACAGGCAGGTGTGGTAGTATCTGAATTGACTAGGAGTCCTATGGAGTGGTGGATGACTCAGTTCCAGGGTTGTCAAAATGTAACTAGTACTATTCTCATCCCTAATGGCAGGGACGGAACATTGTGCCTATATTACGGTCACTTTGGGTACTATCCTATCACTCTACTGGGTTACACACTGGAGTCCATCTGGTTCTGAGGGGTTTGAGTCCGGACAGGGACTGAAAGGAGGAAATGTTTTTTTGGGGGACAGGTGGGACACTGAATATGGTGCAGGTATCTACAGTATTCCATCACCAAATGGCGCTCCAGCATCTCATAGTGGTTGATGGAAACCTGTTATCCTATATGTGCTGAATACACACTGAATCAAGTGCGGTCATGGTACCAGTGGCTTGCTCCCAGAGATACGCGGACACAGGGTGAGGTTCATACAGGACGCTTATCTCTGAGGAGTAGCCGGAAGAGGAGGGATGTATTCAGCACTATATGGGGGGGGGAATAGGACCCAGTGTAAAGGGGCTCAAGATTTTGTCCGCCATGGTGAGAGGTTGGTAGAGAGTATGGGATGGTACAGGGCAGATTTATGTCAGTGGCTCTGGTGTGCACACATGGGCAGGTGGAGTTGTCAACCAGCATCAAGCTGTTTGTACAAATCTCTCTATGAGGGGCAGTGGCCTGATGAGTTAGCATCACCACTCAGTAAGACTGTGCCAAAACACGTCGCCTACACTAATCCAAAGTGGTAGTCGAATGCCTGGATGGGCTGTACTGGTTTGGATTGTGAAAGGTGTTACAGAAATGCAGACTCGGTCTGTAGAGTTGAGGGCACCAGTGGCTTACTGACTGGTGATTCTATCTTGTTGCATTTGTGGCTAAGGGACCCACATGTGATCAGAGGGTACGGAAGCTGGGGGCAGGTTGATATTTCCCTCTGTCAGAGGTGTGACCACAATGTCCCTTGCACGGCCAATACACAGTGGTGAATGTATTTCACTCTGTTCTGGATGGGGAGTTCCAGAGGTTCTGGAGCAGTCCTGAGGTGGAGCATGGGAGGAGATAACAAGGGAGATGGAAATCAGGATGTTCTGGGGCAAAAACTTTAGTAAACTCCACCCTGCTGCGGCCCCAATGCGGGTCACTATTAAGAGACCAATTTAGAGTAGCTTGCACATTTAAGAGAGGACCCTAGAACTATATTTTTCTTGTTTTTTGTTCTAGGGATAAACCTGTTCAATCTGTAATATTAAAGGACAGTCGGGGTGACTAAATTCTAAAAAAGTTTTTTGGCAATCATTGGTTTAGCCTCTCCTTTTTAAAATATTTTTATTTTTTTGTTTTTTTACCCGACTTGTAAATTGTTAGTGACAGTGATCCTGTTCACCTGTTGATCACTAATAGGGGAGAAGAGTTATCTATTTTTATTTTTTTCCTCCTTTATTTTATTTTTATTTTTTTTTATATATTTTTTTTCTGCCAAGCTGCTGCTGCAACGGCCACAATATATTATTTTTCGAGGCACTGTTTCAGGACAGTTATATATTGTTTGTTTGTTTTTATGAATGCAGAGTCAGTGCTCTTTGACATAAAGGGAAATGGGTGACAAACGGTATGGGTCGAAGTAGCATTGAACCTGTATGTTTTGTTGCTTATTGTATTTTTTTCTCTTTCTTTTCTCTTTCCTACTTTCTTTGGTTCATATTCTGCTTTATCTTGAAAAATAAATGTATTCATCTTCTGGAACTTTTGTTTGAATATCAGAGATGAGTTGTGAATTGTAAGGGTTTACCGTCTCTGCCTGACTCCATTTTTAAGAGTCCAGTGGGTTCCATAGAATGGGTTCCTGAAACATACAAGTACCATATTTCACAAAGTATCTCTGGACATCCAAGTCCTATGTCTTAATGTAATTTTACCTCCCCTAATCTGCCCACTGCCTTAACCGGAGCCTCGTGAACAGGTGTGGTGAACCCAGGGACCTAACAATAGCAGGCAGTGTTGACTATCCCTACCATCAAGGTGTAAGGTACCTGTGATAGGTAGTGTCCGAAGTGGAACTTGTGTGCTGAGGATTCAGGCGAAAACGTAGTCAGGCAGATTAGGTTGGCAACAGATCAGGCAAAATGGTACACGATCGAAATCCAGAGAGTGGTCAGGCAGGCAAAGGTCATACACGAGCTGGCAGTGAAGTACAAAATCAGCAGGCTGGAGAGTAGTCAGGAATTCAGGCAGAAGTTCAACACGAAAATCAGGATCAAAAAGCAGTCACAACACCCAGGGAGCTATTCCACACAAACGGGCGCTGAGAGATAGCATCACTTCCTTTTTAAGGGCTGCTTTGATTGAAAATTGTCCACAGCTGGCAGCAGGTGGGGCTAGTGAGTCCAAGGTAATGTTTAACACTGAGAGGACATTTCCAAAAGTCCAGATCTGCTCAGTAGCGCAACAGGTAAGGCTGCAGCTTTGGGACCAGGAAGATCCCGGTTCAAATACACCCAGGTACATGACAGGGCCCCCTCCCCAGTGGACCCCTCCGGGGGCCTAGCGGGGCTTAGTGGGAAAGGAGGCATGGAAGTCTCGAATAAGAGAAGGGGCATGCAGATCTTTGGCTGGAACCCAGGAACGGTCTGTGACAGGATATCCCTTCCAATGAACCAGATACCGAAGGCCACGACCCTGTCTTCTAGAATCAAGAATCTTGGAGACTTCAAACTCATTTTGTCCATCAACAAGAACAGGAGGAGGTAGCTGTTGCGTTCTGGAGTAGCGATTGAAAATTGCTTTTTTGAGAAGGGAAACGTGGAACACAGGATGAATCCGGAGAGAGGAGGGTAATTTCAACCGATAGGAGACTGGCCCGACTCGAGCAATAATTCTGTAAGGACCAATGAATCGAGGGCCCAATTTGGTAGAAGGTTGTTTCAGTCTCACACATTTGGTTGATAGCCAAACTCTGTCCCCCACCACATATGGAGGTATATGGCGTCTTCGTTTGTTGGAAAAAAGTGCATACTTGCCTGCTGACTTCCGTAGTAATAAGCGAATCTTTTTCCAATGTAGCAGAATATTTTTAACCCGCTGATCTGCTGCTGGTACACCAGAAGAAGGCTGAAGCAGGGGAAAAGTCTGAGGGTGATAGCCTAGGGCTGCGTAGAATGGTGTGGTATGAAGAGCACTGTGCCAATGGGAATTAATGGCGAACTCAGCTAAAGGCAAATACTCAGACCAGTTGGAATGTAAGGCATTGACATAATGTCGAAGATAGGTTTCTAGGGTCTGGTTCATGCGTTCGGTTTGACCATCTGTTTGAGGGTGATGTGAGGTAGAGAGTGAAAGCGTTACTCCCAGTTTCTTGCAGAACGCTCTCCAGAATCGGGAAACAAACTGGGATCCGCGGTCTGAGACGACATTGGTAGGTATGCCATGATATCTCACAATATGGGAAAGGAAGAGAGTAGACAGTGCTTCCGCTGTAGGTAATCCCGGGAGCGGCACAAAATGAGACATTTTTGAAAAGCGATCCACTATGACCCATATAGCAGTCATGCCCTCGGACTTGGGTAAGTCTGTAATGAAGTCCATAGTCAAATGGGTCCAAGGCTGACGAGGTGCTGAAAGTGGTTGTAACAGTCCAGTAGGCAATGTACGGGGTACTTTATTAGCAGCACAAGTTGGGCAGGCAGCCACATAGTCAGTAACATCCCTTTTCATATGAGGCCACCAGACCTGACGCTGCAAGGTCTTAAGAGTGATGGTGACACCAGGATGACCAGATAAAACACCATCATGTGCCCAGAGGAGTACAGGTTTTCTGAGGCTAGGGGCTACGAACAGGCGACCTGGTGGTATCTTCAAGCCTTGGGGAACACAATTCTGGGTTTCTTGTAACTGTTGGGAAAGAGCCGTAGAGATCTGTGCGACAATTTTGTGAGGTGGGATTATATACTGCTCGGTAGGTTGGTCTTCTTCAGAGGTAGCAAACTGTCTGGAAAGAGCATCGGCTTTCTTGTTTTTATGCCCAGGAACATAAGAAAGAACAAAATTAAAACGGGAGAAAAACAGAGCCCATCGAGCCTGACGTGAGTTCAAACGTCTTGCAGTCTGAAGGTACAGTAGGTTTTTATGGTCAGTGAGGATAGAAAAAGGTTTGGGAGCCCCTTCCAGAAGATGTCGCCATTCAGACAATGCCAATTTGATGGCCAGTAGTTCTCGATTCCCAACATCGTAATTCATCTCCGCTGGAGAAAACTTTCTAGAAAAAAATGCTACTGGATGGATTCTACCAGACTTAGGCTGTCTCTGGGAGAGCACGGCACCTGCTCCTACCTCAGAGGCATCAACCTCAACTATGTACTGGAGATCAGGATTTGGATGCTGAAGAATTGGAGCTTTGCTGAACATGTCTTTTAATTGCTGGAAAGCCGATTCTGCTTCTGAGGACCATACCTTGCAATTTGTACCTTTCTTAGTCATAGCAGTAAGGGGGGCTGCAATGGAGGCAAAACCTTTGATGAAGCGTCTGTAGTAATTTGCGAACCCTAGAAAGCTTTGGAGCCCTCTTAAAGTGGTTGGTTGGGGCCATTGCAAGACAGCGGAAAGTTTTTGAGGGTCCATTTGGAAACCGGCAGCACTTATAATGTATCCAAGGAAAGGAATACGGCTTTGATGGAAACTGCATTTCTCAATCTTTGCGTAAAGATGGTTTTTTCTCAGTCGTTGCAATACCTGCTTTACATGCGAGATGTGCTCTAGATGAGTCTTGGAAAAGATTAAAATGTCGTCCAAGTAGATGATCACAAAACTGTTGCTGAAATCATGAAAAATTTCATTCATGAAACGTTGGAAGACAGCAGGGGCGTTACACAACCCAAATGGCATAACCAGATATTCAAAATGTCCATTACGAGTGTTGAATGCTGTCTTCCACTCGTCCCCGTCTTTAATTCGAATTAGATTATAAGCCCCTCGTAGGTCTAGCTTGGAGAAGATAACAGCCCCCTTAAGTACATCAAACAGTTCAAGAATGAGAGGCAAAGGGTAGGAGTCTTTTACAGTGATTTGATTTAACCCTCGATAGTCTATGCATGGTCGAAGACCCCCATCTTTTTTTTCAACAAAGAAAAAACCTGCCCCTACTGGAGAAGAAGAGGGTCGGATAAAACCTCTTTCCAAGTTGTCTTTTACGTATTCCTCCATGGATTTTTGTTCAGGCAAAGACAGGGGATAGGTCCTTCCTTTGGGAAGAGGTGCTCCAGGAATCAATTTAATTGCACAGTCAAAAGAACGATGTGGAGGTAAAACCTCTGCCTTTTTCTTGCAAAATACGTCTGCAAACGCATGGTATTCATGAGGCAAGGTAGGTGGGACGGCCACGGAAGCCAACATACAAGCAGGAAGTCTTTTGGGTTGAGACAAACAGTTTGAATGACAGAACGACCCCCAAGAGGTTAGTTCTCCATTTTCCCAATCAAAAGAAGGGTTATGTTGTTGTAACCATGGGTAACCAAGGATAACAGGCAGAAGTGGAGAATCAATAAGAGACAAGACAACTTCCTCTTTGTGGAGTACGCCTACCTGAAGGGTGATTGTTATAGTCTCAAATTTTACAATGCCATCTCCCAAGGGTTGTCCATTCACGGTGGTAATGTTCAGGGGTCTAGATTTTGGAACAAATGGGATATTATTTTTTTTAGCAAAAGTGTAGTCCAAGAATATGCCAGCAGCTCCAGAATCCACAAAAGCCTCACAGGAGACAAGTTTAGAGGGTAAATGGATAATTGCAGGAATGGTAATCTTGGTCTTGGAGGATATACCTGTAAGGTCTAAGCCAGCTCCTCCAACACTGGTTAGACCCTGCCTTTTACTGGACGGGAAGGGCAGACAGATAATAAATGTCCTTTAAGTCCACAGTATAGGCATAGGCCCAATGCACGCCTCCTTTGTTTCTCAGACTCAGTTAGGTGGAGACGGCTTACATCCATGGGTTCCACAGGTGTCTGGGGTTCAACTGAGATTTCAGGTTCTGGCTGAGGTGGTGCTTGGAAGTTAGGGGCCAAACGGTAGACTGGCCGAGGAAACTTGCGAGTTCTAAGTCTCTCTTGGCACCTTTCATGATACCGGACATCCAGACGAACACAGAGCTCTATGAATTTCTCTAGGTCTTCTGGGGAATCCTTATAGACTAATTCGTCTTTGTTGCGATCTGCAAGACCTTTTCGGAAGGCTGCACGTAATGCCCTTGAGTCCCAAGTAGTCTCAGCAGCAAGGGTACGAAACTCAATAGCATATTGTGCCACAGATAGTGATGAGCCGAACACCCCCGGGTTCGGTTCGCACCAGAACCCGCGAACGGACCGAAAGTTCGTACGAACATTAGAACCCTATTAAATACAATGGATGCGAACGTTCGGATTCTAAAGTGCTAATTATAACAACTATTATGCATGTTATTGTCCTAAAAAGGGTTTGGGAACCCGGGTTCTGCACCAGGGGACATGTATCAATGCAAAAAGAAGTTTTAAAAACGGTCGTTTTTCGGGAGCAGTCATTTTAATGATGCATAAAGTGAAAAAAAAAAAAGTCAAATATTCCTTTAAATATCGTACCTGGGGGGTGTCTAAAGTATGCCTGTGAAGTGCCACGTGTTTCCCGTGTTTAGAACTGTCCCTGCACAAAATGACACTTCTAAAGGAAAAAAAAGCCATTTAAAACTGCTTGCGGCTTTAATGTAATGTCTGGTCCCGGTAATATGGATGAAAATCTTTAAGAAAAATGGCATAGCTACCCCATGACCCCCCCCCCCCTACCCCAGCCCATTACCAGCCCCTTTGGGACTTGTATGGATATTAAGGGGAACCCCGCACATAAAATAAAAAAGGCCCTATATACTCTGAACAGCCGTATACAGGCGGTGCATACAAGACAGGGACTGTAGGTTTGTTCTTATGTAGAATCTGTTTGTAATTTTGAACAGGTACATTGTTGAAGTGTAGCTCCAGCCCAAAAATCTATTTTTAAACTTTTTGGAAAACATAGGTAAGGGTTATCACCCCTGTAACATTTGTTTTGCTGTCTGTGCCCCTGTTCAGAACATTTCACCTCACTTTCCGTCCCAATGTCAACTGTTTTTGAAATGTGGTGTTTTTCTTGAAACAAGGATTGCTGATAAAGCATCAGTACAGAGGAGACACCTTTCTCCCATATTTATTCTTACAGGAGAGAATTTTCCTTCCTAGGGGTAGATTTCCTCTCACTTCCTGTTGTCTTCTTGCGTTTGCAAGTAGGAGTCGTTTGTAAGTTGGATGTTTGAAAAGTAGGGACCTGCCGTATATACTCTGCAGAAATAGGCCCCTTAGTTGTTGGTGTTGGCACAACACTGTAAGCACTCACAGTTACTCTTGGTTGGTGCTGGAACGCCCTGCTGTCAACTATTATATCAGGAGTTTTAATTACATATAATTGTTGAACAGTGGTAGTAAAAATTGGGCATTTGATGGTGGTGCTGGTGCCACAACACTGTAAGCCCTGACAGTTACTCTTGGTGGGTGCAGCAATGGGCCCTGCTGTGAATTATTAGATCAAGAATTGTAATTGCATGCCCCTGTTGAACAGGGGCTGAAAAATTGGGCCTTTCGTGGTGGTGGTGGTGGTGGTGGTGTTGCCACAACACTGTAAGCCCTCAGTGTTACTCTTGGTGGGTGCAGGAATGGGCCCTGCTGTGAATTATTAGATCAAGAATTGTAATTACATGCCCCTTTTGAACAGGGGCTGAAAAATTGGGCCTTTCGTGGTGGTGGTGGTGGTGGTGTTTCCACAACACTGTAAGCCCTCAGAGTTACTCTTGGTGGGTGCAGGAATGGGCCCTGCTGTGAATTATTAGATCAAGAATTGTAATTACATGCCCCTTTTGAACAGGGGCTGAAAAATTGGGCCTTTCGTGGTGGTGGTGGTGGTGGTGGCGTTGCCACAACACTGTAAGCCCTCAGAGTTACTCTTGGTGGGTGCAGCAATGGGCCCTGCTGTGAATTATTAGATCAAGAATTGTAATTGCATGCCCCTGTTGAACAGGGGCTGAAAAATTGGGCCTTAGGCACTGGTGGCACAACACTACAACCCCTCACAGATACGTTACTTGGAGCACAGCAATGAGCCCTGTTGCAAAGTATTGCTTCAAAAATTGTAATGACACGCCCCTGTTAAACAGGGGCTGAAAAATTGGGCCTTAGGCACTGGTGCCACAACACTCCAACCCCTCACAGATACTGTACTTGGAGCACAGCAATGAGCCCTATGGCAAATTATTGCTAAAAAAATTGTAATTACACGCCCCTGTAAAACAGGGGCTGAAAAATTGGGCCTTAGCCACTGGTGGCGGCACCCATAAACAAAAATGATCTTCCAAGCTATCATCATCAATCGTATCATTGAGGACTCGGAGGAGGAGGATAGCCAGTCAACATAACAGCACAGGCACTCAGCATCAGCATCAGTCTTGAAGGGATGTGACATGTTAAAATCAATTAGTCTGTTATATCAGCATCAGGTGTGTGGTAGCTGGTGGTGATCCAAGACTGGTTCATCTTGATGAAAGTCAGTCGATCAACCGAGTCGGTGGACAGGCGCACCCTGTGATCCGTGACAAATCCTCCAGCAGCACTGAATGTGCGTTCCGAAAGAACGCTGGATGCAGGACAAGCCAGTAGCTCAATTGCATACTGTGCAAGCTCTGGCCAGTGATCCATCCTCAAGACCCAGTAAGCCAGAGGATTTTCGGTGGGGAAGGTGTCCAAGTCTGACCTTGCCCCTAGATATTCCTGCACCATGTTTATCAGACGCTGGCGATGGTTGCTGGAACCGATCATACTTTGGGGCTGCGGACTAAAGAATTGTCTGAACGCATCGGTCAGACGGCCACCTTCCCCACCGCTCCTTCTTTGACTGGCCGAAGCCTCAGCAACTCGTTGTCCAGGACCAGGAGTTTGTAACCTCCCAGTCTCTGGGAACGCGTTGCACAGACCTTTCTGCAAGGCCTCCCGGAGTTGTCTCATCCTCTGTTCCCTCTGCGAAGGTAACATAAGGTCCGCAACCTTACCCTTGTACCGTGGATCAAGGAGAGTGGCCAGCCAGTAATGGTCCCTCTCCTTGATCCGAAGAATACGAGGATCCTTCCACAGACTTTGCAGGATCAGGGAGGCCATGCAGCGTAGGTTTGCTGAGGCATTCGCTCCGGAGTCCTCTGGGTCACTAAGGACGACATGATCCGCAGCCACCTCCTCCCAGCCACGTACAAGTCCACTGGTTTCTTGGGACTGTAAATCATCCCTAAAAGACTGCTGCTGATGATGCTGAGTGCCAGCCTCCACCTCCATGCTGACACAATCCTCCTCCTCCTCCTCCTCCTCCTCTTCCTCTTCCTGTGCGATGGGTGGGACAGAAGGAACACTGTCTGGGTAAAGGGGGCCTTGAGAGGCAAGGAAGTCCTCCTCTTCCTGCCTCTGTTCTGCCTCAAGTGCCCTGTCCATTATTCCACGCAGCGTGTGCTCCAACAGGTGGACAAGAGGTACAGTGTCACTGATGCATGCACTGTCACTGCTCACCATCCTCGTGGCCTCCTCAAATGTTGCCAGGACAGTGCATGCATCCCTGATCATGCCCCACTGGCGTGGAGAAAAAAAACCAAGCTCCCCTGACCCTGTCCTGGTGCCGTAGTCGCACAGGTACTCATTGATGGCCCTCTGCTGCGTGTGCAGCCGCTGCAGCATGGCCAACGTTGAGTTCCACCTGGTGGGCATGTCACATATAAGGCGGTTCTTGGGCAGGTTCAACTCCTTTTGCAGCTCAGCCAGGCGAGCACTGGCATTATAAGATCTGCGGAAATGCACACAGACTTTCCTGGCCTGCCTCAGGACATCCTGTAAGCCCGGGTACCTGCCCAAGAACCGCTGCACCACCAGGTTAAGGACGTGAGCCACACAGGGCACATGGGTCAGTTGTCCCTGTCGGAGGGCGGAGAGGAGGTTGGTGCCATTGTCGCAAACCACCATTCCTGGCTTAAGCTGGCGTGGCGTCAACCACCTCTCGGCCTGGCCCTGCAGAGCAGACAGGACCTCTGCCCCAGTGTGGCTTCTGTCCCCCAAACACACCAGCGCAAGCACGGCATGGCATCTTTTTGCCTGCGTACTTGCGTAGCCCCGTGAACGGCTACGGAGCACCGCTGGTTCATAGGACAAACCACAGGAAGAGGCCATGGAGGAAGAAGAAGAGGAGGGGTGGAGGAGAGAGGTGTGTCACAACCAGTAGTAGCATTTTGGAGGCGTGGCGGTGGAACAACCTCCAACACTACTGCACCTTGTCCTGCATCCTTCCCAGCTGCCAAAAGAGTGACCCAATGGGCCGTGAAAGAAAGGTAACGTCCCTGTCCATGCCTGCTGGACCATGAGTCAGCGGTAATATGCACCTTACCGCTGACCGCCCTGTCCAGCGAGGCCAAGACATTGCCTTCCACATGCCGGTAGAGAGCCGGAATAGCCTTCCGTGAGAAAAAGTGGCGTTTGGGAACCTGCCACTGAGGAACCGCACATTGCACAAACTCACGGAAGGGGGCCGAGTCTACCAACTGAAAAGGCAGCAGTTGAAGCGCTAGCAATTTAGCCAAGCTAGCATTTAACCGCTGGGCATGTGGATGGCTGGGAGTGAACTTCTTTCGACGGTCCAGCAGCTGGGGCAGGGAAATTTGCCTGCTAGAATCGGACGTCGGTGTACTGCTAGCAGAGTGGCCGCAAGTACTTGGCTGTGACACACCTAATTCTACACCTTCATTCCTCTCAGTGCATGTTTCAGAGAGGGCTGAAGTTATAGTGGGGTTGGAGATCCCAGCTGATGTGGTGCAAGGAGAGGTCCGCTTTGTTCTTTGGTGTGGGTCTTTGAGGTAGGCTTGCCAACGAGCTGCATGGCAGGTCAACATATGTCTGGTCAGGCATGTGGTACCCAAGCGGCTGATGTTTTGGCCACGCGATATACGCTTGAGACATATGTTGCAAACAGCAGCTGTGCGATCTGATGCACTAGCCTCAAAAAAGGCCCACACCAAGGAACTTTTTGAATGACGGGCAGAGGCAGCGCCCTGCACAGGCGGAGCTCTGCGGTGTGATTCCGTCGGTGTACTGCCCTTACGCTGGCCACCAAAGGGCATCCTGCCTCGTTGGAGATGTGCCTCTTCCTCATCCTCCTCCTCCTCCTCTCTCCTATTAGGCACCCACGTGGAGTCAGTGACCTCATCATCCCCTCCCTCCTCATCACTGGAGCCAATCTGGCAGTATGCTGCAGCTGCTGGAACATGACTGCCAGATTGGTGTCCTTCTTGAGCATCCCCTCTGTCTGCTCTCACGCTACTGCCTTCCTGTAGCTGGGTTTCATCATCAGACCCTTCGAAACGCTGGGCATCCTTCTGGAGCATGTACCCAACACTGTGCTCAAACAGTTCGGGGGACTCCTCAGGAGGAGGACATGGTGGGTCTAGGGAAGGAGTGACTGATGATGAGTCTGACATTGATACCAGGGAAGAGGACGCTTTGGCAGCTGCTTTGCCAGTACCCTGAGCCTGAGTGAGAGAGGATGAGGAGGAGGAGGAGGGCTTGGTCATCCACTCTACCAAGTCTTCGGCATGATGTGGCTCAACATGTCCAGCTGCCGAAAAGAAGGACAAGCGTGTCCCATGGCCATGTGCTGATGACAATGCACCGCGTCCACGACCAGCACTGTTGCCCCCAGACACAGAGCCTGCTTGCCCTCTTTTATTGCCTCCTGACTGTCTGCCTCTCCTTGTTTGCCTTCCAGACATTCTAATAGATGGCCTGCAGGGAGATGGGAAAAAAGCAATAAGGGCTACCTTCAGGTGTCCTTCTCTGTCCCTTTACTTAAGGATTTCTAAATATGGTTGAGGATTATTGCTTTTGCACAGAATAGCACAACGACAATTTCCCTGACTGTCCAAAAAACAAGGATTTCAAAGATGGTTGATGAGGAATGCTTTGGCACACTATAGCACAAGGAGAATTCCCCTCACTTTCCTTCTTTGTCCCTAGAAACAAGGACTGGCACAGTGAAAGAAACTGACACTCTCCCTACCTACAGTTTTCTGTCCCTAGAAAAAATGTTTTTTTAAAGCACACTATAGCACAAGGAGAATTCCCCTCACTTTCCTTCTTTGTCCCTAGAAACAAGGACTGGCACAGTGAAAGAAACTGACACTCTCCCTACCTAGAGTTTTCTGTCCCTAGAAAAAATGTTTTTTTAAAGCACACTATAGCACAAGGAGAATTCCCCTCACTTTCCTTCTTTGTCCCTAGAAACAAGGACTGGCACAGTGAAAGAAACTGACACTCTCCCTACCTACAGTTTTCTGTCCCTAGAAAAAATGTTTTTTTAAAGCACACTATAGCACAAGGAGAAATCCCCTCACTTTCCTTCTTTGTCCCTAGAAACAAGGACTGGCACAGTGAAAGAAACTGACACTCTCCCTACCTACAGTTTTCGGTCCCTAGAAAAAATGTTTTTTTAAAGCACACTATAGCACAAGGAGAAATCCCCTCACTTTCCTTCTTTGTCCCTAGAAACAAGGACTGGCACAGTGAAAGAAACTGACACTCTCCCTACCTACAGTTTTCTGTCCCTAGAAAAAATGTTTTTTTAAAGCACACTATAGCACAAGGAGAAATCCCCTCACTTTCCTTCTTTGTCCCTAGAAAAAAGGACTGGCACAGTGAAAGAAACTGACACTCTCCCTACCTACAGTTTTCTGTCCCTAGAAAAAATGTTTTTTTAAAGCACACTATAGCACAAGGAGAAATCCCCTCACTTTCCTTCTTTGTTCCTAGAAACAAGGACTGGCACAGTGAAAGAAACTGACACTCTCCCTACCTACAGTTTTCTGTCCCTAGAAAAAATGTTTTTTTAAAGCACACTATAGCACAAGGAGAAATCCCCTCACTTTCCTTCTTTGTCCCTAGAAACAAGGACTGGCACAGTGAAAGAAACTGACACTCTCCCTACCTACAGTTTTCTGTCCCTAGAAAAAATGTTTTTTTAAAGCACACTATAGCACAAGGAGAAATCCCCTCACTTTCCTCCTTTGTCCCTAGAAACAAGGACTGGCACAGTGAAAGAAACTGACACTCTCCCTACCTACAGTTTTCTGTCCCTAGAAAAAATGTTTTTTTAAAGCACACTATAGCACAAGGAGAAATCCCCTCACTTTCCTTCTTTGTCCCTAGAAACAAGGACTGGCACAGTGAAAGAAACTGACACTCTCCCTACCTACAGTTTTCTGTCCCTAGAAAAAATGTTTTTTTAAAGCACACTATAGCACAAGGAGAAATCCCCTCACTTTCCTTCTTTGTCCCTAGAAACAAGGACTCGCACAGTAAAACACACTGACACTCTCCCTACCTATCCTTCTCTTTCCCTAAACTAAAGGAATCTAGGTTAAGCAAGAAAGAAATAAATGTCACTGTCCCTGCCTATGCTTGTCTTTCCCTGCTCCGGAACACACTACACTAGGCCGCCGTGCTGGCGGCCTTTTATAGTGTGGGGCGTGTACTAAACACCCTCAGCAATAATTGGCCACAGGCATCCTGCCTGTGGCCAATCATTGCTCTCCTCGCTGCCGGCGCTGTGATTGGCCAAGCATGCGGGGTCACAGTGCATGCTTGGCCAATCACAGCGCCTGGATGACACTGCGATGGCGTAGTGCATTGTGGGCCGTTCGCGTCACTCGAATTTGGCGCGAACGGCCCAAATCGTTCGATCTTCGTCGAACGATCGAACAGCCGATGTTCGAGTCGAACGTATGTTCGACTCGAACACGAAGCTCATCCCTAGCCACAGACCTGGTGCCTTGTTGCATGTCCAAGAGTGAGTACTCAGCTGCAGAAGCTCTATCTGGCTTGTCAAATACAGTCTGGAGAGAAGCCAGAAATTTGTCAGCCTCTTGCAGCACAGGATCATTGCGTTCCAGATAAGGAGAGACCCAGGCCAGGGCCTTCCCCTTTAACAAGGAAATTACAAAAGTCACTTTGGCAGAAGAAGTGCTAAAGGTCCCAGGGTTGTTGCGGAAATGCAAACGACAAACATTTAAAAAGCCTCTGCAGTCCTCAGTATCACCACCAAATTTGTCAGGCATAGGAAGTTTGGGTGGTACAGAGGAGGTGGGTTGGATCGTAGCAGGAGTAGGATCCAGAGTCTGGACCGTTGCAGAGGAAGCAGGCAAACAAGATTTAAGCATAGTACAAAGTTCATCTAACTTGGCGTCCAGGGAAGAAAGATGCTGTTCATGAGCTCCAATCAATTGTCCCTGACGTGAAATCGCCTTAACAATCTCAGCAGGGTCCACTGTCATTGTGGCCCGTTTGTAATGTAAGGTACCTGTGATAGGTAGTGTCCGAAGTGGAACTTGTGTGCTGAGGATTCAGGCGAAAACGTAGTCAGGCAGATTAGGTTGGCAATAGATCAGGAAAAATGGTACACGATCGAAATCCAGAGAGTGGTCAGGCAGGCAAAGGTCATACACGAGCTGGCAGTGAAGTACAAAATCAGCAGGCTTGAGAGTAGTCAGGAATTCAGGCAGAAGTTCAACACGAAAATCAGGATCAAAAAGCAGTCACAACACCCAGGGAGCTATTCCACACAAACGGGCGCTGAGAGATAGCATCACTTCCTTTTTAAGGGCTGCTTTGATTGAAAATTGTCCACAGCTGGCAGCAGGTGGGGCTAGTGAGTCCAAGGTAATGTTTAACACTGAGAGGACATTTCCAAAAGTCCAGATCTGCTCAGTAGCACAACAGGTAAGGCTGCAGCTTTGGGACCAGGAAGATCCCGGTTCAAATACACCCAGGTACATGACACAAGGGCAATGGATGATACTGGCCGTGGCTCGGTCTCGGTACCCTGTGGGGATCCCACCTTACTCGTCCACATTGCACCCCTTATAAGATATTCAGTCTTAGTGGCCACACCACTACTCTTGTCTGACATTCCGCCAATAACTCCTGTCTGACATTCTCCTTTTTGTTCTTGTTTTTTTGTATTCATGCACGACTGTCCGGAGGCCCGCCCAACCACTACCTGAAGAAGCAACGCATCTCTTAAGAAAAACGTGCCACAAATAAGACTCTTCTGAAACTTTCCTTCACCATGCTGAAAAGTACTGTCTCGCGGTCCGATCCAATCGTGACAATCATAACACCATATTTCCAAGCTACAGGACTAAATATGCAAGGATCCCGCCAGTAATGTTTGAATTCCGCTCTTCCAATGCAGAGGGGCGATGAAGCATTGCAGTACAGACTCTCCTGGGTCAGATGTGAAGTCTTAAAGGCACCAGGACTGTCTCAAGTCTACCTTGATGGGTTACGGCGGGTTCAAGAAAGGAAGAGGTCGCAGTGGTGGTGGGGGAAGGGTCGGAGGGCTTCTGGGCCGTTGTGGGTGGGTACAAGATCATTGAAGGAGGTCATAAGTTCAATAATGAACTTGAGGGGGTACTGTGGTGGATATTTTGAACATTTCATATTCTAAATAAAGCACCATGCCCCAATGGATGTATATGTAGGAGGATGGGTGTAATCGTATATGATATTACAGGAATATATATATTTTGCGATATAATGCCAAGTTATATTCTTAAAGGACAGTTTTTACTGGCTACTGAGAATATAAATTAGGTTCCAGGTGATACTTAGATATCCTTTGTCTCAAAAGGGCCAGTACACCGCAGGGGCCCTTAGCATGCTAATGTGAGAACTGGTTGAACTGAGCTGATAAAGCAACCAGTATTTCAGGTTTAGATTTGGAAGGCTAAGTAAAGAGGCTTGAGATTTCAACCAATCAGGTGGTCAGCTTTAAACCAATGAGACCACAGGATTTTGGATTCTGGTTGGCATAGGGGGTATAAAAGTCAGGTACACTCATGGCTAGGCCCTTGCGAATGATGTCTTGACGCAGACGACATGGTGACGTAGTAAGCTCTCTCTGTCTCTCTCTCCCTCTCTCTCACTCTCTCCCTCTCCCTCTCTCTCTCCCTCTCTCTCTCCCTCTGTGTCTCTCTCTCTGTCTCTCTCTCTCTCTGTCTCCCTCTCTCTCCCTCTCTCTCCCTCTCTCTCTCCCTCTCTCTCTCCCTCTGTCTCTCTCTCTCTGTCTCTCTCTCTCTCTGTCTCTCTCCCATTTTTAAGAAGATTAATCTTACTTCTCTTTTGCTCTCTTGTTCTTATTGGTATTATTGTGTATCATTTATGTTATGGCAATGTTCCTATTTGTATTACCAGTATCATCTTTGTTTTAAAGGTGATATCATTTATGTTATCGGATTAATACAAGTATCGTTTCTTTATAAATAAATGTAATTGTTTTCTCTTTTCCCACCGCTATCGTTTGATTTCATTTTATATAGACAAAAGGTTTTTAATCACTTATTGTAATCATTTAAGCGAGACGTATAGTTCCATAACAGAAGTCCCAGAGGTCAGGAGCTGCAGCAGATAAGGTTTATAACCCAGTCTGTGGTACTACAGCAAGTTATCATTTCTGGATGACCATCTGGAAGTCAGGAAATCTCTGTCAACCCTTCCCCCCAGAGGTCTCTCCAGCCTTCCTTGTAGCCAACCCTCCAGCCTTCCTTGCAGCCAACCCTCCAGCCTTCCTTGCAACCCAGCTCTGGCTTCTTCGGAGGATCAACCAGAGGTCCTTGAGGAGCCCGATTTGGACATATGGAGCCAGGTATAGTATTGATATCAAGATTTATATGTAACAAAAGTGAGGATGTAAAATAGATGTTACTATTGCTAACTATTTAATGTTTGTTGAAAAATTGGTTGACATAGCAATAGACAGTAGTGGGCAAAATTGATGGGGACAAGATCAAAAAATACAGGGGTCAGAATCATTGTATTTTTAATTACTTTTTGCATTCAATTTTCTAATGTCTTGAGGTGAAAAATGTGTGTGATTGATGATGCCAAAAATATAAGTATGTCCCTTTTTTTTACACAGCCAGAGCAGAGCCAGGAAGAGGGTGACATTGGGGACCAGGAGGATGCAGGGCCCAGTGGCACACAGGAGGTGGCCAGGCTCAGCACAAGAGCCCAGATACCTCCCCTGAAAATCCAACAGAGAATGCCCAGGAGGGTTAGGCAGGTGGAGGAGGAAACCCGTGAGTTTCTTCGAGAGGCTACTGCGGCCCTCAGAGAGCCCCCCTCTGTTGAAGAGGGCTTTGCCGCAGTACTGGCCCATAAACTAGGCCAAATGGACATGAGGCAACGCCTATACAGTGAGAATTTAATGTTGAAGGTGATCAACAGGGGGTTGCTGGGTGAACTAACACAGTTCACTGATCTAACAGAGGTCTGTGACAGGGGTCACTTTGGGCACCGGGTGAGCAAGAAAATAATGGACATTAAGAATATGTCTTGGATTGCTTTAAAATGTGACAGCGGGGGGGCGTGGTTTCGGCATGCTGTAGAGCGGTCGCACTTCTCCTGAGCTCCGGCGCCGACCCAGCTAAAAGCACCTGAACCGACACTGCGGCATCGTTAACACCCGGAACAAGGATGCGGAGGAAACTGGGCAAGCCCACACCCAAAAAAGGGACCTCGATAAAGCGCTACTTAGCATCCAAACCGGACGCCATGGAAGACATGGATGGCCTGGGCCGATCGCCGCATGGCGTGCACTCGGGAACAAGCTCCGCCTCCCGCAACAGGCCTGAACTCAGACGCTGTTCCCCTGACTCGTTGGCCGGATCGGAGGGCGAAGAGAGCTCCCCCAGACACTCGGGAGTTGCCGCTCTGGTAAGCGATCTCCCCACTAAGACGGACCTGGCCTCCCTGCTACTGAGCATAGAGAAGGTCATTAAAAAGGAGGTCTCCGCTGTACGCGCGGACCTCTCCCATGTACTAGAACGGGTGGAGGAGACTGAGCAACGCTTAGACCGCCACGCGACCGCCATTAGGGCCTTACAGGCATCCTCCCGCCAGCTCGCCATAGCCCACAGACTGGCTCTATACAAGATGGAGGACCAGGACAACCGCAACAGGCGCAATAACATTAGAATTAGAGGTCTCCCCGAGGCTACCGGGGATGATGACCTTCTGCCCTCCGTCTGCGGCATTTTTAATAGTCTCCTGGGCCTACCGCCAGATAACCCGCTGAAAATCGATAGAGTGCACAGGGCCTTGAGGCCTCGCAACTTATCCACCGACACCCCACGGGACGTAATCTGCAGCTACCCGGAAAAAGAGCTGATTATGAAAAAGGCTAGAGTGGCCACCCCAATAGACTTTGATGGCGCCATGCTCTCCCTTTACCCAGACCTTGCCAGGGAAACACTGGAGAGGCGCAGGGCCCTCCGGCCACTTACGGAAATCCTTAGGGCTGCAAACATCAACTATAGATGGGGCTTTCCTGCTGCTCTAATAGCCAACAAGGAAGGTAAAACGGCGGTGCTTCGTTTCCCAGAGGATCTGGAAAAGTTTTGTGCAGACATGAACATCCCTCCCCCAGAGCTCCCTGGATGGCAGGATGTCATTCCCCCTTTAACCGGCAACGCGGGACCAGTGTGGCAGAAGGCGGACCGCAAGCTTCGCTCGTCTGTTTCGGGCTCCTCGCCACACACTGGCTGGGCCCTGTGCTGAGTGCCCTCTCAACCGTGTCCACATTCCCGGATGGGAATGGTTTGCCCCGTTTTGGCTGTTCACCCACCTGTTTGTTTTACCTTCAAAATGGAACAGTTCGCTCAAATCCACCTAACGTATAGCCTCTAGGTAGATATGCAGGGTGAGGCAATTAGGGGTCCTGGTTCTCTTCTCTCGGGCTATAGCCTGATGACGCAGTTCGGTTCTATTCTATTGTACCTTATACTACTTTGAGTTTTTGATTTTTGATTAGGATATATTGGTTATTTTTCATGTTTGCTGGGGTCGGCGCCAGGACCTCGGGACACTGCTAAGACCCCTATTGGGATCGGTGTCCGGATGTCCGGGCCCTTCCGCCCCCTCCTTGGTGGGAGCTGTGGTGCCCTGCGCCTCCGCGCACCTGTCCCCTTGTGGGGAGGGTGGGCGGGTGTGTTGGGCCTCATGCGCGACCTGCTTGAGCACGGCAGTTCTATGCGTGCATCTTTAACCAGCCTGATGGTTTGGTCTTTCCTATGTCTGTTTTGTGTTACTAACTTCTCATCTTTTCTTCCTTTTTCGTTTCCCACCTTTTCTCGTACCACTCTATCCCCACCCCTCCCCTGTACTCGATATCTCCTGTCTCGGATCCGAACACCTGTGAGGAATGTGATCGCGGCTCCCCTCTTCAGCTCTCCATGGCTACGGTAAACCTACTCTCATTTAATGTACAGGGCTTACATTCCCCCGGTAAGAGACATGACCTCTATAGGGAGCTGGGTCGCCTGCGGGGGGACGTGATCTTCCTGCAGGAGACCCACCTTACTCATACGACCTCGGTAAAGTTATTTTCACAACAATACCCCACGTGGTATTATAGCCTCTCGGATATACACAAAGCCAAGGGGGTGGCCATTGGGTTCCGCAGGGGAGCCGCGTTTACATTAGATTCCATGTTAAGTGACCCGTTGGGACGTTTTCTGTTTCTGAGGGGCACCCTGGGCAGTATGCCATGCACTCTGGCGACCCTATATGCACCTAATCGCAACCAGGCGAGCTTTATTGCTTCCACACTCGGGAAATTACAAGACTTCTCGCGAGGCTGCATCCTCCTAGCAGGTGACTTCAACACCCCCCTGGAACCAGTCATTGACACTTCCAGGGGGAGCTCTAGTATTCCACATAAACAATTGCATTATGTTCGCAAGAAGCTTCACGAAGCGCAACTTATTGACACCTGGAGGACCATGCACCCGCGAGAACGGGACTTTACCCACTTTTCACAGGTTCACCTAACCTATTCTAGAATTGACCTTTGTTTTATTGATCATCGACACCTACCGTTACTGGTGAGGTCGTCCATTGAGTCTTCGCATATCTCCGACCATATGCCCATTACACTCACTATCAAGGTCTTCTCCCTCCCCCTCAAATCCACCAACTGGAAGTTGAACGAGGAACTCATTGCAGATGAGATTGATAGAAAAGCGATAGAAGAGGCTATCTCCTTATATTTTAAAGAAAACTCTCACCCAGACATTTCCCCGGGTACATTGTGGGAAGCCCATAAGGCTCTCATACGTGGCAGGCTGATAGAATTAGGATCCAGAAAGAAAAGGGAACGCACACTCCAGCACACTAAATTGCTCAATGAAATTAAACACCTCGAACAGAGCCACAAAATCAGACACTCACAAGACTTATTCCATGCCTTAACGGAAAAAAGAGAGGAGTTGAAGTCCATTCTGCACTTAGAGCAAAAACAACGCGCTCGTTTAGTTGCCCGAGGTTACTATGAATGGGGAAACAAACCGAGTAAATTATTAGCCCGCTCCCTGCAGCAGAGGAAATCTGCTTCCTTTATTGCAAAAATTAAAACCCCTTCAAATATTATGATACACGATACTCCCTCCATTGCCAAAGAGTTTCGGGAGTTTTACCAGCAATTGTATCATGTACCACATTCTATTACAGACTTGGATAGGAAAAGGGACCTTATCAAGGAGTACCTAGAGCGGGCAAACCTCCCCAAGTTAGCGCCTGAGGTCTTGGCTTCCTTGGAGGGTGAGCTTACCGCCGGAGAGCTGCATTCAGCTTTAAAAAGCATGACAGGAGGCAAGGCTCCGGGACCGGACGGATTCACGGTAGCGTATTACAGCGCCTATGCGAGTTTACTCATGCCTCGCTTAGCCACCTATGCCAATGTGACCTCTACCGGTGGTGAGCTGCGACCCGAGACTACCCATGCCCACATTACAGTTATCCCAAAGCCTGAAAAGGACCCTAGTTTATGTGGTAGTTACCGCCCCATTTCACTGTTGAATATTGACGCGAAAATTTATGCCAAAGCCATTGCGAACAGACTTCTCCCCCTGATCCCGAAGTGGATATCCAGAGACCAGGCGGGCTTTATCCCCGGTAGAGAGGCGAGGGATAACTCCCTTCGCACCCTCTCTTTGATCGCGCACGCACGAGGAGCCTCCCAGCCCACCCTTCTGCTGTCCACGGATGCTGAGAAGGCGTTTGATAGGGTGGACTGGGAGTTTCTAATGGCAACTTTGGCCTATTTGGGTATTAACACTCCCCTTTTGTCTCAAATTTCGGCGCTGTACAACAACCCCACGGCTCAACTACGCATTAATGGCATATTGGGCGACCCTTTCACCTTACACAATGGCACACGCCAGGGCTGCCCCCTTTCTCCTATTCTATTTGCCCTTTCCTTGGAGCCATTCCTCTCTATTGTAAGACATAACCCGAACATACATGGAATAGTCACAGGTCCCGTAGAACATAAATATGCTGCTTATGCGGATGATATTTTATTTTATATTCAGCAACCCCTGATTTCCCTCCCGAACCTTTTGTCGGAGTTCTCCCAATATAGTGTCATCTCCAATTTCAAGATTAACATGACAAAGTCTGAAATACTGAATATATCCGTCCCGACACATACAGCCTCGCACCTCTCACAAGCGTTCCCCTTTAATTGGCAACCGAAGAAAATGAAATATTTAGGTATCTATCTAACGCCAAATCTGACAGCCTTATTCCGAGCAAACTACATCCCATTGCTAAACGCCATTAGAACTGACATACAGAGATGGTCACAACTCGCTCATTCCTGGCTGGGGAGAATAGGGGTGATCAAGATGAATATACTGCCCAGGGTGCTATTCATGTTTCAGATGATTCCATTTGGCATTCCAGTCGGCTTCTTTGCTAAGCTTACCTCCATTGTCGGTAGATATGTGTGGAACAGGAGGCGGCCCAGACTTGCTAGATCTCTTATGGTTAGGCACAAGGGAAGGGGTGGTTTAGCCCTACCAGACTTCAGATTATATTTTCGTGCAATTATCCTGACCAGGCTCTCGGATCTGAAATACCACAAATCTACCAAACTTTGGGCAGCCCTGGAGACAGAGCTTAGTGGCTCGGATATCTCCTCACAAATGTGGATCCCGAGGAAGTTTAGAAGCCTCTCGGTTACGACATCTCCACTAACTCACTCTTCTCTAATGGCTTGGGACTATATATGTAAAGCTTACAAATGGGAATACAACTCACCCTTACTCCCTTTGAGCGGACACAATTATTTTCCCCCTGGAAACATTACACCGGGAGTTTACCCCTGGAACCTAGGAATTGGGACTCTTCTACACCAGGTCACTTTCTCCGGGAACATCTTACCCTTGTCTACACTTCTCCCTAATACACTCTTAACCAACATGGATCATTGGAGGTATCGGCAACTAACAGCATTTGTTCATTCTCTACCGAAGCCCCTGAGATCATTTACTGAGCTGACCCCTCTGGAATTAGCATTCTCAGAGGACCGGCCGGTAGAGAAACCTACTTCCTACTTTTACCGTACTCTAGTGGATCTGTCCTCCACCAAAGACCCTTCGTTTATCCATAACTGGGAGCTAGACCTACAAAAAGACTTAACCAGCTCCCAAAAGAGCGACATCCTATCACTAGCCCACATCTCCTCTGGAGCTTCACATATGGCAGAGGTGAATTACAAGCTCCTTACGAGATGGCATTACTCACCCGTAATTTTACACAAGACCTTTTCTCACATGTCCTCCCTGTGCTGGAGGGACTGCGGGGAGAGGGCGACTCATGCCCATATCTGGTGGCTATGCCCGCGCATACGCCCCTTCTGGTTGGCTGTACTTCACTGGATCGGAGAGATCCAGGGATGGGAGATCCCTAATGATCCTTGGGTTGTTTTGTTCCACTGTACAGGCGGGCCAGTGGGACCATATAAAAGATCAATAACGCCACATCTTCTTAACGCTGCAAAGGCTCTTATTCCACGCTTTTGGAAGAAAAAAAACATCCCTTCACTACGCCTTTGGCTGGTGAAAGTAGATGAAATCTATCACATGGAGGACATGACCCTCTCTCTCAGGGGTAAATCTGACCTCGCAAAAAAGATATGGTCCTGCTGGATTGCTTTTAAATATACCGCCGCATATGCGGAAATTATGTCTCAACCGGTATAACGGCGCTTTGTACATTGTACTAACTATATCAGATACTATATTTGTTCGGATGTGCTTGGACCGAGGCAGGTCCCCCAATCCCCACCCCTCCCTCTTTTCCTTCCACACCTTTCATATCTTTTACCCCCCTGTGTTCTTTATTTCTCTGTTCTTCCTCTATCCTATAATGTTATATTGTTAAGGGGGTACACTTTGACCGTTGACTTTTATGAGGAAGAAGCCACTCTCTTCCACTCCGCGATGAAGCATCCCTACACAGGAATGTGGAGGTTTGTGATTTGTATGTATGTTAACGCCTAACGATGTTACTGGAGGCGATTGGCTGTATTGTATAAAGATGTACCACCTTTTCTCAATAAAAACGAATTAAACAAAAAAAAAAAAAAATGGGACAGTGATATTTTTCCACAATATTCCCCAGGATATCTGTAAAGAACTATTTACTGTTTGATTATGAACTCAACAGGTTAACTAAAAAGTGACTCCTTCATGATGTTGGGACACATACTGTTTGATGCTAATGTCATCACCTCCAGCCCCTGCCTGTGTGATGTAAATGAATCTAGGATGGCTTCTGAGGCTCTTTCATTGTGATAATTAACTCTGTACTTGTGTGTATTGTAAACAGACAGTCTGGGGAACATAAAGGTTATGCGTAGTCATTTAAGATGTAAAGGGATTAGCTAACGAACCCACCTATTGTCTCTTAAGAGATGTCAAAATAATGTGTATTGGGAGACATTGGGGCTGGCCTGGATGTCCTGTGTCTGAGTCATCGGCTGGAGTTGATTGGCTCATGTGGATTGGGTCTGGTCAAGGGTGTATTATGAGAGGAAAATCAGAAGCTTCTCTCTGTGTGTATAAAAGTTGTAGTGTTTTTGCAATAAAGATTCATTCCTGTTGGAAAGATACAGAGCGTTTTGTCTCGTATGTCTGGAAGGATTAATCCTATGGGAAGCGGTCGCCTGACTGTGGAGGATCGGCAGTGGATGTGTGTCCAGAGAGGGAATATCTTAAACGGTGTTAACCCCTTTCATGCTTGGGGTGCCGTTACATTGGTTGGCAGCAGTGGGGTTTTCCCTCCAGTTACTGGGACACTCCAAACCACCACAGTGATTGACCAGCTATGCAGCCTGCAGGAAAGCCACGCTGAAAGACTTACTTGAGAGCCGTGGAGGGACCGGTGGGACAAAGAACAAGGCCACCTTGATCAGGGAGCTAGCCAAGATGGATCAGAGGGATGGTGATGCAGGGCCCCGGTCAGTTGAAGACTTGTTTCAGCAACGAGTTCGACAGCGGTTGGCATTATATGGTGCTAACCCATCAGAGACCGCCATACAGGAAGCCATTAAAGACATCCAGCTGCAGGATGAGCGACAAGAGAGAGAACGAGAACGACAAGAGAGAGAACTAGAGCGCCAACATGAGCGGAGAATGGCGGAAATACGGCAATCGGAGACAACCCCTAAAGATGCAGCGCCTTTCCGTAAGTTGCCCTTTCGGGCGTTCAAACTATTTAAGGAAGGAGAGGAGGAAATTGAAGCATTCCTGCAGGACTTTGAGAGACTATGCCAGATACATGAAGTACTGCCCCAAGATTGGGTCGCCTTACTGGCAAGTAATTTAACGGGCAGAGCGGCGGATGCGTATCGGGCCCTGGAGGATGAGGACGCTAAAGACTATGGCCAGGTAAAAGAAGCTCTGCTAGCCCGATTTGCCATTACACCCGAAGCCAGCCGGATTAAGTTTTGAGAATCCCGGAAACAAACCCACATAACATACGTGGCGTGGGCACATCGTCTGCAGCGAAACCTTAAGGGCTGGTTCCAGGGAAGCCACGCTCATACCATAGAGGACATCACCCAGCTAGTACTCTTAGAACAGTTCTTTAACCACACCCCTCCGGTACTACGGGATTGGGTGCGAGATATAAGCGACCATGGAATGTACAGCAAGTGGCTACTTTGGCCGATGAATATCTGGACTCTCGAAGGTCAGGCGGAAGCGAGCGCTATCCACTATCTCGGCCCAGTTTATCAGCCTCTAACACAACTTCAGCACCAACCCCAGCGGCCACCTATCCTCAGCAGCCCAGGTTCAACTCCCAGGACTACGCACAACCCTTCAGGTGTTTCGGATGTAAACAGCTAGGGCACAAAAAGCCAGACTGTCCATTGAATTCAGCCAGGCAGTCCCAGTCGTGGAGACAGCCAGCAGGGGGGAACCCACGCACATCCATGCCTGCAGCCCACTGCGTTGAGGAGGAAGAACATTGGGGCGTCTTGCACGAGGCTGATCCCATACAAGCAGCTAACTGGGACAACCGGCAGCAACACAGGCAGACTGTCTGGGTCAATGGAAAGGTAGCCAATGGCCTACGTGATTCTGGTGCCACCATGACCCTACTACAGAAGAACCTCATCCCAGAGAGCCAACATACCGGAGACACTGTAACCGTAAGAGTAGCGGGAGGTACCATCTTCCGGCTACCCGTTGCCCGTGTTCACCTGGATTGGGGGGTTGGTTCGGGACACGTGAATGTAGGGGTGATGAAGGATTTGCCAGTGGATGTACTACTGGGGAATGATTTGGCCCCCCTCGTTTCTGCTTACACCCCGATGGGCCCCGCTGAAGCCAACCCAGTGACTACCTGTGCCCAGACCCATGCTAACCTTACAACGTCACCATCAGCTACTGACCCGGTAAGCAAAATGGCCATGCTGATGGGTTGTCCAGGCATTAAAGGAATGGAACTATGGACTAACTTCGGAGTCAACCCGTCTGGGGTCTCCTCCTGTGTTAGTCTCCTGCCGAAAGGGGAGATGTGTGACAGGGGTCACTTTGGGCACAGGGTGAGCAAGAAAATAATGGACATTAAGAATATGTCTTGGATTGCTTTAAAATGGGACAGTGATATTTTTCCACAATATTCCCCAGGATATCTGTAAAGAACTATTTACTATTTGATTATGAACTCAACAGGTTAACTGAAAAGTGACTCCTTCATGATGTTGGGACACAAACTGTTTGATGCTAATGTCATCACCTCCAGCCCCTGCCTGTGTGTTGTAAATGAATCTAGGATGGCTTCTGAGGCTCTTTCATTGTGATAATTAACTCTGTACTTGTGTGTATTGTAAACAGACAGTCTGGGGAACATAAAGGTTATGCGTAGTCATTTAAGATGTAAAGGGATTAGCTAACGAACCCACCTATTGTCTCTTAAGAGATGTCAAAATAATGTGTATTGGGAGACATTGGGGCTGGCCTGGATGTCCTGTGTCTGAGTCATCGGCTGGAGTTGATTGGCCCATGTGGATTGGGTCTGGTCAAGGGTGTATTATGAGAGGAAAATCAGAAGCTTCTCTCTGTGTGTATAAAAGTTGTAGTGTTTTTGCAATAAAGATTCATTCCTGTTGGAAAGATACAGAGCGTTTTGTCTCGTATGTCTGTAAGGATTAATCCTTTGGGAATCTGTCGCCTGACTAGGGAGGATCTTACCCTACACTGAAGGATGCAGCCGGTTCAAGGGAATCCATCTTGGGCCAGGCAGCAATGGGTTAAAGAGCAGTTGCGCTCATAAACAGGATTCTAGGAGCCCATCATATAGCAGTGGCACAAAGGACGAAAGCCCAGTCTGTAGGCAGAAACCCTGTTATATGTGCAGCAAAATGACGGCAGAGCAGGAAATCCTCAGTCTACATCTGACTCTGTGCTGGATACAGCATTGTGTTTTTATGCACCTGGTGGACTAACATAATGCCTTAGAGAAACAGAAGGAGTGTTGTGGCTGGTGTTCCCCACGTGCATGCATCCCTCGCCTCATGAGCCTGTTGCCCCAACTGTTGTTCACTAATGGAGAATATTAGAAAATGTCTGACATCTGTAAGTCAATAGGCTCAGTGTTGCCAGCCGTCCGTATTTTTACGGACAGTCCGTAAAAAGCGGGCACTCCCCCCCCGTCCGTAAATGTCCGTAGTTGCGGGAATGTGCCAGTAAAAATAGCCGAGATCGGTTAGGCTTGGAGTTGCGAATGCGCAGTTCTGGAGCTTGCCGAGCCGAGCATATGCTGTATTCGGCCGGCGGGGGGGGCGGATTTCACAGAGGCTGTGCCGCGCGGCGCCGGCGAGTGATGTATTAGGACATACCGCCAGGCGCGCGCGCGCCAGAATTTTAAATCTGTAACTAACCAGGAGGTCGGAGGAGCACAGCACTGGAGCAGGAGTCAGGACTTGGAGGCTGAGCAGCACGCGGCAGCGGAATGGAGGAGCCTTCTGCATCCAGGCAATACAAAGTTCACAGGGGAGTCGGTGACGGACAGAGTGACAGACAGCCCAGCCGACAGTGACATCAGGTGATGGTGGCAGAGGGGGATCCGAAGGAGGCAGGGGTGATGGTGGCACCGCAGAGGGGAACGATGGAGGCAGGGGGAGATTGGAGTCAGGGGGAGATTGGAGGCAGGGGGTGTTAGTGGCAGGGGGTGATTGGAGGCAGGGGGTGTTGGTGGCACCGGAGAGGGGGATGGTGGCACTGCAGAGGGTGGGGGATGGAGACAGGGGTTGTTGGTGGCACTGCAGAGGGGGATGGAGGCAGGGGAGGATGGAGGCAGGGGGTGATTGGAGGCAGGGGGAGATTGGGGCACCGCAGAGGGGGGTGAAGGCAGGGGGTGTTGGTGGCAGAGGGGGATGGAGACAGGGGGTGATGTGACTAAATAATTTGCCCTTATTATATCAAAAATAACAAAAATATGTATTTTTTACCTTAATATCTACCTTAAATCACATTGCTATTTGCCTAGTGTACTTGTTTGTAGCCTAAATACTGAAATTTGCACCTAAAAATAGAATTTAGCAACTTTTGTGAAATGCCAGTAAAAACGTGGCTGTGCCAGTAAATTTCGGGTGTAGTGCCAGTAAATTTAAATCTGGTAGGTTGGCAACACTGAATAGGCACCACATCCCGTTTGGGTAGAACACAGGAAATATCGAGAAGTGGGATTTTTAAGGTGCAAAGAAACATAGCTGCTGCTATCGGGAGAGGTTCATCTGCTCTAATTACACAATTGAGATCCGAACTGGCCTCTTAGATTTGATTGGCCAGAAATTTTGGTTCCTCTCTGCTTGAATTTTATCCGTGGGGTGGGACACCAATTTTACTTCATTTTGAGAGCATCCCGACCTTAATTCAGCTACCTGATTTTTACTTCATCTATAATACACAGTAATACTTGACAAAAAAACTCCTGAAGAAGCCAGTTAAATTGGCGAAATGTCGAGAATATTTGTCTGTATACTATTCTGGATATAGAGTGTAATATAGATGAATTTTAATACATGTTCACACATATTTCTATATATTTTTTTATATAAATAAAAATCTATTTTGTGATATATATTGTGTTTCTTTGCACCTTCAAAATCCCACTTTTCGATATTTCCTGTGTTGTTCACTAATGTTCCAGCAGACTACTGAACAGAAAGACCTGTGGAACTTAAACCTTACAAACACAGATGGATATCTCCAAGTGGTGATGAGTGCAGACCCTTTGAGGTAGTACACCAACTTCTCTTGCCAGGTGCAGCTTTTTATTACGTGAGATTTAGGAATTGATTGTCAGCTCCTGGGCAAAAAACAAAGATGACTGTTTCCTTGAAATTGCAGTGAGATTTCAAATTCACTTAGGGTTGCAGTCTGCTGATGTGAGACAGGTAAATTTTGCACCACATTTTACTATATGTAGATGAAAAACCTGTCTGAGTGACATTTAATTTGCTAAAAAAACGTTGTATCAGAAACAACTGCCATTTTTTTGTTTGTTTACAAACTTTTATTAGAAACAACTGCCATTTTTAAATACATTACTTGCTTTTCATTCTTTGTTGCCTCTCAGTACTTCAGATCTTCCTGCAGCTGCTTTGCAGCCACTTCCTGTCTACTAAGAGTGACAGAGGACCTTGTGGGTAGGTGCAGCGTGGTGTGGTGAAAGAAAACACTCAGAGTCCAGGTGCAGAGAAACAGAAATATATTGTAATTGAAGTATGGCTATATACCAACAAGCCTGACAGGAAGGCAACCTGACCAGGAGCACTTACAGGATGTAACAGCGATAAGTGAGTAGCAGAAGGCCACAGGTGTGCTGACGGCATCTGTCCCGAGGAGCCAAATTCGGTCTTGCCAGTCCATACCCAAGTTAGGAGGCTTACAGGTAGGATAACATGTCCCTGCACTTTCCCTACTCCTCAGGAACCTCTCCCTGATGCTAAGCATTCTGCCTGACAGATGAATGACCTGTCCCTACTCTAGGCACACGTGAAAAAGCACGCCAAGCCCAGGAGCCAGGGTCTCAAATATACTCTGCCTGACCCAAGATGGCAGCCAGAGTCACATGGGGTGTCAGCATCCAATCGGATAGCTACCCACACCCTGTGATCCAGGAAACCATAGAGGAACTAAGTTCCCCTTAACTTCTCCCTCTTTAAGGCTGCTGCAGTTTAGTATCGCCAGCAGTGGATAAAATTGACTGCACCTGCCTTCAAACTTGCCTGAGTATTATATGTTGAAATGGCCACATGTAATCTCCATTGGAAGCCCCTGTGGTTGCCACCTTATAACAAGAAGTGTTTGCATGAAGACTTTAAGCCCTGGTTCACACTGCTGCGTTTTGACATGCAATTTGAATTGTCAAATCGCATGTCAAATCGGCTGTATTTGCCAGCATTTGCCGGCAATGAGACCGTCTTAATCGCTGCACCAATTTTAAAAAGTAGTTTCTCTACTACCTTTTGCAATTTCGGCCCGCGATTTACATTGACATCTGTGCAGAAACCTGCACAGTAGGGATGAGCTTCGTGTTCGAGTCGAACGCATGTACGACTCGAACATAGCCTGTTCGGCCGTTCGCCGAATTACGAACATTATGGGCCTTTCGTGCCAAATTCGAGTTGCGCGTCACGGCCCATAATGCACTACGTCATCGCAGTGCATTGCTGGCTGATGATTGGCCAAGCATGCACTATGACCCGCATGCTTTGGCCAATCACAGCGCCGTCAGCACAGAGAGCCATAATTGGCCAAAGGCAGGGTGCCTTTGGCCAATCATGGCTCAGGGGGACTAAGTACACGCCCCACACTATATAAGGCCGCCTGCCTGTCGGCCTTGTGTAGTGTGTTCCGGCGGCGTTTAGAGACAGACAGAGAGAGAGAGAGAGATTTTTGTTCTATTTCAGTTAGCAATAGCTAGATTGAGCAGGCAGTTGATTGAGCTAGTTAGATCCAGCATATTTAGTATATATATGCACTGCACGCTATATATATATTGTGACAGCAGGAAGGTAAAGTCACCTGGTTGCATCCAGGGGGGTAGATATATTTCGCCCAGATTCAGGCTTTATGCCGACTTATACAACTAGGTGGAGTGTTGTATAAGCCCAGCTGAGGCTAGTGGGCTCATGGATGACTCATACCTCTAGGGAGAGTGTGGGGCGTCGCGCAGACAGGGACTTGATGAGACCAGCTGAAGCTTGTCAGCTCATTCAGGCCTCTATAAGAACTCCCAGCTTCATTAGATGTTAGCTCATGCCTGGAACCAGACCTGTGTGGACTGTCTAGGGAGAGTGAACCCCTGTGCGGTGAGACAAAGCCTGTGTGGCTATTTGCTTGGACATTTAAAACCAGGGACTTAGGGACTAGGACAGCACTAGGCTGATCCCAGTTGTTAGTTAGGAAACCTGTATGTTTAGTCAGAGGTCAAGTTGACCAGGATTTATTTTGTTTATGTTTCTTTTGGCTTTGCTGTGTTTTGTCACTGTAAATAGAAAATAAACCGCACCTTTTCTTGATTTTGAAAACCACAACCTCCGTTTGCTGGGCCTGTTTTTGTGTGGGGAGCCCATCCCGGGGGTCACACACACCCGCTGCCGAGCTAACCCCCTCACAGTTGGTGGAGAACCAGTGGCAGTTTTTTTTAAGCCAGCATGGAGGAGATACTGAAGCAGCTGGCTCTAGCAAATGCCAATCAACAGCAGACAAATGCAGGTTTGCAAAAGAGCCTTGCAGCTCATCAACAGAGCCTTGCAGCTCAACAACAGAACTTCGCAGCCCAGCAGCAAGCTCATCAACAGAGCCTTGCAGCCCAGCAGCAAGCTCACCAACAGAGTCTGGAAGCTCAGCAACAAGCCCAGCAGCAATCTGAGGCCCGCTTCATAGACCTGTTACAGAAGCAAGAGCAGAGACTACAACAAATGGAAGCAGTAATGCAGCAACGTCCGCAGACCAGTGAGGAAAGCCGTCCCACTAATACCGCGTCCTTTGGGGTGAGTCGTTTATTGACAAAAATGACTGGAGAGGATGATCCAGAGGTATTTTTGACCACATTTGAAAGGACTGCTGAAAGAGAAAAGTGGCCTGAGGAGCAGTGGGCTGGACTGGTGGCTCCTCTGTTAACTGGTGAATCGCAGAAGGCTTACTATGACCTAGAGCCTGACCAAGCAAAAGACTATGTGATGCTAAAAGCTGAGATATTGGCAAGGCTGGGTGTCACCCAGGCTGTCCGGGCTCAGCGTGTGCATAACTGGACTTTCCAGCTTGGAAAACCCCCCAGGTCTCAAATGTATGATCTCATTCACCTGAGCAGAAAGTGGCTACAGCCAGAGACTTTGTCCGCACCAAAGATTGTGGAACGTGTTGTAATGGATCGGTTTTTGAGAGCTCTTCCTACTGCCATCCAAAAGTGGGTAAGCCATGGAGACCCAGAGACGGCCGATGGTCTTGTGGATCGTGTGGAGAAATACTTGGCTACAGAGAACCTGACGGCCTCTTCCAGAGACACTCGGACTTTCCACCCTAAGACCAGACCATCCCCAGGGGCGGATAAGAGGATTCCAAGGGGTAAGGGTGGAGAGAGTGAGAGGGTGGGAGCTCTACCCCAAGTTTGGCGAGAACAGCCTGGGAAATCAGCGGCTCAAGAGGCGGCAAGAAGGATCGTTTGCTACCGCTGCCGGCAAGCGGGACATATTGCAGCCAATTGCCCGGTTGTGGAGGAACCCATGCAGTGTGACTTTCTGACGGGCAGACGTCAGTCGCTGTGTGCGACAATCGCATGCACTGCCATTCGAGGAACTGAGAAACATTTATGCAAAATGTGTGTTAATGGTAGAAATGTTGTGGTATTGCTGGATTCAGGTAGCCTTGTGACCCTGATAAAGGCTGAGTTAGTTAAAACAGAGGTCTCTGGGAATAGCAAGGTAGCTGTTATTTGTGTGCATGGGGACACCCGAGAGTATCCAGTGACTACAGTGTGTTTCGAGACCCCCAAAGGTACCCTCTCTCATCCAGTGGGCTTAGTATCTCAGTTACCGTATGACGCCATTGTGGGAAGGGATTTTCCGAAGTTCTGGGAACTGTGGGATGATCCTGAGCCCCCCACTGGTGCCCCTATGTACCAGGAATGTGATAAGCAGAACTCCCCTGAGAGTGGTGAGGACTCTCCGGAATTTCCCTTATCAGTATTGGCAGGGGAGACTCAAGAAACTGGAGAGGAGCCCACCTCCTCAGACGAAAACCTACCGTCTGTGGAGTTTTCTGATCTTGAGGTTCACAGGGAAAACTTTGCCACAGAACAGTTGAAAGACCCCGCCCTAATAAAGGCACGGGAAAACGTAGTGAAAATAGATGGCGAGTTAGTGAACCCAGATAATACCTGCACTTACCCATACTTCAGCGTAGAGAAGGACCTACTGTATCGGGTGGCAAAAAGGGCAGAAGAAACCGTTGAGCAGCTTGTGGTGCCCAAACCTTACAGGAAGTTGGTGTTGGAGTTGGCCCATGGGCACATTCTTGGAGGTCATCTGGGGACAGAGAAAACCCGAGAGAGGGTATTACAGAGATTCTATTGGCCGGGGGTGATGAAGGACATAGAAAATTATTGTTCCTCCTGCCCTGTGTGTCAGAGGTCGGCCCCGATGCCACATTTCCGTAGCCCACTGGTCCCTCTACCCATCATTGAGGTCCCGTTTGAGAGGATCGCCATGGATTTGGTAGGTCCTATAATCAAGTCCGCTAGGGGGCACCAGTACATATTAGTTATAATGGACTATGCCACCCGTTATCCAGAAGCGATCCCTCTCCGAAATACCTCGGCCAAAACCATAGCCAAAGAGCTATCTCTTGTGTTTAGCCGGGTGGGTATTTGTAAAGAACTGCTTACGGACCAAGGTACACCCTTTATGTCCCGGGTTATGAAAGAGCTGTGTAAATTGTTCAAAGTGACGCAATTACGTACATCTGTGTATCACCCCCAAACCGATGGGCTGGTTGAAAGATTCAACAAAACCCTAAAACAAATGTTGAAGAAAGTGGTGGATAGAGATGGAAAGGATTGGGACTGTCTACTTCCTTATCTGATGTTTGCTATTAGGGAGGTGCCCCAATCCTCTACGGGATTCTCCCCCTTTGAGTTACTGTATGGGAGACACCCAAGAGGGCTGTTGGATATTGCCAAGGAAACTTGGGAAAGTGAGAGTTCTCCCCACAGGAGTGTGATTGAGCATGTCGCCCTGATGCAAGACCGAATTGCACAGGTAATGCCCATCGTGAAGGAACATTTGGCCCAAGCGCAGTTAGCACAGCAGAGAGTGTACAACCGTGGAGCCAAGACCCGTACCTTTTCCCCGGGGGATAGGATACTGGTACTTGTCCCTACGGTTGAAAGTAAATTCCTTGCCAAATGGCAAGGCCCCTACGAGATAATGGAAAAAGTGAGCGAAGTGAATTACAAGGTCAGACAACCAGGAAGGCGAAAGCCCGAACAGATCTATCACGTTAATCTGTTGAAAGCCTGGAGGGATAGAGAGTCCCTAGTCGCAGACACTTGGTCACCAGCTCAAACTGGTTGCGTGATTCCTGAGGTTGGAATAGCAGCCACCTTGTCACAACCCCAACAACAGGAGGTTAAGGAGTTTGTGCTTCGCAACAAGGAGGTATTCTCTGAGCTGCCGGGACAAACATTTGGGGTAGAGCATGACATCATTACCCCGCCCGGTGAAAGGGTGAAGTTAAAACCCTATCGGATCCCAGAGGCCCGACGGGAGGCAATACGGGAGGAAGTACAGAAAATGCTGAACTTAGGGGTGATAGAGGAGTCCCAAAGTGATTGGTCTAGTCCCATCGTGTTGGTGCCTAAACCGGATGGGAGCTGGCGATTTTGTAACGATTTTCGTCAGTTGAACAAAGTTACAAAATTTGACACCTACCCCATGCCACGTATAGATGAGTTGATCGACCGGCTGGGAACAGCCCGATACATGACGACTCTTGACCTCACAAAAGGGTATTGGCAAGTCCCCCTGGCCAAGTCGACCAAAGAGAAAACCGCATTTGTAACCCCAGACGGGGCGTTCCAATATAAAAGAATGCCGTTCGGGTTACAGAATGCGCCGGCCACATTCCAGCGGAAAATGGACCAGATGCTGAGGCCCCATCGGAAGTATGCTGCGGCTTACCTGGATGACGTAATTGTCCATAGCACAGATTGGGCCTCACATCTGCCAAAAGTGCAAGCAGTCCTGGACTCTGTTCGGGAAGCGGGGTTTACGGCTAACCCCAAGAAGTGTACCATTGGGCAGGAGGAGGCCAAATATCTTGGGTACACCATTGGGAGGGGAGTAATAAAACCCCAACTCAACAAAGTCGAGGCCATCCAGAGTTGGCCACGTCCCAACAGCAAGAAGCAGGTACGAGCCTTTCTGGGAATCGCTGGGTATTATCGGCGATTCATTCCCCACTTTGCTTCTAAGGCTGTGCCCCTAACCAACCTGACGAAGGGGAAAGGATCGGTCATGATTAAATGGACCCCCGAGGCTGAGGCAGCATTCCAATTCTTGAAACAAGCCTTATGTAGCCAGCCAGTGTTGTACTCACCCGACTTCTCTAAAGACTTTGTCGTACAAAGTGATGCGTCAGATGTGGGGTTAGGAGCAGTATTGTCCCAGGTCTGGAACGGGGAAGAGCACCCAGTCATTTACCTCAGCAGGAAGTTGAAGTCCCATGAGGTAAATTACGCCACCGTTGAAAAGGAGTGTTTAGCGGTGAAGTGGGCTCTAGATTCCCTTCGGTACTACCTGCTAGGTAGGCACTTTGACATGGTTACGGATCACGCTCCGTTAAAGTGGATGGCTCAAAACAAGGAAACAAATAGAAGAGTGAATAGGTGGTTCCTGGCCCTCCAGGAATTCAACTTCACAGTAAAGCATCGCCCTGGCGTTCAAATGGGGAATGTGGATGCTTTGTCTCGAGTACATGAATGCCTGATTGCTGGTGTTCCAACCCCGAGGTTAAAACAAGAGGGGGGGGTATGTGACAGCAGGAAGGTAAAGTCACCTGGTTGCATCCAGGGGGGTAGATATATTTCGCCCAGATTCAGGCTTTATGCCGACTTATACAACTAGGTGGAGTGTTGTATAAGCCCAGCTGAGGCTAGTGGGCTCATGGATGACTCATACCTCTAGGGAGAGTGTGGGGCGTCGCGCAGACAGGGACTTGATGAGACCAGCTGAAGCTTGTCAGCTCATTCAGGCCTCTATAAGAACTCCCAGCTTCATTAGATGTTAGCTCATGCCTGGAACCAGACCTGTGTGGACTGTCTAGGGAGAGTGAACCCCTGTGCGGTGAGACAAAGCCTGTGTGGCTATTTGCTTGGACATTTAAAACCAGGGACTTAGGGACTAGGACAGCACTAGGCTGATCCCAGTTGTTAGTTAGGAAACCTGTATGTTTAGTCAGAGGTCAAGTTGACCAGGATTTATTTTGTTTATGTTTCTTTTGGCTTTGCTGTGTTTTGTCACTGTAAATAGAAAATAAACCGCACCTTTTTTTGATTTTGAAAACCACAACCTCCGTTTGCTGGGCCTGTTTTTGTGTGGGGAGCCCATCCCGGGGGTCACACACACACCCGCTGCCGAGCTAACCCCCTCACAATATATATATATATATATATATATATATATATATATATATATATATATATATATATATGTAGCGGGTATGTACTTTCCTGGGTGTAAATTTGAACTTGACAGAGACATTGGTGATGTGTAATTCCCTGCAGCCCAGCTCGATAGTTTTGCCTGGCGAAGGGGACAGAGCTACCATGCCTCCTTTGGCGAGACTACAACGCCTATTTGGCCAGAAGGTTGCTGCGGACTACGAATGGGAGTATCCGTACTTGTCGAAGGAACTGCTGTATGAGGTGGAAGTGTGCCGGGAGCGCTGGTACAATGACTTTGTGTGGACCCACCTTCAGGTTCCCCACGCCCGCAGGTACCTGGCATGCTCTCCAAAGGCCTCTCAACGTTTTAAGGACTGCAAGGCAGAATGGATGTTAGGACGGCACATCCATGCAGACAAGTGTTGATCCGGCGCAAAGAAGGAGAAGATGTGGAGTATCATCTGGAAACCATGGATCAGCACTTGAAGCCACTTGTTCTGCTGCAGCCCCGTTTTTACCTGTAGGAGAAAAGAGACTCCATTCTTATCATGCTGCTGAACTTTCTGGGGCCCGTTGCTTTTGTGCCTCAAAGGAATGAAGGACTGTTCCTGTTGTTCTTCACTTTCCTGCAAGAGATCATGGACTCTGGGTAGATAGGGCCAAAGAGAAGAGGAAAGTTCCACGAGTGCAGTTACCGCGGTGCTGTCACCAGGTGGCAGTGTTGCGCAACGTTAAAACACTTTTCATGCACTCACTCTTTGGAGAAAAGGGATTTCATCCCGAAGAAGTTTCTTTTCCATCACCAGGGGGAGAGTGTAGTGGGTATGTACTTTCCCGGGTGTAAATTTGAACTTGACAGAGACATTGGTGATGTGTAATTCCCTGCAGCCCAGCAGGTGGCGCTGTCACCCTGGGCTGGGGTTGAATCATTGCTGTGTGTCGTGCCTCCTTTTTATCCTTCCTCAGCAGCGGTATGGTGGGGCGGGAAACCCGCCGTGCTTGCTGGGAGAGGGTATAAAGGGGCCGGCCATCTTTGTCACGGGGTTGGAGTCCAGGGCACCTTCAGCCTGTGGACGGTGGTTCGTGCCGGTTCTCTAGGCGGGCCTAGGCCTAGAGGACAGCCGGAGGTCGTGTTCCATTCCAGGCACCTTTAGCCTGGGGTGAGGTACTCAGATGGAGGTCCGGAGCTCAGTGCCCAACACTGAGTTCTGCGAGGGAAGGAGATCCTAGGGAACCCCGGGAGTGGGTACCCGAATCCAGAAGGCGTAATGGACCGGGGGGAGCTCCTCATTCGAAGACCTGGTGCAGCAGATTGCCAGTGACGGGTGAGTCTCTCACCGGAGACCGATTGGAAGGAAATCCCCCCTCGTTCGGAGACTGCAACCCACTTTCAGGAAGGAAAGTGGAGAATACATTGTGTCTGGGCCTATTCGCATCCACACCTCCTTTTCTGTTCTGTTTCTACCAAGGGAGTTCAACTGATTGTGTTCATTCAAGAGGAATAAAGGAGTGTTGAACTTTAATGGTGTGGGGCTCATTTCCTGACAGACATTGTTCAAGGTAACTCTCGGTGGAGGCTCCAGGTGCACAGCACTGACCCGAAGGTAAAAGAACTTTGCTTGTATCACACTGACACCTGTGATAAAGGCCTGGCGTAGTGTCCCGCTCCCTTCCCCTCTAAAAGATACCCCTAGACAAGAGAGAGACGAGCTGAAGAGAAAGAGGGGAGTGAGGAGGGTGCTACACGTGGGGGCTCGGGTCCGGTATAGTGTTTGTGCACCACAGTATTGAACGTGTCTGTTGGAAGAGTTACGCGAGTAGGCAGGCCTTCACTGGCCGAAGTGCATCCCTGCTCGAAGTCGTGGACATGACCCAATGAAGGGAAAGGCCCGCGCAGAAGAGTGGAAAGAGGGGGAAGTTCAGCCGTGTGAAGTACTACACGTGGGGGCTTCTATTGCACTGCACCACCAGGCACACCCCCATTGCTTAGTTTGTGGGCGTGACTCAGAAACAGAAAAGAAGAAAAGCCCGCGAACTGGAGCAAAGGGGAGGAGTCCAATACGTGTGAAGGACTACACGTGGGACATTGGCGCAAAAACTCTGCAGTGTGCAATGGATCAGCAACAGGTCGCCATGTTCGGACATACGTCGTGGATTCCAGTTCACCCTTCCACCACGACATTGACTGCTGCTGCTCCGGTAACAGATACGGGGATCCGGCTAAAGCCAAGGGGTCGATTCACCCTGTATTCGTGCATGGACGTTGAGGCCCTGGGCGTGATTTGTCCCGGCTGTTCGGGACTGGTGTGCCAGCTGAAGCCATTCGGGCGATGTGAGGCCTGTGGGGAGTTCCTGTTCGAAGTGGATCCGGCGGTTGAGAAGCCGAGAACCATCTACCCCGGCCGTGCTGCGGGCAACACCACTCAGAGAGGAGGAATCACTGCTGTGACAGCCATCCCTGCGCACAATGCAGCGACCGCGGAGGAGGTCGTAAAAATTAAATGGGAGAAATCCGAGGATGCTGACTCGGTCACCACGATCTCGCAGCGTCCACCACCGAAGAGAAAGACTGGCATGGTAGCCCCGACCAGCGGTTGTGGTGGACCGTCTCGCCCGCTTACGCCCGGCCAGGATGAATCCGTTGACAAGAGTTCCGGACGTCCCATTTCAAGTAAAGGCCGAGGTAAGCCTGGCGGAGAGATTTGGTGTGTGGGAGGAGATGAAAGCTCGGTCTCCACTACAGGATACCTGCCTGCGGAGGAGTGTGACACCTCTGAACTAGAGTCGCTCTCGGACATGGGAGACGACGTTGCAGGCTGGGACAAAGTACCTCTCGCTTCATTTCGGAGGACCAGGGACCAAGTACACCCCGGGTGGAGGCACCAGCGCCTGAAGAGAGGTCCCATCCCCAGCCTGCTTCTACATCCCCGGTGCCATCTGTCCTGAAGACCGGGGAAAAGAGACTGTTGCTGCGGGCACCAATGCCCAGATCAGATGTGATCAAGGTCCCTCGCCACCCCGACTCGATAGTTTTGCCTGGCGAAGGGGACAGAGCTACCATGCCTCCTTTGGCGAGACTACAACGCCTATTTGGCCAGAAGGTTGCTGCGGACTACGAATGGGAGTATCCGTACTTGTCGAAGGAACTGCTGTATGAGGTGGAAGTGTGCCGGGAGCGCTGGTACAATGACTTTGTGTGGACCCACCTTCAGGTTCCCCACGCCCGCAGGTACCTGGCATGCTCTCCAAAGGCCTCTCAACGTTTTAAGGACTGCAAGGCAGAATGGATGTTAGGACGGCACATCCATGCAGACAAGTGTTGATCCGGCGCAAAGAAGGAGAAGATGTGGAGTATCATCTGGAAACCATGGATCAGCACTTGAAGCCACTTGTTCTGCTGCAGCCCCGTTTTTACCTGTAGGAGAAAAGAGACTCCATTCTTATCATGCTGCTGAACTTTCTGGGGCCCGTTGCTTTTGTGCCTCAAAGGAATGAAGGACTGTTCCTGTTGTTCTTCACTTTCCTGCAAGAGATCATGGACTCTGGGTAGATAGGGCCAAAGAGAAGAGGAAAGTTCCACGAGTGCAGTTACCGCGGTGCTGTCACCAGGTGGCAGTGTTGCGCAACGTTAAAACACTTTTCATGCACTCACTCTTTGGAGAAAAGGGATTTCATCCCGAAGAAGTTTCTTTTCCATCACCAGGGGGAGAGTGTAGCGGGTATGTACTTTCCCGGGTGTAAATTTGAACTTGACAGAGACATTGGTGATGTGTAATTCCCTGCAGCCCAGCAGGTGGCGCTGTCACCCTGGGCTGGGGTTGAATCATTGCTGTGTGTCGTTCCTCCTTTTTGTCCTTCCTCGGCAGCGGTATGGTGGGGCGGGGAACCAGCCGTGCTTGCTGGGAGAGGGTATAAAGGGGCCGGCCATCTTTGTCACGGGGTCGGAGTCCAGGGCACCTTCAGCCTGTGGACGGTGGTTGGTGTCGGTTCTCTAGGCGGGCCTAGGCCTAGAGGACAGCCGGAGGTCGTGTTCCATTCCAGGCACCTTTAGCCTGGGGTGAGGTACTCAGATGGAGGTCCGGAGCTCAGTGCCCAACACTGAGTTCTGCGAGGGAAGGAGATCCTAGGGAACCCCGGGAGTGGGTACCCGAATCCAGAAGGCGTAATGGACCGGGGGGAGCTCCTCATTCGAAGACCTGGTGCAGCAGATTGCCAGTGACGGGTGAGTCTCTCACCGGAGACCGATTGGAAGGAAATCCCCCCTCGTTCGGAGACTGCAACCCACTTTCAGGAAGGAAAGTGGAGAATACATTGTGTCTGGGCCTATCCGCATCCACACCTCCTTTTCTGTTCTGTTTCTACCAAGGGAGTTCAACTGATTGTGTTCATTCAAGAGGAATAAAGGAGTGTTGAACTTTAATGGTGTGGGGCTCATTTCCTGACAGACATTGTTCAAGGTAACTCTCGGTGGAGGCTCCAGGTGCACAGCAATGACCCGAAGGTAAAAGAACTTTGCTTGTATCACACTGACACCTGTGATAAAGGCCTGGTGTAGTGACCCCGCTCCTTTCCCCTCTAAAAGATACCCCTAGACAAGAGAGAGACGAGCTGAAGAGAAAGAGGGGAGTGAGGAGGGTGCTATATATATATATATATATATATATATATATATATATATATATATAGCGACCTCAACCCCCTTTACCTGCCTTTGGCTCCTCGCAGGTAGAGAGGGCACACCACGCCACAAGCCCGTACCCTCCTGTGTAAAGAGGTTGAGCGGTGTTATTAGCGGGTCTCCACGGTCAGAAAACCAGAATCCTCCAGAGGAGGATTCTTACCTCTACAATAAACGGAGATAAGTCCTTGTTCTCCCCAGTAACTTGAATGTCCACACCAGCTGCAACTCCAACGCAGAGTTTATTTTCTCTTTGCAAAATAAAGGTGCCCAGGGCGGACAGGAACACACTCCTGGGGTAGGACCCCCGACCACGACAGAACAGACAGAACCCCGAATAGGCAGCGTCTGCCCCTTTTATATCCTCTCCCAGCATACACAGCAGGCCCGCCACACCCACGGTACAGCTGCTGAGAGGGGACACACAAGGCACAGCACTGTATCAGCTGTTCAACCCTAGCCTACTATGGCAGTGCCACTTGCAGGCCACAGGGAACTACACACCAATACTCTCCCTGCGGACAAAAATGGTTGACAGAATCCTGACAATTGGGGTGTTTGAGCACAACTACCACTCAAACACTTCCCCTAAATTTAGGACCCTGCTACACATATATATATATATACACTGTATACAGTTTAGCTAGATCTCATTGCAGAGCATTCCTGTTATTCTATTCCTACTAATAATACAGGCAGACAGTTGAGCTAAGCTGTAGTATATTAAGTCAGTGTACTGCATACTGGGCACAGTGTTCAGCTAAAGCTGACTGCAGACTATTCCTGTTCTATTCATAATAATACAGGCAGGCAGTTGAGCTAAGCTGCAGTATATTAAGTCAGTGTACTGTATACTGGGCGCAGTGCAGCTAAAGCTGACTGCAGACCATTTCTGTTCTCTTTCAAATAATACAGGCAGGTAGTTGAGCTAAGCTGCAGTATTTTAAGTCAGTGTACTGTATACTGGGCACAGTGTTCAGCTAAAGCTGACTGCAGACCATTCCTGTTCTCTTTCAAATAATACAGGCAGGCAGTTGAGCTAAGCTGTACTGTATACTGGGCACAGTGTTCAGCTAAAGCTGACTGCAGACCATTCCTGTTCTCTTTCAAATAATACAAGCAGGCAGTTGAGCTAAGCTGCAGTATATTAAGTCAGTGTACTGTATACTGGGCACAGTGTGCAGCTAAAGCTGACTGCAGACCATTCCTGTTCTATTCATAATAATACAGACAGGCAGTTGAGCTAAGCTGCAGTATATTACGTCAGTGTACTGTATACTGGGCACAGTGTGCAGCTAAAGCTGACTGCAGACTTTTCCTGTTCTCTTTGAAATAATACAGGCAGGCAGTTGAGCTAAGCTGCAGTATATTAAGTCAGTGTACTGTATACTGGGCACAGTGTGCAGCTAAAGCTGACTGCAGACCATTCCTGTTCTCTTTGAAATAATACAGGCAGGCAGTTGAGCTAAGCTGCAGTATATTAAGTCAGTGTACTGTATACTGGGCACAGTGTGCAGCTAAAGCTGACTGCAGACAATTCCTTGTGTACCTGTTCCAATACTATATTTCATGTATGTCTGGAAGGCCAACAAGCAGAGGCAGCCACTCACAGGCCAATAAAAGAGGGCAAGCAGGCTCTGTGTTTAGAGGCAACAGTGCTGGTCGTGGACACGGTGCATCCTCATCAGCACGTGGCCGTGGGGCACGCTTGTCCTTTTTTTCGGCAGCTGGCTGTGTTGAGCCGCAACATGCTGAAGAGTTGGTAGAGTGGATGACCAAGCCGTCCTCATCCTCCTCATCCTCTCTCACCCAGCCTCAGGGTACTTTGTCTGCCAAAGCAGCTGCTAAAGTGGCCTCTTCCACTGGCTCAATGGCATCAGTCACTCCTTCCCTAGCCCCACCATGTCCTGAGGAGTCCATCGAACTGTTTGACCACAGTGTTGGGTACATGCTGCAGGAGGATGCGCAGCGTTTTGAAGGCTCCGATGATGGTACCCAGCTTGAGGAAGGCAGTAACATGAGCCCAGAGAGAGGGGGTGCCCAAGAAGGACAGCAAACTGGCAGTCATGTTCCCCCAGCTGCAGCATACTGCCAGGTTTGCTCCAGTGATGAGGAGGGAGGGGATGATGAGGTCACTGACTCTACATGGGTGCCTGATAGGAGAGAGAAGGAGGAGGCACATCAACGAGGCAGGGTGCCCTCCAGGGGCCAGCTTAAGGGCAGCACACATACTACATCACACCGCAGAGCTCTGCATGTGCAGGGCGCTGCTGTCTCTGTGTGTTATTCCAAAAGTTCTTTGGTGTGGGCCTTTTTTCAGATGTGTGCAGCAGATCGCAACGTTGCTATTTGCAACATATGTCTGAAGCGTATCTCGCGTGGCCAAAGCATCAGCCGATTGGGCACCACATGCTTGACCAGACATATGTCGACCTGCCATGCAGTCCATTGGCAAGCATACATAAAAGACCCACTCCAAAAAAAATAGCGGACATCTCCTTGCTCCACATCAGCTGGGATCTCCATACCACTATACCTTCAGTCCTCTCAGAAACCTGCACTGAGAGGAATGAAGGTGTAGAATTAGGTGTGTCACTGCCAAGTACTTGCGGGCAATCTGGTATTGGTACACCAACGTCCAATTGTACCAGGCAAATTTCCCTGCCCCAGCTGCTGCACCGCCGAAAGAAATTTGCTCCCAGCCATCCACATGCCCAGCGGTTGAATGCTAGCTTGGCTAAATTGCTAGCACTTCAACTGCTGCCTTTTCAGTTGGTAGACTCTGCCCCTTTCCGTGAGTTTGTGGAATGTGCGGTACCTCAGTGGCAGGTTCCCAAACGCAGGCGATTCCGGCTCTGTAACGGCATGTGGAAGGCAATGTCCTGGCCTCGTTGGACAAGGCGGTCAGCGGTAAGGTGCATATTACCGCTGACTCATGGTCCAGCAGGCATGGACAGGGACGTTACCTATCTTTCACGGCCCACTAGGTGATTCTGCTGGCAGCTGGCAAGTACGCAGGCAAAAAGATGCCATGCGGTGCTTGAGCTGGTGTGCTTGGGGGACAGGAACCACACTGGGGCAGAGATTCTGTCAGCTCTGTAGGGGCAGGCTCAGAGATGGTTGACGCCATACCAGCTTAAGCCAGAAATGGTGGTTTGCGACAATTTCACCAACCTCCTCTCCGCCCTCCGACAGACAGCTGACCCATGTGCCCTGTTTGGCTCACATCCTTAACTTGGTGGTGTAGTGGTTCTTGGGCAGGTACCCGGGCTTACAGGATGTCCTGAGACAGGCCAGGAAAGTCTGTGTGCATTTCCGCCGGTCATATAATGCCAGTGCTCGGCTGGCTGATCTCCAAAAGGAAGCCAACCTGCCCAAGAACCGCCTAATCTGTGACATGCCCACCTGGTGGAACTCAACGTTGGCCATGCTGCAGCAGCTGCACACCCAGCAGAGGGCCATCAATGAGTATCTGTGCGACTATGGCACCAGGACAGGGTCAGGGGAGCTTGTTTTTTTTGCCACGCCAGTGGGTCATGATCAGGGATGCATGCACTGTCCTTTCACCATTTGAGGAGGCCATGAGGATGGTGAGCAGTGACAGTGCATGCATCAGTGACACTGTCCGTCTTGTCCACCTGTTGGAGCACACGCTGTGTGGAATAATGGACAGGGCACTTGAGGCAGAACAGAGGGAGGAAGAGGAGGACTTCCTTAACTCTCAAGGCCCCCTTTATCCAGGCAGTGTTCCTGCGGCAGGACACAGGAAGAGGACACAGGAAGAGGATGAGGAGGAGGAGGAGGATTGTGCCAGCATGGAGGTGGAGCCTAGCACTCAGCATCAGCAGCAGTCTTCAAGGGATCATTTACAGTCCCCAGAAACCCATGGACTTGGACGTGGCTGGGAGGAGGTGGCTGGGGATCATGACGTCCTTAGCGACCCAGAGGACACCGAACAGATTGCCTCAGCAAACCTACGCTGCATGGCCTCCCTGATCCTGCAAAGCCTGCGAAAGGATCCTCGCATTCGTGGAATCAAGGAGAGGGATCATTACTGGCTGGCAACCCTCCTTGATCCACGTTACAAGGGTAAGGTTGCGGACCGTTCCAGCCGTCGCAGAGGATGAAACATCTTCGGGAGGCCTTGCAGAAAGGTTTGTGCAACGCGTTTCCAGAGCCTGGGAGGTTACAAATTCCTGGTCCTGGACAACGTGTTGCTGAGGCTTCGGTCAGTCACAGAAGGAGCGGTGGAGAAGGTGGCCGTCTGACTGATGCGTTTAGACAATTTTTTAGTTTGCAGCCCCAAGGTATGATCGGTTCCAGCAACCATCGCCAGCGTCTGATTTACATGGTGCAGGAATACCTAGGGGCAAGATCAGACTTGGACACCTTTCCCACCGAAAATCCTCTGGGTTACTGGGTCTTGAGGATGGATCACTGGCCACTGGCCACATTTTTGAATGTGAGATCCCTTCAAGACTGCCTATGCTGATGCTGAGTGACTATCCTGTTACGCTGAGTGACTATCCTCTTCCTCCTCAATGTTCACGCTGATAGCTTGTAAGAACATTTTTGGTTCTGGGCACCGCCACCAGTGGCTAAGGCCCAATTTTTCTGCCCCTGTTTAACAGGGGCGTGTAATTAAAAATTTTGCTGCAATAATTTGCAGCAGGGCTCATTTATGCGCTCCAACTAGAGTTTCTGTGAGGGGTTGCAGTGTTGTGGCACCAGCACCTGTGCCTAAGGCCCAATTTTTCTGCCCCGGTTTAACAGGGGCGTGTAATTACAATTTTTGCTGCAATATTTTGCAGCAGGGCTCATTCCTGCACTCTACCTATAGTATCTGTGAGGGGTTGCAGTGTTGTGGCACCAGCACCAGTGCCTAAGGCCCAATTTTTCTGCCCCTGTTCAACAGGGGTATGTAATTACAATTCTTGATCTAATATTTCACAGCAGGGCCCGTTCCTGAGCCCACGAAGAGTAACTGTGAGGCCTTACAGGGTTGTGCCAACACCAACACCTAAGGCCCAAATTTCTGCAGAGTATATAGGGCAGGCCCCTACTTTCAAACTTCAGACTTTCAAATGACTCCTACTTACAAACGGAGGGAGACAACAGGAAGTGAGAGGAAATCTACCCCTAGGAAGGGAAATTCTCTCCTGTATGTGAAAAACGTGTCTCCCCTCCACTTGTGCTTTATCACCAATCTTTGTTTCACTAAAAACCCAAAATTTTCAAAATCCAATTGTCATTGGGACAGAAAGTGAGGTGAAATCTTCTGAACAGGTGCACAGACAGCAAAACATATGTTACAGGGGTGATAACCCTTCTCTATGTTTTCCCAAAAGCTTAACCAATTAAGCCCCAGACCATTATGCAGCTTAAAGACCAGAGGTGTTTTCAGAATTAGGCACTGCGCTGTTTAACCACTTCAATACCATGCACTTATACAGCTTCCTGCCCAAGCCAATTTTGAGCTTTCAACGCTGTCGCAATTTGAAGGACAATTGCGCGGTCATGCAACACTGTACCCAAATTTTTTTTTATCATTTTGTTCCCACAAATAGAGCTTTCTTTCGGTGGTATTTGATCGCCTCTGCAATTTTTATTTTTTACATAACAAATAAAAAAGTGTGAAAATTTTGAAAAAAACTAAGTTTTTCTTTGTTTCTGTTTATTTTTTTGTAAATAAGTACCTTTTCTACTTCAATGACGGGCACTGATAAGGCGGCACTAACGGGCACTGATAAGGCGACACTGATGGGCACCGATGAGGTGGCACCAATGAGGTGGCACCGATGAGGTGGCAATGATGATGGGCACTGGTGGGCACTGATAGGCGGCATCTGATGGGCACTGATAGGCGGCACTGATGGGCGCTGATATGTGGCACTGGTATGCGGCACTGATGGGCACTCATAGGCGGCACTGATGGGCACTCATAGGCGGCACTGATGGGCACTTATAGGCAGCACTGATGGATACTTATGGGTGGCACAGACGGGCACTGATAGGCGGGCACTTATGGGCACAGATGGGCACGGATGGGCACTGATAGGTGGCACTAATGGACACTGGTAGGTGGCACTGATGACTGGTGGCTGGCATTGCTGGGCATCATGCATTTTTTTGTGTCATGATGGTGCCAATCAGTGCCCATTTGTGGGCACTGATTGGCATATATTTTTGATCTCTTTGTGCATGTGGATGGCCATGGGGGACTTACCTGGCCATCCACATGCTTGGGGTTCCCTGGTGGTCCTGGGGGGCTTCCCTGGTGGTCCAGTGTGGGTATCCGAGGGGGGGCTGCGCTGATAAACAATCAGCGCGAACCCCCCCTGTCAGGAGAGCCGCCGATCGGCTCTCCTCTACTCGCGTCTGTCAGACGCGAGTGAGGAAGAGCCGATCAACGGCTCTTCCTGTTTACATTGTGATCAGCCGTGATTGGACACGGCTGATCACGTGGTAAAAAGCCTCCGCCGGAGGCTTTTTACCGAGATCAGTGTAGCGGTGGGTCAGACTGACCCACCGCTCCACCGATCGCCGCGATGCGCGCCCCCCCGGGCGCGCGGCGGCTGTTATCCCGCAGGACGTCATATGACGTCCAGTGTGGATAATACAACCACTTCCCGGACGTCAATCTGCTATTGACGGGGCAGGAAGTGGTTAACTGGAAATTCTGCGGACATGCAATGTTGTACCCAAACTAAATTTGCGTCCTTTTTTTCCCACAAATAGAGCTTTCTTTTAATGGTAATTGATTGCCTCTGCGATTTTTTTTTTTTTGCGATATAAACGGAAAAAGACTGAAAATTTTGAAAAAAAATGATATTTCTACTTTTTGTTATAAGAAAAATCGAATAAGCTCAATTTTAGTCATACATTTAGGCCAAAATGTATTTAGCCACATGTCTTTAGTAAAAAAAATGTCAATAAGCGTATATTTATTGGTTTGCGCAAAAGTTATAGCGTCTACAAACTAGGGTACATTTTCTGGAATTTACACAGCTTTTAATTTGCCTATCTCATTTCTTGAGGTGCTAAAATGGCAGGGCAGTACAAACCCCCCCCCCCAAATGACCCCATTTTGGAAAGTAGACACCCCAAGGAAATTGCTGAGAGGCATGTTGAGCCCATTGAATATTTTTTTTTTTTGTCCCAAGTGATTGAATAATGACAAAAAAAAAAAAAAATTACAAAAGTTGTCACTAAATGATATATTGCTCACACATGCCATGGTTATATGTGGAATTGCACCCCAAAATACATTCTGCTGCTTTTCCTGAGTACGGGGATACCACATGTGTGGGACTTTTTAGGAGCCTAGCCGCGTACGGGCCCCCGAAAACCAAGCACCGCCTTCAGGATTTCTAAGGGCGCAAATTTTTGATTTCACTCCTCACTACTTATCACAGTTTTGAAGGCCATAAAATGCCAAGATGGCACAAACCCCCCCCCCCCCCCAAATGACCCCATTTAGGAAAGTAGACACCCCAAGCTATTTGCTGAGAGGCATGTTGAGCCCATTGAATATTTTTGATTTCACCCCTCACTACCTATCACAGTTTCGGAGGCTATAAAATGCCAAAATAGCACAGCTATTTGCTGAGAGGCATGGTGAGTACCGTATTTATCGGCGTATAACACGCACCCCAAGTTTAGGAGGAAATTTTAGGGAAAAAAACTTTTAGGAGGGAAGTTTAAGGAAAAATAACTTACATTTAAATGCAGCCTTGTCAGTGTCCATTGCAGCCTTGTCACAGTGCAGCCTTGTCAGTGTCCATTGCAGCCTTGTCACAGTGCAGCCTTGTCAGTGTCCATTGCAGCCTTGCCCCAGAGTCGCCGTGCAGCCTTGCCCCAGAGTCGCTGTGCAGCCTTGCCCCAGAGTCGCCGTGCAGCCTTTTAAAATTGGCGCCGAGACTGTGCGGACGCCGCCGAGAACGTCGGGGACGCAGGGACGCGGCGGAGCCGCCGCCGAGATACACATAGCCGAGTGTACTCGGCTATACTCGGCTTTTCTCGGCTCCGCTCACAGTCACGCCGAGTCCCGCCCTATGATGGACATAACACAGGTCCAATGGCGGGACTGGGCGTGACTGTGAGCGGAGCCGAGAAAAGCCGAGTATAGCCGAGTACATTCGGCTATGTGTATCTCGCTCCGCTCCGCTCACAGACAGCGGAGACTGCTCAGGGATGTGGGTATCGGCGTATAACACGCACCCACGATTTTCCCCTGATTTTCAGGGGGAAAAAGTGCGTGTTATACGCCGATAAATACGGTATTTTACAGCTCTCATTTGTTTTTGAAAATGAAGAAAGACATTTTTTTTTTCTTTTTTCAAAACTTTGTGACAAAAAGCGAGATCTGCAAATAGCTTGGGGTGTCTACTTTCTAAAATGGGGTCATTTGGGGGGGGGGGTTTGTGCCATCTGGGCATTCCATGGCCTCCGAAACTGTGATAGGCAGTGAGGAGTGAAATCAAAAATTTACACCCTTAGAAATCCTGAAGGCGGTGCTTGGTTTTCGGGGTCCTGTACGCGGCTAGGCTCCCAAAATGTCTCACACATGTGGTATCCCCGTACTCAGGAGAAGCAACAGAATGTATTTTGGGGTGCAATTCCACATATAACCATGGCATGTTTGAGCAATATATCATTTAGTGACAACTTTTTGTAGATTATTTTTTTATTTTTTTTTGTCATTATTCAATCACTTGGGACAAAAAAAAAAAAATATTCAATGGGCTCAACATGCCTCTCAGCAAATAGCTTGGGGTGTCTACTTTCCAAAATGGGGTCATTTGGGGGGGGGGGGGGGTTGAACTGTCCTGGCATTTTATGCACAACATTAGGAAGCTTATGTCACACATCATCCACTCTTCTAACCACTTGAAGACAAAGCCCTTTCTGACACTTTTTGTTTACATGAAAACATTTTTTTTTTTGCAAGAAAATTACGTTGAACCCCCAAACATTATACATTTTTTTTAAAGCAAATGCCCTACAGATTAAAATAGTGGGTGTTGCATTTTTTTTCCACACAGTATTTGCGCAGCGATTTTTCAAACACATTTTTTGGGGCAAAAACACACTTTTTTTATTTTTAATGCACTAAAACACACTATATTGCCCAAATGTTTGATGAAATAAAAAAGAGGATCTTAGGCCGAGTACATGGATACCAAACACGACATACTTTAAAATTGCGCACAAACGCGCAGCGGCGACAAACTACATACATTTTTAAAAGCCTTTAAAAGCCTTTACAGATTACTACATTAGATTTACAGAGAAGGTCTACTGCTAAAATTACTGCCCTCGATCTGACCTTCGCGGTGATACCTCACATGCATGGTGCAATTGCTGTTTACATATGACGCTAGACCGACGCTTGCGTTCGCCTTTGCGCAAGAGCAGGGGGGGACAGGGGTGATTTTTTTTTTTATTATTATTTATTTTGCTTTTTTATTTTATTTTTAAACTGTTCCTTCCATGTTTTTTTTTTTTTTTTTTTACCATTTTTATTGTTATCTCAGGGAATGTAAATATCCCCTATGATAGCAATAGGTAGTGACAGGTACTCTTTTTTTGAAAATGCTTTCCCAATGGCGCTGTTTATATCCGGGGGGGGGGGACATTCCCTCCCACTGCTTGTAAAAGTAGTCTAGAGGCTAATTATCTAATAGGATTGCTTTTACATGAAAGCCGTCCGCTGGCTGAAAAGAATGATACCAAGATGATACCTAAACCCGCAGGCATCATTCTGGTATAACCATAACCATTCAAAGTCCAGCAACATACCAGTACGTGCTGGTCCTTGTTGGACATGTATTGTAATCTTTTTTTTCATGCAGCCTGTTGGCTGAACGAAAAAAAGAGATTGATCGGTGGGTATGCCCACCATTAGAATATCTCCCTTCATCCACCCACTTCTAATCATGGGAATACATGCACCATTTATATATGCCGAAGCATGGGGGCATCCTCCCGCAAAAAAGTTATGCCGCGTACACACGGTCGGACATTTCCACGGGCAAGGCTCCGTCGGAATTTCGACCGTATGTACGCGGCATAAAAGGTTATGCTGCGTACACACGGTCAGACTTTTCCACGGGCAAGCCTCCGTCGGAATTTCGACCGTATGTACGCGGCATTAGGAGCAAAATCGCTCCTCCGCCCCTGCTGCCCCCCTGCTTCGGCATATATGCTCTTTTTTTTAAATGTGGTGGTGAAATCACCTCCTACAGCGTTGGAGTCACGGCTTTATGTATCGTGGGAGCAAACGCTGTTGCTGTCAAGATAAATAGATCCGCGCTGCAACTGAATGGTGTAACTGCTAAGCAAATGATGGTTAACATTAAAACAAAGTAACATTACAGTACAACAGTAAGACCTTACCATACCATACCTGCAAAGCAAATACCCCAAAAAAACCTAGTAAAAAATAAAACATTTTTTTAACGCAACCTGTGCCTAAAATATATATATGCCGAAGCATGGGGGGATCCTCCCGCAAAAAAGTTATGCCGCGTACACACGGTCGGACTTTTCCACGGGCAAGCCTCCATCGGAATTTTGACCATATGTACGCGGCATAAAAGGTTATGCTGCATACACACGGTCAGACTTTTCCACGGGCAAGCCTCTGTCGGAATTTCGACCGTATGTACGCGGCATTAGGAGCAAAATCGCTCCTCCGCCCCTGCTGCCCCCATGCTTTGGCATATAAGGTCTTTTTTTTAACTGTGGTGGTGAAATCACCTCCTACAGCGTTGGAGTCACGGCTTTATGTATCGTGGGAGCAAACGCTGTTGCTGTCAAGATAAATAATTCCGCGCTGCAGCTGAATGGCGCACCTGAAAACAAAAAATTACATACCTGAAAAGCAAGCATGATAAAACATTGCAGAATAGAATACAGTAAAAAAAGAGCAGAACAATAGAGAAAAACTTCACTTTTGAGTGGAAGCGTTCAAAACATTTACCAATGCAAAGACCAGGATTGTCAGGACAGCGTGGACAAAAATAACGGGTGTCACGCCTAAATCCGCGCTTGCTACAGACATGACATCTTTTTTGGGGGGCTCGTTGGGTAGGGGTACTCTCGAGGACATACGGATAATGCCTCTCATGCACCTGGCTTACTGCAATTGGTTGGGGATGGTGAGGTGCAGAACCGCCTGGATACAGGAGTTCTGTGACTATCTCATCCTGGAATTTTAGGAGAGATAATGTCCCGCCTGAAGCTCTGTATAGCACATGAGCGTTCAGCAAAGCCAATTGGAATAGGGATAGAGACACTTTTTTGTACCAGCGTCTCGCCTTACGGTCAATTAGATATGGCACCAACAACTGGTCGTTGAGGTCCACCCCTCCCATATTTTGGTTATATTCATGGACACAGAGGGGTTTCTCCACAACACCAGTCGCCGTACGAATTTGGACTGTCGTGTCTGCATGAAGGGAGGTAAGAAGGAAAACATTCTTATTATCCCTCCACTTCATAGCGAGCAAGTTATTACACTTCAAGCAGGCTCTCTCCCACAGCCTAATGCCGCGTACACACGATCATTATTCACGGCGGTTAAAAAACCGCCGTGAATAATGACAGGAAAAACGAGGGAACCGCTTGGTTCCCTACACACGGTTGTTTTTCCCGTCATTTTTTCTCTTGACGAGAAAAACGACCATCTGTGGGCTCCGCGGCAGTATTTCCCTATGGGAAAACTGCCGCGGAAAAAAATGCTGGAAAAAACGACGAGAAAATTTAGAACATGTTCTAATTTTTCTCGTCATTTTTTATGCCGTTTTTCTCGACGAGAAAAACGACATAAAGCCCACAGACGATCGTTTTTCTCGGCGAAGTGAAAAAATGCAGTTTTTCTCGTCGAGAAAAGCGGTCGTGTGTACGCGGCATAAGACGGGAATCTACAAGCCTCTGGGGAAAGCCCCGGCGATTAGGTCGCACGGTGCCTCATGCTCCAATCTGATGATCAAACAAGTGACTAAACAGTGGCACGCTCGTGTAATAATTATCCACATACAAGTGGTACCCTTTTCCGAATAAGGGTGACACCAAGTTCCACACTATCTTGCCAGCGCTCCCTATGTAATCTGGGCAGTTGACCGGCTCAACCTGACTATCTTTTCCCTATTAAACCATAAAGCTCCATACATAGCCTGTTGCCCTGTCACAGAACTTATAGAGCTTGACCCCGTATCTGGCACACTTGCTGGGAAGGTACTGCTTGAAAGACAAGCGGCCAAAAAATGTAATCAGGGACTCATCAATGCAGACAACTTGATCGGGAATAAACAAGGCTGCAAAACGTTTGTTGAAGTGGTTTATGAGGGGCCGAATTTTGTAGAGCCGGTCGTATTCAGGGTCTCCACGTGGACAAAAAAAAGTTCATTGTCGTTGAAATGCATGAACCGCAAGATCTGCTCGTATCGTTTCCTGGGCATGGAGGCAGAGAACACGGGCATGTGGTCAATTGGGTGCGTGGACCAATAAGCACGCAATGACGGGAATTTATGTGTGCCCATGTTGAGGGAAAGGCCCAGAAAGGTCTTAAATTCGGAAACCGTAATTGGTTTCCAATCTTTGGCAATGGAAGGCAACTGGGGACTAGCGGCGATGAATTGACCAGCATATAAATTACTCTGGTCCACAATAGATCTATAGAGATCTTCCGTGAAAAACAGCGAATAAAAATCAATTGGCATAAAATCAGCTGTTTCCACCGGGTTGGCCAGTGAATGGGGGAAGTACGGATTCTGCAGAAGTGGTGGGGACACAATCAGGATAGGCGAATTCTGCAGGAAGGGCACTATGGGCACGACGGGCCTGCCTTTGTCTTCTTCTTGGTGGCAGCGGGACACTACTTGTGCTTGCCACCTCGCCAGCTTGAACTGCACTTATGGGACTCGCCACGTCACCACGTGATACTGCAGTGCTGGATGTACGCCCAGGCTGTACTAGGCCGCTGGTGCTTGCCAATTCACCAGAAGGAATAGCGGCGCTAGTACTACTCTGCTCCATGATACGAGAGCCCTGCGGTTCTTGCTCCTCAACAACCTCAGAAGATCGGGATCAGGTACGCCTGACCTTAGCAGGGACCTCATCTTCGTCGTCAGAGCTATCTGACATGGAGCCGCTGACTTCACTGTCTTCTACGGGAAGATATTCTGAGCCTGAATCTGACAGATGCGTGACCTCCTCTTCACTATCTGTCATGCTCAGAATCTCGTAGGCCTCTTTACTAGTGTACCTTCGATTTGCCATTTTGGGCTCTAAATTTAGAGGTACACTAGTAAGATTCACAGGTAAAAAAAGCACCTGACTGTCAGCAAATGTATCAAACGCTTAAAAAAAAAACTGTTAGCGATCGCAGGGATCAGGACTGTCTCTACGAACGCTGCAGTTATGTGTGTTGTGTTTGGTAAGTGACAGTGATCGATCGATACTGCACTTGGGTGGGCTGTGCTGGGCTGGGTGGAGGGGCTAAACGCAGGTGCTAGCAGGTATCTTGGCTGATCTCGCTAACACTGCATTTTTGGGGATGCTAGTATAGATCTGATCAGATCAGATATTGATCTGTTCAGATACTATACCACTAAGGGAGGTATATGCTTTGCGTGTGGGTGTTAGCGTTACTGGCACTAACCTGACGCTGCCTGGGGCGATGCAGACCCTCTCTGGCGCTAAAACCTAATTGATATCAGCCGCCGGGCGATCAGGGGGTTAAACCTTTATTGGGTTATATACGGCGGGTGCCCTGATGCTATAAAAAGCAAACTAACCAACCAGCGTCACCCGTAAAACTTATATGGTGATCACTGGTGAAAGGGTTAACTAGGGGCAATCAGGGGGTTAAAACCTTTATTAGGTTATATATGGGGGTACTTGACGCTATATAAAAACCTGACGGGTAACCTAAATAACTAACTGGCTAACCAGTGTCACCAGTAAAACTTATACGGTGATCACTGGTGAAAGGGTTAACTCTAGGGGCAATCAGGGGGTTAAAATAATATATGGGGGTACCTGAAACGATAAAAACCTGCGGCGAACCTAAAAATAAATAACTGGCTATCTAGGGCACCACCGGCACTAAATACAGCGATCGGAAATACGATCGCTTAGTGACGCTGGCGTTAGGGGGTGAAAGGGTTACCTGGGGGGCGATCAAGGGGTTAAATCTTTATTAGGGGGGGTTAGGGGGCTACCCTGGACCTAAAGGGGCCTAAACCTAACTGCCCTGACACTTTTTACAGTCACAAATGACACTAAATGCAGTGATCAGTAAATAAATGATCACTGCAATCAGTGACACTGTGACTGGGGGTGCAGGGCATGACCTGGGGGGTGATCTGGGGGTGATCTGGGGGGCAAAATGTGTGCCTATGTGTACCTATGTTTTAGTGTAGTGTTGGTGCACTAACCTGATGTCTTCTCTCCACGGCGCTCTGGACGAAAAGACCGCCGCATGGAGAGATGACATCACTTCCTCTGCCTGTGTTTACATTACACAGGCAGAGGAAGATTCTCATTCGCCGGGAGCGATCACGAGGGGGTGGCCGGAAACGAAAGGTCCGTCCCCTCATCACGGATCACTCCCGCACCGAGAACCACCGCTCACTGTATCGGAGGGGGGTCCGATGGGACCCCCCAACTATACGAAGGCAGGCACGTACAGGTACGTTACTGTGCCTGTCCGTGCCATTCTGCCGACGTATATATACAGTGAGCGGTCGTTAAGTGGTTAAAAATAGATTTTTTGGCTGGAGCTACACTTTTAAAATGTACCAGTATATAAATATATATCAGAATGGTCACCGAGGTGTATCTGATCCTAGCGCTCAAAGACAAATATATAAATGACCTGCAAATTAGCTGCCGTTATAATAAAAGTAACAGATATAAGAGGTATGTTCCAATAGATAAAACATTAACAGCGCTTGTGTGAAATGTAAAATTCCACCATTGATATATAAATATATCCTGCAGTTTGTTAGCTTCAAAGCTTAAAAATCTTCACCATCACCATGCGGAGCTGACAGGCGCATTACCATCTAGTATCTGGTGAGTACATTACCTTCGGGGAGTGTGGCTACTATGACAATGATGGAAGTATGAACTAAATCACACCATACTGACCAGCTGGAAAATTTAAGTGTTTGATAAGCCGGTTATCATTTTCCCTATGAGAGACACTATCAATTGTGGAAGACTACCGTTTACTTTCTCATTTGGAAATTTGGAATTTTGATCCTTGAAGATATTGGCTTCAACCTGTTTGATATTAGCAGCTTGTGGACTTTGGTGTTCTGGAGAACTATTAACTCTCTTGGTTTAGTTAGTACTTCACCGCATGGTGATGGTAAAGATTTTTAAGCTTTGAAGCTAACAAACTGCAGGATATATTTATATACCAATGGTGGAATTTTACATTTCACACAAGCGCTGTTAATGTTTTATCTATTGGAACATACCTCTTATATCTTTAAAATGTACCAGTTCAAAATTACAAACAGATTCTACTTAAGAACAAACCTACAGTCCCTGTCTTGTTTTCACCGCCTGTATACTGCTGTTCAGAGTATATAGGTCCTGGGGGGCCCACGCCTTTCCTTTTTTTTATTTGGGTGCGGGGTTCCCCTTAATATCCATACAAGACCTAAAGGGGCTGGTAATGGGCTGGGGGGGGGGGGTACCCATGCAGTTTTTCTCAATGATTTTCATCCATATTGCCGGGACCAGACATTACATTAAAGCCGCAAGCAGTTTTAAATGACTTTTAGGCCTCATGCCCACGGACGTTTTTGCAGCTGCGTTTTTGAGCGTTTTTTACAGCTTAAAAACGCCTGTCCATGTTAGTTTATAGCTTCATGCCCACCTAGGCGTTTTTGAGCTGCAAATAGCATAGACGTTTTTAAGGCAAAACAAAAGATCAAGTCTTCTGGACAGCAGCACTCCAATAAAAAGCCTTTATTGTGTAAAATCTTCAAAAATCCAAATACAGCACAGCAAGTCACAAAATTCTGGTTAGAGCTGACTAGTTTCACACTTTCTTGAAACTAGCTTCTATGATTAAACACTAAGAAAGTGTGAAACTAGTCAGCTCTAACCAGAATTTTGTGACTTGCTGTGCTGTATTTGGATTTTTGAAGATTTTACACAATAAAGGCTTTTTATTGGAGTGCTGCTGTCCAGAAGACTAGATCTTTTGTTTTGCCTGAAATTGCATTGCCTGCACCCTTGGCTGTTGGGAGGAGATAGTCACCTGGAGGACGTCCACACCTGAGCGGTTTCTGTTTTTGTTTGTCATAGGCGTTTTTAAGCTGTAAAAAAGTTAAAAAACGTGCAAAAACGCCACAATTGGGTTTTTGAGCTCCGGCGTTTTTGTTTTTTTTTCGAAAAAAATACGGTCTAAAAATTTATACAATAACATGGACAGGCATTTTTAAGCTGTAAAAAACGCTCAAAAACAGGGCTGTAAAAACGTCCGTGGGCATGAGGCCTTATTCCTTTAGAAATTACATTTTGTGCAGGGACAGTTCTAAACACGGGAAACACGCGCCACTTTACAGGCATACTATAGAGGACCCCCAGGCACGAAATTTAAAGGAATATTTCACTTTTATTTTTTCACTTTAAGCATCATTAAAAATAGATTTTTTGGCTGGAGCTACACTTTTAAAATGTACCAGTATATAAATATATCAGAATGGTCACCGAGGTGTATCTGATCCTAGCGCTCAAAGACAAATATATAAATGACCTGCAAATTAGCTGCCGTTATAATAAAAGTAACAGATATAAGAGGTATGTTCCAATAGATAAAACATTAACAGCGCTTGTGTGAAATGTAAAATTCCACCATTGATATATAAATATATCCTGCAGTTTGTTAGCTTCAAAGCTTAAAAATCTTCACCATCACCATGCGGAGCTGACAGGCGCTGTACCATCTAGTATCTGGTGAGTACATTACCTTCGGGGAGTGTGGCTACTATGACAATGATGGAAGTATGAACTAAATCACACCATACTGACCAGCTGGAAAATTTAAGTGTTTGATAAGCCGGTTATCATTTTCCCTAAGAGAGACACTATCAATTGTGGAAGACTACCGTTTACTTTCTCATTTGGAAATTTGGAATTTTGATCCTTGAAGATATTGGCTTCAACCTGTTTGATATTAGCAGCTTGTGGACTTTGGTGTTCTGGAGAACTATTAACTCTCTTGGTTTAGTTAGTACTTCACTGCATGGTGATGGTAAAGATTTTTAAGCTTTGAAGCTAACAAACTGCAGGATATATTTATATATCAATGGTGGAATTTTACATTTCACACAAGCGCTGTTAATGTTTTATCTATTGGAACATACCTCTTATATCTTTAAAATGTACCAGTTCAAAATTACAAACAGATTCTACTTAAGAACAAACCTACAGTCCCTGTCTTGTTTTCACCGCCTGTATACTGCTGTTCAGAGTATATAGGTCCTGGGGGGCCCACGCCTTTCCTTTTTTTTATTTGGGTGCGGGGTTCCCCTTAATATCCATACAAGACCTAAAGGGGCTGGTAATGGGCTGGGGGGGGGTACCCATGCAGTTTTTCTCAATGATTTTCATCCATATTGCCGGGACCAGACATTACATTAAAGCCGCAAGCAGTTTTAAATGACTTTTAGGCCTCATGCCCACGGACGTTTTTACAGCTGCGTTTGTGAGCGTTTTTTACAGCTTAAAAACACCTGTCCATGTTAGTTTATAGCTTCATGCCCACCTAGGCGTTTTTGAGCTGCAAATAGCATAGACGTTTTTAAGGCAAAACAAAAGATCAAGTCTTCTGGACAGCAGCACTCCAATAAAAAGCCTTTATTGTGTAAAATCTTCAAAAATCCAAATACAGCACAGCAAGTCACAAAATTCTGGTTAGAGCTGACTAGTTTCACACTTTCTTGAAACTAGCTTCTATGATTAAACACTAAGAAAGTGTGAAACTAGTCAGCTCTAACCAGAATTTTGTGACTTGCTGTGCTGTATTTGGATTTTTGAAGATTTTACACAATAAAGGCTTTTTATTGGAGTGCCGCTGTCCAGAAGACTTGATCTTTTGTTTTGCCTGAAATTGCATTGCCTGCACCCTTGGCTGTTGGGAGGAGATAGTCACCTGGAGGACGTCCACACCTGAGCGGTTTCTGTTTTTGTTTGTCATAGGCGTTTTTAAGCTGTAAAAAAGTTAAAAAACGCGCAAAAACGCCACAATTGGGTTTTTGAGCTCCGGCGTTTTTGTTTTTTTTTCGAAAAAAATACGGTCTAAAAATGTATACAATAACATGGACAGGCATTTTTAAGCTGTAAAAAACGCTCAAAAACAGGGCTGTAAAAACGTCCGTGGGCATGAGGCCTTATTCCTTTAGAAATTACATTTTTGTGCAGGGACAGTTCTAAACACGGGAAACACGCGCCACTTTACAGGCATACTATAGAGGACCCCCAGGCACGAAATTTAAAGGAATATTTCACTTTTATTTTTTCACTTTAAGCATCATTAAAATTACTGCTCCCGGAAAAACTGCAGTTTTTAAAACTTCTTTTTGCATTGATACATGTCCCCTGGGGCAAAACCCGGGTCCCCATACCCTTTTTACGACAATAACTTGCATATTAGCCTTTAAAATTCACACTTTTGATTTCTCACGTTCGAGTCCCATAGACTTTAACGGGGTTCGAAAGTTCGCGCAAACTTTCGGTCCGTTCGCATGTTCTGGATGCGAACCGAATCGGGGGGTGTTCGGCTCATCCCTACTGCACAGATGTCTCAGTAATCGCGGCCGAAATCGGGTCTGCCAGCGGGAGTGAAATCGTGCGAGTTCAGCTGAACTCGCATATCTTCACTCCCGCAGCCCAGTGTGAACCTGGGCTTACAGCAGGATTTTTTGTGATTTTGTTTAAGAATGTGTTTAAAACTTTGTTTAAAACGTAAAAAATATTAATAAAGTTGGCTTTTAGAGAACAAATAATTGATGTAAAAGCCAGTAGAAACATTGTTTGTGTGAAAGAATTTACTGTACATTTCACAGAAATTATTGCTATTATTATGATTGTAGCGCTACCCCCAGTTAAGAGAGCCGCTGGTTTGATTTTTCGGGCCCTGAGTACAGCTCCACCAACCCCCGGCAATCTTTATAGTCCCCTGTGGCACAGTTAATCAAGAGATGTTTTCTATCGCAATCTACACCTGGTAACATACACACTTTAACCCCAGATTAAGTGTAAGCACTATGAGTAATGATAACACAGTGATAGCAAATGGCAAGGTATAACAGCTTTACTTTAGGTTAAAAGGGCATGGGTTAAAACATAACATATAACTGGCTTAAAGAGCCCTGCAGCAATAGATGTAATATATATATATGGCAATAGCACAGCGCGGTAATCCACCATGTGCAGCTATTGCTATCTACGCGCCCTATGACGCACTAAACAATATTCTATCTAACCTCCCTAGTCAGGCCTGACATAGAATCAAACTCAGTCTTTTGAATAAAGGTTTCTTCGCATGCAAACTTGAAATGGTGGTGCACGTTCAGGAACAGTATTGTAATCCACAAAGTAGGCAGTCACAAGGAACACTATGCTGGAGACCCTTTAACTCTGTCCTGCAACCGGTCTCCAGTGGAAACAGCAAATAAATGAACGGTGGGCCAAGGCAGTCTATAGGCCTAAACACAATACAACCGATTGGATTGAGCAGGTGCTCGCTCACCACTACGGACGCGATCCCAGTCCGGGACTTCCACCTGCTGTGTCTCCACACATAGCGTCCGCAACGATCGGGTCCCCGATCCAACTGATGTCCGCAGCAAACAAAGTCAGGTGCCTCCCTGGCTCCGCAGCGGGATGGAAGGCTCTTCGGAAGTCGCGCAAGGCCCCAGGCTTCAGGCCTTGCACTGCAGCAGATCGGCACAGGAAGAAGCTGTTGCTAGCAGCGCGGTGTCCAAAGAGGCCGAGCTCCGCCTCGCCTCCTTCTTAAATAGTCCCTCCCATGAGTCTCTGCAGTGGCAACACTGCACCCTGGGTGCCAAACAGGACTCTGGGAGATGTAGTTCCAAGAGTCTTAAAGGAGACCCCGCTACATGATTATTTAGGTACTTATATAGTGCCATCAATTTACGCAACTCTTTACATATACATTGTACATTCACATCGGTCCCTACCCTCAAGGAGCTTACAATCTAAAGTCCCTAACTCACATTCATATACTAGGGCCAATTTTTTTACTGCTAGGCGAGAGTGCTACCCACTACACCACTGTGCCGGCCGGCACTCTCGCCTAGCAGTAAAAAAGGTCGCTGGTTCAAATCCCAACCACGACACTACCTGCCTGGAGTTTGCATGTTCTCCCTGTGCCTGCGTGGGTTTCCTCCAGGTACTCCGGTTTCCTCCCACACTCCAAAGACATGGTGGTAGGTTAATTGGCTTCTGTCTAGAAAAAAAAAAATTGGCCCTAGTATATGAATGTGAGTTAGGGACTTTATATTGTAAGCTCCTTGAGGGTAGGGACTGATGTGAATGTACAATGTATATGTAAAGTGCTGCGTAAATTGACGGCATGTACAGTAGCCATTTTTTTAGCCCTTTTCCTGTACTTACTCTACTGTGTATAGTAGAGATTCTACCACAATATCCGGCCTACATGTTATTTAGTTATTCTATTGGCCACTGTTAATTTGGGCTCATACTGTATAACCTCACCATGCTAAAAGGTGAAAAAAATACTGTATACTATAGCTCTAGCTACCCCTAATTTGGAGGGACTATCCCTCTTTGTGAACCAAATACATTTGTACCCCATTCCTCCATAATTGTTCATCTTTTTGGTCTGATGTATAGACCTCTATAAAACATGCACGATTTAACTATCAAAAGTGTTGCACTACACTAATCTTTTTAATACAGCCTCTCAGTTACTGTATATATTGTTTTTAAAGCCTGTGTAAAATAAAAGTAGTAATGGTAAAACAGTACATATGGGTTTAACTACCGGTAATTCTTTTTGCCTATTAACTATTTCTGGTCTATTCAACTGTGGGCACAGCAAAGACCTGTACCTGCATAATCTGTGCTACACCCTGTCCCAATTTATTTTCTCAGAAAGTTGGAAGGTATGCAAATACATTTGGTTTAGTTACTCAACATGGGCCCATTTTTAATAAATGTCTTCATAAGCCTGAATAATGTAAATAAATTGTATCAAGTATAAAATATGTGAATTTTCAAGAACACAGGATTGCATTAAAACGTATGCAGCCATGTAAGCTCTTATTACACCCATGCTTTAAATATATAGATATTTTAGTATTATGCATTGAACTAAGTCAACACTTTCTTCTGATGTGTTAAAAGAAAGAAGTGATGAGCAGTTAAAGCTATGTTAAATGAAATTGGTACTCCTTAAGATGAAAGCCTTGCTGGATTAAGCTTAGCTTTGGTCTTCTAACCCTGAGGTCAAAAGGATTAGACAGATCGAAGGATTCTAAGAAATTTGAGTACAGAGGAGCTGTGTAACTGGGAAAAGATCCACAATGTCTCCATGGGTGAGGGCAATGGGAGAGATGTTTTAAATATCATCAGCACATGACAGTAGATGACATACCCACATCTGCTCCATTTACATTATTAACAAAGACTTCATGCGTTGGTGCAAGTGTCAAGAGGCAGACGTCAAAGGGCTCCAGGCACAGGGGTCACAAGCTTGTAACCTCATAGTCAACCCTACACACCACTGGAAGCATAAGCTTAAAAGAAGAGGAGCCTGTAGACAGAAAGAGGTCATTGATTTCATGACTGAACAAAGTGGACACAACAACCAACGTGACAGCCTCACTTCTACAGGCACTTGAATAAGCGAGTCTGATGGATTAGGTATAATTACCCACTAAAGGGCATTTCCACTTTAAACAATATTGTTGTCAAGCTTTACAAATGTGCCATTACCACTTTGTAATCTATGTGTTGTTTAATTAAAGGAGAAGTATAGCCAAAGCAATTTTGGCTGTACTTCATCTATGGATCACAGTTCGTTCTGCACTCCTGTGACCCATTTTCAGCCTACAGTGGACTGAAGCCCACTGTCAGCTGACATCTACCATATGGTAGGTGTCCGCCCAGAAGCCTGGACCTGCAGCTGGCTCAGCCTCTCATCGAGCCACTGAGAGCACGGGCCAGCTGCTTCCCTCCACAGCTCAGAGCTCCAATTAGCACGGGGGGGGGGGGGCAGAGAGCAGAGTCCCCTGCTCTCTGCTCACAGAATGCTGGGAACTGACCGATCAGTGGTCTTTGATCACTCAGTTCTTAGTCTTAGAGCTGACAGAGGACAGATGCAGCATCTGATCAATGCTGTATCCACCTAGGTGAGTGTATATATATTTTTCTAAATCCCAAACTTCTGTTTTAAGCCATTGGAAGATATAATGTAATCTGGCCACAAGGAATTTTTTTTGATAGTCTAAAGGTTCCCATAGACATTAGATCTGGCTGGCTGATCATAGTTACATAGTTAGTCAGGTTGAAAAAAGGCACAAGTCCATCTAGTTCAACCAATAGAAAAGAATGAATGAATTTTAAACCCTCATATACACAATCCCATACCTACAGTAAAAAACAGCAAAAAAACCCTATGAAGCATTGCCCAATTTGCTTCAGAAATGGGAATAAATTCCTTCCTGATGCATGGTGCCCCTACTCATTTACAAAAAAAAAAAAAGGAAATAGCAGATAAAGGCACCCAGTTTTTGACAAAACTTATATTTAAAAAAAAATGTCCCACAATGTAAATCCACTGTTAGTCACATCATCCAGCAATGCAGATACACTATCGTAAGCTATTGTAAGCAATAATCAGCATGGATTCACAAAAGACCAAAGTTGTCAAACAAACCTTTCTTTTAATAAAGTAAGCAAAAACATAGAAAAAAGGAGTGGTTGTGGATATAGTATACTTGGACTTGTTAGCAACCTCTATTAGCTGCCAATTTCCACCAGACTGGACAGGGACTATGCCCTGCTTCTTCAGAAGATAGGCTATACACATACAATGCATTGCAAAAGTATTCACCCTTTTTACCTATTTTGTTACATTACAGCCTTTAGTTTTTTTTTTTTTATCTGAATTATATGTGATGGATCAGAACACAATAGTCTAAGTTGGTGAAGTAAAATTAGAAAAATATATACATAAAACTATTTTTCAGAAATAAAAAAATGATACTTGGCATGTGCGTATGTATTCACCCTCTTTGTTATGAAGCCCATAAAAAGCTCTGGTGCAACCAATTACCTTCAGAAGTCACATAATTAGTGAAATGATGTCCACCTGTGTGCAATCTAAGTGTCACATGATCTGTTATTACATATACACACCTTTTTGAAAGGCCCCAGAGGCTGCAACACCTAAGCAAGAGGCACCACTAACCAAACACTGCCATGAAGACCAAGGAACTCTCCAAACACGTAAGGGACAATTTTGTTAAGAAGTACAAGTCAGGGTTAGGTTTTAAAAAATATCCAAATCTTTGATGATCCCTAGGAGCACCATCAAATCTATAATAACCAAATGGAAAGAACACGGCACAACAGCAAACCTGCCGCACACCAAAACTCACAGACCGGGCAAGGAGGGCATTAATCAGAGAGGCAGCACAGAGACCTAAGGTAACCCTGGAGGAGCTTCAGAGTTCCACAGCAGAGACTGGAGTATCTGTACATAGGACAACAATAAGCCGTACGCTCCATAGAGTTGGGCTTTATAGCAGAGTGGCCAGAAGAAAGCCAGTACTTTCAGAAAAAAAAGGGCACGTTTTGAGTTTGCGAAAAGGTATGTGGGAGACTCCCAAAATGTATGGAGAAAGGTACTCTGGTCTGATGAGACTAAAATTTTGCTTTTTGGCCATCAAAGAAAACTCTATGTCTGGCGCAAACCCAACACATCACATCACCCAAAGAACACCACCCCCGCAGTGAAACATGGTGGTGGCAGCATCATGCTGTGGGGATGTTTTTCAGCAGTCGGGACAGGGAAACTGTTCAGAGTTGAGGGAAAGATGGATGGTGCTAAATACAGGGATATTCTTGAGTAAAACCTGTACCACTCTGTGTGTGATTTGAGGCTATAGGACGGAGGTTCACCTTCCAGCAGGACAATGACCCCAAACACACTGCAAAAGCAACACTTAAGCGGTTTAAGGGGAAACATGTAAATGTGTTGGAATGGCCTAGTCAAAGTACAGACCTCAGTCCAATAGAAAATCTGTGGTCAGACTTAAAGATTGCTATTCACAAGCGCAAACCATCCAACTTGAAGGAGCTGGAGCAGTTTTGCAAGGAGGAGGAATGGGCAAAAATCCCAGTGGTAAGATGTGGTAAGCTCATAGAGACTTATCCAAAGTGACTTGGAGCTGTGATAGCGGCAAAAGGTGGCTCTACAAAGTATAGACTTTAGGGGGGTGAATAGTTATGCACATTGACGTTTTCTGTTATTTTGTCCTATTTGTTGTTTGTGTAGCGATACCTTCAACTAAGAAGGCCGCAGATTTAGTTTGGGCCCTGAAGACAGCTCCGCCAACCCCCGGCAATGTACTCGACCCCCTACTGGCACAGTTAGTTATGGCAGCAATATATTTCTTATACTGTATGAGTAAACTCAGACACCAAGGCAATAATGAAAGGGGGTATCTAATTTACTTTTAGCTTATGGTGAAAAGGGTTAACAGTGGTAACAGTTTACAGGTAATAAGTTGCAGAGCCCTGCAGCAATAAACATACTATGCATTGAATGAACAGTAAAGGTGCGCCGCGTGGGCGACCGTTAACTAGGCGCCCTGTGGCGCAGTAACTAAATGAAATAACTAGCTGGTCAGGCCTGGCTCAGATATCTAAAATTCAGTCTATAGGGGATGATGGTTTCTTCACCGGCAATTCTTTAAAGATGGTGCACATAACAGAATAACATTTGTAATCCAGTGGGAAGATTGTAATGGAATAAACACTTTACTGAAGAACCTCTGAGTTCAGCTCTGATATGGATCTCCAGCGAGAGTATCAGATATAAACTTGTGGGCCACGGCAGTCTATAGGCACATCAGCAACAAACAGTATATGGTCTGAGCATACGCTCGCTCACCCCTCCGGACGCGATCCCAGTCCGGGAACTTCCACCGACTGTGTCCTCACACACAGTGTCTCCAGCGATCGGGTCCCCGATCCAACCAAGGCTGTAGATGAGCGAAGTCAGATGCCACCCAGGCTCGCAGTGGGGTGGAAGGCTCTTTGGTGCTGCGCAAGGCCTCAGGCTTCAGGCCTTGCACTCCTGCACATTCGTACCGGAGGATCAGTCACTGAAGTCTCGTGTCCCAAAGAGGCCGAGCCCAGCCTCGCCTCCTCCTTTTATAACCCCTCCCATGAGTCTCTGGGGTGGAAACATGCCAAAAGGGATTCTGGGCAAGGTAGTCCCAGGAGTCTTAAAGGGGACCCCGCTACATTTGCTTCACAATAAAAAAAAAAAATCTTCAAAGTTGTGGGCATGTCCTGTAAATTAAATGATGCAAATCCTCAAACAATCCATGTTAATTCCAGGTTGTGAGGCAACAAAACATGAAAAATGCCAAGGGGGGGTGAATACTTTTGCAAGGCACTGTATCTGTTCTAAGGAAGAAACTCTGCCATTTTATGCCCCACATGCTCTAGGCCTGAGGCCCACCTGTCATAGTACTCACAGTTTCCTGACCCAAGGCCCACCTTATTAAATAAAGAATGTCCACACAGGATGCTTTTTCAACAATTTACTGAAGAATGTCTTGGGCAAGAGTACAGCTTCTCAAATTCACATCCTCTCATTTACAATGAAGAACACATCAGTGCCACCAATCCAAACTTCTAAAGTCCAGCCATCTTTGATGAGTCCCCCAGCAGTGGGTCCTCACATGTAGTCTCACCCTGGGCCTTAGCCCAGTAGGCCTACTACTCTTCCACGCTACAAACCTACAGGCTGCAAGTCAGAGGTAGCCAACTCCTATCCACCGTCTGCCCAGGGTTCCACCCACACAAGATTATAAAAGGTACAGTACTCCACCCATTAACATCACCAAGGTGGTGGTTTCTCTAAGGGAGGTGCTACCACCTACTTACAGACTTTGCAAAAGCATTTGACAGTTCTCCACACAGAGGCCAATGCGTAAGTTAAATTCTAAAGGCTTGGAAAAATTTGATAGATAGAAAACTGGCTAAAATACCATATTCAGAGAGTAGTGATAAATGTTTGATACTCTAAATGGTCTGAGGTTATTAGTGGTGTACCCTAAAGTTAAGTTTTGGGACCCTTACTTTTTAACCTATTAAAAAAATTAAATAGAGTTTGAGGTTAAAAATACAATTTCTGTGTTTTCAGATGGCAACAAGCAGCAATCCTTTTTTATAGGATGTCTCCAACCTACAAGACCTTAAAGCTTTGTTTGGTTGGGCAACTATTTGGCAAATGAGGTTTACTGGCGGTGGTAAACAGGGATAAACGTAAGGTTCGTTCTGAACACTGGTTTGGACCGACCTTTGACTGTTCAGGTGTTTGTCTTTAGCCAGTTTGGTGGGAGCCAAACATAATTAATAGTAATAATATTCTACTGCTACTATACATGACAGCTTTCTATTTGTCAGCACCCACATAAAAGGGCAGTATCTGGGTGCCCCCTTATTGTTAAAGGGGACTTCTAATTTCCAATATACCCCCTTCCCCACAGACCCTCACAACCACCAGGGTTAGGTCAAGTTGTGAGGAGGGGGCCTTGTCTTCATCAACATGTGGACAAGGTACATCCCCTCCCCCCATGTTAAGGGCAGGTGGACAGGTATGATTCAAGAGGGGGGGGGGCCCGATTGCTTGCTTTCACCCACCTTTCTTGGCCAGCCAGGCTACATGCTCAAATAGGAGTCTGGTATGGAATTTTTGGGGAGCCCAAACCATTTTTTGTTGTTTTGTATGGGGTCCCTGTTGACATCCACCTCATCAAGGATAAGGATCTGGTATGGAATTTTACATTTTACATCTTCTGCGGGGTCCCCAGAGATTTTTCACTGAATGTGCTTGAAATGCAACATTTGCTTGGAGTTCCTTAATGCCTTCAGTTGTAACACTAAGTCAATAAATTAAAGGAAATCTCCTCTTTAGTTTCTTGACAGCTAAATTTGTGTTCCTGCAGACAGTGCTATGAAACACAGTATGAAAAGTTTACATACACAGGGTGGACAGCATGTAAATTACCAACAGGAAAGTTCAAGTTGACAGACGTAAAACATTTCCTCATAGCAGACAGTGAAAGGACAGGGCTGACCTCCCAGTAAACCCAGTGACCTGACGATGGGCTTATTTGTGTTGACTTCCCAGAAGCTCTCTTATTAGGTCTAAGTGAGTAAATCACTTGGTCAGGTTTAGGACTGGTTTCTATTCAGAGGCCTCATCCTCGCAGTCTATAATACTTGAATTAGAAGCTCTTGTACAGACAATGCCTTCTGTTCTTGTATGTGTTTTGATTTGTGGGCCTGCCACCTGGACAGAAAGATCTCAACCAAAGGAATGTTCTTCACGATTACACAAATGCCTTTCTTAGTTCTTTGTCCTTCTGTTGTTTCTGAAATACTACCCAGCGGGAAGCAGATCCATAACAGCCATGCTTTGACTCCATAATTATGAAGCCTCCCTGTACATATGACTCTCCAAGACAACCATCCATTGTTGGACCTGACTCGATGAACCCTGAACAGCTTGTGTTTTTATTATTGTTCCTCTGTTATTTATTTCTAAAGCAAGATTCCATCTCCAAATATAAATAACCAATATAATGTGAAGAATTTTCACCTCTCATTCCAAATGTTGTCATAGGCAAGGGAGACTTCTGGCACCACTCAGCGGGGGTTCTTGGTTTAATGACCCTGTAGATTGTTATAAGGCTAGTCTGCTGCAAAATAACTATCTATTGTTTTTAAAAATAGATTTCTCTTACCGTCCATGGACTGACACAGTCCCCTAATATTTGACAAGTGGGTTTATGTCCTTGCTCGCAGGAGAGAACTAGGCAGAATGTAGATGTTACAACATACATTCTAAAAACCAGAGCTGAACAGCCCCGCCCAGGGGGCGGTCCCTCCGGACATAACCCACCACCTGCAGCCAGCAGCCCTCAGTTTTTTTCTGCCTAGCAGAGGAGAGGACGTGGCTCGCTTCAGAGCCAGTCTCCTGATCCTGGGCTTTCCGACATCAAGCGTCGGTTGCACAAGTGTGCAAGGCGGCGACCTGGTCATCCGCACAAACCTTTTCTACGTTTTACAAGGTTGATGTGGCTGCATCTCCCTTCGGCCGCAAGGTGTTGCAGGCCGCTGTTTAAAGTTGCAACTTCTCCGTTGAGGAGCTCTGCTTCTTTGGAGTGAAGTTTGGTTTTTCCTTTCATTCTGCTCCCACCCCTCTTTTTTGACACTGCTTTGGGACGTCCCACTTGTCAAATATTAAGAGGCTGTTTCAGTCCATGGACGGTAAGAGAAAATAGGAATTTTGTACTCACCGTAAAATTCTTTTCTCTGACGTCCATGGACTGACACAGCACCCACCCTTCTTTTAAGGTTTGTACTGCTTTGTTATGAACTGAGGGGCTGCTGGCTGCAGGTGGGGGGTTATGTCCAGAGGGACCGCCCGTTGTAACATCTAACATTATGCCTAGTTCTCTCCTGCGAGCAGGGACATAAACCCACTTGTCAAATATTAAGAGGCTGTGTCAGTCCATGGACGTCAGAGAAACGGATTTTACGGTGAGTACAAAAATCCTATTTTTTGTGACATCTTTATATCTTGTATAGATGTGTACAGTAAATAAAAAGGGTTTCGTTTCAGATTCGTTTGATAAATTAGTAATTTTGTGTCCACATATTCGTTATGTTAGAATGATTCATTTTCTAAATTTGTTTCCTACATTCGGGTTTGTTTCGTATATTCATTGTTCCATATCGATTTGTTTTTTACAAGTTATTTTAGAAGATTGGCTATATTCGTTTTAATATGCTAATTAGTTATCTCGGGAGATTACTTATGCACTCTGTTTGGGTTAGATGGAGGTTGATCCATCAGAATTTCTGAATCATAAACTAACAAATGGAACTAAATGAATTTTGGATTCATTCGTTATGTTATGATTCAGAGATTCTGATGGATCCACCTCCATCCAACCCAAACACTATAAGTAGGAATCATCTTACTTCACTTCTATACCTTAATGTATTTATTGCAATGTGTTTCCATTTCATATATAGTGCATTATTTTACAATAATGAAAAACGTTAATGCAAACTTAAAACGAAAGGGATCTGAGTTAATTTAGATAATTCGCTATGTTATTACGTTATTTGTAATGAAACAAATGAATACAATTGAATTAATTGTTTTGTTATAATTAATTTTAGATTTGTTGAAATTCATTACTGTTGTGATTCAGAGATTTGGATACATCGAATAATGAAAATTTCATCCATATTTTGTTTTGTAAGGAAACAAATCACACATGTCTAATATCTTGATCAAGTTCCAAACTGTCCGTCTTTTGGGCTCAAAACTCTATGCCCCTATTTCACAATTTAAGCTTTGATGTGTAGATAGACCCTCATAAATAAGTATACTCAACACTTGCAGTCTAAATCAGGGGTAGTGAATTAAAATTGAAGGAGGTCTGGTAACTAAAAAAAATTTCAGTCACGGAAGGAATCACAATTTTGTGCCATGAGTGTACATGTCTACTTTCCTTATTTTTGGTGCAAGCCACGCTCTCTGGCGCTTTTCTTACTGTTTCCTCCACACACTCTGCTAATACTCTGTAAATGTCCCCAATCATGTTACCCCTTACATCGGGTGCCCCTACCAGAGTAATTCATTACATTACATTTTATCAGACTACCCCCATAAATCAGTTGCCACGTCAAAGTATTCTCTTTACATTAGGTGTCCCCATCACAGTGGTATCTTACATCAGGTGCTCCCATCAGACTACCCCTATACATCAGGTGTCCCCATCAGCATGTCCCCTTAACATAATATGTGCCCATCAGCGTACCGCTTAACATAACATGTGCCCATCAGTGTGCCCCCATTAACATATGTGCCCATCAGTGTGCCCCTTTAACATAAAATGTGCCCATCAGCATGCCCCTTATTTTATGTTAAGGGACATTCTGGTGGGTACATTTACATTAAGGGGCATGCTAATGGGCACATTTTGTTGTGCCCATCAGAGTGTCCCTTAACATAAAATGTGCCCATCACCGTGCCCCTTAACAGAAAATATGCCCATTAGAGTGTCCCTTAACATAAAATGTGCCCATCAGAGTGAATCTTAACATAAAATAAGGAGCATGCTGATGGGCACATTTTATGTTAAGGGGCACTCTGATGGGCATATATAATGTTAAGGGGCACTCTGAAGGGCACATTTTATGTGAAGGGGCACTCTGATGGGCATATTTAATGTAAGGTTCACACTGATGGGCACATTTTATGCTAAGGGACACTCTGATGGGCATATTTAATGTAAGGTTCACACTGATGGGCACATTTTATGTTAAGGGGCACTCTGATGGGCACATTTTGTTGTGCCCATCAGAGTGAACCTTACATTAAGTGCCCCTTAAGACAAAATGTGCCCATCATTGTGCCCCTGTAAACACTCCACATACCTTTCTGGCAGGCAGAGATCGGGAGGTAACAAGCTGCAGGGGGCGAGCGCTGTGCCGGGAGTCTTGCTGAAGGGGGTGGGGCATGCATATAGGGTTGCCACCTTTTCTTTAAGCCAAACCCGTACACTTTAGCAGCACAAGGCACATTTTTTTTTTTTCATAGTATACACAATAGGATTATAAAAGACCTGGGACACCTTTGGAATGTTTTTTTACTTTGAATTTCTCACTTCCTGTTTCTCCTCAGTAAGCTTGCCCCCATCATCCGAGCGGTGGTTAGTCAGCCAGAACAGCTTACTGAACAGGAACAGGAAGTGAAAAATTCAGACAAAGAAAACAAAGAAAAAAACATTTAGAAGGGAAATCGAAGGAAAAGGTAAATGAACCAACAATGCACTAGCTTAAAGGAACCTATTTAGAAAATAAAAAACAAACCTTTACAACCCCTTTAAGCAGCAGAGGTGGGCGCACATGCCTCGTTATTGGTTGCAGGGCGCCCGTGGTCCCAGCAACCAATGACTGCTGAGCGGAGGAGTGGGGATGTGGCGCTGTACACTGGCGGCCTGACGGTCTGGACAGGCACGTCGCACGGTCCAGTGACGGCTGGTCTAAATTAATACTTTTTACAGTTTCTAATGCAAAGATTTCTATATCTTTATTTTTGATCTGTTATAATTTTGTCTCAGTTTCTGAAATGACAGATTGTATAAAAAAAATGACACCCATATAATTTGTGTCTGTCCTGCTTTAAGATGATGGAGAATTTGTGGGGTTATTTTTCTGCCTCCCCAAGCACTGATAGATATGACATGAAAAAAGGAAGTGTTACAATTTTTTTTAAAAGTATTCAAACATTTATGATTGCTAAAGGTATGGGGGAATTATAAACAATTACAAAATAACAATGGGATATGCCACTTGGCGATAGAGGGATTAATGTACTCACCGACTCACCAAAAGTACGGTGTGGTACTGATGCCTAAACGGATACAGAAGAAAGTCAAATTTACAGCTGTATAGTACAGACTGTGAGACAGTGGGCAACACCAGTTGACCAAGCAGTATAGTATGCAAAAAGTTTATTAAATTGATTAAAAAAGTGAATGTGGAATAACCACAGTATATGGAAATCCACCACCTTCCAAGGATAAACAACACAAAGACATACATGCAACGTAAATTAAAAACAATCCTGTATTTTTACCCTATAGGAGAAAGGGAATACTGAATTAATCCAATACGGTCGTACCTCCTGAGCCTCTGATCATAGCATACATCAGACAATACAGGCAGTACATACCTCCCAACATTTTGAGATGAGAATGAGGGACACCTACTACCAAATTTATGTAGGCATAGGACATGCCCCCTTGCCACACCCCCTTAAAGGAGAATTAACCCAAAAAAAAAAAAAGGTTGATTAAATCCACAAGGGCTTTTTTTTTTACCACTGCTATGCCTTTATATTGGCTTTTAAAAATTTCAAATGCAGCAATTTAGAATTTGGATGAACGGTTTAGCACTAAGAAACACTTTTTGAAAGATATAAAGTGCATTTTATATAAAACTATATAGATCAGAGCAAGATGAGGGACAAATGAGGAGGAAAGAGGGACATTGTTCCAAATCAGGGACAGTCCCTCGAAATTAGGGTCAGTTGGGAGCTATGGCAGTGGGTCACTCTATGGGTATAAGCCTGCTCTGGCTAATGAAATATGTCTAATATTGGAACTGGCTAGGTGACTATAAACAAGACTTTTTTTTCCCCTTCAGAAAGTACGGTTGCTTGTATTTAGGTTATGTGGACTTTAAAGCAAAGTTTCAGGCAAGATTAAAAAAATGCCATGCAGTTCATGTTTGTGTGCATTAAACATTTGCTGGAGGTATTTTTTAAGAGAATTTGTTGGAGGTATTTTTAAACAGTGCAAGCAGGATTTTATGAGATATAACTTTTAACAATTTCTTTGCACACCAAAAACTAACATTAATCCTAGCATATTTTGGAGAGATGTTCTGCCAGTTTAAAGAAGAAGGGGAGACCTAGTCATTGTGACAATGCTTATTTATAGTCCATTTACACTATGCTTTGCGTTAAGGCAGCCTAATAAGTTTGAATCAGCTGGCAGTTCATCTAAACACATAAAAAGTAACATGCCCCCCAATTTTTTAATAAATGAACCACAATGAGTGGCGTGGGCATTTTAGTGTTGTGCATTGTGGTGACATTCAACATGAATTGGGTTCCTATATTAATTTGCAGTAAAATGTAAAGCATCGTAAAGAATCAGTGTGAATGTTCTCTTATGCCGCGTACACACGATCAGAATTTCCGACAACAAAACAGTGTTTTTTTTTCCGACGGATTTTCGTTTAAACTTGTCTTGCATACACACGGTTACACAAATTTTGTCGGAAATTCCGATCCCCAAGAACGCGGTGATGTTCAACACTACAACGAGCCGAGAAAAATGAAGTTCAATGATTCCGAACATGCGTAGGATTTTTGTGCGTCGGAATTGGATACACACGGTCGGAGTTTCCGACAAGAACTTTTGTTGTCGGAAAAATTGAGAACCAGCTCTCAATCATTTGTTGTCGGAAATTCCGACAGCAAATGTCCGATGGAGCATACACACGGTCGGAATATCCGACCAAAAGCTCACATCGAACATTTGTTGTCGGAAATTCCGATCGTGTGTACGCAGCATTAGTGTAATAATATTATTATATAATTTTATTATGATAATACACAATTTATACAGCGCCAACAGTTTGTGTAGCGCTTTATCAAAATAAGTGTAGCATATTATATGTCTTTTTAGAAGCAGCAATATGTTTAATGGAAGCTTACAGAGTAAAAACACAGTATTGTAGATAATGGCTCCTGGTGCCTGACCATGGGCCTGATTATCAGTGCAGCCCCATCATTGCCCATCAGTGCAGCATATCAGTGTCCATCAGTGCAACATATCAGTGTTCATCAGTGCTGCATATCAGTGCCCCCCAGTGCAGCCTCATCAGTGCCGCCTCATCAGTACCCATCAGTGCCACCTCATCAGTGCCCATCAGTACTGCCTTATCAGTGCCCATCAGTGGAGCCTCATTAGTGCAGCCTCATCAGTGCCAATCAGTGCCCATCCTCACCAGTGCCCATTATTGCAGCCTCATCAGTGCACATCAATGCAACCTATCACTGCCCATCAATGCAGCCCATCAGTGCCCATCAGCGCACATCAGTGAAGAAGAAAATGACTTATTTGCAAAATTGAATAACAGAAACAAAGAAAACTGTTTTTTTTTTCAAAATTTTGGTTCTTTTTTCGTTTGTTTAGCAAAAAATCTAAAAAACCCAGTGGTGAATAAATACCACCAAAAGAAAGCTCTATCTAAAAAAAAAAAAAAAAGATAAACGTTTCATATGGGTACAGTGTTGCATGACCACGCAATTGTCATTTAAAGTGCTACAGCGCTGAAAGCTGAAAATCGATCCGGGCAGGAAGGGGACGAAAGTGCTTTGTGTTAAAGTGGTTAAACTGTTAAACTAGATGTTCCAGCACAGACGGTATGCTGGGACTTGTTTCTCTGTAAAAGAGGCTACTCCCTAGGTGGCTAGAATGCTCCAAAATTGGTGACAGACAACCTTTTTGCTGGTCTGGTCAGCAGGGGAGCAATGCAATAAAAGCTGAGTGGATTTTTGGATTCTAAGATTATCCTAATCACGGGACTCTATGATTCTTCCTGTGTTGAAGCAGACACCAGGGTAATGTAGCCAAAAAATATGTGTCAGAGCAGAGGCATAACTAGAACCTTCAAGGTCCCGATGCAAGAAATCATGAAGGGCCTCCGTAACCCCCAGCCGAAGCCCCTTCCTCCAAGCCTGGTGGTGGCCTAGGGCCTGGTCGTTTTTTAGTTATATCAATTTTTTTGTATTTTTTATTTTTTTTACAATATTATTATTATTTTTTTAATTCAGGAGCCCCGTTGGGGGGACTTGGTGAAATATCAGTGGTCCAAACAGGCGTTTGATGTTTCACCTTTGAGATAGAGAAAAGGGATTGAGAACACAGCCTTAAATTTTCATCTCTGCAGCCTCAGCTGCATAGAATGAATGGACAGCCCACCCCCCCCCCAAGCCTCCCTTTTAGCCTAAATCCCCCCCACCCCCTCATAGCAGCACAAATCATCCCTCCCAGTACAGCCCCCCATCCCCCTCCTAGTACAGATCATCACCCCCCAATTCCCCCCTCTTAGCCCAATTCCCCCCATCCCCCTTCCCAACACAAAACCTGACCCCAAATCCCCCTCTTAGCATAAACAAACCCCCCCCCCCATCATAGCAGCATAAGTCCTCCCTCCTAGGCACAACCCTGCATCCCCCCGTCCTCCCCTCAATCCTCCTCTTAGCCCATTCCCCCCCCCCCCATATACCTGTCCCAGCATGAAGAGCAACCCAACTCAATCTTACCGAAGGCAAATCACAGTCAGGAGGAGGTGTGCTGGGCTGTGCTCTCCCCACTTTTGTCAGAACAGCGATCCTCCATAGTCCATACAGCAGATGACCCAGACTGCCTCAGATCGGACTATTATACAGCTTGAATCACCCCCTACTTCTTCTCTATCTGCTCACCTCCCTGCAGCAGTAAATGTCAGTAGGGGGTTGGGTAAAGTCCATGCACAGTCTGATCTAAGAGTGATCCCATGTCATCTGCTGTTTGGAGGATCCCCGTTCTGACAGGAGTGGGGAGAGCACAACCCAGCTCAATGCCTGATTCTCCTCCTCTCCCTCCCGCAGGCATTCAGCAGCTGCAGGAGGAAGATTGAGGGGATTGGTTTTGCTATAGGCTGCCGCCCCTTCTATCCAGGTGTGCAGGGGGGTGACCCCTGTAGCTAAGCCAGTGTCAGAGAGACATAGTCACAAAAATAGTAGACACCAAGGAGCATGGGCACAAAAATAACCCCAAATCAATGGAAAGAAGGCCACAAAACTACTATGTATGTAGCACCCTCATCGAATAGGCTGCTAGAGAGGCTCAGGTAAATGTATTTTTTTTATGATCCTCTGTAAACAGTGGTAACTATATAGCTATGGTAGCTATGTACACTTCGTTTTGGTTGCTCTGGGTTTCACAGGCTACAGGCTTAAATACTTTTCTATGCTTTCTAGTTGGTTCTAGAATGTCATGGGATGGAAGAGGCATGACCCTTGGCCTGAATATCTATAAGGTCTCAGCCAATCCCTGGGGGGATGCCCAGTAGGTGGCTGAGAAGGAGATAAATAGTCTGAGGCATAGAGCAGCACGGTCTTTTCATGAGGGAAGAGATCCCAGCCTGGAAGGGCTACTGCACTTCTGGGAAAGTCAGCTGAAGCATGCAGAGAGAGTTCACTGAGGTCCCAGATCAGCAGAGCTGGGGGGGGGGGAGAATATTGCAGAGAGTTAATTGAAGTCCCAGCTCAGGAGTAGTGATGAGCCGAACACCCCCGGGTTCGGTTCGCACCAGAACCCGCGAACGGACCGAAAGTTCGTACGAACAATAGAACCCTATTAAATACAATGGATGCGAACGTTCGAATTCTAAAGTGCTAATTATAACAACTATTATGCATGTTATTGTCCTAAAAAGGGTTTGGGAACCCGGGTTCTGCACCAGGGGACATGTATCAATGCAAAAAGAAGTTTTAAAAACCGCCGTTTTTCTGGAGCAGTCATTTTAATGATGCATAAAGTGAAAAAAAAAAGTCAAATATTCCTTTAAATATCGTACCTGGGGGGTGTCTAAAGTATGCCTGTGAAGTGCCACGTGTTTCCCGTGTTTAGAACTGTCCCTGCACAAAATGACACTTCTAAAGGAAAAAAAAGCCATTTAAAACTGCTTGCGGCTTTAATGTAATGTCTGGTCCCGGTAATATGGATGAAATTCTTTAAGAAAAATGGCATAGCTACCCCATGACCCCCCCCCCCCCTACCCCAGCCCATTACCAGCCCCTTTGGGTCTTGTATGGATATTAAGGGGAACCCCGCACATAAAATAAAAAAGGCCCTATATACTCTGAACAGCCGTATACAGGCGGTGCATACAAGACAGGGACTGTAGGTTTGTTCTTATGTAGAATCTGTTTGTAATTTTGAACAGGTACATTGTTGAAGTGTAGCTCCAGCCCAAAAATCTATTTTTAAACTTTTTGGAAAACATAGGTAAGGGTTATCACCCCTGTAACATTTGTTTTGCTGTCTGTGCCCCTGTTCAGAATATTTCACCTCACTTTCCGTCCCAATGACAACTGTTTTTGAAATGTGGTGTTTTTCTTGAAACAAGGATTGCTGATAAAGCATCAGTACAGAGGAGACACCTTTCTCCCATATTTATTCTTACAGGAGAGAATTTTCCTTCCTAGTGGTAGATTTCCTCTCACTTCCTGTTGTCTTCTTGCGTTTGCAAGTAGGAGTCGTTTGTAAGTTGGATGTTTGAAAGTAGGGACCTGCCGTATATACTCTGCAGAAATAGGCCCCTTAGTTGTTGGTGTTGGCACAACACTGTAAGCACTCACAGTTACTCTTGGTTGGTGCTGGAACGCCCTGCTGTCAACTATTATATCAGGAATTTTAATTACATATAATTGTTGAACAGTGGTAGTAAAAATTGGGCCTTTGATGGTGGTGCTGGTGCCACAACACTGTAAGCCCTGACAGTTACTCTTGGTGGGTGCAGCAATGGGCCCTGCTGTGAATTATTAGATCAAGAATTGTAATTGCATGCCCCTGTTGAACAGGGGCTGAAAAATTGGGCCTTTCGTGGTGGTGGTGGTGGTGGTGGTGTTGCCACAACACTGTAAGCCCTCAGAGTTACTCTTGGTGGGTGCAGGAATGGGCCCTGCTGTGAATTATTAGATCAAGAATTGTAATTACATGCCCCTTTTGAACAGGGGCTGAAAAATTGGGCCTTTCGTGGTGGTGGTGGTGGTGGCGTTGCCACAACACTGTAAGCCCTCAGAGTTACTCTTGGTGGGTGCAGGAATGGGCCCTGCTGTGAATTATTAGATCAAGAATTGTAATTACATGCCCCTGTTGAACAGGGGCTGAAAAATTGGGCCTTTCGTGGTGGTGGTGGTGGTGGTGGTGTTGCCACAACACTGTAAGCCCTCAGAGTTACTCTTGGTGGGTGCAGGAATGGGCCCTGCTGTGAATTATTAGATCAAGAATTGTAATTACATGCCCCTTTTGAACAGGGGCTGAAAAATTGGGCCTTTCGTGGTGGTGGTGGTGGTGGCGTTGCCACAACACTGTAAGCCCTCAGAGTTACTCTTGGTGGGTGCAGCAATGGGCCCTGCTGTGAATTATTAGATCAAGAATTGTAATTGCATGCCCCTGTTGAACAGGGGCTGAAAAATTGGGCCTTAGGCACTGGTGGCACAACACTACAACCCCTCACAGATACTGTACTTGGAGCACAGCAATGAGCCCTGTTGCAAAGTATTGCTTCAAAAATTGTAATGACACGCCCCTGTTAAACAGGGGCTAAAAATTGGGCCTTAGGCACTGGTGCCACAACACTCCAACCCCTCACAGATACTGTACTTGGAGCACAGCAATGAGCCCTATGGCAAATTATTGCTAAAAAAATTGTAATTACACGCCCCTGTAAAACAGGGGCTGAAAAATTGGGCCTTAGCCACTGGTGGCGGCACCCATAAACAAAAATGATCTTCCAAGCTATCATCATCAATCGTATCATTGAGGACTCGGAGGAGGAGGATAGCCAGTCAACATAACAGCACAGGCACTCAGCATCAGCATCAGTCTTGAAGGGATGTGACATGTTAAAATCAATTAGTCTGTTATATCAGCATCAGGTGTGTGGTAGCTGGTGGTGATCCAAGACTGGTTCATCTTGATGAAAGTCAGTCGATCAACCGAGTCGGTGGACAGGCGCACCCTGTGATCCGTGACAAATCCTCCAGCAGCACTGAATGTGCGTTCCGAAAGAACGCTGGATGCAGGACAGGCCAGTAGCTCAATTGCATACTGTGCAAGCTCTGGCCAGTGATCCATCCTCAAGACCCAGTAAGCCAGAGGATTTTCGGTGGGGAAGGTGTCCAAGTCTGACCTTGCCCCTAGATATTCCTGCACCATGTTTATCAGACGCTGGCGATGGTTGCTGGAACCGATCATACTTTGGGGCTGCGGACTAAAGAATTGTCTGAACGCATCGGTCAGACGGCCACCTTCCCCACCGCTCCTTCTTTGACTGGCCGAAGCCTCAGCAACTCGTTGTCCAGGACCAGGAGTTTGTAACCTCCCAGTCTCTGGGAACGCGTTGCACAGACCTTTCTGCAAGGCCTCCCGGAGTTGTCTCATCCTCTGCTCCCTCTGCGACGGTAACATAAGGTCCGCAACCTTACCCTTGTACCGTGGATCAAGGAGAGTGGCCAGCCAGTAATGGTCCCTCTCCTTGATCCGAAGAATACGAGGATCCTTCCGCAGACTTTGCAGGATCAGGGAGGCCATGCAGCGTAGGTTTGCTGAGGCATTCGCTCCGGAGTCCTCTGGGTCACTAAGGACGACATGATCCGCAGCCACCTCCTCCCAGCCACGTACAAGTCCACTGGTTTCTTGGGACTGTAAATCATCCCTAAAAGACTGCTGCTGATGATGCTGAGTGCCAGCCTCCACCTCCATGCTGACACAATCCTCCTCCTCCTCCTCCTCCTCTTCCTGTGCGACGGGTGGGACAGAAGGAACACTGTCTGGGTAAAGGGGGCCTTGAGAGGCAAGGAAGTCCTCCTCTTCCTGCCTCTGTTCTGCCTTAAGTGCCCTGTCCATTATTCCACGCAGCGTGTGCTCCAACAGGTGGACAAGAGGTACAGTGTCACTGATGCATGCACTGTCACTGCTCACCATCCTCGTGGCCTCCTCAAATGGTGCCAGGACAGTGCATGCATCCCTGATCATGCCCCACTGGCGTGGAGAAAAAAAACCAAGCTCCCCTGACCCTGTCCTGGTGCCGTAGTCGCACAGGTACTCATTGATGGCCCTCTGCTGCGTGTGCAGCCGCTGCAGCATGGCCAACGTTGAGTTCCACCTGGTGGGCATGTCACATATAAGGCGGTTCTTGGGCAGGTTCAACTCCTTTTGCAGCTCAGCCAGGCGAGCACTGGCATTATAAGATCTGCGGAAATGCACACAGACTTTCCTGGCCTGCCTCAGGACATCCTGTAAGCCCGGGTACCTGCCCAAGAACCGCTGCACCACCAGGTTAAGGACGTGAGCCACACAGGGCACATGGGTCAGTTGTCCCTGTTGGAGGGCGGAGAGGAGGTTGGTGCCATTGTCGCAAACCACCATTCCTGGCTTAAGCTGGCGTGGCGTCAACCACCTCTCGGCCTGGCCCTGCAGAGCAGACAGGACCTCTGCCCCAGTGTGGCTTCTGTCCCCCAAACACACCAGCGCAAGCACGGCATGGCATCTTTTTGCCTGCGTACTTGCGTAGCCCCGTGAACGGCTACGGAGCACCGCTGGTTCATAGGACAAACCACAGGAAGAGGCCATGGAGGAAGAAGAAGAGGAGGGGGTGGAGGAGAGAGGTGTGTCACAACCAGTAGTAGCATTTTGGAGGCGTGGCGGTGGAACAACCTCCAACACTACTGCACCTTGTCCTGCATCCTTCCCAGCTGCCAAAAGAGTGACCCAATGGGCCGTGAAAGAAAGGTAACGTCCCTGTCCATGCCTGCTGGACCATGAGTCAGCGGTAATATGCACCTTACCGCTGACCGCCCTGTCCAGCGAGGCCAAGACATTGCCTTCCACATGCCGGTAGAGAGCCGGAATAGCCTTCCGTGTGAAAAAGTGGCGTTTGGGAACCTGCCACTGAGGAACCGCACATTGCACAAACTCACGGAAGGGGGCCGAGTCTACCAACTGAAAAGGCAGCAGTTGAAGCGCTAGCAATTTAGCCAAGCTAGCATTCAACCGCTGGGCATGTGGATGGCTGGGAGTGAACTTCTTTCGACGGTCCAGCAGCTGGGGCAGGGAAATTTGCCTGCTAGAATCGGACGTCGGTGTACTGCTAGCAGAGTGGCCGCAAGTACTTGGCTGTGACACACCTAATTCTACACCTTCATTCCTCTCAGTGCATGTTTCAGAGAGGACTGAAGTTATAGTGGGGTTGGAGATCCCAGCTGATGCGGTGCAAGGAGAGGTCCGCTTTGTTCTTTGGTGTGGGTCTTTGAGGTAGGCTTGCCAACGAGCTGCATGGCAGGTCAACATATGTCTGGTCAGGCATGTGGTACCCAAGCGGCTGATGTTTTGGCCACGCGATATACGCTTGAGACATATGTTGCAAACAGCAGCTGTGCGATCTGATGCACTAGCCTCAAAAAAGGCCCACACCAAGGAACTTTTTGAATGACGGGCAGAGGCAGCGCCCTGCACAGGCTGAGCTCTGCGGTGTGATTCCGTCGGTGTACTGCCCTTACGCTGGCCACCAAAGGGCATCCTGCCTCGTTGGAGATGTGCCTCCTCCTCATCCTCCTCCTCCTCCTCTCTACTATTAGGCACCCACGTGGAGTCAGTGACCTCATCATCCCCTCCCTCCTCATCACTGGAGCCAATCTGGCAGTATGCTGCAGCTGCTGGAACATGACTGCCAGATTGGTGTCCTTCTTGAGCATCCCCTCTGTCTGCTCTCACGCTACTGCCTTCCTGTAGCTGGGTTTCATCATCAGACCCTTCGAAACGCTGGGCATCCTCCTGGAGCATGTACCCAACACTGTGCTCAAACAGTTCGGGGGACTCCTCAGGAGGAGGACATGGTGGGTCTAGGGAAGGAGTGACTGATGATGAGTCTGACATTGATACCAGTGAAGAGGACGCTTTGGCAGCTGCTTTGCCAGTACCCTGAGCCTGGGTGAGAGAGGATGAGGAGGAGGAGGAGGGCTTGGTCATCCACTCTACCAAGTCTTCGGCATGATGTGGCTCAACATGTCCAGCTGCCGAAAAGAAGGACAAGCGTGTCCCATGGCCATGTGCTGATGACAATGCACCGCGTCCACGACCAGCACTGTTGCCCCCAGACACAGAGCCTGCTTGCCCTCTTTTATTGCCTCCTGACTGTCTGCCTCTCCTTGTTTGCCTTCCAGACATTCTAATAGATGGCCTGCAGGGAGATGGGAAAAAAGCAATAAGGGCTACCTTCAGGTGTCCTTTTCTGTCCCTTTACTTAAGGATTTCTAAATATGGTTGAGGATGATTGCTTTTGCACAGAATAGCACAACGACAATTTCCCTGACTGTCCAAAAAACAAGGATTTCAAAGATGGTTGATGAGGAATGCTTTAGCACACTATAGCACAAGGAGAATTCCCCTCACTTTCCTTCTTTGTCCCTAGAAACAAGGATTCGCACAGTGAAAGAAACTGACACTCTCCCTACCTAGAGTTTTCTGTCCCTAGAAAAAATGTTTTTTTAACCACTTAACAACCACCTGCCGACAAATAACGGCGGCAGGGTGGTTGCTTAACTCTGGGAGGACGTTATATAACGTCCTCCCAGAATCGCGCTCCCGCGCGCCCCCTGGGGCGCGCACAAGGGAAACTCCGTGACCGCCGGGTCCAGAGGACCCGGCGGATCACGAATCGCGGTAAATCGCCGCTGATAGCGGCCGTTTACCACGTGATCGCTCCGTCAAATGACGGAGCAATCACTTGTAAACAGACCGGCGTCATTTGATGACGCCGGTTCCTCCCTCCCCTCTCTGTACCGATCGGTACAGTGTGAGAGGGGAGGGGGAGGGAGCGGATGGCAGCAGCAGCACTGTGGGCTGGATCTGTGACAATTGCAGTCACAGATCCATCCATCCATCCCTGCTCAGCCATCCCTGTGCTATACCCTGCCAATACTCTGCAATACACCCTGCCAATACTCTGCAAAATACCCTGGTGCAATACTCTGCAATACCCTGGTGCAATACTCTGCAATACCCTGGTGCAATACTCTGCAATACCCTGGTGCAATACTCTGCAATACCCTGCGAAATACTCTGCAATACCCTGCGAAATACTCTGCAATACCCTGGTGCAATACTCTGCAATACCCTGGTGCAATACTCTGCAATACCCTGGTGCAATACTCTGCAATACCCTGGTGCAATACTCTGCAATACCCTGGTGCAATACTCTGCAATACCCTGCACAATACTCTGCAATACCCTGCACAATACTCTGCAATACCCTGCACAATACTCTGCAATACCCTGCACAATACTCTGCAATACCCTGCAAAATACTCTGCAATATACTCTGCAATACCCTGCGCAATACTCTGCAAAATACTCTGCAATACCCTGCACAATACTCTGCAATACCCTGCACAATACTCTGCAATACCCTGCACAATACTCTGCAATACCCTGCACAATACTCTGCAATACCCTGCACAATACTCTGCAATACCCTGCACAATACTCTGCAATACCCTGCACAATACTCTGCAATACCCTCCACAATACTCTGCAATACCCTCCACAATACTCTGCAATACCCTCCACAATACCCTGTGCAATACCCTCCACAATACCCTGTGCAATACCCTCCACAATACCCTGTGCAATACCCGTGCAATACCCTGCCATACACCGCAATACCCTGCCATACACCGCAATACCCTGCCATACACCGCAATACTCCGCAATGCCCGGCAATACTCCGCAATGCCCGGCAATACTCCGCAATGCCCGGCAATACTCCGCAATGCCCGGCAATACTCTGCAATAACCACTTCCCGCCCTCCGGCCGTCATATGACGTCCTTGAATTTGTGCGGGGATATCTGAATGATGGGAGCAGCTACAGGCATCATTCAGATATCGGCTTTTTCAGCCGGCGATTCCCTACACCATAAGAACAATCATAGCGGCTGTTCCGCCGCTTGATCATTCTTACGGGAGGCAAGAGGGGATGTCCCCCCCCCCCCGCCGCCCTCCGGTGCTTCTACCGACTCACCGCTACGATCAAAGCCAGGATTGTTGTTTTTTTTTTTTGTATTTTTTTCAGGCTTCCCAGCCTAGAGGTGAGATGTGGGGTCTTATTGACACCCCCCCCCCCCTCATATCTCACTGTAAAGAGGACCTGTCATGCCATATTCCTATTACAAGGGATGTTTACGTTCCTTGTAATAGGTATAAAAGTGATCAAAAAAATGTTTAGGGCGGAAAAACATGTCAAACTAAAATAAATAAAGTAAAATGAAGAATAAATTTTTTTTTTTTTTTTTAAAGCGCCCCTGTCCCCGTGAGCTCGCATACAGAAGCGAACGCATACGTAAGTCCCGCCCACATATGAAAACGGTTTTCAAACCACACATGTGAGGTATCTCTGCGAACGTTAGAGCGAGAGCAATCATTTTGGCCCTAGACCTCCTCTGTAACTCAAAACATGTAACCAGTAAAAATATTTAAAGCGTCGCCTATGGGGATTTTTTAAGTAGCGAAGTTTGGCGCCATTCCACGAGTGTGTGCAATTTTTAAGGGCGACATGTTAGGTATCTATTTACTCGGCGTAACTTCATCTTTCACATTATGCAAAAACATTGGGCTAACTTTACTGTTTTTTTTTTTTTTAAGCACAAAACATTTTTTTTCCGTAAAAAACACGTTAAAAAAATTGCTGCGCAAATATCGTGCGAGATAAAAAGTTGCAACAACCACCATTATATTCTCTAAGGTCTTTGCTAAAAAAACATATATAATGTTTTGGGGTTCTATGTAATTTTCTAGCAAATAAATGATGATTTTTACATGTAGGAGAGAAATGTCAGAATTGGCCTTGGTGCTCCAGAACGCCTGAAGGTGCTCCCTGCATGTTGGGCCTCTGTATGTGGCCACGCTGTGTAAAAGTCTCACACATGTGGTATCGCCATACTCGGGAGTAATAGCAGAATGTGTTTTGGGGTGTAATTTGTGGAATGCATATGCTGTGTGTGAGAAATAACCTGCTAATATGACAATTTTGTGAAAAAAAAAAAAGAGAAAAAAAAAATCTTGATTTTGCAAAGAATTGTGGGAAAAAATGACAACTTCAAAAAACTCACAATGCCTCTTTCTGAATACCTTGGAATGTCTTCTTTCCAAAAAGGGGTCATTTGGGGGGTATTTGTACTTTTCTGGCATGTTAGGGTCTCAAGAATTGAGATAGGCCGTCAGTACTTCAGGTGTGATCAATTTTCAGATATTGGCACCATAGCTTGTGGACTCTATAACTTTCACAAAGACCAAATAATATACACCAATTTGTACTTATTTTTACCAAAGATATGTAGCAGTATAAATTTTGGCCAAAATTTATGAAGAAAAAATAGTAATTTGCAAAATTTTATAACAGAAACGAAAAAAAAATCATTTTTTTACAAAATTTTCAGTCTTTTTTCTCTTATAGCGCAAAAAATAAAAAACCCAACAGTGATTAAATACCACCAAAAGAAAGCTCTATTTGTGTGAAAAAAAGGACAAAAATTTCATATGGGTACAGTGTTGTATGACTGAGTAATTGTCATTCAAAATGTGAGAGCACCGAAAGCTGAAAATTGGTCTGGTTATTAAGGGGGTTTAAGTGCCCAGTGGTCAAGTGGTTAAAGCACACTATAGCACAAGGAGAATTCCCCTCACTTTCCTTCTTTGTCCCTAGAAACAAGGATTCGCATAGTGAAAGAAACTGACACTCTCCCTACCTAGAGTTTTCTGTCCCTAGAAAAAATGTTTTTTTAAAGCACACTATAGCACAAGGAGAATTCCCCTCACTTTCCTTCTTTGTCCCTAGAAACAAGGATTCGCACAGTGAAAGAAACTGACACTCTCCCTACCTAGAGTTTTCTGTCCCTAGAAAAAATGTTTTTTTAAAGCACACTATAGCACAAGGAGAATTCCCCTCACTTTCCTTCTTTGTCCCTAGAAACAAGGATTCGCACAGTGAAAGAAACTGACACTCTCCCTACCTAGAGTTTTCTGTCCCTAGAAAAAATGTTTTTTTAAAGCACACTATAGCACAAGGAGAATTCCCCTCACTTTCCTTCTTTGTCCCTAGAAACAAGGATTCGCACAGTGAAAGAAACTGACACTCTCCCTACCTAGAGTTTTCTGTCCCTAGAAAAAATGTTTTTTTAAAGCACACTATAGCACAAGGAGAATTCCCCTCACTTTCCTTCTTTGTCCCTAGAAACAAGGATTCGCACAGTGAAAGAAACTGACACTCTCCCTACCTAGAGTTTTCTGTCCCTAGAAAAAATGTTTTTTTAAAGCACACTATAGCACAAGGAGAATTCCCCTCACTTTCCTTCTTTGTCCCTAGAAACAAGGATTCGCACAGTGAAAGAAACTGACACTCTCCCTACCTAGAGTTTTCTGTCCCTAGAAAAAATGTTTTTTTAAAGCACACTATAGCACAAGGAGAATTCCCCTCACTTTCCTTCTTTGTCCCTAGAAACAAGGATTCGCACAGTGAAAGAAACTGACACTCTCCCTACCTAGAGTTTTCTGTCCCTAGAAAAAATGTTTTTTTAAAGCACACTATAGCACAAGGAGAATTCCCCTCACTTTCCTTCTTTGTCCCTAGAAACAAGGATTCGCACAGTGAAAGAAACTGACACTCTCCCTACCTAGAGTTTTCTGTCCCTAGAAAAAATGTTTTTTTAAAGCACACTATAGCACAAGGAGAATTCCCCTCACTTTCCTTCTTTGTCCCTAGAAACAAGGATTCGCACAGTGAAAGAAACTGACACTCTCCCTACCTAGAGTTTTCTGTCCCTAGAAAAAATGTTTTTTTAAAGCACACTATAGCACAAGGAGAATTCCCCTCACTTTCCTTCTTTGTCCCTAGAAACAAGGATTCGCACAGTGAAAGAAACTGACACTCTCCCTACCTAGAGTTTTCTGTCCCTAGAAAAAATGTTTTTTTAAAGCACACTATAGCACAAGGAGAATTCCCCTCACTTTCCTTCTTTGTCCCTAGAAACAAGGATTCGCACAGTGAAAGAAACTGACACTCTCCCTACCTAGAGTTTTCTGTCCCTAGAAAAAATGTTTTTTTAAAGCACACTATAGCACAAGGAGAATTCCCCTCACTTTCCTTCTTTGTCCCTAGAAACAAGGATTCGCACAGTGAAAGAAACTGACACTCTCCCTACCTAGAGTTTTCTGTCCCTAGAAAAAATGTTTTTTTAAAGCACACTATAGCACAAGGAGAATTCCCCTCACTTTCCTTCTTTGTCCCTAGAAACAAGGATTCGCACAGTGAAAGAAACTGACACTCTCCTTACCTAGAGTTTTCTGTCCCTAGAAAAAATGTTTTTTTAAAGCACACTATAGCACAAGGAGAATTCCCCTCACTTTCCTTCTTTGTCCCTAGAAACAAGGATTCGCACAGTGAAAGAAACTGACACTCTCCCTACCTAGAGTTTTCTGTCCCTAGAAAAAATGTTTTTTTAAAGCACACTATAGCACAAGGAGAATTCCCCTCACTTTCCTTCTTTGTCCCTAGAAACAAGGATTCGCACAGTGAAACACACTGACACTCTCCCTACCTATCCTTCTCTTTCCCTAAACTAAAGGAATCCAGGTTAAGCAAGAAAGAAATAAATGTCACTGTCCCTGCCTATGCTTCTCTTTCCCTGCTCCGGAACACACTACACTAGGCCGCCGTGCTGGCGGCCTTTTATAGTGTGGGGCGTGTACTAAACACCCTCAGCAATAATTGGCCACAGGCATCCTGCCTGTGGCCAATCATTGCTCTCCTCGCTGCCGGCGCTGTGATTGGCCAAGCATGCGGGGTCACAGTGCATGCTTGGCCAATCACAGCGCCTGGATGACACTGCGATGGCGTAGTGCATTGTGGGCCGTTCGCGTCACTCGAATTTGGCGCGAACGGCCCAAATCGTTCGATCTTCGTCGAACGATCGAACAGCCGATGTTCGAGTCGAACGTATGTTCGACTCGAACACGAAGCTCATCCCTACTCAGGAGCAGCTGGGGGCCTATTTTACCTGAAAGCAGTTCAGAGCCAAGCAAAGGGGTGGGGTGAGGATCCAGCCTGGAGATTCAAGGTACAGTGTCTACAGACACAGTGAGCAGAGGCCTGGAAGTGGGATCTTATTGACTGTTGTTTAACCCCTTGTGTGACTGTGTCAGTGCTGCCAAGTTGGGATTTTCCCCACTGGGAGTCACAGAAGTGCTTGGGTCTTCAGTCTCTGCAAAAACGGGGGTGCCCCCCCTCCTTTCCTAAAGAGAGTAGACAGAATAGAAATAATCCTCCAAATTTTTTGTGTACCGAATTCTGGAGTATCCCAAACGTTTTCCCATACCCCATACAAGTTTAACCAGCAATAAAGCCTAAAAAGATATCCACTGCCTAGTTGTGAGAAAAACTGTTTCATGTGCCTGGCTGCCTGAGGACCAAGAATGGAATAGAACCTGGGACAAATTACGTCTGTACATGTACTAAGGGATACACAGCAGCTAGTGAGACGGGAGAGTTCTTTTGGCAGCTTGGGGGAAACCGCTAATGCATTTGTTAAGGTAAATAGTTCAGGGCAGAAGAACACAGAGTATGACTATATATATCTATAAGTGATAACTAAAAGGTAGATTAGAAAATCTTGTGTAGCGGGTATGTACTTTCCCGGGTGTAAATTGAACTGGCAGAGACACCAGTGATGTGTAATTCCCTGCAGCCCAGTAGGTGGCGCTGTCGCCATGGGCTGGGGGTTGAGCCATTGCTGTGTGCCGAGCCTCCTTTTTGTCCTCTCTCGGCAGTGGTATGGTGAGGCGGGGAACCCGCCGTGCTTGCTGGGAGAGGGTATAAAGGGGCCGGCCATCTTTGTCACGGGGGAGTCCCAGGCACCTTCAGCCTGTGGGCGGTGGTTCGTGACGGTCCTCTAGGCGGCCTAGGCCTAGAGGACAGCCGGAGGTCGTGTTCCATCTCAGGCACCTTTAGCCTGGGGTGAGGTACTCGGATGGAGGTCTGGAGCTCAGTGCCCAACACTGAGTTCCGCGAGGGAAGGAGGTCCTAGGGAACCCAGGGATTGAGAACCCGAATCCAGAAGGCGTAATGGACCGGGGGGAGCTCCTCACTTGAAGACCGGGTGCAGCAGATTGCCAGTGACAGGTGAGCCTCCCACCGGAGACCGCCTGGAAGGAAATTCCCCCTCGCTCGGAGACCGCAACCCACTTTCAGGAAGGAAAGTGGAGAGTTCATTGTGTCTGGGCCTACTCGCATCCACACCTCCTTTTCTGTTCTGTTCTACAAGGGAGTCTAACTAATTGTGTTCATTCAGGAAGAATAAAGGAGTGTTGGACTTTAATGGTGTGGGGCTCTTTTCTGGTGGACATTGTTCAAGGTAACTCTCACGTGGAGGTTCTAGGTGCACAACACTGACCCGAAGGTAGAGAAAGAACTTTGTTTACACCGCACTGACACCTGTGGTGAAGGCCAGGCGTGGTGTCCCCGCTCCCTCCCCTCTAAGGTACCCCTAGACAAGAAGAGAAACGAGCTGATGCAAAGAGGGGAGTGAGGAGGGCGCTACACTTGTGACACACAACCAAGTAACTTTTCTGGGCAAATTTCTTGGTGTCATACATTATTCATGAACTATTACTATTTTTGCCTTTTTATTAGAGGTGTCAATCTGTTATTATGGGCATTATTATATGGGTTATTATTCTGCTTGATGTGTTATACATAGCATACTAAAATGTTGTATTTTGTGCCATGGAATAAGCATTTTAAGTTACACTGTACTGGTTGCTTAGTTAGTACTTGTACACATTATTGTAAAAAATGTGCTTTACTATAATGTACTTGTCTCAGCTTGTTATAGGTATATCGTTTAGAATAAAAAAAAAAGGTTCTTATAATTACATATGTAGCGGGGTCTTTAAATTTAGTTGGGGTACACCTGGGGGTAGTGTGACCCAGGTGTGTAATTGTGAAAGGTTCTGGACCCTTTTTCTTTCTCGTACATCACGGGACACAGAGCGACATAGTCATTACTAATGGGTTATATAGATACCGTCAGGTGCTGGCACTGGCAACTTCCAAAACCGGAAGTACCCTCCCCTATATAAGCCCCTCCCATCCGGGAGCACCTCAGTTTTTTGCCAGTGTCTAAGGTGTTGGCCAAGAAGAAACATGTGTTTTTCACTGAGCTTGCGTACAGGTTCTTTTGGGCCTCAGTAAGCTATTCCGGATCCGACCAAAAAAGCTTCATAGCTAAACGGTCGGTACCCGGGCCTTGCAAGAGAAGAGCAAGGTTTTGCCTGTAATGCTTCTCTTAGGAGAGCTGGACCCTGGGATCCAGAGCTCTGGTCATACCCACGACCAAGATGTTTTCTGTGCAGGGTGCTATACAGGTCCAGGGGAGTGGAATCCTTGGGAACCCGGTCCCTGAAGGTTTGATTACAATGCCTGCCGTGATAGGTGAAGTTTGGGCTTCTGTGGACCAAACAAAGTCCTGCGGCGAGGAAAAGGTAAGTGGGGGCCCTCAGGAACTTGGTTCTATTGAGGGACCCCCAAGCCTATTTTGTCTTTCTGCCTGTTACCTAAGGTATTCCCGCTAATATTCTGTGTATGCCTGTTACTACTGAGAAAATGTAAAAATTTTAATAGTAGGCAAGAAAAAAAAAAAAAAAAAATGTAAGACCGCGGTACCTGTGTTAGACACTAGAGGCCGCTATGGTTCTTTTTCTTGTAATGTGGATTTTTTTCTTCCAGAATCAAATCCAGGCAGTTGGTATGTTCTCTGCTGGGAAGCTGTCTCCTCTGCCCTGTTGCTGCGCTCATCCATCCCCGGGCCCTGCGGCAAAGGGGGCCCTGGCTCCCATCTAGCTCCTTATTGTTTTTAAAAAAGGGCGCCGAAGGCGCACGTGCCCACGCGTGTGCACGTGCACGCGCCTCTATTCATAGAGGCGATCTGAAAAAAGGGGCGGAGCGGGTGGATGATGCTCAGGTGTGCGCCGCGGCGCTACTGCGCATGTGCGGGCGTCCAGCATGTTTTAAAGCACATTATAGCTGGCTATTGAATGCACAGACAGAGCTAGTAACAGATAAAGGCACACAGAGGCGGTTGATGCAGGCATCCCCTAGAAAGGCACTTTAGTAGACACCAACTGTGATATAGCAGCAATTGTGCTAGACTATTCTCAGTAAAAGTGGTGTATTACGGCTGGAATACCTCAGCTTTAGGCTTAAGAATATGCCGTCCAGAAGCTCCGGAACTGAATCTTCCAGGAAGCGAAGGGGGTCTCATCGGGCTCTGAGGTGGGCATGCTTCTGCTGCACCAGTCTCCCCTGAAGTTCAGAGGTAAGTGACCATAGAGACCCCGCAGGGGTACTTGGTACTGTGGCTGTCCTCAGTCACCTGCTCCTGTGTATGTAACAGAGGAGGTTTTTTCCTCAGCTCTGGGAGGATTAGAGAGAGATTGTCAACATTGATCGCTGCCTCCCTGTCAGGGAAAGCACGCCGATCTCCGTCTCCTCCTTCAGAGTGCCTGTTAGCAGAGCAACAGTCCCATACAGGGATCGACCTGCCTGAAGGGGATCAGGATGAGGTTGATTCTGTTATAGAGGAATCAACAGTGGAGGAACCTTTCTCAGCAGCTCAAGCTGAAAGATTATGGGTTCAGTCTCTGACTAACATGGTCCGATCGGCATTAAAAATGCACCTTGCGGAACCATCAACCACTACTGTATCCTCGTTGGGGTCGCTAGAAGCCCCCAGACTGTCTGTTCTTTTCCACTTCACCCTTTTACGGAAAGGGCTTATTTACCAGGATTGGGAACGTCCTGAGAAAATATTATTCCCCCAAGAGATTTCCGGTGGTCTATCCCATGGAGGATAAGTTCATCAAAAAAAAAATGGAAGGTCCCTACAGTGGACGCAGCCATCTCTTGTATGTATAAATCACTGACATGTCCAGTGGATAATGTCCAAATGTTCAAAAACCCAATAGATAAAAGATTGGAGTCCTTATGAAAGTCTGCTTCTTTCTACAGCAAGCTTGGTGACACAACCAGCAGTAGCAGCTATTGGGGTCTGCTAAGCAGTGAAGGATCAGTTAAAACAGGTCTTGAGGGACTTGACAGATCAGCAGGCCTTGCCCTAGCTGATCTACCTAGAGCCTTAGGCTTTGCGGTTGACGCCATAAAGGATTCAGTCCATCAGGCCTCCCGCCTTACGCTGTCTTACATATGCCTAGGCTTCTATGGCTCAAAAACTGGTCTGCTGAAGCTCCCTGTAAGGAATGGCTGGTTAGCGTCCCATTTCATGGTGAACGCTTATTCAGGGAAAACCTGGACAAATATATCCAGAAAATTTCCAGCGGTAAAAATACGCTCTTGCCGGTTAAAAACAGAGTTAGAGGTCCCTCTTTAAGAGGCCTGCTTCTCCAGTCCCTGGGGCATCGGCTGTGTAACAGTTCCGACGGCCTCCTCGGTCAATTCCCGGGGGTAAAAAACAGGGACAATAGCAGGGTAATGAGAAACCCTGGGTCAGGGGAGGTACAAAACCTCCCCCAAAGTTAAATTCATTGAAGGGTTGCCCCCACTCAGTCGGGTGGGGGGAGGACTCCAGTTGTTCACAAGAGACCTGGCGGGACGCGATCAAGACAGATAGGTGCTCTCCGCAGTATGTTGGGGATACAGATTGGAGTTAAGAGACTCTCCTCCTTCCCATTTTTGAGGTCAAACGTGCCAAGGGATCCCCGGAAGAGAGAGTCCCTCCTGTTGGCACTAGAACAACTATTGCTCCAAGGAGTAATTATGGAGGTTCCCCTGGAAGAATGAGGGTTCGGGTTTTACTCAAACCTCTCTACAGTCCCGAAGCAAACGCGGACGGGAGGCCCATATTAATTCTAAAAGGGCTATACAAATTCCTGTATATCAGGACTTTCCGATGAAGTCGATCCGATCGGTGGCCACTGCCCTACAAGGGGAGGATTGGTTAGCCGCGATCGACATCAAAGATGCTTATCTGCACATTCCCATCTTTCCAGTCTACCAAAAGTTTCTACGCTTTGCAGTAGAAGGGCGCCATTTTCAGTTCAGAGCCTTACCCTTCGGTTTGGCCACAGCACCACGAGTGTTTACAAAAATTCTGGCCCTTTATTGGCCAATCTAAGAACACAAGGTGTAATGATAATGGCATATCTAGACGACTTGTTGCTGATAGACCACTCAGTGAAAAAACTAGACGTGGTCGTTCACAAGACAATCAAGTATCTGGAATCTCACGGTTGGATTATCAACCGAGAAAAGTCAGCCCTAAAAACCAGTCAAAAGTCTGGAATACTTGGGGCTAAGGTTGGATTCAGGCCAGAGAAAAATATTCTTGCCTCGAGGAAAGGTGTTGTCTTTGAAAGATTTGATCCACTTAGTGGGTACAAAAAAGACAGCCGTCCATACGCCTGTGCATAAGGCTGCTGGGAAAAATGGTGGCATCATTCGAAGCAGTACCCCACGGTCAATTCCATTCAAGGAATTTGCAGGGGGCCATACTGTCAGCCTGGAACAAAAAAGTTCAGGCCCTAGACTTACAATGTCCTTGTCCCCTTCCGTTCGCAAGAGCCTCCGTTGGTGGTTGGTTCTCCAGAATCTGGAAAAAGGGAAATCCTTCAGTCCGATTTCTTGGAAGGTGGTCACTACAGATGCCAGCCTTATAGGCTGGGGAGCAGTACTGGAGCAATAGTCTCTCCAGGGCAGATGGTCGGATGCAGAAAAGGCCCTGCCCATCAATCTCTTAGAGATACGAGCAGCCCGGTATGCCCTAGTAGCATGGACATCCAAACTCCAAGGGTCCCCTGTCAGAATTCAATCAGACAATGCCACAGCAGTGGCATATATCAATCATCAGGGGGGCACCAGGAGTCGTGCAGCCCAGAGGGAAGTAAATTACATCCTGAAATGGGCAGAAAAATATGTCCCAGCCATATCTGCGGTATTCATTCCAGGAGTGGAGAATTGGAAGGCGGACTTTCTAAGTCGCCAGCAATTAGGCCCAGAGGAAGGGTCCCTTCACCCCGAGGTTTTCTGGACAATATGTCAGCGGTGGGGAACATCGGATGTAGATCTTCTAGCATCCAGATTCAACGCAAAGGGGGACAGGTTTGTCTCTCGGACAAGGGATCCCCTGGCTTGCGGCTCGGATGCCCTAGTGTTCCCTTGGGATCAGTTCAAGCTGATATATGCATTCACACCGCCACAATGGTTACCTCGATTACTCCGCAGAATCAGGGTAGAAAAGAAACCAGTGATTCCGGTGGCTCCAGCGTGGCCCCGAAGAGCGTGGTACGCGGAGATTGTAAAATTTCAGTGGGGAGTCCTTGGACTCTCCCACGTCGTCCGGACCTGCTTTCGCAAGGACCGATATACCACCCTTCCTTACCAGCCCTAGGTTTGACGGCCTGGCTATGGAAGCCCACATTCTAAAAAAGAGAGGGCTCTCTAATCCTGTGGTATCTACCATGATCAATGCCAGGAAGCCGGTATCCAGGCAGATCTAATATAGAATCTGGAAGGCGTACATCGCGTGGTGTGAGGCCAGGAAATGGCATCCACATAAGTACGTAATAGGTAGGATTCTGGACTTCCTACAATGGGCTGTAGATAGGAAGCTTGCCTTGAGTACTATCAAGGGTCAGATTTCGGCCTTGTCAATATTTTTTCAAAGGCCCTTGGCTTCGCATTCACTAGTCAAAGCCTTTATACAAGGAGTGATGCGTATTAGTCCTCCGGTTAATATTCCCATATGTCCATGGGATCTAAACTTGGTTCTGTCGGTTCTACAGAAACAACCATTTGAACCATTACAGCATATTTATTTGGTGCTTCTCACCAGGAAATTGATTTTTCTAGTAGCCATTTGTTCGGCTAAAAGAGTGTCGGAATTAGCAGCTATGTCCTGTAAGGAGCCATATCTGGTTATCCATAAGGATAGAGTAGTGTTACGTCCTCATCCAGCCTTTCTTCCTAGGGTGGTATCGAGGTTTCATTTGAACCAAGATGTGGTTCTTCCTTCTTTTTTCCCCAAACCTACTTCGGTAGAGGAAAAGTTATTGCATTCTTTGGATGTAGTAAGAGCAGTTAAAGCTTATCTAAAGGCCACTGCTCAGATTCGCAGAACGGATACTTTGTTTATTCTGCCGGAAGGCCCCAGAAAGGGTCAGGCAGCGTCAAAATCTACTTTAGCCAAGTGGATTCGACAGGTCATAATACAAGCCTATGGCTTGAGAAGGAGACCGCCTCCGTTCAAAGTTAGAGCGCACTCCACGAGAGCAGTTGGAACTTCATGGGCAGTGCATCACCAGGCCTCCCTGGCTCAAATCTGTAAGGCCGCAACATGGTCTTCAGTACACACGTTTACTAGGTTCTACCAGGTGGACGTTAGAAGTCAGGAGGATGTCGCCTTTGGGCGCAGTGTGTTGCAGGCCGCAAAAGATCCTCATGTCTGATAGCGCTCAGCTTATATATGGTGTATCCCCCCCCCTCATTGGGCATTGCTTTAGGACATCCCATTAGTAATGACTATGTCGCTCTGTGTCCCGTGATGTACGAGAAAGAAAATAGGATTTTTATAACAGCTTACCTGTAAAATCCTTTTCTTGGAGTACATCACGGGACACAGAGCTCCCGCCCCTCTTTGGGGACACTTATTGCTTTGCTACAAAACTGAGGTGCTCCCGGATGGGAGGGGCTTATATAGGGGAGGGTACTTCCGGTTTTGGAAGTTGCCAGTGCCAGCACCTGACGGTATCTATATAACCCATTAGTAATGACTATGTCGCTCTGTGTCCCGTGATGTACTCCAAGAAAAGGATTTTACAGGTAAGCTGTTATAAAAATCCTATTTTTGTAATTCGTGGAGGATTGGGTGGTGTATTATTCTCCTTGGCCTGTGGGTGGCGGGGTACCTACAGGCTCAAGGTAGAATCACTGCCGCAGTGCTACCCTTTTTGTCCCTTTCCGGAGATGGTACGGCTGGGGCGGGGAACCCGCCGTGGTGTTGAAGGGAGGAGATAAAAGGGGAGACGCCCTCGCCACAAGCTCTTCGAGGATGTTCTCTTGACGCACCCAGGCACCTTAGGCCTGGGTGCGGGCGGTTCAAGGTTCCGGCCCGGGCGCCCTAGGCCTGACCGGAATGAAGTTGGGGTCCATCCCAGGCACCTTCAGCCTGGGGTGAGGTACTATATCGTAGGCCTGGGGCCCAGTAACTTCGACTGGGTCCCGCAAGGGCGAAGTGATCCGAGGGTGCCGCCTTGCGAGGGGACCCGCATCTGAGGTGAGAAGGCCGGGGAGGTTACCCGTCTGGAGATTCCGGAGCAGCATCAACCCGGTGACGGATGGGCCTCTGGTAACTCCCTTAGAGGGACATCTTCCCCTGATAGGGGCCGCAACGCAGCGAAGGTACTCCCATCTATGTTCTATGGAGTTGCTGGTAGAGACTCACAAGTTCTATGTTCTGTGCTAAGCAAAGCTGCTATAACCCCTGGTGAAACCACAGGGGTTTAGATTGAAATCAGGATAGTGCCTCGGCCTGCTCATCCCACCGTTTGCGTTATGTTATGGGTCGCAACCAGTCGGCTGTGAAAGAACTGTTTGTTGTGGAAGTATAAAAAACAAGTGTTGGACCCTGCATCGGTGTATGGACTCTGGTTAATGGGAGCAAGGGAGGTTTCAGCATAGCAGGACCGAGCTTCATAACTAACACACATTGGCCCGAGGAATGTACTGATACTGGCCTTCACCTCACCCACAGCTATGGGGAGGACATGGGCCGTAGCGCATCTCACCCTGTCACGTGACATACCCCTGGAAAAAGGAGATGGGGTGAGGTCGCTACACGTGGGGGCTCGTCCGGGATAAAATGTGTGTTGACTTTGAAATTTGAAATGGCTGTGTCTGGACTTTGCTGCCCGGAGGAGGTCCGAGCAGGTCGGCCATGTGATTGGCCAAAGTGCGTCCCTGTGCTCGAAGTCGTGGAAATGACCCCAAGACGGGAAAGACCCATGCAGAAAGAGCGGGTAGAGGGAAAAGCCCAGCCGTGTGACGTACTACATGTGGGGGTGTTTGCTGCACTGCGCCATGAGGCACCCCATGACTGCGCAATTCATGGGCGGGGACTGTGGGAAGCCCGCAAAAACGTGCAAGTCGTGGGAGGAGTCTGGCCATATGTGGAGATACACGTGGAGACTCCGGCGCGTGGTCAGCGCGTGATGGAGCAGCAGGTGGTCGGGATGGCCTCAAGCTCCCTGTGGATGCCGGTATCATACCCCACGAAGATGACTGCTTTTGCTGCTCACCTTACAGACACGGGGATAAGACTCAGGCCCCGAGGACAGTTGGCTTTGTACTCATGCAGAGACACGAAGGCCCTCGGTGTGATCTGTCCCGGATGCTCGGGACTGGTGGTCCAACTAAAGCCATTTGGGCGTTGTGAAGCGTGTAAAGAATTTCTGTTTGAGGTTGAACCATCCACAGTAAGGCCCCGGGCCCTTCGCCTCAATTGCCTCACAGGTACCGCCACTCCAGAAGGGGAGATCCAGGCCTTTGCAGAGGTCCCCATATGCGCTGACCAGGGCGATGGGACTGCCCAACCAGAGACTGAGAGAGAAAAATCAGAGGATGCTGCTTCGGTCACCACAGATTCCCTGCTGCCACCTCCGAAGAGGAAGATAGGCCTGGTGCAGGCCTCCTATGGTCGTGGTCGAGCTTCACCCCGCCGCTTGCCGGACCTGGATGGATCCGGTTGGAAGAGTCCTGGACATCCCAGTGCTGAAAAAGGTCCAGGTGAGCCAGGGGCTGGGACTGTGGTGGTGGTTGGAGGTGTCGGGGGTCCGCTGGAGGTGGAACCCGCAAGGGAGGGTAGTTCTCCATCTACTAAAGACTACCTTCCCGCCGAGATGTATGACACCTCTGACCTAGGATCGCTGTCGGACTGTGGGGATGATGGAGAAATAGATTAACTGTTTCACCGGAAGGGCTGGGACAAACGCCCGCTACCTGTGCTATGCAAACCGCAGGATTCCCCTATGTCTATAGGAGACAGCACGCCCCGGGCACAGGCCCCGGAGCTCAGGAGGGAGTCTAGTCCTCCGACTGACTTTCCACATTCCACAACATCACCTGCTTTGGTTGTGGGGAAGCAGCGCGCGTCATTGCATGCGCCAAAGGCAAAGCCACCCGAGGTAGTGAAGGTACCTCGGCACCCGGAGGCCATCGTGCAGCCGGGAGAAGGTGAGCGGGATGTCATGCCTCCTTTGGCCAGATTGCAACGACTTTTCTCCCAGAGAGTCGCCCGTGAGTACGGATGGGAGTATCCTTACTTGCCTCGGGACTTACTTTACGAAGTTGAGGTCCTGCGACAGAGATGGTACGACAAATTTGTCTGGGAGAAGCTCAAAGTGCCTCAGGCCCGGCGATACTTGCCCTGTTCGCCGCCTGTGTCCAAGAAATTCAAGGACTGCAGAGCGGACTGGAGGTTGGGGCGCCATATTCATGCTGATAAAGTGCTTATCTGCAGAAAGGAGGGAGAGGATGTTGAATATTCAGTCGAAGTGTTTGATAAGCATCCGAAACCGTTGTTCTTACCTGATCCGAGGTTTTACTTGTGAGGAGAGACTCATGAGTATGTTTTCAGCTACAAATTTTCCTGGAAGAGCCTTTGCTAGAACGTCTGAACAATACCCTGTTTTTTTATTTGGGTTTTTTCTTCTCACTCTCTTTTTCTATGACTCAAGGATAGACTTTGGGGTAGAATTAGTGTAGGGACGCATGAAGAATGAAGGAGCACCAAGTGTCATCACCGCAGCGCTGTCACCAGGTGGCAGTGTTGTGCAACGTTTGTTTTTTCTGCACACTTTTACACCACACTCGTTGGAGCAAATGGGTCCCTCGGCTGATGGACCCATTCATTCCAAATTTTCACATGATGTTAGGATGTTGTCTGTTTTTTTGTTTCCCTTCTGCAGGAGATTCGTCTGTCAAGACTACTGAGTATGGGGTGGTTCTTAGACAGTGACGGGAGGGATTGTATATGTGCACATGATAGATGTTTTATATAAAAGTTTTATTGTTTTATGGTTCCCTTTCCCCTTGAGCAGGTCTTGGCACACACGGGATTCAAAATTTTTAGGGATAGCCTCTGAGGCTCGCTCCATGTCATCACTCCTTGGGAGACATGGGGTTGCACCAGACGCTGGGGACCAGCGTCAAATCACAGGGGGGAGTATGTAGCGGGGTCTTTAAATTTAGTTGGGGTACACCTGGGGGTAGTGTGACCCAGGTGTGTAATTGTGAAAGGTTCTGGACCCCTTTTTGTAATTCGTGGAGGATTGGGTGGTGTATTATTCTCCTTGGCCTGTGGGTGGCGGGGTACCTACAGGCTCAAGGTAGAATCACTGCCGCAGTGCTACCCTTTTTGTCCCTTTCCGGGGGTGGTACGGCTGGGGCGGGGAACCCACCGTGGTGTTGAAGGGAGGAGATAAAAGGGGGAGACTCCCTCGCCACAAGGTCTTCGAGGATGTTCTCTTGACGTTGGGGTCCATCCCAGGCACCTTCAGCCTGGGGTGAGGTACTATATCGTAGGCCTGGGGCCCAGTAACTTTGACTGGGTCCCGCGAGGGCGAAGTGATCCGAGGGTGCCGCCTTGCGAGGGGACCCGCATCTGAGGTGAGGAGGCCGGGGAGGTTACCCGTCTGGAGATTCCGGAGCAGCATCAACCCGGTGACGGATGGGCCTCTGGTAACTCCCTTAGAGGGACATCTTCCCCTGATAGGGGCCGCAACGCAGCGAAGGTACTCCCATCTATGTTCTATGGAGTTGCTGGTAGAGACTCACAAGTTCTATGTTCTGTGCTAAGCAAAGCTGCTAAACCCCTGGTGAAACCACAGGGATTTAGATTGAAATCAGGATAGTGCCTCGGCCTGCTCATCCCACCGTTTGCGTTATGTTATGGGTCGCAACCAGTCGGCTGTGAAAGAACTGTTTGTTGTGGAAGTATAATAAACAAGTGTTGGACCCTGCATCGGTGTATGGACTCTGGTTAATGGGAGCAAGGGAGGTTTCAGCATAGCAGGACCGAGCTTCATAACTAACACACATTGGCCCGAGGAATGTACTGATACTGGCCTTCACCTCACCCACAGCTATGGGGAGGACATGGGCCGTAGCGCATCTCACCCTGTCACGTGACATACCCCTGGAAAAAGGAGATGGGGTGAGGCCGTGTCAGGCTACGTACTTACCGAGGCCGAGATGCCGAGAGTGGTTCACCCTTGCACCCAAGCGCACTCCGCCCCCTGGAGGTGAGACAGGGAGAGGACAGCACGAGGGAGCACTGGCCACCAGCAGGTAGAGGTGTCTTGCTGAAGAATCTAGCAGGGATGAGTCTGAAGAACAGGCCAGGAGTCAAACACCAAGGGTAGACAGGGTCAAACAGCAACCAGTAGCAAGGCACAAGTCCGTTTAGGGGTTTAGCAGGAAGCACCAGTATAGTCAGGTTAAGCAAGAAGTCCAGGGTACAGGCAGAAGGTAGAGGGCTGGAGACAGGCAGCAGATCCGGGTCACAGGCCGAGGGTCAAGCACTAGGAGAGAGGTAGAAGTCCGTTTAGCAAGCCAAGGGGTCAGGTTCAGGAGAAGCAGAAGCGTAGTCAAATCCGGTCCGGGTCACAGCAGGAGAACTTTAACTTCTTTCAGGCACAAGAAACACAGTAAAGCTGACAAACCAGCAACCAGATAGTGTTACTGCGTCTGTTTAAATAGGCCCGCCTGTAGACCCATTGGCGAGCTATTGCGCACGCGCATTCGTCGTTGCGCCGGTGCGCGCACCCGAGCACGCCGAAGCGCCGTCCCGCCACGCACGCGCATGCGCCGATGCGCCATTTTGCCGCGCATGCGCACTGAGCGCAGATTGGTGACAACAGACGGGGAATTTCCCTGACAGTGCCCCCCCCGAGGGGCGGACTCCGGACGCCCAGACTGGCCATTAATTCCGGATGTTCTTGGTGAAAGGCTCGTATTAGGCGAGGAGCATGCAAGTTCCTGGATGGTTCCCAGGAGTTGTCCTCCGGGGGGTACCCCTTCCATTTAACCAAGTATTGTAACTGTCTGCCTTTTTTCCTACAGCCCAGGATGGATTCCATCTCAAATTCTTTTTCCCCATCTACTTCAACTGGTGGTGGAGGAGGTTCATCTCTTCCAGGAAAGGCGTTGGGAATGACGGGTTTTAATAAAGATGAGTGGAACACTGGGTGAATCCTATAGGAATCAGGTAATGCTAGTTCAAAAGCCACAGGATTAATAGCTCGTTTGATCTTGAAGGGCCCGATAAATCTAGGGCCGAGCTTTCGAGAGGGAATAGGCAATCTGAGGTTGGCGGCGGAAAGCCAAACTTTTTCCCAGACTCTGAACGCCGGGTTTTCCTTCCTTCCCCGGTCATAAAATTTCTTGTAGGATCCTTGGGCATTCCGCATCATCTCCTGGAGTCTTTGGAAATTCGCCTGGACAGAAGCCACTCGGTCCTGGACCGCGGGAACAGGGCTCTCGGGGATGTTTTCAGGGAGAAAGGAGGGATGAAAACCGTAATTGGCCCAAAAGGGGGTTTGATTGGTAGCAGAATGCATTGAATTGTTATAGGCAAACTCTGCGTAAGGAAGTAGAGATGCCCAGTCATCCTGGGAAGCAGAGCAGAAACAACGGAGGTATTGCTCCAGGGTCTGATTGGTTCTTTCCGTCTGGCCATTGCTTTGGGGGTGGTACGCTGACGAGAGGCAAGTTTTGACTTCTAGTGACTTGCAGAGTTCCTTCCAGAATTTTGAAGTGAACTGGACCCCTCTGTCGGAGGTGATACTCTTTGGTATTCCATGAAGCCTGGTTATCTCCTTAAAAAAGATTTGAGCGGTATCCATGGCTGAAGGTGTCCCAATCATCGATAAAAAGTGAGCCATTTTTGAGAGGCGGTCCACAACGACCAGAATCGTGGTAAACCCTCCGGAGGAAGGCAAGTCCACGATAAAGTCCATGGACACGTCCGCCCAAGGGCGCTCAGGAATGGGTAAGGGCTTGAGCAGGCCCCAACTCTTGGTGTTTGGCCCCTTGTTACGCTGACACTGAGTGCAGGAAGCGACATAAGACTTACAATCTTGCCTCCAGCCTGGCCACCAGAAGGAGCGGGAGACAAGTTCCGACGATTTACGTGCTCCGAAGTGACCTGCCAGTTTGAGATCGTGGAAGGTCCTCAAGACCAGCGGTCTTGTTTCCAGAGGGACGGAAATCTTGTCCTGGGACCAGAATAGGCCGTCCCGCTTCTCCAGGGAGGTAGTAACCGGATCAGAGCAGAGCCCGGAAGCGATTTTAATAGAGGTGAGTAGATCGGCCCGGAGAATCAACAGAAAGTTCTGAGCTGACAGAATGGTGCCCGGTTGGGCCGACTGAGGGGTTTCCGGAAACATCCTGGATAGCGCACCCGCCTTCCCATTCTTGGAGCCGGGTCTATAGGAAATGTGAAAGTTGAACCGGGTGAAGAAAAGGGCCCAACGGGCCTGCCTGGGGCGTAGACGTTGAGCTGTTCTTAAGTACTCTAGATTTTTATGATCTGTGAAGATCATGATGGGGTGTACTGCCCCCTCCAGAAGGTATCGCCATTCCTCCAGTGCGAATTTTATGGCCAGTAATTCCCGGTCCCCTACATCATAGTTTCGCTCCGGGGGAGTCAACTTTTTAGAGGCAAAGGCTACTGGATACAGGAGAGCCTTGGGGCCTCGTCTTTGAGAGAGGATGGCTCCGATGGCTGTCTCAGAGGCGTCCACTTCCAGGGTGAACGGCAGTAGAGGATCCGGGTGCTGAAGTACTGGTGCTGAAGTGAAGACATCCTTGAGGCGAGAGAAGGCCTCCTGAGCTTCTGGAGACCAGTGAAAACGGTTATTTTGCCGGGTAAGTTGGGTTATTGGGGCCACAATGGAGGAAAAGCCCACGATGAATCTCCTATAGAAGTTGGCGAAGCCTATAAACCGCTGTACCCCCTTCTTGTCGGTTGGGGCTGGCCAGTCCTGAATGGCCTTCACCTTCTGCGGGTCCATTGCGACCCCATCGATGGAAATGATAAAGCCGAGGAACTGTACGGTGGTCTTTTCGAACTCGCATTTCTCAGCTTTGAGGTAGAGTTTGTGCTTCCGAAGGATGGTGAGGACCTTCATGACATGAGCCCGGTGGAGTTCGATGTTGGTGGAAAAGATGAGGATATCGTCCAGGTACACTACTAAGAAGTCATCAAGGTGCTGTCTGAAAATGTCGTTGACTAGGTGTTGGAAGGTGGCTGGAGCATTACAAAGACCGAACGGCATGACCGAATACTCAAAGTGTCCGAAACGAGATCTGAAGGCGGTTTTCCACTCGTCTCTGGCCCTGATTCTGATAAGATTGTAGGCCCCCCGTAGATCCAGTTTGGAAAAGACCCGAGCAGATCGGAAGCGCTGAAATAGCTCCGGAATAAGGGGTAGTGGGTACCTGTTCTTAATGGTTATCTTGTTTAGGTCCCGGTAATCGATACAGGGTCTTAAGGACCCGTCTTTCTTTTCCACAAAGAAGATTCCTGCACCGGCTGGAGAGGAGGAAGGGCGAATAAATCTCTTCTGGAGGTTTTCATCAATATAAGCCTTGAGGGCTTTCAACTCGGTTTCGGACAATGGAAAGATACGTCCGAACTGAATTTTGGAGCCCGGCAAGAGATCGATAGGGCAATCATAGGGCCGATGCGGTGGTAGATGGTCGGCTTGCTGCTTATCGAACACGTCCCGGAATTCTAGATAGATGGAAGGAACATGCTGTAGGTTGTCCGGCTTGGCAATCATGGAAGCGCAGACCGTAGAGGCAGAGGCAAGACAGTTCTGGGAACAATAGGAGGAGGTGAAGCTAACCTCTTTCTTCACCCAATTTATGAGGGGCTCGTGTGCCTGTAGCCAGGGAAGACCCAGGATGATGGGGAACATCGGGGAAGGTATGAGGTCTAACCGGAGAAGTTCTTGATGACCCGAGTCAGAGATGGCAAGGATAGGTTTGGTTTCCTGCGTGATCAGCCCTGAACGGGGCAAGGACCCATCCGCCAGGTGGATCTGAAGGCAGTGGTCCTTAGGTTGAGTGGGGACATGGAATCTTGAGGCTAAGGCAGAGTCCAGGAAGCAGCTGCAGGCTCCAGAATCAATAATTGCCGGGAGGCGGATTGCCCCTTCCGGCAGCTGTAGAGACACAAAGAGAATGACATAAGACTGAGGGTTGTCAAAGAGTTGATAGTTTAAAGTGTCTTTAGAGATAGACTTACTAGGTCTTACGGGGCAGTTGAGGAGGAAGTGGCCGGCACCCCCGCAATATAGGCACAGATTGGCCTGGCGCCTTCGCTGTTTTTCCTCAGGAGTCAGGGGAGCCCGAACCAACCCGAGCTGCATGGGTTCTGGCTCAGGAAGAGGTGTGACTGCAGGCGCAGAGGTTGGTGGGTAGTGAGGTATAGTCCTGGATGGAGGCCAGTTGGGACGAGGAGATTGAAATCGCTCTGCCCGTCGTTCACGAAGACGCCTATCGAGTTGTATGGCGGATTGGATCAGGTTCTCCAAGGTAGTGGGGGTTTCGATCCTGGCCAGCTCGTCCTTGAGAGTCTCAGATAGTCCTTGGCGGTACTGGTATCTGAGGGCCGCCTCATTCCATTTGGTGTCGGCGGACCATTTCCTAAATTCCGACGTATAGTCTTCCACCGGCCTTCTCCCCTGAGTTAGGTTATGGAGGACGGACTCGGCCGTGGCTGATCGCTGGGGATCATCGTATAATTGAGCCATATGTTCAAAAAATGTCTCTACTGAGTCCAATATGGGGCTTTGTTGCTCCATCAGGCCATGGGCCCAGGCTTGAGGGTCATCCGTTAAGAGAGAGATGATAAACCCCACCTTTACTGCTTCCGAAGAGAAGGTCCTTGGTTGGAGGGCAAGGTAGAGGGAGCAGGCGTTTTTAAAGGCCCGGTATTTTTTTGCGGACACCCGAAAAACGTTCCGGAATAGGGACCCTGGGTTCAGGGGTGGCCATCACTACTGTAGAACTCGTAGGTACTTGGGAGTTGGTGGCGGTGTTGGCAGAGGTGGCAGCTGTGGGGCCTGGCCCTAGGAGACCGGTGAGCTGTTGAAGACGGCCATCAATCTGGGTATATCCCTCTTGGAGTCTTTGGACAGTGTCTGTTAGGGTGGAGACCTGCTGGCAGAGGGTGTCAAATGGGGAACGCACTCTGTCGGCCTCAGACATCTGGCTGGTTTGTACTGTCAGGCTACGTACTTACCGAGGCCGAGATGCCGAGAGTGGTTCACCCTTGCACCCAAGCGCACTCCGCCCCCTGGAGGTGAGACAGGGAGAGGACAGCACGAGGGAGCACTGGCCACCAGCAGGTAGAGGTGTCTTGCTGAAGAATCTAGCAGGGATGAGTCTGAAGAACAGGCCAGGAGTCAAACACCAAGGGTAGACAGGGTCAAACAGCAACCAGTAGCAAGGCACAAGTCCGTTTAGGGGTTTAGCAGGAAGCACCAGTATAGTCAGGTTAAGCAAGAAGTCCAGGGTACAGGCAGAAGGTAGAGGGCTGAAGAAAGGCAGCAGATCCGGGTCACAGGCCGAGGGTCAAGCACTGGGAGAGAGGTAGAAGTCCGTTTAGCAAGCCAAGGGGTCAGGTTCAGGAGAAGCAGAAGCGTAGTCAAATCCGGTCCGGGTCACAGCAGGAGAACTTTAACTTCTTTCAGGCACAAGAAACACAGTAAAGCTGACAAACCAGCAACCAGATAGTGTTACTGCGTCTGTTTAAATAGGCCCGCCTGTAGACCCATTGGCGAGCTATTGCGCACGCGCATTCGTCGTTGCGCCGGTGCGCGCACCCGAGCACGCCGAAGCGCCGTCCCGCCACGCACGCGCATGCGCCGATGCGCCGTTTTGCCGCGCATGCGCACTGAGCGCAGATTGGTGACAACAGACGGGGAATTTCCCTGACAGGCCGCTACACATAGTTATATAGTTAGTCAGGTTGAAAAATGATACAAGTCCATCTAAAAAAAACATCACAATCCCATATACACAATCCTTCCAGAGGAAGGCAAAAAACCGCAGCAAAGCATGCTCCAATTTGCTACAGCAGGGGAAATAATTATTTCCTGATCCCCCGAGAGGAAATTGGATTTTCCCTGGATCCACTTTACCTATAAATGTTAGTACTCAGTTATATTATGTATATTTAGGAAAGTATCCAGGCCTTTTTTTTAAGCAATCTACTGAGCTGGCCACAACCACCTCTGGAGGGAATCTATTCCAAATTTTCACAGCTCTTATGCCGCGTACACACGATCGTGATTCACGGCGGTGAAAACACCGCCGTGAATCACGGCATGAAAAAAAATGAAAAACGAGGGAACGGCATTTTCCCCCACACACGACCGTTTTTCCCGTCATTTTTTTTTTTGACGAGAAAAACGACCGTCTGTGGGCTCCGCGGCAGTGTCTCCCTATGGGAAAACTGCCGCGGAAAAAAATGATGGAAAAAAGGATGAGAAAATTTAGAACATGTTCTAATTTTTCTCGTCGTTTTTCCTGCCGTTTTTCTCAACGAGAAAAACGGCATAAAGCCCACAGACGATCGTTTTTCTCGACGGGAAAAATGATCGTGTGTACGCGGCATTACTGTGAAGAAACCTTTCCGTATTTGGAGATTAAATCTTTTTTCCTCTAGACGTAAAGAGTGCCCCCTTGTCCTCTGTGATGACCTTACAGTGAATAACTCAACATCAAGTTCATTATATGGACCAGTTATATATTTGTACGTGTTGATCATATCCTCCCTTAATCTCCTCTTCTCAAGAGCGAATAGATTCAGTTCCTCTAATCTTTCCTCATAGCTGAGCTCCTCCATGCCTCTTTTCAGTTTGGTTGCCCATCTCTGCACTTTCTCCAGTTCCCCGGTAACCTTTTTGAGAACTGTTGCCCAAAACTGAACTGCATATTTCAGATGAGGTCTTACTAATGATTTGTACAGGGGCAAAATGATATCTCTCTCTCTGGAGTCCATACCTCTCTCAATACAAGAAAGGACTTTGCTCACTTTGGAAACTGCAGCATGGTATTGCATGTTATTATTGAGCTTATGATCTACCAAAACCCCCAGATCCTTCTCCACCATTGATTCCCCAAGTTGTACTCCCCCTAGTATGTATGATGCATTCATATTCTTAGCACCCAAGTGTATAACTTTACATATAATAACATTAAATCTCATTTGCCACTTACTTGCCCAATTGGACAGTGCATTGAGGTCGGCTTGTAAATTGGAGATATCCTGTAAGGACATTATTCCACTGCATAGCTTATTGTCTATATAAAATAGATAGTGCAGCGCTAATTCAAAAACTCATCTAAAATAAATCAAATAAATGTCCAATCAAGCTGCTAAAAAGCACAACATGTAGAATGTTCCACAGCCGATCTTGATTCAAAAATTAAAGTCAGATGACAGAGAGAAGAAAATGTCACAACACAGGGAGAGATTCCTCAAAGGTGATCAGAGTGCTTGTAGATAAAAGCTGATAGTGTATCCTTATAGTGCGTCCATCACCAAAAATGCAAGCCGCTCACCTCAATACCTGGGTCTCTGAGCCAACAGAAGACCAAATGAACCTTCCCCACAGGGGCAATATGCAGGGATGAGTCTTGTCTCCAAATCACCTCTGTGCATTCATCAGATAATCGTTTAAGGTAGCGATGGTTTCATCCCATATACTTGGCAATCAGCAGTCATGCAAAAATCAATTGAACAGACATAGTGCTCGCCGTTTCATATAAAATAATCACATTTAATAAAGGAAAACAACTCACATAAAAAGCACTGATCCCAGTGCTAGGAGTAAAAGCCTCTGGTTTTGTAAAAGCTGCGTCTCTCTACACGTCCCGGGTCGGTAAAACAAATGACGTCACACGGTGGTCCCGTCCACACGCACGCGTATCGTCCCTGTGGCAGAACTTCATCAGCGTATCGTGGCACAATTGGTGTGCGTCATATATATACCCCTCTTTACTGTTAAAATACTGGTGCTCACATCCCCTTTCAATCGCATCATCACCCTCGCGCGGACAGTCACGGGGTCAGTCACATGTGATCTCTATCCTCCAATGGTGCTCATTGTATGCCCAGCGAGGGAGAAGCAAAGCAACATCTGCAACGCAAACGTTACTAGGCCACGTCCCTGTCAGTCAGGCACTCAAGACGTGATGCGTCATCACATGACGGTCACATGTGACCTCTATCCTCCCATGGTGGTCATTGTATGTCCAGCGAGGGAGAAGCATAGCAACATCTGCAATGCAAACGTTACTAGGCCACGTCCCTATCAATCAGGCACTCAAGACGTAGTGCGTCATCACGTGACATCCGCCCCAGCTGATGCCGGTTTCCATAGTGATGGAAACCCCGCACTGTCATAAAAATTCAGACCACCATGATGAGGACGCCTGATGGGCATGTCACACTATAATTCCCCGCCTCCCACTGCCATCCGAATCAGATCAGCAGTAGTATGCATGGGACAATAATAACCACTTATTAAGCAAATAAAAAATAAGACAATGTATTAACCCTTGAGTTCCTCACACTCCATAATATGGGCATAGAAGGGTGGGATCAATATGAAGGGCCTAACCATGTATCCAATCAGTCAAACACTCTAAGGAGCAACCATCCTGGGATTCTAATCCCATTAATGATGTCTAAATCCCCCTGAATGGACCTTCATTGAAAGTAAACATAATCTATGATGACGTCATGTGTTCCATCCACCAGAGAGGTGCAGAAGACATATATAAAATTACACAAGACCCTAATTAAAACTGTCAAATCTGTCATAAACAATAACTAGACATAATTCTCAACGGTCAGAAATGAAACAATTTAAGTCGAACTCTACATTGAGTCCTAAAGGAACCCCCACCTTCATCTCATACACCCAAAAAGACTCCCGTCTACTTAATTTCCTAATAAAATTCCCGCCTCTCCAATGATTGGTGACCTTTTCAATCCCCCAAAACTTTAATTTCGCGGGGCTCCGTTTGTGAAACAATCTGAAGTGCTTGTGTGGGTAATAAGACCTTTTTTGATGTTATTTACGTGTTCCCCTATCCTTTAAGTGTCCAGCCGCTATAGTTAGGAGTGTGTTTAGATATTTTCTTGCGCTGACTGAACCCCATTTATTTATAGCTTAGTGTCATCTGCAAAGACAGAAATTGTATTTTTAATCCCAGACCCTATATCATTTATAAAGATAATAAAAAGTAAGGGTCCCAGCACTGAACCTTGGGGTACACCACTGATAACCTTAGACCATTCAGAGTAAGTCATTAACCACTACTCTCTGAATTCTATTTTTTAGCCAGTTTTCTAACTATTTCATGGTCAGTGTTAAAGGTAGCTGAATGAGGAGATTTCTATGAGTTTAGTGCATGGGATTAGACATACTCACTTAGGTGAGTATATAAATTTTTCAAAAAGTAGCAGTCATCATCAGTCTTTGCAAACCCCCTTTTTAGCATGAATATATAATATAGTAATGTAGCACATTTGTCATGGTGGTTTAACTCAAAAATATCTCTACTGTGAAATACCCATGTATTGTGTTTCCCCTAGGTCAAAAGTTCCTAGTCCTCCCCTGGTGCTTTTCAAATTCTACCACACTGGTTATGACCATGACAATCCCACAGTACCTGTTTTTTGTCCTATTCTACTGTCGCTTCCTATGATACAGCTTAGTGTGTCTGCCATATATATACCTTGACCTACTGCCAGTTTATTGCCTGCACTGTTATTTGCCAATTGGATACTTTTATTAATTTCCTTGTCAGTTCATTGGCTATTACCAATGGGGCAAACCAGGAAGAACCATAACCTGGAAGAATCACTCAACTAAGCCTCCTTGTGTAGGTCCTGGTCAAAACTGCCTTGAGGGATTCTGCAGCTACCAATGTTGGCACAAAGGGGCTAGGCCAATCTGTGTCAGCCATGAAGAATGGCCACGGAAAGTTTACAGTATATCAGGACAAATTTTAAGCTGTCTGTAATTTGAAAAGTTCCATGCCGTTTTATTTTTCAAAACTGGTTGGCATTTATCTTTGCCTGACTGGACATCTTGTTGCCAGTGGGCTAAATTTCACTGTTCATTGGCACAGGCGTGACTTTGTTTTGAAATAACTGATACATTCTTTCTCTGACACATTTCCTTTTCTTGATAAATGAATAGCTGAAAGTTATGTGTAGGCATTTCTTTGGCAATATGTATGCACAGACTGTCTTTTGAGACGTGTCAAAAATGTGCCCAATTTCCACTGCGCCATGCTGGGCTGCTACTAAGTAATCTCAGTTATAAGTATATTTTAAGATTTGTGGATTATTTCTGCAGTTGTATAGGAGAAACACTTAGTTGGAGTACTATGATTGCAGGGGCAATAGCTTCTTCTGGGCCCAGGAGGCCCATTGTATAGTTTTAAGGCCTTTACACACTATATTTCCATGGATAGACTTAACAAAATAAGTTCACTTCTTCAACCATAATAAGCAATTCCAAACAGCAAATATTTATGTAATCCATAGCAACTTCATATAGCTGAGTTTTCACAGTGCTTGTGAGTAGGGTTGAGCGAACCCGAACTGTAAAGTTCAGGTTCGTACTGGACTTTTGGGTTTTTGGTACCCGGACCCGAACCCGAACAATTTACTGTATGTAATGGCGCATTTTAAAAAGCTGCAGGGCAGCCAATCAACATTAGTTTAACTCGTGTGCCCTTAGAAGCCATCGCAGCCATGACTACTAATGGCATGGCTGTGATTGGCCAGTGCAGCATGTGACCCAGCCTCTATATAAGCTAGAGGCACATAACACAGCACATCACTCTGCTTTAGATAGTGTAGGGAAAGGTTGCTGCTGCTGCTGCTTTGAGGTAGAGAATTAGATAGGAGTCCTGATTCAGAAATCAAATTACTCAGTGATCTACCATTCTTTTGTTGTGTGGGTGCAGTGCACAATCTTTTTATCCTGCCCTGAGCCCAGTGCCAGAGAAAAGATAACTTTTGTCTGTTAGTTAGGTTGGCGTCAGCGGGAATTTTATGCAAGCTCAGTGCACCAGCACTGCATATGTTACTGTGAGATACACACTTTAGATACCGTTCTCCTATTCTGCTATTCAAAAAAAGAATAATTTAGGGCAAAAAAAATTTTTTGGGTGCGTTTTCTGCATATCTGTATGTGTGAGATACACACTTTAGATACTGTTCTCCTATTCTGCTATTCAAAAAAGAAATAAATTTAGGGCAAAAAAAAAATTTTTGGTGCGTTTTCTGGCCAAATTTTTTTTATTGGTGCATTTTTTGCATATCTGTACGTGTGAGATACACACTTTAGATACTGTTCTCCTATTCTGCTATTCAAAAAATATATATATTTAAGGCAAAAAAATATTTTTTGGTGCATTTTCTGCATATCTGTACCTGTGAGATACACCCTTTAGATACTGTTGCTCTATTCTGCTATTCAAAAAACACCCATTTAGGGCAAGATCCTAAATTTCAGAAATATGAGGAGAACGTCAAATAAGGGACGTGGCCCCGGTCGTGGTGCTGCTGGTGGAGCTCCTGTTGCAGGGAGAGGACGTAGTCGATCTGTGCCAGCTACACGAACAAGTGAAACACCTTCCTCAGGTGCGAGTAGGCGACAGAGCCTGCAGCGGTATTTGGTCGGGCCTAATGCGGCTCTATGAATGTTGAGGCCAGGACAAGTACAGGCGATAGTAGATTGGGTTGCTGACAGTGCCTCCAGTTCCTTCACATTGTCTCCCACCCAGTCTACTGCTGAAAGATCAGAATTGGCACTTGCAGCTGATGTCCATCAGCCTTTCACCTCACCCCCTTGCAAATCAGCCAAGCAGTCTGAACCCCAAATCATGCAGCAGTCTCTTCTGCTTTTTGATGACTCTGTTAGCAGGGTTTCCCAGGGCCATCCACCTAGCCCTGCCCCAGAAGTGGAAGAGATTGAGTGCACCGATGCCCAACCACTTATGTTTCAAGATGAGTACATGGGAGGGCCATCGCAGCACGTCTCGGATGATGAAGAAACACAGGTGCCAACTGCTGCTGCTTTCGCAATTGTGCAGACCGACAAGGAGGGCAGGGGTGAAGACTGGGTGGAAGATGATGTGGAGGATGATGAGGTCCTCGACCCCACATGGAATCAACGTGATGCAGGTGACCTGTGTAGGTCGGTGAAGAGGCGGTGGTCGCACAGAGCCACCAGCACAGCAGAAGAGGGAGCAGGGCGCAAAAGCGGAGCGTCCGTCCCCTAGACAGTAAGCCTGCTACTGCCCAACGCAGCAGGGGACCGAGCACACCAAAGCCAGGTCCAAGGAGTTCCCTAGCGTGGCAGTTCTTCAGACAATGTGCTGATGACAAGACACGAGTGGTTTGCACGCTGTGCAATCAGAGCCTGAAGCGAGGCATAAACGTTCTCAACCTGAGCACAACCTGCATGACCAGGTATCTAAGTGCAAAGCACGAGCTGCAGTGGAGTAGACACCTCAAAAACCAAGAAAGGTCTCTGGCTCCTCCTGCTTCCTCTTCTGCTGCAGTCTCAGCCTCTTCATCCACCTCTGTAGTGACAGTGGCACCTGCCACCCCTCAAACAGAGGATCTGCCAGCAACACTACCACCTGGGTCACCAACCATCTCCACAATGTCCCATGGAAGCGTTCAGCGTTCAGCTCTCTATCTCCCAAACACTGGAGCGGAAGTACCCACCCGCGATCCCTGGCCCTGAATGCCAGCATTTCAAAATTCCTCGCCTTTGAAATGCTGTCATTCCGTCTGGTGGAGACACAGAGTTTTAAAAGCCTAATGGCATTGGCTGTCCCACAGTACGTCGTGCCTAGCCGTCACTACTTTTCCAGGCGAGCCATCCCTTCCCTGCACAACCAAGTGGGGGACAAAATCAGGTGTGCACTGCGAAACGCCATCTGTGGCAAGGTCCACCTAACTACAGATACGTGGACCAGTAAGCACGGTCAGGGACGTTATATCTCCCTAACAGCACACTGGGTAAATGCAGTGGCGGCTGGGCCTGAGGCGGATAGAAGTTTGGCGCATGTCCTTCCACCACCGAGGATTGCAGGGTGCTTCAGTTTGCCTCCTGTTGCTAACTCCTCCTACTCCGCTTCCTCATCCTCTACCGCCTCCTCATCCGGTCAGCGTAACACCTTCACCACCAACTTCAGCACAGCCAGGGGTAAATGACAGCAGGCAGCTTTAAAACTTTCCTGTTTGGGGGAAAAAACCCACACCGTGCAGGAGTTGTGGAGGGACATGGAACAACAGACCGATGAGTGGTTGGTGGCAGTGAGCCTCAAGCCTGGCCTGGTGGTGTGTGATAATGGGCGAAATCTCGTAGCAGCTCTGGGCCTAGCCGGTTTGACGCACATCCCTTGCCTGGCGCATGTGCTGAATTTGGTGGTGCAGAGGTTCCATAAAAATAATCCCGATATGCCAGAGCTGCTGCAGAAAGTGCGGGCCATCTGTGCGCACTTTCGGCGTTCTTACCCTGCTGCTGCTCGCCTGTCAGCACTGCAGCGTAACTTCGGCCTTCCCGCTCACCGCCTCATATGTGACGTGCCCACAAGGTGGAACTCCACATTGCACATGCTGGCCAGACTGTGCGAGCAGCAGCAGGCGATAGTGGAGTTTCAGCTGCAGCACGCACGCGTTAGTCACTCCGCGAAACAGCACCACTTCACCACCAATAACTGGGCCTTCATGCGAGACCTGTGTGCCTTGTTGCGCTGTTTCGAGTACTCCACCAACATGGCCAGTGCCGGTGACGCCGTTCTCAGCGTTACTATCAAAGTTCTATGCCTCCTTGAAAAAACGGAGGAGGAGGAAGAGGGATAATTTCCAAGGCTTTCAGGGCAGTCATTCACAAGTGGCTCTGAGGGTGGGTTCCTGCACCAACAAACGCCAGGTACACAATTGTCCAGCAAGGGCACAGTTCTGGAGGATGACGAGGTGGAGGATGAGGAGGAGGAGATGGAGGAGGAGAAACCATGTTCACAGCAGGGTGGCACCCAGACCAGCTCATGGCCATCACTGGTGCGTGGCTGGGGGGATACAGAGGACACAGACGATACACCTCCCACAGAGGACAGCTTTTCGTTGCCTCTGGGCAGCCTGGCACACATGAGCGATTACATGCTGCAGTGTCTCTGCAACGACCGCCGAGTTGCCCACATTCTAACTGGTGCTCATTACTGTGTGGCCATGCTGCTGGATCCCCGTTACAAGGACAATGTACCATCCTTAATTCCCTCACTGGAGCGTGATCGTAAGATGCGCGAGTACAAGCGCACGCTGGTGGACACGCTGCTGGTGGCATTCCCACCTGACAGCAGGGGCACAGTGAAAGCACAAGGCGAAGGCAGAGGAGGAGGAAGAGGTCGCCAATGCAGCCGGGGCACCGCCAGCACCTCAGTAGGCAGGGTTAGCATGGCCGAAATGTGGAAAAGCTTTGTCAGCACGCCACAAAAACCAGCACCACCAGCTGATATGGAACATCTTAGCAGAAGGCAGCATTTCACCAACATGGTGGAGCAGTATGTGTGCACATGCCTACATGTACTGAATGATGGGTATGCCCTCTTCAAATTCTGGGTCTCCAAATTGAGCACATGGCCTGAGCTTGCCCTTTATGCCTTGAAGGTGCTTGCCTGCCCTGCAGCCAGTGTATTATCTGAACGTGTATTTAGCACGGCAGGGGGCGTTATCACAGACAAGCGCAGCCGCCTGTCCAGAGCCAATGTGGACAAGCTCACGTTCATTAAAATGAACCAGGCATGGATCCCACAGGACTTGTCCATACCTTGTGCAGAATAGACATGTATACCGGCCTTACCCAGCCATTGTTGTATTTTTGATCTTTCTCACTCTTTTGGGGTGTACCCTAATTTAAAAAAAAAAAAAAATTAAGAACAAAAACCAGTGTTGGCTACCTCGTCCTCCTCCACCGCCGCTTCCACCTACACTGCCACATCCACCGCCACCTCAACCTCCTATTCCATATGGACCTCATCCTCCTAGGTCAAGATTATTATTTTTTATTTTTATGTATTTTATGTTATTTTAAGTTATTTCCCTATCCACATTTGTTTGCAGAGCACTTGCCATGCTCTTAACAACATTGTTCTGCCATTTGCAGCCCTCTAGCCCTTTCCATTACTTTTTTAGAGCCATTTTAGTCCTCAAAAGTTTGGGTCCCCCATGACTTCAATGGGGTTCGGGTTTCGGGTTCAAGTTCGGGTCAAGTTCGGGTCCCGAACTCGAACTTTTTTGCGAAGTTCGGCCGAACCCGTCGAACCTGAACATCCAGGTGTCCGCTCAACTCTACTTGTGAGCATTCACATGATTCTGTGCCTTTGAGTTAACAAGACTCCAATTGTAGTTAACGTGACTTATCTTTCCCTGAGACTACAAATCCTGGCCTAAATGGAACAGAGATAAGTACTGCAACAATCTCTGTTAGACACCTGAGAGTAACTAGGCCCAGGCAACATGAGTCTCATCTTTGGTTCCCCTGTGTCAGCAACGCAGGTGAGATGTGGGCTAGACTCAGAATGTTGCAGTGCACATGGTTGCTCTTCTAGACTCCTGCTTGACCCTAATGTATCACAGAATAAAGCTGAGGGAGGAACTGCCCTCACTCCTCGCAAGGTGGCACTTTGCATCTTAGGTCTGATGGGGAGTGTTTTGCATGGAGGCGGGGGGGGGGGATTTGTTCTAGAGTAGGAGATGTTCTCTAGGGATTGAGATTAGTGCTAAGTAGTGGCGGCCTGTCCATATGGGGTGTAGGGGCCCCGCCCCCTAATCCATGCAGCCAGCCCCTAATCTACATGCAGGGCGCCGGAAGCATAGATTCTAATTCTAATTTTGAAGCACGTGATTAGAGCCTGAGGCTTTTATTGGCTTCAAAAAAGGGTGGGCTTGGGGCGCAGAGCACTGCACCCCGAGCCCACCCACTTGTGTGATATTAACAAATTAATATTTGCTAATGTCTTCCTGCTTCTCCTTCCGGCCAATCAGGAAGCGGGCCGAGAGGAGAATCAATGCCTGTTCGAGCAGGTCCTCCCAGTCAGAAAACAACAAAGGCCTGGGGAATGCCCAGGAAAAAACCAAGCATACTTACCGACCAGCTAGCTGACAACCAATTAACCTGTCTAACAGTATGCGTTAAAAACAGGGGTTTGTCCGCACGCATTTGCAAACGCATGCGTGAGCCACAGAGCCACGCCAAGGCCCCCTGGAATCTGTGGTCCTACACTAACTGTGAGTGTCCCCACAATGGAGGCACATGCATTCTGATGGTTAGATGAGGACAGGTGGACTGAAGGGGAGCCACCCCTCCTTAAAGGTACAGGAGCACACCAAACACCCAGCATAGCACAATGGCAGCAAAGGTGTTGGTGCACTGCTGGACCAATACAAGCACCACAGGTGAAAACAAACACATGTCCACCGCCCTCATCTATAGCTGGCCATAACAGTAAGCAGCATTGGAAGGCTAAAGCAGATAACAACAAAGGCCTGGGGAATGCCCAGGAAAAAACCAAGCATACTTACCGACCAGCTAGCTGACAACCAATTAACCTGTCTAACAGTATGCGTTAAAAACAGGGGTTTGTCCGCACGCATTTGCAAACGCATGCGTGAGCCACAGAGCCACGCCAAGGCCCCCTGGAATCTGTGGTCCTACACTAACTGTGAGTGTCCCCACAATGGAGGCACATGCATTCTGATGGTTAGATGAGGACAGGTGGACTGAAGGGGAGCCACCCCTCCTTAAAGGTACAGGAGCACACCAAACACCCAGCATAGCACAATGGCAGCAAAGGTGTTGGTGCACTGCTGGACCAATACAAGCACCACAGGTGAAAACAAACACATGTCCACCGCCCTCATCTATAGCTGGCCATAACAGTAAGCAGCATTGGAAGGCTAAAGCAGATAACAACAAAGGCCTGGGGAATGCCCAGGAAAAAACCAAGCATACTTACCGACCAGCTAGCTGACAACCAATTAACCTGTCTAACAGTATGCGTTAAAAACAGGGGTTTGTCCGCACGCATTTGCAAACGCATGCGTGAGCCACAGAGCCACGCCAAGGCCCCCTGGAATCTGTGGTCCTACACTAACTGTGAGTGTCCCCACAATGGAGGCACATGCATTCTGATGGTTAGATGAGGACAGGTGGACTGAAGGGGAGCCACCCCTCCTTAAAGGTACAGGAGCACACCAAACACCCAGCATAGCACAATGGCAGCAAAGGTGTTGGTGCACTGCTGGACCAATACAAGCACCACAGGTGAAAACAAACACATGTCCACCGCCCTCATCTATAGCTGGCCATAACAGTAAGCAGCATTGGAAGGCTAAAGCAGATAACAACAAAGGCCTGGGGAATGCCCAGGAAAAAACCAAGCATACTTACCGACCAGCTAGCTGACAACCAATTAACCTGTCTAACAGTATGCGTTAAAAACAGGGGTTTGTCCGCACGCATTTGCAAACGCATGCGTGAGCCACAGAGCCACGCCAAGGCCCCCTGGAATCTGTGGTCCTACACTAACTGTGAGTGTCCCCACAATGGAGGCACATGCATTCTGATGGTTAGATGAGGACAGGTGGACTGAAGGGGAGCCACCCCTCCTTAAAGGTACAGGAGCACACCAAACACCCAGCATAGCACAATGGCAGCAAAGGTGTTGGTGCACTGCTGGACCAATACAAGCACCACAGGTGAAAACAAACACATGTCCACCGCCCTCATCTATAGCTGGCCATAACAGTAAGCAGCATTGGAAGGCTAAAGCAGATAACAACAAAGGCCTGGGGAATGCCCAGGAAAAAACCAAGCATACTTACCGACCAGCTAGCTGACAACCAATTAACCTGTCTAACAGTATGCGTTAAAAACAGGGGTTTGTCCGCACGCATTTGCAAACGCATGCGTGAGCCACAGAGCCACGCCAAGGCTCCCTGGAATCTGTGGTCCTACACTAACTGTGAGTGTCCCCACAATGGAGGCACATGCATTCTGATGGTTAGATGAGGACAGGTGGACTGAAGGGGAGCCACCCCTCCTTAAAGGTACAGGAGCACACCAAACACCCAGCATAGCACAAGTCACCAGTCAGAAGCCCGGGCCAGGAGAGGAGCTTGTATTGGCCGCAGCGGAGTGAGATCCAAGGCTGAACTCAGCCGACCGCACTGGAGCAGCCTGACAGGTCGGAGACGCCGCTGCAGGGTATCCGGCGCTCCTGCCTTGGGTCCGACAACAGCCCGGGCAATGGGAGATTTTTGCTTGGGAAGAAAGAGAGGACATTTTGTGGGGTGGCTCATTTGTCGCTAGGGGAGCACTGTTAAATTCTGCCCACTGGAAGCATATGTTATATACAGGTATGCTTAAACACTGTACCCTGTGATTGCTACATAGTTACATAGTTATAGTGTTGTGTGTTAAATCCTGACTACCGCACTCTGTTAGTCAGAAGAATATAATGTACAGCCCATCATTCAGAGTGCGATGGTCAGGAGTATGCAATGCACAGCACTCTCTCCCAAATCCCCACTCCTAACACAACCCTCCCCTGCTCCCAAAATCCCCTCCTAGCACAACCCCCCAATTACCCTCCTAGCACAATCACCCCTCCCCCAAATCCTCCCTCCTAACACAACCCTCCCACACTCTCAAACCCCTTATCTAGCTCAACCCCCTTCCCCACAATTCCCCATCTAGCACAAATTCTCTTCCTCTTACATAGATAGGTTGAAAAAAGACCATCTAGTTCACCCAAAATTAAATAAATAATACAATCCCATATACACAATCCTTCACCCACAGTTGATCCAGGGGAAGGCAAAAAATCCCAGCAAAGCATGCTCCAATTTGCTACAGCAGGGGAAAAAATTCCTTCCTGATCCCCCGAGAGGCAATCGGTTTTTCCCTGGATTAACTTTACCTGTTAGTACCCAGTTAAATTATGTACATTTATTAAAGAATCCAGGCCTTTTTTAAAGCAATCTATTGAGCTTGCCAGAACCACCTCTGGAGGGAGTCTATTCCATATTTTCACAGCTCTTACTGAGAAGAAACCTTTCCGTATTTGGAGTTGAATTTTTTTTCCTCTAGATGTAAAGTGTGCCCCCTTGTCTTCTGTGATGACCTTAAAGTGAATAACTCAACACCAAGTTCACTATATGGACCACTTATGTATTTGAACATGTTGATCATATTCCCCCTCTTCGCAAGAGAGAATAGATTCAGTTCCTCTAATCTTTCCTCATAGCTGAGCTCCTCCATGCCTCTTATCAGTTTGGTTGCCCTTCTCTGCACTTTCTCCAGTTCCCCGATATCCTTTTGGAGAACTGGTGCCCAAAACTGAACTTCATATTCCATATGAGGTCTTACTAATGATTTGTACATGGGCAAATTTATATCTCTCTCTCTGGCGTCCATACCTCTCTTAATACAAGAAAGGACTTTGCTCGCTATGGAAAACGCAGCTTGGCATTGCATGCTATTATTAAGCTTATAATATACCAAAACCCCCAGATCCTTCTCCACCATTGATTCCCCCAGTTGTACTCACCCTAGAATGAATGATGCATGCATATTCTTAGCCCCCAAGTGCATAACTTTACATTTATCAACAATAAACCTCATTTGCCACTTAGTTGCCTAATTAGACAGTGCATTGAGGTCGGCTTGTAATTTGGGGACATCCTGTAAGGACATTATTCCACTGCATAGCTTAGTGTCATCTGCAAAGACAGAAATTTTACTTTTAATCCCAGACCCTATATCATTTATAAAGATATTAAAAAGTAAGGGTCCCGGCACTGAACCCTGGGGTACACCACTGATAACCTTAGACCATTCAGAGTAAGAATCATTAACCACTACTCTCCGAATTCGGTCTTTTAGCTAGCTTTCTATCCATTTAGTAATTGATCTTTTCAAGCCTGTAGACTTTACCTTGAGCCGTGTGGGGGGAACTGTGTCAAAAGCTTTTGCAAAATCCAAGTATACCACGTCCACAGCCACGCCTCTGTCTAAGGTTTTACTCACCTCTATAAAAATAGAAATCAGGTTTGTTTGACTTCTGTCTTTCATGAATCCATGCTATCTATTTTTTTCCAGCATGAACTCATCTATCTGGTCTTTTATTAAACTCTCCAGTATATTTCTGACTATAGAAGTTAAAGGGGTTATAAAGGTTTGTGTTTTTGCACCTTAATGCATCCTATGCATTAAGGTGAAAAAACACCTGGCAAACACGGGCCCCTAGCCCCCCCCCCCCCGTTTTACTTACCTGAGCCCGTTCACCTGCTGTGTGTGTCCACGGCGTCCTCTTCTCCACGGAGTCTCGTTATTGATTGGATAGACCGCTGCTGTCAATCAAATCCAATGATGCGGCCGCCGGGGGGGCGGGGCCGAGTCATACACTCGGCAGCTATGTATAGTGTAGCATGACTGCGCAATTGTCATTCAAAGAGTGACAGCGCTGAAACCTGAAAATTGGTCTGGGCAGGAAGGGGGTTTAAGTGCCCAGTAAGCAAGTGGTTAATATATCTAAAGAATTTTTGGGGGTTTGTCCTATCTTTTGCTATCTGTAATTCGTATTAAATTTTTGCGTCCTTGATTTCCTTTTTACATATTCTGTTATATTCTTTGTAACATTTAAATGATGATAGCTTTCCTTAATTTTTTATTTTTTTTTTAAAAGCTCTTTTTTATTATTTATAGGCATTTTAACTTTGCCCGTGAGCTACATAGGTTTTATTTTTAGCCTTTTAAACGCATTGCCCATGGGAATATACTTTGCAGTGAGTTTACATACAGTCACTGAAGAATTCCCATTTCTGTTCTGTGTCCATTGATGCCAATATTCCCTCCCAGTCAAAGTCCTGGAGAGCAGCCCTCATCCTTGGAAAATTTGCTTTCTTAAAGTTAAGTGTTTTTATATCTTACCCGTATGTGTTTGTTGCATACAGCTAACATTAAATTAAATCATGTTATGGTGACTGATACCCAGATGTTCTTTTATATGAATATTGGTAATAAGCGCTGCATGGTTTGAGATTACCAGGTCCAGCAGAGCTTCATTCCTAGTTGGGGCCTCAATAAACTGCACCATAAAATTGTCTTGTAATAGGTTTATAAATTTTTGCCCTTTAACTGTCCCAGCAGTGCCATTACTCCAGTCAATTTCCGGGTAGGTAAAATCCCCCATTATTATCACTGTCCCAGCCCTTGTAGCCCTTTCCATCTGTGCAAGGAGCTGAGTCTCCACCTCCTCACTAACACTGGGAGGTCTATAACAAATTACAATAACAACCTTTGTAGTACGCACACCCATGTACAGTTTCACCCATAATGCTTCAGACTCATCACACACTCCATCAACTAGGTCCTCTTTCACACTTGCTTTGAGATCACTTCTCACATAGAGACAGACACTACCACCCCTCCGTTTTACCCTGTCTTTCCGAAAGAGAGCATAGCCAGGAATATTAATAGCCCAGTCATGAGACAAATAAAGCCAAGATTCAGCAATACCAATTGGATCATAGTTCTCCTTTTGCGCCAGAGCTTCCAACTCACCTATTTTGCTTGGCAGACTTCTGGCATTGGTAAACAAACACTTTAATTCATTGTCACATTTTGCAAACGTATGTTGCATATTTTTTATTTTAGTACAAATAGTACAATTTCCAATGGTTGTTTGTAACATAGGAACCTTCATATCATCTGCCATAGCCCCCATCTTTCCCCATTCCACCCACCAATAGGGGCTGACCCCTGTCTTCCCCATTATAATCTAATTCACCCTCCCCCCCACACTACAGGATTAGTAAAAGCAACAGAGAGGAGGAGAGAGCCGGGAGAAAATATGGACTGTGCTCCCCCTCCCCCCAGCACCTTTCCCTCCAGTCTGAATATAGGAGTTAACACAGGAGCAGTGTGGAGAGGTAATGGGGGGTGGTAATAAACCCCTGTACATTTGGATGTGAGAGCGATTCTGTGTTATTTAATGTATACAGAGAAGAGGAAGAGTATGGCTCACACCTCCTCCTCCCTGCTACTATCTTTACAGAAAGCTATCCAACATGCCTTAGCAACTGATGACATCATTAGTTGGCAGGATGTGGGCAGACGGCCCACACAGCTTTCTGGGCTGCCGACTTTAGTACAGATAGCAGGAGGTAGGAGGAGAGAGCTGAGAGGAGGTGTGGGCAGTGCTCTCTCCCTCCTCTCTGCATACAGGAGTTATCATTGGATCGTTCCGATTGGGCTGCATAGAGTTGGGACAGTTTTTTGCCTGCTGCACATCTGAGGACTCTTCTCGGCAGCCCAGTTGAGAAACACTGGCCTAGAAAACGGTCATTACTGTTTTTTACCATCTGGTTCCCATTCAGTTCAATGTTCTGCAAACCTGCCTTGAATGTATCTGTCAGGTACCTTTGGTTCACCCTCAGTAGCAGGCAGAGTCGTGGTCAGGAGACAAGCCAGGGTCATAACAGTTCTGAGATCAAGCTGGGAGTCAGCAGGAACAAGCCATGGTCAGGAACTAGCCCGGGTCTAGCAGCAAGGCAAAAAAAAGACAAGTCTAAGGGCAAGCTGAGTCAACAATGGAAAGACAAAACTCTGGGTAACAGCTGAAAATGATTCAGCAACCTAGCTCAGTTCTGTTTTTTTAAAAGGCCAACTGACATCAAGACTGGGAATGCGTGCATGCATACATGTGCACCAGCATGTTCATAGGTCTCTGCATGTGCCCATGTATATTAGCAAACTAGCGTGTATTAGCATTTTCCAGCAAATGGATGTGCACACAACCTGCTGGAAATTACCTTTTCTCTATGCATTGGCACATGTGCACGTTATCTTCTAATGCTGTCCTGACTCCTCCACTCCTGATTAAGGATGGTTGTTCCAGTAGGTAACCACTTTCATGCCTCTTGCAAACCTGCTTTACTCATTTACGCCGACGTTGCTTGGATAAGCCACATGGCGTCTTCAACATTACAGAACAAGTCCTGTTGCATGTGACCTACTTCTACTAGCTATACCATGACCTGGATAAATGAGAACCTTCAGAGACAGATAATTAAGAGCAAAAGTCAAAAGTTCACTTTGAAACTAACCATGTTTGAGAAGTCGTGGGGAGTTTAGAAAGGAATGGTACAAGCAAACACTTGAGAGAAATAATACTATTGGTTTTGCCCCATTTATTTGCTTTGCATGGAAATGATTATTTTAAGCATGATTCTTATACATTTCACAAAAGAGAAAATAGAACTTTTAAAACCTCACAGGTTAAAAATATGGGGCTGACATTGCTGATTTGTTTTAAAGTGTGGATTCTGCAAGATTTTTCATCTTTAAATTCAGGGCAATATTTACCATAATGGGACGTGTAGGGCAGTGACCTACTGGTCACCTAATAAATCAATTTCTAATTTAAAAAAACAGAAGTCTCAGATGTAAATATATGCAGAGCCTACACTTTGAATCAAGGCGCCTCTGTGTCCTGTTCTTATAGGACCAATGTAATTTCTTATTTCTTATACTAACTCTTTAAAATTTTAATCAGCAACAAGTTTTATATACAGCCTTTCTTTTCCTGGATAGTGGGAATATTTTACTTTTATACACTTTGATATTTTAATATTTTTTTTCTTGTTCCTAATAAAAACAATAAGAAAGAGGCGGTCCTCTAGTGTTTATTTGTGTTGGATTCTGCCATTCCCTGCACGTTTTTTATTTCACAAGATGAATTCTTGATCTTAGAAAAGGAAGGAACAGCAGGAACAAAAGCAGACCACACAACACCCCCTCTCCCTTTACTCCAATGTATGCCCCAGGCTGGATGTTTACACTAGGCTTAGAAACCAGCCAGCCATGGAAGTCTATAGGACAAATCGCTTTTTTAACAAGGAAAAGCCTGAGTATCTTGGAGACAAATTACTTCCTGCAGGGAGGAAAGGATCCTCTTTCCAATATTTAAATATGCAGAGGCTACCACTTCTATAGAAAGCCTGATAGCATTTAAATCCCACACATAAAATACAGTATATACTGTATGTAGCACACATGTGATCAAATGAACATAATTGAGGGTTAAAAGTAGCCTAAAACATTTCTGAGTTGGCAACCAGTAAGCTCCTCCTTTCCATTTTGGATGAAAAGGAGATCATTAGTTAAAGTGTCAGTTTACCTAAACAATCCAATGTAACGGAAATCGTCACAATTAAAACCAGCTAGCACTGAATATTAAAAAAGTGCCCCATTTCACCTTTTTTCTTCTTTTTTTTTCAGGTCACTCTGTTTGTCCTGGGGTCTGTACTGCCCCACGTTGGATAAGACTAAGCTGCTGCATGTCACATGTCACCCTGATGTAAGCACTCTTCTTAATGGCAATGACAGCAAGGCTCTCCCGAGGAGCTGGTGTCAATCAGAGACTACTATCCCCCGACATCACATGCAGCACTGCCTGATGGGGCAGATAATAGTGTTGATTGACAGTAATTCCACTGGACAGCCCATTGATGGCAGGACAGACTGGGAAGATTCCTTTCTTCAGGAGGACCTGACATGATTCTGCTTGTTCCAGTGCAGAGCCCAAAACGAGCAAGGGGGTCACTTGATCCGTGGGGGCAGGGCAACTATAGACATGGCTTATGTTTTTTGCATTAAAGTGAGCATATGTAATGTGGCAGCAAAGGGTAAATAGGCTTGAAGATCATTGCTATTGAAGACAAAGTCAAAATTGAACCTTAAAAAAATAAAAATAAAGAAACTCCATTATTGAAATATTTTGTGAAGGCTTTATTATGATTTTTATGTAGCCTGGTCTGCAGCTGCCCAGTCTGCAGCACTGCTCTGCAGCATGGACCAGGTTACTATTGTAACTGTCGCCCTCTCACAACTTTTCTTCCCCTCTCAGGCTGAGGTAGAGAGCCGAAGTGGCTGTGTTAGGAGAGAAGGGACACAGATGCTGCAGGGCTGTGAACAGCCAGGGAAAAGCCCCCCACCACCACCTAGGAAAACAGAAGAAGAGGTAATGGACTGCTGTGCAGCCTGGGAGAGGAGTCTGGGATGAGCAAGGACTTATGGGGGATGTAACCCCCAGAGAGACTGAGCCTGGTGCTGCAGAGCTGGCGTAGAACTACATGTCCCAGCAAAACAAAGGAATTGCAGGGGAAGAAAAGGGAATAGAGTTCCCGGAGGCAATCATTTGGAGGATATGTGGGGTACACAGTGAAGTACACTGTCTACTGGAGAACTCACTGCAGTGAGAGTAGATGGAGAGGCTCAGCCTGTAGGTGTTAGGGCAGTTAGTAGTAGGCCCCATTAGGTCTAGGATACCCCCCTAAACCCCCCTAATAAAAGTTTAACCCCTTGATCGCCCCCCAGTTAACCCTTTCACCCCCTGTCACCAGTGTCACTAATACAGTGTATAGATCTATATTCCGATCGCCGTATTGGTGTCACGGGTTAGCCAGTTAGTTGGTTAGTTTCACCCTCAGTCTTTTATAGTGTCAGGGTACCCTCATATATTATCAAATAAATATTTTAACCCCTAGATCACCCCCAGTTAACCCTTCCACCCCCTGTCACCAGTGATCACCGTATTAGTGTAATGGGTGATGCTGGTTAGTTAGTTCTTTTTTATAGCGTCAGGGCATCCGCCATATATTACCTAATAAAGGTTTAACCCCCTGATCAACCGGCAGGTGACATCAGTTAGGTTTTAGCGTCAGTTAGAGTCTGCGTCCCCCCCAAGGCAGCGTCAGATTAGTTCCAGTAGCGCTAACACCCATGCACGCCCCATACACATCTCTTAATAGTATAGTGTCTAAACAGATCAATATTTTTGATCTGATTAGAACTATATTAGCGTCCCCAGTAGTTTAGGGTTCCCAAAAATGCCGCGTAAGCGGGATCAGCCCAGATACCTGCTAGCACCTGCGTTTACCCCATCCGCCTAGCCCAGCCCACCCCACCCAAGTGCAGTATCAATCGATCACTGTCACTTACAAAACACAAAACACATAACTGCAGCATTTGCAGAGTCAGGCCTGATCCCTGCGAATGCTAACCATTTTTTTTTGGTAGCGTTTGAAGCAGTCGCTGACAATCAGGTGCTCTTTTTTCCTGTGAGTCTCACTAGTTGTACCAGTAAATTTAGAGGCCACAATGTCCATTCGAAGGTACACTAGTGAAGAGGCCTACACATTTCTAAGTATGACAGATGAGAATGAAGAGGAAGTCACCCATCTGTCAGATTCAGGCTCAGAATACGATACAGTTGACAGCAGCAGCACCCTGACAGATAGCTCTGACGACGGAGTAGTGGTCCCTGCCAAGGTCAGGCGTACCCAACCCTGTTCTTCTTCTGTTGTTGAGGTGCAAGAACCACAGGGCTAGTTCCAGTTCCAGTACTAGTACCGCTCATCCTTCTTTGACATTGCAAGCAACTGCGGCCTAGTACACCCTGGTCATAGTTAAACCAGCACTGCAGTATCTAGTGGTGACTCGGTGAGTCCCATAAGTGCAGTTCAAGCTGGTGCAGTGGCTAGCACAAGTAGTGTCCCGCAGCCACCAAGAAGACAAAGACAGGCCCATTGAGCCCATAGTGCCCTTCCTGCTGCATTTGCCAATCCTAATTGGGAGCCCACCACTTCTGGAGCCCCCGGACTTCCCCTATTCACTGACCAACCCGGAATTTAGGTGGAAATGTCACTTGATATTTGCTGTTTATCACGGAAGATCTCTATAGATCAATTTGTATGCTGGTTAATTAATCGCCGCTAATCCCCAGTTGACCCTTGCCAGAGATTGGAGACCTATTACGGTTTCCAAATTTGAAACCCTCCTGGGCCTATCTCTCCTCATGGGCATAACTAAAATGAGTGAGTTGCAGTCATATTGGTCCACTGACCCAATTCACCATATGCCCGTTTTCTCTGCATCCATGACCAGGGCTAGATATGAGCAGATCTTGTGATTTATGCACTTCAACGACAATGAACTCTGTCGTCCTCGGGGTGACCCTGGATTTGATCGGCTGTACAAAATTCGGCCCCTCGTAAACCACTTCAACCAACAGTTTTCAGCCTTGTTTACTCCTGATCAAGTTGTCTGTGTTGATGAGTCCCTGATTAAGTTTTCTGGCCTCTTGTCTTTCAAACAGTATCTTCCCAGCAAGTGGGCCAGATATGGGGTCAAGTTGTATAAGCTCTGTGACAGGGCAACAGGCTATACATATCGTTTTATGGTTTACGAGGGAAAAGATAGTCACATGGAGCCCGAGAACTGCCCAGACTACATAGGGAGCACTGGTAAGATTGTGTGGGACTTGGTGTCACCCTTATTCGAAAAGGGGTACCACTTGTACGTGGACAATTATTACACAAGCGTGCCACTTTTTAGTCACCTTTTTGATTGTGGAATCGTCACATGTGGCATCATGCTATCTAATCGCCGGGGCTTACCCCAGCGGCTTGTAGATTCCCTTCTTAGGCTGGGGGAGAGAGCCTGCTTGAGATGTAATAATTTGCTTGCAGTGAAGTGGAGGGATTCACGGAATGTTTTCGTTTTGTCCTCCCTTCATGCAGATACGACAGTCCAATTTAAAAAGGCGACTGGTGTTGTGGAGAAACCCCTCTGTGTCCACGAATACAACCTTAATAGGGGTGGTCCTCAACGACCAGTTAAAGGCGCCGTACTTAATTGCCCGTAGAGCCAGACTGTCAGGGAAGTAAACAGCTTCTATCTGTTCAGCGTGTCACATGACATTCTGACTGCCTGTCAGGAAGTAAACAGCTTCCATTTGTTCAGTGTGTCACATGGCATACTGGCTGCCTATAAGAGATGAGCAAATCCTCAAGCAAATTTCTGTTTTGTCTTTCAACTTCCTGTGATCCAAGTTCCTGTTTCCTGCCTGTTAAATCTTCTGCTGTGACCCGGATTGCCTTGACCACCCTGATCTCTCCTAAACCTGACTCCTGGCTTGCTTATTGGACTTTGTTGCTCTCTCCTGTGTTTGACCCTCTGCCTTGTGACCCAGACTTGCCTTCAGTCTCCTGCACCTGACCTTCTGCCTGTGACCCGGATTGTCTCCAGCGTCTTGATCCTTTTGCTTGTCTTGGACTCCTCTCCTCTCTGGCGTTTGACCCCCGGCCTGCTTTGGACTTTCTACTAAATAACACCAGCTGAGCTCTGCTACCTGTCAGTGTCTACACAAGCCCTCAGAGACCTTCACTCAAGTCCTGTCCTGCCTGCTGGTAGCTTGTGCCTCTTGGTGCCATCCACACTCTGTCCCATCTCCAGGGGGTGGAGTGCGCTTAGTGAGTACCCTTATCTGACACAGACGCTGGTACAAAAAAGTGTTTGTATACCTATTTCAATTGGCTCTGCTGAACGCTTATGTGCTATACAAGGTGTCAGGAAAGACTGGATGCTTCCTTAAATTCAAGGAAGAGGTCATCACAGCTCTTCTGTTTCCAGACGGTGCTGTGCCCCAACTTCCCAATGCAAATGCAGTGAGCCTTTTTCTGTATGTCCTCCGTGGTACCCCTACCCAACAAACCCCCCAATGAAGATGTCGTGTCTGTAGGAAACACGGATACATGCGTGACAACTGCTTTTATTGTCCCTCCTGTCCTGACCAACCTGATCTCTGCATCGGTGAATATTTCCAATGCTACCACACACACTAGTGGAGTGTTAGCATAGGGTACAGCACTGCACAGTCCTAGGACACACTTTCACAGGGTCTCCAAAGATGCCATCGCATTTTTAGAGACCCGAACCTGGAACCTTTACAGTTACAAAAAAAGTGTACTTTTTTTTTTTTTTAAGTAAAAAAATAAATAAAATAAATAATAAAATAAAGAAGCCAACGATAGTTGTGTTTTTCTTGTTCTGCTCTGTTTGACTGTATTTTATGCATAACTACAATGATTTATTGTTACTATGTTTTATCATGTTTGCTTTGCAGGTATGTAATTCTTTTATACTTTACTGTTTACTGTGTGTTATTGTTAATCATTTTTTTCTTTGTAGGTACACCATTGAGCTGCAGCACTGATTTATCCATCTTGACAGCAACAGCGTTTGCTCTCACGATACGTAAATCAGCGACTCCAGTGCTGTCGGAGTTGATTTCACCACCACAGTTTAAAAAAGAGTATAAATGCCGAAGCATGGGGGCAGGGGTGGAGGGGTGATTTGCCCCTAACATCAGGGGTGGATTGCCCCATGCTTCGGCATATATTTTTTACTCTATTTGTGGCACAGATTGCAATAAAAAAAGTTGTTTTATTGAGTTAATGTTTTATTGTTACCATCAGTGCCCCTGGATGAAGTAAGCTGTTACGAAACGGACGTAGGGCGGAGGTGTCTAGTTTGTGCACCGGCCGGCACACCAGACTCAAAGGCCAATTTTATCTGCAACATTGTAAGTGCAATGCAAATTGTTTTAATAAACCTTTTTATGTTTAATGCACTATATGGAGCGTTTATATTTTCCATGTATTGGGTGCATCTGCTGATGATCTATTGGTTGAGACTCACTGCTTAAAGATTCGTGTTTGTGGTTGCTGGTTCTTGGAGAAAGCTGACTGATTATTAGACATGTGCACAACATAAAAATTAGTTTAGTTTGGTTTCGTTTCTGTGCGTTTCCGTTGATTCATAACGATTCATAATTTCGTAAGATGTGGTTTATCGTATTCGGACTCGTTCGTATTTCCGTAAGGGTTATTTTTCGTTGATTCGTTTTTCCGTTAGTTTAATTTTCGTTGATTCGAAATTCGTATTTATGTTATATTTTATATTCGGCCGCGTTCGTATTTTCGTAAGAACTATATTTTCGTTGATTTGCAATGATTCGTATTTTTCGTATGATTCGTATGATTCGTATTTTTGTGTCTAATTTCCGTTGATTGACTTTTTTCACAGAGCACTGGTGTTCCATATATTATTATTTAGAGCTCGATGCACTAATAATTTATGGACAATACTTATGGTTTTTATGCACTAACGATTTATGGACAATTTTTTTTGTTTCAAGATTGTGTGGTCATAAGTATCAACACTTTGAAGGATTTTATATATATAATTTTTATTAATTTTTAGACAGGTTTATTCAATGTTATTACCACAATATTGATTCATTTAGGGGTTAATCACACCATTGGTGACAATGTTTTTTTCTTTTCAATTAATATTGAATGGTCACGGGGACAGCGCGATTTATATTTTCTTCCATATTATTGTTACCATTGTTTGCTTTTCAGGTACGCCATTCAGCTGCAGCACTGATTTATTTAGATTGACAGCAACAGCCTTTGCTCTCACGATTCGTAAATCAGCGACTCCAGCACTGTAGGAGGTGATTTCACCACCGTAGTTAAAAAAAACAGTGCATGCATGCCAATCATTGGAAGTGGGTGGATGCAGGGCGGTATTCTAATGGTGGGCATACCCACCGATCAATCTCTTTTTCCGTTCAGCCCACAGGCTGCATGAAAAAAAGAACATTACAATAAATGCACAACAAGGACCAGCAACGTACTGGCATGTTGCTGGACTTTGAATGGTTATACTAGAATAATGCCTGCAGGTTTAGGTATCATCTTAGTATTGTTCTTTTCAGCCAATGGTCAGCTTTCATGTAAAAGCAATCCTAGCGGCTAATTAGCTATTAGACTGCTTCTACAAGTAGTGGAAAGGAACGCCCCCCTCCTTCTGCCATCTTCCATGGTTTTCTCTGGCTCTCCTGTCCCACCGGGGAACCTGAGAATGCAGCCAGTGGTTCCGGCAGCTGACCATAGAGCTGATCGAAGACCAGAATGGCTCCAATCATCTCTATGGCCTAAGAAACCAGAAGCTACAAGAATTTTATGACTTCGGTTTAGCTGGATATAAACAGCGCCATTGGGAAATTGGGAAAGCATTTTATCACACTGATCTTGGTGTGGTCAGATGCTTTGAGGTCAGAGAGGAGATCTAGAGTCTATTAGACCCCAATCTTTTTTAAAAAGAGTACCTGTCACTACCTATTGCTATCATAGAGGATATTTATATTCTCTGTGATAACAATAAAAATTATAAAAAAAAAGAAAAGAAAAACAGTGTAAAAATAAAATAAAAGGGCAAAATAAATAATAAAAAAAAAAAGCACCGCTGTCCCCCCATGCTCATGCGCAAAGGTGAACGCAAGCTTCGGTCTCGTGTCGTATGTAAACATATGGTGCATGCATGTGAGGTATCACCGCGAACGTCAGATCAAGGGCAGTAATTTTAGCAGTAGACCTCCTCTGTATATCTAAAGTGGTAACTTGTAAAGGCTTTTAAAAATGTATGTCGTTTGTTGCCGCTGCACGGTTGTGCGCAATTTTAAAGCATGTCGTGTTTGATATCTATGAACTCGGCATAAGATCATCTTTTATATTTTACCAAACATTTGGGCAATATAGTGTGTGTGAGGGGGTTAGCTCGGTAGCGGGTGTGTGTGACCCCCTGGATGGGCTCCCCACACAAAAACAGGCCCAGCAGACGGAGGTTGTGGTTTTCAAGATCAAAAGGTGCGGTTTATTTCTCTATTTACAGTGACAAAAACACAGCAAAGGAAAAAGAAACATAAACAAAATAAATCCTGGTCAGTTTGACCTCTGACTAAACATGCAGGTTTCCCTAACTAACAACTGGGATCAGCCTGGTGCTGTCCTAGTCCCTAAGTCCCTGGTTTAGTAAATGTCCAAACAAATAGCCACACAGGCTTTGTCTCACCGCACAGGGGTTCACTCTCCCTAGACAGTCCACACAGGTCTGGGTCCAGGCATGAGCAAACACCTAATGAAGCTGGGAGTTTTTATAGAGGCCTTAAACGAGCTGACAAGCTTCAGCTGGTCTCATCAACTCCCTGCCTGCACGACGCCCAGCACTCTCCCTAGAGGTATGAATCATCCATGAGCCCACTAGCCTCAGCTGGGCTTCATCAACTCTCTCCCTAGTTGTATAAGTCGGCATAAAGCCTGAATCTGGGAGAAATATACCTACCCCCCTGGATGCAACCAGGTGACTTTACCTTCCTGCTGTCACATACCCCCCCCTCTTGTTTTAACCTTGGGGTTGGAACACCAGCAATCAGGCATTCATGTACTCGAGACAAAGCATCCACATTCCCCATTTGAACGCCAGGGCGATGCTTTACTGTGAAGTTGAATTCCTGTAGGGCCAGGAACCACCTATTTACTCTTCTATTTGTCTCCTTGTTTTGAGCCATCCACTTTAATGGAGCGTGATCCGTAACCATGTCAAAGTGCCTACCTAGCAGATAGTACCGAAGGGAATCTAGAGCCCACTTCACCGCTAAACACTCCTTTTCAACCGTGGCGTAATTTACCTCATGGGACTTCAACTTCCTGCTGAGGTAAATGACTGGGTGCTCTTCCCCGTTCCAGACCTGGGACAATACTGCTCCTAACCCCACATCTGACGCATCACTTTGTACGACAAAGTCTTTAGAGAAGTCGGGTGAGTACAACACTGGCTGGCTACATAAGGCTTGTTTCAAGAATTGGAATGCTGCCTCAGCCTCGGGGGTCCATTTAATCATGACCGACCCTTTCCCTTTCGTCAGGTTGGTTAGCGGCACAGCCTTAGAAGCAAAGTGGGGAATGAAGCGCCGATAATAACCCGCGATTCCCAGAAAGGCTCGTACCTGCTTCTTGCTGTTGGGACGTGGCCAACTCTGGATGGCCTCGACTTTGTTGAGTTGGGGTTTTATTACTCCCCTGCCAATGGTGTACCCAAGATATTTGGCCTCCTCCTGCCCAATGGTACACTTCTTGGGGTTAGCCGTAAACCCCGCTTCCCGGATAGAGTCTAGGACTGCTTGCACTTTTGGCAGATGTGAGGCCCAATCTGTGCTATGGACAATTACGTCATCCAGGTAAGCCGCAGCATGCTTCCGATGGGGCCTCAGTATCTGGTCCATTTTCCGCTGGAATGTGGCCGGCGCATTCTGTAACCCGAACGGCATTCTCTTATATTGGAACGCCCCATCTGGGGTTACAAATGCGGTTTTCTCTTTGGCCGACTTGGCCAGGGGAATTTGCCAATACCCTTTTGTGAGGTCAAGAGTCGTCATGTATCGGGCTGTTCCCAGCCGGTCGATCAACTCATCTATACGTGGCATGGGGTAGGTGTCAAATTTTGTAACTTTGTTCAACTGACGAAAATCGTTACAAAATCGCCAGCTCCCATCCGGTTTAGGCACCAACACAATGGGACTAGACCAATCACTTTGGGACTCCTCTATCACCCCTAAGTTCAGCATTTTCTGTACTTCCTCCCGTATTGCCTCCCGTCGGGCCTCTGGGATCCGATAGGGTTTTAACTTCACCCTTTCACCGGGCGGGGTAATAATATCATGCTCTACCCCAGATGTTTGTCCCGGCAGCTCAGAGAACACCTCCTTGTTGCGAAGCACAAACTCCTTAACCTCCTGTTGTTGGGGTTGTGACAAGGTGGCTGCTATTCCAACCTCCGGAATCACGCAACCAGTTTGAGCTGGTGACCAAGTTTCTGCGACTAGGGACTCTCTATCCCTCCAGGCTTTCAACAGATTAACGTGATAGATCTGTTCGGGCTTTCGCCTTCCTGGTTGTCTGACCTTGTAATTCACTTCGCTCACTTTTACCATTATCTCGTAGGGGCCTTGCCATTTGGCAAGTAATTTACTTTCAACCGTAGGGACAAGTACCAATATCCTATCCCCCGGGGAAAAGGTACGGGTCTTGGCTCCACGGTTGTACACTCTCTGCTGTGCCAACTGCGCTTGGGCCAAATGTTCCTTCACGATGGGCATTACCTGTGCAATTCGATCTTGCATCAGGGCGACATGCTCAATCACACTCCTGTGGGGAGAACTCTCACTTTCCCAAGTTTCCTTGGCAATATCCAACAGCCCTCTTGGGTGTCTCCCATACAGTAACTCAAAGGGGGAGAATCCCGTAGAGGATTGGGGCACCTCCCTAATAGCAAACATTAAATAAGGAAGTAGACAGTCCCAATCCTTTCCATCTCTATCCACCACTTTCTTCAACATTTGTTTTAGGGTTTTGTTGAATCTTTCAACCAGCCCATCGGTTTGGGGGTGATACACAGACGTACGCAATTGCGTCACTTTGAACAATTTACACAGCTCTTTCATAACCCGGGACATAAAGGGTGTACCTTGGTCCATAAGCAGTTCTTTACAAATACCCACCCGGCTAAAAACAAGAGATAGCTCTTTGGCTATGGTTTTGGCCGAGGTATTTCGGAGAGGGATCGCTTCTGGATAACGGGTGGCATAGTCCATTATAACTAATATGTACTGGTGCCCCCTAGCGGACTTGATTATAGGACCTACCAAATCCATTGCGATCCTCTCAAGCGGGACCTCAATGATGGGTAGAGGGACTAGCGGGCTACGGAAATGTGGCATCGGGGCCGACCTCTGACACACAGGGCAGGAGGAACAATAATTTTCTATGTCCTTCATCACCCCAGGCCAATAGAATCTCTGTAATACCCTCTCTCGGGTTTTCTCTGTCCCCAGATGACCTCCAAGAATGTGCCCATGGGCCAACTCCAACACCAACTTCCTGTAAGGTTTGGGCACTACAAGCTGCTCAACGGTTTCTTCTGCCCTTTTTGCCACCCGATACAGTAGGTCCTTCTCTACGCTGAAGTATGGGTAAGTGCAGGTATTATCTGGGTTCACTAACTTGCCATCTATTTCCACTACGTTTTCCCGTGCCTTTATTAGGGCGGGGTCTTTTAACTGTTCTGTGGCAAAATTTTCCCTGTGAACCTCAAGATCAGAAAACTCCACAGATGGTAGGTTTTCGTCTGAGGAGGTGGGCTCCTCTCCAGTTTCTTGAGTCTCGCCTGCCAATACTGACAAGGGAAATTCTGGAGAGTCCTCACCACTCTCAGAGGAGTTCTGGCTATCACCTTCCTGGTACATAGGGGCACCAGTGGGGGGCTCAGGATCATCCCATAGTTCCCAGAACTTCGGAAAATCCCTTCCCACAATGGCATCATGCGGTAGTTGAGATACTAACCCCACTGGATGAGAGAGGGTACCTTTGGGGGTCTTGAAACACACTGTAGTCACTGGATACTCTCGGGTGTCCCCATGCACACAAATAACAGCTACCTTGCTATTCCCAGAGACCTCTGTTTTAACTAATTCAGCCTTTATCAGGGTCACAAGGCTACCTGAATCCAGTAATACCACAACATTTCTACCATTAATACACATTTTGCATAAATGTTTCTCAGTTCCCCGAATGGCAGTGCATGCGACTGTCGCACACAGCGACTGACGTCTGTCCGTCAGAAAGTCATATTGCATGGGTTCCTCCACAACCGGGCAATTTGCTGCAATATGTCCCGCTTGCCGGCAGCGGTAGCAAACAATCCATTTGGCTGCCTCTTGAGCCCCTGACTTCCCAGGCTGTTCTCGCCAAACTTTGGGTAGAGCTCCCACCCTCTCACTCTCTCCACCCTCACCCCTTGGAATCCTCTTATCCGCCCCTGGGGATGGTCTGGTCTTAGGGTGGAAAGTCCGAGAGTCTCTGGAAGAGGCCGTCAGGTTCTCTGCAGCCAAGTATCTCTCTACACGATCCACAAGTTTACCGGCCGTTTCTGGGTCTCCATGGCTTACCCACTTTTGAATGGCGGTAGGAAGAGCTCTCAAGAAACGATCCATCACAACACGTTCCACAATCTCCGGTGCGGACAAAGTCTCTGGCTGTAGCCACTTCCTGCTCAGGTGAATGAGATCATACATTTGAGACCTGGGGGGTTCTCCAAGCTGGAAAGTCCAGTTATGCACACGCTGAGCCCGGACAGCCAGGGTGACACCCAGCCTTGCCAATATTTCAGCTTTTAGCATCACATAGTCTTTTGCTTGGTCAGGCTCTAGGTCATAGTAAGCTTTCTGCGATTCACCAGTTAACAGAGGAGCCAGCAGTCCAGCCCACTGCTCCTCAGGTCACTTTTCTCTTTCAGCAGTCCTTTCAAATGTGGTCAAAAATACCTCTGGATCATCCTCTCCAGTCATTTTTGTCAATAAACGACTCACCCCAAAGGACGCGGTATTAGTGGGACGGCTTTCCTCACTGGTCTGCGGACGTTGCTGCATTACTGCTTCCATCTGTTGTTGTAGTCTCTGCTCTTGCTTCTGCAACAGGTCTATGAAGCGGGCCTCAGATTGCTGCTGGGCTTGTTGCTGGGCTGCGAAGCTCTGTTGTTGAGCTGCAAGGCTCTTTTGCAAACCTGCATTTGTCTGCTGTTGATTGGCATTTGCTAGAGCCAGCTGTTTCAGTATCTCCTCCATGCTGGCTTAAAAAAAAACTGCCACTGGTTCTCCACCAACTGTGAGGGGGTTAGCTCGGTAGCGGGTGTGTGTGACCCCCTGGATGGGCTCCCCACACAAAAAACAGGCCCAGCAGACGGAGGTTGTGGTTTTCAAGATCAAAAGGTGCGGTTTATTTCTCTATTTACAGTGACAAAAACACAGCAAAGCAAAAAGAAACATAAACAAAATAAATCCTGGTCAGCTTGACCTCTGACTAAACATGCAGGTTTCCCTAACTAACAACTGGGATCAGCCTGGTGCTGTCCTAGTCCCTAAGTCCCTGGTTTAGTAAATGTCCAAACAAATAGCCACACAGGCTTTGTCTCACCGCACAGGGGTTCACTCTCCCTAGACAGTCCACACAGGTCTGGGTCCAGGCATGAGCAAACACCTAATGAAGCTGGGAGTTTTTATAGAGGCCTTAAACGAGCTGACAAGCTTCAGCTGGTCTCATCAACTCCCTGCCTGCACGACGCCCAGCACTCTCCCTAGAGGTATGAATCATCCATGAGCCCACTAGCCTCAGCTGGGCTTCATCAACTCTCTCCCTAGTTGTATAAGTCGGCATAAAGCCTGAATCTGGGAGAAATATACCTACCCCCCTGGATGCAACCAGGTGACTTTACCTTCCTGCTGTCACATGTGTTTTAGTGCATACAAATTCAAAAAAGTGTTTTTTCCAAAAACAATTGAGTTTAAAAAAATCACTGCGCAAATACTGTGTAAAAAAAAAATTGCAACACCCACCATTTTAATCTGTAGGGCCCCTTTGCTTTAAAAAAATATTGGAGTTCAAAGTAATTTTCTAGCAAAATTATTTTTTTTTTCATGTAAGCAAAAAGTGACAGAAAGGGCTTTGTCTTCAAGTGGTTAGAAGAGTTGGTGATGTGTGACATAAGCTTCTAATGTTGTGCATAAAATAAACACCAGGACAGTTCAACCCCCCCCCTTCCCAAATTACCCCCATTTTGGAAAGTGGACAACCCAAGCTATTTGCTGAGAGGCATGTTGAGTCCATGCAATACTTTATATTTTTCCAGAAGTTTTGGGAAATTTTTAATTTTTTTTTAAACAAAGTTGTCACTAAATGATATATTGCTCACACATGACATGGGTAAAGAAAGAAAAGGAACATTTTTTTTTTTTTTTTTTCAAATTTCAAAACTTTGAGACAAAAAGCGAGATCTGCAAAATACTCAACATGCCTCTCCGCAAATAGCTTAGGGTGTCTACTTTCCAACATGGGGTCATTTGGGGGGGGGGGGGGGTTGTGCTATCTTGATATTTCAGGGCCTCCGAAACTGTGATAGGCAGTGAGGAGTGAAATCAAAAATTTACGCCCTTAGAAAGCCTGAAGGCGGTGCTTGGTTTTCAGGGGCCTGTATGTGGCTAGGCTCCCAAAAAGTCTAACACATGTTGTATCCCTGTACTCAGGAGAAGCAGCAGAATGTATTTTGGGGTGTAATTTTACATATGCCCGTGGCATGTTTGAGCAATATATCATTTTGTGACAACTTTGTGAAAAAAAATAAGTTTTTGTAATTTTCCCAAAACTTGTGGCAAAATATAAAATACTCCATGTAGCGGATCTCCAATGTCTGCTGGGAAATCCTTGAAGCTGAGGAAGTACTAACTTATCCAAGGCAACCTGTTACCCCCGCAGTAACTGGACGACACACAGTTCTGGGAGTAAATCAACACTTTATTTAGCCACAGCTGGCTTTTTATATCATTCCCCATGCAAGGGGTTTCTTAACTCATTTTCCAGGGGCATTCCCTTCAGCAACTAACAGATGACAGTGATTTAATTACCTGGAACTATTTCTAACAACCTTGGTATGCGTGAGACGATTGTCACCACATAGACAGAGCTCCACATATTTACCCATAACAGTGAAACCGTGCCAGACACATTACTAGGAGTGTAATTACATCCCGTAACAGATAATAGGTGGGGTCATTAACACACTGAACAATAGATAAATGGAAAGCTACCTCAGACCCCAATTAACCCAATTTACTTATTCAGACATCAGTAGACATTCTGTCTCTACATTTCCTGGAAGGAATATTTACTGTCACATTTGAAGTGATCCCCACCAGATTCTCAGTGTTCAGTATTTTGCTACACTGCTCCCTCTTACCCACAAGCCGGCATACACAGTCTGATCCTTAACGGATCGGCTTGGGGATGTCCGGGGAGTACTCACGGATCACTTTTCCAGTTCAGTTTGCCGCAATAATTCGTCAGCATTGCCATTCTGTTTCCCGGGTCAGTAGCTGATGGTGAAGTTGTAAGGTTGCAGGGCGAATAATGGAATTCAGTTCTGGAACAGTCACTTGCATTGCTCTCTCAATGGCTCCCAAAACTTGTTGCTGATGCTCTTGGGAGAGGTATGGCAAAACCTGGGCGCAAATCCCCTCTAACCTTTTGACAATTTCAGCCTGTTTGTGCATTTCAATGTTCAAGCCATGGGACATCTCATAATACATGACGTAGTGTCGTTGCATCTCCGATTTCTCACTGGCCAACTTGTCACATTCCAATTTTAGACTGTGATATTGTGCCTGATCTACGGTACCTGTCGGGGAAGATAGTCTTACCCGGGTCTCAGCAGCACGCGGGTCGGTTCCAGCAGCACGGGTCTGGGCACAGGAAGTCACTGGGTTGGCTTCAGCGGGGCCCATCGGGGCATAAGCAGAAACGAGGGGGGCCAAATCATTCCCCAGTAGTACATCCACTGGCAAATCCTTCATCACCCCCACATTCACATGTCGCGAACCAACCCCCCAATACAGGTGAACATGGGCAACGGGTAGCCGGAAGACGGTGCCTCCTGCTACTCTTACGGCTACAGTGTCTCCGGTGTGTTGGCTCTCTGGGATGAGGTTCTTCTGTAGTAGGGTCATGGTGGCGCCAGTATCACGTAGGCCATTGGCTACCTTTCCATTGACCCAGACAGTCTGCCTGTGTTGCCGCCTGTTGTCCCGGTTAGCTGCTTGTATTGGATCAACCTCGTGCAGGACACCCCAATGTTCCTCCTATTCTTCAGCTCCGCGGTTGTCTGGGGCCGCTTCCGTGTGATAGCAATGAGCGGCAGCCCGTGCTGGAGGGGGTGGCCCTGGTCAAATCCATGCAGCTTGGTCCTGATTCTGAGTGCAGTCTCTCTGATAGTGCCCAAATTGCTTGCATAAATGGCACTGCACTCCCTTGTGCCCGAGGTATCGATTTGCATGGGGGTTAGGGATTAGCCCGGGTCGTTGTGTAGCTGGTGGCCCTGGGTTATGGTTCAGTGGTCTGGTGTTTGGTCTGAAGCTGGTCAGTGATGGCCTGCGGGCATCTTGATATTCATCAGCTTGCCTGGCTGCTTCCGGGAGAGTGGTAGGTTTGCGGTCCCTTACCCACTCCTGTACCTCTGGGTTTAGTTCATTAAAGAATTGCTCCAGTAAAATCAGCTGGGTGATCGCGTCTGCTGTGGTTGCCTGACGGGCTTGCAGCCAAGCTAGGGCTGCCCTCTGCATTTGGCAAGCCCATTCGGTGTGAGAGTGCTTCTCCTGTTTCTTTGTGTCCCGGAAGCGTCTCCTGTATGCTTCTGGGGTGATGGCATATCTTGTCAAAATAACTTCCTTTACCCGGCTATAGCTTGCGATTTCCTCCTCTGGCACGGCTCTGTAGGCTTCTGCTGCACGGCCTGACAGCTTACCAGCTAAGATCCGTATCCAGTCTGTCTGGGGTACTTGGTACAGCTTGCATTGCCGTTCAAAATCTTGCAGGAAGCTATCGATCTCTTCCTCTGCTTCCACAAACTTTTTAAAGGCATCATGGGTTACTTTTAGTTTTGTCTCTGGTGCCAGTGTAGTCGTTAGCAGTCTCTCAGAGGCACGCTGTTCCGCCAGCCGGAGTTGGGTCTCCCGCTCTTCTCTCGCCGTGATAAAGGCATCCACTTGGGCTAACGTTGCCTGTACCAGCTCTGTCGAGGGGTTTTCTCCATAAAACGCTAGCCTGCGTTTCACTTCTTGGTCAAACTCGGTCTCCATGGCTTCTGTAGCCATACTGTGTGCCCGATCTCCCTCGGTCAGTTCTGCAATCAGCTCGGCTTTGGTTTTATTGCTGGCGATCTTCCCTCTTGCTTCCAGCAAATCCTTTAACGTCGCTCGTTTTAATCCAGCATAGTTTGTCTCCATTCACACTTCCATTCGTGTAGCCGAATTTGCATGAACACTGCTTCCTCTTGCTGCAAGGCTTTAATCCCACTGCTGCCAATCAGTGTAGCGGATCTCCAATGTCCGCTGGGAAATCCTTGAAGCTGAGGAAGTACTAACTTATCCAAGGCAACCTGTTACCCCCGCAGTAACTGGACGACACACAGTTCTGGGAGTAAATCAACACTTTATTTAGCCACAGCTGGCTTTTTATATCATTCCCCATGCAAGGGGTTTCTTAACTCATTTTCCAGGGGCATTCCCTTCAGCGACTAACAGATGACAGTGATTTAATTACCTGAAACTATTTCTAATAACCTTGGTATGTGTGAGACGTTTGTCACCATATAGACAGAGCTCCACATATTTACCCATAACAATGAAACCGTGCCAGACACATTACTAGGAGTGTAATTACATCCCGTAGCAGATAATAGGTGGGGTCATTAACACACTGAACAATAGATGAATGGAAAGCTACTTCAGACCCCAATTAACCCAATTTACTTATTCAGACATCAGTAGACATTCTGTCTCTACATTTCCTGGAAGGAATATTTACTGTCACATTTGAAGTGATCCCCACCAGATTCTCAGTGTTCAGTATTTTGCTACACTGCTCCCCCTTACCCACAAGCCGGCATACATAGACTCAACATGCCTCTCAGAAAATACCTTGGGGTGTCTACTTTCCAAAATATGGTCATTTGGAGGGGGGGGGGGGGGGTTGTGCTATCTTGACGTTTCAGGGCCTCCAAAACTGTGATAGGTAGTGGAGGAGTGAAATCACCATTTTACGCCCTTAGAAAGCCTGAAGGCGGTGATTGGTTTTCGGGGTCCTGTACATGGCTAGGCTCCCAAAAAATCTCACACATGTGGTATCCCCGTACTCAGGAGAAGCAGCAGAATGTATTTTGGGGATGTAATTTCACATATGCCCATGTCATGTGTGAGCAATATATAATTTCAGTGACAACTTTGTGTAAGTTGCGTAAATTCCAGAAAATTTACCCTAGTTTGTAGATGCTATAACTTTAGCACAAACCAATAAATATACACTTATTGAATTCTATTTTACCCAAGACATGTGGCTGAATGCATTTTGGCCTAACTGTTTGACTAAAATTGAGTTTATTGTATTTTTTTTTATAACAAAATATAGAAAATATAATTTTAATTCAAACTTTTCGGTTTTTTTTTTTCATTTATAGCGCAAAAAATAAAAACTGCATAGGTGATCAAATACCACCAAAAGAAAGCTCTATTTGAGGGGGGAAAAAGACACACATTTTGTTTTGGTACAGCATTGCATGACTACGCAATTACCAGTTAAAATAGCGTAGTGTCAAATTGTAAAAAGTGCTCTGGTCAGGAAGGGGGCAAATCCTTCCGGGGCTAAAGTCGTTAAAAAGTGCAATCCGTGCAGAAATATATGGCAAAGGTGATGAAAGTGCTGTGCTTCACTTCCTCTTATGGCCTCAGTCATCAGCTATCCATGTAAAGATCGCCTGTACTTGTAAAATATATCTTTCATAGATGTGTCTTTACATAGTTACATAGTTGATAAGGCTGAAAAAAGTGTCAAGTCCATAAGTACAACCTGTGTGTGTGTGCACTTTTATGTCAATATTACATTGTATATCCCTAAATGTTGTGGTCGTTTAGGTGCCTATCTAATAGTTTTTTGAAATTATCTATGCTCCTTGATGAAACTACTGCTTGTGGAAGAGAATTCCACATCCTTACTGCTCTTACAGTAAAGAACCCTCTATGCAGTTTAATGTTAACCTCCCTGGCGGTATTCCCGAGTCTGGCTCGGGGTAAGATTTCAGTACCATAAGCGGTAACCCAGAGCCAGACTCGGGCTGCATCGCAGGATACAGGGAGAGTTACTTACCTTGTTCACTGGATCCTGCGATGTCTCCCCACAGTGTGTGCGAGCTGTCTCCTCACTCGATTCACACACAGTGCCACCGAGCTCCATTCCCTGCGACGTTGCGGCGCACGGGGGCGGAGATCGGCGCCAAATTCAAAAAAGTAAAAAAACACAATTCACATACAGTATACTGTAATCTTACAGATTATAGTACTGTAACAAAAAATTACACATCCCCTTTGTCCCTAGTGGTCTGTCCAGTGCCCCTGCATGCACTTTTTATATTATAAATACAGTTTTTTCTGCCTGGAGATTGTCCATAGCAAACAAAAAGTGTCCCTTTATGTCAAAAGTGGTTTTAGACCAGCTAGAAAACAGCGATAATAAATTAGAATCACTTGCAGAATTGAGCGATAGCGATTTGTGGGGAAATTCGTCATCAAACACTGAAAGTAATGACAGCGACAATTCTGCAACTGAGCAAATTTCAGTGTTTTTGATTTGATTACATTATTGAATAATTTTTATTATTTGTATATTATTATTTGTTATAATTATTTATAGTTATTTATTATAATATAATTTATGATTTTGTGTTTCAAACTTTATCATACCCGGGATGTCTACTAGACTCTGGTTTGGACAGATTTAAGTGAGTTATTCCTAAGAATTGCAGGCCTACAATATAAAACGCCAAATTTCCATGCAAAATAATTGTACCGCATTCAGCACCTAAAATCAGACAGAATCATACCGCCAGGGAGGTTAAACCGCTTTTCTTCTAGTTTTAGTGAATGGCCACGTATCTTTTTAAATTCCCTTTCGCGGAAAAGTTTTATCGCTATTGTGGGGTCACTAGTACCTTATCCCCTCTCAAGCCTCTCTTCTCTAGAGAGAATAAGTTCAGTGCTTGTAATCTTTCCTCATAACTAAGGTCCTCCACTCCCTTTATTAACTTTGTTGCCCTTCTCTGGACTCTCTCCAGTTCCAGTACATCCTTCCTGAGGACTGGTGACCAGAACTGGATGGCATACCCAGGTGCGGCCTGGACCAGAGTCTTGTAGAGTGGAAGAATTATTGTTTTATCTCTGGAGTTAATCCCCATTTTAATGCATGCCAATATTCTATTGTCTTTGCTTGCAGCAGCTTGGCATTGCATGCCATTGCTGAGCCTGTCAACTACTAGGAGCCCCAAGTCCATTTCCATCCTAGATTCCCCAAGAGGTTCTCCCCTAGTGAGTAGACTTTTGCCACTTAATGCATTTGTAGCGGGTATGTACTTTTCCGGGTGTAAATTTGAACTTGGCAGAGACATCAGTGGTGTGTAATTCCCTGCAGCCCAGTGGGTGGCGCTGTCACCCTGGGCTGGGGTTGAAACATTGCTGTGTGCTGTGCCTCCTTTTTGTCCTCCCTCGGCAGTGGTATGGTGGGGCGGGGAACCCGCCGTGCTTGCTGGGAGAGGGTAGAGGGTATAAAGGGGCCGGCAATCATTGTCACAGGGTCGGAGTCCCAAGCACCTTCAGCTTGTGTACGGTGGTTCGTGTCGGTCCTCTGGGTGGCCTAGGCCTAGAGGACAATCGATGGTCGTGTTCCATCCCAGGCACTTTTAGCCTGGGGTGAGGTACTCGGATGGAGGTCCGGAGCTCAGTGCCCAGCACTGAGTTCCGCGAGGGAAGGAGATCCTAGGGAACCCCGGGAGTGGGTACCCGAATCCGGAAGGCAAAATGGACCGGGGGGAGCTCCTCACTTGAAGACCCGGTGCAGCATATTGCCGGTGACAGGTGAGCCTCTCGTCAGAGACCGCCTGGAAGGAAATTCCCCCTTGTGCGGAGACCGTAACCCACTTTCAGGAAGGAAAGTGGAAATCTACATTGTGTCTGGGCCTATTCGCATCCACACCTCCTTTTCTGTTCTGTTTCTACCAAGGGAGTTCAACTGATTGTGTTCATTCGAGAAGAATAAAGGAGTGTTGAACTTTAATGGTGTGGGGCTCATTTCCTGACAGACATTGTTCAAGGTGACTCTTGGAGGGAGGATCCAGGTGCACAGCACTGACCCGAAGGTAATACAAGAACGTTGCTTATACCGCACTGACACATGTGGTGGAAGCCAGGTGTGGTGTCCCCGCTCCCTCCCCTCTAAGATACCCCTAGACAAGAGAAAGACGAGACGAGAGAAAGAGGGGAGTGAGGAGGCCGCTACACATTATTTTACATTTTCCTACATTAAACCTCATTTGCCATGTGGTTGCCCACCCCATTCATTTGTTTAGATCCTCTTGCAAGGTTTCCACATCCTGAGATTGAGCTGTTTATCCCATTCTCCAGATAATTTATGAATAAATTAAATAGGATTGGTCCCAGGACAGAACCCTGGGGGACCCCACTTTCCACACCGGTCCATTCCGAGTACTCCCCATTAATCCCCACCCTCTGAACTTGTCCCTGCAGCCAGTTTTCAATCCAAGTGCTCACCCTTTGGTCCATGCCGACAGACCTTAGTTTGTACAGTAAATGTTTATCGGGAACTGTATCAAATACCTTTGCAAAATCCAGATACACCACATCTACGTGCCTTCCTTTATCTAGATGGCAGCTCACCTCCTCATAGAAGGTTAATAGATTGATTTGGCAAGAACGATTTTTCATGAATCCATGCTGATTACTGCCAATTAGGGATGAGCTTCGTGTTCGAGTCGAACATACGTTCGACTCGAACATCGGCTGTTCAATCGTTCGACGAAGATCGAACGATTTGGGCCGTTCGCGCCAAATTCGAGTGATGCGAACGGCCCACAATGCACTACGCCATCGCAGTGTCATCCAGGCGCTGTGATTGGCCAAGCATGCACTGTGACCCCGCATGCTTGGCCAATCACAGCGCCGGCAGCGAGGAGAGCAATGATTGGCCACAGGCAGGATGCCTGTGGCCAATTATTGCTGAGGGGGTTTAGTACACGCCCCACACTATAAAAGGCCGCCAGCGCGGCGGCCTTGTGTAGTGTGTTCCGGAGCAGGGAAAGAGAAGCATAGGCAGGGACAGTGTCATTATTTTTCCTTTACTAATCCTGGATTCCTTGTGTTTAGGGACAAATAAGGATAGGTAGGGAGAGTGTCAGTGACAGTGTGCTATTCTGTGCTAATCCTTGTTTGTAGGGACAGAGAGGTACAGTGAGGGAAAGTGTCAGTGTGCTATTCTGTTCTAAACCAATCTTGCTGAACCATATTTTCAATCCTTGAGTTTAGGGACAGAGAGGTACAGTGAGGGAAAGTGTCAGTGTGCTATTTTGTGCTAAATCTTGTTTGTAGGGAGGGACAGAGTAGGACAGTGAGGGAAAGTGTCAGTGTGCTATTCTGTTCTAAACCAATTTTGCTGTTCCATATTTTCAATCCTTGAGTTTAGGGACAGAGAAGGACACTCGTGGCAATTATCAGTGTGCTATTCTGTGCTAAATCTTGTTTGTAGGGAGGGACAGAGTAGGACAGTGAGGGAAAGTGTCAGTGTGCTATTCTGTTCTAAACCAATTTTGCTGTTCCATATTTTCAATCCTTGAGTTTAGGGACAGAGAAGGACACTCGTGGAAATTATCAGTGTGCTATTCTGTGCTAAATCTTGTTTGTAGGGAGGGACAGAGTAGGACAGTGAGGGAAAGTGTCAGTGTGCTATTCTGTTCTAAACCAATTTTGCTGTTCCATATTTTCAATCCTTGAGTTTAGGGACAGAGAAGGACACTCGTGGCAATTATCAGTGTGCTATTCTGTGCTAAATCTTGTTTGTAGGGAGGGACAGAGTAGGACAGTGAGGGAAAGTGTCAGTGTGCTATTCTGTTCTAAACCAATTTTGCTGTTCCATATTTTCAATCCTTGAGTTTAGGGACAGAGAAGGACACTCGTGGCAATTTTCAGTGTGCTATTCTGTGCTAAATCTTGTTTGTAGGGAGGGACAGAGTAGGACAGTGAGGGAAAGTGTCAGTGTGCTATTCTGTTCTAAACCAATTTTGCTGTTCCATATTTTCAATCCTTGAGTTTAGGGACAGAGAAGGACACTCGTGGAAATTATCAGTGTGCTATTCTGTGCTAAATCTTGTTTGTAGGGAGGGACAGAGTAGGACAGTGAGGGAAAGTGTCAGTGTGCTATTCTGTTCTAAACCAATTTTGCTGTTCCATATTTTCAATCCTTGAGTTTAGGGACAGATAAGGACACTCGTGGCAATTATCAGTGTGCTATTCTCTGCTAAATCTTGTTTGTAGGGAGGGACAGAGTAGGACAGTGAGGGAAAGTGTCAGTGTGCTATTCTGTTCTAAACCAATTTTGCTGTTCCATATTTTCAATCCTTGAGTTTAGGGACAGAGAAGGACACTCGTGGAAATTATCAGTGTGCTATTCTGTGCTAAATCTTGTTTGTAGGGAGGGACAGAGTAGGACAGTGAGGGAAAGTGTCAGTGTGCTATTCTGTTCTAAACCAATTTTGCTGTTCCATATTTTCAATCCTTGAGTTTAGGGACAGAGAAGGACACTCGTGGCAATTTTCAGTGTGCTATTCTGTGCTAAATCTTGTTTGTAGGGAGGGACAGAGTAGGACAGTGAGGGAAAGTGTCAGTGTGCTATTCTGTTCTAAACCAATTTTGCTGTTCCATATTTTCAATCCTTGAGTTTAGGGACAGAGAAGGACACTCGTGGCAATTTTCAGTGTGCTATTCTGTGCTAAATCTTGTTTGTAGGGAGGGACAGAGTCAGACAGTGAGGGAAAGTGTCAGTGTGCTATTCTGTTCTAAACCAATTTTGCTGTTCCATATTTTCAATCCTTGAGTTTAGGGACAGAGAAGGACACTCGTGGCAATTATCAGTGTGCTATTCTGTGCTAAATCTTGTTTGTAGGGAGGGACAGAGTAGGACAGTGAGGGAAAGTGTCAGTGTGCTATTCTGTTCTAAACCAATTTTGCTGTTCCATATTTTCAATCCTTGAGTTTAGGGACAGAGAAGGACACTCGTGGCAATTATCAGTGTGCTATTCTGTGCTAAATCTTGTTTGTAGGGAGGGACAGAGTAGGACAGTGAGGGAAAGTGTCAGTGTGCTATTCTGTTCTAAACCAATTTTGCTGTTCCATATTTTCAATCCTTGAGTTTAGGGACAGAGAGGTACAGTGAGTGAAACTGACAGTGTGCTATTCTGTTCTAAACCAATTTTGCTGTTCCATATTTCAAATCCTTGAGTTTAGGGACAGAGAAGGATAGGCAGGGGACAGTGTCAGTGTCATTGTTGCTAAGCCTCCTGCACAGTATACACCTGAAGGTAGCCCTTATTGCTCTTTTTCCCATCTCCCTGCAGGCCATCCATTAAAATGTCTGGAAGGCAAACAAGGAGAGGCAGACAGTCAGAAGGCAAAAAAAGAGGGCAAGCAGGCTCTGTGTCTGGGGGCAACAGTGCTGGTCGTGGACGCGGTGCATTGTCATCAGCACATGGCCATGGGACACGCTTGTCCTTCTTTTCGGCAGCTGGACATGTTGAGCCACATCATGCCGAAGACTTGGTAGAGTGGATGACCAAGCCCACCTCATCCTCCTCATCCTCTCTCACCCAGGCTCAGGGTACTGGCAAAGCAGCTGCCAAAGCGTCCTCTTCTCTGGTATCATTATCTTCATTAGTCAATCCTTCCCTAGACCCACCATGTCCTCCTCCTGAGGAGTCCCCCGAACTGTTTGAGCACAGTGTTGGGTACATGCTCCAGGAGGATGCCCAGCGTTTCGAAGGATCTGATGATGATACCCAGCTACAGGAAGGCAGCAGCGTGAGAGCAGAGAGAGGGGATGCTCAAGAAGGACACCAATCTGGCAGTCATGCTCCAGCAGCTGCAGCATACTGCCAGATTGGCTCCAGTGATGAGGAGGGAGGGGGTGATGAGGTCACTGACTCCACGTGGGTGCCTAATAGGAGAGAGGAGGAGGAGGAGGAGGATGAGGAGGAGGCACATCTCCAACGAGGCAGGATGCCCTTGAGTGGCCAGCGTATGGGCAGCACACCGACGGAATCAGACCGCAGAGCTCCGCCTGTGCAGGGCGCTGCCTCTGCCCGTCATTCAAAAAATTCTTTGGTGTGGGCCTTTTTTGAGGCTAGTGCATCAGATCGCACAGCTGCTGTTTGCAACATATGTCTCAAGCGTATATCGCGTGGCCAAAACATCAGCCGCTTGGGCACCACATGCTTGATCAGACATATGTTGACCTGCCATGCAGCTCGTTGGCAAGCCTACCTTAAAGACCCACACCAAAGAACAAAGCTGACCTCTTCTTGCACCGCATCAGCTGGGATCTCCAACCCCACTATAACTTCAGTCCTCTCTGAAACATGCACTGAGAGGAATGAAGGTGTAGAATTAGGTGTGTCACAGCCAAGTACTTGCGGCCACTCTGCTAGCAGTACACCGACGTCCGATTCTAGCAGGCAAATTTCCCTGCCCCAGCTGCTGGACCGTCGAAAGAAGTTCACTCCCAGCCATCCACATGCCCAGCGGTTGAATGCTAGCTTGGCTAAATTGCTAGCGCTTCAACTGCTGCCTTTTCAGTTGGTAGACTCGGCCCCCTTCCGTGAGTTTGTGCAATGTGCGGTTCCTCAGTTGCAGGTTCCCAAACGCCACTTTTTCTCACGGAAGGCTATTCCGGCTCTCTACCGGCATGTGGAAGGCAATGTCTTGGCCTCCCTGGACAGGGCGGTCAGCGGTAAGGTGCATATTACCGCTGACTCATGGTCCAGCAGGCATGGACAGGGACGTTACCTTTCTTTCACGGCCCATTGGGTCACTCTTTTGGCAGCTGGGAAGGATGCAGGACAAGGTGCAGTAGTGTTGGAGGTTGTTCCACCGCCACGCCTCCAAAATGCTACTACTGGTTGTGACACACCTCTCTCCTCCACCCCCTCCTCTTCTTCTTCCTCCATGGCCTCTTCCTGTGCTTTGTCCTCTGAACCAGCGGTGCTCCGTAGGCGTTCAAGGGGCTACGCAAGTACGCAGGCAAAAAAAGATGCCATGCCGTGCTTGCGCTGGTGTGTTTGGGGGACAGAAGCCACACTGGGGCAGAGGTACTGTCTGCTCTGCAGGGCCAGGCCGAGAGGTGGTTGACGCCACGCCAGCTTAAGCCAGGAATGGTGGTTTGCGACAATGGCACCAACCTCCTCTCCGCCCTCCGACAGGGACAACTGACCCATGTGCCCTGTGTGGCTCACGTCCTTAACCTGGTGGTGCAGCGGTTCTTGGGCAGGTACCCGGGCTTACAGGATGTCCTGAGGCAGGCCAGGAAAGTCTGTGTGCATTTCCGCAGATCTTATAATGCCAGTGCTCGCCTGGCTGAGCTGCAAAAGGAGTTGAACCTGCCCAAGAACCGCCTTATATGTGACATGCCCACCAGGTGGAACTCAACGTTGGCCATGCTGCAGCGGCTGCACACGCAGCAGAGGGCCATCAATGAGTACCTGTGCGACTACGGCACCAGGACAGGGTCAGGGGAGCTTGGTTTTTTTTCTCCACGCCAGTGGGGCATGATCAGGGATGCATGCACTGTCCTGGCACCATTTGAGGAGGCCACGAGGATGGTGAGCAGTGACAGTGCATGCATCAGTGACACTGTACCTCTTGTCCACCTGTTGGAGCACACGCTGCGTGGAATAATGGACAGGGCACTTGAGGCAGAACAGAGGCAGGAAGAGGAGGACTTCCTTGCCTCTCAAGGCCCCCTTTACCCAGACAGTGTTCCTTCTGTCCCACCCATCGCACAGGAAGAGGACGAGGAGGAGGAGGAGGATTGTGTCAGCATGGAGGTGGAGCCTGGCACTCAGCAGCATCAACAGCAGCAGTCTTTTAGGGATGATTTACAGTCCCAAGAAACCCGTGGACTTGTACGTGGCTGGGAGGAGGTGGCTGCGGATCATGTCGTCCTTAGTGACCCAGAGGACTCCGGAACGAATGCCTCAGCTAACCTACGCTGCATGGCCTCCCTGATCCTGCAAAGTCTGCGGAAGGATCCTCGTATTCTTCGGATCAAGGAGAGGGACCATTACTGGCTGGCCACTCTCCTTGATCCACGGTACAAGGGTAAGGTTGCGGACCTTATGTTACCGTTGCAGAGGGAGCAGAGGATGAGACAACTCCGGGAGGCCTTGCAGAAAGGTCTGTGCAACGCGTTCCCAGAGACTGGGAGGTTACAAACTCCTGGTCCTGGACAACGAGTTGCTGAGGCTTCGGCCAGTCAAAGAAGGAGCGGTGGGGAAGGTGGCCGTCTGACCGATGCGTTCAGACAATTCTTTAGTCCGCAGCCCCAAAGTATGATCGGTTCCAGCAACCATCGCCAGCGTCTGATAAACATGGTGCAGGAATATCTAGGGGCAAGGTCAGACTTGGACACCTTCCCCACCGAAAATCCTCTGGCTTACTGGGTCTTGAGGATGGATCACTGGCCAGAGCTTGCACAGTATGCAATTGAGCTACTGGCCTGTCCTGCATCCAGCGTTCTTTCGGAACGCACATTCAGTGCTGCTGGAGGATTTGTCACGGATCACAGGGTGCGCCTGTCCACCGACTCGGTTGATCGACTGACTTTCATCAAGATGAACCAGTCTTGGATCACCACCAGCTACCACACACCTGATGCTGATATAACAGACTAATTGATTTTAACATGTCACATCCCTTCAAGACTGATGCTGATGCTGAGTGCCTGTGCTGTTATGTTGACTGGCTATCCTCCTCCTCCGAGTCCTCAATGATACGATTGATGATGATAGCTTGGAAGATCATTTTTGTTTATGGGTGCCGCCACCAGTGCCTAACGCCCAATTTTTCAGCCCCTGTTTAACAGGGGCGTGTAATTACAATTTTTGAAGCAATACTTTGCAACAGGGCTCATTGCTGTGCTCCAAGTACAGTATCTGTGAGGGGTTGCAGTGTTGTGCCACCAGTGCCTAAGGCCCAATTTTTCAGCCCCTGTTTAACAGGGGCGTGTAATTAAAATTTTTGAAGCAATACTTTGCAACAGGGCTCATTGCTGTGCTCCAAGTACAGTATCTGTGAGGGGTTGCAGTGTTGTGCCACCAGTGCCTAAGGCCCAATTTTTCAGCCCCTGTTCAACAGGGGCATGTAATTACAATTCTTGATCAAATAATTCACAGCAGGGCCCATTGCTGCACCCACCAAGAGTAACTCTGAGGGCTTACAGTGTTGTGGCAACGCCACCACCACCACCACCACGAAAGGCCCAATTTTTCAGCCCCTGTTCAAAAGGGGCATGTAATTACAATTCTTGATCTAATAATTCACAGCAGGGCCCATTCCTGCACCCACCAAGAGTAACTCTGAGGGCTTACAGTGTTGTGGCAACACCACCACCACCACCACCACCACGAAAGGCCCAATTTTTCAGCCCCTGTTCAACAGGGGCATGCAATTACAATTCTTGATCTAATAATTCACAGCAGGGCCCATTGCTGCACCCACCAAGAGTAACTGTCAGGGCTTACAGTGTTGTGGCACCAGCACCACCATCAAAGGCCCAATTTTTACGACCACTGTTCAACAATTATATGTAATTACAATTCCTGATATAATAGTTGACAGCAGGGCGTTCCAGCACCCACCAAGAGTAACTGTGAGTGCTTACAGTGTTGTGCCAACACCGACAACTAAGGGGCCTATTTCTGCAGAGTATATACGGCAGGTCCCTACTTTCAAACATCCAACTTACAAACGACTCCTACTTGCAAACACAAGAAGACAACAGGAAGTGAGAGGAAATCTACCCCTAGGAAGGAAAATTCTCTCCTGTAAGAATTAATATGGGAGAAAGGTGTCTCCTCTGTACTGATGCTTTATCACCAATCCTTGTTTCAAGAAAAACACCACATTTCAAAAACAGTTGTCATTGGGACGGAAAGTGAGGTGAAATGTTCTGAACAGGGGCACAGACAGCAAAACAAATGTTACAGGGGTGATAACCCTTACCTATGTTTTCCAAAAAGTTTAAAAATAGATTTTTGGGCTGGAGCTACACTTAAACAATGTACCTGTTCAAAATTACAAACAGATTCTACATAAGAACAAACCTACAGTCCCTGTCTTGTATGCACCGCCTGTATACGGCTGTTCAGAGTATATAGGGCCTTTTTTATTTTATGTGCGGGGTTCCCCTTAATATCCATACAAGACCCAAAGGGGCTGGTAATGGGCTGGGGTAGGGGGGGGGGGCTCATGGGGTAGCTATGCCATTTTTCTTAAAGATTTTCATCCATATTACCGGGACCAGACATTACATTAAAGCCACAAGCAGTTTTAAATGGCTTTTTTTTCCTTTAGAAGTGTCATTTTGTGCAGGGACAGTTCTAAACACGGGAAACACGTGGCACTTCACAGGCATACTTTAGACACCCCCCAGGTACGATATTTAAAGGAATATTTGACTTTTTTTTTTCACTTTATGCATCATTAAAATGACTGCTCCCGAAAAACGACCGTTTTTAAAACTTCTTTTTGCATTGATACATGTCCCCTGGTGCAGAACCCGGGTTCCCAAACCCTTTTTAGGACAATAACATGCATAATAGTCGTTATAATTAGCATTTTAGAATTTGAACGTTCGCATCCATTGTATTTAATAGGGTTCTAATGTTCGTACGAACTTTCGGTCCGTTCGCGGGTTCTGGTGCGAACCGAACCCGGGGGTGTTCGGCTCATCCCTAGTCCTTAGTGACCCAGAGGACTCCGGACTGAATGCCTCAGCTAACCTACGCTGCATGGCCTCTCTGATCCTGCAAAGTCTGCGGAAGGATCCTCGTATTCTTCGGATCAAGGAAAGGGACCATTACTGGCTGGCCACTCTCCTTGATCCACAGTACAAGGGTAAGGTTGCGGACCTTATCGTACCGTCGCAGAGGGAGCAGAGGATGAGACAACTCCGGGAGGCCTTGCAGAAAGGTCTGTGCAACGCGTTCCCAGAGACTGGGAGGTTACAAACTCCTGGTCCTGGACAACGAGTTGCTGAGGCTTCGGGCAGTCAAAGAAGGAGCGGTGGGGAAGGTGGCCGTCTGACCGATGCGTTCAGACAATTCTTTAGTCCGCAGCCCCAAAGTATGATCGGTTCCAGAAACCATCGCCAGCGTCTGATATACATGGTCCAGGAATACCTAGGGGCAAGGTCAGACTTGGACACCTTCCCCACCGAAAATCCTCTGGCTTACTGGGTCTTGAGGATGGATCACTGGCCAGAGCTTGCACAGTATGCAATTGAGCTACTGGCCTGTCCTGCATCCAGCGTTCTTTCAGAACGCACATTCAGTGCTGCTGGAGGATTTGTCACGGATCACAGGGTGCACCTGTCCACCGACTCAGTTGATCGACTGACTTTCATCAAGATGAACCAGTCTTGGATCACTACCAGCTACCACACCCCAGATGCTGATATAACAGACTAATTGATTTTAAAATGTCACATCCCTTCAAGACTGATGCTGATGCTGAGTGCCTGTGCTGTTATGTTGACTGGCTATCCTCCTCCTCCTCCTCAATGATACGATTAATGATGATAGCTTGGAAGATCATTTTGGTTTATGGGTGACGCCACCAGTGGCTAAGGCCCAATTTTTCAGCCCCTGTTTAACAGGGGCGTGTAATTAAAATTTTTGATGCAATACTTTGCAACAGGCCTCATTGCTGTGCTCCAAGTACAGTATCTGTGAGGGGTTGCAGTGTTGTGCCACCAGTGCCTAAGGCCCAATTTTTCAGCCCATGTTCAACAGGGGCATGCAATTATAATTATTGATCTAATAATTCACAGCAGGGCCCATTGCTGCGCCCACCAAGAGTAACTGTCAGGCCTTACAGTGTTGTGGCACCAGCACCACCATCACCACCACCACTACCACCACCAAAGGCCCAATTTTTCAGCCCCTGTTCAACAGGGGCATGCAATTATAATTATTGATCGAATAATTCACAGCAGGACCCATTGCTGCGCCCACCAAGAGTAACTGTCAGGCCTTACAGTGTTGTGGCACCAGCACCACCATCACCACCACCACCACCACCAAAGGCCCAATTTTTCAGCCCCTATTCAACAGGGGCATGCAATTATAATTATTGATCTAATAATTCACAGCAGGGCCCATTGCTGCGCCCACCAAGAGTAACTGTCAGGGCTTACAGTGTTGTGGCACCAGCACCACCATCAAAGGCCCAATTTTTACTACCACTGATCAACAATTATATGTTATTACAATTCCTGATATAATAGTTGACAGCAGGGCGTTCCAGCACCCACCAAGAATAACTGTGAGTGTTTTCAGTGTTGTGCCAACACCAACACCTAAGGGGTCAATTTCTGCAGAGTATATACGGCAGGTCCCTACTTTCAAACATCCAACTTACAAACTACTACTACTTGCAAACGGAAGAAGACAACAGGAAGTGAGAGGAAATCTACCCCTTGGAAGGAAAATTCTCTCCTGTAAGAATTAATATGGGAGAAAGGTGTCTCCTCTCTACTGATGCTTTATCAACAATCCTTGTTTCAATAAAAACACCACATTTCAAAAACAGTTGTCATTGGGACGCAAAGTGAGGTGAAATGTTCTGAACAGGGGCACAGACAGCAAAAAAAATGTGACAGGGGTGATAACCGTTCCCTATGTTTTCCAAAAAGCTAAAAAAAAGGAATTTGGCATGGAGCTACACTTAAACAATGCAGCTGTTCAAAATTACAAACAGATTCTACATAAGAACAAACCTACAGTCCCTGTCTTGTATGCACCGCCTGTATACGGCTGTTCAGAGTATATAGGGGCTTTTTTATTTTGTGTGCGGGGTTCCCCTTAATATCCATACAAGACCCAAAGGGGCTGGTAATGGTCTGGGGTGGGGGGGGGGTTGATGGGGTAGCTATGCCATTTTTCATAAAGATTTTCATCCATATTACCGGGACCAGACATTACATTAAAGCCGCAAGCAGTTTTAAATGGCTTTTTTTCCTTTAGAAGTGTCATTTTGTGCAGGGACAGTTCTAAACACGGGAAACACGTGGCACTTCACAGGCATACTTTAGACACCCCCCAGGTACAATATTTAAAGGAATATTTGACTTTTTTTTTCACTTTATGCATCATTAAAATGACTGCTCCCGGAAAACGTCCGTTTTTAAAACGTCTTTTTGCATTGATACATGTCCCCTGGTGCAGAACCCGGGTTCCCAATCTCTGTTTCGCACAATAACATGGATAATAGTCATTATAATTAGCACTTTAGAATCCGAACGTTCGCATCCATTGTATTTAATAGGGTTCTAATGTTCGTGCAAACTTTCGGTCCGTTCGCGCGTTCTGGTGCGAACCGAACCCGGGGGTGTTCGGCTCATCACTACTGCCAATGATACAGTTTTCATTGCTAAAATCTTGTAAATAATCCCTTATCAACCCCTCCAAGAGCTTGCATACTATTGATGTTAGGCTAACTGGTCTTTAGTTCCCAGGGATATATCTTGGTCCTTTTTTTAAATATTGGTGCTACATTGGCTTTTTTCCAATCAGCTGGTACCATACCAGTTATTAGACTGTTTGTAAAAATTAGGAACAATGGTCTGGCAATTAGCTGATTTCCTTAAGGACCCTCGGGTGCAAGCCTTCTGGTCCCGGTGACTTATTTATGTTAAGTTTTTCAAGTCTATAATCTGTTAGCCATGAGGGTGCTACCTGTGATGTGTCACGAGGATAAACCTTGAAGTTTTGGTTACTGAAGCCCCCGTTTCCCTCGTGAAGACTTTGGAGAAGAATAAATTCAGCCCCGTTGCCATCTCTCCATCCTTTGTAACCAGCTTCCCTTCATCATTCTTTATGGGGCCAATATGGTCTGTCCTCCCTCTTTTGCTATTTATGTACTTAAAGAATTTCTTGGGATTTTTTTTACTCTCCTCTGCTATGTGCCTTTCGTGTTCTATCTTAGCCACCCTGATTGCACCCTTACATTTCTTATTCCATTCTTTGTACAGTTGGAATGCTGATGATGACAACTCAGCCTTGTATTTTTTGAAGGCCTTCTCCTTTGCTGTAATATGCATTTTTACGTTGGTGTTAAGCCACCCAGGATTTTCATTAGCTCTTTTAAATTTATTACCCATTGGGATGCACTGGCCAGTTCTCTTATTTAATATGCTCTTAAAGCACACCCATTTTTCCTCTGTGTTATTTGTTCCTAGGATTTCATCCCATTTAAAATCTTCTAACAAGGAGCGTAGTTTATCGAAGTTGACTCTTTTGAAATTCAGTGTCTTTGTATTCCCCTTATGTTTCCTATTTCTGTGATTTATACTGAAACTAATTGACCTGTGGTCACTGTTTCCTAGGTTGCCCCGTATTTCCACACCTGTGATCAGGTCTGTATTGTTGGTGATCAGTAGGTCTTGTTTCTTGTTGGTGCATCTACCATCTGATCCATGAAATTGTCCTGTTAGACATTTAGGAAATGGTAAGTCTTATGCCTCGTAAACACGATCGGAATTTCCGATGAAAAAAGTCTGACGGAATTTTTTCATCAGATATTCCAACCATGTGTATGCCCCATCGGACTTTTTCCTTCGGAATTTCAGATGGAGTTAGACGGAGAACATGTTCTCTTTTTCTCCGACGAAAAAAATTACGATCGGAAATTCCGACGGAGAAAAAATCACGCGTGCTCAGAATCAAGTCGACGCATGCTCGGAAGCATTGAACCTAATTTTTCTCGGCTCATCGTAATGTTGTACGTCACCGCATTCTTGACAATCAGAATTTGGTGTGACAGTGTGTATGCAAGACAGCTTCCTCTGACTTTGTCATTGGTGCCACCAGGCACCATGACAGCCGAGTCTTCCCCAGCCCCTCCCAGTAATCTGTCCACCAGATCCGTGATGTGCCAAACCCGAGCGCCCGGTAGACAACATACAGTTTGGCGCTTCAGGTCTTTGTTACAGATTGCCCTCTCTGTCCTTCTGAGAATTGAGTCCCCTACCACCAAAATCTGTCTTTCCTTTCCCTTGACTTCCCCCGCCCTCACTTTATCCTCTTTCACACGTCCCCAATAGTTAGATGTACTCATAGGATAAGAAATAGAGCATACATGGCGTGATATCGTTTAAAAGGGTTTTATTATAAAGTAATATCCACTCACAAGCATAAATGCTGTGCAATCCTCAGTTTGCTTTCCAAAATCCAACGAATTATGTCACCGGAAGTCTCCATACCGAATGCATTTCACTTCACCCCGGGAGCATCATCAGAGGCCTCTGACGACGCTCCCGGGGTGGACTGAAATGCATTCGGTACGGAGACTTCCAGTGACATTTCTTGGATTTTATTTTTAGAATGAAATCTTTTTAAACAATATCACGCCATGTAATGGGGACGTGTGGAAGAGGATAAAGACACATCTATGAAAGATATATTTCACCAGTACAGACGATCTTTACATGGATAGCTGGTGAGTGAGGGCACAGGAGGAGGGAGAGCACAGCACTTTCATCACCTTTGCCATATATTTCTGCACAGATTGCACTTTTTAAAGAACTTTTTCTGTACGGATGGCACTTTATATAGTGCTGTGACTCTTCAATATCAATATTCCTTTAAACTTTTATTGTTATACTTTGTTATTTGTTATAGCAGACATTGTTGATTATATGGTAGATATTGTAGACAATTTGTTTATGATTCCATGTATTTTACTGAGCACAGACAGTGCAGGAGCTTTCCATACTAATTCTTAAAGGAGTATACACCTTTTTCTTGCAGCAGTCAAAACATAATTTCATTTAAATTCAATTGAGCACACCACAGCACGGGGACACTTATAGTATTAAATTCTCAACTAATATGGTGGTGAGAGGCCACTGGCCATAACCTTCTGCCCTCTTTTTAAGAGGCACGTAGTACTGGTTTGGGACACAGTTTGGGATTCCAGTTAAGCTCTCCAACTCTGGATTATAGGCCCCAATATACATCAACACACCAACGATTGGGAGAAGGGTGGACAGAAATGAATGGACCTCTGATTCTTGCATCACCCCTTAGTTAGGGCCCCCCTTAGTATAGGGGTTAGGGGTAGAGACATTGGTCTTCTTGTTCTTTTCTGAGTTATGCATTATGTTGCACCTGTCATTGTACACCTTGGCCACGTGTAGACTTGGAACGCCACTTAAAGTGAGGATAACATATTACCCTACCTGTGTTCAGAAAGTGGGAGCAGGCATCAGGCACTTATTCAGAAGCGTGGACATATGTGAGGTAAGATGCAACTCAAAACTGATCCAATGCTTCAGATGTAAATATGGCTATGTATGGCCTTAGCACTGCTCCGGCCACATCCCCTGACATGTTTTGCCCCGCCTACTGGGGCGGTCACAGCGGTGTCTTACCTCATAGGTGTCATTGTACACCTATTATAGTGTTAACTGTGTTTTCTCATATTTTTGGGTATTGATTAAATGTGTGTTGTAACAATAAATATTGACCGGTTGGGCTTGATGTGCTTGAGAGTGTGGTGCTGCCCAGAGAGCCATTGGCACCAGGAACCGGGGATACAAGTTACAATTACCTGTTGATCATGCCAGAAATTCAGATCTGTCCTGTGCATGGTTCCTGTGTTATCTCAAGGAGGGGAAAATAGGATTTTTGTACTCACCGTAAAATCCATTTCTCTGACGTCCATGGACTGACACAGCTGGATACTGTAAACGTGTGGGTATATAGAAGATCTAGGCAGAATGTTAGATGTTAGAAACATTCTAGAACAAACCAGAGCTGAACATCCCCGCCCAGGGGGCGGTCCCTCCGGACATTACCCTCCCACCTGCAGTCAGCAGACCTCAGTTCGTAACAAAGCAGTACAAACCTTAAAAGGAAGGGTGGGTGCTGTGTCAGTCCATGGACGTCAGAGAAATGGATTTTACGGTGAGTACAAAAATCCTATTTTCTCTTATCGTCCATGGACTGACACAGCTGGATACTGTAAATGTGTGGGACGTCCCAAAGCAGTATCAGAAAGGTGGGAGCAGTAGTAAAGGAACAACCAAAACTTCACTCCAAACAAGCAGAGCTCCTCAACGGAGGAGTTGCAACATTAAACAGTGGCCTGTAATGCTTTGCGGCCGAAGGGAGCATCCGAAGATGCAGCCACATCAACCTTATAAAATCTTGAAAAGGTATGAACGGACGACCAGGTCGTCGCCTTGCACACTTGTGCAACCGACGCTTGATGTCGGAAGACCCAGGAAGCACCAATTGCCTTGGTGGAATGCGCCGCAACCGGAAAGGGAGGCGCCCGCCCCTTAAGGGCATAGGCCTGTATGACGGTCTGCCTGATCCACCTAGAGACGGTGGCAGACCACACCGCTCGGCCCTGTTTTGGACCAGACACAGACTTCCGAATGGAAACAGTAGCAGACAGGTACACTCGTAAGGCTTGTACCCATCTTAATGTATGAAGCGCAAACTCTCAGGGAAGCGATGGGTGAGGACACAAGGACGGAAGAACAATGTCCTTCTTAAGGTGAAAAGCCGAGACCATCCTTAGAAAAGAAGGACGGTCGTGGGTGCAACACCGCCATATCCTTATGGAGGACCAAGTAAGGCGACTTGCAGGACAAGGCCGCCAACTCAGACACCCGTCTAACCGAAGCAATGGCCACTAAGAAGGCCAACTTCCGGGACAAGGTCAAGAGAGGAATCTCTCTGATATTCTCAAAGGGATGTTCTTGGAGAACCGAGATGCATCAAATTCAGATCCCAAGTAGGGAGAGGAGGCTTGACAGGGGGGATCACATGGCGAACCCCCTGCACAAAAGGAATGGCCTGGTAGCGGTCGTTGAAAAAGACAGCCCGGGCCGAAATCCGACCCTCAAAAAGGTATGCAAGGCCAGCTTTTGGGTCACACCACGCTGTAAGAACAGCAAAATCCTGGGAACGGAACACATCCGAGGACGCCACTCAAGTTCCTCGCACATAGCAATGTAAGCCTTCCAGGTACGGTGAGATATCTTTCTGGAGGAAGATTCCTGTGTCAACAACATAGAAGAGATGACCGAATACGAGAGAACTCGGTCCTTCAGCACCTGGCTTTAAACAGCCATGCCATTAAAGCCAAGGACTGTAAAGCAGAATGAAGTATGGGATCATGAGACAGAAGGTCCACCCCAATAGGCAGTCGCCAGGAACGTCTGCGACTAGCCGAAGTAGATCGGCGTACCAATGTCGCCGTTCCGGAGCAATGAGGATCACTGGAATGGCCTTAGCCCCTACTCTGCGAAGCCAGGGAGGCAACAACAGTAGCGGAGGGTAAGAATATATCAGGCGATACTGCCCCCACGGGCTTCCAACGCGTCTGATGCGTCCGCCCAGGGGTCCGTGGACCTGACCACGATCTTGCCACCTTGCGAGTGAGTCGAGAGGCCATAAGGTCCACTTCCAGTGCCCCACCTCCGGTAAAGGAGGTGGCAACACCGCCAGATGCAAGGACCCTTCCCCTGCAATGCACACGGCCGACAGGACCGTCTTGTAGCGAGATGTATGAAAATCCCAAAGAGACTCCGCAATGTATCGGAGAAGGGAGGCCCCGGTGTACAGGGTGCCTCAACTGTTGGCCAATAAAGGCAACTTGACGGAACTTCCCTAGAAACTCGGTCAGAGGACTAGTACCTCAGCCTCCACAGGTGGCGCAAACCCACCCCGGGCACAGAGACCCTAAAGGCTAAAGCAGTTGCAGTGCACCTGCTAGACGACTGATGGATGAAGCAGAGGCTTTTGCCCAGTCATTGAGCTACAAAAAACGCCAGAGACGCAGCCACTAACGGGCGTAACGCTAACCTCTGCCTGGCGAACACAGTCCAAGCCAGCGCTTCTGATCACCACTGAAAGCAGGTGGAAAGTGATACCCCTGAAACCAGGGATCCTTGTGACAATGCTCCATCCAGCAGCTACCCATGGATAAGTGCTGATTGTACAAACACATAGTTTATACTATGTATTGCGTCAAACGCGCAAATAGAGTGTGGGAGGAAACCCACCCAGCCACAAAGAGCATAATACCACCACATACGACATATGTAGTTTAGTATGTGTGGATAAACCTATTAAACACGTATATACTGTGCCAGCGACGAAGGCGCGCACATCATCGGGGCTTGGACGTAAACCAGCCACGCAGATTGCGTACACAACCGCGTAGGTATGTTAGCCTGTGAAAAAACAAATTGCACATGTTTATACTGTGCATAGCGCTGAGAATGCGCACACCATTGGAACGCAGGGGAGAAACCTGAGCACCCGGATGAAACCCATGCAGACTGCATACGCATACCGTGTAGGTATTATAGTATGTGTGCTAAACATTTTGCACAAGCCCATGTGTGCATAGCACCGAAGGCGCGCACACTGTTGGCGCGTGGGAGGAACCGAAGTACCCCACGCATACTCAGAGAATGCAATACCTACAACTACTGTAAATGTATTTAGTGTATTGTATAGACATAATGTGTATGTTTACACCGTGTATTGCACCAAAGGCATGCATGTCATGTAGCGTGGGCGGAAACCCACGCAGACTGCATACGCATACCGTGTAGGTATTATAGTGTGTGTGCTAAACATTTTGCACAAGCTCATGTGTGCATAGCACAGAAGGCGCGCACACCTGTGTTGCGCGTGGGAGGAACCGAAGTACCCCACGCATACTCAGAGGATGCAATACCTACAACTACTGTGAATGTATTTAGTGTATTGTATAAACATAATGTGTATGTTTACACCGTGTATTGCACCAAAGGCATGCATGTCATGTAGCGTGGGCAGAAACCCACGCAGACTGCACAGACATACCGGGTAGGTATGTTAGTATGTGGATATCCAATTGCACAAATTTAGACTGTGCATAGCGCCGAAGCGCCCATACCAATGGAGTGTGGGAGGGAACCGGAGTACCCGGAGGAAAACCACACAGACTGCCTACACATACCGTGTAGGTATTATAGCATGCGTGATAAACATTGAACATGTTTAACTGTGCAGAAGGCCAAAGGCGCACATACCGTCAGCGCGTAGGAGGAAACCGGAACACTCGGAAGAACTCCACGCAGACAGCACACAGATACCGTGTAGGAATGATAGCATGTGAATCAACATATTGCACATGTTTATGCTGTGCATTTCCATTGGAGCGTGGGGGGAAACCGGAGTACCCGGAGGAACCCCACGCAAACAGTATACCCATACTGTAAACATGTATAGTATGTGCAATAAACATATTGAACATGTCTATACTGTGCAGAGAGCCGAAGCGCACATACCATGAGAGCGCGGGAGGACACTGGAGCCCCCACCGACCCAGAGACTATAATACCATAGTTGCCAACAGTCACGGATTGGCCGGGACATTCCCGGGATTCAAACCCTTTTCCCGGATTTATTTTGTCCCGGCCAATGTCCCGGCCAATCCGATTTTTCCCGTTTTCCCCGAATTTGGACGCCGCAGGCCGCCGCCGCTAGAGGTCCACGGCTGGCGGAGACAATGTCTCGGCCAGCCGCCATGTTCAAGAAGACCAAAACACGGATGTAGTACAATAGAAAATAAAGCCGCTGCGGCGCCGCCCACACCCCGGGGGTGGGCGGCGCCGCAGCAGCTTTATCTTCTATTGTACTACATCTGTGTTTTGGCTGGCCGGCCGGCCACCCCCCCGCCCCGCCCCGCTGCAGGTCTGTCTGTAATGGAAAGGGGCGGGGGTCGGCAGCGCCACAGCTTAATTTTTTTTTTTTTCAGCCACACTGTCGGCTCCGCCTCTATTTTGTTCCCCTTTGGGGAAGGGGAAACAATAATGGCGGCCGAGACAGGAGACGCCTGTGGTTAAGGGGGGACTCCGCTGGGAACGCCTGTGGTAAGGGAGGACTCCGCTGGGGACGGCTGAGGTAAGGGGGGACTCCGCTGGGGATGCCTGATGTAAGGGGGGACTCCGCTGGGGACGCCTGATGTAAGGGGGGACTCCGATGGGGACGCCTGATGTAAGGGGGGACTCCGCTGGGGACGCCTGAGGTAAGGGGGGACTCCGCTGGGGACGCCTGATGTAAGGGGGGACTCCGCTGGGGACGCCTGAGGTAAGGGGGGACTCCGCTGGGGACGCCTGAGGTAAGGGGGGACTCCGCTGGGGACACTTGATGTAAGGGGGACTCCACTGGGGACGCCTGATGTAAAGGGGGACTCCGCTGGGGACGCCTGATGTAAGGGGGGACTCCGCTGGGGACGCCTGATGTAAGGGGGGACTCTGCTGGGGACGCCTGATGTAAGGGGGACTCCTCTGGGTACACCTGATGTAAGGAAGGACTCCGCTGGGTACGCCTGAGGTAAGGAGGGACTCCTCTGGGGACGCCTGATGTAAGGAGGGACTCCGCTGGGGACGCCTGATGTAAGGAGGGACTCCTCTGGGGACACTTGATGTAAGGGGGGACTCCACTGGGGACGCCTGATGTAAGGGGGGACTCCACTGGGGACGCCTGCATAGTTACCAACAGTCCCGAATTTCCCGGGACAATCATGATTTTTGGACCCTTGTCCACAAGTGTGGAGGGGGCTCTGCTGGGGAGGCACCTGATGCAAGGACGGACTGCTGGGGAGGCACCTGATGCAAGGACGGACTGCTGGGGAGGCACCTGATGCAAGGACGGACTGCTGGGGAGGCACCTGATGCAAGGACGGACTGCTGGGGAGGCCATCTGGTGGCAGGCGACGTGGCAGGTAACACGCTCAGGGCTTCCACTGATTCGGCATTATGGTGAGTTGAATGATTTAATTTTATATTACAATGTAAAAATAGAAATAATGCACTTCAATCATCCTGACACCGTAACAACCATGGTGCCGGGATGATTGAAGCGCCAACAGGTGTTTTGGAGTATCCTTATCTGCCAATTTTGTTACACATTACTATTGTGGTGTAGGATCTGGCTTCTTTCTTTCTATTTCTTTCTCTCTCTTTCTCTCACCTCGGACTCTAGCCACACCCCTTTGAACCACGCCCATTTAAACCACACCCACTATCGTGCGTAAACCACGCCCATTTTTCGCCGCATTTTTCACTCCAACATGACACGCCTACAAACGAATGCCCCGCCCCCTGATTATAGCAAGGCTCCGCCTCAATACAAAAAAAGTGTCCCAGATGTTTTTTTTTGCAATGTTGGCAACTATGTAATACATACATATACTGTGAATGTATCTGGAGTCGTGCATAAACATTCTTTGTACGTTTATATCATGTATGGCACTGAAACACAGCATTGGAACGTGGGGGGACACCCACGCAGACACAGAGACCAATAACACATACATACACTGTGAATGTATGCAGTGTAGAGGTATAGGATGAGTTTAAATTATGGCGCAGAGGCGCATAATCTTCTCTGTATCATTCCAACCTGCTTGACTGTGCTGAAGCAGCATGCAGGTAACAGGTAACCTCTGATCCTTAGACCGTGTGTCTGTCAGAGCTCAAAGCGTTCCCCAGGAAATGGCGGGAAATGTTGCCTCAGGATATATACAGAAGGCTCACAGGGACTAGAGACATAAATGAATAAAGTCCTCCCCCCCACCATGCTGCACCGACCAGGGGGAGGGAAACACTGTGTACCACTGTATCATCCATGCTGCTCTTGAGGCAGCGTGTGAGGAAAACAGTGAGGAAGCTGTGTAAAAGAAAGGCTTGTCACAGCAATTCCAGCTTCAGAGTGTTCCTCACATCATCAATGAGATCACTTACAAGCGCCCTGTCATTCACTGACACAGAACTGGAGTCTTCCTCACAAGGGAATTTCCTGTTCATAAACATTAAATATTCAGATCTAGGGTCCTGAGCACAGTAGCTAGGCCCATATCTGACTCAGAGCACTCCTTCACTAAAGATTTTTGTGGGGGGAGGGGGCTTATAGCTCCTTTTGCTCGCACACCGCTTCCATTCTGACAAGGAATGATTCCAGGACTGCTGACAACTGGTCCATAAGGACCGCAGGTGCAGGAAACATATGAACATGTTTAACTGTGCAGCACTGCCAGTTGCCCCAGGCAAGTGTGAAGAGCAGGTGTATCAGACTCCATAACGCCACCCTCTGAGACCTTATACACTATACAGTGAATATACAGTCCACCCACTGGCTACGCTGAGGCTGAGGGGGGGATACCCGGAGGACTCACCAACCCTTAAGGACCGCTCAGTCTGAGGAGATTGTGAGGGGATTCGCGCCACCGCTAGAACCGAAAATAAATAAATGCGCGGCGGCCACAAGAAAATGGCCGCCGGCCGCAGCTATAACTGCGCCATTGAATGCCAAGATGGCCGCAGAGCGCGAAATTCAAAGCTCTAATGCGCACCAATGGCGCACGCAATAACCACCTCAAACAGCGCTAATGCGCGCGCTAATGGCGCACGCAATAATCACCTCACACACCAGAAAAAACTGCAGACATGAGCGCCCAGCCAGGCCAGAGTGACCCCCAAGCACTCCACAGCACAGCACCAGTACAGGGTGCAGAGAGCAGCATAACAGGGGGGAGACAGGGAGAAACCCCCCATATAAAGAATCACAGCCAGCATGTACTCACCTGCAGTAGGAGAGACTACTTACCCGTCCCTTTCAGGGACCCACTGGCTTGTTTCAGACAGACCTATCACAGAGTAGTACTGCATAGCTGTCGGCCCAGTTCACCGCGAGAGATACAGTCAGTCAGGTACTGTTCAATCTTGAGAGGACCGCGGGAGCATGAAAGCAACCCGGCCACCCCTGGAGTCATGGGGCATGTCGTGAACTGAGTCTCACGCACACAAGGTGAGGATCAGCACGCTCGATGGTCGGACAGGGAAGACTACGAGGATACCAGTGTACCCAACCTGTTGCCCAGCCGACAGTTGATTGAAGGTCTAAAAAAAAATAATACATTTCCCAAAGGAATAAAATTTAAAAGTAAAATCTTCCAGGAAACTGGCTCCTGAGAGAGCCACGTCTTCTCCTTCTGCTAGGCAGAAAAAAACTGAGGTCTGCTGACTGCAGGTGGGAGGGTAATGTCCGGAGGGACCGCCCCCATGGGCGGGGCTGTTCAGCTCTGGTTTGTTTTAGAATGTTTCTAACATCTAAGTGTAGCGGGTATGTACTTTCCCGGGTGTAATTCAAACTGGCAGAGACACCAGCGATGTGCAGTTCCTTGCGGTCCAGCGGGTGGCGCTGTCACCTTGGGCTGGGGTTGAACCATTGCTGTGCCTCCTTTTTGTCCTCCCTCAGCAGCGGTATGGTGGGGCGGGGAACCCGCCGTGCTTGCTGGGAGAGGGTATAAAGGGGTCGGCCATCTTTGTCATGGGGTCGAGTCCCAGGCACCTTCAGCCTGAGGGCGGTGGTTCGTGTCGGTCCTCTAGGCGGCCTAGGCCTAGAGGACAGCCGGAGTTCGTGTTCCATCCCAGGCACCTTTAGCCTGGGGTGAGGTACTCGGATGGAGGTCTGGAGCTCAGTGCCCAACACTGAGTTCCGCAAGGGAAGGAGGTCCTAGGGAACCCAGGGATTGGGTACCCGAATCCGGAGGGCGTAATGGACCGGGGGGAGCTACTCACTTGAAGACCGGGTGCAGCAGATTGCCAGTGACAGATGAGCCTCCCACCGGAGACCGCCTGGAAGGAAAATCCCCCCTCGCTAGGAGACCTCAGCCCACTTTCAGGGAGGAAAGTGGAGAGTTCATTGTGTCTGGGCCTACTCGCATCCACACCTCCTTGTTTGTTCTGTTCTTTAAGGGAGTCTAACTGATTGTGCTGTTCACTCGAGAAGAATAAAGGAGTGTTGGACTTTAATGGTGTGGGGCTCTTTTCTGGTGGACATTGTTCAAGGTAACTCCAGGTGCACAACACTGACCCGAAGGTAGAGAAGGAACTTTGCTTACACCGCACGGACACATGTGGTGAAGGCTTGGCGTGGTGACCCCGCTCTCTCCCCTCTAAGGTATCCCTAGACAAGAGAAAGACGAGCTGATGCAAAGAGGGGAGTGAGGAGGCCGCTACATAACATTCTGCCTAGATCTTCTTCTGCGAGCAGGGACATATACCCACACGTTTACAGTATCCAGCTGTGTCAGTCCATGGACGATAAGAGAAATTAGCCCTTCCAGTTCTTTTATTGGACTACACAAAAATAAAGCTGGCCACATACTGTAACTAGGGAAATCTATTCATTCTACCATACCCATACTAAACAGCATGGATGGACAAATCTGCAGTGCTGGCTATTGCATTCTGACAGCTGGCACTCACGGCTGCCAGAATACCTGAACAGTGCCTGCATCTGATTAGATGCAGTCACTGTTTGAGAATTCTCAACCCACCTATTTTTATTTTCAGTTTGAAGGATGTCAGCCGGGAAGGTGTTAATGGGGGAGGCCGTGAGAGGCCATCCATGGCTTGAATTTTGCAGCATGTATGGCCAGCTAAAGCCTCTCTGTTGTAGCGATAAGAACCGTTAGAACGTGTCATTCAAAAAGTTTTATTGAAGTTCTAATGAATACAAGGCGGCACTGAAATATGCATATTCATTTGAAGACATAAACAGACCAAATTCTATTTCTTAATGATGCAGGCATACCACTAGCGTTGCTAGCCAGGTGCGGGGGGGGGCGGGCCGCACCCGGGTGACACCCACCAGAGGGGTGACACCCGTGGGTAGCGCAGCGGCCACACTGACATCGCCCGCCCGCTGCCCTGTGCCTTAGGCTCACGCTGCGGCTGTGTCCCTCAGCGGAGCGGAAGGAAGCCGCCGCCCCCTCTGCCTCCTTTATGTTTACATCCACAGAGGAGGAGGAGGAGCCCGCGCTCGAGAGACACACCGCTGTGTGTATCTGCCGCTCTGTTCTGAGGTCTGAAAGGTAAGGGGGGCATCTTTACTGATGGGGGGAGGGGGTGTCTGTACTGCTGGGGTCTGCACAAGAGGGAGTTTGCACCGGGGGGGGGCTGTAACTGAGGGGGGTGTCTGTACTGAGGGGGGTCTGGTACTGAGGGGGGTGTCTGTACTGAGGGGGGTGTCTGGTACTGAGGGGGGTGTCTGTACTGAGGGGGGTGTCTGTACTGAGGGGGGTCTGGTACTGAGGGGGGTGTCTGTACTGAGGGGGGTATCTGTACTGAGGGGGTGTCTGTACTGAGGGGGGTCTGGTACTGAGGGGGGTGTCTGTACTGAGGGGGGGTCTGGTACTGAGGGGGGTGTCTGTACTGAGGGGGGGTCTGGTACTGAGGGGGGGGTCTGGTACTGAGGGGGGTGTCTGTACTGAGGGGGGGGGTCTGGTACTGAGGGGGGTCTGGTACTGAGGGGGGGTCTGTAACTGAGGGGGGATCTGTAACTGAGGGGGATCTGTAACTGAGGGGGTGTCTGTTACTGAGGGGGGTCTGTTACTGAGGGAGGTGTCTGTACTGAGGGGGGTGTCTGTACTGAGGGGGGATTGGTACTGAGGGGGGTGTCTGTACTGAGGGGGGGGGGTCTGGTACTGAGGGGGGTGTCTGTACTGAGGGGGGGTCTGTAACTGAGGGGAGGGTCTGTAACTGAGGGGGGTCTGTAACTGAGGGGGATCTGTAACTGAGGGGGTGTTTGTTACTGAGGGGGGTCTGTTACTGAGGGGGGTGTCTGTACTGAGGGGGGTGTCTGTACGAGGGGGGTCTGTAACTGAGGGGGTGTCTGTAACTGAGGAGGTCTGCACTGAGGTGGGGGTGTCTGTACTGATGGAGCAGTCTGCACTGAGGTGGGGGTGTCTGTACTGAGGGGGAGGTTCATACTGAGGGAGGCGGGTCTATATTGATGGCGGGGAGTCTGTACTTAGTGGAGCGGGTTTGTACTGAGGGAGGGGATCTATACTGTGGGAGGGGGGTCTGTAGTTGGTGGAGGGGGGTCTGTACTGAGGGAGGACTATAGTTGTTGGGGGGTGACACCATTTTTTTTTGCACCGGGTGACACCAACCCTAGTGACGCCACTGAGGCATACAATGAAGTACAAATACATACAGAAGGTTTGAAGAATGAACAAGTGGTAGGGTTTAGGTAGCTTAGCAAAAGACAACTCGGCAGAATTGCTTTCACTCCACAAATGCTGTGTGTTGTCAGCCACCATTTCTTGTTTTCTAGGACAGGTCTGGCAATTGCTGCAGACTCCTCCAAGACATATTGATAACCTAAGAACCGTACTCAGGATCAATCCAAAATAATCTAGTAACACCCTGCACACACAAAACCACTGAGTTGTTGACCATCTCCTCTCCTAACATCCTCTTACATCTGTTCCCCCCATTGGAGATCTTCTGCTGACTATTGCTGAAATTTGTGGTGTTTATGTTCAAATTTGTTGAACCTAAAAAAAAAATTACAACAGGAAGCTCTAGGTGTCCTTTGCGCAACAGGCTTAAAAGGACCAATACAGGGACATTTGTATAAGCCAGCCAGCTCATTATAAAAGGGAGGCTTAGAGCAGTCATGTGGCAATATATTATAAAGCTGCTGCTATAGGAAGAGGATAGGAAACTGCATAGGCAGAGATTAGGGTTAGTTAGGAAACCGTGCTTTACTTCTGATTGCTAGTTCTTTTGGGCAATCACCTGCTTTTCTTTTCTTTTTTCCTATTATTTGGGGTCTTTTTTTGTCTTTAATTCAAATTTTTGATTGGTTTGAGGGCAGCAGTAATTTTAAGTTGTTGTCCCATTTATAGCAACTGCTTATTATCTTGCTGCAAGGCTTTCCCTTATGCCGCGTACATACGACCGTTTTTAATGTCATTGAAAAAAACGACCGTTTTCACAAAGTGATTCTTCTGAAGCCTGCCTTGTCTACACATTATCGTTGAAAAAAATGCTTGAGTAAAGCGCAGTGACGTACAACACGTACGACGGCACTATAAAGAGGGAGTTCCATTCGGATGGCGCCACCCTTCATGTTAGTAAAGTTTGTTGAGAGACGATTTGCGCTTTTCAGCCTCGTGCTTTTCAGTCCGTTACAGCGTGACGAATGTGCTATCTCCATTACGGACGCTAGTTTTACCAGAATGAGCGCTCCCGTCCAGTGGCGGACTAAGTAGGGGGCGGGGGGTGTGCCGCACTGGGTGCCATTCACTGGGGGGGGGTGTCAGGCCGGCGCCGCCCCTCCACGACCGAAGAGGACTTAGCCACACACTGGGGGGGGTGTCAGGCCGGCGCCCCCCCTCCGCGACCGAAGAGGACGGGCGGCATGGCGCGGTGACAGGTAGGCAGAGGGGGGGTACGAGCCGCACCCGAGTGATATCCGTCGGCACGGCCGCAAAGATCCCCTTCCCTCGTGGCTGCACCGCGGCTCTGATAAGTCTCGGCTGTGACTGTCTCACAGTCACAGCCGAGCAGAGTGAACGAAGCCGCCTCCCCCTCCTCTGTGTAGTCTGTCAAGTGCACGAGGCGCGCTGATCATTACAGGTCTGAAGGGGGGGTGTCTGCACTATTGCAGGGGGGGAGGTTCTGTATTGGGGGGTTCTGTATTGTAGGGGGGTGTCTGCACTATTAGGGGGGTTCTGTATTGTAGGGGGGTGTCTGCACTATTGGGGGTTCTGTATTGTAGGGGGGTTTCTGCACTATTGTAGGGGGGGTGTCTGCACTATTGTAGGGGGAGGGTGTCTGCACCATTGTAGGGGGAGGTTCTGTATTGTAGGGGGGGTTCTGTATTAAAGGGGGGTGTCCGCACTATTGTAGGGGGGGTTCTGTATATAGGGGGGGTGTCTGCACTTTTGTAGGGGGGGTTCTGTATTGTAGGGGGGTTCTATATTGTAGGGGGGGGTCTATATTGTAGGGGGGTCTGCACTGTAGGGGGGTCTGCACTGTAGGGGGAGGGGTCTGCACTGTAGGGGGGTTTGTGTACACTGCAGGGGGTCCAGAAATGTTAGGGGGTGTCTGTGTAACATACAGGTGTCTAGAGCTGTGGGGGGCTGTGTAATGTAAAGGGGTCCAGAGGTACAAGGGCTGTGTAATGTAAAGGGGTTCAGGGGTGCAGTCTAATGTAAAGGAGTGCAGTCTAATGTAAAGGGGTCCAGTGGTGCAGGGTGCTGTGTAATGTAAAGGGGTGCAAGCTGATGTGTAATGTAAAGGGATCCAGAGATGCAGGGTGCTGTGTAATGTAAAGGGGTCCAGTGGTGCAGGGTGCTGTGTAATGTAAAGGGGTCCAGAGGTGCAGTCTAATGTAAAGAGGCGCAGTGTAATATAAAGGGGTCCAGAGGTGCAGTGTAATGTAAAGGGGTCCAGAGGTGCAGGGTGCTGTGTAATGTAAAGGGGTCCAGAGGTTCAGGGTGCTGTGTAATGTAAAGGGGTCTAGTGGTGCAGGGTGCTGTGTAATGTAAAGGGGTCCAGTGGTGCAGCGTGCTGTGCAATGTTAAAGGGGTCTAGTGATGCAGGGTGCTGTGTAATTTAAAGGGGTGCAAGGTGCTGTGTAATGTAAAGGGGTCCAGTGGTGCAGGGTGCTGTGTAATGTAAAGGGGTCCAGTGGTGCAGGGTGCTGTGTAATGTAAAAGGGGTCCAGAGATGCAGGGTGATGTGTAATATAAAGGGGTGCAAGGTGCTGTGTAATGTAAAGGGGTCCAGAGCTGTGGGGTGCTGTGTAATGTAAAGTGGTCCAGAGGTGCAGGGTGCTGTGTAAAGTAAATGGGTCCAGAGGTGCAGTCTAATGTTAAGGGGTGCTGTGTAGTGTAAAAGGGGTCCAGTGATGCAGGGTGTTGTGTAATGTAAAGGGGTCCAGTGATGCAGGGTGCTGTGTAATGTAAAGGGGTCCAGAGATGCAGGGTGCTGTGTAATGTAAAGGAATGCAAGGTGCTGTGTAATGTAAAGGGGTCCAGAGCTGTGGGGTGCTGTGTAATGTAAAGGGGTCCAGTGGTGCAGGGTGATGTGTAATGTAAAGGGGTCCAGAGATGCAGGGTGCTGTGTAATGTAAAGGGGTCCAGTGGTGCGGGGTGCTGTGTAATGTAAAGGGGTCTAGTGATGCAGGGTGCTGTGTAATGTAAAGGGGTGCAAGGTGCTGTGTAATGTAAAGGGGTCCAGTGGTGCAGGGTGCTGTGTAATGTAAAGGGGTCCAGTGGTGCAGGGTGCTGTGTAATGTAAAGGGGCCCAGAGCTGTGGGGTGCTGTGTAATTTAAAGGGGTCCAGAGCTGTGGGGTGCTGTGTAATGTAAATGGGTCCAGAGGTGCATGGTGCTGTGTAATGTAAAGGGGTGCAGGGTGCTGTGTAAAGTAAAGGGGTCCAGAGGTGCAGTCTAATGTAAAGGGGTGCTGTGTAATGTAAAAGGGGTCCAGTGATGCAGGGTGTTGTGTAATGTAAAGGGGTCCAGTGATGCAGGGTGCTGTGTAATGTAAAGGGGTCCAGTGGTGCAGGGTGCTGTGTAATGTAAAAGGGTCCAGAGATGCAGGGTGCTGTGTAATGTAAAAGAATGCAAGGTGCTGTGTAATGTAAAGGGGTCCAGAGCTGTGGGGTGCTGTGTAATTTAAAGGGGTCCAGTGGTGCAGGGTGCTGTGTAATGTAAAGGGGTCCAGAGATGCAGGGTGCTGTGTAATGTAAAGGGGTCCAGTGGTGCGGGGTGCTGTGTAATGTAAAAGGGTCTAGTGATGCAGGGTGCTGTGTAATGTAAAGGGGTGCAAGGTGCTGTGTAATGTAAAGGGGTCCAGTGGTGCAGGGTGCTGTGTAATGTAAAGGGGTCCAGTGGTGCAGGGTGCTGTGTAATGTAAAGGGGCCCAGAGCTGTGGGGTGCTGTGTAATTTAAAGGGGTCCAGAGCTGTGGGGTGCTGTGTAATGTAAAGGGGTCCAGAGGTGCATGGTGCTGTGTAATGTAAAGGGGTGCAGGGTGCTGTGTAAAGTAAAGGGGTCCAGAGGTGCAGTCTAATGTAAAGGGGTGCTGTGTAATGTAAAAGGGGTCCAGTGATGCAGGGTGTTGTGTAATGTAAAGGGGTCCAGTGATGCAGGGTGCTGTGTAATGTAAAGGGGTCCAGTGGTGCAGGGTGCTGTGTAATGTAAAGGGGTCCAGAGATGCAGGGTGCTGTGTAATGTAAAGGGGTCCAGAGCTCTGGGGTGCTGTGTAATGTAAAGGGGTCCAGTGATGCAGGGTGCTGTGTAATGTAAAGGGGTCCAGAGGTGCAGGGCGCTGTGTAATGTAAAGGGGTGCAAGGTGCTGTGTAATGTAAAGGGGTCCAGAGATTCAGGGTGCTGTGTAATGTAAAGGGGTCCAGGGTGAAGTTGTGGAGAGGGGGTACACAGTAGTGACAAAGATATTGAAGGATGCAGGGGGCACAGTGGGGTGTTTTTACATTTTACCGTGGGGGGGGGGGTGCCAGATATTGGATCCGCCTCGGGTGCCAAATGCTCTAGGTACGCCTCTGCTCCCGTCTCATACTTGATTTTGAGCATGCGCATTTTTTTTCACGTCGTTAAAGCCTACACACGGCCGTTTTTCATGACGAGAAAAACGACGAGGTGAAAAACGACGACAAAAATTAGAGCATGTTCCAATTTTTTCATGGCCATTTTTCACGTCGTAAAAAATGCTCTGAAGCCCACACACGATCATTTTTAATGTCCATTTTAAAAAATTGCATTTTTCTCGTCATTAAAAACGGTTGTGTGTACGGGGCATTATAAATTGGTATCTTTTTCAAAGGGTAGTATTTTAAGATTTTAATTTCTTCTAAGGAATAAACCTCAAATATTGTGGGATTTTGTAGGCAATCAAAGAAAAAATATTATATTTATAAAATTAGTATTTTTATTATAGAAAAATTACAATAAAATTTCCACATTGGAAATGAAAAACATTGCAGCAATATAGTGTGTCAATTATACAAAATTCTCTGTTAGACATAAAGTGGTAGTCCCCATCTACTTGCTGTTCCTTTCACAGGTAAATTTACAGAGGAATACAGTAGAGGGGGATATCCAAATTTTACAAATATAATATTTTTTCTTTGATTGCCTACAAAATCCCACAATCTTTGAGGTTTATTCTATGTACCGTATATACTCGAGTATAAGCCGACCCAAATATAAGCCGAGGCACCTAATTTTACAACAAAAAAAAAAATGGTATCCGACCCGAGTATAAGCCTAGGGTGTCCATCTGCATGCCTCACTGTGCCTCACTGTGTCCATGTGCATACCTCACTGTGCCTCACTGTGCCTATGCCTCACTGTCACTGTGCCCATGCCTCGCTGTGCCCAATCTCCCTACCTGATCTCCTGCGCTGTGTGACTAGACTGACGTTTAACATGGGAGTCTATGGAAGGGGTGCCCAGCTTTGAAAAATCGGTGCTCCCCGGGCCGTAGCTCCCCTGGACAACAAACTTTGCACACTTGTAGGTGAAGAGCGGGGCTACATGTGTGCCAAGTTTGGGTTCCTAGAGCCAGCCGGTACCGGGTCCCCAAAATCACCAGAGAAATTACCGTTTAACATGGGAGTCTATGGAAGGGGTGCCCGGGTTTGAAAAATCAGTGCTCCCAGGCTGTAGGTTCTCCGGACGACAAACTTTGCACACTTGTAGGTGAAGAGCGGGGCTACATGTGTGCCAAGTTTGGGTTCCTAGAGCCAGCCGGCACCGGGTCCCCAAAATCACCAGAGAAATTACCGTTTAACATGGGAGTCTATGGAAGGGGTGCCCGGGTTTGAAAAATCAGTGCTCCCAGGCTGTAGGTTCTCCGGACGACAAACTTTGCACACTTGTAGAGGAAGAGTGAGGCTACATGTGTGCCAAGCTTGGGGTCCAGGGGACCTACGGCTGGCCGGGATCAGGCACACAAATTTGAAGATGGACACAGACTCGAGTATAAGCCGAGGGGTGCATTTTCAGCACAAAAAAAATGTGCTGAAAAACTCGGCTTATACTCGAGTATATACGGTACTATTTGAGGAATAGTGGCAATCTACATGTGTGGCTATGTGAATCGTTTTTTTTTAGTTGATAGGGCCTTTTTGTTATCGAAGTGCACCATTTAAGTATTGCTGACCATGTGTCATTGGAGCTGCTTTTTCTTTGCAGCACGTTCTACATCATAAAACAAAATAAAAAAATGCAAGAAAAGTGTGCGCTTAAAACACCTCACAATTTTGGCATATCTGGAAGTATACCTCTACTCCTTGAGTTATGTTCCATGCTCATCCTCACCAGTTGCCCACCTCCAGAGGTGACCACTTCCCTTGTGTATCTGTTGCTTATTTTTTTCATACTTACCTTCTCCAGAAGTTTTCAGGCCGGTCACATGATGCACATAGGGTTGCCACCTTTTCTTCAAGTCAAACCCGAACACTTTAGCGGCGCACAGCAATTTTATTTTTTTATACATACATTTGGCTAATAAACATTTCTTATCATATGAAGTTAAATACAAGAGTCCCCCTTTACATCAAAGTCCACAGAGTTCCCCTTTTACATCTCAATCCACAGAGTTCCCTTTCACTGCAAGGGGGGACTCTGCAGACTCTGATGTAAGGGAGAACTCTGGGGACTCTGACATAAGGGATCCTCCGGCAACCCTGATGTACGGAGAGGACTCTGATGTAAGGGGGAACACTGTGGCCTTTAGTGTAAAGGGGAACTCTGATGTAAGGGTTGCTCTGAGAACCCCGATTTACCTTGGTGTAATCACTCAGAGGCAGGAGAGAGAAGGGGGGAGACTTCAGTCACAGACAGGAATGGATGGTGAGCTCACTCATCCCTTTGGCAGTCATCGCCTCTCATCCAGATGTATCTGAGGCTGCTGGACTTCAAATTTCTGGCCCCCACTTTCCTCTTCTGAGGCACAGTCCTGGGGATTGGAGTGTGGGCAGACACAGAGGGGTAGAGGTGGGGGTAAGAGGTGCAGATCAAGCCTCCCCCGTCTGTGTGTGTATTTGGGGGGGAGTGGTAGTATTGGCTTTGGGCAGAATGAAAGAGTGTAACAGACACTATCAGCTTAGACAACAGGAGCCAGCAACCCTGCTGGGAAGCCATAGTCCAGTCTGAATAATGTGTCCGGGTTTCAGGCAGTCTGAAACCCGGACGCATGATTCCAAACCCAAACTGTCCGGGTGAATCCCGGACAGGTGGCAACCCTAGATGCACATGGTCCTTATCCTATGCGGATCTTTTCCTGTGAGTGGTAGGTGCTCAGTGGTGCAGAAAGTGGCTTTGTCATGACGATATCTGCGCCACTCATTAGATCATATCATTATGTGTACTGTAAATGCAGGACACCGTGGTGATGATCTGCACTCACAAGTCACAAGATATCCTTAGTCTTCTGTGCTGAATGACACACAGAAAGATATAGGTTTAATTGGGGTACGGCGCTGCTCACTAAGCCTAGTGAAAGGGTTAGTATTCCTAAGTGGTTGCTATATAATTAAACAACAAATAGTGAACAATTATGATCAGCCCACCTTTCAACAGTGGTATTGACACTAAGTGCATAGGACCAACATCAAAATCTCCCTGTAGTGAACATAATGGCAACCAAAAACAAATATAAGTGGCAGGCTAAGTCTGTGCTAATTGCAAAGAATGCAATCAGCTACACGACCAGTAACACTTAAATGTGTACACAAAACTGTATCATCTAGACCACAGTTTAATGCGACACACCTATGCACAGTGATAGATCCAAATGTGATAAGTGCAAATTGGCTCAAACCAAGAGTACCAGTCTGCAGCTGCAGATACCTAGCTCTGCCAAAAAACAGCACAATCCAAAATTGTATATGCACACAGGATAACAAGGCAAAGCTCAGAAAACAAAAACACAAAACAAAACAGTAAACAGTCCTCTTCTTAGGCCCCTTTCACACGGACGGATAGAATGGTGCTTTTAGCTGCGGATTTTCTATTTTTCTACCGCAGCTAAAAGCACACAACGCTTTCCTATGGCCCCATTCACACACAGCGTTTAGCTGCGATTTCGCTACATGCGGTTCCGTGCGAATAGAAAAAATAGAATTGAATGCGTCCAGGTGCGATGTAGCGCAGCTATCTGCAAACAACCGCATGTAATCGCAGTCTTTTGAGTCAGCTGCGGATAGCAGCGTGAGAAAAAAAAATCACCCGGAAGCGCATCATAACCAGTAGGTGTACCTGGGAAATGACACAGGAAGTTCAGAGGGATATTGGAAAGAGGAGAAGGCAGCATGGCGGCGCGAGATATATCACATGAGGCCATAATATCCCTTGTGCATTCCCGACCAGAGTTATGGGACTCAGAATGCCCAGGATATGCCGATCGAGTGTTGAAGAGATCCAAGTGGGAGGAAGTATACAAATTTGTCACACCGAACTGGGACAATATGTCTGCCACTGAGCAGGATAACCGAGGTGAGTGCAATGTTTGTTGTGTCTATGAAGCAGGGTACACATGTATCATAGCTGTTTCCCATAATAACCACAAACAGAAGATTTACCCCCTAAATGACCAGGCCATTTTTTAGCGATCCAGCACTGCGTCACTGACAATTATGCAATGCTGCAAACAAACCTAATTTGAAAATGGGAAATTAAATGGTTGGTGTCTTCCCTTAAGTTTTTTCTAGGGTGGGGGGGGGGGTGAGCAGATCTCTCTCGACTTTTCCTAACATGCGTTATGTTTGATATATATATTGCAGGAAAAGAGGTTTATACACGTTGGAGGTCCCTACGTGACCGGTACAAGAAAGAAGTTAATGAAGAGAAGTCTGCGGAGAGAAGCGGAGCACCCTCAACTCGTCGCAGGGCTAACCCCCATGCAGAGGCTTTGTCTTTTTTGAGGCGCACCACCGAGATGTGCTCGTAAGTATATATATTATGTAGCGGGGTCCTCAAATTGATGGGATACACCTGGGGAATAGTGTGACCCAGGTGTATAATTGTGTTAGGATTCAGACCCCTTTTTGTTTCGTGGAGGACTGGAGGATGTAATATTCTCCTTTGCCTGTGGGTGGCGGGGTACCCACGGGCTTCAGGTAGAATCATCTCCTGCAGTGCTCCCTGTTTTGTCCCTTCCCGGAGATGGTATGGCTGGGGCGGGGAACCCGCCGGGCCGTTGATGGGAGGAGATAAAAGGGGGAGACGCCCTTACCACGAGGTCGTCGTCGTCGTCTTGCGGAGAAGGAGGTCCTCGGAGGAGGAGGGTTGCGGTCCGCACCCAGGCCCCTCAGGCCTGGGTGCTGGAGATCCAGGAGTCTGGTCCAGGTGCCCATGGCCTGGTCCGGAGTCATGTTGGCGTCCATCCCAGGCACCTTTAGCCTGGGGTGAGGTACTATCGAGGAGGCCTGGGGCTCAGTACCTTCGACTGGGTCCCGCTAGGGTGGACTGTCCGAGGGTCCCTGAGCGGAGGGACTCGTACCTGAGGTGAGGAGGCCGGGGAGGTTACCCACTGAAGACCCGGAGCAGCACCAACCCGGTGACAGTGGGCCTCTGGGAACTCTCTTGGGAGGACACATCCCCCTGATAGGGGCCACAGCGTATCGAAGAGGGCTCCACTGCTGTTCATAGGGGTTGCTGGAAGAGACCCCATCTTCCTGTTCTGTAACAGCCGGATTGGCTTAGGCGCCGCTGGTCATAGTACAGTGGCATAGAACTTAAACTTTAGGAAGTGCCTCGATCTGCTCGCCCCACCGTTGGCAAGGTTATAGGTCCCAACCAGTTTGCTGCAAAAGAACTGTTTATTGTGCTTTGCGTATTGGAGTGTCAAATAAACAAGTGTTGGACCTTTCTTCGGTGTGCGAACTCCAGTTACTGGAAGCAAAGGGGAGGCTGGTGAGCTTGCAATTACAGACTCAGTGCATTCACAGAACACACCGGCCCGAGGAAACATCAGGAAGTGGCCTTCACCTCCCTACTACAATGGGGAGGACATGGGCCGTGGCGCATCTCACTCTCACAACCCAGGAACCCCTAGACATGAGCTGGAGTGTAACCGATAAAGGGAAAGAGGGAGTGAGGCCGCTACACGTGGGGGCTCGTGAGTCCGGGATAGAGTGTGTTCTAAAGATGGACTTGAGAATGTCTACATTTGAACTTTGCTGCCCAGAGGAGTTCCGAGCAGATCGGCCATATTACTGGCCAAAGTGCGTCCCTGCTCGGAGTTGTGGAAATGACCCTAACACGGGAAAGGCCCATGCGGAGGAGCGGAAAAAGGGAGAGGTCCAGCCGTGTGACGTACTGCACGTGGGGACTGTTAACGCACTGCGCCACGAGGCACCCCATGGCGACATCGTTCGTGGGCGGAGTCAAGAGGAAGCCCGCGAAAATGTACAGCTCATGGGAGGAGTCTGGCCAGGTGTGGGGATACACGTGGAGACTCCGGCGCGGGGTCAGTGCATGATGGAGCAGCAGATAGTCGGGATGACCTCAAGTGCCCCGTGGATTATGGTTCCTCACCCCACGAAAATGACTTCCTTTGCTGCCCCCATCACAGACACGGGGATAAGACTTAGGCCCCGAGGGCGGTTGGCTCTGTACACTTGCAGAGACACGGAGGCCCTCGGTGTGATCTGTCCCGGCTGCTCGGGACTGGTGGTCACCCTGAAGCCATTCGGGCGATGTGAGGAGTGCAGAGAATTCCTTTTTGAGGTCGAGTCGTCCACAGCAAGACCCCGGGCCCTTCGCCTCAACCACCTCACGGGTACTGCTACTCCGGAAGGGGAGATCAAGGCCTCTGTCGAGGTTCCCGTGCGCGCTGACCAGGGCGATGGACTGCCCAACAGAGAAAAATCCGAGGATGCTGCCTCGGTCGCCACAAGTTCTCTGCTCCCACCACCGAAGAGGAAAGTTGGCCTAGTACAGGCATCCTATGGACGTGGTCGAGCTTCACCCCGCTGCTTGCCTGGCCTGGATGGCGCCGGTCGAGAAGGAAGTCCCGGACATCCCAGTCTACAAGGGTCAGGTGAGCCAGGGGCTGGGACTGTGGTGGTGGTTGGAGGTGTCGGGGGCCCATTGGAGGTGGAGCCCCCCAGGGAGGTTGATTCTGTGTCCACCGGAAGATATCTGCTTGCGGAGATGTATGACACCTCCGACCCAGAGTCGCTGTCTGATTGCGGAGATGATGGCGAGATAGACGAACTGTTCAGCCGCAAGGGCTGGGATAGAGTGCCACTTCTTGCTTCCCGTGCGGTACGGGATTCACCTATGTACACAGGAGACAGCACGCCTCGGGTGGAAGACCCGCAGCTTACGAGGGAACCTACCCCTCCACCTGTGTCCTCATCTACTGTTACCTCACCTACTTTGGTTGTGGGGACACCCCGCGCTTCTCTGAGAGCGCCGAAAGTCATTTCCAGGGAGCTGGTAAAGGCACCTCGGCATCCGGAAGCTATTGTGCTGCCTGGAACTGGAGAGAAAGCCACTATGCCACCTTTGGCCCGCTTGCAGAGACTGTTCTGTCATAAAGTAGCTCGGGAATATGGGTGGGAGTACCCGTATCTGCCCCGGGACTTGCTGTATGAGGTGGAAGTCTGGAGAACAAGATGGTATGACGAGTTTGTGTGGGACAAGTTGAAGGTGCCCCATGCTCGCAGGTACCTGGAATGTGTGCCGGCAGTGTCTAAGAGGTTTGAGGACTGCAAAGCTGAATGGAAATTGGGGCGCCATATCCATGCTGACAAGATAGTCATTTGCAGAAGAGAAGGAGAAGATGTCGAGTATTCGATAGAGGCATTTGACAAACACCTGAAACCCCTGTACCTGCCGGATCCAAAGTTTTACTTATAGGAGAAAAGAACTCCTGTTTATTTCTTTTGTGCACTTGAACTTTCTGGAGGAGCCATTCCCAGACGCCCAGGACTGTGCCCTGCTTTTGTTTTGTTTGGGCTTTTCTTTTTTTTTTTTTTCATGTGCCAAAGGCAAGGACATTTGGGAATAGTGGCAGAGTAGGGAAAAGCTGGAAGAACGAAGACTCGTTGAGTGTCATGACCGCGGCGTTGTCACCAGGTGGCAGTGTTGCGCAACAAATGTTTGAAAATGTTTCACACACACATCACCTTGCTTGTTGGAGTGAGTGGGTCTCTCGGCTGACGGGCCCACTCATCCCAAATGACACGAAATTATGTTAGGATGTTGTTTTTTTCTTTCCCCTGCAGGAGAATCGTCAGTCAAGATCATTGAGAGTGGGTGGCTCTTAGACAGTGTCGAAGAGGGGCTGTAACTATGCAGATGTTTAAAGTGTTTTATGACATAAGTTGTTTTATATGTTCCCCATTCCCTGAGCAGGTCTTGGCACTTGGGAAAAATTTAGAGGAACTGCCTCAGGGGTTTCACTCCATGTCACCACTTTATGGGAGGCATGGGTGTGCACCTGACGCTGGGGACCAGCGTCCAATCACAGGGGGGAGTGTGTAGCGGGGTCCTCAAATTGATGGGATACACCTGGGGAATAGTGTGACCCAGGTGTATAATTGTGTTAGGATTCAGACCCCTTTTTGTTTCGTGGAGGACTGGAGGATGTAATATTCTCCTTTGCCTGTGGGTGGCGGGGTACCCACGGGCTTCAGGTAGAATCATCTCCTGCAGTGCTCCCTGTTTTGTCCCTTCCCGGAGATGGTATGGCTGGGGCGGGGAACCCGCCGGGCCGTTGATGGGAGGAGATAAAAGGGGGAGACGCCCTTACCACGAGGTCGTCGTCGTCGTCTTGCGGAGAAGGAGGTCCTCGGAGGAGGAGGGTTGCGGTCCGCACCCAGGCCCCTCAGGCCTGGGTGCTGGAGATCCAGGAGTCTGGTCCAGGTGCCCATGGCCTGGTCCGGAGTCATGTTGGCGTCCATCCCAGGCACCTTTAGCCTGGGGTGAGGTACTATCGAGGAGGCCTGGGGCTCAGTACCTTCAACTGGGTCCCGCTAGGGTGGACTGTCCGAGGGTCCCTGAGCGGAGGGACTCGTACCTGAGGTGAGGAGGCCGGGGAGGTTACCCACTGAAGACCCGGAGCAGCACCAACCCGGTGACAGTGGGCCTCTGGGAACTCTCTTGGGAGGACACATCCCCCTGATAGGGGCCACAGCGTATCGAAGAGGGCTCCACTGCTGTTCATAGGGGTTGCTGGAAGAGACCCCATCTTCCTGTTCTGTAACAGCCGGATTGGCTTAGGCGCCGCTGGTCATAGTACAGTGGCATAGAACTTAAACTTTAGGAAGTGCCTCGATCTGCTCGCCCCACCGTTGGCAAGGTTATAGGTCCCAACCAGTTTGCTGCAAAAGAACTGTTTATTGTGCTTTGCGTATTGGAGTGTCAAATAAACAAGTGTTGGACCTTTCTTCGGTGTGCGAACTCCAGTTACTGGAAGCAAAGGGGAGGCTGGTGAGCTTGCAATTACAGACTCAGTGCATTCACAGAACACACCGGCCCGAGGAAACATCAGGAAGTGGCCTTCACCTCCCTACTACAATGGGGAGGACATGGGCCGTGGCGCATCTCACTCTCACAACCCAGGAACCCCTAGACATGAGCTGGAGTGTAACCGATAAAGGGAAAGAGGGAGTGAGGCCGCTACAATTATATATTTTACTTTTAACAAATTTGTGGGCAGTATAGCCGCACTGTCCTAATGATTTGAGTGGGCTGGAGAGGTGTAGGAGCGGTATACACACCGCTCCTTCACCACTCCAAGGATGCTGCTATCAGGATTTTTGGTTGCGTCACCGCTCCAGTGTGAAAGGTGTCTAAACCCACCCTGCTCTATATAGAGGGCTATTCTGTAGTGTACACATGACAGTATTCATGTTATTTTTAAACTTGTAATTTTGTTATTATTAGAACTGTGTCAAGTGTTCCTGAGAGAGCAAGCGCAAGACGTGAAAGTTCGTCACCAGATGATGCAGACACCAGTCAAGAAACCAATTCAGAGTCACTTTCATCCCAAGAATATCAACCATCCACTGAAGAACCTGTGGTATGTACTTTCAAAACGTCACAATGATGGTTTTTACAATTTTTTTTTTTACAATGCTTTCATTTTTTAATGAGGGGGGGGGGGGGGGCAGTGTCAGTGTGTGTTTTCTTTTAGTTTTTGTATTTTTTTACAATTAATTTTTATTTTATTCTTTTTTTTTTCAGCCCTCTCTTTCGTGAGATATCAGGGGTCTTAACAGACCTCTGACATCTTCCCTTTGAGACAGGGAATGGGACTAGGGACACAGATTCCCCAGTCCCTTTCTCAGCAGCCTCCGCTGCGCTGAAAATGAATGGAGAGAAGACAGCGGCTTCTCTTCATTCATGAACTGAAACATTGTAAAAACAGTTTTGGTGGTCTTCTGGCTGCCAATACAGTGACAACAGGTTTTCGGGGCTAAAACAAGTGCCTGTGTCTGATCTATTGAAAACAGGTGTTGCAAGCTCGGACACGACTTTAATAATTGTGCAAGCATCATGTTTATTATTATGTAAGTGTGATCTCAACATCAGAAGCATAATCTATATATTTGATCTATTTGCAGGCAAATGTAGGTAGGAGAGGACAGTCTACTTCCACCAGCCGTCAAAAACGTACTCAACAAGAGACACTTTTTGAGGAATATTTTAACCGTATTATAGCAGAAATGAGAAACCAAACGCGAAACCAGGCCAAAGATGATGAATTTCTCAATATCTCAGACCCAGATGTTATGTTTTTGAGAATGTTGCTTTGTGTAGTCAGGGAGATTCCTCCTGATAAGCGCACTGAGGTCAGGGGTGATATACATGCCTATTTAACGTATATTGTATCCGCTTGCAAAGAGCAACGCCCATATCCAAAATTTCAGCCATGGGCTATGGGTTTTAATTCACCCAGTGGCTCTTTGAGTCGACCAATGGCCAATCAGCAGTTCCATGACACAACACCTGCCATTAATCCTTATGCAGGACCCCCACCGATGTATACACCTTACCCACCTAATCCTGGTTATCAAAGGATGCACGTGCAGCCACACCCAGTTACTTCACCCTCATCTTCCCAATCAGGATCAGGATCACCCATAGATGTTGGCACTGAACCAAGCCACTCTTCCCTGCGTCCCCCTTATCCGGTGTATGAAAACTTGTAGTTTTGACCTTTTAATTTGTTATATTACTGTTTAATTTTTTTATGTTTTGTTACTTGAATTTTATTGATACCTACCTCAATATCCGCTGAACTGTACGGATGTAAGAAACTGTACTGTACTGTTCCAAGCTTCCATATCTTGCTACTCCGCCACGCTGGCTCTCACAGTACCAAAGCATTGTTTAGGTTGAGAGCCAGCATGGCCGACTAGAAAGATACTGAAGCTTGGCCCAGTGGGAGATCCCCCAATCTACACAGTGCAGCATACATGGCAAAATCAAAATTAAGGTGACGAAGGTTAGGGTTTTGACACTTTCTCTATGGGGCCATGCCTCAGCAGACTGGCCATACACCTATAGGTTATCTTCTGTTTTTCTATGTTCAGATGGAAAAAGTGGAACAGATTCCTCCATCTCCGCTAAACTGTGCGGATGTAAGAATCTCCCACTGTTCCAAGCTTCCATATCTTGCTACTCGGACGACTAGAAAGATACTGAAGCTTGGCCCAGTGGGAGATCCCCTCCCCCCCATCTACACAGTGCAGTGTACATGGACAAATATAATTCCATCTAATCATAGACATTATGCAGATAATCTATAGGTGTATGGTCAGCTTTAAGCACTAAAAAACCTTTTAAAATTCTTTGCTTACATTTGGACATTGTTATCAAACAGCCGCTACACAACAGTTCGTAAAGTTGTGAAAAAATGTTTCAAAGCTGTTTACTGCACTCACAGTGTCCACATATAGTCAAACATATGGTTAACCACTTGCCGCCCGCCCTATAGCGGATTGACGTCGGCAAAGTGGTTGCAAAATCCTGACAGGACGTCATATGACGTCCTCAGGATTTTGAGCCGCTGCGTGCCCCCGGGGGCGCGCATCGCGGCGATCGTTGCTGCGGGGTGTCAGTCTGACACCCCGCAACTCCGATCTAGGTAAAGAGTCTCTGACGGAGACTCTTTACCACGTGATCAGCCGTGTCCAATCACGGCTGATCACAGTGTAAACAGGAAAAGCCGGTCATCGGCTTTTCCTCACTCGCGTTTGTCAGACGCGAGTAGAGGAGAGCCGATCGGCTGCTTTTAGCAGAAAATAAAAATCCCAGAGGTGATCAAATACCACCAAAAGAAAGCTCTATTTGTGGGGAAAAAATGATAAAAATTTTGTTTGGGTACAGTGTAGCATGACCGCGCAATTGTCATTCAAAGTGCAACAGCGCAGAAAGCTGAAAATTGGTCTGGGCAGGAAGGTGTTTAAGTGCCCTGTATGGAAGTGGTTAACAGCACTTTAGAAATACTCAATATTTTAGGGGGGGGGGGGTACAGAGTCAATTTATACTTGAAAATAGAAGAAATTCTCTATATTCCTAAGGAATTGAAAAAATAGTTTTCTATACATGCAAGCATTCAATGTTTTGTAAGGTTTGTCTATTTTTTCTACCTTAAGTTATTTAACATGGCAAAGATATAAAAATAAAAACAATTTAATTGTAAAAAATTGTCAACTACTTTATTTCAAGAACAAATTTAAACTGTAACATAAGGTTGATATAACATGGGTAACAAAGATCTCTTTACAAATGGTCATATTGCCATGGGAGCTGTCCATCCTCTGTCCAAAAAAAATCTGTGAAATCCTCACGCACTTGTAGAGCTTGATTCGTGGGACGAGTGGCAGTAACACGACCTCTGTGTTCTGCGGAAACAGGTAACGCTAACGGGGATTCGGTGGGCACGATCTCCTTACCCCTCAAATAGTTGTGGAGAACACAACATGCCAAAACAACATTGACCGCATGATCCACTTCTAGGTGCATGGCTGTCATCAAAACACGCCATTTGGCAGTGCAAATGCCAAATGTGCACTCCACCATTCTCCGGGCTCTACTGAGACGGTAATTAAAAATGCGCCTCCTGTCAGTGAGACCATGCCTCGTATAGGGCCTGAGAAGGTGGGTGGATAAGGCAAATGCCTCATCTCCCAGCACAACAAAAGGAAGATCCGGCACAGCAGTACCAGGAAGAGGCCTTGACTGTGGCACATTGAATTCACTATTTTCCAATCGCTGGCCCATCATAGAATTACGGAAAATTCTGGAATCTCCAGAACTCCCGTAAGCTCCCACATCCACAGCAATGAACCGCATGTTGGCATCACTGAGCCCCAGGAGGACAATGGAGAAATATTTTTTATAGTTGAAATAACGGGAACCAGAGTTTGGTGGCTTGATGAGACGGATATGTTTCCCGTCTAAAGCCCCAATGCAATTTGGGAAGTTGGTCTTCTCCCAAAACTCCTCAGATATTTCCTCCCACAGACTGGATGTTGGTTCCGGCATGACACTGCTTTTCAGCTCTTCCCATATAACTTGACATGTATCATGGATAGTGATGAGCCGAACACCCCCGGGTTCGGTTCGCACCAGAACCCGCGAACGGACCGAAAGTTCGAACGAACATTAGAACCCTATTAAATACAATGGATGCGAACGTTCGAATTCTAAAGTGCTAATTATAACAACTATTATGCATGTTATTGTCATAAATAGGGTTTGGGAACCCGGGTTCTGCACCAGGGGACATGTATCAATGCAAAAAGAAGTTTTAAAAACGGTCGTTTTTCGGGAGCAGTCATTTTAATGATGCATAAAGTGAAAAAAAAAAAGTCAAATATTCCTTTAAATATCGTACCTGGGGGGTGTCTAAAGTATGCCTGTGAAGTGCCACGTGTTTCCCGTGTTTAGAACTGTCCCTGCACAAAATGACACTTCTAAAGGAAAAAAAAGCCATTTAAAACTGCTTGCGGCTTTAATGTAATGTCTGGTCCCGGTAATATGGATGAAATTCTTTAAGAAAAATGGCATAGCTACCCCATGACCCCCCCCCCCCCTACCCCAGCCCATTACCAGCCCCTTTGGGTCTTGTATGGATATTAAGGGGAACCCCGCACATAAAATAAAAAAGGCCCTATATACTCTGAACAGCCGTATACAGGCGGTGCATACAAGACAGGGACTGTAGGTTTGTTCTTATGTAGAATCTGTTTGTAATTTTGAACAGGTACATTGTTGAAGTGTAGCTCCAGCCCAAAAATCTATTTTTAAACTTTTTGGGAAACATAGGTAAGGGTTATCACCCCTGTAACATTTGTTTTGCTGTCTGTGCCCCTGTTCAGAACATTTCACCTCACTTTCCGTCCCAATGACAACTGTTTTTGAAATGTGGTGTTTTTCTTGAAACAAGGATTGCTGATAAAGCATCAGTACAGATGAGACCCCTTTCTCCCATATTTATTCTTACAGGAGAGAATTTTCCTTTCTAGGGGTAGATTTCCTCTCACTTCCTGTTGTCTTCTTTCGTTTGCAAGTAGGAGTCGTTTGTAAGTTGGATGTTTGAAAGTAGGGACCTGCCGTATATACTCTGCAGAAATAGGCCCCTTAGTTGTTGGTGTTGGCACAACACTGTAAGCACTCAGTTACTCTTGGTTGGTGCTGGAACGCCCTGCTGTCAACTATTATATCAGGAATTTTAATTACATATAATTGTTGAACAGTGGTAGTAAAAATTGGGGCTTTGATGGTGGTGCTGGTGCCACAACACTGTAAGCCCTGACAGTTACTCTTGGTGGGTGCAGCAATGGGCCCTGCTGTGAATTATTAGATCAAGAATTGTAATTACATGCCCCTTTTGAACAGGGGCTGAAAAATTGGGCCTTTCGTGGTGGTGGTGGTGGTGGCGTTGCCACAAGACTGTAAGCCCTCAGAGTTACTCTTGGTGGGTGCAGCAATGGACCCTGCTGTGAATTATTAGATCAAGAATTGTAATTGCATGCCCCTGTTGAACAGGGGCTGAAAAATTGGGCCTTAGGCACTGGTGGCACAACACTACAACCCCTCACAGATACTGTACTTGGAGCACAGCAATGAGCCCTGTTGCAAAGTATTGCTTCAAAAATTGTAATGACACGCCCCTGTTAAACAGGGGCTGAAAAATTGGGCCTTAGGCACTGGTGCCACAACACTCCAACCCCTCACAGATACTGTACTTGGAGCACAGCAATGAGCCCTATGGCAAATTATTGCTAAAAAAATTGTAATTACACGCCCCTGTAAAACAGGGGCTGAAAAATTGGGCCTTAGCCACTGGTGGCGGCACCCATAAACAAAAATGATCTTCCAAGCTATCATCATCAATCGTATCATTGAGGACTCGGAGGAGGAGGATAGCCAGTCAACATAACAGCACAGGCACTCAGCATCAGCATCAGTCTTGAAGGGATGTGACATGTTAAAATCAATTAGTCTGTTATATCAGCATCAGGTGTGTGGTAGCTGGTGGTGATCCAAGACTGGTTCATCTTGATGAAAGTCAGTTGATCAACCGAGTCGGTGGACAGGCGCACCCTGTGATCCGTGACAAATCCTCCAGCAGCACTGAATGTGCGTTCCGAAAGAACGCTGGATGCAGGACAGGCCAGTAGCTCAATTGCATACTGTGCAAGCTCTGGCCAGTGATCCATCCTCAAGACCCAGTAAGCCAGAGGATTTTCGGTGGGGAAGGTGTCCAAGTCTGACCTTGCCCCTAGATATTCCTGCACCATGTTTATCAGACGCTGGCGATGGTTGCTGGAACCGATCATACTTTGGGGCTGCGGACTAAAGAATTGTCTGAACGCATCGGTCAGACGGCCACCTTCCCCACCGCTCCTTCTTTGACTGGCCGAAGCCTCAGCAACTCGTTGTCCAGGACCAGGAGTTTGTAACCTCCCAGTCTCTGGGAACGCGTTGCACAGACCTTTCTGCAAGGCCTCCCGGAGTTGTCTCATCCTCTGCTCCCTCTGCGACGGTAACATAAGGTCCGCAACCTTACCCTTGTACCGTGGATCAAGGAGAGTGGCCAGCCAGTAATGGTCCCTCTCCTTGATCCGAAGAATACGAGGATCCTTCCGCAGACTTTGCAGGATCAGGGAGGCCATGCAGCGTAGGTTTGCTGAGGCATTCGCTCCGGAGTCCTCTGGGTCACTAAGGACGACATGATCCGCAGCCACCTCCTCCCAGCCACGTACAAGTCCACTGGTTTCTTGGGACTGTAAATCATCCCTAAAAGACTGCTGCTGATGATGCTGAGTGCCAGCCTCCACCTCCATGCTGACACAATCCTCCTCCTCCTCCTCCTCTTCCTGTGCGATGGGTGGGACAGAAGGAACACTGTCTGGGTAAAGGGGGCCTTGAGAGGCAAGGAAGTCCTCCTCTTCCTGCCTCTGTTCTGCCTCAAGTGCCCTGTCCATTATTCCACGCAGCGTGTGCTCCAACAGGTGGACAAGAGGTACAGTGTCACTGATGCATGCACTGTCACTGCTCACCATCCTCGTGGCCTCCTCAAATGGTGCCAGGACAGTGCATGCATCCCTGATCATGCCCCACTGGCGTGGAGAAAAAAAACCAAGCTCCCCTGACCCTGTCCTGGTGCCGTAGTCGCACAGGTACTCATTGATGGCCCTCTGCTGCGTGTGCAGCCGCTGCAGCATGGCCAACGTTGAGTTCCACCTGGTGGGCATGTCACATATAAGGCGGTTCTTGGGCAGGTTCAACTCCTTTTGCAGCTCAGCCAGGCGAGCACTGGCATTATAAGATCTGCGGAAATGCACACAGACTTTCCTGGCCTGCCTCAGGACATCCTGTAAGCCCGGGTACCTGCCCAAGAACCGCTGCACCACCAGGTTAAGGACGTGAGCCACACAGGGCACATGGGTCAGTTGTCCCTGTCGGAGGGCGGAGAGGAGGTTGGTGCCATTGTCGCAAACCACCATTCCTGGCTTAAGCTGGCGTGGCGTCAACCACCTCTCGGCCTGGCCCTGCAGAGCAGACAGGACCTCTGCCCCAGTGTGGCTTCTGTCCCCCAAACACACCAGCGCAAGCACGGCATGGCATCTTTTTGCCTGCGTACTTGCGTAGCCCCGTGAACGGCTACGGAGCACCGCTGGTTCATAGGACAAACCACAGGAAGAGGCCATGGAGGAAGAAGAAGAGGAGGGGGTGGAGGAGAGAGGTGTGTCACAACCAGTAGTAGCATTTTGGAGGCGTGGCGGTGGGACAACCTCCAACACTACTGCACCTTGTCCTGCATCCTTCCCAGCTGCCAAAAGAGTGACCCAATGGGCCGTGAAAGAAAGGTAACGTCCCTGTCCATGCCTGCTGGACCATGAGTCAGCGGTAATATGCACCTTACCGCTGACCGCCCTGTCCAGCGAGGCCAAGACATTGCCTTCCACATGCCGGTAGAGAGCCGGAATAGCCTTCCGTGAGAAAAAGTGGCGTTTGGGAACCTGCCACTGAGGAACCGCACATTGCACAAACTCACGGAAGGGGGCCGAGTCTACCAACTGAAAAGGCAGCAGTTGAAGCGCTAGCAATTTAGCCAAGCTAGCATTCAACCGCTGGGCATGTGGATGGCTGGGAGTGAACTTCTTTCGACGGTCCAGCAGCTGGGGCAGGGAAATTTGCCTGCTAGAATCGGACGTCGGTGTACTGCTAGCAGAGTGGCCGCAAGTACTTGGCTGTGACACACCTAATTCTACACCTTCATTCCTCTCAGTGCATGTTTCAGAGAGGACTGAAGTTATAGTGGGGTTGGAGATCCCAGCTGATGCGGTGCAAGGAGAGGTCCGCTTTGTTCTTTGGTGTGGGTCTTTCAGGTAGGCTTGCCAACGAGCTGCATGGCAGGTCAACATATGTCTGGTCAGGCATGTGGTACCCAAGCGGCTGATGTTTTGGCCACGCGATATACGCTTGAGACATATGTTGCAAACAGCAGCTGTGCGATCTGATGCACTAGCCTCAAAAAAGGCCCACACCAAAGAACTTTTTGAATGACGGGCAGAGGCAGCGCCCTGCACAGGCGGAGCTCTGCGGTGTGATTCCGTCGGTGTACTGCCCTTACGCTGGCCACCAAAGGGCATCCTGCCTCGTTGGAGATGTGCCTCCTCCTCATCCTCCTCCTCCTCCTCTCTCCTATTAGGCACCCACGTGGAGTCAGTGACCTCATCATCACCTCCCTCCTCATCACTGGAGCCAATCTGGCAGTATGCTGCAGCTGCTGGAACATGACTGCCAGATTGGTGTCCTTCTTGAGCATCCCCTCTGTCTGCTCTCACGCTACTGCCTTCCTCTAGCTGGGTTTCATCATCAGACCCTTCGAAACGCTGGGCATCCTCCTGGAGCATGTACCCAACACTGTGCTGAAACAGTTCGGGGGACTCCTCAGGAGGAGGACATGGTGGGTCTAGGGAAGGAGTGACTGATGATGAGTCTGACATTGATACCAGGGAAGAGGACGCTTTGGCAGCTGCTTTTCCAGTACCCTGAGCCTGGGTGAGAGAGGATGAGGAGGAGGAGGAGGGCTTGGTCATCCACTCTACCAAGTCTTCGGCATGATGTGGCTCAACATGTCCAGCTGCCGAAAAGAAGGACAAGCGTGTCCCATGGCCATGTGCTGATGACAATGCACCGCGTCCACGACCAGCACTGTTGCCCCCAGACACAGAGCCTGCTTGCCCTCTTTTATTGCCTCCTGACTGTCTGCCTCTCCTTGTTTGCCTTCCAGACATTCTAATAGATGGCCTGCAGGGAGATGGGAAAAAAGCAATAAGGGCTACCTTCAGGTGTCCTTCTCTGTCCCTTGAAACAAGGACTTTGACAGTGAAAGAAACTGACACACTCTCCCTACCTACAGTTTTCTGTCCCTAGAAAAAATGTTTTTTTTAAGCACAATTTAGCACAAGGAGAATTCACTCACTGTCCTTCCAGGTCCCTGGAAACAAGGACTTTGACAGTGAAAGAAACTGACACACTCTCCCTACCTACAGTTTTCTGTCCCTAGAAAAAATGTTTTTTTTAAGCACAATTTAGCACAAGGAGAATTCACTCACTGTCCTTCCAGGTCCCTGGAAACAAGGACTTTGACAGTGAAAGAAACTGACACACTCTCCCTACCTACAGTTTTCTGTCCCTAGAAAAAATGTTTTTTTTAAGCACAATTTAGCACAAGGAGAATTCACTCACTGTCCTTCCAGGTCCCTGGAAACAAGGACTTTGACAGTGAAAGAAACTGACACACTCTCCCTACCTACAGTTTTCTGTCCCTAGAAAAAATGTTTTTTTTTAAGCACAATTTAGCACAAGGAGAATTCACTCACTGTCCTTCCAGGTCCCTGGAAACAAGGACTTTGACAGTGAAAGAAACTGACACACTCTCCCTACCTACAGTTTTCTGTCCCTAGAAAAAATGTTTTTTTTAAGCACAATTTAGCACAAGGAGAATTCACTCACTGTCCTTCCAGGTCCCTGGAAACAAGGACTTTGACAGTGAAAGAAACTGACACACTCTCCCTACCTACAGTTTTCTGTCCCTAGAAAAAATGTTTTTTTTAAGCACAATTTAGCACAAGGAGAATTCACTCACTGTCCTTCCAGGTCCCTGGAAACAAGGACTTTGACAGTGAAAGAAACTGACACACTCTCCCTACCTACAGTTTTCTGTCCCTAGAAAAAATGTTTTTTTTTAAGCACAATTTAGCACAAGGAGAATTCACTCACTGTCCTTCCAGGTCCCTGGAAACAAGGACTTTGACAGTGAAAGAAACTGACACACTCTCCCTACCTACAGTTTTCTGTCCCTAGAAAAAATGTTTTTTTTAAGCACAATTTAGCACAAGGAGAATTCACTCACTGTCCTTCCAGGTCCCTGGAAACAAGGACTTTGACAGTGAAAGAAACTGACACACTCTCCCTACCTACAGTTTTCTGTCCCTAGAAAAAATGTTTTTTTTAAGCACAATTTAGCACAAGGAGAATTCACTCACTGTCCTTCCAGGTCCCTGGAAACAAGGACTTTGACAGTGAAAGAAACTGACACACTCTCCCTACCTACAGTTTTCTGTCCCTAGAAAAAATGTTTTTTTTAAGCACAATTTAGCACAAGGAGAATTCACTCACTGTCCTTCCAGGTCCCTGGAAACAAGGACTTTGACAGTGAAAGAAACTGACACACTCTCCCTACCTACAGTTTTCTGTCCCTAGAAAAAATGTTTTTTTTAAGCACAATTTAGCACAAGGAGAATTCACTCACTGTCCTTCCAGGTCCCTGGAAACAAGGACTTTGACAGTGAAAGAAACTGACACACTCTCCCTACCTACAGTTTTCTGTCCCTAGAAAAAATGTTTTTTTTAAGCACAATTTAGCACAAGGAGAATTCACTCACTGTCCTTCCAGGTCCCTGGAAACAAGGACTTTGACAGTGAAAGAAACTGACACACTCTCCCTACCTACAGTTTTCTGTCCCTAGAAAAAATGTTTTTTTTAAGCACAATTTAGCACAAGGAGAATTCACTCACTGTCCTTCCAGGTCCCTGGAAACAAGGACTTTGACAGTGAAAGAAACTGACACACTCTCCCTACCTACAGTTTTCTGTCCCTAGAAAAAATGTTTTTTTTAAGCACAATTTAGCACAAGGAGAATTCACTCACTGTCCTTCCAGGTCCCTGGAAACAAGGACTTTGACAGTGAAAGAAACTGACACACTCTCCCTACCTATAGTTTTCTGTCCCTAGAAAAAATGTTTTTTTTAAGCACAATTTAGCACAAGGAGAATTCACTCACTGTCCTTCCAGGTCCCTGGAAACAAGGACTTTGACAGTGAAAGAAACTGACACACTCTCCCTACCTACAGTTTTCTGTCCCTAGAAAAAATGTTTTTTTTAAGCACAATTTAGCACAAGGAGAATTCACTCACTGTCCTTCCAGGTCCCTGGAAACAAGGACTTTGACAGTGAAAGAAACTGACACACTCTCCCTACCTACAGTTTTCTGTCCCTAGAAAAAATGTTTTTTTTAAGCACAATTTAGCACAAGGAGAATTCACTCACTGTCCTTCCAGGTCCCTGGAAACAAGGACTTTGACAGTGAAAGAAACTGACACACTCTCCCTACCTACAGTTTTCTGTCCCTAGAAAAAATGTTTTTTTTAAGCACAATTTAGCACAAGGAGAATTCACTCACTGTCCTTCCAGGTCCCTGGAAACAAGGACTTTGACAGTGAAAGAAACTGACACACTCTCCCTACCTACAGTTTTCTGTCCCTAGAAAAAATGTTTTTTTTAAGCACAATTTAGCACAAGGAGAATTCACTCACTGTCCTTCCAGGTCCCTGGAAACAAGGACTTTGACAGTGAAAGAAACTGACACACTCTCCCTACCTACAGTTTTCTGTCCCTAGAAAAAATGTTTTTTTTAAGCACAATTTAGCACAAGGAGAATTCACTCACTGTCCTTCCAGGTCCCTGGAAACAAGGACTTTGACAGTGAAAGAAACTGACACACTCTCCCTACCTACAGTTTTCTGTCCCTAGAAAAAATGTTTTTTTTAAGCACAATTTAGCACAAGGAGAATTCACTCACTGTCCTTCCAGGTCCCTGGAAACAAGGACTTTGACAGTGAAAGAAACTGACACACTCTCCCTACCTACAGTTTTCTGTCCCTAGAAAAAATGTTTTTTTTAAGCACAATTTAGCACAAGGAGAATTCACTCACTGTCCTTCCAGGTCCCTGGAAACAAGGACTTTGACAGTGAAAGAAACTGACACACTCTCCCTACCTACAGTTTTCTGTCCCTAGAAAAAATGTTTTTTTTAAGCACAATTTAGCACAAGGAGAATTCACTCACTGTCCTTCCAGGTCCCTGGAAACAAGGACTTTGACAGTGAAAGAAACTGACACACTCTCCCTACCTACAGTTTTCTGTCCCTAGAAAAAATGTTTTTTTTAAGCACAATTTAGCACAAGGAGAATTCACTCACTGTCCTTCCAGGTCCCTGGAAACAAGGACTTTGACAGTGAAAGAAACTGACACACTCTCCCTACCTACAGTTTTCTGTCCCTAGAAAAAATGTTTTTTTTAAGCACAATTTAGCACAAGGAGAATTCACTCACTGTCCTTCCAGGTCCCTGGAAACAAGGACTTTGACAGTGAAAGAAACTGACACACTCTCCCTACCTACAGTTTTCTGTCCCTAGAAAAAATGTTTTTTTTAAGCACAATTTAGCACAAGGAGAATTCACTCACTGTCCTTCCAGGTCCCTGGAAACAAGGACTTTGACAGTGAAAGAAACTGACACACTCTCCCTACCTACAGTTTTCTGTCCCTAGAAAAAATGTTTTTTTTAAGCACAATTTAGCACAAGGAGAATTCACTCACTGTCCTTCCAGGTCCCTGGAAACAAGGACTTTGACAGTGAAAGAAACTGACACACTCTCCCTACCTACAGTTTTCTGTCCCTAGAAAAAATGTTTTTTTTAAGCACAATTTAGCACAAGGAGAATTCACTCACTGTCCTTCCAGGTCCCTGGAAACAAGGACTTTGACAGTGAAAGAAACTGACACACTCTCCCTACCTACAGTTTTCTGTCCCTAGAAAAAATGTTTTTTTTAAGCACAATTTAGCACAAGGAGAATTCACTCACTGTCCTTCCAGGTCCCTGGAAACAAGGACTTTGACAGTGAAAGAAACTGACACACTCTCCCTACCTACAGTTTTCTGTCCCTAGAAAAAATGTTTTTTTTAAGCACAATTTAGCACAAGGAGAATTCACTCACTGTCCTTCCAGGTCCCTGGAAACAAGGACTTTGACAGTGAAAGAAACTGACACACTCTCCCTACCTACAGTTTTCTGTCCCTAGAAAAAATGTTTTTTTTAAGCACAATATAGCACAAGCACAAAACACACTGACACTCTCCCTACCTATCCTTCTCTTTCCCTAAACTAAAGGAATCCAGGTTAAGCAAGAAAGAAATAAAAGTCACTGTCCCTGCCTATGCTGCTCTATCCCTGCTCCGGAACACACTACACTAGGCCGCCGTGCTGGTGGCCTTTTATAGTGTGGGGCGTGTACTAAACACCCTCAGCAATAATTGGCCACAGGCATCCTGCCTGTGGCCAATCATTGCTCTCCTCGCTGCCGGCGCTGTGATTGGCCAAGCATGCGGGGTCACAGTGCATGCTTGGCCAATCACAGCGCCTGGATGACACTGCGATGGCGTAGTGCATTGTGGGCCGTTCGCGTCACTCGAATTTGGCGCGAACGGCCCAAATCGTTCGATCTTCGTCGAACGATCGAACAGCCGATGTTCGAGTCGAACGTATGTTCGACTCGAACACGAAGCTCATCCCTAATCATGGACTATTGTCGCTACAGTAGAAATTCCCATTAGGAACTGATGATGAAGGGAGGTGAAGCTGGCACCAGTGGCAAGGTATCTGCAATACAAAAAAGACACATATATTTATATCTATATATTATGCAAGAACATACATACACACTATTGTCAATAATATTGGTACACCTGCATGTACATGAATTTAAAGCATCTGTTCAAGATATGGAAAACCTACCTTAAAGTAAGTAGCAGCCGCTCTTCTGCACTAATGCTTCTTCTCATGTTGGTCCTGGTTCTGCTCAGGTGTGTTCTACAGAGTTCCAACAGCTCATCGAAGCTTGCCACGGACATCCGAGTATAATTGTAGAACTTGTCCCCATGGGTCCGCAGCTCACCGAACATGAGGGCAAAGTAGCCAATTGATAGACGCTGTGAGGTTAGGGGATGGACCCAGTAACGGCGGGGACGTCGCCTAGACTGGATCTGTCTTCTCCTCTTCATCCTCATCATCAGCAACATGAGCATCGCCAGCAAACTCATCATATTTGCATTCATTTTTGCAAATCTCAGGCACAACACACCGATCACTCCTCTCACCTCTAAACTCCAACACACACTCAGCAAGTGAACAAAGAAACAGGAAATAGATGGCAGAGGACCGAAATGCATCATGGTTAGATCCAAGGGACAAAAAAAATAAATAAACAGGTTGCTATGGGAATAACTAACCGCAGCTAAACGCAACCGCAAATAAACGCACGTATACGCAGGTAATCGCAATGTACAAATGCAGCTAATCGCATTGCCTGAAGCCTTGAATTTCAAAGAACAAAAAACATGCTTTTTACTGCGGCAATTTTGCCGTCCGTGTGAAAGGGGCCTTAAAGTTCAAAAAGTAAACGTTCTGCTCTTCACTTAGATGTCAGTGTCCCCCACATGTGTCCCCACTCACCAGATCCTTTCACCCCCACAGAGGTAAACAGCTTAAAGGGGTATCCGGGTCACACGTCCAGAGGGGAGATGTCAGCTGGGCAAGTTCTTCATATAGGTTGTGGAAATCCGTGGAAGGGAAAATTCCCAATTACCTCATAGGTGCAGACAGAAAAAGAGAGAGGCTTCCATAGTGCAGATGAAAAAAACTTCCGGCTTTATTAAAAAATATATATAAAAAATATACACTGCAGCAAGTCTACAAATAGACTAGCTACACGGCAAAAGGCCAAAGAAACAAACAAAAACGGACAGCACAGCAGTCCTCAAACTCGTATAGGAGCAGCGGTCAGTACCGGCTGGTAACGCTGCATGCGTTCCAAATGCGTTCCAGCAGTACTTCCGGGTTAGCGTGGTGTGCGTATGACGTAGCTCCGCCTTACGCGTTTCGTCATTGGACTTCGTCTAGAGGCGGTACCACGCTACGCTATCTCCACGCTTAAGAAGGGAGAGCGTCACTCCTTCAGGGCTGCCAAATCAGGCCGCAGTACCACGGTTCATCACCAGCCAATAGGCTGATCATGCTGCAACAGGGGGAGGCATCTCCACAGGCGCAATTTAATGTATATTCCCACGGGTCATACTGACTAACGTGACGCTCTTCCAACTTTAAAATTATAACATTGTAGAGGGACTGTAAAATATAAAATATAACATATCTTGCATTTGTACATTATTATCCAAACTATAACATGTATACAGCACTCCGTAGGGCACTCCATATGTTTTTTATCTGTGCATTTCACCAAAACAAATGCATGCGCCCTCTATAGTGAGAATGTATGACTACACTAACTACACTGTGTAGACCCAGCTCTTGCCTTGTGGATGTATGGAGATCATCGCATCTGATTATAATTTACATCCAGCCTCTGTGATCAAGTAGCTATGCTGTATTTATTGTACATGTCTAGATATAACACTGTAGGGAGACTATGAGCTATAGCGTATGGATGAATTGTATAACTAAATTGTGTCTACAATAAGCACACATATAACGCCCTGCAATTCACTCCATCTATTCTGTCAATACGTCTGACTCAGGCTGAAGTTGTGCGCCCTCTCTGGCGGTAATATTAGCTACACTATCTGTATATTACAAACCCAGCTAGTGCTTTGTAAAGCATGTAGAAATATCCACATGTAAGTGTACCGGCTTCTGTAATGGCTATACTGAAAAACCCAGCTCATATGGATAATGTGGATCCAAGAGCAAATAAAAAACATATATAATAATGAAAAATATAAAATTAGTAAAAAATGTTCTATTTTAAAAAAAAAAAATCAAGTCATACCTATGCCCATATATACATATATATAGACACATATATATATATATATATATATATATATATATATATATATATACACATATATATACACACATACATACACATATACGCCTATCCATACAGGCAACATACCACATATGCGTACATACCCAGGCTAGAAATGTATTGGCTAGGGGATGGCCTAGAGTTACTTAGGTAATACACTAATTCTGCCCCAGTTAAGACATGCTCTACGCATGCCAGATGGCATCCATGCATCCTGCCCCCACATGGGGTACCAGTGTGCAGCAGCCCAGTGTGGAAAAAGGGGAAAAGGAAAGATATGATAGGAAGAAAAAATGCTAAAATGTGTGAGATGCTTCCTATGTTCTTAATGTTGGGGCCAGTATGCTCAGGGGTTGGCTATGAAGCAATTTAGGTCTATGTCCATATTCAACCCTTTCGGCACCAACGACCCAAGACGATAGATCCAACTGGTCTCATTCTGGGAGATACGAGTGGTTTTGTTACCCCCCCTCCAGTGATCCTTGATCAAATCGATCCCATAAAATATGAGTCCAGTTGGATCTCTCCTATGGAATAAATCAAAATGTCGTGAGAGGTTATGTTTAGGGAACCCCTTCTTTATGTTGTTTATATGTTCCCTAATGCGTACGCACAGTGGGCGCGTAGTCCGACCCACATATTGTAGGTGACATGGACATTCAATGACGTAGGTGACGTGCGTACTGTTGCATGTTATCAATTCACGAATTTTGTATTCCTTATGGTCTGTCCTTGATTTAAATGTTTCTTTCTTACGTGGCTGCTTCTTACTAACCCTACATGCCAGACATCTTTGGCATTTATAGAACCCCTTCATTTCAGGAAAGATGTTGACTGCTTTGGGGGCATTGATTACATTGTGTACTATATGGTTCCGTAGACTTGGGGCTTTTCTGTACACAAATGCTGGTTTATTCGGTAAGACCGTCGATAGTACTCTGTCTTCTTTCAAGATAGGCCAGTATTTCTTAATGATACCCTCTAAGGCCCTATATTGGTTATTGTACCCCGTAATAAATGCCAGTTCCATTTTACACACAGAAAGACTTAAGACATCTCTTGGCAGAAAGCTGTCACTGCAGGGACAGCTCCGGAGGGGAGGTGCATATTAGGCCTCACTCACACCGGCATGCTACACTGCCACTGATCCCATCCCTCCACCACCGATCCCATCCCTCCCATCCCTCCACCACCATCCCTCTGCCACTGAGGGCTGTATTTGCATGCACGTTCCATGCATCCCTGAGAAGGTAGTCCAAATCATGTTAATGTGGACACTGCCGCTGCTCACAGTTTGACAGCCGTGCAGACGGTGTGCATTCGGGGCCGTGCATGTGCACCCACAGAAATGTCAAATTGGGAGCAGCAGCTGTATCTGTGAAGGAACACCTGTGCATTCCCGTGTGGGCAAACATGGCCCTCAAATGGGTGTGCACTGTAGCATGCCCATATGAAGGAGGCCTTTAAACGCCCCTATAGGGTGCTTTTTGTTTATTAATTTAGCCAGGAGTTGAGACTTTAACAAGAGAAACCCTCTGGGTCCTCTTCACATCCCCTGAACCTCCTTACACTTTAGTCCAGAAATTGCTTTAAATGTCCAGACATGGAAAGAACATGAAAACAGAGTTTTTAGTCGTAGCTGACCAACCCCCCTCTTATTATTAAGTGGTCAGGTCTTTGGGGTGATTTACTAAAGGCAAGTAGACTGTGCACATTGCAAGTGCAGTTGCACTTATTTCCCCCAGAGCTTAGTGAATGTGTTGAAGCTCTGCTGATTTCCATCATCCAATCATGTTCAATTAAAACATTTTTTTTTCTCTCCCTGCACCTGATTGGGTATTCTTTACAAAGTGCAGCTTTACCAAATTCACTGAGTGCAACTGCATTTGCAAAGTGCATAGTCTATTTCCCTTTAGTAAATCAGCCCCATTGACTATTAATGCTGGTGGTCTATTAGTGTTAGGAGGACATGACATTGGTTCATTAATAGATTGTGAATGCATCCCAAATAGGGATGAAGATTGGGTTTGCTGCTACCATGGGTATTTCTTGGGATTTCCAAACCTTTGCCTGGAAAGTTTGCAGGTTAGATACCTTGGCTTGGTCAGCTGACTCATACGAGCTAATAATTTGATGGAAAGTATAACCCATGCCCCATATATTAAAGAAGCGGCCCACAGCAACCATTTCACCAGTGTTGTGTTGAATCTATCTATAGCTAACAACTTTGGAGAGGCAGAGATTTTATCCTTTTAATTATTTTTTTAAATAACTGGCAAATGTTCCTCATGGCAATGCTCAGCTTTCAATCCCTTTTGTTTGATAATAGCTTGCTCATTAACTCTACAAATGGAAGAAATGATTGGTAAATTTGTCCACCATAGATTTCAATAGGAATAACTGCAAAGTGAGCAAACTTTTAACTTCAAGTAATATTCACAAAACCTGGGTTCAATTTTCTTTTCCCTACATCCAGGAAATTGCCATTCAAATGGTATGTTGCAGTGGCGTACCAACGAGGGGAGGGGGGGTCGCGGTCTGCCCCGGGTGCCAAACATTGAGGGGTGTCAGCTAGGGGTGTTGAATCGATCGTATACACAGAGGCAGAGCCTGGTGGATAAAGCTTGTCAGCTCCAGTGAGATGGAAACTGGAGCTGACTGGAGCATAAAGTTAGCTGATGAGCTGGCAGCCAGTAGAGAGAAAGGGGAGGAGCTCTGCAAGGAGACCCCATGTCAGAAAAGGCATCACTGGAGGCACACCAAGGTAGAAGAGAGGCAGAGCATGGAGGAGGGGGAATCAACTGACACTGAGAGCAGGTGGGTGCCAGTGTCGCTGATCCCATCCCTCCACCACCATTCCTCTGCCACTGATCCTATCCCTCCAACACAGATCCCATTCATCCACCACCATCCCTCTGCCACTGATCCCATTCCTCCACCACCATCCCTCTGCCACTGACACCGTCCCTTCACCACCATCCCTCTGCCACTGATCCTATCCTTCCACCACAATCCCTCTGCCACTGACCCCCTGGCTTCACCACCATCCCTCTGCCACTGATCCTATCCCTTCACCACTATCCTTCTGCCTGATCCCATCCCTCCACCACCATCCCTTTGCCATTGACCCCCTCCCTTCACCACTATCCCTCTGCCACTGATCCCATCCCCACCACCACTATCCCTCTGCCACTGATCCCATCCCTCCACCGCTATCCCTCTGCTACTGATCCCATCCCTCCACCACCATCCCTCTGCCACTGATCCCATTCCTCCACCACCATCCCTCTGCCACTCTGCGCTGGAGAGTTCTAAAGTGGCCAGCAATGAGTCCAGATCTAAATCCCATTGAACACCTGTGAAGAGATCTAAAAATTGCTGTTGGGAAAAGGTGCCCTTCCAATAAGAGAGACCTGGAGCAGTTTGCAAAGGAAGAGTGGTCCAAAATTCCGGGTGAGAGGTGTAAGAAGCTTATTGATGGTTATAGGAAGCATCTGATTTCAGTTATTTTTTCCAAAGGGTGTGCAAATATTAAGTTAAGGGTGCCAAGAATTTTGACCAGCCCATTTTTGGAGTTTTGTGTGACATTATGTCCAATTAGATTTTTTCCTCCCTTTTTTTGTTTTGTTCCAATACACACAAAGAGAATAAACATGTGTATAGCAAAACATGTGTTACTGCAACACTTTTCTGTGAGAAATACTTGATTATCTGGAAAAATTTCTGGGGTGCCAACAATTTCGGCTATAACTGTATACTCCTGTCAAAATGTTATTGTTGTCTTCATCCCAGCTGTGGAATTTTGTCCTCTCTATTTGTACTGGTGACTATCATTACTACAACAGAAAGTAGAGGAAAATCCAGATTTGTATGAACAGGTTTGCTTATTGAAAGATTTCCCCTCACCTGAGAAGGTAAGGGGAAATCTTTCAATAAGGAAACCTGTTCTGCTGACTACTAAATCTGGGCATATGACAGTAAAATGTAGTTTATTCATCAGAGTATTGGATTTTTCCATCAATTCAACGAATTGTGTTTGAAAGCCTAAAAATGTCACCCAGTCCTTCTGCTTGAAAAGCATTCCAGACATAATAAACAGTTTTTTTTGTGCCTAGAATTACAATATGTACAATTATTCCTTAATGAAACCCTCATTTGTTTGAGAATTTTTTTTTCATCCCGCTCCTTCTAATTTTCTCATCACTAGAGATGGAAACAATAATTGATTTGACCCCACTTACTGAACGTTTCAAATGTAACAAAAAATGAATGACATCCTAATAGTGTATGGCCAGAGAGATTTCCTCTCACTTCTTGCTGTATTTCTGGGACAGTTTAAAGGATGTGTAGCGGGTGTCAAATTTAGTGGGGTGTATCTGGGCAATAGATGGCCCAGATACATTGATTTCAGGGATTTATGGACCTTTTTGGAGTGTGGGAGGTATGAATGGTGTCATGTTCCCTGCGGTCCCTGGGTGGCGCTGTCACCTGGGACCGGGGTTGAACTACCATTCCAGAGCCGTGCCCTTTTTGTCCTCTCGCGGCAGTAGTATGGCGGGGCGGGGAACCCGCTGTGCCTGCTGGGAGAGGATATAAAAGGGGACGGACATCTTGCGCACGAGGTCCGTTCCTTCAGCCTGGGGGCTGCTGCGGTTCGTCTGTGCCCAGGTGCCCTTGGCCTGGGCGCGTGGAGTCGAGTTCCATCCCAGGCACCTTCAGCCTGGGGTGAGGTACCTTTGACTGGGTCCCGCGAGGGCGAAGCATTCCTAAGGTGCCCCCTTGTATTGGGTGCCTGAATCCTGGGCGTAAGGGACCGGAGACGTGACCTCCCCGTAGAGCCAGCGCAGCATTTGCTGGTGACAGTGTGGGCCTCTGGTGACCGTCCGGATGGATGTCTTCCTCTGACAGGGGTCATTTGTCCTAACGGAGGTATTTCATGTTCTTATGGTCTGTGGCAGGGACCCAACTTTCTCAGGTCAGTGGCAGGCCTCATCCAAGGCCTGTGGCAGGGGCCTCAACGTTCACCCAGGTCAGTGGCAGTGACTAAATTCACAGTCTGTGGCAGCGACTGTGCGCCAAGCCTGTTTGCACTGAATGGAACAGGAGGAACTTTAATTCATCAGTTGTGCCTGGACCTACTCTTCCCTACACCTTGTCTGTTCTTTTAAAAGTCAACCAGTTTCAAGTCAATAAAACAATGTTGGACTTTTCTTGATGTGGAACTCGTGTTACTGGAAGCTAAGTATCCCTGTCAGTGTCAGTGACAATCATCCTCCACAGAGGAAGCTGAGGCTCCGGCCTAAAACGCAGACCCAAGTGTAATGGTTTAGCTCATATCTCTGCATCCTACATCAGAGAGCCAAGCTGGTGGTGTGCATCTTTCCCCCTTCTCCCAGATACCCCTAGACGAGTACAACAAGCCGTGAAGAGAGGGGAGAAGCTGGGGGAGGACCGCTACAGATGTAAATAGGAACCTATATGGGTCCCTCATAGGCCATCCACCTCAGGTCACCAGCCTTAAAGTGTTCATAAACCCAAAACAGTAATCAATCAAATTCAGTAAAGTATGCTTGTTAAACTCACTGTGGAACCTAAGGTGTTAATCCTTCGCATTGTGTAAAAAGGCTGTTTGATCCTCCTCTTCTTTTACTGTCCCTAATCCATCTGCTGATAGTACAGAGCCTTGGAAGCACTCTGCACATGCTCAGTTTTGTGTTTATTGCTAGAGAGTTTTTTCCTTTTTTTTGGGAAAGGGTGCATGTGATCAGCACTGGGCCAATCAGCACTGTTCAGACAGAGGATCAGGGGTCATGCAGCCTCATAGGACAGTCAGAGGAGAATGAAAACTCCTACAAGCTTTAACCAGTGCTCAGGTGGACACTAATAGAAGTCACAAGACTGTTATATGCTGCTGATGAGAAAAGGTATTTAGCAGTTTATTTTTACTAAAATAATTGCATTTCCATGTTCTGTGTAGTGTGGGAGACCAGATATGGCGAAGGCAGGGTCTTGGGTTTAGTAACACTTTAAAGGGGTGTAAAAAAATAAAAAATATTTTTTGCTGCTCAGCTCTAACTACCAATGTTAAAGAGGTATAACTAAAGTAGTGATGTGGACCACCTTTCACCAAGGCCCCTTTCACACTGAGGCGTTTTTCATGCGGTTTAGCGCTAATATTAGCGCTATTATACCGCATGAAAAAATCATGCCCTTTAGCCTTCAATGAACCGCTCCAAAAGTCCTGCTAGCCGCTTCTTTACAGCGGTGAAGGAGCGGTGTGTTCACCGCTCCTTTACCGCGGTCTGCCATTGAAATCAATGGGACAGCGCGGTAATACCGCCCGCAAACCGCGACAATAGCCGCGGTTTGCGGGCGGTATTAACCCTTTTTCGGCCGCTAGCGGGGGTTAAATTTACCCCCCTAGCGACCGCATACCGCGGTAAGAACGACGGTATAGCAGCGCTGAAAATCGCGCTGCTATACCGCCACCGCTCCTGCCCGCCCCAGTGTGAAAGGGGCCTAAGGGTAATCCCATCAAAATTCTGCCATGGAACCCTATGATTTGCAGTTACACCCCTGGCAGTGACAATGATGAGACAAACAACTTTCTGAAGAAGATGCTAATATTGAAACAGAAAGAAGTGAAAGGAAGTGTGGTCAAAAATTTAAATAAATCAATGGTTTATAAAACCAAGAAATAATGACCGGCTCCTAGCAAACAACTAGGGGAAAAAAAACTCTGACACGTTTTTATAAGTGAGACATGTCCTCTTTACTAACAGAACCAGTGATTGTATGTTAGGGACCCTGATGGGGATATTGTCTCCTGTGCAATATATTTTGGTTCCCCCTTTTTCCTTTTTTTTTTTTTCCTTCTTTTTTACCTCCCTTCTTTTTCCTCTCACTGTGTTTTGTTCTATGCTTTGTTAATTAATCGCTGATGTGTTTTTTGGGCCCAACCATTTTATTTACGATGGCCTTGTTGTGTGTTAGTTGGAATTTACTGTAATTATAAAAACTCACATGTGGCATATGACATGGTACTGGTTGTACATCTAATGTTGACAAATGTAAGAATATGTCAATTTTTGATTTGGATAAACAAAAAAAAAAAAAACATTGATCGGAGGCCAGGTCTCTGATAGAACCTGGAGGAAGGCGCAATAGAGGAAAATGTTGTGGCTACACATTTTACAAGGAGGATCACATATTAACGGGTTAAGGACCAGCGCACGCAGATGTACGTCGACAGAATGGCACGGACAGGCAAATGGGTGTACAGGTATGTCCCCTTTAATTTGCCCCCGTGTGGTGGCGCGCTCGCGACCCTATCGCAAGCTCAGTGACCGTGCCCGCGGGACCCACGGACTCGATGTCCGCTGGTGTCCCTCGATCGTGTCACGGAGCTGAAGAACGGGGAGATGTCAGTGTAAACACAACATCTCCCCGTTCTTCCTAGTGACATGTCACTGATCGCATGCTCCCTCTCACCGGGAGCAGCGATCAGTGACGTGTCACTCGTAGCCACGCCCCCTAACAGTTAGAATCACTCCCTAGGACACACTTAACCCCTTCAGCGCCCCCTACAGGTTAACCCCTTCACTGCCAGTGTAATTTTTACAGTAATCAGTGCATTTTTATAGCATTGCTCGCTGTAAAAATGACAATGGTCCCAAAATGGTGTCAAAAGTGTCCGCCATAATGTCATAGTCACAATAAAAATCGCTGATCGCTGCCATTACTAGTAAAAAAAAAAATTATTAATAAAAATGCCATAAAACTATCCCCTATTTTGTGGACGCTATAACTTTTGTGCAAACCAATCAATAAACGCTTATTGCAATTTTTTTTTACCAAAAATATGTAGAAGAATACGTATCAGCCTAAACTGAGGAAAAAAAACGTTTTTTTATATATTTTTGGGGGATATTTATTATAGCAAGAAGTAAAATATATTGAATTTATTTTAAAATTGTTGCTCTATTTTTATTTATAGCGCAAAAAATAAAAACCGCAGAGGTGATCAAATACCACCAAAAGAAAGCTCTATTTGTGGTAAAAAAAGGACGTCAATTTTGTTTTGGAGCTCCGTCGCACGACCGCGCAATTGTCAGTTAAAGCGACGCAGTGCCGAATCGCAAAAAGTGCTCTGGTCTTTAGCCAGCCAAATGGTCCGGGGCTTAAGTGGTTAAAAAAAAATGAGGCTTTTTGAACATTTTTATATTTGTTCTGGGAAGTCTTCTATGACCTTGATTGTCACCCCATCTGAATGATGCTAAAATCTTCTCATCCATGCTGCGTCTGTTTCTGTTTGGGTATCCTCTGCTTGACATCTCCTCTTGTATCTCCATTAAATTTGCAAACTGTTTGTTCTCTAAAAAGTCACTCAAAAGTGGAGCCATACTTTAACAACTCCTGACCACTAGATATTTTCTGACAGCAAACATTGTTCCTCCACTCTGCATGCTGGCCGTTAGAGGGTTAATATAGTGGGTGGTGAATGATGAAAATAGAGTTTAGTCTTGATCATTCACAGTTGTCGCTGACCACTCCCCCTTCTACAATAGCTACTTTGTCCTGTATAAGCGTAATATTTATTTTGGGGTGGGAGCTCCTTCGGCTCGTACTGCCTCATTCATTGCAAGTCTCCAGGCTTCATTTCTGCGTATTACCCAGAATGCGTTCTAACAGTCATCCTGGAGACAGAGGGTCTGATCCCCACTGAGCGGCAGACCCCAAGCGCAGCCTCACGTAGCCTTTTCAGAAACAATGTCACCAGGTTATGTAACACAGAAGATCAGAAGTCTCATGCAAGCTGGAATATATCTTACAACATAACAGCCTGAACCAATTTCTCCATTTCTTAAAGGTCTCTTTTTACATGGCAGTCACTAACAGCAACCCGTCAGCAGGTCCCAAGGACATCAAACTCATCAACGCTTGTTAATTATTACCTAATTCGATTTCAACAGCTCACTAAAGCGTTATTAAATCCAGAACCATAATTGTAATGTAGCGCCCTGCTCCTATTGAGTAGGCGCTATGTTTAAATTTAAGTTATCTGAGCTGTAGTTTGGCTCAGAAGGATTGTGTTAAATTGCTGGTTTCTGTTCCAGTCCAGCTGTGCTGCGCATTTTCCACTTGACTGTAGGTGTCGCGGTCACCACAGGTCAAGGTTGGTAAATGCAACAGGCTGGGTGTATTGAGTATTCTTTACCCAGAAGCAGCCCAGTGGGAGTGGTCCCCCCGCTGTGCATTCTGGGAAAGGGTACTTAAAGTGGATGTAAACCCACTCTCATCCTTTCTAAACTACTGCCATAGTGCTGATCTATAAGGATATAGATGCCTCCTGCATGTATCCTTATCTGTCAAATGTCTCCCCTCTGTCTTTTATGAGACCTGAAAAACTGCAGATTCTGTGGGTGGATCTGTTGTCTGGAGCTCGGTGGGTGGAGTCGTGATGTCAGTAGACTCCCCGCCCACTTCTACACTCCCCTTGTCAACATGCATTTTCTCCTGTGTATTCCTTCTGCTATGATCACTAACATCCAGTCAAAATCCAGAAAAGTAACCACATGACTTCAGAAAAGGAGTGGGGGTGGGAATTAAAAAATAAAGCTAAAGCTAGTGCACGAGATATGTAAATTACTCAAAGTAAGTGGGCAGAACAGACAAAGGTAACTCTGTTTGTCCGTTTTATCTCACTGAACAATAAAAGAGGATTGCTCAGAGCTGGATTAACTCTTTGTGGCAAGACCTGGCACAAATGATAGGAAATCTTATACTCTACATTGTGACAGCAAAAAAAATTAAAAATGTGGGTTTACATCCACTTTAAGGGACAGACACCGTTTTCCGGGTCTCTCTGACCTGATGGCCCTCCTGGCCTAAGGTGTGTCGAAGCAGCTGTTCTGCCTCGGGGCCTGCTGGCCCGAGGCTTCGCTACTGATAGTAGGCCCAGGAGTTTCTGTGGCCTACTGGTCCAAGGGTGGGTGGTCCGGTGCTGTTTTGCCTGCGGAAAGAAGCCCAGCAATTGGAGAAACCAGGGGAGGACTTTTCTCAGAGAGGACCGAGCGAAAGAGCCGGTATCTCAGGAAGAGCCTGGAGACTCAATTGGAGGATGCATCCCGGCCCATCTACCTCACAGTGTTGCCAGGTTGGCTGAAAGAAACTGGTACTGTGTGACTGTACTTAGACTTTGCAAAAGTTCTGGATCATACAATCCTGTGGCAGGGGAATGAGCAGAGACTATGTCTATTTTTCAAGTCTGTGGCAGAGACTATGTGTTTTCTCCAAGTCTGTGGCAGAGACTTTTGACCGAGCACCACACCGGCTGCTAGGTCAGTGAGAGAGGCCTATCCAGTGGTTGCTAGATCCAGGGTGGAAACTGTTTGTCCTCTGGATAAAAGAAGTACTCGTCATCCACAAATACAAGGTACATGAATCTCCCCTGATCCTCCCTCCCTCTAACTGACTTTGTTTAATAAAACCATTGGAAAAGAGACTATGTGTTGGTGCTGACATCTGTGAATGACTCTTCAATGAGACCCCTATGACGGACACGGTGGAACAGTAAGGTAACGGCAAAGGCCCAAAATTAAACCAGCAGCTCCTGTGGGGGTAGTGCTACAGTAATATAGAATAACTTACCAATCATTCAATGTCTTTTCTCTTTTTTTCATGCTTTCTTCCCTCTGTGTTCCCCTGGTGATCTGGCAAGTAATACACCTCCTGCATTAGAGTGCCTCCACTCTGGATGAATGAGCACAGGGGGCATTTTTGGACAGCAGCATTATGAGTCTAGGGGAGTGTTAGATTACTATTTATTATAGTATATATTTATTTAGTATATATTTAAATATACTAACAAATTGAAGCAAAACTCCAACTCATGCTTTATAACGACTTGCCGATTGCCTAACTGTAAATATACGTCATAACTTTGACATTAATTACCGGAGTTATGGCAGCAGCTAGCTGGCTATAAAAGTGGTCTCAGCGGCGGATTCGCTGTGAGATTACTTTTATAGGCAGCGGGAGAGGTGAACTCTCCTGCCGCTTCCCGGTCGTCTCCGAGGTTACCGAAACCATCGCCTGGAGCCAATCCAATGCGCCGGATGCCTGTGCAGGAAGCCAAGTGAGGGCAAGATAGCCCCCACTCGGCCCAATGCCCAACAGAGCGACATCTGACGTCACTTCCACCTCTCGGGCTTTAAGGGATTTTGTTTCCCATTCCTAAAGTTTTTTTTATCTTAATGCATTCTATGCAGTAGCCTCCCTGGCGGTATGATTATGTCAGATTTTTTAATCTTAAAGCGGTGCATTGTTTTGCATAGAAATTTGGTGTTTTATATTGTAGGCCTGTAATTTTCAGTAATAACACACCTAAATCTGTCCAAACAAGAGTCTAGAAGACATCCCGGGTATGATAAAGTTTGAAACACAAAATCATAAATTATAATATAATAAATAACTGTAAATAATTACAAAAAATAATAATAATAAAATGTATTTACCCACGATCGCTCAATTCTGCAAGTGATTCTAATTTACTATCGCTGTTTTCTAGCTGGTCTAAAACCACTTTTGACATAAAGGGACACTTTTTGGTTGCCATGGACAATCTCAAGTTTCCAGGCAGAAAGAACAGTACATATAATATAAAAGTGCATGCAGGCCATTGGACAAAGCATTAGGGACAAAAGGGAGGTGAAATGATTTGATACAGTGTACTGTATGTGTTATATTTTTTGTACTTTTTGAATCTGCCGCCGGGCTCTGCCCCCATGCATCGCGATGCTTGCAGGGAACAGATCCTGGAACACACAGCATCAGGCGGATGATCCGGTGGAGGACACAGCAGGAGGACATCGCAGGATTCTGGTGACAAGGTAAGTATGCTGTACCAGGATTCTGCAATACAATTCCGAGTGTGGCTCAGGGTTACCACTAATGGTACTGAAATTTAACCCTGAGTCACACTCGGGAATACCGCCAGGAGGGTTAAGATAAAAAGCCTTCTGTGTGCAGCATCCAATACTTACCTAAGGTCCCTCTCTGTCCAGCGATGTCCACGAGTGTCTCAGCTATCCAAGATTCTCCCTTCTGATTGGCTGAGACACAGCAGTGGCACCATTGACTGCCGCTGCTGTCAATCAAAGTCAGCTAGCCAATAAGGAAAGAGAGCGGGCGGGGCCAGGTCAGGGCACTATGTCTGAATGGACATAGGGAGCGGTGACTCGGCTCGGGTGTCCCCATAGCAAGCTGCTTGCTGTAGGGGCACTGAACAGGGGGGAGGGGCCAGGAGCACAGAAGAGGGACCCGAGAAGAGGACCTGGGCTGCTCTGTGCAAATCCACTGACACAGAGCAGGAAAGTATAACACGTTTGTTATTTTTATAGGAAAAAAAACGAGTTTAAATTTAAAAGCAAAATATTTTTTTTTTGCTTTTAAAGGTAAATGAGAGATCTAGGGTCTTTTTGACCCCAGATCTCTCAATAAAGAGGACCTGTCATGTTTGTATTAGAAATAAACGTGATAAAAAAATAAATAATTATAGGGACAGTGTAAAATACATAAGATTTTTTTTTTAAAGTGCCCCATCCCTCCGAGCTTGCGCGCAGAAGCGAATGCATACGTAAGTCACATCTGCACATGTACACGGTGTTCAAACCACACAAGTGAGGTATCACTGCGATCGTAAGAGCGAGAGCAATAATTCTAGCACAAGACCACCTCTTTAACTCTGAACAGGTAACCTGTAATTTTTTACACATCGCCTATGGAGATTTTTAAGTATTGTAGTTTGTTGCCATTCCATGATTGTGCGCAATTTTAAAGCATGACATGTAAGGTTTACTCGGTATAACATCATCTTTTACATTATAAAAATTGGGCTAACTTTACTGTTTTTTTTTTGTTTTTTTTATTCATTAAAGTGTATTTTTTCCCAAAAAATTGCGTTTGAAAGACCACTGTGCAAATACAGTGTGACATAAAATATTGCGTTAACCGCCAGTTTATTCTCTAGGGTCTCTGCTAAAATATATATATATATATAAATGTTTGGGGGTTCTAAGTAATTTGCTAGCAAAAAATACTGACGTTTAACCACTTAAGCCCCGGACCAATACGGGCCATTATGACCAGGCCCCTTTTTGCGATTCTGCATTGCGTCGCTTTAACTGACAATTGCGCGGTCGTGCGACGTGGCTCCCAAACAAAATTGGCGTCCTTTTTTTCCCACAAATAGAGCTTTCTTTTGGTGGTATTTGATCACCTCTGCGGTTTTTATTTTTTTGCGCTATAAGCAAAAATAGAGCAAATTTTTTTCTTTAAATTACATATTTTTTACTTTTTTCTATAATAAATATCCCCAAAAAATATATAAAAAAAACATTTTTTTTCCTCAGTTTAGGCCGATACGTATTCTTCTACATATTTTTGGTTAAAAAAAAAATCGCAATCGGCGTTTATTGATTAGTTTGCGCAAAAAATTATAGCGTTTACAAAATAGGGTATAGTTTTAAGGCATTTTTAGTAATTATTTTTTTTTTACTAGTAATGGCGGCGATCAGTGATTTTTTTCGTGACTGTGACATTATGGCGGACACATCGGACACTTTTGACACATTTTTGGGACCATTGTCATTTTCACAGCGATCAGTGCAATAAAAATGCACTGTTTACTGTGAAAATGACACTGGCAGTGAAGGGGTTAACCACTAGGGGCGCTGGAGGGGTTAAGTGTGCCTAGGGGCGTGTTAATAACTGAGGGGGGGCATGGCAACGACTGACACGTCACCGATCTCCGCTCTGATTACACAGAGCGGAGATCGCTAACATAATCATTGTCAGTAGAGGAGCGGGGAGATGTTGTGTTTACACACACATCTCCCCGCTCCGAGCCTCCGTGAGACGATCGGGGGGATCCCCGCGGCGATCGAGTCCACGGGACCCGCGGTCCCACTCACGGGGAAGGCAGGGGGGTCGCGAGCACGCCGGCGGCGGCACGCGCGCGACCCCGACGTCGGCAGTTAAAGGGCGACGTACAGGTACGTGATTGTGCCTGTACGAGCCATTCTGCCGACGTGTATATATACCGTGAGCGGTCGGCAAGTGGTTAAACAACAAATGGCAGAGAAAGGCAGGGTTAGCAAGTGGTAATAATCAGTTACAGAAGTTTGTACTAAAAGCTTTACATGAATAAATAAAAGCTCATCATTGTAAGCACCCCTGTCAGTAGTAAAAGGTTTGTCTCATCTCTGTAAACTGATACAAGAAGAGAAGAGAGCTTGTTCTTTTGAAAAACAACAGACTTCCTGGCTGGGACACAAGATGACAAAATAAAATAAAAAGACAAAAAAAGAAAATGAATCCAACCATCATATCTAAAAATTGGTAAGCTGCAATAAAATAAATGTGTACTTTTGGGTTTAATACTGCTTTAAGCTGGCCACAGATGGCCTGTAGGCTGAATGAAATCCATCCATTTCCTCATCCACACTAATCAGCATAAATGGAGAAATATATGAGTGCCAGCACCCACAGCTGTCAGAAAACCAAAAAAGTGCCTGCATCGGATTGGATGAAGGCACTATTCGGCTGAGAATTTCCACTTGTCCTTATGCACTATGGAGTTCTAATTAAAGGGGACTGCCTTGCTTTCCAGTACCTTAGGACTACAAGTACCCTCCCATATGGGGACGTTTAAATAATTCAAGGACCCCAACGTTGTCAGTCTCTATACTTTATCCCATTGGCCAATGTTTAGGTAGGGAATCTATGCAGTAAATTATTTGTGCTGCTATACAGTAATGAGAAGTGTCTTTACTGCTTTGTAGGTCAGAGTTGTTCCCTCGAGGTGGCTTAGTGTGTGCTCTGTACTGGTTTTGTCACAAGCAACTATAGGGAATGATGGGTGACACCCTGAGTTGCGTAACAAGGTATCTCCATTGCCTTGATGTTGGAAAACCTCCATCTAACTAACCTTTGCTTCCCTGCAGGACTTTGATATTTGATATTAAAAGTTTGTCTTTTTTTTTTTTTTTTAAAGGCACTCCTGGCTCCTCCCTCTTGACCAGTGCCCCCAATACCAAGCCACATGCTATCCCAAGCCCTGCTCTATGTGTCCATAAGAAACATAGAGCAGCAGCTCGGTCTGCCTCCTCTCTCTCTCCTCATTCTCTCACTGGCTGTGATTGACAGCAGTGTGAGCCAATGGTTCCCACTGCTATCTCAGCCAATGAGGAGAGGGAACCCTGGTACAGCTGAGGCTCTCGCATTGGGGCTTAGGTAAGTATTAGGTGGGGCATGCTGCACGCAGAAGGTTGTTTAGGTAGTGTAGGACCACAGATTCCAGGGTGCCTTGGCGTGGCTCTGTGGCTCACTCATGCGTTTGCAAATGCGTGCGGACAAAACCCCTGTTTTTTAACGCATACTGTTAGACAGGTTAATTGGTTGTCTGCGAGCTGGTCGGTAAGTAGGCTTGGTTTTTCCTGGGCATTCCCCAGGCTTTGTTGTTACTTGTTTACCTTCATGCCTATTCTATGCATTCACATGACAGTAAAAAAACTTTAAGCCTCTACAACCATTTTAAGTGAGGTACACACAATGGGAAAATAGTAAGAACAATTACGTATGAGGCACAAGTCCGATTCAGACTTGTCAAACTAAGGCCTCATGCCCACGGACGTTTTTACAGCCGCGTTTTTGAGCGTTTTTTACAGCTTAAAAACGCCTGTCCATGTTAGTGTAGCGGGTACTTGAATTTAAGGGGGGCATCTGGGTGGTAGTGTAACCCAGATGCACAGATTGCTAGGGTATCCGAGACCTTTTTCTGGTTCTTGGAGGACTCTGGTGGTGTGAGGTTCCTTGCGGCCCACAGGTGGCACTGTTGCCCTGGGCCGGGGCTGAACTCACACCGCAAGACTGTACCTTTTTGTCCTCCCCTGGAGCTGGTACAGCGGGGCGGGGAACCCGCTGTGACGCAAAGGGAGAGGGGATAATAGGGGCGGATGCCCTTACCACAGGGTTGCAGAGTTCGGGAGTCCAGAGTTGGAGGACGCGGCCGCACCCAGGCACCTTCGGCCTGGGTGCTGGCGTTCCAGTGTTTCGGGCCTAGGTGCCCTTGACCTGGCCGGAGCGAGGATGGAGTCCATCCCAGGCACCTTTAGCCTGGGGTAAGGTACTATGGCGGAGGCCTGGGGCTCAGTACCTTCGACTGAGTTCTGCGAGGGTGGAGGAATCCGAGGGGGGCCCTAATTCCTTGGGTGCCCGTGTCTGAGTTCGTGAGGAGACTGGTGAGCGGAACTTCTCTGGAGAGTCCGGCACAGCATCGCTGGTGACAGAGAGGCCTCCTGTTTCTCCCTTGGACGGATCTCCTTCCCCTGACAGGGGCCGTGCTAGCGAAGGTAATTCACGTTCTACCTCACATGGTCAGTGGCAGTGACTGTCCGCCACTGGTGATACCACAGTGGTTAGCATCAGAAGGGAAAGGATTGTGCCTCGATCTATTCCCCATTATAACTCAGTAGAAGAGACTGTTTATTGTTTGGAAAGAAGAATAAAACTGAGTTGGACCTATTCACTGTGTGGAACTCTGGATACTAGGAGCAAAGGAGTCAGGAACGAAGTACTGGACTTGACTTTAGGACACCTGCACAGGACCCAAATTTCTGGCCTTCACCTCTTAGTTATGGAGGACATGGGCCGTGGTGTATCTCATCTCTCCCTCCCGGGGACCCCTAGACAACAGCCACATAACCGATAAAGCAAGAGGGAGAGAGAGGGTCGCTACATTAGTCTATAGCTTCATGCCCACCTAGACGTTTTTGAGCTGCAAATAGCATAGACATTTTTAAGCTGTAAAAAAAAAACAGGACCAGTGCGTTCCTCAGCGTCGGCGTTAGGCATAAAAAAATGCAAAGCGTCAAAAAACTAGCAAAAATGCCGCGATTGCGTTTTTAAGCTCCGACGTTTTTTTTTTTTTGTTTTTATTTAAAAAAAAAAAAAATATATACAAGAACATGGACAGGCGTTTTTAAGCTGTAAAAAACGCGGCTGTAAAAACGTCCATGGGCATGAGGCCTAAAAGGGACAAACTCCAAACTTTTTCTTGCATGTGAACAGAACTAATGATTTTCCTTTTACTTGTACTGTTCTTGTAGGCTGCGCATGATCAGAAACAGTAAACAACAAAAAAAAAGCCTTTGTCATTTAAGAATTTTTATATAATTAGTACCATCCTGGGGTTCGACCTGCTGTGAAATATACAGTAAAACCAGACGATTGTTCGTCCAGTTTGTTACAGTGTGTACTGGGCTATACTGTAAATAAAGCCAGTTTAAAAGTGTTACCAGATGTGTTAGAGTTCTCAGGATCAGGTAAGGATGGGTCATCACAGTTACAGGGCAGAGGGACCCAATACAATCCAGAAGCTCAGGATTGGCACTTCATGCATATAAAATGTAAGGGATGGTGTAGGAAAGAGATTAGGAATGGCAGACTCCATTTCCTCTATTGTGGGGTGTATGCTAAAACATTTATTCACCCCTTATTTTGTTAAAAAAAAAATGTCTAGGCCTATGAATCTTGAATAAAAAATTATTTTTATCAAATGAATGTGTTTGGTACCCTAAATACAGATAAATAGATAGAAATAAATTGCTTTCGATATTTTTTTTACTGCAGATAAGCAATACATCCTGCCTAGACTTAAAAGTATAACCAAGGGCAAAACTTGTGTAGCGACCTCACCCCTCTCACCCCTTCTCATTCTCGGCTTGTTGGTCTTGTCTAGGGGTTTAGTACTGGGGGGAGGGATGCGATACACCATGGCCCATGTCCTCCAGAGAGACTGGAGGTGAAAGCCAGAACTATCGGGTTTTGTGTGTGTGTCCCAGAGTCAAATCCTTTCCTCTAATCCTTTGCTCCTAGTAACCAGAGTTCCACACACTGAAAAGGTCCAACTCGTATTTATTCTCTTCCAGCAATAAATAGTCATTCAGCACAGACAGGTTGAGACCCATAGAACACTTCAGTATTTGTGGGGAGTAGGTCAAGGCACAATTCTTTAAGTAGAGCTAACCACTGTGGTGTCACCAATGGTTATGATGTATAGTCACTGCCACCGACTATATAGAACAAGAGCATGAATTACCTTCGCTATCACAGCCCCTGTCAGAGGGAAGACATCCGTCCAAGAGAGTTACCGGAGGCCTCTCCGTCACCGGCAAATGCTGCGCCAGACTTTCCGGAGAAGTTCCGTTCACCGGCCTCCTCAATCTCAGACACGGGCACCCAAGGCGTTAGGGCCCCCTCGGATTCCTCCACCCTCGCGGAACCCAGTCGAAGGTACTGAGTCCCAGGCTTCTGCATTAGTACCTCACCCCAGGCTAAAGGTGCCCGGGATGGACTCCATCTCTCGCCCCGGCCAGGTCAAGGGCACCTGGGCCCGGAACTCTGGAATGCCAGCACCCAGGCTGAAGGTGCCTGGGCGCGGCTGCGTCCTCCGACTCTGAACCCCAAGGTCAGGGCGTCCGCCCCTTTTATCTCCTCTCCCTTTGCGTCACAGCAGGTTCCCTGCCCCGCTGTACCAGCGCCAGGAAAGGACAAAAAGGGATGCAGTCTTGCGGTGAGTGTTCAGCTCCAGCCCAGGGCGACAGCGCCACCCGCAGGCCGCAGGGAACCTCACGCCACCAGAGTCCTCCAAGGACCATGAAAGGGTCTCAGATTCCCTAACAATCAGTGCATCTGGGTTACACTACCACCCAGATGCCTCCCCTAAATTTAAATACCCGCTACACTTGTTTTTAGTTTTAGACAGATTGGGGATGGATTAGAACACCTGTCAGTTTTTATGGCTGTGTTTCCCCCCCCCCCCCCCCCGTTAAGGAGTTAAGGAGATTCACGCTCTCTGTTTGTCCTGTTTAAAATTATCTTCAAAATGAAAGTAAAGAAAGTCCTACATTTTGGGTTGTCCTCAGAAAAGTAATAGAGGGGAAATCCTCCCATGGGGACACTAGTTCTGGTGACCTGGAGGTCCCCAAAGGATTCCCCTAATTTGCAGAATTCTCTTAATTTATCACTTCCAACCTGGCAGGCCGCAGGAAAAGGGGGGGGACGAGAGAGAGAGCGCCTCCCCCCTCCTGAACCGTACCAGGCCACGTGCCCTCAACATGGGGAGGATGCTTTGGGGGTCTGTGACCCCTCAAAGCACCATGTCCCCATGTTGATGGGAACAAGGGCCTTATCCCCACAACCCTTGCCCGGTGGTTGTGGGGGTCTGCGGGCAGGGGGCTTATCGGAATCTGGAAGACCCCTTTAACAAAGGGGACACCCAGATCCTGGCCCCCCCTATGTGACTTGGTTAGGGGTACATTTTAGCCCTACCATTTCACAAAGAAAGTGTAAAAAATTGTAAAAAAACACAGACACAGTTGGGAAAGTCCTTTATTAAAAATAAAAAAATAAAAAACCCATTCCAGCGATGTAATCCAGTGTCCCACGGTGATCCGATGTCCAGAGCTGCAGTCTCCTCCAGTCTCCACCCCACACGAAACCCCCATGACGTACGAGGGGGCAGGGTCACCCGTCACATCATAGGGTAAGCCCCAGCTTTCCCTGCTTGCCGGGGAATAGCCTACATCATTGGCTATTCCCCGCAAGCGGGAAAAGCCGGGGCTTACCCCTATGATCTGACGGGTGACCCATGATCTGACGGGTGACCCTGAAGGGTCTGGTATGGATATTTGGGGGAACCCCACGTATTTTTTATTTTTTTTTCAATTTGACGCAGGGTTCCCCTTAATATCCATACCAGACCTGAAGGGCCTGGTAATTGAATTTGGGGGAGCTGACAATTCATTATAGCCGCGAGTGCTTTTAAATTACTTTTTTTCCTTCAGAAATTACACTTGCAGGGACAGTTCTAAGCACGGGAAACAAGCGCTGCTTTACAGGCATACTATACCCCCCCAGGTACGAAATTTAAAGGAATATTTCACTTTTATTGTTTCACTTTAAGCATTTATTAAAATCACTGCTCCCGAAAAAACGTCCGTTTTTAAAACTTTTTTTTTGCATTAATACATGTCCCCTGGGGCAGGACCCGGGTCCCCAAACACTTTTTATGACAATAACTTGCATATTAACCTTTAAAATTGGCACTTTATATTTCTCCCATAGACTTTTACAGGGTGTTCCACGGCTTTTCGAATTTGCCGCAAACACCCCAAATTGTTCGCTGTTCGGCGAATGGGCGAACAGGCAATGTTCGAGTCGAACTTGAGTTTTACTCGAAGCTCATCCCTATTCAAAGTGCCACTTTGTGTTGGTCTATCATATAAAATCCCAATAAAATACAATTACATTTTTGGTTGTAACATGACAAAATGTGAAAAATTGTATGGGGTATGAATACTTTTTCAAGGCACTGTAGAGGTACTTTCAATAGATGCATTTAAAGATAAATGTTTTATTAATGAATAGACGTATTTTATTTTAGTTTTTTTCATACCCGCCTGGATTTTAGTTTCAAAGCTTATATACGGTAAGTTTTTAGTGTGTGGATATACTGTACATACTGTATACTTACAAGGCTTGTTTGTGCTGCAGTCTTCCTTTTGGTTTTAGATGATGTTTTTGCTGGGTGCTTGGCACTGGCAGGGTGTTGTGGTATACCAGTTCTTTTACCAATTGCTGCCGGTTGTTTCCTATGGTGTTTTCTAGAGGATCCTTCTGGGTAGAACACTTCCTGCAAAAACACACTATTTTGGATACTTCTCTTCGGCCTTCTTTGCTACCTATCAATTAAATTCACAAAAATAAACACAGCATAAAAAATAAACAAAATAATATTTCATGTTTGACATTCGGCCCTTATGAGAACATCAATACCGCCAACAAAATGCAGTGCTTTACGCCCAGTTTAAACAGGAAGAAAGGGGGTAGCATTTACAAAGCTGTTCCTAAATGGTCAGGCCCAAAAAAGATCTTTTGGGTTTTGATGCCAGAGTCTTAAATTCACTATATCTGGTCTCTCTCAGTACAGAAACCATGGAAAATACCCTTTTCCCCCATTAGCAGTCTTATGACTATCAATGTCCTGCCGAGCACTGGTTAAAACTTGTCACTTTCATTCTCCCCTGATTGTCCTATGAGGCTGCAGAACCCCTGGCCCTCTGCCTGAACAGTGCTATTTGGTCGTGTGCATCGCATGCACCCTCCCAAGAAAGAAAAAAAAAAAAACTCTATCAAAACACACCAAACACAATGCATAGGATTAACCCCTTAGGTTCCACAGTGAGTAGAACAAGCATGTTTTACTGCATATGCAGACTGATTTTACTGTTGATAGTTTAGTAGCACTTTAAATCACCTAATGTAGCGGCCTCACCCCTCGCTCCCCTTCTCATACTCGGCTTGACTCCTTTGCTCCTAGTAACCAGAGTTCCACACAGTGAATAGGTCCAACTCAGTTTTATTCTTCTTGCCAAACAATAAACAGTTTCTTCTGCTGAGTAGTGATGGGGAATAGATCGAGGCACAATCCCTTCCCTTCTCCTGCTAACCACTGTGATATCACCAGCCTCGGTAGATCTGGGCCTAGGAGCCCGTAGTGACTTGCGTTGCACTACCGTAACAGGAACAGGTGAAATGGATGTGGAGTCCAGAAGAGGAATCCCCGACAGGGAACCAGATTCTTCCCTAGGCACAGAGGCCTCCACCCGTGGTGTACTATCTCCAGTAGACATGTGCAGGTCCCTTGTGACACGGGACGAGGGTAGCTTCAACTTGTCCCATCCCTTCTGATGGAAGATTTAATCTGTCTCCCAATCATCACCATTGTCATACAATTAGTCCAGGTCAGAGGTGTCGTAGCATTCAGTGGGCAGATAATTCCCAGTCACGGAACTATCCCCCTTGATGGCCTCTACCAACTGTGGGCTTCCGCCACTTTTAACCACACAGACAGTCCCAACCCCTGGCTCACCTGGGCCTTCAGAAGAACAGGGATGTCCTGGACTCTCGCTACCGGATCCATCCAGGCCAGGCAAGCAGTGGGGCGAAGCTCTTCCACGACCACACGAGGCCATCACTAGGCCGACTTTCCTCTTCGGTGGTCGGAGCAGGGAGCTGCTGGTGACCGAGGCAGCATCCTCGGATTTTTCTCTTTTCATCTCCGCTTGGGCAGTCACTTCGCCCGGATCAGTGCGCACGGGAAACGCACCAGCATCGATCTCTCCTTCCGGAGTGGCTGTCCCTGTGAGGTAGTTGAGGTGGAAAGCCCGAGGCTTTTCCGTGGATGGTTTCACCTCGAAGAGAAACTCCTTGCAGACCTCACATCGCCCGAATGGCTTCAGCTATACCACCAGTCCCGAACAGCCGGGACAGATCACACCGAGGGCCTCCATGTCTCTGCAGGTGTACAGAGCCAATCGCCCCCGGGGCCTTAGTCTTATCCCCGTATCCATGATCCAGAGAAGTCATGTCCATTCCGGAAGAAACTGAAATCCATGGAGTAGTTGAAGTCATCTTTTCTCTTCACTGCTCCATTGCGCACTGACCCACCCGCGCCTGAATCTTCACGTGCGTACGTCCACATGGCCAGACTCCTCCCACACTCTGCACTTGTTCGCGGGCTTTCCCTTCTCCCCGCCCACGAACTACGCAGCTATGGGTTGCCTCGTGGCGCGTTGGCCAATATGACCGACCTACTCGGAACTCCTCCGGGCAGCAAAGTTCAAATTCAGAAACCATACACATCCCGGACGAGCCCCCACGTGTAGCGGCCTCACCCCTCTCTCCCCTTCTCATACTCGGCTTGTCTTTCTTCGTCTGGGGGTCTCAGTGCTGGGGGGAGGGATGAGATACACCACGGCCCATGTCCTCCATAGCTAAGAGGTGAAGGCCAGAAGATTGGGTCTTGTGTAGGTGTCCTAGAGTCAAGTCCAGTACTTCGTCCCTGACTCCTTTGCTCCTAGTAACCAGAGTTCCACACAGTGAATAGGTCCAACTCAGTTTTCTTCTTCTTGCCAAACAATAAACAGTTTCTTCTGCTGAGTAGTGATGGGGAATAGATCGAGGCACAATCCTTTCCCTTCTCCTGCTAACCACTGTGATATCACCAGTTGCGGGTAGTCACTGCCACTGACTATATTGAGTAGAATGTGAATTACCTTCGCTAGCACGGCCCCTGTCAGGGGAAGGAGATCCGTCCAAGGGAGAAACAGGAGGCCTCTCTGTCACCAGCAATGCTGCGCTGGACTCTTCAGAGAAGTTCCGCACACCAGTCCTCACGAACTCAGACACGGGCACCCAAGGAGTTAGGGCCCCCTCGGATTCCTCCACCCTCGCGGAACTCAGTCGAAGGTACTGAGCCCCAGGCCTCCGCCATAGTACCTCGCCCCAGGCCTCCGCCATAGTACCTCACCCCAGGCTAAAGGTGCCTGGAATGGACTCCATCTCTTGCTCCGGCCAGGTCAAGGATACCTGAGCCCGGAACTCCGGAACGTCAGCACCCAAGCTGAAGGTGCCTGGGTGCGGCCGCATCCTCCAACTCTCTCCGAACTCTGACCCCCGTGGTAAGGGCGTCCGCCCCTTTTATCCCCTCTCCCTTCGTGCCACAGCGGGTTCCCCGCCCCGCTGTACCAGCTCCAGGGGAGGGCAAAAAGGTACAGTCTTGCGGTGTGAGTTCAGCTCCGACCACGGACAACAGCGCCACCTGTGGACTGCAAGGAACCTCACACCACCAGAGTCCTCCAAGAACCAGAAAAGGGTCTCGGATCCCCTAGCAATTGGTACATCTGGGTTACACTACCACCCAGATGCCTCCCCTAAATTCAAATACCCGCTACACTAACAATTTGTTATATTTTGGTGAAATATCTGCTTTAGTCTCTGGAACTGCAAACCTGCTATGGCTAGTACAAGGGGCTTATTCTCCCTGTTGGATCTACCATCTATTTTAAATTATGCAAGATACAGAAGGAGATAAAACCCAAAAAGTTGGTCTGAAGCACACAAAACTTATGTAGCGGGTATATACTTTTAAAACTGGTGAAGACACCAGTGATGCATAGTTCCCTGCGGCCCAGCAGGTGGCGCTGTTACTTTGGGCTGGGGTTGAACCATCGCTGCAGTGCCGTACCCTTTGTGACCTCTCGCAGCGGTTGTACGGCGGGGCGGGGAACCCGCCGTACTTGCTGGGAGAGGGTATAAAGGGGGCGGACATCTTTGCCACGAGGTTCGAGTCCCAGGCACCTTCAGCCTGAGGGCTGCTGTTCGCGGTCGGTGTCCAGGTGGCCTAGGCCTGGGCACCGGGAGTTCGTGTTCCATCCCAGACACCTTCAGTCTGGGGTGAGGTACTCGGTTGGAGGCCTGGGGCCCAGTACCTTCCGCTGGGTCCTGCGAGGGAGGGATTGTCCTAGGGGGCCCCGGGAGTGGGGCACCCGAATCCAGAGGCGTAAGGGACCGGAGGAGGGACTCATCCGAAGACCTGGTGCAGCAGATTGCCAGTGCTGGGTGAACCTCTGGAGACCGCCCGGAGGGATATCTTTCCCGAACAGGGGCCAAGTTCAAAGAGGAAGGTGGTTCATGTTCAATGACCGGTGGCAGCGGTCCAACTATTCAACTCAGGTCAGTGGCAGAGACCTGCTATTAGGCCTGTGGCAGGGGCCTCAACGGTTCATCCGGTCGGTGGCAGCGACCAAAACTCACGGTCGGTGGCAGAGACCGTGCGCCAGTTCTATTCGCTAGCACAGGAATAGGAGAGCTCAGTTGTGCCTGGGCCTACTCGTAGCCACACCCCTGTCTGTCTGTTACTGAAGGTTCAACTGATTATTTCTCTACTTTCAGAGTGAACACAAAGGAGTGTTGGACTTTCGATTGGTGTGGGGCTCTTTGTTATTGGCAGACACATCTCCATGGGACAGCTGGAGGGTTCGTATGCAGTGAACAGATCCGGAGGTAATTCAAGTAACTCAGCTCAACCCTCATACACATACGAGGGGAGAGCTTGGCGTAGTGTTCCTGCACTCTCCTCTCCAAGGTACCCCTAGTCACAAGCCAATCAAACGAGAAAACCCGAGAGGGAGAGTGAGGCTCCGCTACACTTAAATGTGAATAGAAGTATTGGCAGGAATTATGATTGTAATGCCGTGTACACACGATCGGTTTTACTGATGAAAACAGTCCGATGGACTTTTTTCATCGGACAAACCGATCGTGTATGGGCCCCATCGGTCTTTTTTCCATCGGCGAGAAAAAATAGAACATGTTTTAAATTTATCCGATGGGAAAAAAAACTATAGCAAATTCCGATTGTCTGTGTGGAACTCCATCGGACAAAAAACCCATGCATGCTCAGAATCAAGTCGACGCATGCTCAGAAGCATTGAACTTAATTTTCCTCGGCTTGTCGGAGTGTTTTACGTCACGCCGTTTGGGACATCAGATTTTTGACTGATGGTGTGTAGGCAAGACTGATGGAAGTCAGCTTCATCGGATTTAAAATCCATTGGATTAGAATCCATAGGAAATCCGATCGTGTGTACAGGGCTTTAGATGTCATTGCTGGAGGTCCAATAAAAAAAAAAAAAAGAAAGATGATAGTGAAGAAACTGGGCCATGGGAATTTCTAGTGATCCTAACTGGCAGAGCCACAGGGGTCTCCTCCATGGATCATAGTGTATTATGCCCAATTCTCACCATAGCACTACTCTGCCTGCTGGGAGGTTTTTATAATGACTTTCATAACCAAGGAGGTTCAAAGCTCACACCCATTCACATAACCCCTGCGCTTTATGTTAGACACTTATTGTTGGAAAACAATTTAGTATATCTTAAGTCACATGTACAATCATCAATCATAAAATTTAAATCTTAAAGGACAACCCTAAATTAAAAATATATAATATACGCTGTCTACTTATACCATGTAGTACACAAAACTGACTAAAGAAAAATACAAGATTTAATATCACTCTATATTTTAAGCCTGCAACTGTTTCTCTATGTTGTCATTGTCAAATTCATTGGGATATTTATTAAAGCAAAAAGTACAAAATAATGTGTTTTTTTTAATAAATGTTGCTCTTTTTTTGCTTATAGCGCAAAAAATAAAAACCGCAGAGGTGATCAAATACCACCAAAAGAAGCTATATTTGTGGGAAAAAAATACATAAATTTTGTTTGGGTACAGGGTTGCATGACCGCGCAATTGTCAGTTAAAGCCAAGCCAGTGGCCTGGTCAGGAAGGGGGCAAATCCTTCCGGAGCTGAAGTGGTTAATATATGTGTTTCATCTGAGGCTAGTCACTTTATTGGGTAAAGTATATGTAATGCCGCGTACACAAGACCATTTTTAATGACGAGAAAAATTAAATTTTTTAAAATGGTCATTAAAAATGATCGTGTGTGGGCTTTCCAGCATTTTTCCCGACGAGAAAAACGCAGAGAATTATGACTAGAAAAATTGGAACATGCTCAACAAACTTTACTAACATGAAGAGTGGCGCCATCCGAATGGAACTTCCCCTTTATAGTGCCGTCGTACGTGTTGGACATCACCACGCTTTACTCCAACATTTTTTTCCATGATAGTGTGTAGGCAAGGCAGGCTTGAGAGGAAACACGAAAAATTACGTCGAGAAAAATGCTGTTTTTTTCAATGACATTAAAAACGGTCGTGTGTACGCGGCATAAGGGTTTGCAACAAATTTAAATACAGCACTTTACTTTACATGTCCATTCTCCCCCACGGTAACACCTTTCTCTTCTCCGAGATCATCAGTGTTCAGTCTGCTAGGAGATGCACTACCTGTTCACTGACAGTCTTCCAGGATTTGCTTAACTGGAAGAATCTATGTTAATTCAAATCCGAGATTGCTAACGACTGAAGCTCATTCTTCAGAAGTGGGCTTCACTTTGCCAAACCAGGACTGTGACTCAACACTAGGGATGAGCTCGGTGTTCGAGTCGAACATCGGCTGTTCGATCGTTCGACGAAGTTCGAACTATTTGGGCCGTTCGCGCCAAATTCGAGTGACACGAACGGCCCACAATACACTGCGCCATCGCAGTGCAATCCCGGCGCTGTGATTGGCCAAGCATGCACTGTGACCCCGCATGCTTGGCCAATCACAGCGCCGGCAGCTAGGAGAGCCATAATTGGCCACAGGCAGGTTGCCTGTGGCCAATTATAGCTCAGGGGGTTTAGCACACGCCCCACACTATAAAAGGCCGCCAGCGTGGCGGCCTTGTGTAGTGTGTTCTGGCGCAGGGAAAGAGAAGGATAGGCAGGGACAGTGTCATTGTGCTATTCTTTGTGCTATTCTTGTGTGTAGGGAGAGAGAAGGATAGGCAGGGAGAGTGTCAGTGTCATATTCTTTGCTAAACCTTGTGTGCAGGGAGAGAGAAGGATAGGCAGGGGACAGTGTCAGTGTCATATTCTTTGCTAAACCTTGTGTGCAGGGAGAGAGAAGGATAGGCAGGGGACAGTGTCAGTGTCATTGTTGCTAAGCCTCCTGCACAGTATACACCTGAAGCTAGCCCTTATTGCTGTGTTTTCCTGGTGTGTTACACTAACAGGCATTTGCAGCACTTACAACGGACGGAGTGTGCTTCCTGCTAAATATACACCTGAAGCTAGCCCGTATTGCTGTGTTTTCCTGGTGTGTTACACTAACAGGCATTTGCAGCACTTACAGCGGGCGGAGTGTGCCTCCTGCACATTATGCACCTGAATCTAGCCCGTATTACTGTGTTTTCCTGGTGTGTTACACTAACAGGCATTTGCAGCACTTACAGCGGGTGGAGTGTGCTTCCTGCTAAATATACACCTGAAGCTAGCCCGTATTGCTGTGTTTTCCTGGTGTGTTACACTAACAGGCATTTGCAGCACTTACAGTGGGTGGAGTGTGCTTCCTGCTAAATATACACCTGAATCTAGCCCGTATTACTGTGTTTTCCTGGTGTGTTACACTAACAGGCATTTGCAGCACTTACAGCGGGCAGAGTGTGCTTCCTGCTAAATATACGCCTGAAGCTAGCCCGTATTGCTGTGTTTTCCTGGTGTGTTACACTAACAGGCATTTGCAGCACTTACAGCGGGCGAAGTGTGCTTCCTGCTAAATATACACCTGAAGCTAGCCCGTATTGCTGTGTTTTCCTGGTGTGTTACACTAACAGGCATTTGCAGCACTTACAGCGGGCGGAGTGTGCCTCCTGCACATTATACACCTGAAGCTAGCCCGTATTGCTGTGTTTTCCTGGTGTGTTACACTAACAGGCATTTGCAGCACTTACAGCGGGTGGAGTGTGCCTCCTGCAAAATAAACACCTGAAGCTAGCCCTTATTGCTGGTTTTCCCATCTCCCTGCAGGCCATTGCTATGTCTGGAAGGCCAACAAAGAGAGGCAGACAGTCACGAGCCAATAAAAGAGGGCAAGCAGGCTCTGTGTCTGGGGGCAACAGTGCTGGTCGTGGACGCGGTGCATTGTCATCAGTACATGGCCATGGGACACGCTTGTCCTTCTTTTCGGCAGCTGGACGTGTTGAGCTGCATCATGCCAAAGACTTGGTAGAGTGGATGACCAAGCCCTCCTCATCCTCCTCATCCTCTCTCACCCAGGCTCAGGGTCAGTACCAGTGCAAAGCAGCTGCCAAAGCGTCCTCTTCCCTGGTATAAATGTCATCATCAGTCACTCCTTCCCTAGACCCACCATGTCCTCCTGAGGAGTCCCCCGAACTGTTTGAGCACAGTGTTGGGTACATGCTCCAGGAGGATGCCCAGCATTTCGAAGGGTCTGATGATGATACCCAGCTAGAGGAAGGCAGTAGCGTGAGAGCAGAGAGAGGGGATGCTCAAGAAGGACACCAATCTGGCAGTCATGTTCCAGCAGCTGCAGCATACTGCCAGATTGGCTCCAGTGATGAGGAGGGAGGGGATGATGAGGTCACTGACTCCAGGTGGGTGCCTAATAGGAGAGAGGAGGAGGAGGAGGATGAGGAGGAGGCACATCTCCAACGAGGCAGGATGCCCTCGGGGGCCAGCGTAAGGGCAGCACACCGACTGAATCACACCACAGAGCTCCGCCTGTGCAGGGCGCTGCCTCTGCCCATTATTCAAAAAGTTCTTTGGTGTGGGCCTTTTTTGAGTCGAGTGCATCAGATCCCACAGCTGATGTTTGCAACATATGTCTCAAGCGTATATTGCGTGGCCAAAACATCAGCCGCTTGGGCACCACATGCTTGATCAGACATATGTTGACCTGCCATGCAGCTCGTTGGCAAGCCTACCTTAAAGACCCACACCAAAGAACAAAGCGGACCTCTCCTTGCACCGCATCAGCTGGGATCTCCAACCCCACTATACCTTCAGTCCTCTCTGAAACCTGCACTGAGAGGAATGAAGGTGTAGAATTAGGTGTGTCACAGCCAAGTACTTGCGGGCACTCTGCTAGCAGTACACCGACATCCGATTTTAGCAGGCAAATTTCCCTGCCCCAGCTGCTGGACCATCAAACGAAGTTCACTCCCAGCCATCCACATGCCCAGCGGTTGAATGCTAGCTTGGCAAAATTGCTAGCGTTTCAACTGCTGCCTTTTCAGTTGGTAGACTCGGCCCCCTTCCGTGAGTTTGTGCAATGTGCGGTTCCTCAGTGGCAGGTTCCCAAACGCCACTTTTTCTCACGGAAGGCGATTCCGGCTCTCTACCGGCATGTGGAAGGCAATGTCTTGGCCTCGCTGGACAGGGCGGTCAGCGGTAAGGTGCATATTACCGCTGACTAATGGTCCAGCAGGCATGGACAGGGACGTTACCTTTCTTTCACGGCCCATTGGGTCACTCTTTTGGCAGCTGGGAAGGATGCAGGACAAGGTGCAGTAGTGTTGGAGGTTGTTCCCCCGCCACGCCTCCAAAATGCTACTACTGGTTGTGACACACCTCTCTCCTCCACCCCCTCCTCTTCTTCTTCCGCCATGGCCTCTTCCTGTGCTTTGTCGTCGGAACCAGCGGTGCTCCGTAGGCATTCAAGGGGCTACGCAAGTACGCAGGCAAAAAGATGCCATGCCGTGCTTGCGCTGGTGTGTTTGGGGGACACACTGGGGCAGAGGTTCTGTCTGCTCTGCAGGGGCAGGCTGAAAGGTGGTTGACGCCACGCCAGCTTAAGCCAGGAATGGTGGTTTGCGACAATGGCACGAACCTCCTCTCCGCCCTCCGACAGGGACAACTAACCCATGTGCCCTGTGTGGCTCACGTCCTTAACCTGGTGGTGCAGCGGTTTTTGGGCAGGTACCCGGGCTTACAGGATGTCCTGAGGCAGGCCAGGAAAGTCTGTGTGCATTTCGGCAGATCTTATAATGCCAGTGCTCGCCTGGCTGAGCTGCAAAAGGAGTTGAACCTGCCCAAGAACCGCCTTATATGTGACATGCCCACCAGGTGGAACTCAACGTTGGCCATGCTGCAGCAGCTGCACACGCAGCAGAGGGCCATCAATGAGTACCTGTGCGACTACGGCACCAGGACAGGGTCAGGGGAGCGCAAGTTTTTTTCACCACGCCAGTGGGGCATGATCATGGATGCATGCACTGTCCTGGCACCATTTGAGGAGGCCACGAGGATGGTGAGCAGTGACAGTGCATGCATCAGTGACACTGTACCTCTTGTCCACCTGTTGGAACATACGCTGCGTGGAATAATGGACAGGGCACTTGAGGCAGAACAGAGGCAGGAAGAGGAGGACTTCCTTGCCTCTCAAGGCCCCCTTTACCCAGTGTTCCTTCTGTCCCACCCATCGCACAGGAAGAGGAGGGGGAGGAGGAGGAGGAGGATTGTGTCAGCATGGAGGTGGAGCCTGGCACTCAACATCATCAGCAGCAGTCTTTTAGGGATGATTTACAGTCCCAAGAAACCCGTGGACTTGTTCGTGGCTGGGAGGAGGTGGCTGCGGATCATGTCGTCCTTAGTGACCCAGAGGACTCCGGACCGAATGCCTCAGCTAACCTATGCTGCATGGCCTCCCTGATCCTGCAAAGTCTGCGGAAGGATCCTCTTATTCTTCAGATCAAGGAGAGGGACCATTACTGGCTGGCCACTCTCCTTGATCCACGGTACAAGGGTAAGGTTGCGGACCTTATCTTACCGTCGCAGAGGGAGCAGAGGATGAGACAACTCCGGGAGGCCTTGCAGAAAGGTCTGTGCAACGCGTTCCCAGAGACTGGGAGGTTACAAACTCATGGTCCTGGACAACGAGTTGCTGAGGCTTCGGTCAGTCAAAGAAGGAGCGGTGGGGAAGGTGGCCATCTGACCGATGCGTTCAGACAATTCTTTAGTCCGCAGCCCCAAGGTATGATCGGTTCCAACAACCATCGCCAGCGTCTGATATACATGGTGCAGGAATACCTAGGGGCATGGTCAGACTTGGACACCTTCCCCACCGAAAATCCTCTGGCTTACTGGGTCTTGAGAATGGATCACTGGCCAGAGCTTGCACAGTATGCAATTGAGCTACTGGCCTATCCTGCATCCAGCATTCTTTCAGAACGCACATTCAGTGCTGCTGGAGGATTTGTCACGGATCACAGGGTGCGCCTGTCCACCGACTCGGTTGATCGACTGACCTTCATAAAGATGAACCAGTCTTGGATCACCACCAGCTACCAAACACCTGAAGCTGATATAACAGACTAATTTATTTTCAAATGTCACATCCCTTCAAGACTGATGCTGATGCTGAGTGACTGTCCTGTTATGTTGACTGACTATCCTCCTCCTCCTCCTCAATGATCCGATTGATGATGAAAGCTTGGAAGAACATTTTTGTTTCTGGGTGCCGCCACCAGTGCCCAAGGCCCAATTTTTCAGCCCCTGTTTAACAGAGGCATGTAATTACAAATTTGTATGCAATGCTTTGCAGCAGGGCTCATTCCTGCACTCCAACTAGAGTATCTGGGAGAGGTTGCAGTGTCGTGGCACCAGCACCAGTGCCAAGGCCCAATTTTTCAGCCCCTGTTTAACAGGGGCATGTAATTACAATTTTTTATGCAATGCTTTGCAGCAGGGCTCATTCCTGCACTCCAACTAGAGTATCTGGGAGAGGTTGCAGTGTCGTGGCACCAGCACCAGTGCCTAAGGGCCAATTTTTTAGCCCCTGTTTAACAGGGGCATGTAATTAAAAAATTTTATGCAATGCTTTGCAGCAGGGCTCATTCCTGCACTCCAACTAGAGCAGGGCTTGACAAATTTGCTTGGAATCTAGGAGCCAGCTAAAAAAGTTAGGAGCCAGGAACGCGCCCTGTCCCGCTGAGCTTGCGCGCAGAAGCGAACGCATACGTGAGTAGCGCCCGCATATGAAAGCGGTGTTCAAACCACACATGTGAAGTATCGCCGCGATCGGTAGAGCGAGAGCAATAATTCTAGCCCTAGACCTCCTCTGTAACTCAAAACAGGCAACCTGTAGAATTTTTTAAACGTCGCCTATGGAGATTTTAAAGGGTAAAAGTTAGTCGCCATTCCACGAGCGGACGCAATTTTGAAGCATGTAATGTTGGGTATCAATTTACTCAGCGTAACATTATCTTTCACAATATAAAAAAAAACTTGGCTAACTTTACTGTTGTCTTATTTTTTTATTAAAAAAAGTGTATTTTTTCCAAAAAAAGTGCGCTTGTAAGACCGCTGCGCAAATACGGTGAGACTGAAAGTATTGCAACGACCGCCATTTTATTCTCTAGGGTGTTAGAATAAAAAATATATATAATGTTTGGGGGTTCTAATTAGAGGGAAGGAGATGGCAAGGAATACAGACAGGGAAACTCCATTAGCATTGCTGGTTGTCATACCAACGGCCACCACAAGATGGCGCTAGACCACAGAAGGAAGCATAGGCCTGCAGAATGCCGCAAAGCCGCGGCCTCAATTACCGGCCGGCGCGGCCCGACGCGATCCCGCGGCGCGGAGGGGGGGGCACGGAGACACAGGATACCCCAGCTGTGCTGCCCCAGGCGCCAGGTCGCTAATTCTAGTCGCAATGGCGACCTGGCGCCCGAGGTTTGTCGAGCCCTGAACTAGAGTATCTGGGAGAGGTTGCAGTGTCGTGGGACCAGCACCAGTGCCTAAGGCCCAATTTTTCAGCCTCTGTTTAACAGGGGCGTGTAATTACAATTTTTGATGCAATACTTTGCAACAGGGCTCATTGCTGTGCTCCAAGTACAGTATCTGTGAGGGGTTGCAGTGTTGTGGCACCAGTGCCTAAGGCCCAATTTTTCTGCCCCTGTTTAACAGGGGCATGTAATTACAATTCTTGATCCAATAATTCACAGCAGGGCCCATTCCTGCACCCACCAAGAGTAACTGTGAGGCCTTACAGTGTTGTGTCAACACCACCACCACCACCACCAAAGGCCCAATTTTTTAGCCCCTGTTCAACAGGCCCATGCAATTACAATTCTTGATCTAATAATTCACAGCAGGGCCCATTCATGCGCCCACCAAGAGTAACTGTGAGGGCTTACAGTGTTGTGGCAACACCAACATGTAAGGGGCAAATTTCAGCAGAGTATATACGGCAGGCCCCTACTTTCAAACATCCAACTTACAAACGACTCCTACTTGCAAACGGAAGGATACAACAGGAAGTGAGAGGAAATCTACCCCTAGGAAGGGAAATTCTCTCCTGTAAGAGTTAATATGGGAAAAAGGTGTCTAGTCTCTACTGATGCTTTATCACCAATCCTTGTTTCAATAAAAACCCCACTTTTCAAAAACAGTTGTCATTGGGACGGAAAGTGAGGTGAAATGTTCTGAACAGGGGCACAGACAGCAAAACAAATGTTACAGGGGTGATAACCCTTCCCTATGTTTTCCAAAAAGCTTAAAAATAGATTTTTTGGCTGGAGCTACACTTAAACAATGTACCTGTTCAAAATTACAAACAGATTCTACATAAGAACAAACCTACAGTCCCTGTCTTGTATGCACCGCCTGTATACGGCTGTTCAGAGTATATAGGGCCTTTTTTATTTTGTGTGCGGGGTTCCCCTTAATATCCATACAAGACCCAAAGGGGCTGGTAATGGGCTGGGGTGGGGGGGGGGGGTGATGGGGTAGCTATGCCATTTTTCTCAAAGATTTTCATCCATATTACCGGGACCAGACATTACATTAAAGCCGCAAGCAGTTTTAAATGGCTTTTTTTCCTTTAGAAATGTAATTTTGTGCAGGCACAGTTCTAAACACGGGAAACACGTGGCACTTCACAGGCATACTTTAGACACCCCCCAGGTACGATATTTAAAGGAATATTTGACTTTTTTTTTTTCACTTTATGCAGCATTAAAATGACTGCTCCCGAAAAACGGCCGTTTTTAAAACTTATTTTTGCATTGATACATGTCGCCTGGTGCAGAACCCGGGTTCCCAAACCCTTTTTAGGACAATAACATGCATATTAGTCGTTATAATTAGCACTTTAGATTTCGAACGTTCGCATCCATTGTATTTAATAGGGTTCTAACGTTCGTGCGAACTTTCGGTCCGTTCGCGGGTTCTGGTGCGAACCGAACCCGGGGGTGTTCGGCTCATCCCTACTCAACACAGGGGTGAGCGAATTTGCAGAAACTTGCCTAGTAGAAACCACATAACAAGACGAGGTTAATGTCAAATGTATCCATACTGCTCCTGGAGTAACTGACTCCCCAGTGCATTTGATTCAAATTTACCCAAAAACAGTTAAATCCTACCACCCCAAAACCACTGTCGCAGTAGGCACTGAAGCCACAAAGGATGAACTGAGGAGCTGCTTACAGGCCACTGTTAGCATGGATTCTACCAGACCTTATGAAGCCTCCAGATTCAAAATAATTGGATAAGTAAACTGCAACCCAAAAATCACACTTTTTGCTGCCAGAGTGCTGGAGAATAGGAGTGATTTGTAAAAAAAAAAAAAACTTTTGCTGTAAGTACAGTTGTCAAGCTTAATACAGATAACAACTGACTCTGCATGACATTACAAACCAATAAGCATTCAGCAATAAAGAGAGAACAAATGGGTTAATGCAAGATCTGGGTTTCATACTGTGAAGCTCCATGGCATATGCTACAAACTGTCTAATAAACTGGCCAAAACAGCATCTCGGGACAAGTATTCTTGTTAATGCTAGAGGCCATCCACTTCCTGAGCAGGGATGAGCCGAACACCCCCCTGTTCGGTTCGCACTAGAACCTGCGAACAGACAGAATGTTCGTGTGAACTTTCAAACCCTATTAAATACAATGGACTCGAACGTTTGAAATCTAAAGTGCTAATTATAAAGGCTAATATGCAATTTATTGTCCTAAAAAGTGTTTGGGGACCCGGGTCCTGCCCCAGGGGACATGTATCAATGCAAAAAAAGGTTTAAAAAATAGACGTTTTTACGAGAGCTGTGATTTTAATAATGCTTAAAATGAAAAAATAAAAGTGAAATATTCCTTTAAATTTCGTACCTGGGGGGTGTGTATAATATGCATGTAAAGTCGCGCATGTTTCCCGTGCTTAGAACTGTCCCTGCACAAAGTGTCATTTTTGAAGGAAAAAAAGTCATTTAAAACTCACTCGCGGCTATTAATGAATTGTCGGCTTTTATCAATACATAGAAAAGTCATTGATAAAAAATAAAAAAAAAGCGTGGGGGTTCCCCCAAATTCAATTACCAGGCCCTTTAGGTCTGGAATGGATATTAAGGGGAACCCCGCCGCAAATTAAAAAAAAAAAAGGCGTGGGGTTCCCCCTAAATATCCATACCAGGCCCTTGAGATCTGGCATGGATTTTAAGGGGAACTCCACCCCAAATTTAAAAAAAAATGGCGTGGAGTCCCCCCAAAAATCCATACCAGACCCTTATCCGAGCACGCAACCTTGGAAAAGTCCTTTATTAAAAAAAAAAATAATAATAATAAAAAAAAACATTCCAGCGATGAAATCCAGTGTCCCGCGGCGATCCCGATGTCCAGCGCTGTCCGTCATTGGTTGTGCCTGAGCGGACCTGATGGCGAACTTCATTCGCTGTGTAATACATGAATAGACTCGCCCCTTCTCTCGTTCCCCATCAGGTCCGCTCAGCGGACCAGATGCTGAACATGAGAAGGGGCGGGTCTATACATGTATTACAAAGTGAGAGAAGTTCCCCATCAGGTCCGCCCCCTCGGTATGTCGGACCCCGACTACGTCATTGGCCTGAGCGGGAAACTTCCTTCACTGTGTAAATTTAAATTAGGAACGAAGTTCCCCGCTCAGGCCAATGACGTAGGCGGGGTCGGACATACCGAGGGGGCGGACCTGATGGGGGAACTTTATTCGCTGTGTAATACGTGAATAGACCCGCCCCTTCTCATGTTCCGCATCTGGTCCGCTGAGCGGACCTGATGGGGAACTTTAGAAGGGGCGGGTCTATACATTTAAAACACAGCGGAGGAAGTTCCCCATCAGGTCCGCACAGGCACAACCAATGATGGACAGCGCTGGACATCGGGATCGCCGCGGGACACTGGATTTCATCGCTGGAATATTTTGTTTTTTTTAATTATTTTTTTATTTTTTAATAAAGGACTTTTCCAAGGTGTGTGTTTTTATTTACATTTTTTGACACTTTCTTCGTGAAATGGTAGGGGTACAATGTACCCCTTACCAATTCACATAGGGGGGGGGCCGGGATCTGGGGGTCCCCTTTGTTAAAGGGGTCTTCCAGATTCCGATAAGCCCCCCGCCCGCAGACCCCCACAACCACCGGGCAAGGGTTGTGGGGATGAGGCCCTTGTCCCCATCAACATGGGGACATCCTCTCCATGTTGAGGGCATGTGGCCTGGTATGGTTCAGGAGGGAGGGGGGCCGCTCTCTCGTCCCCCCCTCTTCCCCTGCGGCCGGCCAGGTTGCGTGCTAGGATAAGGGTCTGGTATGGATTTTTGGGGGGACTCCACGCCATTTTTTTTTAAATTTGGGGTGGAGTTCCCCTTAAAATCCATGCCAGACCTAAAGGGCCTGGTAATTGAATTTGGGGGAACCCCCACGCTTTTTTTTTTTTTTATCAATGACTTTTCTATGTATTGCCGGGAGCCGACAATTCATTATAGTGAGTTTTAAATGACTTTTCTTTCTCGTACATCACGGGACACAGAGCGGCATAGTCATTACTATGTGGGTTATATAGATACCTTCAGGTGCTGGCACTGGTAACTTCCAAAACCGGAAGTACCCTCCCCTATATAAGCCCCTCCCATCCGGGAGTACCTCAGTTTTTTGCCAGTGTCTAAGGTGTTGGCCAAGAAGTAACATGTGTTTTTCACTGAGCTTGCGTACAGGTTCTTTTGGGCCTCAGTAAGCAATTCCGGATCCGACCAAAAAAGCTTCATAGCTAAACGGTCGGTACCCGGGCCTTGCAAGAGAAGAGCAAGGTTTTGCCTGTAATGCCTCTCTTAGGAGGGCTGGACCCTGGGATCCAGAGCTCTGGTCATACCCACGACCAAGATGTTTTCTGTGCAAGGTGCTATACAGGTCCAGGGGAGTGGAATCCTTGGGAACCCGGTCCCTGAAGGTTTAATTACAATGCCTGCCGAGACTTCCGGTTCCGGCGCCGTATGGAGTAGCTGCCTCCCTCACTAGCTCCGCAGCTCAACCCCAAGAAATCGGCATATAAATCAGCAGGACGCCTACCCTTATCACCCTCCCACCCCCCTGGTCATTCACGGCCACGCCATGGACCGTTTCGTCGAAAAAACCGGCATTCGCCCGCACGCTCCACAAGCGCACCCGCAAATCGAGTCCGCGGCTTCGGCCTACTCGGCTCCCTTCTCGGAAACGGTGCCTGCAATGGAGGTAAGCAGTGATTCGCTCACCTCCCCACCACAGCCTTCTCCTCCTACACCTCCTGCTGGGGACGACACCACAGAAAGGATTGCACAGGCTGTAGCAGCCCTACTCACCCCCATGATAGCTGCCTCTGTGGAGAAAGCTGTCAGTGCAGGCATGCAACAGCTCAAGGCTCAATTAGGAGAACACTCCACTAGGCTCAATGAGGCAGAACACCGCATATCTACCTTGGAGGATGAATTGTACCAAACCCAGGCCCTGGAACATGCTCAGGATAAAACCAATCAGTTCATATTAGACAAGCTGGACGATTTGGAAAATAGGTCCAGGAGGTGCAATCTGCGCTTTATTGGTATACCAGAATCTCTGCAACCATCAGCCCTCACGGATCTGTGTGCAAGACGTATTCCAGAGTCCCTAGGCCTCCCCGGCCCCTGCACAGTGGAAAGGGCACACCGCATGGGTCTTTTTAATTCAGAGCGCAAGTCGCCACGACCGATTATCGCCAAATATCTAAACTACGCAGACAAAGCTTCCATTCTGCAAAACTTCCGGCAATCCAGATCTCTCCAGATAGATGGAATGCAGATCTTAATTTTTGCGGACTACTCCATAGAAGTGTCAAAAAAAAGGAAGGCTTTCCAGCAAGTCTGCACGGAACTACACCGCCAACAAATAAAATTCACCTTGGCCTTCCCCGCCACCCTGCGGCTCAAAGCTCCCAATGGCGACCAGCTATCATTCCAAAACCCATCTGAAGCAGAAGCCTTCCTACGCTCTCTTCACTCGGGACCTCACATCAGCCCCTCACCCAGGACGCCTCCAATCAACCGTGGTCTCGACCAAAGAAGCCCGCGTAAGGACTCTCCAAAAAGATTCAGGCCCTCGAAACCAGACCTACACCAACCCATGCTCAGCTGAATCGACTAATACTCTTCTTCCATCTTCTCGGCTATAGCCACGCCTGACCCAACTGAACTGATCAGCCCTACCCCTGAGGCGAGGTACCTCACCGGTCTCTCCTACAGACTTTGAAAACCAGACTTGCATTTTGATGGTAGGCCAGTCCTTTCCTTTTTTTTTTTCCCTTTTCTTTCCTTGCTCTCTACACGTTTATGAAAATCTTTTTTTTTTCTCTCTCTCTCTCTCTCGCCTTTAAATTGCTGGTACAAATGTTTGTTCCCTCTGGCCTCTCTGCGTAGAGCCTTTATATCTCTCTGTACACGATCTGAATCTGCTCCATTGACCACCCCTGTAAACGTGGGTTTTCCTTTTGTCAAGGCTGCATTATTCGGGTCTTGCAATGGGAGCTGGACTACACAGCGACTCCATGCGGAAAAAAGTGAAGTCCATACGATATATTTTTTTTTTGTTCTTATTTTTACATCCCCTCCCCCGCTATCCTTCTTTTCTTCTACCTCACCCAAGCCAAGTTATGCTTCCAACACTGATCACTTCATCACCACCTCCCTATACCGTAGACACCTCACTGTCCCATACTACTCTCATAGCTCGCTTCCGTTACCTACGTCAATCCAATCCTGTCATACCGGCCCAACTCCTCTCGATTGACCCCTTATTATGAGAATAGTCTCCTGGAATGTTAAAGGCCTTCGCTCCCCTAATAAGAGACTGAAGATTCTCCGTCATCTAAAAAGACTCAAAACAGACATTGCCCTCCTTCAGGAATCCCACCTCTCCACTTCAGATTTCCCACGCATGAAAAAACTATGGGTGGGCTCAGTCCTCGGCTCCGGATCTCAGGGGCGCAGGGCAGGGGTCCTAATACTCATTCACAAAAATCTTCCATGCACGGTGGTCTCTACCCACTCAGATACACAAGGACGTCTTCTATCGATTCATGTTCAGTTAGGGGTAAAAGACTTCATTATCTCTAACATTTACGCCCCTAATAACCCCCCCAAACTTTTTTTTAGCGAACTGTCTACTTGGCTCCTTCGAGATCCGCTTATCCCACATATTATCGGCAGAGATTTTAACACTATCCTTCAACCTATTGACGACAGGTCTTGCTCCAGAAGCCCCCGATCTTTAGTTGTCCCCAGAGACGCGACCCTCTTTGCCTCCATGATTGACTCCCTTCAACTTCATGACGTTTGGCGTCTCAGGCACCCAGCTGACAGAGAATTCACTTTCTACTCCAACCCCCACAACGTTTTCACCAGGATTGACTACATTTTCTGCTCTGACGACATAGTCCCCATGATATCGGAATCTGACATTCATGACATTGTCATCTCAGACCATGCTCCTGTTTCGGTATCACTCGACATCCCCGAACTTCACCCAAACCCCAGACTGTGGCGATTCCCCACATACCTACATAATAACTCTGATTTTTTACAGTACGTAGAGAAATCATGGTCCGAATACGCCTCGGCCAATGCTCTGCACCTAGATAACCCTAATTTGTTTTGGGAAGCTGGAAAATCCTTCCTGAGAGGTCGGATCATATCCTATGCCGCCTCTTTCAAAAGGAATGCCGTGGCAAATTACAAATTGGCCAGCTCCCGGCTACACCACACCCAACGATCCCTGTACTTAAAGGACTCCCCTGAAAATAGGAAGGCTTGGCAGGTAGCTAAACGAGCCTTTGAATCATGGGCAGACACCCTTGAACTGACGAAAAAAGCACACATTGACGCCTCCCTACATAAATTCGGGAACAAAGCAGGGAAACTACTATCCAGACTTTGCAGGGGTCCTCAACGCCCGACATGTATCTCCTCCCTCCGAGACGCTACAGGTTCTATCAGAACCTCACAGCGAGACATCAACGAAGCTATGCTCCAATACTACTCATCCCTATACGCTGCCGATCCCATAGATAAACCATTGGCACTCTCATTCCTTGAAAAAATATCCCTCACCAAAATCACTACCTCACAATTGGAAAGCCTGAACCTGCCCATATCCCTCTCTGAGATATCATTGGCCATCCGGAACCTAGCCCCTTCTAAAGCCCCTGGCCCTGATGGTTTCACAGGCGAATTTTACAAGTCCCTAAGATCACTATTGGAACCCACCCTATGTAAGGTATATCAACATATATGGTCTGGTGGCCCGTACTTACCCACAGGGAACCAAGCCACCATAAAATTGCTGTCCAAAAAAGGCAAAGACCCCCTAGACCCAGGTTCATATCGGCCTATCTCACTTCTAAATCTAGATGTCAAGATTCTCTCAAAAATTATTGCCACCAGGTTAGCATCCATCATTCCTTCTTTGATCCACTCCGCTCAATCGGGTTTTGTTAAAGGCAGGACTGCCACTCTAAATATCAGGAAAGTGATGCTGGCCCTGGATCATGCCAAAAATAATCTGAGGGGTGATTTTGCAATCATTACTCTAGATGCGGAGAAAGCCTTCGATAACGTTAGTTTCGAATGGCTTTCTTTAGTAATGTCCTCAATGGGATTCACCGGCCCCTTCTACCGCCTCATAGAGTCCATGTATACTGCTCCAGCAGCTAGACTGGTGGCAGCGGGCCTTTTTTCAGAGGAATTTCGTCTTCATAAAGGCACCAGGCAGGGATGTCCTTTGTCCCCGCTCCTGTTCAATATAGCATTAGAACCCTTATCGCGATTTTTAAACCAAACGGCCCCACTACATGGCATTCACATTGGTGATCACGAACTACGTACTTCCCTCTTTGCCGATGATGTCCTTATTTTCTCTTCTAACCCATCTTTGGATATGCCCACGATCAAATCAGTATTCGATGAATTCAGAACATGTTCGGGCCTTCGTATAAATTATAGCAAAAGTGAAATCCTTCCCATAGGCTCACGCCCTGACCCTCCATGGATGCATCACTCTATCTTCAAGGTAGCACATTCACATATCACATACCTAGGGATCAAAATAGGGAAAACACCTGCCTCTCTCTATCATCTCAACTATCCCCCTCTACTCACAAAAATAACTCAGGAACTTGATAATTGGATAGATCTGCCTCTCTCGCTCTTGGGAAGATGTCACCTGGTGAAAATGGTCAGCTTTGCTCATTTACTTTACCCACTCCAAACTATACCACTGCTTCTACACCATAAGCATACAAAAGCTCTCAATGCAGCTATCTCTAAATTCCTTTGGAAAAGTAGGCGACCGCGTATAGCCCTCCAGAAACTATATCTTCCCAGGCGCGAAGGGGGTATTAGTCTTCCCAATATTAGAACCTATAACCTAGCCTGCCTACTACGGACAGGTCTAGACTGGATAACCCAAGCGTCCCGCTACTCCAATTATGCCTTGGAAACTCAAATGGCACACCCATACTCCCTAGTAGCTCTCCTCCACTGCAAGTGGAAATCAGTTCAATACCATTCCAACATAACCTTTTACTAAGAGACACGGCCATTGCTTGGAGAGAAGTCAGAAAAAGCCTACATCTTTCGCCCTTCATATCCGGCCACCTTCCAATTCAAGGCCACCCGAGTTTCACCCCAGGCCTAGAGCAACATCCCTTTGCCTCCTGGCATCGGAAAGGTCTCACGAAATTTTCACAACTCTGTGACCCGGAGACAGGTCGTCCCATAAATTTCAAATCCCTAGCCGACACATTCTCACTTCCACTTTCCCAAGCTTTTCACTATGGACAATGTGTCAGTTTCCTAAAGAATGCATGTAGACACGATAACACACGGTTCAAAAATTCTATAACGGAAGTCCTTCTTTCGGAAGGTTCATATAAGATCTCAGATATATATCGCCCTCTTCTACTAAAAACAACGTCATCCCTAGCCTCCTCATCAGTGGCCAACTGGACCAAAGACTTCCCAGACACAGAACTGGTCAACAAACTATTACAGGGTCTTAATACTATACATAAATTGATCCCCAATGAAATTTGGAGGGAAACTCAGCTGAAAATTATGCATCGTGCTCACATTCCCTTTCTCTATGCTAATCAATCACAAACCACCTCTTCATGCCCTCTCTGCCGTCAACTCAAACCTTCCCTGACGCATCGCTTCTGGTCGTGCCCCCACATATCCGTCTTCTGGGATAAAGTCCTGGCTTACATCTTCAAAGTGACCCTGATGAAACTACCTAAGGACCCACTCCTCCTCATCTTTGGTTATTGGGACCCGTTGTTGTTGCCATGGTCCCCGAAGGCCCCCCCTTCACATAAAGATTGGTCTTTGATATGCCTACTACTCGCCAGGAGAGCCATCTTGAAAAATTGGATATCCAATATACCCCCGAATACATCACAAGTCAAAAAGGAACTTCTGCTGCTTCTTTTCAAAGACAGACTAAATACAGACTTCTCGCTTGACACTGCTAAGCATCGTTTCTACCACAGATGGCAAGCATACTTGGTCTATGCGCACTCCCCTGAAGACCGGGCAAACCTCGAGCTATTTTCATTCTCCTATTACGGGACACCCCTCCCATCACCTCCAGTGTCTCTACTCTCCCCCCCCCCAGGTGACCTATCTTGATGGGACAAATTCAAATTCAAATTCTAATTCTAAATCTGGATCTAAATTTTTATGGTGTGATGCACTCTAGATATTTCCAGTGTAATTTGATGTCTACCTCCTTGTTACCTCTCATAATGGTAGCTTGGTGTCTACTTCCACCCCCCCCCCCTCCCCCCCCCCATCATCTCCCATTCTTTCTCCCTAGGTTTTTGTCTTTTGTTCTGTTCTCTGCTCTCCAGTTTTCCTAGGGTCCTCCCCAGTTCCAGGATCCATTCATTTATCTTCCCCCCTTACATAGGGATGTTTAGCTTTGAAAGCTCTTACCTCCTACACTGTTTATGCATCCCTTGCATGGGACCTTATTCTTTTATCTCTTTTATCTCCTAGGATGCGTATTGTTCCCTATGCATTATTGTCTTCTTTTACCATATTTACTGGTTTGACACAACTATTGATATGTTAAAATAGAATTACTTCTATTGCTGTAGTAATCTGTATGACTTATGCCTTCAATAAAATCTATTTAAAAAAAAAAAAAATATCTTAAAGACCCACTACAAAAAAAAAAAAAAAAAAAAAAAAAACAATGCCTGCCGTGATAGGTGAAGTTTGGGCTTCTGTGGACCAAACAGAGTCCTGCGGCGAGGAAAAGGTAAGTGGGGGCCCTCAGGAACTGGGTTCTATTGGGGGACCCCCAAGCCTATTTTGTCTTTCTGCCTGTTACCTAAGGTATTCCCGCTAATATTCTGTGCATGCCTGTTACTACTGAGAAAATGTAAAAATTTTAATAGTAGGCAAGAAAAAAAAAAAAAAAATGTAAGACCGCGGTACCTGTGTTAAACACTAGAGGCCGCTATGGTTCTTTTTCTTGTAATGTGGATTTTTTTCTTCCAAAGTCAAATCCAGGCAGTTGGTAAGTTCTCTTTGGGAAGCTGTCTCCTCTGCCCTGTTGCTGCGCTCATCCATCCCCGGGCCCTGCGGCAGGGACCCTGGCTCCCATCTAGCTCCTTATTTTTTTTTAAAAAAGGCGCCGAAGGCGCACGTGCCCACGCGCGTGCGCGAGCACGCGCCTCTCTATATAGAGGCGATCTGGAAAAAGGGGCGGAGCGGGTGGATGACGCTCGGTGTGCGCCGCGGCGCTACTGCGCATGTGCGGGCGTCCAGCATGTTTAAAGGCAATCACAGCTGGCTATTGAAGTGCACAGACAGAGCTAGCAACAGTAAAAAGGCACACAGAGGCGGTTGATGCAGGCATCCCCTAGAAAGGCACTTTAGTAGACACCAACTGTTATATAGCAGCAATTGTGCTAGACTATTCTCAGTAAAAGTGGTGTATTTCGGCTGGAATACCTCAGCTTTGGGCTTAGGAATATGCCGTCCAGAAGCTCCGGAACTAAATCTTCCAGGAAGCGAAAGGGGTCTCCATCGGGCTCTGAGGATCTTGGGCATGCTTCTGCTGCACCAGTCTCCCCTGAAAATTCAGAGGTTAGTGACCGTAGAGACCCCGCAGGAGTACCTGGTACTGTGGCTGTCCTCAGTTCACCTGCTCCTGTGTATGTAACAGAAGAGGTTTTTTCCTCAGCTCTGGGAGGATTAGAAGAGAGATTGTCAACATTAATCGCTGCCTCCCTGTCACAGGGAAAGCACGCCCGATCTCCGTCTCCTCCTTCAGAGTACCTGTTAGCGGAGCAACAGTCCTATACAGGGATCGACCTGCCTGAAGGGGATCAGGAGGAGGTTGATTCTGTTATAGAGGAATCAACTGTGGAGGAACCTTTCTCAGCATCTCAAGCTGAAAGATTATGGGTTCAGTCTTTGACTAACATGGTCCGATCAGCATTTAAAATGCACCTTGCGGAACCATCAACCACTACTGTCTCCTCGCTGGGGTCGCTAAAAGCTCCCCAGACTGTCTGTTCCTTTCCACTTCACCCTTTATTGGAAGGGCTCATGTACCAGGATTGGGAACATCCTGATAAAATATTTACTCCCCCCAAGAGATTTCCGGTGGTCTATCCCATGGAGGATAAGTTCATCAAAAAATGGAGGGTCCCTACAGTGGACGCAGCCATTTCTTGTGTGAATAAATCACTGACATGTCCAGTGGATAATGTCCAAATGTTCAAGGACCCAATAGATAAAAAATTGGAGTCCTTATTAAAATCTGCTTTTTCTACAGCAGGCTTGGTGACACAACCAGCAGTGGCAGCTATTGGGGTCTGCCAAGCAGTGAAGGATCAGTTGAAACAGGTCTTAAGGGACTTGCCAGATCAGCAGGCCCTTGCCCTAGCTGATCTACCTAGAGCCTTATGCTTTGCGGTTGACGCCATAAAGGATTCAATCCATCAGGCCTCCCGCCTTACGCTGTCTGTAGTACATATGCGCAGGCTTCTATGGCTCAAAAACTGGTCTGCTGAAGCTCCCTGTAAAAAATTGCTGGTTAGCTTCCCATTTCATGGTGAACGCTTATTCGGGGTAGACCTGGACAAATATATCCAGAAAATTTCCAACGGTAAAAGTACACTCTTGCCGGTTAAAAACAGAGTTAGAGGTCCCTCTTTTAAGAGGCCTGCTTCTCCAGTCCCTGGGGCATCGGCTGTGAAACAGTTCCGACGGCCTCCTCGGTCAAATTCGGGGGGTAAAAATCAGGGACAATCGCAGGGTAATAAAAAACCCTGGGTCAGGAGAGGTACAAAACCTCCCCCAAAGTCAAATGCATGAAGGGTTGCCCCCACTCAATCGGGTGGGGGGAAGACTCCAGTTGTTCGCAGAGACCTGGCGGGACACGATCAGAGACAGATGGGTGCTCTCCGCAGTAAGTCTGGGATACAGATTGGAGTTAAAAGACTCTCCTCCTTTCCATTTTATGAGGTCAAACGTGCCAAGGGATCCCCGGAAGAGAGAGTCCCTCCTGTTGGCACTAGAACAACTATTGCTCCAAGGAGTAATTATGGAGGTTCCCCTGGAAGAATGGGGATTCGGGTTTTACTCAAACCTCTTTACAGTCCCGAAGCCAAACGGGGACGTGAGGCCCATATTAAATCTAAAAGGGCTAAACAAATTCCTGCATATCAGGACTTTCCGGTGGAGTCGATCCGATTGGTGGCCACTGCCCTACAAGGGGAGGAATGGTTAGCCTCGATCGACATCAAAGATGCTTATTTGCACATTCCCATCTTTCCAGTCCACCAAAAATTTCTACGCTTTGCAGTAGAAGGGCGCCATTTTCAGTTCAGAGCCTTACCCTTTGGTCTGGCCACAGCACCACGAGTGTTCACAAAAATTCTGGCCCCATTATTGGCCAATCTAAGAACGCAAGGTGTAACGATAATGGCATATCTAGACGACTTGTTGCTGATAGACCACTCAGTGAAAAAACTAGAAGTGGTCGTTCACAAGACAATCAAGTATCTGGAATCTCACGGTTGGATTATCAACCGAGACAAGTCAGCCCTAAAACCAGTCAAAAGTCTGGAATACTTGGGGCTAAGGCTAGATTCAGGCCAGAGGAAAATATTCTTGCCTCGAAAAAAGGTGTTGTCTTTGAGAGATTTGATCCACTTAGTGGGTACAAAAAGACAGCCGTCCATACGCCTGTGCATGAGGCTGCTGGGAAAAATGGTGGCATCATTCGAAGCAGTACCCTACGGTCAATTCCATTCAAGGAATTTGCAAAGGGCCATACTGTCAGCCTGGAACAAGAAAGTTCAGGCCCTAGACTTACCAATGTCCTTGTCCCCTTCCGTTCGCAAGAGCCTCCGTTGGTGGTTGGTTCCCCAGAATCTGGAAAAAGGGAAATCCTTCAGTCCGATTTCTTGGAAGGTGGTCACTACAGATGCCAGCCTTATAGGCTGGGGAGCAGTACTGGAGCAATGGTCTCTCCAGGGCAGATGGTCGGATGCGGAAAAGGCCCTGCCCATCAATCTCTTAGAGATACGAGCAGCCCGGTATGCCCTAGTAGCATGGACATCCAAACTCCAAGGGTCCCCTGTCAGAATTCAATCAGACAATGCCACGGCAGTGGCATATATCAATCATCAGGGTGGCACCAGGAGTCGTGCAGCCCAGAGGGAAGTAAATTGCATTCTGAAATGGGCAGAAAGATATGTCCCAGCCATATCCGCGGTATTTATTCCAGGAGTGGAGAATTGGAAGGCGGACTTTCTAAGTCGCCAACAATTATGCCCAGGGGAATGGTCCCTTCACCCCGAGGTTTTTCGGACAATATGTCAGCGGTGGGGAACACCGGATGTAGATCTGCTAGCATCCAGATTCAACGCAAAGGTGGACAGGTTTGTCTCTTGGACAAGGGATCCCCTAGCTTGCGGCTCGGATGCCCTAGTGTTCCCTTGGGATCAGTTCAAGCTGATATATGCATTCCCACCGCCACAATACGGCCTGGCTATTGAAGCCCACATTCTAAAAAAGAGAGGTCTCTCTAATCCTGTGGTATCTACCATGATCAATGCCAGGAAGCCGGTATCCAGGCAGATCTACTATAGAATCTGGAAGGCGTACATCACCTGGTGTGAGGCCAAGAAATGGCATCCACGAAAGTACGTAATAGGAAGGATTCTGGACTTCCTACAGTGGGCTGTAGATAGGAAGCTTGCCTTGAGTACTATCAAGGGTCAGATTTCGGCCTTGTCATTATTTTTTCAGAGGCCCTTGGCTTCGCATTCACTAGTCAAAGCCTTTATACAAGGAGTGATGCGTATTAGCCCTCCGGTTAATATTCCCATATGTCCATGGGACTTAAACCTGGTTCTGTCGGTTCTACAGAAACAACCATTTGAACCATTACAGCATATTTCCTTGGTTCTTCTCACCAGGAAATTGTTTTTTCTAGTAGCCATTTGTTCGGCTAAAAGAGTGTCGGAATTAGCCGCTATGTCCTGTAGGGAGCCATATCTGGTTATCCATAAGGACAGAGTAGTGTTACGTCCTCATCCAGCCTTTCTTCCTAAGGTGGTATCGAGGTTTCATTTGAACCAAGATGTGGTTCTTCCTTCTTTTTTCCCCAAACCTAGTTCAGTAGAGGAAAAATTATTACATTCTTTGGATGTAGTAAGAGCAGTTAAAGCTTATCTAAAAGCCACTGCTCAGATTCGCAGAACGGATACGTTGTTTATTCTGCCGGAAGGCCCCAGAAGGGGTCAGGCAGCGTCAAAATCTACTTTAGCCAAGTGGATTCGACAGGTCATAATGCAAGCCTATGGCTTGAGAAGGAGACCGCCTCCGTTCAAAGTTAGGGCGCACTCCACGAGAGCAGTTGGAACTTCATGGGCAGTGCATCACCAGGCCTCCCTGGCTCAAATCTGTAAGGCCGCAACATGGTCTTCAGTACACACGTTTACTAGGTTCTACCAGGTGGACGTTAGAATTTAGGAGGATGTCGCCTTTGGGCGCAGTGTGTTGCAGGCCGCAAAAGATCCTCATGTCTGATAGCGCTCAGCTTATGTATGGTGTATCCCCCCCCTCATTGGGCATTGCTTTAGGACATCCCACATAGTAATGACTATGCCGCTCTGTGTCCCGTGATGTACGAGAAAGACAATAGGATTTTTATAACAGCTTACCTGTAAAATCCTTTTCTTGGAGTACATCACGGACACAGAGCTCCCACCCCTCTTTTGGGGACACTTATTGCTTTGCTACAAAACTGAGGTACTCCCGGATGGGAGGGGCTTATATAGGGGAGGGTACTTCCGGTTTTGGAAGTTGCCAGTGCCAGCACCTGAAGGTATCTATATAACCCACATAGTAATGACTATGCCGCTCTGTGTCCTGTGATGTACTCCAAGAAAAGGATTTTACAGGTAAGCTGTTATAAAAATCCTATTTTTTTCCTTCAAAAATGACACTTTGTGCAGGGACAGTTCTTTTTTTTAAAGCAATAATTTTTTATTGAAAAGTTTTCTTTTACAGATAATAGAAAGAAATAGAGGATAAAATATAAACAAGGGGTACATAAAGAGATATACACAATAGGTGATACACAGTGGTGGTAAGTGTACAATTTAATCAAGGGACTTGGGCCAAATAGCCCAGTCATCATCAAATTTTTTACATGTTAGAGAGTTGATTGCTAATAGGCATTCAAATGTATAATTTCTATGAACTGCTGCTATGACTTCAGAGACGTTTGTAGTTTTATTAGATTTCCAATTGCGCAATATCAACAGGCGTGTTTCCAGAAGTATGTGTGTCACGACTGGCCTAAAAGTCCGTGGGAATTTGTCAATGTTTAGGTGCAGTAATGCTAAAGCTGGATCGGGTCGTGTCAGTATTCCAGTCATGGAGGAAATCTGTTGGAAAACCTGGTTCCATAGACTTCTTATGCTGGGGCAGTGCCAGAACATATGCAGTAAGTTACCAACGTGCCCACATTCCCTCCAGCAGTGCGAGGATGTTCCCGGAAAGTATGTGGCAAGTCGGAAAGGAGTATAGTGCCATCTATTTGTTATCTTGATCATCAGTTCCCAGTGCTTCACACAGTGGGAAGACTTGTGTACTTCCATGAAGGCCCTGTGCCATTGTTTGTCCGAGAATGTGTCGCCTATGTCTACCTCCCATTTCTGCATTGCTGTTGTCTTCTTGAATGTCAGTCTGTCTTGCAGTAGGTTATAGAAAAAGGAAATACCCTTCTTGTCTGGTGTTGCGTTGGAATAGAACTGCCAAATTTTAATCGGTATTGTCGCTATTGAGGGTGCCTGACATCTCAAGAAGTGTGTAATTCTGAGGCATTTGTAAGTGCCTGGTGGGGAGATCTTATATTGTGTCATGATTTGTTCTATGGGTTTGAGTTGTGGGCCTTCATAAAGGTCCGATATGTGATATATGCCTTTATCTATCATGTCAGTGACGTCCAACATTGGGATCTTGGATTCTAATATATTCAGGGGAAGGTCGAAGTCTATGGTTTGTGCGTCCGTGTGATGCTTATCTAAAATGAGTCTCCATGCTCTCAGTGATGTCTGCATGGTAGGCAGGAGAAGAGAGATGTTCCATGGAGTCCATCGGTCTCCTATGAGTAGTTGGGTAAGATCTTTCGTTGGGGATAGATAAGTTTCTATGTCAACCCAAAGAGGTGCGTCGGATTGTTGAAACCAGAATTTAATTTGGTCTAGGCGCACCGCCCATAAGTAGTCATAAATGACCGCGAAACCCGCCCCTCCTGCTTGTTTGTGTGAAGTCAAGTTATTCCTGGAACACCTAGCTCTTTTTCCCTTCCATATGTACTTCCAACCTATTCTAGCGAGACTATTGACGAAATGAGTAGGGATATGAATAGGCAGAGTGCGAAATACATATAAGATTTGTGGTAAAATGAACATTTTATATGCGGATATTCTACCCATCCATGAGATTTCAGTTCTCAAAATGGCCTTGAGTTGGGCTTCCAGTTTGGTTACCAGCGGAGTCATGTTAGTTTTAGTGAGGGCAGCTGTTTTACTAGTGAGTGAGATACCCAGGTATGTGATACTACCCGCGCTCCAAGTATATGGTAATTGTTTTTGAAGGGATTGTTTCATTTGAGACTGTACTCCTAGGTCTAGGATGAGAGATTTTGTAAAGTTGACCTTATAGTAGGATATGTCCCCAAATGTTGTTAGGATTTTGTGCGCCTCTTTTAGGGACTGTAAAGGATTAGTCAGAATTAGAATTACATCATCCGCAAATAGATTAATGGTATGCATATTGGAACCAAACTGGAAGCCCGTGATCGAGGGCGTTGATCTGATTGCTTCAGCTAGTGGTTCTATCATAAGATTAAAAATAGTTGGGGACAGGGGACAGCCCTGTCTGGTCCCATTTGATATGTCAAATGTTTTAGACAGTAGGCCTGCAGAGTACACCTGGGCGGATGGACAGGAATAGAGAGATAGAATTGCCTTTAAAATTGATCCTTTAAACCCAAATTTTTCCAGAACCATTTCCATGTAGGTCCAATGGACCCTGTCGAACGCCTTCTCTGCATCAATAGAGAGCAGCAGAGAAGGCGTTTGAGTTCTTTCAGCCCGATGTATCACATTGATGATTCTCCTGGTAGCGTCAGAGGTCTGTCTCCCCTTTACAAAGCCCATCTGGTCTTTTTTGATGATTAGTGGTATTATATGCGTAAGTCTTTTAGCCAGTAATTTTGCAAATATTTTTGTGTCAGTGTTTAAGAGTGAAATGGGTCTGAAGTTAGCTGGTGTGTGGGGTTCTTTTCCTGGTTTAGGGAGTGTGACTATGTGTGCTTTTAGCATTTCTCGCGGAAGTGTCGCTGTTTCTGTGGCTTTAATGAAGACTTTGGACATGTGGGGCGAAAGGATCTGTTTAAATGTTTTGAAATATTCATTGGAAAAGCCATCTGGGCCGGGGGATTTCCCGATTGGTAAAGAGTCAATTATGTGTTCTATTTCTAGTGCCGTGATTGGGCTGTTTAGGTCCTCCAGTTGTGTTTGGGAAAGGGATGGGAGTTTCAACGTGTGCAAGAATGTTTGTATTTTTTCTGTTGTCGGTTGGGGGGTATTGGAGTCTCTCTGGAGGTTGTAAAGCGAACTGTAGTAGTCAGCAAATTGATCGGCTATATCTTGGGGGTTAATAATTTTTAGTGAAGTGGATGGGTGTTTCAGGTATTGTATTCTAGTTTTGGAACGAGTGGCTTTGAGTCTACTTGCTAAATATTTGCCTGCTCTGTCCGCGTTGGCATAGTGTAGGAGTTTCAGGCGTCTTAGATGCTTATCAAATTGGTGCGATAGAAGTTCTCTAAGCTTTTCTCTGCTGGCGCACAGTTTACTAGTTAAGGGTTCTGACGGTGACTGCTTAAGCATGGTTTCTAGAATTTGTATGTCAGCAATAGTAGAGTTAAGTGAGTGCGTTAGTTTTCTTTTTTCCCTAGCGCCAATTTGGATTAATATCCCTCAAATATAGGCTTTATGTGCGTTCCACAGAACGTTTGGGTCAGTTACAGAATCAACATTTTCTGCGAAGTAGTTCGTTAGGTGTTGGGCTATAGACTTTTGGAGAATTGGTTCTTGAAGAACCCTAGTGTTACTACGCCAGATGGGGATAGGAGGGGAGACACCCTTTTCTATAATAGACAAAGATATAGCAGCATGATCTGACCATGTAATATTGTGTATACTAGTTCTTTCAATGTTCTGCAGTAACCATTTATCAGTTAGGAACATGTCTATACGAGAATATGAACTGTGTCTGTTCGAGAAAAAAGTATAGTCACGTTCGTTGGCGTGGAGGCATCTCCATACATCAAAGAGTTCCACTTTGTGTAACAAGGGTTGCAGAGACAGGTGGGTCCTGGGTTTGCTAGAGGTAGTATCCAGTAGCGGGTCCGATGTCATGTTAAAATCACCGCATATCAGGAGGTTGCCATATTTCAAATTTTGGGCTTTGGTAAGGATTTTCCTCAAGAAGCGGAGTTGGTGAGTGTTAGGGGCATATACTGAAACAATCATGTATGGTTTGGAATTGATGTCTCCCGTAAGGATTATATACCTGCCTCCATCGTCCAGAACAGTAGTTTTCGGTTGGAATGAGAGAGAGTTTTTGATGGCCTGGATCCATAAATTGATCCTCGGGCAGACGTAGCTGCTAGTGCAGAACGGAGGGTGTACAGTTGATACCTCACTGCGGTACCTGTGCACCTGAGATAAACGAGATTGGTGAGTATAAGTAATTATTTTGCTTCACCGGCTTTTTTCTTACCAGCCTTCTTGTGTGACACTACCTGCCAGTCATTCTGTATTGGCCGTGGGCCTGCAGAGGATTGGGATTGAGGAACTTGTTCCGGGAGAATTCTCCATTGGCGTAGAGCAGCCAGCCCTTCCTCTAGTTTGGATACTGATACACTGGCCCCATTGTGGGTGATAATAAGATTGGCTGGATATTTCCACTTATGCGGTATGTTGTGATTCCTCAATGCTTTGGTTACAGTGAGCAGATTGCGTCTGCGCTGAAGAGTGTGTCTGGACAGGTCAGGTAGCATCCTGATGTTGGCGTATTGTGGCGGGACTTTCCCTGGAGTACGTGACGCTTGTAGTATGCGATCTTTGATGTGAAAAAAGTGTACCCTCATCAGTACATCCCTGGGAGTCTCGTCAGGGAGGAACGACGGTTTAGGGACCCTATGGATTCTATCAATGATAAGATCTCTGGCAGCAATGTGGAGAACAGAGTCTGGGTGTATTGAAGGAGCTGTGTGGGGGGAACATTTTCAGGGTACCCCTCAGTTTAAGGTTATTCCTTCTTGATCTGTCCTCGAGGTCCGCCATCTTATCCTTGAGCCAAACTATTTCCTCCCCCTGTGCCTTGATGGCGTCCACCATCATGTTAAATGCAGAAGTGTGCTCTTCCACTTTGTCTTCCACAACATGGACCCTCTGTCCTATGGCCTGCACTTATTTTTGGCATGCAGTGATCCCACTGTATATATCTGACTGCAGGGATGTTCTCAGTGAAAGGAGCATGTCCTTCAGCACGGTGTCGGATACTGGTCTGTCTGCCGTGGGGAATTCTGATATGGGGTCCCCCCTCTGTTGCCGCTGGCTAGTGCTGGTGGGTTGCGGCCCGCTTACCTCCATGCTGAGATCCGGCTGCGGCCTAGCTGGGGAGTCTCTCCGCAGCCTCGATTTGGCTGGGCTCCGCGTTGTGGGGCTGGATGCCCCGGAGGAGGATGCGCTGTGTGCTGTAGCCGAGCGGATGGCGATGGACGGCGGGCCGTTGCTTGTGGTCAGTGCTCCTGGCTGCGAGGCGTGCTGTGGGACTCGCGCTCCGTCGCCGCCGCCATTTTGCTGCATTCCCCTCGCTGCTGCTCCAAAGAAGCTGTCTAGTTTCTGGGGCTGCAGCGTTTTTTTACGATTCCTGGGCATCACCGGGTTGTTCCTCGGCAGGTCAGGGATCGGATGATCAATCGCAGGGCTCGCAGGAGCGCCGGTGGGCTGTGGGGGCTGATGTTACCTCAGGCTGACAAGCGGAGCTCCTGGGCTAAGCGTCCATCTTGGAGTCCGGTCGCCACGCCCCTTGTGCAGGGACAGTTCTAAGCACGAGAAACATGTGCGACTTTACATGCATATCATACACACCCCCTAGGTACGAAATTTAAAGGAATATTTCACTTTTATTGTTTCATTTTAAGCATTATTAAAATCACTGCTCCTAAAAAAACGGCCGTTTTTAAAACTTTTTTTGGAGCAGTGGGCTGGACTGGTGGCTCCTCTGTTAACTGGTGAATCGCAGAAGGCTTACTATGACCTAGAGCCTGACCAAGCAAAAGACTATGTGATGCTAAAAGCGGAAATATTGGCAAGGCTGGGTGTCACCCTGGCTGTCCGGGCTCAGCGTGTGCATAACTGGACTTTCCAGCTTGGAAAACCCCCCAGGTCTCAAATGTATGATCTCATTCACCTGAGCAGGATGTGGCTACAGCCAGAGACTTTGTCCGCACCAGAGATTGTGTAACGTGTTGTAATGGATCGGTTTTTGAGAGCTCTTCCTACTGCCATCCAAAAGTGGGTAAGCCATGGAGACCCAGAGACGGCCGGTGGTCTTGTGGATCGTGTAGAGAAATATTTGGCTACAGAGAACCTGATGGCCTCTTCCAGAGACTCTCGGACTTTCCACCCTAAGACCAGACCATCCCCAGGGGCGGATAAGAGGATTCCAAGGGGTGAGGGTGGAGAGAGTGAGAGGGTGGGAGCTCTGCCCAAAGTTTGGCGAGAACAGCCTGGGAAGTCAGGGGCTCAAGAGGCAGCCAAAAGGATTGTTTGCTACCGCTGCCGGCAAGCGGGACATATTGCAGCAAATTGCCCGGTTGTGGAGGAACCCATGCAATGTGACTTTCTGACGGACAGACGTCAGTCGCTGTGTGCGACAGTCGCATGCACTGCCATTCGGGGAACTGAGAAACATTTATGCAAAATGTGTATTAATGGTAGAAATGTTGTGGTATTGCTGGATTCAGGTAGCCTTGTGACCCTGATAAAGGCTGAATTAGTTAAAACAGAGGTCTCTGGGAATAGCAAGGTAGCTGTTATTTGTGTGCATGGGGACACCCGAGAGTATCCAGTGACTACAGTGTGTTTCGAGACCCCCAAAGGTACCCTCTCTCATCCAGTGGGGTTAGTATCTCAATTACCGCATGATGCCATTGTGGGAAGGGATTTTCCGAAGTTCTGGGAACTGTGGGATGATCCTGAGCCCCCCACTGGTGCCCCTATGTACCAGGAATGTGATAGCCAGAACTCCTCTGAGAGTGGTGAGGACTCTCCAGAATTTCCCTTGTCAGTATTGGCAGGGGAGACTCAAGAAACTGGAGAGGAGCCCACCTCCTCAGACGAAAACCTACCGTCTGTGGAGTTTTCTGATCTGGAGGTTCACAGGGAAAATTTTGCCACAGAACAGTTAAAAGACCCCGCCCTAATAAAGGCACGGGAAAACGTAGTGGAAATAGATGGCGAGTTAGTGAACCCAGATAATACCTGCACTTACCCATACTTCAGCGTAGAGAAGGACCTACTGTATCGGGTGGCAAAAAGGGCAGAAGAAACCGTTGAGCAGCTTGTGGTGCCCAAACCTTACAGGAAGTTGGTGTTGGAGTTGGCCCATGGGCACATTCTTGGAGGTCATCTGGGGACAGAGAAAACCCGAGAGAGGGTATTACAGAGATTCTATTGGCCTGGGGTGATGAAGGACATAGAAAATTATTGTTCCTCCTGCCCTGTGTGTCAGAGGTCGGCCCCGATGCCACATTTCCGTAGCCCGCTGGTCCCTCTACCCATCATTGAGGTCCCGTTTGAGAGAATCGCAATGGATTTGGTAGGTCCTATAATCAAGTCCGCTAGGGGGCACCAGTACATATTGGTTATAATGGACTATGCCACCCGTTATCCAGAAGCGATCCCTCTCAGAAATACCTCGGCCAAAACCATAGCCAAAGAGCTATCTCTTGTTTTTAGCCGGGTGGGTATTTGTAAAGAACTGCTTACGGACCAAGGTACACACTTTATGTCCCGGGTTATGAAAGAGCTGTGTAAATTGTTCAAAGTGACGCAATTGCGTACATCTGTGTATCACCCCCAAACCGATGGGCTGGTTGAAAGATTCAACAAAACCCTAAAACAAATGTTGAAGAAAGTGGTGGATAGAGATGGAAAGGATTGGGACTGTCTACTTCCTTATTTGATGTTTGCTATTAGGGAGGTGCCCCAATCCTCTACGGGATTCTCCCCCTTTGAGTTACTGTATGGGAGACACCCAAGAGGGCTGTTGGATATTGCCAAGGAGACTTGGGAAAGTGAGAGTTCTCCCCACAGGAGTGTGATTGAGCATGTCGCCCTGATGCAAGATCGAATTGCACAGGTAATGCCCATCGTGAAGGAACATTTGGTCCAAGCGCAGTTGGCACAGCAGAGAGTGTACAACCGTGGAGCCAAGACCCGTACCTTTTCCCCGGGGGATAGGATATTGGTACTTGTCCCTACGGTTGAAAGTAAATTCCTTGCCAAATGGCAAGGCCCCTACGAGATAATGGAAAAAGTGAGCGAAGTGAATTACAAGGTCAGACAACCAGGAAGGCGAAAGCCCGAACAGATATATCACGTTAATCTGTTGAAAGCCTGGAGGGATAGAGAGTCCCTAGTCGCAGAAACTTGGTCACCAGCTCAAACTGGTTGCGTGATTCCGGAGGTTGGAATAGCAGCCACCTTGTCACAACCCCAACAACAGGAGGTTAAGGAGTTTGTGCTTCGCAACAAGGAGGTGTTCTCTGAGCTGCCGGGACAAACATCTGGGGTAGAGCATGATATTATTACCCCGCCCGGTGAAAGGGTGAAGTTAAAACCCTATCGGATCCCAGAGGCCCGACGGGAGGCAATACGGGAGGAAGTACAGAAAATGCTGAACTTAGGGGTGATAGAGGAGTCCCAAAGTGATTGGTCTAGTCCCATTGTGTTGGTGCCTAAACCGGATGGGAGCTGGCGATTTTGTAACGATTTTCGTCAGTTGAACAAAGTTACAAAATTTGACACCTACCCCATGCCACGTATAGATGAGTTGATCGACCGGCTGGGAACAGCCCGATACATGACGACTCTTGACCTCACAAAAGGGTATTGGCAAATTCCCCTGGCCAAGTCGGCCAAAGAGAAAACCGCATTTGTAACCCCAGACGGGGCGTTCCAATATAAGAGAATGCCGTTCGGGTTACAAAATGCGCCGGCCACATTCCAGCGGAAAATGGACCAGATACTGAGGCCCCATCGGAAGTATGCTGCGGCTTACCTGGATGACGTAATTGTCCATAGCACAGATTGGGCCTCACATCTGCCAAAAGTGCAAGCAGTCCTAGACTCTATCCGGGAAGCGGGGTTTACGGCTAACCCCAAGAAGTGTACCATTGGGCAGGAGGAGGCCAAATATCTTGGGTACACCATTGGCAGGGGAGTGATAAAACCCCAACTCAACAAAGTCGAGGCCATCCAGAGTTGGCCACGTCCCAACAGCAAGAAGCAGGTACGGGCCTTTCTGGGAATCGCGGGTTATTATCGGCGCTTCATTCCCCACTTTGCTTCTAAGGCTGTGCCCCTAACCAACCTGACGAAAGGGAAAGGGTCGGTCATGATTAAATGGACCCCCGAGGCTGAGGCAGCATTCCAATTCTTGAAACAAGCCTTATGTAGCCAGCCAGTGTTGTACTCACCCGACTTCTCTAAAGACTTTGTCGTACAAAGTGATGCGTCAGATGTGGGGTTAGGAGCAGTATTGTCCCAGGTCTGGAACGGGGAAGAGCACCCAGTCATTTACCTCAGCAGGAAGTTGAAGTCCCATGAGGTAAATTACGCCACCGTTGAAAAGGAGTGTTTAGCGGTGAAGTGGGCTCTAGATTCCCTTCGGTACTACCTGCTAGGTAGGCACTTTGACATGGTTACGGATCACGCTCCGTTAAAGTGGATGGCTCAAAACAAGGAAACAAATAGAAGAGTGAATAGGTGGTTCCTGGCCCTCCAGGAATTCAACTTCACAGTAAAGCATCGCCCTGGCGTTCAAATGGGGAATGTGGATGCTTTGTCTCGAGTACATGAATGCCTGATTGCTGGTGTTCCAACCCCGAGGTTAAAACAAGAGGGGGGGTATGTGACAGCAGGAAGGTAAAGTCACCTGGTTGCATCCAGGGGGGTAGATATATTTCGCCCAGATTCAGGCTTTACGCCGACTTATACAACTAGGTGGAGAGTTGTATAAGCCCAGCTGAGGCTAGTGGGCTCATGGATGACTCATACCTCTAGGGAGAGTGTGGGGCGTCGTGCAGACAGGGAGTTGATGAGACCAGCTGAAGCTTGTCAGCTCATTTAGGCCTCTATAAGAACTCCCAGATTCATTAGGTGTTTGCTCATGCCTGGACCCAGACCTGTGTGGACTGTCTAGGGAGAGTGAACCCCTGTGCGGTTAGACAAAGCCTGTGTGGCTATTTGCTTGGACATTTAAAATCAGGGACTTAGGGACTAGGACAGCACTAGGCTGATCCCAGTTGTTAGTTAGGAAACCTGTATGTTTAGTCAGAGGTCAAGTTGACCAGGATTTATTTTATTTATGTTTCTTTTGCTTTGCTGTGTTTTGTCACTGTAAATAGAAAATAAACCGCACCTTTTTGATTTTGAAAACCACAACCTCCGTTTGCTGGGCCTGTTTTTGTGTGGGGAGCCCATCCCGGGGGTCACACACACCCGCTGCCGAGCTAACCCCCTCACACAGCTTACTTGTAAAATCCCTTCTTGGAGTACACCATGGGACACAGAGCCAGTCATTACATAATGGGTTAAGGGTCACCAGCGGTGATTGGACACTGGCACAACCAATTGAAGACAGTTCCCCTCCATATAACCCCTCCGATCAGGGAAGTACCTCAGTTTTGTAGCAAAGCAATAAGGTTCCCATAAGAAGGGGGGGACCTCTGTGTTCCGTGGTGTACTCCAAGAAAAGGATTTTATAGGTAAGCTGTTATAAAAATCCTATTTTCTTTATCGTACACCATGGGACACAGAGCCAGTCATTACATAATGGGACGTTTCCGAGGAATGCTCAATGAAGGGTGGGAGACACAGATCAAGCAGGCCGCTTACGGACAAGAAGCCCTATGCTGCTGCCTGCAGCACATCTACTTGATAGAATTTGGAAAATGTGTGGACTGAAGACCAAGTTGCAGCTTTACAGATCATCGAAGCCTGGTGATGCATTGCCCATGAAGCACTTATCGCCCTGGTAGAGTGCACCTTAACAGAAAAAGGAGGAATCCTGTTCTTTAAACCATAAGCTTGAATAATTACTTGTCAAATCCACCTGGAAATGGTGGATTTTGATGCCGCTTGTCCTTTCTTGGCACCATCTGGCAAAATAAACAAAACATCTGTTTTACGTATCTGAGCGGTTGCCTGCAGATACGCTTTTACTGCTCTCACTACATCTAGAGAGTAGTGTTGAGCGAACCCGAACTGTAAAGTTCGGGTCCGTACCGAACTTTAGCTTTTTCCCGAACCCGAACCCGGACTTTGCGCAAAAGTCCGGGTTCGGGTTCGGGTTCGGCAATCTAATTACGCATTTAGAAATGCTTCAGGGGCCAGCCAATCACCTTTTGATTAGCTGGTGTGCCCTTAGAGGCCATCATAGCCATGCCTACTAATGGCATGGCTGTGATTGGCCAGTGCAACATGTGACCCAGCTTCTATATAAGCTAGAGGCACACAGCACACACGTCACTCTGCTTCAGAATAGATAGGGAGAGGATCTAGTCTGCTGCTGCTGCTGCTTTTAGGGAGAGATAGAAAAATACATGAGGTAGTCCTGATTCTGCAATCTGAGGGAAAAGATAGAGAGATAGTGTAGTGTAGGGCCAGGTTCCTGTGTTGGTGCTTTCAGGGAGAGAGAATATTATATAGGAGTCCAGATTCAGAGATTAAAATCAGCGATCTGCATAGGTTTACCTGTTTGTGTTGCAGTGCACAGTCTTTTTACACTGCCATGAGCCCAGTGTCAGAGAAAATCTAACTTTTAGGGGAAAAAAAAGGCACTTTATTGTGCTCTTTTCCAAAAGACCCATAGGGCAAAAAAAAATAAAAAAATTTGCATTTTATTTTGCCCGTGCAAAAAAAGACCCGTTCAGGGCAAAAAAAATAAAATAAAAAATTTGCACTTTAATGTACGCTTGCAAAAAGAGCCATTCAGGGCCACAAAAAATAGTTTGCAGTGTGTTATACATATGTGGAGGTGTGTGAAATAAACAATTTCTATATAGTTTTCTCCTACTGTGCTATACTAAAAAAACAACATTTTTTTTGAATAGCATTTTCTGCAGTTCTGTAGCTGTGCGATTCAGCGGTTACATACTGTGGGTGTGTTCTGCTCTTCCAAAAAACGCAGTTTAGGGGCACAAAAAATAGTTTGCAGTGTGTTATACATATTTGGAGGTGTGTGAAATAAACAATTTCTAAATAGTTTTCTTCTACTGTGCTATACTAAAAAAACAAAATTTTTTTTTAATAGCATTTTCTGCAGTTCTGTAGCTGTGCGATTCAGCGGTTACGTACTGTGGGTGTGTTCTGCTCTTCCAAAAAACGCAGTTTAGGGGCACAAAAAATAGTTTGCAGTGTGTTATACATATTTGGAGGTGTGTGAAATAAACAATTTCTAAATAGTTTTCTTCTACTGTGCTATACTAAAAAAACAACATTTTTTTTGAATAGCATTTTCTGCAGTTCTGTAGCTGTGCGATTCAGCGGTTACGTACTGTGGGTGTGTTCTGCTCTTCCAAAAAACGCCGTTTAGGGGCACAAAAAATAATTTGCAGTGTGTTATACATATTTGGAGGTGTGTGAAATAAACAATTTCTAAATAGTTTTCTTCTACTGTGCTATACTAAAAAAACATTTTTTTTGAATAGCATTTTCTGCAGTTCTGTAGCTGTGCGATTCAGCGGTTACGTACTGTGGGTGTGTTCTGCTCTTCCAAAAAACGCCGTTTAGGGGCACAAAAAATAGTTTGCAGTGTGTTATACATATTTGGAGGTGTGTGAAATAAACAATTTCTAAATAGTTTTCTTCTACTGTGCTATACTAAAAAAAACACATTTTTTTTAATAGCATTTTCTGCAGTTCTGTAGCTGTGCGATTCAGCGGTTACATACTGTGGGTGTGTTCTGCTCTTCCAAAAAATGTCGTTTAGGGGCACAAAAAATAGTTTGCAGTGTGTTATACATATTTGGAGGTGTGTGAAATAAACAATTTCTATATAGTTTTCTCCTACTGTGCTATACTAAAAAAACAACTTTTTTTTGAATAGCATTTTCTGCAGTTCTGTAGCTGTGCGATTCAGCGGTTACGTACTGTGGGTGTGTTCTGCTGTTCCAAAAAACGCCGTTTAGGGGCACAAAAAATAGTTTGCAGTGTGTTATACATATTTGGAGGTGTGTGAAATAAACAATTTCTAAATAGTTTTCTTCTACTGTGCTATACTAAAAAAACAACATTTTTTTTAAATAGCATTTTCTGCAGTTCTGTAGCTGTGCGATTCAGCGGTAACGTACTGTGGGTGTGTTCTGCTCTTCCAAAAAACGCCGTTTAGGGGCACAAAAAATAGTTTGCAGTGTGTTATACATATTTGGAGGTGTGTGAAATAAACAATTTCTAAATAGTTTTCTTCTACTGTGCTATACTAAAAAAACAAAATTTTTTTTGAATAGCATTTTCTGCAGTTCTGTAGCTGTGCGATTCAGCGGTTACGTACTGTGGGTGTGTTCTGCTCTTCCAAAAAACGCCGTTTAGGGGCACAAAAAATTATTTGCAGTGTGTTATACATATTTGGAAGTGTGTGAAATAAACAATTTCTAAATAGTTTTCTTCTACTGTGCTATACTAAAAAAACAAACATTTTTTTTGAATAGCATTTTCTGCAGTTCTGTAGCTGTGCGATTCAGCGGTTACGTACTGTGGGTGTGTTCTGCTCTTCCAAAAAACGCCGTTTAGGGGCACAAAAAATAATTTGCAGTGTGTTATACATATTTGGAGGTGTGTGAAATAAACAATTTCTAAATAGTTTTCTTCTACTGTGCTATACTAAAAAAAAAAACATTTTTTTTGAATAGCATTTTCTGCAGTTCTGTAGCTGTGCGATTCAGCGGTTACGTACTGTGGGTGTGTTCTGCTCTTCCAAAAAACGCCGTTATGGGGCACAAAAAATAATTTGCAGTATGTTATACATATTTGGAGGTGTGTGAAATAAACAATTTCTAAATAGTTTTCTTCTACTGTGCTATACTAAAAAAAAAAAACATTTTTTTTGAATAGCATTTTCTGCAGTTCTGTAGCTGTGCGATTCAGCGGTTACGTACTGTGGGTGTGTTCTGCTCTTCCAAAAACACCCATTTAAGGCAACATCCTAAATTTGGAAAATATGAGGAGAAGGTCAAAGGGATGTGGTGGCCCCGGTCGTGGTGCTGCTGGTGGAGCTCCTGTTGCAGGGAGAGGACGTGGTGGATCTGTGCCAGATACACGCACAAGTGAAACACCTTCCTCAGGTGCGAGTAGGCGACCGAGCCTGCGGCGGTATTTTGTCGCGCCTAATGAGGCTGTACGAATGTTTAGGCCAGGACAAGTACAGGTGATGGTAGATTGGGTTGCTGACAGTGCCTCGGGTTCCTTCACATTGTCTCCCACCCACTCTTCTGATGAAAGATCAGAGTTGGCACCTGAAACCCATGTCCATCAGTCTTTCACCTCACCCCCTTGCAAATCAGCCAAGCAGTCTGAGCCCCAAATCATGCAGCAGTCTCTTCTGCTTTTCGATGACTCTGTTAGCAGGGTTTCCCAGGGCCATCCACCTAGCCCTGCCCCAGAAGTGGAAGAGATTGAGTGCACCGATGCCCAACCACTTATGTTTCATGATGAGTACATGGGAGGACCATCGCAGTACGTCTCGGATGATGACGAAACACAGGTGCCAACTGCTGCTGCTTTCGCAATTGTGCAGACAGACAAGGAGGGCAGGGGTGAAGACTGGGTGGAAGATGATGTGGAGGACGATGAGGTCCTCGACCCCACATGGAATGAACGTTATGCAGGTGACCAGTGTAGTTTGGAGGAAGAGGCGGTGGTCGCACAGAGCCACCAGCACAGCAGAAGAGGGAGCAGGGTGCAAAAGCGGAGCGCCCGTCCCCTAGACAGTATGTCTGCTACTGCCCAACGCAGCAAGGGACCGAGCACACCAAAGCCAGGTCCAAGGAGTTCCCTAGCGTGGCAGTTCTTCACACAATGTGCTGATGACAAGACACGAGTGGTTTGCAGGCTGTGCAATCAGAGGCTGAAGCGAGGCATAAACGTTCTCAACCTGAGCACAACCTGCATGACCAGGCATCTAAGTGCAAAGCACGAGCTGCAGTGGAGTAGACACCTCAAAAACCAAGAAAGGTCTCTGGCTCCTCCTGCTTCCTCTTCTGCTGCAGTCTCGGCCTCTTCATCCACCTCTGTAGTGACAGTGGCACCTGCCACCCCGCAAACAGAGGATCTGCCAGCAACACTACCACCTGGGTCACCGACCATCTCCACAATGTCCCATGGAAGCGTTCAGCTCTCTATCTCCCAAACATTGGAGCGGAAGAGGAAGTACCCCCCTAGCCACCCGCGATCCCTGGCCCTGAATGCCAGCATTTCAAAACTCCTGGCCTTTGAAATGCTGTCATTCCGTATGGTGGAGACGCAGAGTTTTAAAAGCCTTATGGCATTGGCTGTCCCACAGTATGTCGTGCCCAGCCGCCACTATTTTTCCAGGCGAGCCATCCCTTCCCTGCACAACCAAGTGGGGGACAAAATCAGGTGTGCACTGCGCAACGCCATCTGTGGCAAGGTCCACCTAACTACGGATGCGTGGACCAGTAAGCACGGTCAGGGACGTTATATCTCCCTAACAGCACACTGGGTAAATGCAGTGGCGGCTGGGCCTGAGGCAGATAGCAGTTTGGCGCATGTCCTTCCACCACCGAGGATTGCAGGGCGCTTCAGTTTGCCTCCTGTTGCTAACTCCTCCTACTCCGCTTCCTCATCCTCTACCGTCTCCTCATCCGGTCAGCGTAACACCTTCACCACCAACTTTAGCACAGCCAGGGGTAAACGACAGCAGGCAGTTTTAAAACTTTCCTGTTTGGGGGAAAAACCCCACAGGAGTTGTGGAGGGACATGGAACAACAGGCCAATGAGTGGTTGCTGTCAGTGAGCCTCAAGCCCGGCCTGGTGGTGTGCGATAATGGGCGAAATCTCGTAGCAGCTCTGGGCCTAGCCGGTTTGACGCACATCCCTTGCCTGGCGCATGTGCTGAACTTGGTGGTCCAGAGGTTCCTTAAAAATTACCCCAATATGCCAGAGCTGCTGCAGAAAGTGCGGGCTGTGTGTGTGCACTTTCGGCGTTCTCACCCTGCTGCTGCTCGACTGTCAGCGCTGCAGCGTAACTTCGGCCTTCCCGCTCACCGCCTCATATGTGACGTGCCCACAAGGTGGAACTCCACCTTGCACATGCTGGCCAGACTGTGCGAGCAGCAGCAGGCGATAGTGCAGTTTCAGCTGCAGCAATCACGCGTGAGTCACTCTGCGGAACAGCACCACTTCACCACCAATAACTGGGCCTCCATGCGAGACCTGTGTGCCTTGTTGCGCTGTTTCGAGTACTCCACCAACATGTCCAGTGCCAATGACGCCGTTCTTAGCGTTACTATCCCAGTTCTATGCCTCCTTGAAAAAACGCTTCGGGCGATGATGGAAGAGGATGTGGCACAGCAGGATGAGGAGGAGGAGGAGGAAGCGGGATCATTTCAAAGGCTTTCAGGGCAGTCTTTCACAAGTGGCTACGAGGGTGGGTTCCTGCACCAACAAACGCCAGGTACACAATTGTCCGGCAGAAAGGGCACAGTTCTGGAGGATGACGAGGTGGAGGAGGAGATGGAGGAGGAGGAGGAGCCATTTTCACAGCAGGGTGGCACCCAGACCAGCTCGTGGCCATCACTGGTGCGTGGCTGGGGGGATACAGAGGACACAGACGATACACCTCCCACAGAGGACAGCTTTTCTTTGCCTCTGGGCAGCCTGGCACACATGAGCGATTACATGCTGCAGTGTTTCCGCAATGACCGCCGAGTTGCCCACATTTTAACTGGTGCTGATTACTGGGTGGCCACCCTGCTGGATCCCCATTACAAGGACAACGTACCGTCCTTAATTCCCTCACTGGAGCGGGATTGTAAGATGCGCGAGTACAAGCGCACGCTGGTAGACGCGCTGCTGGTGGCATTCCCACCTGACAGCGGGCGTACGGTGGAAGCACAAGGCGAAGGCAGAGGAGGAGGAAGAGGTCGCCAACGCAGCCGGGGCACCGGCAGCACCTCAGAAGGCAGGGTTAGCATGGCTGAAATGTGGAAAAGCTTTGTCAGCACGCCACAACAACCAGCACCACCAGCTGAGATGGAACGTCTTAGCAGGAGGCAGCATTTCACCAACATGGTTGAGCAGTATGTGTCCACAGGCCTACACGTACTGGATGACGGGTCTGCCCCCTTTAACTTCTGGGTCTCCAAATTGGGCACATGGCCTGAGCTTGCCCTTTATGCCTTGGAGGTGCTGGCCTGCCCTGCAGCCAGTGTATTATCTGAACGTGTATTTAGCACGGCAGGGGGCGTTATCACAGACAAGCGCAGCCGCCTGTCCAGAGCCAATGTGGACAAGCTCATGTTCATTAAAATGAACCAGGCATGGATCCCACAGGACTTGTCCGTACCTTGTGCAGAATAGACATGTATACCGGTGTTGTGACAAAAACTGTCTGGCCATCGGATTGTGTCCGGCCCATACTGCGAAGGCGCAGCGCTTGCGCAGTACAGAAGACAAGGAGATTCACAAAATCTCCGAAGATGAACGGCGCCTGCGCTGTGAGTGCAGGTTCAAGCCCCACCATCCAAGTGGACATACGGTAGCACATAGTAACAGGGCCCCTCACGGGCTAGGTTCGATCGCCACGCTTTGGGCACGGCCTCACTTGGCTCGGCTTGAACCACGGATGGTGTGGCCTTCACCTGAACTCACCACGCAGGCGCCGTTCGTCTTGGGAGATTTTCGAAATCCCCTTGTCCTACATACTGAGCAAGCGCAGTACAGGGTGGACACTATTTGACGGGGGACAGAATTCGACACATCACCGGCCTTACCCAGCCATTGTTGTATTTTTGAACCAGTGTTGGCTACCTCGTCCTCCTCCACCGCCGCTTCCACCTACACAGCCACATCCACCGCCACCTCAACCTCCCACTCCATATGAACATTTTGCTGCCATTTGCAGCCCTCTAGCCCTTTCCATTACTTTTTTAGAGCCTTTTTAGTCCTTAGAAGTCCGGGTCCCCATTGACTTCAATGGGTTTCGGGTTCGGGTCCGGGTTCGGGTTAAAGTTCGGTCCCGAACCCGAATTTTTTTCCGAAGTTCGGCCGAACCCGTCGAACCCGAACATCCAGGTGTCCGCTCAACTCTACTAGAGAGTGCAATAAGTTTTCCTCCATTGTCCACGGATCAGGAAAAAAGAAGGCAAAACAATATCTTGATTCAAATGAAACGCGGACACCACCTTTGGTAAAAAGGTAGGATGGGGTCGTAAAACAATTTTGTCCTTGTGACAAACTAAATAAGGCTCTTTACAAGAAAGAGCTGCTAATTCTGATACTCTCCTAGCAGAAGAGATAGCAATCAAAAAGGCCAATTTCCTGCTCAAAAGGATCAAAGGAATATGACGAATAGGTTCAAAAGGTTGCTTTTGCAATACTGACAATACCAAATTCAAATCCCATGGGCACAAGGGAGACTTGACTGGTGGATTGATCCGCAGTACCCCTGAATGAAAGCCCGAACTAGGGAATGAGATGCCAGAGGTCTTTGAAAAAAGACTGATAGAGCCGATATTTGACCCTTGATGGTACTAAGGGCTAATTTCATATCCACTCCTAACTGGCAAAAGGCAAGAATCCTACTTATGTCATACTTCTGAGGATTCCATCTTCTGATTTCACACCAGGAAACATATGCCTTCCAGACTCTATAGTAGATAAGTCTGGATGCTGGCTTTCTAGCATTAATGAGTGTAGAAAGAACTGGACCTGAGATTCCTCGTTTCTTCAAAATGTGGGTCTCAGTAGCCACACCGTCAACTTTAGCTTTTGTAAGGAAGGATGGAACACTGGACCCTGCGACAGCAGGTCGTGATGCTGCCGCCTACCGCCATCTTTATGATATTGGCCTTCTGGACCAATTTGGGGCCACTAGGATTGGAATTTCCTCCTTCTTGATCCTGCAAAGTATCCTTTGTAAGAGAGGGATAGGAGAAAATGCATAGATCAGTGAGAACTGATTCCAGGGCATTATTAGAGCATCCGATCCGTAGGCCAGAGGATCTCTCGTCCTGGATACAAAGTTGTCCAACTTCCTGTTGAACCTGGAAGCTAGCAGGGCTACATCCGGGGTCCCCCATTTCTGACATATGGCCTGAAAGACATCGGGGTGGAGAGACCACTCTCCTGGTGACAGCTGCTGGCAAGTCAGATAGTCCGCTTACCAGTTTTCTACCCCTGGAATGAAGATTGCAGAGAGACAAGGAACATGATCTTCTGCCCATGCCAAAATCCGATTCACCTCCTTCTGAGCACCCTGACTGCGGGTGCCTCCTTCGTGATTGATGTAAGCTACTGCAATAGCATTGTCGGATTGAATCCAAACAGGGTGGCCCTGTAACCTATATGTCCAGGTTTTGAGGGCTAGATATACTGCCCGAGTTTCCAGTATGTTGATGGGCACTGGGCAGGCTCTCTCTGGTCTTGGCCCAGGTTCCCTGGGCTGAAGCTTCTTCTAACACAGCTCCCCAGCCCAATAGGCTGGCATCCGTAGACACCACCTTCCAGGTGACTGGGAGAAAGGATCTTCCTTTCCGCAAGTTCTTGGTTTTTAACCACCAACTGAAGCTTTGGCGCACTTGTGGAGACAGGCGCATGGGTAAATCCAGAGCTTGGATCTTCCTGTTCCAGGCAGCTAAGATACTGCCTTGAAGTAGTCTCGAATGAAACTGGGCGTAAGGGACAGCCTTGAAGGAGACCACCATCTTCCCTAATAGCCTCATGCAAAGGTGAATAGACGGCCCCTTCTTTGCCTTGACCTTGTGGATCAGGTCCTTTAGAGACTTGATCTTTGGCTCTGGCAGGAATACCCCGCTTTGGGCTGTGTCTATGATCATGCCCAAATACTCTACCCTTCTTTGGGCTTGTAGAGAGGACTTCTGTAGGTTTACGATCCATCCTAAATGCTCCAGGTACTTTACTGTAGTGAGCGCAGCGTGATCTAATCCTACCACTGACTGATCTATCACAAGTAGATCATCTAGATAGGCTGTTACCGCTATGCCTTGTGTCCTCAGATTTGCCAACAGAGGGGCTAACACCTTTGTAAATACTCTGGGCACGGTAGCCACACCAAAGGGCAGAGCCACAAACTGGAAGTGGCGATGTTCTACCGCGAACCTTAGGAGTTTTTGGTGAGCGGGATGGATAGGCACATGTAAATATGCGTCCTTGATGTCTATAGACGCCATAAATTCTCTGCCTCGTAAGGTGGCGACCATGGATCGAATCGTTTCCATTCGGAAATGGCGAAAGTTCAGAAACTGATTTAGAGATCTTAGATCCAGGATGGATCTGACATCTCCATTTGGCTTTGGAATCACAAAGAGGTTTGAAGAAAAACCTGAACCTTGCTCTTTTAGGGGTACTTCTGTGATCACCCCTTGAGACAGCAAGTGATCCAATCCTTTGAAGAATAATCCTCTTTTTAGTGGATCTTTGGAGAGCCTTGAACTTTGGAACTGAGAAGATGGGATCTCTCGAAATTCCAGTTTGTACCCTAGGGATACTGTGGATACTACCCACTTATCCTGGATTTCTGTCTGCCATGCCGCTAAAAACTGACAAAGCCGTCCCCCCACTCGGCTGAGCGGGGCACCTCTTCACAAAGAGGCTTTGGGGTTTTGCTTGTTAGCTTTTGAAACCCACGGCTCCTTGTTCTTCTGAGACTGGCCTTCTTTAGCCTTTGTGGCTGGCTGAAAATGCCGTTGCCACTGGCTGGAGGCAGATCTACCAGGAGCCAGGGACAGAGAACGTTTAAAACAAGGACGCTTGTTTTTCTTCTTCTCTGGCAACAGAGTAGTTTTACCGCTCGATATCTTTTGGATATACTTTTCCAAATCATCCCCAAAGAGGCGTTCCCCATAGAATGGGAAACTGGCCAAAAGTTTTTTGCATGGAGCTTCCGCTGACCAATGCTTTAGCTAAAGAATTCTGCGCATATGCACCAGCTGGAGTGTAAGGCGAGATGCCTGTTAAATAGAATCTCTAATGGCATCCACTGTGAAACATAAGGCCCTGGGCATATTCTCCCAAAATGTTATCTGCTCCGGAGGCAGATCTTTCAGCCCCTGATCCTTTAAAACCTGACACATACCAACTGCTGCCACAGCAGGTTGGGTTACTGCGTCCGCCAGGAGAAAGAAAGACCTTAGTAAAGATTCCAACTTCTTCTCAGAAGGATCTTTAAACAGTTAAGTTAAGCTTTTATTTACACAAGAAATAGCTGCATCCACAGAAGGCAGACTTCACTTCTTGGTAAACTTCTCCTCCATAGGATAAAAAACTTCAAACTTCTTAGGAGGAGAGAAACGCTTATCTGGATGTTTGCAGTCTGCGTAAATCAGATTCTCCAATAAAGAATGAATCGGAAAGGCACAAGCAGCCTGTGGGGATTTTAATGAACCCAGGGAGGAGACAGGTGATTCAGTTAACTCCGAAGAGGGTAACTTGAATGTAGAGCGTACTGCTTCAGCATAGCCCTGATGGGGCTACACCATCCACATCCTCCTCATCCTCAGATTTTTCAGAAAGGAGATCTAAAACAACAGAAGGAGATCTTCTTTGTTTTTTGTCCTTTTTTACGCCAAAACTGGATGGTATCCGGGCCTCGTGGACGAGGTGTCGCCTGTAATGTTTCTCTTCAGAGGACTGGGCTCTAGGGTCCAGCACTTTCACTCATAAGCTAAAAGTCCTGGCAGAGTCCTGCTCGGTACCTTCCAATCTTCCCCCATCACGGCGGGGTATGTGTGCCAACCTTCAGGGATCTGGGTTCCTACTTAAAGGAGGCCTCTTCCCTGGGCCTTGTAAAAGACTCTGCCAGGACTTTTAGCTTATGAGTGAAAGTGCTGGACCCTAGAGCCCAGTCCTCTGAAGAGAGACATTACAGGCGACACCTCGTCCACGAGGCCCGGATACCATCCAGTTTTGGCGTAAAAAATTTAGGCATCTTGCATGGATCTGAAAGTGTTGCTCTCTACCCCAAGAGGGTTTCTTTGGCAGAGCTTCCTTCAGCACATCCTAATCGCGTCCAACACCTTGGACACTGGCGAAAAAACTGAGGTACTTCCATGGCGGGAGGGGTTATATGGAGGGGAACTGTCTTCAATTGGTTGTGCCAGTGTCCAATCACCGCTGGTGACCCTTAACCCATTATGTAATGACTGGCTTTGTATCCCGTGGTGTGTCCATGTTAGTTTATAGCTTCATGCCCACCTAGGCGTTTTTGAGCTGCAAATAGCATAGACGTTTTTAAGCTGTAAAAAAAACCCAGGACCAGTGCGTTCCTCGGCGTCGGCGTTAGGCATAAAAAATGCGAAGTGTTAAAAAAACACTCAAAAACGCCGCGATTGCGTTTTTGAGCTCCAGCGTTTTTTTTTTTTCGAAAAAAATACGGTCAAAAAATGTATACAATAACATGGACAGGCGTTTTTAAGCTGTAAAAAACGCTCAAAAACGCGGCTGTAAAAACGTCCATGGGCATGAGGCCTTAATGCGGAATTAAACCCTCCTATCCTATACAGCCAAGGAAGCTGCTTCTGTTTGATCTGCAACTGCCTTGGTGCTGCACATGTGATCAGTTATGACATCAGCCATTTGATGATTCAACAGTTTGGTTGAGGGCACAAGCAAATGTGACAGTTAGCAATCCTGGATTTCCAGCAATGTAACTGTTTTTTTAAACCATTAAATTGATAGATTTAGTTACCCTTTGTGATTTACTGCTGTTCAGGGTCTCTGGGCTTCGGGCAAAATAGCAGCCTCCAGTAAGAAGAAACAGGAGCAATGCTGGAGGCAATATACAGCACACACTAATTTTGGTAGCACAATTATTATTGTGGAATGTATGTTCCTTGCTAAAGAACATTATTTTTTATCAAGTTTTTATGGGTAAAGTTCTGCTTTAAGCGGGATACAAACAAATTCCCCTCCTAATTTCCCTAGCTGACTGGCAACTACCTGTGAGAACTCTCTCCAGTCATGATGCTCTTGTAGTTTAAGATAAAGGGCATCCCTGTAAGCTGCACTTGGCACATGCCCAGTGGTCTCAGCATCAAGTGCACATGCCAACCTTTAGAGATCACTCCAAGCATGAACATCTTCCTTAGACCCCTTTCACACTGAGGGCGTATTGCAGGCGCTATAGCGTTAAAAGTAGCGCCTGCAATCCGCCCTGAAACAGCTGCTCTATTGTCTTCAGTGTGAAAGCCTGAGGGCTTTCACACTGGAGCGTTGCGCTAGCAGGACGGTAAAAAAGTCCTGCTAGCCGCAGAAGCGGTGAAGGAGCGGTGTGTTTACCGCTCCTCCACCGCTCCTGCCCATTGAAATCAATGGGGCACCGCGGCTATACCGCCCGCAATGCGCTGCTTCAGCAGCGCATTGCGGGCGGTTTTAACCCTTTCTCGGCCGCTAGCGGACGAAATGCGCCGGAAGTCCACCCATAGCGTCGGCAGTAAAAATAGCAGCGTTATACCGCCGACGCTATGGGCGGCTCAGTGTGAAAGGGGTCTTATAGGGGTTTAGGTACACCCGAAATGAATCATTGCTTACAGTTCTCACACTGTCAATTTAACAACAAAGCCTTCCAGGTGTTTTGGTACCTTACCCACACAAATAAGTAATGATGTGGCAATTGTGAACCTAGGTCCTACAATCATGGGGTGCCTAGGACCTAGGGAGACCAAAATACAGCCTTCTGCACAACTGCTATATTGTATGAGAAGCAACTGTACGCATTGTCATGCAATTTCAAAGCCCAATGTACGTTTTGGCTCATGTACAACAGCAATGAAAAAGTTTTAAGAGTAAAAAAAAAAGAAAATACAAAAAAAGTATAAAAAGAACCCCACTATAATCTTATTTGGGTCTGTGACAGAGTCCACCTTTCCCCGAGCACAAAGCTTCAAGTGTAACACACAAAATGCTAACTGTTCCTTCAACCAGTTCAACATTTGTTTTAATTTCTCTATCCAGCCAAAGTGTAAACAGTTAAAGAATTTAGGACACTATAAGACCATGAGCTCTATGTGTGCAGAGCCGCTTTTGGCAGCCTATTCAACTACAACAAAATAACAGCATATCTCCATAATGAATTCACATAGGCCCTGATTATGGTGGGCACACAAAATAATAATCAAACCGAGAAAACCGTGGGCATCGGAAGAGACTGCCTGCATGGTCACACAAAAACATTTTTTTAATTCTTTTTTTTTTCATTTTTTTTCACTAAGGAGCTGAATATAATACACTGGCCCACTATACATCATGGGAAATATCTTCCAAATGGCAGTCTGTGTGTTTTAGATGAACGAGGCCATGATTTATTAAGCCAATATAAATGATTTTCTTGGCCTTCTTAGAAAAACCTCCTTCTCGAATTCCCATATTTTCATTTCATTTTGCAGAAAAAAAAAAGAATTCATGAACACACAGAAGAAATGCAAAAAGATGTTTTGTACTTTCACTAAGGCCCACTGGTTAAAAGTTTGGCCAAACTCTTCAAGAGGTTCAGCAAAAGAGGGCTGTCGCACTGGCATCCTGGGTTCTTCCCGAACCTGTCTTGGAAAGTAGACGTGATAGGAGATATATAGTTGTTATTTGGCTACTTTGGCATGAATAAGCTATGGCGGAAAGTAAAATTGACCTAAAATAACAAAAGCAGTCTGGGAGACAGTGAGACTAGCTTCAGAAGGACACAGTTACCGCCACTGACAAGAATTTTTTTCTTCCAAAAGGCGAGTCTACTTCTCAGCCACTCCAGTTTTCTTGGTATCCCAATGTTGATGCACTATGAAATTTATAGTATTTCCTATGTGAAGGTTTATGACGATGATTTGCTATGTTCCGAATAGAATGATTGGTTTGCAATAGTTTAGCCGCTCTTTCCTTAAAACTTCAGATTTATATGTTGACAGACAGCCTCTAATGTAACTACCCTGGATACAGGAAGCTTAGCCGCCCTTTGGATTTGTGACTGCCAATGAAGAGGATCTGAAGGCCACTTTATATCGTTACTAGGTTTTTTATGAAGCTTCTATTGACTTCATTTATTAGTGATGGTTACTCGATTGCACGGAACCAATATTGCTACTTTGAAATACATTTATGTGAAAAAGTAAGGACAGCCCATGGAAATTTTTGACTTTTTCAACATACTGTATATAAATAGGTAAATATTAGATCTTATGAAAATAATAGAGGGCGCTACCATAAATATTCCAATGCACAACGTGAACAAAATATATGTTATGGTGATCAGTAAAGATAAAAATAAAAAATATAAAAATTACTTGGTAAATTCAGTGTCCACACTTATTCTCCACAATGTGAAATGAACTAAAAAATTATATATAAACTGGATAAAATATATATATATATAAAGTCCCAACATGTGTTGAATTGAAATTGCAATCAATCCAAATCAATCCAATAATCAGAAATTTGCTAGTAGAAAAAAACGATAATTCTTCCTTAATGTGAATGATTCCTCCACCATATACTAGGCAATAATGTTCACCCGAAGTGCACAGATATAAGATGCGCTTACCAGATGACTAGGACCACTTTACTTAAAAAGATGGTCAATAAAGCTTTAGCAAGATTGTGCCTGCACACATAGCAGTAAGACAAGAATGGATCCAGATACCTCTTCCAGGATTCACAGATGAGATATGTCAATGAAAACAGAGAATCCCATCGCATAATACTGTTTATTTAAAAGTGGAAGTTAAAACAAAAGGTGCCAAATGGCCTCTTACTTAAAAAGTGCCTACCCGACACTGGGGCTGAAGGCTTGTCCGTGAGCACCGCTCCGCTGCTACCTCCGTGGCCGGCGTGCATGGGGTTCACGAAAGGTTTCAACCAAAGCGCCGGAGTGGCGTTGGCACAATAACACACGTGACCAGGTACTGGTCCTAGTCATCTGGTAAGCGCATCTTATATCTGTGCACTTCGGGTGAACATTATTGCCTAGTATATGGTGGAGGAATCATTCATATTAAGGAAGAATTATCGTTTTTTCTAGTAGCAAATTTCTGATTATTAGATTGATTTGGATTGATTGCAATTTCAATTCAACACATGTTGGGACTTTATATATTTATTTTATCCAGTTTATATATAATTTTTTAGTTCATTTCACATTGTGGAGAATAAGTGTGGACACTGAATTTACCAAGTAATTTTTATATTTTTTATTTTTATCTTTACGTAGCGTGGGGGGGGGCAGAGGGGGCATCGCACCAGGCGCAATATTTAGGGGGGCGCCCGCCAGTATGTGCCACAGTGGCTGCCTCCTAAATGTACTGTGTCCCCGTGTCCCTGTGTCCGCCGCCATGTTCAGTTTCAGGAGCCCTGTGATTGGGCGTATGAGGTCATGTGCGGCGGTGGGGCTGGCCTGTCCACGATCGCGGTAGATCCTGGAGTTCCGCCTTAGCCCAATCACAGGGTGCAGGAGACTGAACATGGGTGGAGGCGGGACTCCAGGATCTACAGCGATCGTGGACAGGCCAGCCCCGCCGCCGCACATGACCCCATACGCCCAATCACAGGGCGCCTGAGATTGAACATGATGGCGGGGAATATTGCCGAGCAGAGGCTGCAAAGCAAAGCAGGTGCCGAACATGGCGAGTCGGATTACTCCAGCAAGGTACCGGGGATCGGAAGGAGGGCAGCCGCTGACACTCTTCCAGGCAGGCTGAGCCAATGCTGGGGAGGAAGGAGAGCACGGAGCCAGGAATAGAGCGCAGGCAGCAGGGGGTGGAGGAGAGAGGAATGCGGGAGAGGGAAAGTCACAGCATGGAGGAGAAGAGAGGAATGGAGAGGAGAGGGGGAGCAGCCTGGAGGAGAGATGGAGGGAAGAGAGGAAAGACACACTTCTATATACACATGAATGGGACAGGAGGAAATCAGTGGAGCTGGGATTGTCAGATCCATGGTGGGGGGGGGGACATGGAATCAGTGGGAGATGACATTAACAGGAGCTGGGACTGTCACATGAGATGAGGGGTCCATGGATGGGAGCTGAGAGGGGTCCATAAATAGGGGTACAACACACACAGGGACAGGAGAGAAACGTGGGTGGATGCATGGACACTTACTGTGTGTTCTATGAACAATGAGATCCGCAGGACTTCCACACACCAGCCCACTCCCCCCACCTGTCATACAGCTATGCCATCCTGGACATCACAATCCCAGTACACCTCCACTACACCGCACAGCACACCTCCACTACACCGCACAGCACACCTTCACTACACCGCACATCACATCTCCACTATAAGGCGGGGTGGGGGGGGGGGGTCATTGGAAGGCGCCACAAAAATCTCCACCTACACTGTATAGTCAGGGGCGGAGCCAATGGGGGTGTCAAAATTAGGTTTCACCATGGGTGGCAAAAATCCTTGCACCGGCCCTGGTCAGTGTAGTGTAGTGTAGTGGTCAGTGTAGTACAGTGGTCAGTATAGTGTTTAGTGTAGTGGTCAGTGTGGGAATCAGGTAGGTCAGTGTAGTATAGTGGTCAGTGTAGTGTAGTGGTCAGTGTGGGAATCAGGTAGGTCAGTGTAGTATAGTGGTCAGTATAGTGTAGTGTAGTGGTACATATAGGAATCAGGTAGGTCAGTGTAGTGTAGTGGTCAGTATAGGAATCAGGTAGGTTAGTGTAGTGGTCAGTGTAGGAATCAGGCTGGTCAATACTATTGTAAGAAGGGAAGGGATAGGACTCGGGGAGTGCTAAAAGTCTGCAGGTTAGGGGGGCGAAAAATTCTTGCCTTGCCCCGGGCGCTGACAACCCACATTACGCCACTGCCGCATATTATATGATTTTGGTAAATCTGAAGGAAAATTGTACAAAAAATTGTATAATGTATGGCCAGTGAACATAAATCTTCAGATATCTAGGGTGTTGTATTAACTTTGCTCTAGATGTGTGTGATGTCATCAAGCCAAGATCAACAGAGCTCTCTAAGGACCTAAAAAAAAAAAAACGTTGCTGATGCCTAGGAGTCTGGCAAAGAATTAAAAAAAAATCCAAATGATCTGAAATACATCATTCCACAGTAAGGAAAATCATATACAAGTGGTGTAGACTTAAAAAGTCCACTGACTTGTTCAGGGCTGGCAGGCCCAGCAAATTTAGCCTGAAAGCTGATAGTTTGATGCTTAAAAAAAAACAAAAATTTCACTGCAGGATCTGCAGGTATCTCCTGAAACAGTTTGAGTAAAAGTGCATGCGTCTGCAAACAGAAGGAGAATTCAACCTACATGAGAGATGTGTTAAGAAAACACCTTTGCTGTCCAAAAAGAACATTAAAGTGGTTGTAAACCTTTGTGTTTTTTCACCTTAATGCATCCTATGCAGTCACTGGCCCCCCTGAGCCCCCGTTTTACTTACCTGAGCCCCGAAACTCTGTGTTCGCGATCCCGCGTTGGCTTCCCCAGGTCTTGTCGGCTCTTCATTGGATAGATTGACAGCAGCGCAGCTATTGGCTCCCCCTGCTGTCAATCAAATCCAATGACGCGGCCGCCGGGGTGCGGGGCCGATTCATACAATCGGCGGCTATGGACGCCAATTGTATGACACGGGAGCAAGGCAAGGTAACACCCTCAGGAGAGAGCTTCCCAGAGGGGGTTAGCTCTAGCGGGGAGGAGCCATGAGGGCCGCCGTGGGACCCCAGAAGAGGATGTTCGGGCCACTCTGTGCAAAACTAATTGCACAGTGGAGGTAATTATGATATGTTTGTTTTTAAAAAATAAATAAAAAAAGCTGAACCTTTACAACCCCTTAAGGCCCCATGCACACGAGACGCAGGTGCAAACTCTGCTGAACACACATTTTTAAACGCTGAAACCGGCGTTTATAAACGCGCGTTTTGCCGCGTTTGCGGCCGCGTTTAGCGGCGTTTAACCGCGTTTGCGTTTATAAGCGTTTCATCATAGACCCTCCCTAAGCTCAAAAAACAGTAAATTTTAACCATTTCAGCCAGTTTGTGAGACCAGAGTGAGTAGCAGCAGCTGAGAGAGCAGCAGTGTACTTGTATTTAGCGTATCACTTGCCACATCATCTGCCACAAGTTGTGGATTGTCCACTTGCCACGTCACCTGCCACGTCACCTGGCCACATCACCTGGCCACGTCACCTGGCCACGTCACCTGCCACAAGTTGTGGATTGTCCACTTGCCACGTCACCTTGCCACATCACGTGCCACGTCACCTGCCACAAGTTGTGGATTGTCCACTTGCCACGTTACCTGGCCACGTCACCTGGCCATGTTACCTGCCACGTCACCTGGCCACGTTACCTGCCACGTCAGCTGGCCACGTCACCTGCCACAAGTTGTGGATTGTCCACTTGCCACGTCACCTGCCACGTCACCTGGCCACGTCACCTGCCACAAGTTGTGGATTGTCCACTTGCCATGTCACCTGGCCACATCACGTGCCACGTCACCTGGCCACTTCACCTGCCACAAGTTGTGAATTGTCCACTTGCCACGTCACCTGCCACGTCACCTGGCCACATCACCTGGCCACGTCACCTGCCACGTCACCTGGCCACGTCACCTGCCACAAGTTGTGGATTGTCCACTTGCCACGTCACCTGGCCACTTCACCTGCCACAAGTTGTGAATTGTCCACTTGCCACGTCACCTGCCACGTCACCTGGCCACATCACCTGGCCACGTCACCTGCCATGTCACCTGGCCACGTCACCTGCCACAAGTTGTGGATTGTCCACTTGCCACGTCACCTGGCCACGTCACCTGGCCACGTTACCTGCCACGTCACCTGCCACGTCACCTGGCCACGTCACCTGCCACAAGCTGTGGATTGTCCACTTGCCACGTCACCTGGCCACGTCACCTGGCCACATCACCTGACACAAGTTGTTGATTGTCCACTTGCCACTTTACCTGCCACAAGTTGTGGATTGTCCACAATGCGATGCAAGCAATTACAGTTTTCTTTTATATTTTTTAATAGTTTTTCATCATTTGCCATCATTTTTGAGATTTCTAATGTTAAAAAATAGGTCACCTTTAAAAACGCTTATAAACGCAAACGCGGCAAAACGCCGGTACCGCGTTTAGCCGCGTTTAGCCGCGTTTAGCAGCGTTTAGCGTCTGAAACGTGAAAACTTTTGCGTCTGAACCCATTTTTTTGCTTCTGGAAAAACGAGGTTAAACGCAACTGCTTGTAAACGCCAAAAAACGAGAGTGTGCATGGACACATAGGATAACATTGAATGGGTTCAGGAGCAGTTGAAAAAAGCGTCCAACTGCCTCTGAACGCGCGTTCAACAGCAAATAACAGCGTCTCGTGTGCATGGGGCCTTAGGGGCCAGTTCACACCAGATGCAGTTCCGTGCAGTTCAGTTTTTTTCTGCATCAATACAGTCAGTTCCGGTCAGTTTCTGCACCAAAAACTGACTGAAACTGACTGCACTGGTGTGAACTAGAGCCATTGGAATACATGGAAAACACTGTGCATGCATTTTTAGTGCAGAAAAAAAGCACACAGAACTAAACGGAACTGCGTCTGGTGTGAACTAGCACTTAGGCAAGATTACAGTTTGCCATTGAACATATATGCAAAAATCTGGCCTTCTGGGACATAGATACATAGTTAGTCTGGTTAAAAAAAGGCACAAGTTCATCTAGCTTAACCAATAATAAAAAAACATTTTTTTTTCAATCCCAAACCCAAATTCAAAGGAAGGCAAAATAAAAAAACAGCAAAGAACAATGTGCTAAAGATCGATGATTCAAGAACATAATTGTTTGTTCACATCAACAGTAGACATATTTTCTGCAAACTGAAAGGAGTATTTCAGGAGAAGAACATCATAACAACTGTGAAGCTTTGTGGTGTAAATGTTATGGTTTGGGGTTGCTTTGCTGCCTAAGAGCCTGGGAAGCTCACAGTCATCAAGTCAACTATACATTCTGCATCATATCAAAGTGTGCTTGTTAAGAATGTGAGGTCATCTTTTCAAAAGTTGAAGTTGAACCAGAAATGACTCTTTCAACAAAATAATGATCCAAAGCACAGTAGCAAATTCACCAAAGAGTGACTCAAAAAGAAGAATAGGGGGTTATGGATTTCCCTAGTCAAAGCCACGATTTGATTCACATTTAAATTTTGTAGGGGGATTTTGACATGGGTAGTTCATGCAAGGAAACCCACAAACATCTTACAACTGGCAGAATTTTGCACGGCCAAAAAGTAAAAAATGTGACTTATGCCCTGTACACACGATAGGATTTTCCATCAAAAAAAGTTGGATGTGAGCTTTTGGTCGGATATTCCGACCGTGTGTATGCTCCATCCAACATTTTCCGTCAGAATTTCCGCCAGCAAAAAATTGAGAGCAGGTTCTCTATTTTTCAGACGGAAAAAGTTCTTGTTGGAAATTTCACTCGTCTGTATGCAATTCGGACGCGCAAAAAACACGCATGCTCAGAATCAAGCAGAAGAGCCAAACTGCCTATTGAACTTCATTGATCTCGGCTCGTGTTGTACGTCATCGCGTTCTTGACGGTCGGAATTTCAGACAAAATTTGTGTGACCGCGTGTATGCAACACAAGTTTGAGCCAACATTCCGTCAGAAAAAATCCACGGTTTTCTTGTCGGAATTTCCGATCGTGTGTACGGGGCATAAGTCAGTGTAAGAGACTGATGGGCAGTTATACAACATGCCTATAAGAAGTCATTTCTGCTACAGGGGGCAATACCAGCTTTTGATGCCAGGGGTTTACAGTACTTTTTCCACAGTACACCATAACATCTATTGATATTTTTGTAAAATGAGTTATTGAAAAGGAAATTTTTGCTTTTATTCAAGTACATCATCTTTATCTGTAGGCATCTTTGAATAAAGATCAAATGTTTAAAGATCAAAGAGTTCTTTCACCTTCTCAGAAAAGTGAAAATATGAACTAACACCCTCTTCCTGCAGGACTTCTGGGACGGATCAGACCAGATGACCATGCTGACCAATCAGAACTGCTCTGATCCATCCCAGAAGCTCTGCAGAAAGAAGGGGGGGAAGATGAGGGATTTTAAATCTCCAGACTGCTACACCGACTGCATGGGTACTGACAACTCATTACCTACAGAGGTAAGTACAGCGGGGACCAGGGGAGGAATGGGGCAGGTGTAGGGTGTTAGTTCATATTTTATAATTTTTTCAAAAAAGTTAACTAACCTTTTCACATGACTGTATATATTCACATGTACCTGGCAAATCAGTTGTGATGCCGCGTACACACGACCGTTTTTAATGTCATTGAAAAAAACAGCATTTTTCTCGACGTGATTCTTCTCAAGCCTGCCTTGCTTACACACTATCGTGGAAAAAAATGCTCGAGTAAAGCGCAGTGACGTGCAACACGTATGACGGCACTATAAAGGGGAAGTTCCATTCGGATGGCGCCACCCTTCATGTTAGTAAAGTTTGTTGAGCGACGATTCGCGCTTTTCAGCCTCGTGCTTTTCAGTCCGTTACAGCGTGACGAATGTGCTATCTCCATTACAAACGCTAGTTTTACCAGAACGAGCGCTCCCGTCTCATACTTGATTCTGAGCATGTGCATTTTTTTTCACGTCGTTGAAGGCCGAACACGGACGTTTTTCATGATGAGAAAAACGACAATGTAAAAAACTACGTGAAAAATTAGAGCATGTTCCAATTTTTTCATGGCCGTTTTTCACGTCGTGAAAAATGCTCTGAAGCCCACACACGATCATTTTTAATGACCATTTTAAAAAAAAAATTCTCTTCATTAAAAACGGTCGTGTGTACACGGCATGAGAGTTGTAATCCTACCCTCACTCAAGTAATTCATCCACTGTATATTCACCCCACAATAGGAATTCAGTCATACAGCTGCATAGCAAACATGATTTAGGGCTTAATGCACACGGGACATTTTTAAACCTCTCCTGAACGATTTAACTTGACAGATAGTAACCGATGTTTAAAAACGCCAGTTTTGCCACGTTTACATGCCGCGTTTAAGTTTAGAAGCATTTTTTTTTAAATAGTCAAAAATGTATCTCCGTTAAAAACGCCTGTAAATGAAACGTGGCTAAACGTGAGTTACCGCGTTTACAAGCTGTTATAGGCATTTAGCGTTTCAAATGCCTCTGAACATCCATCCTGAATGCATTTTTTTGCGTTCCAAAAAATGCTTTTAAACTCAACGGCCTAGAAACTACTATAAATGACCCTGTGTACATGTGCTGATATAATAACATAGAGGAGAGTTCTGCGGCAACTGAAAAAATGCCCAGCTGCTCCTAAACATCCGTTTACCAGCAGCAGTGTACATGAAGCCTAATGCCGCGTACACACGATCGGAATTTCCGTGGGAAAAACCTTGTGTAGCGGTTATGTACTTTTCAGAGAGCTTGGGTCTGGTGAAGACATCAGTGATGACCAGTTCCCTGCGGTCCAGCAGGTGGCGCTGTCACTTTGGGCTGGGGTTGAACCGTCACTGTAGTGCCGTACCCTTTGTGACCTCTCGCGGCAGTTGTAGTGTTCCTGCACTTTCCTCTCCCAGGTACCCTTAGACCACACCAGCCAATAACCAGGAGAAGCGGAGAGGGAGAGTGAGGCTCCGCTACACGTGGGGGCTCCAGGTCCGGGATGTGTTCGTGCTACAATGGAGCTGGAGTTGTTGGAATTTGAATGTGTCTGCCCGGAAGAGTTCCGAGTAGGTCGGCCATATTGGCCACTGCGCCACGAGGCACACCCTCCCTGCTCAGTTCGTGGGCGTGACCCAGGGAAGGAGAAAGCCCGCAAACTGGGGCGCAAGAGGGGAGGAGTCCAATCGTGTGAAGGACTACACGTGGGGACTTTGGCACCAACAATGCAGTGCGCAATGGATCAGCAGAGAGTCGCCATGTTCAGTAACGCATCGTGGATTCCACTTCATCCTACTACCACGAGTCTGACTACTACTGCTGCTCCGGTGACGGATACAGGGATTCGACTAAAGCCCCAGGGACGATTCGCCCTGTACTAATGCATGGACGTTGAGGCCCTGGGTTTGATTTGTCCCGGCTGTTCGGGACTGGTGTGTCAGCTGAAGCCGTTCGGGCGCTGCGAAGCCTGCGGAGAATTCCTATTTGAGGTGGAACCACCTATCGACAAACCCAGAACCATCCACCTCAACCGCGCAACAGGCAACACCACTCAAGAAGGAGGAATCGCTGTTTTTACAGCCATCCCTGTGCGCACTGCAGCGACCGCAGGGGAGGTCGCAATCACAGAGATACGGGAGAAATCCGAGGATGCTGACTCGGTCACCACTGTTTCCCAGCATCCACCGCCAAAGAGGAAGACCGGCTTGGTTGCCCCGTCCAGTGGTCGCGGTGGATCACCCTGCTTGCCTACACCCGCCCCGGATGGATCCGGTCGGAAGAGTCCCGGACATCCCTTCTCAACTTTGGGCCGAGGTAAGCCGGGCGGAGGGACTTGGTGTTGGGGCGGAGGTGTCGGGGATTCACTGCCCTGTGTGCCCGCGGGGGGTAGCAATTCAGCCTCTACTATAGGCTACCAGCCCGCGGAGGAGTGTGACACCTCCGACCTAGAGTCGCTCTCCGATCTGGGAGACAACGTCATCCTAGATTAACTTTTCGCTAAGAAGGGCTGGGACAAGATGCCTCTCTCCTCGTCCCGCAGAGTCAGGGATCCACCCATGTCTACAGGGGATAGTACACCCCGGGTGGAGGCACCAGCGCCTGAGGAGGGACCCCGTCCCCAGTCTGCCCTTCTACCTCCGGTGCCACCTGCATCTAGCACCGGGGAAAAGAGACTGTTGCTGCAGGCGCCTATGCCCAGAATGGAGGTGATCAAGGCACCTCGCCACCCGGACGCTATCGGCCTACCGGGTGAGGGAGACCGAGCCACTATGCCTCCGCTTTGGCCTCTTCTGCCAAAAAGTTGCTAACGAGTAAGGGTGGGAGTAGCCGTATTTACCCAAGGAACTTTTGTATGAAGTGGAAGTCAGTCGGGAACGCTGGTACAACGATTTTGTGTGGACGCACATTCAGGTCCCACACGCCCGCAGGTACCGCGCGTGTTCCCCCAAAGCCTCTCAACGGTTCAAAGCAGAATGGATGTTGGGTCGGCACATCCATGCAGACAAGGTGTTGATTCAGCGCAAAGAGGGGGAGGATGTCGAATACCATGTAGAGACAATGGACCAGCACTTAAAACCCATTGTCTTGCCGCACCCAAAATTCTATTGGTAAGAGGAAAAAAAAGACTCAGTTCTTGCTTTACCTTGTTGCTTCTGAACTTTCCGGGGTTGTTTCCTGGAAAAACCCAGTGACTGTACCCGAGTTAATGGGTGTTTGTGCTCTCCGGGGGAATTGAAGGACTGTTGGTGTTGTTTGTTCTTCATTCTTCCATCCCACAAAGTGATCATGGACTTTGGGGTAGTTAGAGTTACAGAAGAAGATAGGAAAAAGAAATCTTCAACAAGTGCAGTTACCGCGGCACTGTCACCAGGTGGCAGTGTTGCGCACCGATATTCACTGTTCACTCACACACTTATAGAAGGAAAGGATTTCTCTGCGGAGAAGTTTTTTCGTTCTCACACAAACATATGTGTCAGGGATTTGTGTGTTTAAGATTTATTTTCCCCTCTGCAGGAGAGCATCCCATCAAGACCACTGAGAATGGGGTGGGTCTTAGCCAGGATGGGTGGGGGAAAATGTTAATGTGAACATGTGATGCAAAATGTTGTTGTTATGTGTTGTTTGTTTCCCTTCTCTTCCCTTTCATGTCAGGTTCAGGCACAACTGTTTTAGTTAGAAAAAAAAATGTTTTGTATTTTTGGAATTTTTAGTCGGTTTCTGGATCAGGCTATGTCGGCCCCTTTGGGCATGGTTTGCTCCAGACACTGGGGACCAGTGTCCAATAACCAGGGGGAGAGTTTAGTGGGTATGTACTTTTCAGAGTGCTTGGGTCTGGTGAAGACATCAGTGATGACCAGTTCCCTGCGGCCCAGCAGGTAGCGCTGTCACTTTGGGCTGAGGTTGAACCGTCACTGTAGTGCCGTACCCTTTGTGACCTCTCGTGGAAGTTGTACGGCGGGGCGGGGAACCCGCTGTGCTTGCTGGGAGACATCTTCGCCACGAGGGTCGAGTCCCAGGCACCTTCAGCCTGAGGGCTGCTGTTCGCGGTCGGTGTCCAGGCGGCCTAGGCCTGGACACTTGGAGTTCGTGTTCCATCCCAGGCACCTTCAGTCTGGGGTGAGGTACTCGGCCGGAGGGACTGTCCTAGGGTTCCCTGGGTGTTGGGCACCCGAATCCAGAGGCGTAAGGGACCGAAGGAGGGATTCATCCGAAGACCTGGTGCAGCATATTGCCAGTGACGGGTGAACCTCTGGAGACCGCCCGGAGGGATGTCTTTCTCGAACAGGGGCCAAGTTCATGGAGGAAGGTGGTTCATGTTCAATGACCGGTGGCAGCGGTCCAACTATTCAATTCAGGTCAGTGGCAGAGACCTGCTATTAGGCCTGTGGCAGGGGCCTCAACGGTTCACCCGGTCGGTGGCAGCGACCAATCTCACGGTCGGTGGCAGAGACCGTGAGCCAGGCCTGTTGTGTTACACTATGTGATTATTCTTGCTCTGTGTCTTTAAGATCTGTCCCCTTCTTTCTAGCTGAACTCTCTCTCTCACCGTAGTTCTTTATATATCTCCTCCACTTCCTGATTCTGGTCATTACTCCTGTATTTCTTCAATGCTAAACATCTTACATGTGGCTTACAACTGCAACGTTTTTCTACCTATGAATATCCATCATTAAACGGAACATTCGAAAGGATTCATCGTCTGTCGTCCTAACTGTGAGTTTATTCATTGAGTTAAACTGCCTGTATCGATGCAAGGGATGAATATCAAACCAGCTTGAGTAAGGCCTACTTAAACCTGGAGATGAACTTTATCGCTTTGTAGTTGAGACAGAACAGTAGAAAAATTGAGTTTCACAGCCTAATTACAAGATTTCTGCATGTCAGTACTGAAACAGACAAGATTTACTGCCCTCATAGCAAGACAGAAGGGACAGAGCAGCACATGGCAGCCTTATAGCCTGAGACAATCTGCACAGTGTCATATTTCAGCACACAGATCCTGCCTGCTTTCACAGTCAGTCTGCTATCATGAGTGACCAAGCTTCTATATGTGAACTCACATCTCCTTCCTCACAAGTTCCTGAAGAAACTGAGTTACCCAAACGCTCAGTTAAACCCACTTGGAAAGTAATGGAGAATTATGAAGCTTCAAGGACTGAATTGTCAAATAGCTTGGAATTAGTCTGGGAAAAAATCCTTGCTGAAGCCAATACAGTGTCTGTTGAACGTGAACTACTGACACTAGAGGGCGCCATTAAACAACTTTCTGCCTCATATGAGCTTTATCAGCTTACCAGCATCAAATTCACTAATGTCTTACAAAACATGAAGTCAGAAAATGCGATGATGCAATTAAAGCGCGTCAATGCTCTCAATATTGAAAGAGACAGTTTTATCCAGCAAACCAGATTAAAGGCAGAAGCAAAAATAAAGCTGTTACAGGACACTGCATCTCACAGATCTGTTTCCACCAGACGTTCTACAAACTTGTCAAGATCCCATAGTTCAAGATACTCAACACTCAGTGAGCGACTTATTAATGCCTGTGTTGAAGTGGAAGCCAGCAAAGTGCAGGTGGCATATGCAGAAAAAAGAGCAGAGTTGGAAGCTCAAAGGGCAGAGTTGGAAGCGCAGTCAGCACGTCAAAGAGCAGAGTTGGAAGCTCAGAGAGCAGAGTCGGAAGCGCAGTCAGCACGTCAAAGGGCAGAGTTGGAAGCGCAGTCAGCACGACAAAGAGCAACAATGGAAACCTTAAATGAACAGTGTAAACATGACACAGCTATGGCAAAGCTAAGGGTCCTACAGCAAGCTATCAGTGCAGACGAAGGTGCAAGTGAGAAAGACAGCATTAACCTAAACATAGCAGATATGGAAGACCCCCTCAAACGCACTAAAGACTATGTCCTAAGCCACTGCAGTGCACACTCCATTGTCTCCAATGCTCCCGACTACATAGAGACTCCTTCACAGCTTCAAGTTAAAGAGGTTCCAGCAACTTCCTGCACACAAAATCACTCCACTGCATTTCCTACCTGCCTACCTTGCCTGCTTTCATACGTCACAGAGCATCAGCGCAAGCTTCAAGCAAGTCATCAATCTCCATTCATCAGTACAGCCTTGAATCAACGTACCATTGGAACAACTGACTTCAAGCAAGCAACTCACCTGGATGCATCTGCTGCACCATATTTCCCTGTGTCCTTTAACAACAATGTCAAAGATAACGCAATCAGCACCATACAGCCAACAGCATCTCACATAAAGGCGGAGACAACTGAGACAGAAGAGTTTGTGAGGTACATGCTTCGCAGAGAGCTCACAAAGACTGGTCTTACAAGTTTTGATGACCAACCTGAGAACTACAGAAGTTGGAAATGTGCCTTCAGAACTACAATCAGCAATCTTGGCATTACAGCTGATCAAGAATTTAATCTGCTGATCAAATGGCTTGGTCCTCTAACTGCTGCACGTGTTAAGCCATTAAGATCGGTTTTCATGGACAATCCTACTGCAGGCCTCACAGCTGCATGGGAGCGACTAGAGCAAAGTTATGGCAGTCCAGAAGCTATAGAAAATGCTTTGTTCATGCGTCTGGAAACTTTCCCAAAGATATCCGGTAAGAACAACAAGGAGTTCCAGAGACTGAGTGACCTTCTCCTTGAGCTTCAGCTAGCCAAGACAGACCCAAAACTACCTGGACTCAGTTACCTTGACACTCCAAGAGGGGTAAACCCAATTGTCTCCAAGCTCCCGTATGGTTTGCAAGAGAAATGGACTGCACTAGGGTCATCATACAAAAGAGAGAACAAGGTTTCCTTCCGTCCATTCTCTTTCTTCTGTGAATTCATCAGGAAAATTGCAGAGACCAAGAACGATCCAAGTTTTTCCTACGGTGAGTACAGTCTCTTCTCACTCTTTCCTAAGAGTACCAGTCTTCAGGGCAACTACAGAAACCGTAGAGGCCCAGTGTCTGTGAAAAAGACTGACATCCTTCCCACTCCTACCACAGTTGTGGCCACGAACAAACAGAGTAGGAAGATTGAAAACCCTAACAGAGAGTGTCCCATACACAAGAAGCCACACCCCCTCAATAAATGTATCGGCTTTAGGAAAAAGCCTCTGGAAGAGCGCAAGGAGCTTTTAAAGACATTTAGGGTATGTTTCAGGTGCTGTGCTTCTACAGAACATTTTGCAAGGGACTGTAATGTGTCCATCAAGTGCATAGAGTGTGGCTCTGAAGAACATGTGCAAGCCCTCCATCCTCTTGAGCCCAGCTCTGCACAACCTGCCAACACTCCTCCCAGGTTAACGCATGGCGGGGAGAATACAGACCAAGTGCCTAATTCTACCATCATTTCTTCATCCTGCACTGAAGTTTGTGGAGAAGACCGCTGTGGTAAGTCCTGTGCTAAGATATGCTTGGTGAACATATACCACAAGGATCAACCAGAAAAGTCTCTAAAGGCATATGCTATCTTAGACGATCAGAGCAATCGATCACTTGCAAAATCGGAATTGTTCAATCTATTTGAAATAAAAGGCGAAGCTCATCCTTACACCTTGGGTACCTGTAGTGGAACTATAGAGGTTTCTGGAAGAAGGGCTCATGGACTCATGGTATCTTCTCTCAAAGGTAACTTGCAATTACCCTTACCTACACTTGTTGAGTGCAATCAGATATCTGCTAACAGGGAAGAAATCCCTACTCCAGCTGCTGCTTTCCATCACCCTCACCTCAAGGTAATAGCAAATGAGATACCGCCGCTTGACAAAGATGCTCAGATCCTTCTTCTGTTAGGAAGAGACATTCTAAGAGTTTACAAGGTACACAGACAAGTCAGTGGACCCCCAGATGCCCCATTTGCCCAGCGCACGGATCTATGGTGGGTCATCATAGGCAATGTCTGTATAGGCAAAATGAAAAGACCTACCAACACTTCGTCATTCAAGACAAATGTTCTGCCAAATGGCCGAAACACTTACTTCGAGCCATGCTCACATCACTACTGGGTGAAAGAGAAGATAGCCAGCCACGGATGGCAACATGGTATCTCAGGTGACACAAGCCCTTTCTCCTGCCATGATGGCGACTTCGGCTCTACAGTGTTTAAAGCAACCAGTGAAGATGACATACTGGCTCCTTCAATAAGAGACAAAGAATTCATCAAGGTAATGGACAATGAGTTCTTTCAAGATGACTCCAATAACTGGGTAGCACCCCTACCCTTTCGTCTCCCAAGAGAGAGATTGCCCAACAACTTACAGCAGGCCATCAGTAGATTCTCCTCCTTAAAGCGAAACTTAAGCAGGAAACCAGAGATGCAAAAGCACTTTGTGGACTTTATGCAAAATGTATTTGACAGAGATCATGCAGAGCCTGCTCCCCCACTAAAGGAGGGAGAAGAATGCTGGTACCTTCCATCCTTTGGCGTGTATCACCCACGCAAACCAGACCAAATTAGAGTTGTCTTTGATTCCAGTGCTCAGCACGAAGGTGTTTCTCTTAACAACATGCTCCTTACTGGACCCAACTTGAACAACAGTCTAATAGGAGTCTTGATTCGTTTCAGACAAGAGCCTGTAGCAGTAATGGCCGACATTCAACAGATGTTTCACTGCTTCAACGTCAGAGAAGACAACAGAAACTACCTCAGGTTTCTATGGCACAAGGACAATGACCTCAACAAGGAAGTTATAGATTATCGCATGAAGGTACATGTCTTCGGTAACAGTCCTTCCCCAGCAGTGGCAACTTATGGGCTAAGGAGAACAGCTCAGACTGGAGAAGTTGAATATGGATCTGATGCCCGTCAATTTGTTGAAAGAAGCTTCTACGTTGATGACGCACTTAAGTCCTATCCAACTGCTAAAGAAGCAATTGATCTTCTCATCAGAACAAAGGAGATGCTGTCTGGAGCAAACCTTAGATTACACAAGATTATATGCAACAGCCAGGAATTTATGAATGCCTTTCACTCTGAGGACTATGCCACTAGTCTAAAAAACCTTGACTTAGGTACAGATGTGCCTCCTGTACAGCGAAGTCTCGGTTTGTTGTGGAACATCAAGCAAGACAAATTCACCTTCCAAGTGTCAATTTGTGACAAACCCTTCACTAAGAGAGGAGTCCTGTCTGTGGTGAATAGCATCTATGACCCACTGGGTTTCCTTGCTCCAGTTACCATTCAAGGTAAGATTTTACTAAGACAGTTGTCTACTGAGAACATAGACTGGGATACTCCCTTGCCTAGTGAGAATCAACACAAGTGGGAAAGGTGGAGATATTCTTTGAAGTCACTAGAAAAACTTCAGATTCCCCGTAGCTATGTTCCAGGATCCACTTCAACCGCTAACCGGAGAGAGATTCATATTTTCTCTGATGCATCAGTTGAAGCTATTGCTGCAGTAGCCTATTTGAAGACCTCTGAACTGAATGGAGAATCACACTGTAGTTTTGTCCTAGGCAAGGCAAAACTCACACCCAAGCCTGCACATACCATACCAAGACTTGAACTTTGTGCAGCCGTGCTAGCAGTAGAAATTGCAGAGGTCATACGAAGTGAAATGGACACTAGAAATGATTCTTTCACCTTCTATACAGACAGTAAGGTAGTACTTGGTTACATAAACAACCAAACAAAACAATTTTATGTGTACGTCAGCAACAGGGTTGAACGTATCAAGAGATTCTCTCTACCAAGTCAATGGCATCACGTTCCCACTGAACTCAACCCAGCTGACTGTGGGACCAGAGCTGTGTCACCTGCTGCTCTTCAGGACAGCTTATGGCTAGGGATGAGCTCGGTGTTCGAGTCGAACATATGTTCGACTCGAACATCGGCTGTTCGATCGTTCGCCGAACAACGAACGATTTGGGCCGTTCGCGCCTAATTCGCGGCCCACAATGCACTACGCCATCGCAGTGTCATCCAGGCGCTGTGATTGGCCAAGCATGCACTGTGACCCCGCATGCTTGGCCAATCACAGCGCCGGCAGCGAGGAGAGCAATGATTGGCCACAGGCAGGATGTCTGTGGCCAATTATTGCTGAGGGTGTTTAGTACACGCCCCACACTATAAAAGGCCGCCAGCACGGCGGCCTAGTGTAGTGTGTTCCGGAGCAGGGAAAGAGAAGCATAGGCAGGGACAGTGACATTTTTTTTTCTTGCTTAACCTGGATTCCTTTAGTTTAGGGAAAGAGAAGGATAGGTAGGGAGAGTGTCAGTGTGTTTTACTGTGCTAAACCTTGTTTGTAGGGACAGGGAAGGACAGTGAGGGAAATTCTCATTGTGCTATACTGTGCTAAAGCATTCCTCATCAACCATCTTTAAAAAAACATTTTTTATAGGGACAGAAAACTATAGGTAGGGAGAGTGTCAGTGTGTTTTACTGTGCTAAACCTTGTTTGTAGGGACAGGGAAGGACAGTGAGGGAAATTCTCATTGTGCTATACTGTGCTAAAGCATTCCTCATCAACCATCTTTAAAAAAACATTTTTTATAGGGACAGAAAACTATAGGTAGGGAGAGTGTCAGTGTGTTTTACTGTGCTAAACCTTGTTTGTAGGGACAGGGAAGGACAGTGAGGGAAATTCTCATTGTGCTATACTGTGCTAAAGCATTCCTCATCAACCATCTTTAAAAAAACATTTTTTATAGGGACAGAAAACTATAGGTAGGGAGAGTGTCAGTGTGTTTTACTGTGCTAAACCTTGTTTGTAGGGACAGGGAAGGACAGTGAGGGAAATTCTCATTGTGCTATACTGTGCTAAAGCATTCCTCATCAACCATCTTTAAAAAAAAAAAAATTATAGGGACAGAAAACTATAGGTAGGGAGAGTGTCAGTGTGTTTTACTGTGCTAAACCTTGTTTGTAGGGACAGGGAAGGACAGTGAGGGAAATTCTCATTGTGCTATACTGTGCTAAAGCATTCCTCATCAACCATCTTTAAAAAAAAAAAAATTATAGGGACAGAAAACTATAGGTAGGGAGAGTGTCAGTGTGTTTTACTGTGCTAAACCTTGTTTGTAGGGACAGGGAAGGACAGTGAGGGAAATTCTCATTGTGCTATACTGTGCTAAAGCATTCCTCATCAACCATCTTTAAAAAAAAAAAAAATTATAGGGACAGAAAACTATAGGTAGGGAGAGTGTCAGTGTGTTTTACTGTGCTAAACCTTGTTTGTAGGGACAGGGAAGGACAGTGAGGGAAATTCTCATTGTGCTATACTGTGCTAAAGCATTCCTCATCAACCATCTTTAAAAAAAAAAAAATTATAGGGACAGAAAACTATAGGTAGGGAGAGTGTCAGTGTGTTTTACTGTGCTAAACCTTGTTTGTAGGGACAGGGAAGGACAGTGAGGGAAATTCTCATTGTGCTATACTGTGCTAAAGCATTCCTCATCAACCATCTTTAAAAAAACATTTTTTATAGGGACAGAAAACTATAGGTAGGGAGAGTGTCAGTGTGTTTTACTGTGCTAAACCTTGTTTGTAGGGACAGGGAAGGACAGTGAGGGAAATTCTCATTGTGCTATACTGTGCTAAAGCATTCCTCATCAACCATCTTTAAAAAAAAAAAAATTATAGGGACAGAAAACTATAGGTAGGGAGAGTGTCAGTGTGTTTTACTGTGCTAAACCTTGTTTGTAGGGACAGGGAAGGACAGTGAGGGAAATTCTCATTGTGCTATACTGTGCTAAAGCATTCCTCATCAACCATCTTTAAAAAAAAAAAAATTATAGGGACAGAAAACTATAGGTAGGGAGAGTGTCAGTGTGTTTTACTGTGCTAAACCTTGGTTGTAGGGACAGGGAAGGACAGTGAGGGAAATTCTCATTGTGCTATACTGTGCTAAAGCATTCCTCATCAACCATCTTTAAAAAAAAAAAAAATTATAGGGACAGAAAACTATAGGTAGGGAGAGTGTCAGTGTGTTTTACTGTGCTAAACCTTGTTTGTAGGGACAGGGAAGGACAGTGAGGGAAATTCTCATTGTGCTATACTGTGCTAAAGCATTCCTCATCAACCATCTTTAAAAAAAAAAAAATTATAGGGACAGAAAACTATAGGTAGGGAGAGTGTCAGTGTGTTTTACTGTGCTAAACCTTGGTTGTAGGGACAGGGAAGGACAGTGAGGGAAATTCTCATTGTGCTATACTGTGCTAAAGCATTCCTCATCAACCATCTTTGAAATCCTTGTTTTTTGGACAGTCAGGGAAATTGTCATTGTGCTATTCTGTTCAAAAGGGGCATGTAATTACAATTCTTGATCTAATAATTCACAGCAGGGCCCATTCCTGCACCCACCAAGAGTAACTCTGAGGGCTTACAGTGTTGTGGCAACACCACCACCACCACCACCACCACCACGAAAGGCCCAATTTTTCAGCCCCTGTTCAACAGGGGCATGCAATTACAATTCTTGATCTAATAATTCACAGCAGGGCCCATTGCTGCACCCACCAAGAGTAACTGTCAGGGCTTACAGTGTTGTGGCACCAGCACCGCCATCAAAGGCCCAATTTTTACTACCACTGTTCAACAATTATATGTAATTACAATTCCTGATATAATAGTTGACAGCAGGGCGTTCCAGCACCAACCAAGAGTAACTGTGAGTGCTTACAGTGTTGTGCCAACACCAACAACTAAGGGGCCTATTTCTGCAGAGTATATACGGCAGGTCCCTACTTTCAAACATCCAACTTACAAACGACTCCTACTTGCAAACGCAAGAAGACAACAGGAAGTGAGAGGAAATCTACCCCTAGGAAGGAAAATTCTCTCCTGTAAGAATTAATATGGGAGAAAGGTGTCTCCTCTGTACTGATGCTTTATCACCAATCCTTGTTTCAAGAAAAACACCACATTTCAAAAACAGTTGTCATTGGGACGCAAAGTGAGGTGAAATGTTCTGAACAGGGGCACAGACAGCAAAACAAATGTTACAGGGGTGATAACCCTTACCTATGTTTTCCAAAAAGTTTAAAAATAGATTTTTGGGCTGGAGCTACACTTAAACAATGTACCTGTTCAAAATTACAAACAGATTCTACATAAGAACAAACCTACAGTCCCTGTCTTGTATGCACCGCCTGTATACGGCTGTTCAGAGTATATAGGGCCTTTTTTATTTTATGTGCGGGGTTCCCCTTAATATCCATACAAGACCCAAAGGGGCTGGTAATGGGCTGGGGTAGGGGGGGGGGGTCATGGGGTAGCTATGCCATTTTTCTTAAAGATTTTCATCCATATTACCGGGACCAGACATTACATTAAAGCCGCAAGCAGTTTTAAATGGCTTTTTTTTCCTTTAGAAGTGTCATTTTGTGCAGGGACAGTTCTAAACACGGGAAACACGTGGCACTTCACAGGCATACTTTAGACACCCCCCAGGTACGATATTTAAAGGAATATTTGACTTTTTTTTTTTCACTTTATGCATCATTAAAATGACTGCTCCCGAAAAACGACCGTTTTTAAAACTTCTTTTTGCATTGATACATGTCCCCTGGTGCAGAACCCGGGTTCCCAAACCCTTTTTAGGACAATAACATGCATAATAGTCGTTATAATTAGCACTTTAGAATTTGAACGTTCGCATCCATTGTATTTAATAGGGTTCTAATGTTCGTACGAACTTTCGGTCCGTTTGCGGGTTCTGGTGCGAACCGAACCCGGGGGTGTTCGGCTCATCACTACTTATGGCTGTCACCTCCAAGGTTTCTGTGTGAGGACTCTTACTTACTCCCTATTGACACCACCTATGGGCTAATAAACCCTGAAGATGATAAGGAAATAAGAACTGTGAACACCTCACTCCACACTTCTGTAAGTACAAAACAGAAGCTGCGGTCACACAATTACAGGCATCAATGGAAGCAGGTGCAGCATCTAGCCAATGTGTTCTGGCATCGCTGGAAGAAAAAGTATCTTCACCACCTTCAAGGTCGCAACAAATGGCAAGCATCTAAGCCGAATCTTAAGGTTGGAAACCTCATCCTTCTAAAAGACAAGGAAGTTTGTCGGAATGAGTGGCCTATGGGTCTTATTACTAAAGTTATGCCCAGCGACGATAACAAAGTCCGGAAGGTAGAAGTCAAGGTAACCAAGGGAGGATTGACACGAACCTTTAGTCGACCAATTACAGAGTTAGTACTCCTTTTGCCAGGTGAGTGACTTGTGCAAGGACTAGCCATGCTATTGGCACGGCGGGGAGTACATTGCTGCCATCTACAGGTTCTACTCAGAACTTTGGAATTATTTGAAGACATCATACTGTGACTTTATGTTCTTCATCCTGTTGAACTTACGTTTATTATTTGCTTGTTGCATGTTTTTCATTACAGGTTCCAGGACATTCGTCAGTATTGGACTTTTTGAAAATATATATTTTAGTTTAAGGTTATGAAATCTAAAGATTTCAGACGGGGAGTGTTGTGTTACACTATGTGATTATTCTTGCTCTGTGTCTTTAAGATCTGTCCCCTTCTTTCTAGCTGAACTCTCTCTCTCACCGTAGTTCTTTATATATCTCCTCCACTTCCTGATTCTGGTCATTACTCCTGTATTTCTTCAATGCTAAACATCTTACATGTGGCTTACAACTGCAACGTTTTTCTACCTATGAATATCCATCATTAAACGGAACATTCGAAAGGATTCATCGTCTGTCGTCCTAACTGTGAGTTTATTCATTGAGTTAAACTGCCTGTATCGATGCAAGGGATGAATATCAAACCAGCTTGAGTAAGGCCTACTTAAACCTGGAGATGAACTTTATCGCTTTGTAGTTGAGACAGAAAAAGGCCTATTCGCTTGCAAAGGAATAGGAGAGTTCATTTGTGCCTGGGCCTACTCGTATCCACACCCCTGTCTGTCTGTTACTGAAAGTTCAACTATTATGTTCACCCTGCGATGGAAAAATAAAAGAGTGTTGGACTTTTAATTGGTGTGGGGCTCTGTTACTGGCAGACACATCTCCACGGAACAACTGGAAGCTTTGTATGCAGTGAGCAGACCCGAAGGTAATTTAAGTGACTTTGCTCAACCCTCATACACATACGAGGGGAGAGCTTGGCGTAGTGTTCCTGCACTCTCCTCTCCCAGGTACCCCTAGACCACACCAGCCAATAACCAGGAGAAGCGGAGAGGGAGAGTGAGGCTCCGCTACACTTGGATGGTTTTTCCGACGGAATTCCACTTAAGCTTCGCTTGCATACACAAGGTCATACAAAAGTTCTCTGAACTTTCGACCGTCAAGAACGCGGTGACGTACAAGACGTACGGCGAGCCGAGATCAATGAAGTTCAATAGGCAGTTCGGCTCTTCTGCTTGATTCTGAGCATGCGTGTTTTTTTTGCGTGTCGGAATTGCATACAGACGGACGGAATTTCCGACAAGAACTTTTTCCGTCGGAAAAATAGAGAACCTGCTCTCAATCTTTTGCTGGCGGAAATTCCGTCAGCAAAGGTCCAATGGAGCATACACACGGTCAGAATTTCTGACCAAAAGCTCACATCGGACTTTTGCTGGCGGAATTTCCGATCGTGTGTACGGGGCATTAGCTTACAAAGCTGCCATCTGCCCCTTATTTGGATGGATTGTCTCTGTTTTGGAACACAACCCTTCTATGCCTCTTTCCTCCTCAGTTATCCTTGTTTAGAAAAGCCCGGAGCAAAAAGACAGAATGCCATAGGCGGAGGGCTGGGCATGACTGAGTGAACAGAGTATGTAATAAGAGAAGATTAACTATTGGCTAATGGAAATATACAGGGGAGGGGTGAAGGCTAGATAAAAGGAAGACCCCGCCCCTCTGAGTTAACACAGCGCAGGGGAAAGTTTCCAGCAGCATGTCAGCTAGCAGCAGCATGTCTTCTGTAGACAAACTTCTGGCCCAGCTTCGGGCAGAGGCTGCGACACGGGGCGAGGATTGGCTCTGGGAAACCCTATGGCCGATGCTTTCAAGTCCGGCCGGGTCACAAGGTACCGCGGGAAGAGAGGCTGGGCGAGCTCGGAGGTCTAGACCCCCGGATCTCTACTCACCGGGCCCCTCCCCGAGAGCTCAGCGGCAGATTGGGAGTCCCCCTAGGGCCCCTTCGGGCCCCCCGGCTAAGCGTGCCGCATTGCCCAAGGCGGGGGGTACCGGAAGGAATCCCCCTCAAGTGCGGAGCTCAGTGGGGGGCCGCACCGGGAGTTCCGGTGTGGCCGATAGGCCCGCGCGGCGCGTGGAGTCGGATCAGGTGGGCCCGGCCCCTGGGGGTCCCCGGCGGGTTTGGGGCTCCTGCGGGGGTCATCGGTGGCCGCAGCATCCGGGCATCCCCCCCCTCGGCCGGACATCGGGTGCAGGAGGCTGCGGGAGGTGGTGTGCCAGTGAGTGATGACGGCGGTGCGGGTGAGCAGAGACAGCGTGGAGGCAAGGCGGTTAAGAAATCGGCGGGCGGGTCAGGTGCGCAGAGGTGGGACCAATCGGGTCCTGACCCCTCGGCTTCCAGGGACAGGTCACCTGGTGAGCGATCGTCCGGTGGTGAGGAGCTGGCTGGTGTGCTGTCAGAGGGTGAAGTGTGCAGCTCGGAGGAGGATCGGAGACCCGGACGGTCAGAGGCAGCGGTGGATTCGAGTGGATCGGCTGGTGTGAGTTCTTCCAGGAAGCCCGGTAAGTCCCTTTCAATTGTTTCTGCTGGGGGCCAGGAGGGGAATGGTGCCCAGGTGGGTATGCCGGCTGCGGGTGTGGGTTTTGCGGTGCAAGTTCGGGGTCAAGATGATGGACAGGCAGGGGGGGGTGCGTTCCAGGATGGGGGAGGTGCACGGCCGGACGGGCTGCAGGGGTTTCTTGCGGGCATCAAATCCTTAGTCAGCCAATTTGAACAGGGGGATGGCGGGCGAGTCAGTCCGGCGGCAGCGTGGGTCCCGCCAACAGGGACGGCTGGGCCCGCTGCCGTGGTGGGGTCACCGGTTACACCTGCGGGGAATATTGGGGTGGGGGATGCTGTAGGGTTGGGTTCTGCAGCTGTGGCCACAAAAGAGGGTGGTGCGGTGGAACAGGCGGCAAGGCAGGATGTCATTAGGTTGGATGATGCTGCTAAATGTGAGATGTATGTGTGTTATGAGGCATTGCTGGGATCTCACCTGAAACCCGAAGTGAAGGAAAAGATATGGAAGGGTGAGTATGTGGAGATGTTCTCACTTCTGCCATTAGAGAAGTTTCATCTGGACAGGGTAAAACCGGATGATTCAAAAAAAGAGGATGAGGAGAAGAGGAGATATAGGCTGATCCCACGGACGTTTACAAACTGGTTGCAAGCGTTCTCCATCATGGCTAGTGTTATAGGGCAGAAGAACCCGGAACATTGTTCGGCACTATTTGGTTATCAGGACTCTATAGGGGAAGCATACAGAGTGTACGGGGGCACGGGGTGGCTCAGATATGATGAACAATTCAGGCAGAGGAGAGCGGTGAGGCCTGGTCTGCGGTGGGATAATAAGGACATAAGCTTGATTGCGGCGCCGAGGGCTTCTAGTCAGTTTTTTCAGGGGGGGGGGGGGCGGTGGAACCTCTTCCCCAGGACAATCGGCCAGAAAACAAAAGGGGGTGTGCTGGCAATATAATGAGGGCTCCTGCAAGTTTGGGGGGTCCTGTCGTTTCAAGCATGAGTGCTCCGGTTGCGGAGGCTCCCATACACATGCTAGATGCTTTAAGCGAGGTAAGGGGCGGGCCGGGGACTCTGGGCAGAAAAGGGAGGACTCCGGTGATGGTGGAAAGGATGCGGCTGTTCCTCGGTAGGTATCCGGACAGGGGGGCGGCAAGGTTGTTGGAGCAAGGGTTTTCAGAGGGGTTTCGCATTCCATGTTCTTTGCAGGTTATTCCCCCGATCGCACGCAATCTGCGATCGGCCTTGCAGCAACCTGCAGTGGTCACGGAAAAGCTGCGCAAGGAGGTTGCTTTGGGCCGGATGGGGGGTCCTTTCCGGTCCCCTCCCCTGGTGAACTTGGTGGTCTCCCCGCTCGGGGTGGTACCTAAGAAGGAGCCTAACAAGTTCCGCCTCATTCACCACCTGTCTTTCCCGAAGGGCAGGTCGGTCAATGACGCTATTGATCCGGAAGCATGTACGGTCAGTTACACTTCCTTTGATGCTGCGGTGGGGTGGGTTCGCCGGTATGGCCAGGGGGCGCTGATGGCAAAAACAGACATAGAGGCTGCGTTTAGATTGTTGCCTGTTCACCCGGATAGTTTTCACCTCCTGGGTTGTAAGTGGGACAATGAGTTCTATGTGGATAAGTGCTTGCCTATGGGATGCTCCATATCGTGCGCACTGTTCGAACAGTTCAGTTTGTTCGTGGAATGGGTGGTCAGGGATGTGTCGGGTGTGAATTCAATCATTCACTACTTGGACGATTTCCTTTGCGTGGGTCCGGCCTCATCCAGAATCTGCGCTGTGCTCCTGGCCACATTGGAGCACGTTGCAGAGTGGTTTGGGATACCATTGGCACCTGAAAAAACGGAGGGACCTCGCACGGTTATCACGTTTTTGGGTATTGTCCTGGATTCGGAGGCCATGGAGTGCCGCCTACCATTGGACAAATTGGAGTCGCTCAAGACTGAGCTGAAGGTCATGATGGGGGTAAGGAAAGTGCAGCTTAGGGTTTTACAGTCGCTACTGTGAAAGCTCAATTTTGCGTGCCGCATTCTGCCAATGGGCAGGGTGTTTTGCAGACGGCTGTCGGCTAGCACGGCTGGGGTACGGTCCCCCACGCACTTTGTGAGTTTGGGCAGAGAACACAAGGCGGACTTGCGGGTTTGGCATTCATTCTTAGAGTCTTTCAATGGGAGAGCGTTATGGATGTCGGGCCCTATTAGCAATTTTGATTTAGAACTATACACAGATGCGGCTGGGGGTGCAGGTTTTGGGGCTTACTTTCAGGGCAGGTGGAGTGCGGGCCCATGGCCGCAGTCCTGGATGGACGCTGGTTTCACCAAGAATTTGGTTCTGTTGGAACTGTTCCCGGTGGTGCTGGCGGTGGAGTTGTGGGGGGCGTATTTCAGGGATCTGAAAGTGCGTTTTCATGGGGACAACCTGGGGGTAGTACAAGTCATCAACAAAGTGTCTGCATCTTCCCCCCTGGCGGTGCGTCTTCTGCGCCATCTGGTGTTGAGATGTTTGCAGCTCAATGTGTTTGTGTATGCGGTGCACCTTTCGGGGGTGGACAATGTCATAGCTGATGTGCTGTCTCGCTTTCAGTGGGACAGGTTCCGAGAGTTGGCACCGGGGGCGGAGCAACGTGGGATCCCTTGTCCAGGCTGGCTGTGGAAGATTCCGTTGGAATAGTGTCAGGTTGGATCAAAAAATCGGTGAGTACGGGCACATGGGGGGCGTAGGAGAAGGTGTGGTTGGAATGGAAAGAGATGGTTCGGGAAGCAGGAGCGGATCCTGTGAGTCCCAATGTCAGGTTATTGGTGCTGTATTTCCTGGCTAGAAACATGGAGGCCCGTGTGTCCAGGTCCAGTTTGGGTAAGAAGATGGCAGGCTTGGCCTTTTTGTTCAAATGGCAAGGTTGCCCCGATTTTACAAAAGATTTTTGGGTGCGGCAGGCACTTAAGGGTTATGGGCGGGGGGGGCAGAAGCCGGATGGCAGGCGACCGGTTTCGTTTGCTCTCTTGGTCAAGATCATGGGACAGTTACAGGGCTTATGTTCATCCCCATACGAAGTTTTGTTGTTCACGGTGGCATTCTGACTGGCATTCTTTGGAGCATTCAGAATAGGTGAGTTGGTCAGCCCGTCAAAAGCAGTACACGGGGGGATGCTTGATAGCGAGGTGGGCTGGACGGAGCAAGGGGTGTCGCTGGTGCTGAGGAGGTCTAAGACGGACCAGATGGGCAGAGGTAAGTTGGTCCAGGTTTTTCCGGTCCCAGGTTCCCTGTTGTGCCCGGTAAGGGCTGGAAAAGGGTACCTGGAGGTGCGACCGTCGGGGGTGGGTTCCTTTTTGGTACACGAGGACGGAATCCCACTTTCAAGGTATCAGTTCATGGCGGTGTTCAGGAAGTCCCTTCGGGCTTTGGGACTCAAGGAAAATGAATTTTCCTCGCACTCTTTTAGGATCGGGGCAGCTACGGAGGCGGCCAGATGTGGGATGGATGAGGAGGCGGTTAAGAAGATAGGCCGCTGGGAATCCAGGAGGTTCCGGTTATACGTACGCCCACAGCTACTGGTGGGACTGGAATAATGTGGGGGTACAAGTCATGGGGCGTTGTTTATGTTTTGGTTTGGGTTTCTGTTCAGATTGCTGGGAATATATAAGGGTGATGGGAGATTCTCATGGGGAATGTCTTCTTGCAATTACAGGTCAAATGCAGGCGTTGGTCTGGATACTGGGCCATTCGTTTGTTTTCTGGGGGGCTAAGAGAGCCGATGTTCGTCATGAGGGTCAGCAGCTGGGGTTCCCAAGACCGGAGGCGTGTGTCCGCTGGTTGGGAATTCCAGGAATGTTGTGGAGTAAGATGGTTCCGGAGGTGCACCTTTTTGCGCGTTTGGACAGGCCACCTGACGTTCTGGTACTGCACATAGGTGGCAACGACTTGGGTTTCAGGTCCATGCTAGAAGTGACTCGGGATATGAAGTCTGATTTCCTGAGGCTAAGGATGTCATTCCCGGACATGATTATCGTCTGGTCAGACATGGTGGCACGGGTAGAGTGGAGGGGGGCTAGGTCCGTGGCTGGAATCAACAGGGCCCGGAGGAAAATTAACCGAGACATGGGCAAGTTTGTGGTACGGAATGGTGGGTTGGTGGTCCGACATTTCGAATTGGAGGTGGATACATGGCGGTATCTACGAAGGGATGGGGTCCATCTGAACGATGTGGGGACTGATTTATGGTCTTTGGGTTTGCAGGATGGGATTCAACGAGCCCTTAAGGTTTGGAGGGGCACCAAAGGGTAAAGGTGTTTTCCCTTCGGTGCGGTGGCGGGTGTTTGGTCTTTGCGGGAGAAGGAAGTACCTTGAATAAGCAAGTGGTCAGGAACCATCGGTGGTATGGGTTCTGAGGATGGTTTCCAGCTAACAGGAGTTTAGCTGGATGAGTTGGATAATGGGGGCACTGCGGTCAGTGGTCGTCTCTGAGTAGCTGATCGGCTTGAGGCCTATGACCATTGGTAAGGTACTGCAGTGTCCTGGGATAATAAGAATTTAATATGATGAGGAATATCGGGTTAATAAGGGAAATTCTCATTGTGCTATACTGTGCTAAAGCATTCCTCATCAACCATCTTTAAAAAAAAAAAAATTATAGGGACAGAAAACTATAGGTAGGGAGAGTGTCAGTGTGTTTTACTGTGCTAAACCTTGTTTGTAGGGACAGGGAAGGACAGTGAGGGAAATTCTCATTGTGCTATACTGTGCTAAAGCATTCCTCATCAACCATCTTTAAAAAAAAAAAAATTATAGGGACAGAAAACTATAGGTAGGGAGAGTGTCAGTGTGTTTTACTGTGCTAAACCTTGTTTGTAGGGACAGGGAAGGACAGTGAGGGAAATTCTCATTGTGCTATACTGTGCTAAAGCATTCCTCATCAACCATCTTTGAAATCCTTGTTTTTTGTTCAACAGGGGCATGCAATTACAATTCTTGATCTAATAATTCACAGCAGGGCCCATTGCTGCACCCACCAAGAGTAACTGTCAGGGCTTACAGTGTTGTGGCACCAGCACCGCCATCAAAGGCCCAATTTTTACTACCACTGTTCAACAATTATATGTAATTACAATTCCTGATATAATAGTTGACAGCAGGGCGTTCCAGCACCAACCAAGAGTAACTGTGAGTGCTTACAGTGTTGTGCCAACACCAACAACTAAGGGGCCTATTTCTGCAGAGTATATACGGCAGGTCCCTACTTTCAAACATCCAACTTACAAACGACTCCTACTTGCAAACGCAAGAAGACAACAGGAAGTGAGAGGAAATCTACCCCTAGGAAGGAAAATTCTCTCCTGTAAGAATTAATATGGGAGAAAGGTGTCTCCTCTGTACTGATGCTTTATCACCAATCCTTGTTTCAAGAAAAACACCACATTTCAAAAACAGTTGTCATTGGGACGCAAAGTGAGGTGAAATGTTCTGAACAGGGGCACAGACAGCAAAACAAATGTTACAGGGGTGATAACCCTTACCTATGTTTTCCAAAAAGTTTAAAAATAGATTTTTGGGCTGGAGCTACACTTAAACAATGTACCTGTTCAAAATTACAAACAGATTCTACATAAGAACAAACCTACAGTCCCTGTCTTGTATGCACCGCCTGTATACGGCTGTTCAGAGTATATAGGGCCTTTTTCTTTTTCGTACATCACGGGACACAGAGCGACTTAGTCATTACTAATGGGTTATATAGATTACCTTCAGGTGTTGGCACTGGCCAATTCCAAACCGGAAGTACCCTCCCCTATATAAGCCCCTCCCACCCGGGAGCACCTCAGTTTTTTGCCAGTGTCTAAGGTGTTGGCCAAAGAGTAACATGTGTTTTCACTGGGCTTGCGTACAGGTTCTTTTGGGCCTTAGTAAGCTGTTCCGGATCCCACCAAAAAAGCTTCATAGCTAAACGGTCGGTACCCGGGCCTTGCAGCAGAAGAGCAAGGTTTTGCCTGTAATGCTTCTCTTAGGAGGGCTGGACCCTGGGATCCAGAGCTCTGGTCATACCCACGACCAAGACGCTGTCTGTGCAGGGTGCTATACAGGTCCAGGGGAGTGGAATCCTTGGGAACCCGGTCCCTGAAGGTTTAATTACAATGCCTGCCGTGATAGGTGAAGTTTGGACTTTTGTGGACCAAACAAAGTCCTGCGGCGGGGATCAGGTAAGTGGGGGCCCTCAGGAACTTGGTTCTATTGGGGGACCCCCAAGCCTAATTTGTCTTTCTGTCTGTTACCTAACGGTATTCCCGCTAAATATCTGTGTTTGCCTATAACTACTGAAAATGTAAAATTTTAATAGTAGTCAAGAAAAAAAAAAAAAAAAACAGGGACCGCGGTACCTGTGTTAAACCACTAGAGGCCGCTGTAGTCCATTTTTCTTGTAAATGTGGATCTTTGGTTTTCTCAACTCAAAAGATCCAGGCAGCTGGTAAGTTTCTCTGAGGGAATCCACTTCCTCTGCCCTGTTGCTGCGTTCATCCACCGCACAGGCCCTCCGGCAAAAAGGGCCCTGGCTCCTAGTCCTCTGTTGGTTTTCGAAAAGGGCGCCATTGGCGCACGGGCGCGCGCGCGGGCGCGTGCACGCGCCTCCTATGAAAAAAAAGGGGCGGGGCGGGTGGATGATGCTCGATGCGCGCCGCGGCGCTTCTGCGCATGTGCGGGCGTCCCAGCATGGTTAAAAGACACAGTACAAGTGTCAGCTGCATGCAAACAGAGCTAGCAACAAACAGTGGCACACAGAGGCGGTTGATGCAGGCATCCCCATAGAAAGGCACTTTAGTGGACACCAGCTGGTATATAGCAGCACCTGTGTTAGACTATTACCAGCAAAAATTGGTGTATGACGACGGGAATACCTCAGCTTTGTGCTTAAAGGATATGTCGTCCAGACGCTCCGGAAATAATCTTCCAGGAAGCCAAAGGGGTCTCCATCGGGCTCTGAGGATATTGGGCATGCTTGCACTGCACCAATCTCCCCTGAGAATGCAGAGGTCAGTAGCCGTAGAAACCCCGCAGGAATGCCTGGTGCTGCGGCTGTCCCCAGTCCACCAGCTCCTGTATATATAACAGAGGAGGTTTTATCCTCAACTCTGGGAGGATTGGAAGAGAGATTAACAGCATTGTTCGCTGCTTCCCTGTCACAGGAAAAGCGCGTCCGATCTCCGTCTCCTCCTTCAGAGTGCCTGTTAGTGGAGGAACAGCCCCACACAGAGATCGACCTACCTGAAGGGGATCAGGATGAGGTTGATTCACTTATAGAGGAATCAACAGTGGAAGAACCTTTCTCAGCTTCTCAGGCTGAAAGATTATGGGTTCAGTCTCTGACTAACATGGTCCGATCAGCATTTAAAATGCCTCTGGCGGAACCACCATCCACTACGGTTTCCTCGCTGGGGTCGCTAAAAGCTCCCCAGGCGGTCTGTTCCTTCCCAATCCACCCTTTATTAGAAGGGCTTATTTACCAGGATTGGGAGCATCCTGATAAAATATTTGCTCCCCCCAAGAGATTTCCGGTGATCTATCCCATGGAGGATAAGTTCATAAGAAAATGGAGGGTCCCTATAGTGGACGCAGCCATCTCTTCTGTTAACAAATCACTGACATGTCCAGTAGATAATGTTCCAATGTTCAAAGACCCAATAGATAAAAAATTGGAGTCTTTACTAAAATCTGCTTTCTCTACAGCAAGCATGGTGACACAACCTGCGGTAGCAGCGATTGGAGTCTGCCAAGCAGTGAAAGATCAGTTGAAACAAGTCTTAAGGGACTTACCAGATCAGCAGGCTCTTGCCCTAGCTGACCTGCCTAGAGCCTTGTGTTTTGCGGTGGACGCCATAAAGGATACAATCCAACAGGCCTCCCGCTTTACGCTGTCTATAGACATATGCGTAGGCTTCTGTGGCTCAAAAACTGGTCTGCTGAAGCTCCCTGTAAAAAACTGCTGGTTAGCTTCCCATTTCATGGAGAACGCTTATTTGGAGAAGATCTGGACAAATATATCCAGAAAATTTCTGCCGGTAAAAGTTCACTCTTACCGGTTAAGAACTAGGGTAGAAGTCCTTCTTTTAAGAGGCCTACTTCTCCAGTCCCTGGCACATCGGCTGTGAAACAGTTCCGACGGCCTCCGCGGTCAAATCCAGGGGGCAGAAATCAGGGACAATCACAGGGTATCAAGAAACCCTGGGTCAAGAGAGGTACAAAACCTCCCCCTAAGTCATGAAGGGTTGCCCCCACTCAGTCGGGTGAGGGGAAGACTTCAGTTGTTCACAGAGACCTGGCGGGACACCATCAGAGATGGGTGATCCCCGCAGTAAGTCTGGGATACAGGCTGGAGTTAAAAGACATTCCTCCTGCCCATTTTATAAGGTCAAACGTGCCAAGCGATCCCCAGAAGAGTGGATCCCTCCTTCTGGCACTAGAGCAACTATTGCCCCAAGGGTAATCATGAAGGTTCCCTTGAAAGAAAACGGGTTCGGGTTTTACTCGAACCTTGTCACAGTCCCCAAACCAAATGGGGACATGAGGCCCATATTGAATATAAAAGGGCTAAACAAGTTCCTACATATCAGGACTTTTTTCGGATGGAGTCGATCCGATCGGTGGCCACCGCCCTACAAGGGCAGGAATGGTTAGCCTCGATCGACATAAGGGATGCTTATTTGCTTGTTCCCATCTTTCCGGCCCATCAGAAATTTCTACGCTTTGCAGTAGAAGGGCGCCATTTTCAGTTCAGAGCCTTACCTTTCGGTCTGGCCACGGCACCACGAGTGTTCACAAAAATTCTGGCCCTACGATTGGCCAAACTAGGAACACAAGGTGTAACGATAATGGCTTATCTAGACGACTTGTTGCTGATAGACCACTCAGTGGGAAAAAACTAGAAGTGGTCGTTCACAAGATAATCAAGTATCTGGAATCTCACGGTTGCATTATCAACCGAGACAAGTCAGCCCTAAAACCAGTCAAAAGCCTGGAATACTTGGGGGCTAAGACTGGATTCAAAGCAGAGAAAGATTTTCTTACCTCCAGAGAAGATGTCGTCTTTGAAAGATTTGACCCACTTAGTGGGTACAAAAAAGAAAAACCATCCATACGCCTGTGTATAAGGCTGCTGGGAAAAATGGTGGCTTCATTCGAAGCGGTACCCTACGGTCAATTCCATTCAAGGAACTTGCAGAGGGCCATACTGTCAGCCTGGAACAAAAAAGTTCAGGCTTTAGACTTACCAATGTCCCTGTCCCCTTCCGTTCGCAAGAGCCTCCATTGGTGGTTGGTGCCCCAGAATCTGGGAAGGGAAACCCTTCAGTTCGGTTTCTTGGAAGGTGGTCACTACAGTTGCCAGCCTCATAGGCTGGGGGGCAGTACTGGAGCAATGGTCTCTCCAGGGCAAGTGGTCAGAAGCAGAGAAGGCCCTGCCCACCAATCTCTTAGAGATACGAGCAGCCCGGTATGCCCTAGTAGCATGGACATCCAAACTCCAAGGGTCACCTGTCAGAATTCAATCAGACAATGCCACAGCAGTGGCATATATCAATCACCAGGGTGGCACCAGGAGTCGTGCAGCCCAGAGGGCAGCGAAATGCATCCTGGAGTGGGCAGAAAGGTATGTCACAGCCATATCCGCGGTTTTCATCCCAGGAGTGGAAAATTGGAGAGCGGACTTTTTTAAGTCGCCAGCAATTATGCCCGGGGGAATGGTCTCTTCACCCCGAGGTTTTCCAGGCAATATGCCAGCGGTGGGGAACACCGGATGTAGATCTGCTAGCATCCAGATTCAACGCAAAGGTGGACAGATTTGTGTCTCGCACAAAGGATCTCCTAGCTTGCGGTTCGGATGCCCTAGTGTTCCCTTGGAATCAGTTCAAGCTGATATATGCATTCCCATCGCGATTAATCCGCAGAATCAGGGTAGAAAAGAAACCAGTGATTCTGGTGGCTCCAGCGTGGCCCCGAAGGGCATGGTACGCGGAGATTGTAAAAATGTCAGTGGGAAGTCCTTGGACCCTCCCACATCGTCCGGACCTGCTTTCGCAAGGACCGATATACTACCCTTCCTTACCAGCCCTAGGTTTGACGGCCTGGCTATAGAAGCCCACATTCTAAAAAAGAGAGGGCTCTCTAATCCTGGGGTATCTACCATGATCAATGCCAGGAAGCCGGTATCCAGGCAGATCTATTATAGGATCTAGAAGGCGTACATCACGTGGGGTGAGGCCAGGAAATGGCATCCACGTAAGTACGTAATAGGTAGGATTCTGGACTTCCTACAGTGGGCTGTACATAGGAAGCTTGCCTTGAGTACTATCAAGGGTCAGACGGCCTTGTCAATATTTTTTTTTGCCAAAGGCCCTTGGCTTTGCATTCATTAGTCAAAGTTTTCATACAAGGAGTGATGCGTATTAGCCCTCCGGTTAGTATTCCCATATGTCCATGGGACTTAAACCTGGTTCTGTCGGTTCTACAGAAACAACCATTTGAACCATTGCGGCACATTTTCTTGGTTCTTTTCACCAGGAAATTGATTTTCTTAGTAGCCATTTGTTCGGCTAAAAGAGTATCGGAATTAGCCGCCTTGTCCTGTAAGGAGCCATATCTGGTTGTCCATAAGGACAGAGTAGTATTACGTCCTCATCCAGCCTTTCTTCCTAAGGTGGTATCGAGGTTCCATTTGAACCAAGGTGTGGTTCTTCCTTCCTTTTTCCCCAAACCTAGTTCGGTAGAGGAAAAGTTATTGCATTCTTTGGATGTAGTAAGAGCAGTTAAAGCTTATCTAAAAGCCACTGCTCAGATTCGTAGAACGGATACTTTGTTTGTTCTGCCGGAAGGCCCCAGAAAGGGTCAGGCAGCATCAAAAATCTACTTTAGCCAAGTGGATTCGACAGGTCATAATACAAGCCTATGGCTTGAAAAGGAGACCGCCTCCGTTCAAAGTTAGGGCGCACTCCACAAGAGCAGTTGGAACTTCATGGGCAGTGCATCACCAAGCCTCCCTGGCTCAAGTACTGTAAGGCCACAACATGGTCCTTAGTACACACGTTTACTAGATTCTACCAGGTAGACGTCAGAAGTCAGGAGGATGTCGCCTTTGGGCGCAGTGTGTTGCAGGCCGCAAAAGAGCCTCATGCCTGATGGCGCCCAGCTTATGTATCCCTCCCCTCATTTGGCATTGCTTTGGGACGTCCCATTAGTAATGACTAAGTCGCTCTGTGTCCCGTGATGTACGAAAAAGAAAAAGGGATTTTTATAACAGCTTACCTGTAAAATCCTTTTCTTGGAGTACATCACGGGACACAGAGCTCCCACCCCTCTTTTTGGGACACTTATTGCTTGGCTACAAAACTGAGGTGCTCCCGGGTGGGAGGGGCTTATATAGGGGAGGGTACTTCCGGTTTGGAATTGGCCAGTGCCAACACCTGAAGGTAATCTATATAACCCATTAGTAATGACTAAGTCGCTCTGTGTCCCGTGATGTACTCCAAGAAAAGGATTTTACAGGTAAGCTGTTATAAAAATCCCTTTTTTATTTTATGTGCGGGGTTCCCCTTAATATCCATACAAGACCCAAAGGGGCTGGTAATGGGCTGGGGTAGGGGGGGGGGGGTCATGGGGTAGCTATGCCATTTTTCTTAAAGATTTTCATCCATATTACCGGGACCAGACATTACATTAAAGCCGCAAGCAGTTTTAAATGGCTTTTTTTTCCTTTAGAAGTGTCATTTTGTGCAGGGACAGTTCTAAACACGGGAAACACGTGGCACTTCACAGGCATACTTTAGACACCCCCCAGGTACGATATTTAAAGGAATATTTGACTTTTTTTTTTTCACTTTATGCATCATTAAAATGACTGCTCCCGAAAAACGACCGTTTTTAAAACTTCTTTTTGCATTGATACATGTCCCCTGGTGCAGAACCCGGGTTCCCAAACCCTTTTTAGGACAATAACATGCATAATAGTCGTTATAATTAGCACTTTAGAATTTGAACGTTCGCATCCATTGTATTTAATAGGGTTCTAATGTTCGTACGAACTTTCGGTCCGTTTGCGGGTTCTGGTGCGAACCGAACCCGGGGGTGTTCGGCTCATCACTACTTATGGCTGTCACCTCCAAGGTTTCTGTGTGAGGACTCTTACTTACTCCCTATTGACACCACCTATGGGCTAATAAACCCTGAAGATGATAAGGAAATAAGAACTGTGAACACCTCACTCCACACTTCTGTAAGTACAAAACAGAAGCTGCGGTCACACAATTACAGGCATCAATGGAAGCAGGTGCAGCATCTAGCCAATGTGTTCTGGCATCGCTGGAAGAAAAAGTATCTTCACCACCTTCAAGGTCGCAACAAATGGCAAGCATCTAAGCCGAATCTTAAGGTTGGAGACCTCATCCTTCTAAAAGACAAGGAAGTTTGTCGGAATGAGTGGCCTATGGGTCTTATTACTAAAGTTATGCCCAGCGACGATAACAAAGTCCGGAAGGTAGAAGTCAAGGTAACCAAGGGAGGATTGACACGAACCTTTAGTCGACCAATTACAGAGTTAGTACTCCTTTTGCCAGGTGAGTGACTTGTGCAAGGACTAGCCATGCTATTGGCACGGCGGGGAGTACATTGCTGCCATCTACAGGTTCTACTCAGAACTTTGGAATTATTTGAAGACATCATACTGTGACTTTATGTTCTTCATCCTGTTGAACTTACGTTTATTATTTGCTTGTTGCATGTTTTTCATTACAGGTTCCAGGACATTCGTCAGTATTGGACTTTTTGAAAATATATATTTTAGTTTAAGGTTATGAAATCTAAAGATTTCAGACGGGGAGTGTTGTGTTACACTATGTGATTATTCTTGCTCTGTGTCTTTAAGATCTGTCCCCTTCTTTCTAGCTGAACTCTCTCTCTCACCGTAGTTCTTTATATATCTCCTCCACTTCCTGATTCTGGTCATTACTCCTGTATTTCTTCAATGCTAAACATCTTACATGTGGCTTACAACTGCAAAGTTTTTCTACCTATGAATATCCATCATTAAACGGAACATTCGAAAGGATTCATCGTCTGTCGTCCTAACTGTGAGTTTATTCATTGAGTTAAACTGCCTGTATCGATGCAAGGGATGAATATCAAACCAGCTTGAGTAAGGCCTACTTAAACCTGGAGATGAACTTTATCGCTTTGTAGTTGAGACAGAAAAAGGCCTATTCGCTTGCAAAGGAATAGGAGAGTTCATTTGTGCCTGGGCCTACTCGTATCCACACCCCTGTCTGTCTGTTACTGAAAGTTCAACTATTATGTTCACCCTGCGATGGAAAAATAAAAGAGTGTTGGACTTTTAATTGGTGTGGGGCTCTGTTACTGGCAGACACATCTCCACGGAACAACTGGAAGCTTTGTATGCAGTGAGCAGACCCGAAGGTAATTTAAGTGACTTTGCTCAACCCTCATACACATACGAGGGGAGAGCTTGGCGTAGTGTTCCTGCACTCTCCTCTCCCAGGTACCCCTAGACCACACCAGCCAATAACCAGGAGAAGCGGAGAGGGAGAGTGAGGCTCCGCTACACTTGGGTGGTTTTTCCGACGGAATTCCACTTAAGCTTCGCTTGCATACACAAGGTCATACAAAAGTTCTCTGAACTTTCGACCGTCAAGAACGCGGTGACGTACAAGACGTACGGCGAGCCGAGATCAATGAAGTTCAATAGGCAGTTCGGCTCTTCTGCTTGATTCTGAGCATGCGTGTTTTTTTTGCGTGTCGGAATTGCATACAGACGGACGGAATTTCCGACAAGAACTTTTTCCGTCGGAAAAATAGAGAACCTGCTCTCAATCTTTTGCTGGCGGAAATTCCGTCAGCAAAGGTCCAATGGAGCATACACACGGTCAGAATTTCTGACCAAAAGCTCACATCGGACTTTTGCTGGCGGAATTTCCGATCGTGTGTACGGGGCATTAGCTTACAAAGCTGCCATCTGCCCCTTATTTGGATGGATTGTCTCTGTTTTGGAACACAACCCTTCTATGCCTCTTTCCTCCTCAGTTATCCTTGTTTAGAAAAGCCCGGAGCAAAAAGACAGAATGCCATAGGCGGAGGGCTGGGCATGACTGAGTGAACAGAGTATGTAATAAGAGAAGATTAACTATTGGCTAATGGAAATATACAGGGGAGGGGTGAAGGCTAGATAAAAGGAAGACCCCGCCCCTCTGAGTTAACACAGCGCAGGGGAAAGTTTCCAGCAGCATGTCAGCTAGCAGCAGCATGTCTTCTGTAGACAAACTTCTGGCCCAGCTTCGGGCAGAGGCTGCGACACGGGGCGAGGATTGGCTCTGGGAAACCCTATGGCCGATGCTTTCAAGTCCGGCCGGGTCACAAGGTACCGCGGGAAGAGAGGCTGGGCGAGCTCGGAGGTCTAGACCCCCGGATCTCTACTCACCGGGCCCCTCCCCGAGAGCTCAGCGGCAGATTGGGAGTCCCCCTAGGGCCCCTTCGGGCCCCCCAGCTAAGCGTGCCGCATTGCCCAAGGCGGGGGGTACCGGAAGGAATCCCCCTCAAGTGCGGAGCTCAGTGGGGGGCCGCACCGGGAGTTCCGGTGTGGCCGATAGGCCCGCGCGGCGCGTGGAGTCGGATCAGGCGGGCCCGGCCCCTGGGGGGTCCCCGGTGGGTTTGGGGCTCCTGCGGGGGTCATCGGTGGCCGCAGCGTCCGGGCATCCCCCCCCTCGGCTGGACATCGGGTGCAGGAGGCTGCGGGAGGTGGTGTGCCAGTGAGTGATGACGGCGGTGCGGGTGAGCAGAGACAGCGTGGAGGCAAGGCGGTTAAGAAATCGGCGGGCGGGTCAGGTGCGCAGAGGTGGGACCAATCGGGTCCTGACCCCTCGGCTTCCAGGGACAGGTCACCTGGTGAGCGATCGTCCGGTGGTGAGGAGCTGGCTGGTGTGCTGTCAGAGGGTGAAGTGTGCAGCTCGGAGGAGGATCGGAGACCCGGACGGTCAGAGGCAGCGGTGGATTCGAGTGGATCGGCTGGTGTGAGTTCTTCCAGGCAGCCCGGTAAGTCCCTTTCAATTGTTTCTGCTGGGGGCCAGGAGGGGAATGGTGCCCAGGTGGGTATGCCGGCTGCGGGTGTGGGTTTTGCGGTGCAAGTTCGGGGTCAAGATGATGGACAGGCAGGGGGGGGTGCGTTCCAGGATGGGGGAGGTGCACGGCCGGACGGGCTGCAGGGGTTTCTTGCGGGCATCAAATCCTTAGTCAGCCAATTTGAACAGGGGGATGGCGGGCGAGTCAGTCCGGCGGCAGCGTGGGTCCCGCCAACAGGGACGGCTGGGCCCGCTGCCGTGGTGGGGTCACCGGTTACACCTGCGGGGAATATTGGGGTGGGGGATGCTGTAGGGTTGGGTTCTGCAGCTGTGGCCACAAAAGAGGGTGGTGCGGTGGAACAGACGGCAAGGCAGGATGTCATTAGGTTGGATGATGCTGCTAAATGTGAGATGTATGTGTGTTATGAGGCATTGCTGGGATCTCACCTGAAACCCGAAGTGAAGGAAAAGATATGGAAGGGTGAGTATGTGGAGATGTTCTCACTTCTGCCATTAGAGAAGTTTCATCTGGACAGGGTAAAACCGGATGATTCAAAAAAAGAGGATGAGGAGAAGAGGAGATATAGGCTGATCCCACGGACGTTTACAAACTGGTTGCAAGCGTTCTCCATCATGGCTAGTGTTATAGGGCAGAAGAACCCGGAACATTGTTCGGCACTATTTGGTTATCAGGACTCTATAGGGGAAGCATACAGAGTGTACGGGGGCACGGGGTGGCTCAGATATGATGAACAATTCAGGCAGAGGAGAGCGGTGAGGCCTGGTCTGCGGTGGGATAATAAGGACATAAGCTTGATTGCGGCGCCGAGGGCTTCTAGTCAGTTTTTTCAGGGGGGGGGGGGCCGGTGGAACCTCTTCCCCAGGACAATCGGCCAGAAAACAAAAGGGGGTGTGCTGGCAATATAATGAGGGCTCCTGCAAGTTTGGGGGGTCCTGTCGTTTCAAGCATGAGTGCTCCGGTTGCGGAGGCTCCCATACACATGCTAGATGCTTTAAGCGAGGTAAGGGGCGGGCCGGGGACTCTGGGCAGAAAAGGGAGGACTCCGGTGATGGTGGAAAGGATGCGGCTGTTCCTCGGTAGGTATCCGGACAGGGGGGCGGCAAGGTTGTTGGAGCAAGGGTTTTCAGAGGGGTTTCGCATTCCATGTTCTTTGCAGGTTATTCCCCCGATCGCACGCAATCTGCGATCGGCCTTGCAGCAACCTGCAGTGGTCACGGAAAAGCTGCGCAAGGAGGTTGCTTTGGGCCGGATGGGGGGTCCTTTCCGGTCCCCTCCCCTGGTGAACTTGGTGGTCTCCCCGCTCGGGGTGGTACCTAAGAAGGAGCCTAACAAGTTCCGCCTCATTCACCACCTGTCTTTCCCGAAGGGCAGGTCGGTCAATGACGCTATTGATCCGGAAGCATGTACGGTCAGTTACACTTCCTTTGATGCTGCGGTGGGGTGGGTTCGCCGGTATGGCCAGGGGGCGCTGATGGCAAAAACAGACATAGAGGCGGCGTTTAGATTGTTGCCTGTTCACCCGGATAGTTTTCACCTCCTGGGTTGTAAGTGGGACAATGAGTTCTATGTGGATAAGTGCTTGCCTATGGGATGCTCCATATCGTGCGCACTGTTCGAACAGTTCAGTTTGTTCGTGGAATGGGTGGTCAGGGATGTGTCGGGTGTGAATTCAATCATTCACTACTTGGACGATTTCCTTTGCGTGGGTCCGGCCTCATCTAGAATCTGCGCTGTGCTCCTGGCCACATTGGAGCACGTTGCAGAGTGGTTTGGGATACCATTGGCACCTGAAAAAACGGAGGGACCTCGCACGGTTATCACGTTTTTGGGTATTGTCCTGGATTCGGAGGCCATGGAGTGCCGCCTACCATTGGACAAATTGGAGTCGCTCAAGACTGAGCTGAAGGTCATGATGGGGGTAAGGAAAGTGCAGCTTAGGGTTTTACAGTCGCTACTGTGAAAGCTCAATTTTGCGTGCCGCATTCTGCCAATGGGCAGGGTGTTTTGCAGACGGCTGTCGGCTAGCACGGCTGGGGTACGGTCCCCCACGCACTTTGTGAGTTTGGGCAGAGAACACAAGGCGGACTTGCGGGTTTGGCATTCATTCTTAGAGTCTTTCAATGGGAGAGCGTTATGGATGTCGGGCCCTATTAGCAATTTTGATTTAGAACTATATACAGATGCGGCTGGGGGTGCAGGTTTTGGGGCTTACTTTCAGGGCAGGTGGAGTGCGGGCCCATGGCCGCAGTCCTGGATGGACGCTGGTTTCACCAAGAATTTGGTTCTGTTGGAACTGTTCCCGGTGGTGCTGGCGGTGGAGTTGTGGGGGGCGTATTTCAGGGATCTGAAAGTGCGTTTTCATGGGGACAACCTGGGGGTAGTACAAGTCATCAACAAAGTGTCTGCATCTTCCCCCCTGGCGGTGCGTCTTCTGCGCCATCTGGTGTTGAGATGTTTGCAGCTCAATGTGTTTGTGTATGCGGTGCACCTTTCGGGGGTGGACAATGTCATAGCTGATGTGCTGTCTCGCTTTCAGTGGGACAGGTTCCGAGAGTTGGCACCGGGGGCGGAGCAACGTGGGATCCCTTGTCCAGGCTGGCTGTGGAAGATTCCGTTGGAATAGTGTCAGGTTGGATCAAAAAATCGGTGAGTACGGGCACATGGGGGGCGTAGGAGAAGGTGTGGTTGGAATGGAAAGAGATGGTTCGGGAAGCAGGAGCGGATCCTGTGAGTCCCAATGTCAGGTTATTGGTGCTGTATTTCCTGGCTAGAAACATGGAGGCCCGTGTGTCCAGGTCCAGTTTGGGTAAGAAGATGGCAGGCTTGGCCTTTTTGTTCAAATGGCAAGGTTGCCCCGATTTTACAAAAGATTTTTGGGTGCGGCAGGCACTTAAGGGTTATGGGCGGGGGGGTGCAGAAGCCGGATGGCAGGCGACCGGTTTCGTTTGCTCTCTTGGTCAAGATCATGGGACAGTTACAGGGCTTATGTTCATCCCCATACGAAGTTTTGTTGTTCACGGTGGCATTCTGACTGGCATTCTTTGGAGCATTCAGAATAGGTGAGTTGGTCAGCCCGTCAAAAGCAGTACACGGGGGGATGCTTGATAGCGAGGTGGGCTGGACGGAGCAAGGGGTGTCGCTGGTGCTGAGGAGGTCTAAGACGGACCAGATGGGCAGAGGTAAGTTGGTCCAGGTTTTTCCGGTCCCAGGTTCCCTGTTGTGCCCGGTAAGGGCTGGAAAAGGGTACCTGGAGGTGCGACCGTCGGGGGTGGGTTCCTTTTTGGTACACGAGGACGGAATCCCACTTTCAAGGTATCAGTTCATGGCGGTGTTCAGGAAGTCCCTTCGGGCTTTGGGACTCAAGGAAAATGAATTTTCCTCGCACTCTTTTAGGATCGGGGCAGCTACGGAGGCGGCCAGATGTGGGATGGATGAGGAGGCGGTTAAGAAGATAGGCCGCTGGGAATCCAGGAGGTTCCGGTTATACGTACGCCCACAGCTACTGGTGGGACTGGAATAATGTGGGGGTACAAGTCATGGGGCGTTGTTTATGTTTTGGTTTGGGTTTCTGTTCAGATTGCTGGGAATATATAAGGGTGATGGGAGATTCTCATGGGGAATGTCTTCTTGCAATTACAGGTCAAATGCAGGCGTTGGTCTGGATACTGGGCCATTCGTTTGTTTTCTGGGGGCCTAAGAGAGCCGATGTTCGTCATGAGGGTCGGCAGCTGGGGTTCCCAAGACCGGAGGCGTGTGTCCGCTGGTTGGGAATTCCAGGAATGTTGTGGAGTAAGATGGTTCCGGAGGTGCACCTTTTTGCGCGTTTGGACAGGCCACCTGACGTTCTGGTACTGCACATAGGTGGCAACGACTTGGGTTTCAGGTCCATGCTAGAAGTGACTCGGGATATGAAGTCTGATTTCCTGAGGCTAAGGATGTCATTCCCGGACATGATTATCGTCTGGTCAGACATGGTGGCACGGGTAGAGTGGAGGGGGGCTAGGTCCGTGGCTGGAATCAACAGGGCCCGGAGGAAAATTAACCGAGACATGGGCAAGTTTGTGGTACGGAATGGTGGGTTGGTGGTCCGACATTTCGAATTGGAGGTGGATACATGGCGGTATCTACGAAGGGATGGGGTCCATCTGAACGATGTGGGGACTGATTTATGGTCTTTGGGTTTGCAGGATGGGATTCAACGAGCCCTTAAGGTTTGGAGGGGCACCAAAGGGTAAAGGTGTTTTCCCTTCGGTGCGGTGGCGGGTGTTTGGTCTTTGCGGGAGAAGGAAGTACCTTGAATAAGCAAGTGGTCAGGAACCATCGGTGGTATGGGTTCTGAGGATGGTTTCCAGCTAACAGGAGTTTAGCTGGATGAGTTGGATAATGGGGGCACTGCGGTCAGTGGTCGTCTCTGAGTAGCTGATCGGCTTGAGGCCTATGACCATTGGTAAGGTACTGCAGTGTCCTGGGATAATAAGAATTTAATATGATGAGGAATATCGGGTTAATAAGGGAAATTCTCATTGTGCTATACTGTGCTAAAGCATTCCTCATCAACCATCTTTAAAAAAAAAAAAAATTATAGGGACAGAAAACTATAGGTAGGGAGAGTGTCAGTGTGTTTTACTGTGCTAAACCTTGTTTGTAGGGACAGGGAAGGACAGTGAGGGAAATTCTCATTGTGCTATACTGTGCTAAAGCATTCCTCATCAACCATCTTTAAAAAAAAAAAAAATTATAGGGACAGAAAACTATAGGTAGGGAGAGTGTCAGTGTGTTTTACTGTGCTAAACCTTGTTTGTAGGGACAGGGAAGGACAGTGAGGGAAATTCTCATTGTGCTATACTGTGCTAAAGCATTCCTCATCAACCATCTTTAAAAAAAAAAAAAATTATAGGGACAGAAAACTATAGGTAGGGAGAGTGTCAGTGTGTTTTACTGTGCTAAACCTTGTTTGTAGGGACAGGGAAGGACAGTGAGGGAAATTCTCATTGTGCTATACTGTGCTAAAGCATTCCTCATCAACCATCTTTGAAATCCTTGTTTTTTGGACAGTCAGGGAAATTGTCATTGTGCTATTCTGTTCAAAAGGGGCATGTAATTACAATTCTTGATCTAATAATTCACAGCAGGGCCCATTCCTGCACCCACCAAGAGTAACTCTGAGGGCTTACAGTGTTGTGGCAACACCACCACCACCACCACCACCACCACGAAAGGCCCAATTTTTCAGCCCCTGTTCAACAGGGGCATGCAATTACAATTCTTGATCTAATAATTCACAGCAGGGCCCATTGCTGCACCCACCAAGAGTAACTGTCAGGGCTTACAGTGTTGTGGCACCAGCACCGCCATCAAAGGCCCAATTTTTACTACCACTGTTCAACAATTATATGTAATTACAATTCCTGATATAATAGTTGACAGCAGGGCGTTCCAGCACCAACCAAGAGTAACTGTGAGTGCTTACAGTGTTGTGCCAACACCAACAACTAAGGGGCCTATTTCTGCAGAGTATATACGGCAGGTCCCTACTTTCAAACATCCAACTTACAAACGACTCCTACTTGCAAACGCAAGAAGACAACAGGAAGTGAGAGGAAATCTACCCCTAGGAAGGAAAATTCTCTCCTGTAAGAATTAATATGGGAGAAAGGTGTCTCCTCTGTACTGATGCTTTATCACCAATCCTTGTTTCAAGAAAAACACCACATTTCAAAAACAGTTGTCATTGGGACGCAAAGTGAGGTGAAATGTTCTGAACAGGGGCACAGACAGCAAAACAAATGTTACAGGGGTGATAACCCTTACCTATGTTTTCCAAAAAGTTTAAAAATAGATTTTTGGGCTGGAGCTACACTTAAACAATGTACCTGTTCAAAATTACAAACAGATTCTACATAAGAACAAACCTACAGTCCCTGTCTTGTATGCACCGCCTGTATACGGCTGTTCAGAGTATATAGGGCCTTTTTTATTTTATGTGCGGGGTTCCCCTTAATATCCATACAAGACCCAAAGGGGCTGGTAATGGGCTGGGGTAGGGGGGGGGGGTCATGGGGTAGCTATGCCATTTTTCTTAAAGATTTTCATCCATATTACCGGGACCAGACATTACATTAAAGCCGCAAGCAGTTTTAAATGGCTTTTTTTTCCTTTAGAAGTGTCATTTTGTGCAGGGACAGTTCTAAACACGGGAAACACGTGGCACTTCACAGGCATACTTTAGACACCCCCCAGGTACAATATTTAAAGGAATATTTGACTTTTTTTTTTTCACTTTATGCATCATTAAAATGACTGCTCCCGAAAAACGACCGTTTTTAAAACTTCTTTTTGCATTGATACATGTCCCCTGGTGCAGAACCCGGGTTCCCAAACCCTTTTTAGGACAATAACATGCATAATAGTCATTATAATTAGCACTTTAGAATTTGAACGTTCGCATCCATTGTATTTAATAGGGTTCTAATGTTCGTACGAACTTTCGGTCCGTTTGCGGGTTCTGGTGCGAACCGAACCCGGGGGTGTTCGGCTCATCACTACTTATGGCTGTCACCTCCAAGGTTTCTGTGTGAGGACTCTTACTTACTCCCTATTGACACCACCTATGGGCTAATAAACCCTGAAGATGATAAGGAAATAAGAACTGTGAACACCTCACTCCACACTTCTGTAAGTACAAAACAGAAGCTGCGGTCACACAATTACAGGCATCAATGGAAGCAGGTGCAGCATCTAGCCAATGTGTTCTGGCATCGCTGGAAGAAAAAGTATCTTCACCACCTTCAAGGTCGCAACAAATGGCAAGCATCTAAGCCGAATCTTAAGGTTGGAGACCTCATCCTTCTAAAAGACAAGGAAGTTTGTCGGAATGAGTGGCCTATGGGTCTTATTACTAAAGTTATGCCCAGCGACGATAACAAAGTCCGGAAGGTAGAAGTCAAGGTAACCAAGGGAGGATTGACACGAACCTTTAGTCGACCAATTACAGAGTTAGTACTCCTTTTGCCAGGTGAGTGACTTGTGCAAGGACTAGCCATGCTATTGGCACGGCGGGGAGTACATTGCTGCCATCTACAGGTTCTACTCAGAACTTTGGAATTATTTGAAGACATCATACTGTGACTTTATGTTCTTCATCCTGTTGAACTTACGTTTATTATTTGCTTGTTGCATGTTTTTCATTACAGGTTCCAGGACATTCGTCAGTATTGGACTTTTTGAAAATATATATTTTAGTTTAAGGTTATGAAATCTAAAGATTTCAGACGGGGAGTGTTGTGTTACACTATGTGATTATTCTTGCTCTGTGTCTTTAAGATCTGTCCCCTTCTTTCTAGCTGAACTCTCTCTCTCACCGTAGTTCTTTATATATCTCCTCCACTTCCTGATTCTGGTCATTACTCCTGTATTTCTTCAATGCTAAACATCTTACATGTGGCTTACAACTGCAACGTTTTTCTACCTATGAATATCCATCATTAAACGGAACATTCGAAAGGATTCATCGTCTGTCGTCCTAACTGTGAGTTTATTCATTGAGTTAAACTGCCTGTATCGATGCAAGGGATGAATATCAAACCAGCTTGAGTAAGGCCTACTTAAACCTGGAGATGAACTTTATCGCTTTGTAGTTGAGACAGAAAAAGGCCTATTCGCTTGCAAAGGAATAGGAGAGTTCATTTGTGCCTGGGCCTACTCGTATCCACACCCCTGTCTGTCTGTTACTGAAAGTTCAACTATTATGTTCACCCTGCGATGGAAAAATAAAAGAGTGTTGGACTTTTAATTGGTGTGGGGCTCTGTTACTGGCAGACACATCTCCACGGAACAACTGGAAGCTTTGTATGCAGTGAGCAGACCCGAAGGTAATTTAAGTGACTTTGCTCAACCCTCATACACATACGAGGGGAGAGCTTGGTGTAGTGTTCCTGCACTCTCCTCTCCCAGGTACCCCTAGACCACACCAGCCAATAACCAGGAGAAGCGGAGAGGGAGAGTGAGGCTCCGCTACACTTGGATGGTTTTTCCGACGGAATTCCACTTAAGCTTCGCTTGCATACACAAGGTCATACAAAAGTTCTCTGAACTTTCGACCGTCAAGAACGCGGTGACGTACAAGACGTACGGCGAGCCGAGATCAATGAAGTTCAATAGGCAGTTCGGCTCTTCTGCTTGATTCTGAGCATGCGTGTTTTTTTTGCGTGTCGGAATTGCATACAGACGGACGGAATTTCCGACAAGAACTTTTTCCGTCGGAAAAATAGAGAACCTGCTCTCAATCTTTTGCTGGCGGAAATTCCGTCAGCAAAGGTCCAATGGAGCATACACACGGTCAGAATTTCTGACCAAAAGCTCACATCGGACTTTTGCTGGCGGAATTTCCGATCGTGTGTACGGGGCATTAGCTTACAAAGCTGCCATCTGCCCCTTATTTGGATGGATTGTCTCTGTTTTGGAACACAACCCTTCTATGCCTCTTTCCTCCTCAGTTATCCTTGTTTAGAAAAGCCCGGAGCAAAAAGACAGAATGCCATAGGCGGAGGGCTGGGCATGACTGAGTGAACAGAGTATGTAATAAGAGAAGATTAACTATTGGCTAATGGAAATATACAGGGGAGGGGTGAAGGCTAGATAAAAGGAAGACCCCGCCCCTCTGAGTTAACACAGCGCAGGGGAAAGTTTCCAGCAGCATGTCAGCTAGCAGCAGCATGTCTTCTGTAGACAAACTTCTGGCCCAGTTTCGGGCAGAGGCTGCGACACGGGGCGAGGATTGGCTCTGGGAAACCCTATGGCCGATGCTTTCAAGTCCGGCCGGGTCACAAGGTACCGCGGGAAGAGAGGCTGGGCGAGCTCGGAGGTCTAGACCCCCGGATCTCTACTCACCGGGCCCCTCCCCGAGAGCTCAGCGGCAGATTGGGAGTCCCCCTAGGGCCCCTTCGGGCCCCCCGGCTAAGCGTGCCGCATTGCCCAAGGCGGGGGGTACCGGAAGGAATCCCCCTCAAGTGCGGAGCTCAGTGGGGGGCCGCACCGGGAGTTCCGGTGTGGCCGATAGGCCCGCGCGGCGCGTGGAGTCGGATCAGGCGGGCCCGGCCCCTGGGGGGTCCCCGGCGGGTTTGGGGCGCCTGCGGGGGTCATCGGTGGCCGCAGCGTCCGGGCATCCCCCCCCTCGGCCGGACATCGGGTGCAGGAGGCTGCAGGAGGTGGTGTGCCAGTGAGTGATGACGGCGGTGCGGGTGAGCAGAGACAGCGTGGAGGCAAGGCGGTTAAGAAATCGGCGGGCGGGTCAGGTGCGCAGAGGTGGGACCAATCGGGTCCTGACCCCTCGGCTTCCAGGGACAGGTCACCTGGTGAGCGATCGTCCGGTGGTGAGGAGCTGGCTGGTGTGCTGTCAGAGGGTGAAGTGTGCAGCTCGGAGGAGGATCGGAGACCCGGACGGTCAGAGGCAGCGGTGGATTCGAGTGGATCGGCTGGTGTGAGTTCTTCCAGGCAGCCCGGTAAGTCCCTTTCAATTGTTTCTGCTGGGGGCCAGGAGGGGAATGGTGCCCAGGTGGGTATGCCGGCTGCGGGTGTGGGTTTTGCGGTGCAAGTTCGGGGTCAAGATGATGGACAGGCAGGGGGGGGTGCGTTCCAGGATGGGGGAGGTGCACGGCCGGACGGGCTGCAGGGGTTTCTTGCGGGCATCAAATCCTTAGTCAGCCAATTTGAACAGGGGGATGGCGGGCGAGTCAGTCCGGCGGCAGCGTGGGTCCCGCCAACAGGGACGGCTGGGCCCGCTGCCGTGGTGGGGTCACCGGTTACACCTGCAGGGAATATTGGGGTGGGGGATGCTGTAGGGTTGGGTTCTGCAGCTGTGGCCACAAAAGAGGGTGGTGCGGTGGAACAGGCGGCAAGGCAGGATGTCATTAGGTTGGATGATGCTGCTAAATGTGAGATGTATGTGTGTTATGAGGCATTGCTGGGATCTCACCTGAAACCCGAAGTGAAGGAAAAGATATGGAAGGGTGAGTATGTGGAGATGTTCTCACTTCTGCCATTAGAGAAGTTTCATCTGGACAGGGTAAAACCGGATGATTCAAAAAAAGAGGATGAGGAGAAGAGGAGATATAGGCTGATCCCACGGACGTTTACAAACTGGTTGCAAGAGTTCTCCATCATGGCTAGTGTTATTGGGCAGAAGGACCCGGAACATTGTTCGGCACTATTTGGTTATCAGGACTCTATAGGGGAAGCATACAGAGCGTACGGGGGCACGGGGTGGCTCAGATATGATGAACAATTCAGGCAGAGGAGAGCGGTGAGGCCTGGTCTGCGGTGGGATAATAAGGACATAAGCTTGATTGCGGCGCCGAGGGCTTCTAGTCAGTTTTTTCAGGGGGGGGGGGCCGGTGGAACCTCTTCCCCAGGACAATCGGCCAGAAAACAAAAGGGGGTGTGCTGGCAATATAATGAGGGCTCCTGCAAGTTTGGGGGGTCCTGTCGTTTCAAGCATGAGTGCTCCGGTTGCGGAGGCTCCCATACACAGGCTAGATGCTTTAAGCGAGGTAAGGGGCGGGCCGGGGACTCTGGGCAGAAAAGGGAGGACTCCGGTGATGGTGGAAAGGATGCGGCTGTTCCTCGGTAGGTATCCGGACAGGGGGGCGGCAAGGTTGTTGGAGCAAGGGTTTTCAGAGGGGTTTCGCATTCCATGTTCTTTGCAGGTTATTCCCCCGATCGCACGCAATCTGCGATCGGCCTTGCAGCAACCTGCAGTGATCACGGAAAAGCTGCGCAAGGAGGTTGCTTTGGGCCGGATGGGGGGTCCTTTCCGGTCCCCTCCCCTGGTGAACTTGGTGGTCTCCCCGCTCGGGGTGGTACCTAAGAAGGAGCCTAACAAGTTCCGCCTCATTCACCACCTGTCTTTCCCGAAGGGCAGGTCGGTCAATGACGCTATTGATCCGGAAGCATGTACGGTCAGTTACACTTCCTTTGATGCTGCGGTGGGGTGGGTTCGCCGGTATGGCCAGGGGGCGCTGATGGCAAAAACAGACATAGAGGCGGCGTTTAGATTGTTGCCTGTTCACCCGGATAGTTTTCACCTCCTGGGTTGTAAGTGGGACAATGAGTTCTATGTGGATAAGTGCTTGCCTATGGGATGCTCCATATCGTGCGCACTGTTCGAACAGTTCAGTTTGTTCGTGGAATGGGTGGTCAGGGATGTGTCGGGTGTGAATTCAATCATTCACTACTTGGACGATTTCCTTTGCGTGGGTCCGGCCTCATCCAGAATCTGCGCTGTGCTCCTGGCCACATTGGAGCACGTTGCAGAGTGGTTTGGGATACCATTGGCACCTGAAAAAACAGAGGGACCTCGCACGGTTATCACGTTTTTGGGTATTGTCCTGGATTCGGAGGCCATGGAGTGCCGCCTACCATTGGACAAATTGGAGTCGCTCAAGACTGAGCTGAAGGTCATGATGGGGGTAAGGAAAGTGCAGCTTAGGGTTTTACAGTCGCTACTGTGAAAGCTCAATTTTGCGTGCCGCATTCTGCCAATGGGCAGGGTGTTTTGCAGACGGCTGTCGGCTAGCACGGCTGGGGTACGGTCCCCCACGCACTTTGTGAGTTTGGGCAGAGAACACAAGGCGGACTTGCGGGTTTGGCATTCATTCTTAGAGTCTTTCAATGGGAGAGCGTTATGGATGTCGGGCCCTATTAGCAATTTTGATTTAGAACTATACACAGATGCGGCTGGGGGTGCAGGTTTTGGGGCTTACTTTCAGGGCAGGTGGAGTGCGGGCCCATGGCCGCAGTCCTGGATGGACGCTGGTTTCACCAAGAATTTGGTTCTGTTGGAACTGTTCCCGGTGGTGCTGGCGGTGGAGTTGTGGGGGGCGTATTTCAGGGATCTGAAAGTGCGTTTTCATGGGGACAACCTGGGGGTAGTACAAGTCATCAACAAAGTGTCTGCATCTTCCCCCCTGGCGGTGCGTCTTCTGCGCCATCTGGTGTTGAGATGTTTGCAGCTCAATGTGTTTGTGTATGCGGTGCACCTTTCGGGGGTGGACAATGTCATAGCTGATGTGCTGTCTCGCTTTCAGTGGGACAGGTTCCGAGAGTTGGCACCGGGGGCGGAGCAACGTGGGATCCCTTGTCCAGGCTGGCTGTGGAAGATTCCGTTGGAATAGTGTCAGGTTGGATCAAAAAATCGGTGAGTACGGGCACATGGGGGGCGTAGGAGAAGGTGTGGTTGGAATGGAAAGAGATGGTTCGGGAAGCAGGAGCGGATCCTGTGAGTCCCAATGTCAGGTTATTGGTGCTGTATTTCCTGGCTAGAAACATGGAGGCCAGTGTGTCCAGGTCCAGTTTGGGTAAGAAGATGGCAGGCTTGGCCCTTTTGTTCAAATGGCAAGGTTGCCCCGATTTTACAAAAGATTTTTGGGTGCGGCAGGCACTTAAGGGTTATGGGCGGGGGGGGGCAGAAGCCGGATGGCAGGCGACCGGTTTCGTTTGCTCTCTTGGTCAAGATCATGGGACAGTTACAGGGCTTATGTTCATCCCCATACAAAGTTTTGTTGTTCACGGTGGCATTCTGACTGGCATTCTTTGGAGCATTCAGAATAGGTGAGTTGGTCAGCCCGTCAAAAGCAGTACACGGGGGGATGCTTGATAGCGAGGTGGGCTGGACGGAGCAAGGGGTGTCGCTGGTGCTGAGGAGGTCTAAGACGGACCAGATGGGCAGAGGTAAGTTGGTCCAGGTTTTTCCGGTCCCAGGTTCCCTGTTGTGCCCGGTAAGGGCTGGAAAAGGGTACCTGGAGGTGCGACCGTCGGGGGTGGGTTCCTTTTTGGTACACGAGGACGGAATCCCACTTTCAAGGTATCAGTTCATGGCGGTGTTCAGGAAGTCCCTTCGGGCTTTGGGACTCAAGGAAAATGAATTTTCCTCGCACTCTTTTAGGATCGGGGCAGCTACGGAGGCGGCCAGATGTGGGATGGATGAGGAGGCGGTTAAGAAGATAGGCCGCTGGGAATCCAGGAGGTTCCGGTTATACGTACGCCCACAGCTACTGGTGGGACTGGAATAATGTGGGGGTACAAGTCATGGGGCGTTGTTTATGTTTTGGTTTGGGTTTCTGTTCAGATTGCTGGGAATATATAAGGGTGATGGGAGATTCTCATGGGGAATGTCTTCTTGCAATTACAGGTCAAATGCAGGCGTTGGTCTGGATACTGGGCCATTCGTTTGTTTTCTGGGGGGCTAAGAGAGCCGATGTTCGTCATGAGGGTCGGCAGCTGGGGTTCCCAAGACCGGAGGCGTGTGTCCGCTGGTTGGGAATTCCAGGAATGTTGTGGAGTAAGATGGTTCCGGAGGTGCACCTTTTTGCGCGTTTGGACAGGCCACCTGACGTTCTGGTACTGCACATAGGTGGCAACGACTTGGGTTTCAGGTCCATGCTAGAAGTGACTCGGGATATGAAGTCTGATTTCCTGAGGCTAAGGATGTCATTCCCGGACATGATTATCGTCTGGTCAGACATGGTGGCACGGGTAGAGTGGAGGGGGGCTAGGTCCGTGGCTGGAATCAACAGGGCCCGGAGGAAAATTAACCGAGACATGGGCAAGTTTGTGGTACGGAATGGTGGGTTGGTGGTCCGACATTTCGAATTGGAGGTGGATACATGGCGGTATCTACGAAGGGATGGGGTCCATCTGAACGATGTGGGGACTGATTTATGGTCTTTGGGTTTGCAGGATGGGATTCAACGAGCCCTTAAGGTTTGGAGGGGCACCAAAGGGTAAAGGTGTTTTCCCTTCGGTGCGGTGGCGGGTGTTTGGTCTTTGCGGGAGAAGGAAGTACCTTGAATAAGCAAGTGGTCAGGAACCATCGGTGGTATGGGTTCTGAGGATGGTTTCCAGCTAACAGGAGTTTAGCTGGATGAGTTGGATAATGGGGGCACTGCGGTCAGTGGTCGTCTCTGAGTAGCTGATCGGCTTGAGGCCTATGACCATTGGTAAGGTACTGCAGTGTCCTGGGATAATAAGAATTTAATATGATGAGGAATATCGGGTTAATATGATTATGGCGAATTTGAGGTTCCTGCAAAGACCAACACTAGGGGGGCAATATTTCTGTTATGTTTCTGGGTTTATGTGTTTTGATGGTTAAAGTTTTTGATAACTGATGGAACAGTTAAAAAAATAAAGGAGGCTGCTACGGCCATGTTTTACTCCAAAACAGCAATGTGTGGTCTCTTTGATTAAGATAAGTAAGGTATGGGGTATAATGTGGTGGGCAGTACTGGAATACATCGGTTTTACAATAGTCAAGAAAAGCCCGGAGCAAAAAGACAGAATGCCATAGGCGGAGGGCTGGACATGACTGAGTGAACAGAGTATGTAATAAGAGAAGATTAACTATTGGCTAATGGAAATATAGAGGGGAGGGGTGAAGGCTAGATAAAAGGAAGACCCCGCCCCTCTGAGTTAACACAGCGCAGGGGAAAGTTTCCCACCCACCCTCCCTTATAAGCAATGTAGGAAGGAGGAATTTTAATGTGGTCACAGTATGGTTTTCTGTTGTCAATTTTTCTTTTCAGGTGGACGGATTGTCGTAGCAGTGGCGGGTGTTTGGTCTTTGCGGGAGAAGGAAGTACCTCGAATAAGCAAGTGGTCAGGAACCATCGGTGGTATGGGTTCTGAGGATGGTTTCCAGCTAACAGGAGTTTAGCTGGATGAGTTGGATAATGGGGGCACTGCGGTCAGTGGTCGTCTCTGAGTAGCTGATCGGCTTAAGGCCTATGACCATTGGTAAGGTACTGCAGTGTCCCGGGATAATAAGAATTTAATATGATGAGGAATATCGGGTTAATATGATTATGGCGAATTTGAGGTTCCTGCAAAGACCAACACTAGGGGGCAATATTTCTGTTATGTTTCTGGGTTTATGTGTTTTGATGGTTAAAGTTTTTGATAACTGATGGAACAGTTAAAAAAATAAAGGAGGCTGCTACGGCCATGTTTTACTCCAAAACAGCAATGTGTCGTCTCTTTGATTAAGATAAGTAAGGTATGGGGTATAATGTGGTGGGCAGTACTGGAATACATCGGTTTTACAATAGTCATGGGGTTTTCGAGTTGAACACAGACTTCTACAAACAAAAAAAAAAACACAAACCATGTTGTGCTACAATAAACCTTTCACTCAACCTCAAAATTACTGCATTCAATTTTTTTTTTTTTACTCAGTGAAAAGTAGAAGTGAATAAAAGTACTTTTGGGTTCATTAATTGTGCTGTCCATATAACCAGCAGTGTGCCAGGAGAGTGTCCTTTGCATATGTAGTTTGCGCTCTACTCCATCAATCCAAATATTTATCACATTACTGTCCATGTGTATAATAAAATGTTCCAGAATGCTGCCCTGCCACCCAACTGAGTCCTCATTATTGCTGTCTTTGCATATTTTATAGGTTTTTGTTGGTGGAAGAGCCTACGGTGTACTTACATTTTGAGTCTGTACACCTAGAACTAAACTGCAAGCAAACAGGCTAACAATTTGCCCTACTCTTCTACACTTTGGCTAAAAGAACTAGATCAGAATGGGTACACTTTTCAGTTTTTCTGACCATAGATTTGGCGTTTCTTGAATATAATTTAGTGTTGGTTTAGTTGAGTAGGAGGGTGGTATCTCTAGACGGTTGATCTGGTAGTGCAAGAAATGTAAATTCAGCTATGTTGATCCCCCAAAACAAACTTACTTACCCTATTAGACCTTCATCCCCATTATCAACTAGAACAATCTCAACTCCCTCAGTAATCCTGTGTCTCAACCTGGACAAAGCAAACATCTTTCTAATGGCAAAAATGCACATTAAAGTATGCTACCTTCTTCTTAAAATGTATTTAAGGGCAAAACATTTTTTTTCTTTCACTTTATATAGAGTAGGGAACCACTGTCCATTTTTTGCCATTTGTTTGGGATATTTTCGCTCAATTCCTGTCCTGTAGCTACCTGTAATTACAAACAGAAGTAAAATAAAATCTCTCCAAACTGAGGAAGAACCTTTCTTACACTATAATCACTTTAATGGGTGTCCGCATTGGAAGATTTCCCCTCTTTTAGCTCGCAATCACAGGCTGCGACTGAGAGCTTCTGGTGACAGCTTGGCCAATGTACTGGGAGTGCACAGTGAGTGTGTTCTCAGCATGCAACCTCATTTCACTGTGGATGCATATGTGCGACAGCTGGAAGGTAAAGCCAAATTTATCTGCTGCTGCATATATGCATTTGAGTTGGCTCTACTACGGCATACAAAAAAAAACTGCACTGTGTGAATATGATACCACTACATAAATGTGCTGTAATAAAAGAGGTGATGACAAATGCATTGTTTGTAAAAGTGTTAGATTATGGACTGCATATTAGCACCTCTCCTACTGCAAGGAAAATAGGTAAGCATGTTAAAGTATATTGCCTCGTACACACGAACGAGTTTCTCGGCAAGAAACGACAAGAAAACTGCAGAGAGAGCTTTCTTGCCGAGAAATTTGTTTGTGTGTATGGTTTCTCGTCGAGAAAACCGACAAGAATCTCGACGAGAAATATAGAGAACCTGCTCTCTATTTTCTCTTTGAGATTCTCGTCAGCCTGTTTCTCGACGAGAAAATTGTGTATGTGTACACTTACCTGTCCGCCGGGAAGCTCGCGCATGTTCGAAATGACTTTGACGCATGCGCGGTAGCTTCCTAGGCATAGATAGGGTGTAGCAAGATGGCGGCGACGGCATCGAATGTGTCTGTGACGTCACCGCGTTCGCTCCATTCAAAGAACCGCGGGTTCTTTGAATCGAGTGTGTGTACACTCGGCCGGGACAAGTTTATTGTCCAAGAATCTCGTCTTGACGAGATTTTCGGCCGTGTATACGAGGCTTCAGTAAAAGTTTAATACCATGAGATAAATATCAGGGAGTACATAATCAATTATTAGGCAACCTCAGACATGAGATATACAATAGTTGGAGCAAAAGCTAAAGAAGTAAGCCACAGACGACGTTGAGAGGTAGTGGAGAGTTATCAATACACATGTCTCCAAATCCAAAACATAGTCCACGACCATCAAACTGTTGCAGGATGCATGCACAGCAATAGAGGTCTCCACATACAATTACAGTTTACATACCGTCTAGGGTGTTATAATAACACATAATTAACAGAAAAGGTCTAGGCAATGGGGGGGAAAGAGAAAAAGAAAAGTGGGAAATAGGAGCAGGAGAGAGAAGGGCAACGACCATGCACCTCACTGGGTTAAGTAGAGGTACAAAAGTGGACCCGGGGCCCAGACTCAGTCATACAGTAAGTAGAGAGATTATTATTCAGTCTGGCTCCAAGAGCTTCCATGAGCTTTACATCTCAGATATGAGAATTTAGGTGGAGCGTGGAGGGTCCATGTATTTGCCATCAGTGTGAAATTATTAAACACCACGTGGCCTTCAAAATGTTTAAAAAGTAACTTTCTGGCATTCCTAGACACATTAGGTGGCAGTAGGGCTTCGGGTAATCAAGCTGGGCAGCAGGCTCCCTACTGGCAATCTGGGTAACAGGCACTGGCTCGGCAAGCAGAGTAACCGGCCCGGCCCAGTGGCCTGGGTAACGTGCCCCGGATCAGCGAGCTGGACACCGGGCGCTGGTCCAGCAAGCCAAGTAACGGGTATCGGTTTAACAGACTGGGGCACAGGGACTTCAGACTCGGGCACCGGGACTTCAGACTCGGGCACCGGGACTTCAGACTCGGGCACCGGGACTTCAGACTCGGGCTCCGGGACTTCAGACTCGGGCTCCGGGACTTCAGACTGGAAGGCAGGCACTGAGACATCAGGCTGAAAGGCAGGCACCAGGACATCAGACTGGAAGGCAGGCACCAGGACATCAGACTGAAAGGCAGGCACATAAGACTGGAAGGCAGGCACCTCAGACTGGAAGGCAGGCACATCAGACTGGAAGGCAGGCACATCAGACTGGAAGGCAGGCACATCAGACTGGAAGGCAGGCACCAGAAAATCAGACTGGAAGGCAGGCACCAGAAAATCAGACTGGAAGGCAGGCACCGGGACGTCAGACTGTGTAGCAGGCACTGGGACGTCAGACTGGGTAGCAGGCACTGGGACGTCAGACTGGGTAGCAGGCACTGGAACGTCAGTGTGGGTAGCAGGCACTGGAACGTCAGTGTGGGTAGCAGGCACTGGAATGTCAGACTGGGTAGCAGGCACTGGAACGTCAGACTGGGTAGCAGGCACTGGGACGTCAGACTGGGTAGCAGGCACTGGGACGTCAGACTGGGTAGCAGGCACTGGGACGTCAGACTGGGTAGCAGGCACTGGGACGTCAGACTGGGTAGCAGGCACTGAGACGTCAGACTGGGTAGCAGGCACTGGGACGTCAGACTGGGTAGCAGGCACTGGGACGTCAGACTGGGTAGCAGGCACTGGGACCAGAGGCGTAACTAGAAACCTCTGGGCCCCGGTGCAAGAAATCACGAAGGCCCCCCCCCCCGAAAAAGCATGATTTTGATACTTTTTTTTTTAGGGGGGTGGCAACGGCGGTAGCTGAGGGGGGTGGCTGCAGTGGTACTTGGGGGGGTGGCTGCGGAGGCAGTGGTGGTGCCATCCTCTCCTACCACCACCTGTGCCTCTTACTGATCCCATCCTCCCACCACTGATTTCATCCCTATCCCCCCATCACCTCTGTTATAGAAGTAATGGGGGGATAGGGATGAGATCAGTGGTGGGGGGATGGGACCAGTAAGAGGCACAGGTTGGCATCGATTGCTCAGCTCTGCAAAATGTCACTTACCGTCAATCAATCGATTCCCCGGGAATTCCGTTCGATCGGTCACGGTGCCTTCTAATCTCCCGCCAGGATGCCTTCTTGCCTCATGGGTGGACGGTAAAGGTATTCCACTCAGAGAGGAAAGCTTCTCCCTCGCCTTCTCTCATTAGTGTCAGCATGTCTGCTGACTTAATTTTTCAGTGTCTGCCCCCAGACTCAGCGCTGCCTCTGCCCAGGCCCAGATTTACTCCCTTTGTCGTCCCAAGGCCAGGTCCTTCAATACCGCCCCCCCCCCCCCACACACCATCACATAGGGGGACTCCCCAGAGAGCCCCTCTTACATCAGGGCCCCCAGAGAGCCTCCCTACTTACATCAGGGTCCCTAGAGAGCCTCCCCCTACATCAGGGTCCCCAGAGAGCCTCCCCTTACATCCGGGTCCCCAGAGAGCCTCCCCTTACATCAGGGTCCCCAGAGAACCTCCCCTTACATCAGGGTCCCCAGAGAGCCTCCCCTTACATCAGGGTCCCCAGAGAGCCTCCCCTTACATCAGGGTCCCCAGAGAGCCTCCCCTTACATCAGGGTCCCCAGAGAGCCTCCCCTTACATCAGGGTCCCCAGAGAGCCTCCCCTTACATCAGGGTCCCCAGAGAGCCTCCCCTTACATCAGGGTCCCCAGAGAGCCTCCTCTTACATCAGGGTCCCCAGAGAGCCTCCTCTTACATCAGGGTCCCCAGAGAGCCTCCCCTTACATCAGGGTCCCCAGAGAGCCTCCCCTTACATCAGGGTCCCCAGAGAGCCTCCCCTTACATCAGGGTCACCAGAGAGCCCCTCCTTACACCAGGGTCCCCAGAGAGCCCCCCCCTTACACCTGGGTGCCCAGAGAGCCCCCCCTTTACACCAGGGTGCCCAGAGAGCCCCCCTTACACCAGGGTGCCCAGAGAGCCCCCCGTACACCAGGGTCCCCAGAGAGCCTCCCCTTACACCAGGGTCCCCAGAGAGCCTCCCCTTACACCAGGGTCCCCAGAGAGCCTCCCCTTACACCAGGGTCCCCAGAGAGCCCCCCCTTACACCAGGGTCCTCAGAGAGCCCCCCTTACACCAGGGTTCACATAGAGCTCCCCCACTTACACCAGGATCACCAGAGAGGCCCCCCCCTAACATTAGTGTCCCCAGAGGCCCCCTTCCTTACATTAGTGTCCCCAGAAAGACCCCCCCCTCTTACATCAGGGTCCCCAAACAGCTGACTCCCCCCTTGCAGGTGTTCCCCTGTACCTGGCTGGTGGAGGTGGAAGGCGGCGATCGGCAGCTCTATGGTGTCCACAGGCAGGGGGGTCTTGCTGGGGCTAGTAGTTCTATCTCCGAATCATGTATACAGCAGAGGGGGGAGGGGCCTCTGACCCGGGCATCAGCAACATTGTACAAGCAGCAGTGTGAAAGTGAAACTAATACCTGCCCGGGTCAGAGGCTCCTCCCCTTCCCTCCCCTCTCCTCTGTATACACACTGACACTCAGAGCACTACAAGCCCCAGGGAGATCCCTGCCCACACAGGCACCATAGAGCTGCCGATCGCAGCCTTCCACCTCCTCCCACATCTCCCCACTGCACTCTAAACGGGCAGCCAGAGGTGCAGGTAGGGGAGATGTCTTGGGAGTCTTGGGGGGTTGCCGCGGTGCCGCCCCTGCATCCAGCGGTGGGCGGGCCTCTCACACGGGCGGCGGGCGGGCGGGCCCCAGGGACTTCATAGAACTACAGGGCTCAGTCGCAACTGCAACTGCTGCGACCCTGAAAATTCCGCCACTGACTGGGACGTCAGACTGGGTAGCAGGCACTGGGACGTCAGACTGGGTAGCAGGCACTGGGACGTCAGACTGGGTAGCAGGCACTGGGACGTCAGACTGGGCAGAAGGCACTGGGATGTCAGACTGGACAGAAGGCACTGGGACGTCAGACTGGGTAGCAGGCACTGAGTTGGCAGATTTAGGTGGGTCATCAGGTTCAACTGGCATGAACGCAGGCTGGAACAGGTTGGTCGGTGTGGAGGCAGGTTGGGTTACTGGCAGGATTGTGTGGGTCGGAAAGAACTTTTGTTTCTTTTTTGGCTTAGCCACTGCAGATTTGTAAGTAACGGGAGGGATGTATGAAAAGCATGTAGTTGGGCAAAAAGAGGGACTGGAATGCGGCAGAGACACGGGAACGGTGGCTGGAGGAGGTTTTTGTGGAATTGTTACAGGTGGAAGGGAAGAAGCAGGTGGATTGAAGGCAGAGTAGGTGCAGCAAGTAGAGACTGGGTAATAATATTTGGTAGGAAGCTGTGTAAACTGGGCTGAAGCTGGGGTTGCCATAGGTGCCGGGGGGATAGATTTTTGGGAAGGCAGGTGATTAATGGCAGGGCTGGAATGTTGTGGCTTGGCTAAATACAGGAGATCTGACCATGCCTCTAGCACAGGTTGAACAAACATTGATTCACACACAGCCTGTCTGACCAGGGATTGCACTGAATGGATGCAATCAGACAACACCTGCTGGGAACAGGAGGAATAACGTTCAAAGAAAAAGGCTGGATCATCCTCTAACAACCATACCAGAGATTCAACTTGGCCGTAATTGAAGGGAGGAGAAAAATCGTCACTCCCCTCGGGAATAAATCACAGGGCTGGCTTTACACATAACCAGATTAATGGCTGAACATCTTCAAATGATATATAGCCCAGATCCACTAGGGAATGAGCTGATCGGATAGTTTCCATCAGCTGGTCACTGGTCCAATCTTTTAAAATCTGGCGACAATATTCACCATCCTCTGCTGCCAGCAGAGAATAATAAATGGTTTCATTGACATCCATATTAACAGGACTAACAAACCAGGATGGTTCCTCAATGTAGCCACATCTGGCCAGGGTATACTGTCAGGGAATTAGTAGACCAGACTGTGTGGACTGCACAGAGGAAACCAAAAACGCATGCAAGTAAATGATAATGGTGTTTATTATTATTATTATTATTATTATTAAGATAAGTGAATACAAACAGTGCACAACCAACCACAAGACCCACAAACAACAAATAGTATATACAATAGATGGGAGATACCAGAATCGTAAACAAAAGCCAGGCCAGGGTCATACACAGGGAGATCAGCAGATGGGTAAGGACGGGAAACCAATAGGTCAGGGAGAGACTGAATGGATAGGCTGCAGGGCAGGGATCCAAGGTAAACAGGTAACAGGAGGGACAGGTCCAGGATGGGCTCGGGATAGGGATCAGGTCAGATGTAGGCTCAAGGCCAGGATTTATGAGACTGCAGTGATTGTCCTCACGTAACACCTGTCCACAGGAGGTGCTGTCTGCTCCATACTGCCAGGATCCATCCGCTGGTGGACAACAGTACTGCGGCCCAAAGATGACATAACACCAGCAGGGAGAAGTTCCCCTGACAGTTCCAAACTGCCAGGAGACACCTGCTGGTGGACCCCAGTACTAAAAGCCAGATGATAAATATTACCAGCGGATGGAACCTTCCCTGATACGTATAGTGGGTAAGGTTGTCTGGGATGGTGGGTGTATAGAGAAAAGAGAACAGGGGTATGCTGGGGACACTAAACAGAATTTGGACCTACAGACATTCTATAACTCCTTTGTAAGTTTCATTGCAGCAGGTCTTGGCCCCTAGAATCCGTTGCAGGACCCCAAAGCAGAGCGTAACAGTGAACTAGGGCTAGCCTATGCAAAGCTTTAATATGCACCACAAATTAATGCAACCCAGAAAAGTTTTACATGCTATCTAAGGCAATTAAATAATATTAAAAAGTAGCTAAATGCTTTCTTAATAGTCTTTGTAAAAATCGTCACATGGCCACTATTCATCACTGTATCAACTGCTTGCTTTTGAGAGGTGTAGCCTTCTTCTCGCAATCTGCATCTCTCGAATATACAGTAGCACTAGACAGTGAGTCTCCATACAGAAGACATTGTTAATCAGAAAAGGGGGGCTGTAGTGTGGACATGTCAGCCTATGATGTCAAAGGGTGACTATGGGACTGCCAGCTTGCCATGCTTTTGCACAGCAATGCGCTTTTCTCTATAAGAAATGACGTGCATATGTCTGTCAATGTGCTAAATCTGCTCCCACTCCCCTTCTAAACCTTTTCTTTCTCGTACATCACGGGACACAGAGCGACATAGTCATTACTAATGGGTTATATAGATACCGTCAGGTGCTGGCACTGGCAACTTCCAAAACCGGAAGTACCCTCCCCTATATAAGCCCCTCCCATCCGGGAGCACCTCAGTTTTTTGCCAGTGTCTAAGGTGTTGGCCAAGAAGAAACATGTGTTTTTCACTGAGCTTGCGTACAGGTTCTTTTGGGCCTCAGTAAGCTATTCCGGATCCGACCAAAAAAGCTTCATAGCTAAACGGTCGGTACCCGGGCCTTGCAGAGAAGAGCAAGGTTTTGCCTGTAATGCTTCTCTTAGGAGAGCTGGACCCTGGGATCCAGAGCTCTGGTCATACCCACGACCAAGATGTTTTCTGTGCAGGGTGCTATACAGGTCCAGGGGAGTGGAATCCTTGGGAACCCGGTCCCTGAAGGTTTGATTACAATGCCTGCCGTGATAGGTGAAGTTTGGGCTTTTGTGGACCAAACAAAGTCCTGCGGCGGGGAACAGGTAAGTGGGGGCCCCCAGGAACTTGGTTCTATTGGGGGACCCCCAAGCCTAATTTGTCTTTCTGTCTGTTACCTAATGGTATTCCCGCAAAATTCTGTGCATGCCTGTAACTACTAAAAAAATGTAATAATTTTTAATGGTGGTCAAGAAAAAAAAAAAAAAAAAAAATTTTTTATATATATATTTAATATATTAGACTGCGGTACCTGTGTTTGTCCACTAGAGGCCGCTGTGGAATGTTTTCTTGTCATGTGGACTAGCTTCTTCTCAGCAGAGCAAAGTCCAGGCAGATGGTGAGTTCTCTTATAGGAAACTGCTTCCTCTGCCATGTTGCAGTGCTCGTCCATCCCCCGGCCTGCGGCAAAGAGGGGCCCTGGCTCCTGTCCCTTGTTACCATTTTTTGAAATTAGCGCCGAAGGCGCACGTGGCCGCGCACGTGCGCGTGCACGCGCCTCTATATATAGAGGTGAGCCGGGAAAGGGGGCGGAGCCTGGGGATGACGCTCTGTGCGCGCCGCAGCGCTTCTGCGCATGTGCGGGCGTCCCAGCAGTTTTAAAAAAAACACAATATTGTAGTGAGCTGGCTATGAAGTACAGAGACAGAGCTGGCAACATTTAAAGGCATACAGCAAGCGGTTGATACAGGCATCCCCTAGAAAGGCACATTAGTAGACACCAACTGTTTCTTATAGCAGCATTTATGCTAGACTATTATCAGTAACTGGTGTATTTCGGCTGGAATACCTCAGCTTTGTGGCTTAGGAATATGCCGTCTAAAAACTCCGGGACTAGAAATTCCAGGAGGAATAGGGGGTCTCCATCGGGCTCTGAGGATCTTGGGCATGCTTTGGCTGCACCAGTCTCCCCTGAAGAATCAGAGGTTAGTGACCGTAGAGCACCCTCAGGAGTACCTGGTACTGTGGCTGTCCTCAGTTCACCTGCTCCTGTGTATGTAACAGAGGAGGTTTTTTCCTCAGCTCTGGGAGGGCTGGAAGAGAGATTGTCAGCATTGATCGCTGCTTCCCTGTCACAGGAGAAAAGCGCTCGATCTCCGTCTCCCCCCTCAGAGTGCCTGTTAACAGAGCAACAGTCCCATACAGAGGTCGACCTACCTGAGGGGGATCAGGAGGAGGTCGATTCGGTTGCAGAGGAATCAACAGTGGAAGAGCCGTTCTCAGCATCACATGCTGAAAGGTTATGGGTTCAGTCCCTGACTAATATGGTCCGATCAGCATTTAAAATGCCACTTGCGGAGCCATCCTCCACTTCTGTCTCCTCGTTGGGGTCGCTAAAAGCTCCCCAGACTGTTTGTTCCTTTCCGATCCATCCTTTACTGGAGGGGCTCATTTACCAGGATTGGGAGCATCCTGACAAAATATTTACTCCCCCCAAGAGATTTCCGGTGGTCTATCCCATGGAGGATAAGTTCATCAGAAAATGGAGGGTCCCTACAGTGGACGCAGCCATCTCTTGTGTGAATAAATCACTGACATGTCCGGTGGAAAATGTCCAAATGTTCAAGGACCCAATAGATAAAAAATTGGAGTCCTTATTAAAATCTGCTTTTTCTACAGCAGGATTGGTGACACAACCAGCAGTGGCAGCTATTGGGGTCTGCCAAGCAGTGAAGGATCAGTTGAAACAGGTCTTAAGGGACTTGCCGGATCAGCAGGCTCTTGCCCTAGCTGATCTACCTAGAGCCTTATGCTTTGCGGTGGACGCTATAAAGGATTCAATCCATCAGGCCTCCCGCCTTACGCTGTCTGTAGTACATATGCGCAGGCTTCTATGGCTCAAAAACTGGTCTGCTGAAGCTCCCTGTAAAAAATTGCTGGTTAGCTTCCCATTTCATGGGGAGCGCTTATTCGGGGAAGACCTGGACAAGTATATCCAGAGAATTTCCAGCGGTAAAAGTACACTTTTGCCGGTTAAAAATAGAGTTAGAGGTCCCTCTTTTAAGAGGCCGGCTTCTCCAGTCCCTAGGACATCGGCTGTGAAACAGTTCCGACGGCCTCCTCGGTCAAATCCCGGAGGTAGAAATCAGGGACAGTTGCAGGGTAACAAAAAGCCCTGGAGCAGGAGAGGTACAAAACCTCCCCCAAAGTCAAATGCATGAAGGGTTGCCCCCACCCAATCGGGTGGGGGGAAGACTTCAGTTGTTCACAGAGACCTGGCGGGACACGATCCGAGACAGATGGGTGCTCTCCGCAGTAAATCTGGGATACAAATTGGAGTTAAAAAACTCCCCTTCTTCCCGCTTTATAAGGTCAAACGTGCCAAGGGATCCCCAGAAGAGAGGATCCCTCCTGTTGGCACTAGAACAATTATTGCTTCAAGCAGTAATTATAGAGGTTCCCCTGGAAGAGTGGGGGTTCGGGTTTTACTCAAACCTCTTTACAGTTCCGAAGCCAAACGGGGACGTGAGGCCCATACTAAATCTAAAAGGGCTAAACAAATTCCTGCATATCAGGACTTTCCGGATGGAGTCGATCCGATCGGTAGCCACTGCCCTACAAGGGGAGGAATGGTTAGCCTTGATCGACATCAAGGATGCTTATTTGCACATTCCCATCTTTCCAGCCCACCAAAAATTTCTACGCTTTGCGGTAGAAGGCCGCCATTTTCAGTTCAGAGCCTTACCCTTCGGTCTGGCCACAGCACCAAGAGTGTTCACAAAAATTTTGGCCCCATTATTGGCCAATCTAAGAACACGAGGTGTAACGATAATGGCATATCTAGACGACTTGTTGCTGATAGACCACTCAGTGGAAAAACTAGAAGTGGTTGTTCACGAGACAATCAAGTATCTGGAATATCACGGTTGGATTATCAACCGAGACAAGTCAGCCCTAAAGCCAGTCAAAAGTCTGGAATACTTGGGGCTAAGGCTGGATTCAGACCAGAGAAAAATTTTCTTGCCTCAAGAAAAGGGGTCGTCTTTGAGAGATTTGATCCACTTAGTGGGCTCAAAAAGACAGCCATCCATACGACTGTGCATGAGGCTGCTAGGAAAGATGGTGGCATCATTCGAAGCAGTACCCTACGGTCAATTCCATTCAAGGAAGTTGCAAAGGGCCATACTGTCAGCCTGGAACAAAAAAGTTCAGGCTCTGGACTTACCAATGTCCTTGTCCCCTTCCGTTCGCAGGAGCCTCCGCTGGTGGTTGGTTCCCCAGAATCTGGAAAGAGGGAAATCCTTCAGTCCGATTTCCTGGAAGGTGGTCACTACAGATGCCAGCCTTGTAGGCTGGGGAGCAGTACTGGAGCAATGGTCTCTCCAGGGCAAGTGGTCAGAAGCAGAAAAGGCCCTGCCCATCAATCTCTTAGAGATACGAGCAGCCCGGTATGCCCTAGTAGCATGGACATCCAAACTCCAAGGGTCCCCTGTCAGAGTTCAGTCAGACAATGCCACAGCAGTGGCATATATCAATCGTCAGGGGGGCACCAGGAGTCGTGCAGCCCAAAGGGAGGTAAATTACATCCTGAGATGGGCAGAAAGATATGTCCCAGCCATATCTGCGGTATTCATTCCAGGGGTGGAGAATTGGAAGGCGGACTTTCTAAGTCGCCAACAATTATGCCCAGGGGAATGGTCCCTTCATACCGAGGTTTTCCGGACAATATGTCAGCGGTGGGGAACACCGGATGTAGATCTGCTAGCATCCAGATTCAACGCAAAGGTGGACAGGTTTGTCTCTTGGACAAGGGATCCCCTAGCTTGCGGCTTGGATGCCCTAGTGTTCCCTTGGGATCAGTTCAAGCTGATATATGCATTCCCACCGCCACAATTGTTACCTCGATTACTCCGCAGAATCAGGGTAGAAAAGAAACCAGTGATTCTGGTGGCTCCAGCGTGGCCCCGAAGGGCATGGTACGCGGAGATTGTAAAAATGTCTGTGGGGAGTCCTTGGACCCTCCCACATTGTCCGGACCTGCTTTCGCAGGGACCGATATACCACCCTTCCTTACCAGCCCTAGGTTTGACGGCCTGGCTATTGAAGCCCACATTCTAAATAAGAGAGGGCTCTCTAATGCTGTGGTGTCTACCATGATCAATGCCAGGAAACCGGTATCCAGGCAGATCTACTATAGAATCTGGAAGGCGTACATCGCCTGGTGTGAGGCCAGGAAATGGCATCCACGTAAATACGTAATAGGTAGGATTCTGGACTTCCTACAATGGGCTGTAGATAGGAAGCTTGCCTTGAGTACTATCAAGGGTCAGATTTCGGCCTTGTCAATATTTTTTCAAAGGCCCTTGGCTTCGCATTCACTAGTCAAAGCCTTTATACAAGGAGTGATGCGTATTAGTCCTCCGGTTAATATTCCCATATGTCCATGGGATCTAAACTTGGTTCTGTCGGTTCTACAGAAACAACCATTTGAACCATTACAGCATATTTCCTTGGTGCTTCTCACCAGGAAATTGATTTTTCTAGTAGCCATTTGTTCGGCTAAAAGAGTATCGGAATTAGCAGCTATGTCCTGTAAGGAGCCATATCTGGTTATCCATAAGGACAGAGTAGTGTTACGTCCTCATCCAGCCTTTCTTCCTAAGGTGGTATCGAGTTTTCATTTGAACCAAGATGTGGTTCTTCCTTCTTTTTTCCCCAAACCTACTTCGGTAGAGGAAAAGTTATTGCATTCTTTGGATGTAGTAAGAGCAGTTAAAGCTTATCTAAAAGCCACTGCTCAGATTCGCAGAACGGATACTTTGTTTATTCTGCCGGAAGGCCCCAGAAAGGGTCAGGCAGCGTCAAAATCTACTTTAGCCAAGTGGATTCGACAGGTCATAATACAAGCCTATGGCTTGAGAAGTAGACCGCCTCCGTTCAAAGTTAGGGCGCACTCCACGAGAGCAGTTGGAACTTCATGGGCAGTGCATCACCAGGCCTCCCTGGCTCAAATCTGTAAGGCCGCAACATGGTCTTCGGTACACACGTTTACTAGGTTCTACCAGGTGGACGTTAGAAGTCAGGAGGATGTCGCCTTTGGGCGCAGTGTGTTGCAGGCCGCAAAAGATCCTCATGTCTGATAGCGCTCAGCTTATATATGGTGTATCCCCCCCCTCATTTGGCATTGCTTTAGGACATCCCATTAGTAATGACTATGTCGCTCTGTGTCCCGTGATGTACGAGAAAGAAAATAGGATTTTTATAACAGCTTACCTGTAAAATCCTTTTCTTGGAGTACATCACGGGACACAGAGCTCCCGCCCCTCTTTAGGGACACTTATTGCTTTGCTACAAAACTGAGGTGCTCCCGGATGGGAGGGGCTTATATAGGGGAGGGTACTTCCGGTTTTGGAAGTTGCCTGTGCCAGCACCTGACGGTATCTATATAACCCATTAGTAATGACTATGTCGCTCTGTGTCCCGTGATGTACTCCAAGAAAAGGATTTTACAGGTAAGCTGTTATAAAAATCCTATTATTCTATCTACCCTGTGAAAGGAAGATGCATATACTTACCTATTCCAGGTGCCCAGGCATTCCATCCATTGTCAGCACTCTTTCCTCTCCCCTAAAGCTGGCGCTGGAGAGATCATATGACCGGATCGCTCTCAGAATAAGTATTACACATACTTTTATAGCTGCCAGCTACTATCCTATGGTGAAGTTCCACAGCCAGCTTCTCAGGAAGATTATTCCAGGTCCTCAGCCCTGGCACCTTTGAGGCCTCAAGAACAGCTACACAGTCCAAAGGCTACCTCAGAGGGGCAGAAGCCTCGATAAGGCTTGTAACTCTCCTGGGGATCTCACCAGGGCTTCGCACTATTTATTAGACTTGTGCACAACGGAAAAATTTGTTCCGTTTCGGTTTGTTTCTTTCCGGTCCTGTTGATTCGTAATCATTCGTAATTTTGCTAGACGGGATTTTTCGTGTTCGGACTCATTCGTATTTTTGCAAGCGACATTTTTCGTTGAATTTTTTGTTGCTTTATAATTCGTACTTTCGGTAGAGTACGTTGTTTTTCGTTGATTCTGGACACAACTCCTACTTTCGTAACTTTTTTTGGGTTCGTACTTTCGGTAGAGTACGTTGTTTTTCGTTGATTCTGGACACAACTCCTACTTTCGTAACTTTTTTTGGGTTCGTTGATTCGTAATTTTCCGTGTCTCTCTCACAACGACGCTGCCTATTATGCCTAATGTGCTTCGAATGGATTTGTACTTTTCTAAATACATTGCGGTTATTTGTAACGATTCGAAATCTCGTATTTTACTTTCGTTTTTAACATGCGGCTATAGGCTCTGCCCCTGTACACCATTTTGAGAGGGTTCAGCACGGTGAGGGAGAAGCAGAGAGCAGAGCAGAGTGTTATTGTGCTTCGAATGGATTCGAAATCTCGTATTTTACTTTCGTTTTTTACATGCGGCTATAACCTCCGCCCCTGTACACCATTTTGAGAGGGAGTTCAGCACGGTGTGGGAGAAGCAAAGAGCAGAGCAGAGTGAGTGTTATTGTGCTTCGTATGGATTCGTACATTCGTAACTTTTTCATAACGAATTATGCCGAAGACATTCGGGCATTCGCTATTTGCGGTATAATTTATTTCGGATTCGGTCTTATTCGTAATTGCTTTGTTCGGAAATTCGAATGCTTCCGAATGTCCGAAAGTTGCTAAATTCGGACGAATTTCAATTCGTTACGAAACGAATTGCACAAGCCTACTATTTATCACCCCCCTAGCCACCTTTTGGACACTCTTCTCCAGGGATTGACCAGACCATGATAGATATTTAGATTGGTCATTTGAATCCCTTCCCTATGTTCTGGAAGCTTCTTCCAGTGTCAGGGGGAAATCAAACAAACTCCCAGACTGTGAGACCTTGAACAGACCAGAGCAAACATTTACTGCTCCCTTGACTTCAGAAGGAGCCAAAAACGAAATTTGCCTAGGACCCTACACTAGGAGGGTGCTACATCTTCACAAATGTAAAACAGGCAGCAACTTTAAAATAATCGCTTTCTTTTTTGGATATTGTAAGCTTAATTCCCCAAGCTGACACACCATGATTAGGCTTGTCAGTTTCCAAAAATTACACTTATTTTCAGCAGAGGTCAATGAAATTTTAAATCTATAAAGATGTGTTGGAGCTGTGTGAATTGAGCCTTAATTTTGCTTTCAAGGGCTGCTGTGTGGATCTGACAGGTCCTCTGTTCTGTGACTGGCTCCTGACCTAGCTTTGCAAGTTCACCTAGAGGACTGTGACTTGGCAGGACAGTGACACTAACCACAAATGAAACTGTCAGTAACAAAATAAAAGTTTCAAAAAAAATCACATAATCACTTTAGATTTATGTGTTTATGCAACATTTTACGGGAAATTATTCAAAGTATTTAGACGATTAAACAAGTTATGTTCATCTGAAGGAGTTATAACTTGGAAAATAGCAAAGGGACTAAAGTAGACCTTTGAAAGCATATATTAGGAATACTTTATGTGTGTCCTTAACCCTTTCACGCCTAATGCCGCGTACACACGACCGCTTTTCTCGACGAGAAAAACTGCATTTTTTTTTTTCGCCGAGAAAAACGATCGTCTGTGGGCTTTATGTCGTTTTTCTCGTCTAGAAAAACGGCATAAAAAACGACGAGAAAATTTAGAACATGTTCTAAATTTTCTCATCGTTTTTTCCAGCATTTTTTTCCGCGGCAGTTTTCCCATAGGGAAACACTGCCGCGGAGCCCACAGACGGTCGTTTTTCTCGTCAAGAGAAAAAATGACGGGAAAAACGACCGTGTGTAGGGAACCAAGCGGTTCCCTCATTTTTCCTGTCATTATTCACGGCGGTTTTTTAACCGCCGTGAATAATGATCGTATGTACGCGGCATCAGGGTAAAACAAATGTTAATGCCTAAGCACAATTCTGCAACTTTGACATGTGTTAGTAAAACCAAACATATCTTTACAACTACTTTGTGCATCCAGGTGGATTATATTTGGGGTTTTTTTCAGGACAAATTTGGCTTTCATTTGAAGGTAATTAGTAATGGATATTTCCTGATTATTTATTTTTTATCAAAGAAAAACTGGCCCAAAATAGTAAAAAAAAAAAATTTTTTAAATATAGCTGTACATTTCTTGTTACTACCATAACCTACCAACAAAGAACAACCCAAAATAAATTTAGTTGTTGTATAGTTGTATAGTTGTGTAGTATAGCCCAGAAACAATAGTGCGTCTTTTGCTTTTTTTTATCCTACCTAAAAAACACTGATACTAACTAACACGGATAATAATTTATAATTTTTTTTTTAATCCTGCCTAAAATATACTGACCATGAACTTTGACACTTACCTTTGACCCTTACTTGACCCAAACATCAACCCTGCCACTGACCTAGATCAAATCTTAAGACCGGGTTCAGTGCGTTCCTGCTCACTGGTTCAGGTGCGATTCAGGTCCAAATTTTTGCCTGAATTCGCATCTGAACCGGACCCAAAAAAGCACAGGACCCTTATGAAATTCGCACTGTGGCTGCCCCGGACATATGTGAACCAGCTCTATTGAGAGTCAGTCACACTCACATTTTATGTCAATTGGAAGCGGTGAAAACCACATCCAATTTGCACATATGTGAACCCAGCCTGATCTAGGTGTTTTTTCTTTCTTTTTTACACACAGTTGTTTATTTATATCTCTTTGCAAGGAGAGAGAAATGTACAATGTATTTTTCCTCTCCATTCAAGGATAGAGAAACTCAGGGGCGGTCTTCACAGTGACTGATCAATCAAAGGCTATCACAGCAATCAGGTGACCCAGAGTTACGGTTCCTGATCGTTAGTACGGGTGGTGCAGTGGTACAGGAGTGATCAGGAGGGCAATCATGGGGTTAACTGTGTGTGTTAACAGTATGTGTGCGGATTTTACTCACAGACTGCCTGGCTTTTCTTCCTGATTTCAGCTTCGAACTTAGGTGAAATCAGGGAAAGAACCAGCCAGATCTCTGTGCTGTGGTTGGCTACAGCCATCAGCAGGTTCACAGCCAAACCCCTTGGCTGCGAGCCTGCTGACAAACTGCTTCTGTGTGTCCAACCACAGTACGAGAAGCAGGGGGGGCACACGCACCTTTAAACCAGGGTTGCGGGGAACAACAAAGCTGCCGGTAAGCAGTATATGTTAAACTAGTTACATAGTTACATAGTTACATAGTTAGTCAGGTTGAAAAAAGACAAAGTCCATCCAGTTCAACCATAAAAAAAATAACTAAAATAAAATAAAAAAAATATCGTGCAATCCCATATACCCAATTCTATACCCACAGTTGATCCAGAGGAAGGCAAAAAACCCCAGCAGAGCATGATCCAATTTGCTACAGCAGGGGAAAAAATTCCTTCCTGATCCCCCGAGAGGCAATCGGATTTACCCTGGATCAACTTTACCTAGAACTGTTAGTACTCAGTTATATTATGTACATTTAGGAAAGTATCCAGGCCTTTCTTAAAGCAATCTACTGAGCTGGCCAGAACCACCTCTGCAGGGAGTCTGTTCCACATTTTCACAGCTCTTACTGTGAAGAAACCTTTCCGCATTTGGAGATGAAATCTTTTTTCTTCTAGACGTAAAGAGTGCCCCCTTGTCCTCTGTGTTGACCGTAAAGTGAATAACTCATCACCAAGTTCACTATATGGACCCCTTATATATTTGTACATGTTAATCATATCCCCCCTTATTCTCCTCTTCTCAAGAGTGAATAAATTCAGTTCCTCTAATCTTTCTTCATAGCTGAGCTCCTCCATGCCTCTTATCAGTTTGGTTGCCCTTCTCTGCACTTTCTCCAGTTCCCCGATATGCTTTTTGAGAACTGGTGCCCAAAACTGAACTGCGTATTCCAGATGAGGCCTTACTAATGATTTGTACAGGGGCAAAATGATATCTCTCTCTCTCTGGAGTCCATACCTCTCTTAATACAAGAAAGGACTTTGCTTGCTTTGGAAACCGCAGCTTGGCATTGCATGCCATTATTGAGCTTATGATCTACCAAAACCCCCAGATCCTTCACTACGGATCCCCCCAGTTGTATTCCCCCTAGTATGTATGATGCATTCATATTCTTAGCCCCCAAGTGCATAACTTTACATTTATCAACATTAAACCTCATCTGCCACATAGTCGCCCAATTAGACAGGGCATCGAGGTCGGCTTGTAAATTGGCGACATCCTGTAAGGACGTTATTCCACTGCATAGCTTGGTGTCATCTGCAAAGACAGAAATGTTACTTTTGATCTCAGACCCAATATCATTTATAAAGATATTAAAAAGTAAGGGTGCCAGCACTGAACCTTGGGGTACACCACTGATAACCTTAGACCATTCAGAGTAAGAATCATTAACTACTACTCTCTGAATTCTGTCTTTTAGCCAGTTTTCTATCCATTTACAAACTGATATTTCCAATCCTGTAGACTTTACCTTACACATGAGCCGTGTGTGGGGAACTGTATCAAACGCTTTTGCAAAATCCAAGTATACCACGTCCACAGCCACCCCTCTGTCCAAGGTTTTACTTACCTCTTCATAAAAAGAAATCAGGTTTGTCTGACAACTTCTGTCTTTCATGAATCCATGCTGTCTGTTGCTTAAATAGTTTTTTTCCAGCAAGAACTCATCTATGTGGTCTTTTATTAATCTCTCCAGTATCTTCCCAACTATGGAAGTTAAACTAACAGGTCTATAGTTACTTGGTAAAGACTTTGTTCCCTTTTTAAATATAGGCACCACATTGGCCCTGCGCCAATCCAGTGGTACTATTCCTGTCATTAATGAGTCCCTAAAAATTAGATACAATGGCTTTGAAATTACAGAGCTCAATTCTTTTAGGATCCGTGGGTGTATGCCATCTGGTCCAGGTGCTTTATCCACCTTTATTCTGTCTAAATATTTCTGGACCATATCACTTTTGAGCCATTGTGGATTTGGGGCTGTGTCACTACCACCCCCATTATGGACATGAACTCCCCCATGCTCCATTGTATACACAGAGCTGTATACTACTGTTCAGCAAGTGGTTAACCACTTGCCATCTGCCCACCATCAAATGACAGCAGGGCGGTGCGACTCTCGTTCTGGGATGACATCATATGACGTTGTCCCAGAACAGCCGCTCTTGCGCGCTCTTGCTAGGACACGGGGCAACCCCGATCTCTGTAAAGAGCCAATGACGCGGCTCGTTAACCATGTGATCGGCTGTGTCCAATCACAGACGGTCACATGTAAACACGGAAGTGCCAGTAATTGGCTCTCTTCGCATCACGCTGACAGAGTGTGTGGTGAGGAGAGCCGATCAGCGGCATCTCCTTGCAGGGAACAGCAAAATAGGTAATGATGATCAGTGCCCTGATTACAATAAAGTGGCAGCAGTGCCAGGATTCAGTGTCCACCAGTGCCAGCAATCAGTGCCCGCCAGGTGCAACAATCAGTGTCCACCAGTGCCAGCAATCAGTGCCCATTAGTGATGTCAGTCAGTGCTGACTTTCAGTGCCGTCTATCAGTGCTGCCCATCAATGCCCATCAGTGCCGCCTATCCGTGCCGCCTATCAGTGCCCACTAGTGCCGCGTATCCGTGCCACCTATCAGTGCCTACCAGTGCCACTTATCAGTGCTCACCAATGCCACCTATCCGTGCCCACCAGTGCCACTCATCAGTGCTGCCTATCAGTGCTCATCAGTGCCACCTATCAGTGCCCATAAGTGAGGCATATTAGTGCCTCCTCATCAGTGCCACCTAATCAGTGCTGTCTCATCAGTGCCACCTCATCAGTGCCCATCAGTGCAGCCTCATCAGCGCACATTAGTGAAGGAGGAAAATTGCTCATTTACAAAATTTACTGACAGAAACCTTTTTTTTTTGTAAAAAATAAAAACCCCAGCAGTGATTAAATACCACCAAAATAAATCTCAATTTGTGTGAATAAAATTATAAAAATTTCATATGGGTACAGTGCAGCATGACCGTGCATTTGTCATTCAAAGTGTAACAGCGCTGAGAACTTAAAAATTGCCTGTGCAGGAAGGGGGTGAAAGTGCCCTGTACTGAGGTGGTTAAACTCAATTCATCATTGTCTTCAAGGCCACAGCAAATCTGACTTTCTCATATGTTTTTGCTTGTTTCTGATTCAATTTCCTTATCAAATTCACAAAAGAAACACACACGTATATATGGAAAAAATATGTAAAGTTTCCCTTTAACATAATAAATGTCTATAGTAATTAAAAAAAAATATCCATATGAGTAAATTAAATATATGAGCACATGGGTTAAATAGGAGGCATTTTACTTATTTTCTTCAGGGATTGATATAAAAAAAAAAATAAGGACACTCTATTTTTCCCTTTCATCGTCATCACACTTCCCTGACACTCATTCACTCCCTTCCAGCTAGTCTGGAGACTTCACTCTCAGGGAATTGTTTAGAAGATCACAGCTCTGGCTCAGCCAAATGGTTCTGTGGCTTTCTCAGCTGAAGCATGTAATGTCTTTAGAATGAAGCCTGCCGCCAGTGGTCATTCTCATTACTGCCTGCTCCATGAATGGCCTATTCTCTGGGAAGGAAGAACGACTGAAGCCAGAGGCAGGAGAGCGATTGCTAACAAGGCACTCGGATTAATTAGGGTGACTGTAATAGATTCTCCTAGGTTGCATTGTTAAAAAAAAATAAAAAAAAATGTAAGTCTTTGTACATGGCGTTATATCAAAACCCGTCATCCAACCGGATCTGTTTCTCAAGCTTGGGAAAAAAAGTTATCAATGGGACATTTTGGTTAAAAAAGAAAACCTGTTTTTGAGCAGTTCTAATGGCCAGGGCCTGCTTGTAAAAAGTCTTCCTCTTCTGTATAGCCAATCCTTGGTTCACTGTTCTGCACTGGTTTACCATTAAAACCGGAACCTCATTTTCTGAGATTGTGAATACTCCCTTGTGCCACCTCCTGACACATGCCTGAACTCAGGGGCGTTGCTAGGTCTACAAAAGATCTGAGGCTAGAGCCCATAACAGCGAAGTAAAGAAAGTCATACGGTTGGGCTGACATACACATGTATATGTTCTCTGTCCCCTGCACCCCACCGTAGTGTCCTCTGTCCCCTGCACCCCACCGTAGTGTCCTCTGTCCCCTGCACCCCACCGTAGTGTCCTCTGTCTCCTGCACCCCACCGTAGTGTCCTCTGTCCCCTGCACCCCACCGTAGTGTCCTTAGGGTGACCACGTGTCCTGCATTTTGCAGATCTGTCCCGGGCACCTTCATTCCAGGACAATACAGTGTCCCGGAATGAAACTGACACAGCCACCCCCCAGGACAATCTGTTGCCCCCAAAAAAGGCTGCCACATTACCGCTTTACTCACTGACAGTACTTGTCCTGGCCGGGAATGCCTGGAGGAGCACAATCCCCGCCCCCTGCTTGTGATTGGAGAAATCATAAATCCCGCCTCTTGTGTCCAATCACTGTGCTGTGATTCGTTACAGCACAAGCTGATTTTTGGGAAGGGGGGGGGGGTGTCCCTGAATGGTAGTTTAAAAATGTGGTCACCCTAAGTGTCCTCTGTCCCCTGCACCCCACCACACAAACACACACTGTAGGTAGAACTCTCCTACCTTACACAGGTGTACAGCAAGCAGAGACCATCTGAGATCGGCACCACAGGGCTGGATGGGGGGGCGGGAACTACTGAAGTTAACTTTTCACATTAACAGGCTGGTGATTGGTTGGTAGGATTGCCTGGCAACCAATCACCTGCTGTTTAATGAAAAAAAGTTCCCGCCCCCATCCAGCCCTGTGATACTGGCTGCTCGCCGCTGTCCAATGAAGAGGACAGCGGAGAAAATGTCCGTAGGCCGGGTTACCACATTCAGCGGTGGTGGGCCGGGTGTTGACCCCTGCCCTAGAGACTCGGGGTCTGGGCCCCAGATTCGGGGCTATAGCCTCAATAGCCACCCCCTAGTGACACCTCTGCCTGAAACTGGAAGCACTTGGGTAGAGGAGAAGTTTGACAATAGTGTAAAGAGTGGCAGGCAAGTCTGTTACAGCTAAACAGCTAAATACAAAGATGCAATACATGATACAAATGATTTGAATTTCTGTTCAGCCAGTTCAGAGATTTACACAGCTCTGCCATGTAGCATAATCCTCACTGGTTAAACAGGAGAACTGTGTGTTCGCTTCTACAGTTAAAATGTATGTAAACACTTGCAAAACAACCCATTTTGGTTTTAAATAGAAATGAAAGGCTAAATATTTGAGTATACATATAAAAACATGATAAATGCCTTTTCCCACCCTTTGTTATAAGTGACCACATGCCCTCTGTTCTCAGCTGCATAAGAGGTCAAGGAGAAGAAACAGCATTTCACTGATCTTCCCAGTGAATGGCTGTGCAGGGGGGATGTGTCAGGACAAGTCTGATCATTGGAGGAGAGCAAGCTGAGTTCTCTGTACAGCTAGAGAACTGACCATGGCGTGCTCTCATGCCTAGTCTGGTCAGTTTTTAATAGGAAAGCAGAGGGACTGGCAGAAAAAACAGGGATTTCACATAAAGGAAGCAATACAAAGAGAACAGGATACTTTTTCATACAAGTTCATGGTACAGCAGACACATATCAGGAATATGAAAAAATGTTGGGTTTACATATTCTTTAACCGTTTGCTGAACATGCTATAGCCGAATGACAACTACAGCGCGGCCGGCCAGTTCTGGGATGGCGTCTTATGACATCCTCCCGTGATCACGCCTGCCGCATGCCCGCTGCAGTGCGCTCTATGATCGATGGGTCCTCTAGACACAGCTAATCACAGATCGGGGTAAAGAGCCGCTGTCCAATCACAGCTAATTGCTATGTAAACACAAGCTGGTTATCAGCATTCCTTTCCTCATGCTGTCAGCGTGAGGAGAAGAGAGCCGATAACCGGCCTTTTGTGAAAATAACTTTTGTGAAAAACTCATTATCAGTGCAGTCCCAACAGTGCCCACCAGTACTGCCAATCAGTGTCTATCAGTGCCTCCTCATCAGTGTCACTTATCAGTGCCGCCTACCAGTATCCATCAGTGCCACCTATTAGTGCAACCTCATCAGTGCCGCCTCATCAGTTCAGCCTATCAGTGCCCATCAGTGCAGCCTTGTCAGCTCTATTTATGAAGAAAATTATAAAAATTTCATTTGGGTACAGTTTTGCATGACTGCGCAATTGTCATTCAAAGTGTGACAGCACTGAAAGCTTAAAATTGGCCTGGGCAGGAAGGGGGTAAAAGTGCCCTGTAAGCAAGTGGTTAAAAGATAGGTCCACCTTTGGAACAGGTACAGGGTACAGTTATTAAAGGGTACCTCCACTCCAAAAATGTAATAGCATGTACAATTGCGACATAAGTCATATTGTAATTTAGTATTTATTGCAATGTACATTGATCACCCAGATGGAGGTTGTTTTTGTTTGTTTTTTTAAGTGGAGTTTCTCTTTAAGCTTCAGGAAAGCTGCTGATATTTATGGGAGCTGGCTCCCTGCTGAATGCAAGTGGTAAATATGAAATATTCCTATGTAATAATAATATTTGTATGGTGTTAAGATCTTTGATGAGAAGAATTTTTACGCATTGCTATAAGCCAGCGGTATTGAATTTAATTAAAATTCATGGAGGTCCAGTCAGTAAAATAGTCTTCCAGCAGAGTTCTGAATCATGCGCAAAATCGTATGCATTAATTCTTAATGGCACCCCCAGTCCCCACACATCACCACCTATGCCACATTTTCCCACCATGATTGGTTGCTAGGACTGCCCTGCATCCTAAAGTTCTTAAGATGACTCTAGGCTTGTTTTTTTGGGGGGCGGGCGACAAACAACCACCCCCCCGGTCAGCCAGTGGCACCCCCCCAGCTTCCGCTCCTGCTCAGTCAGGTCAACCGTATACCCCCCCCCGGGTCTCGCGGTCATCCACTTAACCCATCTAGGTTCCAGACGGGCAGCGCTCCTACGGGTGACAGGCGGCAGGTGGACGTCTCCTCCACCTCTGCATTACGGCGGCTTCCGCCGCGTGTCTCCTCCCTGCTCTTTCTCTTAAGCGTCCAATAGGATTGGCTGAGAGGAGGATCAGTGTGAGAATAGCGAATATTCATTCACTATTCTCACACAACTGGGTGGGCTTGGAGCGCATTGCTCTGCAGCCCAAGCCCACCCTTTTTTGAAGCCTATCAGAGCCTCTGGCTCTAATCATGTACTTAAAAAAAAAACCCTCCCATTGGAATCCATGCGCTGGTGCCCTGCATGTAGATTAGGGGGCCGGACACATGGATAGAGGGGGAGGTGCCCTACGCCCCTAATGGACGGGCCGCCACTGCTCTAGGAGCTTGTGATTTCCCCCTTTTTTTGGTGGGATCATGTGGGGGTATGGATAACCAAAAGTTCTGCCATTTAGGCGAGGCCCAAGTTATTAAGGGCTTTATAGGTAAGTAGACCAATTTAAAGGATATTATTATTTTTATTACAAATAAACTTGACGTAATTGTAGCCGTATTAGTGCAATTGTGACAGAGAAAATTAAGTACTGTCCGTGATACTTTTTTTATTTGCACTAACATAGAATTTTTCAGGACAAGCTTTCGGGGTATGTCCCCTTCTTCAAGGTCCAAGCAGTACTGATTCACAATTTTTTTAGCAGAATGTTGAAACAAAACAAGAAAAAAATCTCAGAGGGAAAGGAAAAAAAACACATACAAATCAATGGTAATAAAGATAGCAGCAGAGTTAGTGCGATAAGACAGAGTTAGTGAGATAAGACAGAGGGAGAGCTATAGACTTGAGGGGGGAGATGCTAGTCACAGAGGGGGTCATAAAACCTTAGTATAATGGGTAAGGAAACCAATATCTAAATTTAGGCCATTCGTTTTTGTGTTAAAAAGAATTATCATTCTTAGTTCAAATGTTTTCCTTTCCTGGATAGTTCTGAAATTCCCTTTAAGAACTAAAACATTGAGGTCTTCTATAGTGTGGTCTGGTTGTGAGAAGTGATGTCCCACAGGTGTGCAGAAACTCTCTTCTTTATGTTCCTTGATGGTATGTCTGTGAAAATTCATCCTCGCTTGCAACTTCTGTCCTGTTTCACCAACATAAGATCCTTTGCCACACCTGTTGCATTGGATGAGGTACACAACATTACTGGAGGTACAGTTGTAAGATCCCATGATGGTGAAGGTCCCATTTGTGTGTGTGACACTTTTGGATGGATTGATCTGGTTGCACAGTTTGCAGCGTTTTTTATTGCAGGGTTTGCTTCCATTATTTGTGACTTCATAATCAGAGTGAAGTTTCCTGCTGATTAGTTTGTGTCTGAGGTTGGGTGGTTGTCTGAAAGCCAATAATGGGGGTTGTTGGAATATTTCTTTCAGAGTTTCATCCTCTGTTATAATGGGCTGTAAATCTTTGATTATCTTTTTGATCCCTTCTAGTGTTGGGTTGTATGTGGTGACTAGAGGTACTCGGTTATTTGTTTTTTTCTCTTTGTATTGGAGGAGATTTTCTCTTCGGGTTTACAAGGCTGTGTTTATGCTGTTGTTGATGGTTTTGTCTTTATATCCTTTCTTCTGGAAAGAGCCTGCCAGTGTTCTGAGATGTTTATCTCTGACTTCTGGGTCTGAACAAATTCGGTGGTATCTGATGGCCTGGCTGTGTATGATGGCTCGTTTAGTGTGTTGGGGATGAAAACTGGAACTATGAAGATAGCTGCATCGGTCAGTCGGTTTTCTGTATATGGAAGTGTGAAGCTTGTCATCCCTGATGTATACTGTAGTGTCTAGGAAGTTGACATGTGTGTTCGAATAGTCCATTTTTAGTTTGATAGATGGGTGAAAAGTGTTGATCAATGAGAAGAATTGGTTTAGATTTTCTTCACCTTCAGTCCATATCATGAAGATATCATCAATATAGCGATAATATCTGTATGGCTTTTGTTGTATGCTGTTCAGGAATTTGTCCTCCAGGTCAGCCATAAATAAGTTTGCATATTGGGGTGCCATTTTGCTTCCCATAGCAGTACCCATACATTGGAGATAGATGTCATTGTTGAAAGTGAAGTAGTTGTGTGTAAGAATAAATTCGATGAGCTGTGTAACATCCTCAGCCGTGTATTTGTGGTTTGGTGTGGATGATAAGAATCTGTGACATGCTGCCAACCCATCCTTGTGAGGGATGTTACTGTACAGAGATTCTACATCCATAGTGACTAGAAGTGTATTTGGTGGTAATTGTTGTATATTGTTAAGCTTGTTCAGAAAATCAGTGGTGTCTTGCAGGAAACTAGTAGTGTTCATGACTAACGGTTTTAACATGTTTTCTACAAGGCCTGAGATATGTTCGGTAAGTGTATTCATACCTGTTATAATGGGTCTGCCTGGATTTCCTGGCTTGTGAATTTTGGGCAGCATGTAGAAGTCTCCAATATCTGGATTATCCAGGAAAGGAAAACATTTGAACTAAGAATGATAATTCTTTTTAACACAAAAACGAATGGCCTAAATTTAGATATTGGTTTCCTTACCCATTATACTAAGGTTTTATGACCCCCTCTGTGACTAGCATCTCCCCCCTCAAGTCTATAGCTCTCCCTCTGTCTTATCTCACTAACTCTGTCTTATCTCACTAACTCTGCTGCTATCTTTATTACCATTGATTTTTATGTGTTTTTTTTCCTTTCCCTCTGAGATTTTTTTCTTGTTTTGTTTCAACATTCTGCTAAAAAAATTGTGAATCAGTACTGCTTGGACCTTGAAGAAGGGGACATACCCCGAAAGCTTGTCCTGAAAAATTCTATGTTAGTGCAAATAAAAAAAGTATCACGGACAGTACTTAATTTTCTCTATTACAAATAAAGAAATTTTTGAATTGAATTATTCACATGTCAGTAACATAACTTGGTCGCATTGGTATAACGAGATGTACAGACATATATGTTCACAGCAAAATGGAATACCAAGGGGAGACCAGTCATACATACGGAATTGGAGCACCTGACAAGAAAACCATGAGTGCTGCAGCACCCAAACCAGTGAGTCCTGGACAGACAATAGCAGGACGGGGGGGGGGGGGGGGTAAAGAGTCTGAAACAAATGGAGGTAAGGGGGGGGGGATCGCAACCAAGTCAGTGGAGATCCAGTCAAGTAGCCCATGCAATGCTAAGGGTACACCTCCGGACTAGGTGGAGACATTTCCATCTGTAGGGAGCCCCAAGAGTCTATCCAGGATGACCATATCTTGTCAAATTTACTTGTCCCACCTATAACCGGCCCGCCTATACATATCCCCAGATATTTAACGCAGTCAACCCATACCAACAGGGTCTGCATAGCCATTCTAGAATGTGTAGAGTGCAAGGGATAGATCAGGGATTTGTCCCAAATAATCTTGACTCCGTAGTACGATCCGAAGTCATCGACTATCGGAAGGGCTGCTGGAAGGGAGGAGGAGACATCTGTTAGAAAGAGGAGAGTGTCATCAGCATATAAGGATGTTTTCCACAGCTAGCGCGAACAACCCCAGTGAGAGCGGGCAACCCTGCCTAGTGCCTCTACCGAGTGGGAAGGCCGGCAAGAGAGAGTTGTTAGTGCGCACTAGGGATGAGCTTCGAGTTCGAGTCGAACTCATGTTCGACTCGAACATTGCTTGTTCGCCGAACAGCGAACAAATTGGGGTGTTCGCGCCAAATTCGAAAAGTCTATGGGAGAAATCTAAAGTGCTAATTATAAAGGCTTATATGCAAGTTATTGTCCTAAAAGGTGTTTGGGGACCCGGGTCCTGCCCCAGGGGACATGTATCAATGCAAAAACAAGTTTTACAAACGGCCGTTTTTTCGGGAGCAGTGATTTTAATAATGCTTAAAGTGAAACAATAAAAGTAAAATATTCCTTTAAATTTCGTACCTAGGGGGTGTGTATAATATGCATGTAAAGTGGCGCATGTTTCCCGTGCTTAGAACTGTCCCTGCATAAAATGTCATTTTTGAAGGAAAAAAAGTCATTTAAAACTCACTCGCGGCTATTAATGAATTGTCGGCTCCCGGCAATACATACAAAAGTCATTGATAAAACTAAATGTAGCTGGTGTTTGAATTTATGTGAGGACTCTGGTGGTGTGGGGTTCCTTGGGGCCTATAGGTGGCGTTGTTGACTTGGGCCGGAGCTGAACTCGCACCGCAAACTGTGCCTTTTTTTCCTCCCCTGGAGCTGGTACAGCGGGGCGGGGAACCCGCTGTGACGCAAAGGGAGAGGTCATAAATGGGGCGGACGCCCTGATTTTGGGGCAGAGAGAGTTGGAGGACGCGGCCGCACCCAGGCACCTTCAGCTTGGGTGCTGGCGTTCCGGTATTTCAGGCCTAGGCGCCCTTGGCCTGGCTGGAGCGGGGATGGAGTCCATCTCAGGCACCTTTAGCCTGGGGTGAGGTACTATGGCAGATGCCTGGGGCTCAGTACCTTCGACTAAGTTCCGCGAGGGTGGAGGAATCCGAGAGGGCCCTAACTCCTTGGGTGCCCGTGTCTGAGTTCGTGAGGACTGGTGTGCAGTAACTTCTCTGAAGAGCCCGGCGCAGCATCGCTGGTGACGGAGAGGCCTCCACTTCTCCCTTGGACGGATTTCTTCCTCTGACAGGGGCAAAGTGAGCGAAGGTAATTCACGTTCTATATTACCTAGTTAGTGGCAGTGACTATTCACCACTGGTGACAGCACAGTGGGCAGCAGCAAGAAGGGAAAGTATTGTGCCTCGATCTGTCCCCATTTTCAAAAGGAGAAGGATTGTTTTATTGCTTGGCAAGAAGAATAAAACTGAGTTGTACCTATTCACTGTGTGGAACTTGGGTTACTAAAGCAAAGGAGTCAGGGACGAAGGACTGGACTTGACTCTAGGACACCTACACAAAAGCCCAATCTTCTGGCCTTCACCTCCCAGTTACGGAGGACATAGGCCGTGGTGTGTTTTATCTCTCTCCCCCAGGTACCCCTAGACAACAGCCATATAACCGATAGAGCAAGGGAGAGGGGTGAGGCCGCTACATAAAAAAAAAGCGCGGGGGTCCCCCAGAATTCAATTACCAGGCCCTTCAGGTCTGGTATAGATATTAAGGGGAACCCCGCCGCAAATTAAAAAAAAAATGCGTGCGGTTCCCCAAATATCCATACCAGGCCCTTCAGATCTGGCATGGATTTTAAGGGGAACTTCACCCCAAATTTAAAAAAAAATGGCGTGGAGTCCCCCCCAAAAATCCATACCAGACCCATATCCGAGCACGCAACCTGGCAGGCCGCAGGAAAAGAGGGGGGGGGGCGAGAGAGCACCCCCCCTCCTGAACCGTACCAGGCCACATGCCCTCAACATGGGGAGGATGTCCCCATGTTGATGGGGACAAGGGCCTCATCCCCACAACCCTTGCTCGGTGGTTGTGGGGGTCTGCGGGCGGGGGGCTTATGGGAATCTGGAAGACCCCTTTAACAAAGGGGACAACCAGATCCCGCCCCCCCCTATGTGAATTGGTAAGGGGTACATTGTACCCCTACCATTTCACGAAGAAAGTGTCAAAAAAAATAAAATAAAACACACAAACACCTTGGAAAAGTCCTTTATTAAAAAAAAAAAAACATTCCAGCAGTGAAATACAGTGTCCCACGGCGATCCGATGTCCAGCGCTGTCCGTCATTGGCTGAGCCTGAGCGGACCTGATGGGGAACTTCCTCCGCAGTCTATTACATGTATAGATCCGCCCCTTCTAAAGTTCCCCATCAGGTCCGCTCAGCCAATGACTCGGTGTAAGGCTGAGGACCTGATGCGGAACATGAGAAGGGGCGGGTCTATTCATGAATTACACAGTGAAGGAAGTTCCCCATCAGGTCCGCCCCCTCGGTATGTCAGACCGCGCCTACGTCATTGGCCTGAGCGGACCTGATGGGGAACTTCCTTCACTGTGTAAATTTAAATTACACAGTGAAGGAAGTTCCCCACTCAGGCCAATGACGTAGGCGGGGTCTGACATACCGAGGGGGCGGACCTGATGGGGAACTTCCTTCACTGTGTAATACATGTATAGACCCGCCCCTTCTCATGTTCTGCATCAGGTCCTCAGCCTTACACCGAGTCATTGGCTGAGCGGACCTGATGGGGAACTTTAGAAGGGGCGGGTCTATACATGTAATAGACTGCGGAGGAAGTTCCCCATCAGGTCCGCTCAGGCTCAGCCAATGACGGACAGTGCTGGACATCGGATCGCCGCGGGACACTGGATTTCACCGCTGGAATGTTTTTTTTTTTTTTTTTAATAAAGGACTTTTTCAAGGTGTTTGTGTGTTTTTTTTTTTTTTTGACACTTTCTTCGTGAAATGGTAGGGGTACAATGTAATTTTTCACTTAGTTTTTTACATCGTCGTTTTTCTCGTCATGAAAAACGGCCGTGTGTGGGCTTTAACGACGTGAAAAAAAATGCGCATGCTCAGAATCAAGTATGAGACGGGAGCGCTCGTTCTGGTAAAACTAGCGTTTGTAATGGAGATAGCACATTTGTCACGCTGTAACGGACTGAAAAGCACGAGGCTGAAAAGGGCGAATCGTCTCTCAACAAATTTTACTAACATGAAGGGTGGCGCCATCCGAATGGAACTTCCCCTTTATAGTGCCGTCGTACGTGTTGTACGTCACCGCGCTTTACTCAAACATTTTTTTCCACGATAGTGTGTAGGCAAGGCAGGCTTGAGAGGAAACACTAAAAATTACGTCGAGAAAAATGCAGTTTTTTTCAATGACATTAAAAACGATCGTGTGTACGCGGCATTATTTCCTGAGAAATGAAACTCTCTTTCCTATATATTTATATACATTTCTTTGTGTGAGTAGCTAAGTGCAGAAGAGTCCAATTTCTGCTGAGCAAATCTCCGCCACCTAGTGGTCGAAGAACAACATAACAAGGTCCCTTTCTAAAACAAGTACTGGACCGGGTGGAGAAATCTTGACTCAAAGTTTCCAATGCCCTAGCACTAACTAGCTATTTACCCCAAGTCCTTCAAAGAAGAAAATAAAAGGAAATCTTCTTCTTTGGCAAAGTGACAAAACTGGAATAGTCACTATATATGATCACCAGAAAAATAGGGGTCAGGCAGGGTTAGTGATTTCCCCTGTCCGTCCAAGGTGGTAATGAAATAGACGTAGTCTTCCTTTCCAGGCCGGCAAATGACCACCTTATCCGCATAGATGTGCCGACCATAGCTCCAATGCAACAAGCACCCTTTGTAGCGTTCATCCATGATAAAAGAATGGCCCAATTTCCGGAACGGTTTAGGTACTTCAAGGTAGTCCCACACAGCTTCACTGTACCATTCCTCTCTACTGGCCTCAATCTCCTGCATGGTTTCCCTGGGAACGTAGGGAAACTCTAATTCATACTCCCTGGCTACCCATTTGTTTAGCAATCTCTGTGATCGGGCAAGCCTCGGCAAAGATCTGGTACTTCCATATCCGGGAGGTCAACAAGAAGCTGGGGACTTGTGTACCATGCGATTCACAGACAGTTTTCCTGACCCATATGAATTGGTAACTTTGGGCAGGACTTCACTAGTAACAACCGGGGCTTCCAATCTGGGTGTTGTCTCCCAGGAAACCATGGCTGTCAACTCCGAAATACTATGTACTGAGGCAACATCCTCCACGTTGCTCCACAACAATTCTTGAGACATGGTCTCGAACAGATCATAATCTCCAGTATCCGACAGAGAGTCTAATACAGAGTCTCCCCACTCCTTTTCCGGCAAAAAGGTGCGCACAGTCCCAGATACTTTGTCCCCAGATATCTCACTGGTTCCTGACGCGGACTTCCCGGGGACATCACCTCTCTCGGGGCCCGGTTCCGGCTGAATCTGGGGTAGGCTTCTACCGTGGCCGAGGGAGGCCTTCACGTATACCACCTTCTTCTGGACATGTGCAGCGAAAATAGGTGCAGCGAAGGTGGATAGAGTTGAAGTAACAGTGGTAGTAGCACCTGCTGATAACCCACTCACAGTGGTAACAGTATCATCCCCTTCAGGATTACTCGCAGCAGCAGATGTGACGGGCATGGGCCGGACAATATGGTTGAAGGCAGCAGCTTCTTCTGTCACGTTGCCTATGACCCAGTCCACTTTGTAAGCGCATGGTGGCATGGTGGGTTGCTCCACAGAAAACAGGTACTCCCCGCAACGTAGGCATCGAACAAAAGGATGGGGTTGCATAGCCAGTCCATTACCCCTGTTACACAGCATACCCAGTAGGATGTCAGTGTCCGTCAGCATGGTCCCCGGCAGCATGGCACTTGTAGCGGTACCCACAGGAAGCATCCTGGGCCCAAAAACAGACTGCAATGATAGCACTGAAGACATGGTGGTGCTCCGTTTCTCTGAGTGCTGGACACACATGTGGCGTCTCACACAGCAAGCAAGCGGGAACTCCTCCCACTTGCTCTTCTTGGCACGTAGCTTGCGGGCTTTTCTTTTCTTTGACTCCGCCCATGGCTCACGCGGTTAGAAAGTGATCGCAATTTCCTTCCCCGTTTTAGCACAGTCCTTCTCCCTATGTAGAATAGGTCCCAAATGAACAGTCTATTTTAGTTGCGAGAGGTAACGGCAAATCCCGGACCAGCCCCCACATGTAGTGATACCCCCATAGGAGCTGCTGGTTTAATTTTGGGCTTTGCACCTTACCTCACTGTTCCATATGCTCATCTCAGGGGTTCTCCTTGAAGAGTTGTCCTGAAGAAAGTTCACACCAACACAAAGTCTCTTTTAATGGGTTTTATTGATTAAAGTTTCCAACAGAGGGGGGTGAAGGGATGGGGAGGAATCAGGTACCTTAATTGCAGATCACAGGTATTTTCTTAGGTCCAGAGGAATAACTGTCCCCACGCTGGACTCAGCAACTACCAGATAGGCCCACCCTCTCGGGCCTAGCAACCGGGGCGTAGCTCGATCACAGATAGTCTCTGCCACAGACTTGTGAAAGTAGAATTTGTTCAATAGTCTCTGCCACAGACTTGTGAAAGTAGAATTTGTTCAATAGTCTCTGCCACAGGCTTGTGCAACCACTCACGTGGTTACCTTCTGATGAAAAAGAACACAGCTCTCAGTGCCAGGATCTTTCAGCCGTTCCGGCAGCACTGTGAGGTAGATTTTGATCCCGATACATCCTCCAATTGAGTCCTCAATTGCTCGGTCCCTTCCCACAGGCAAGGCGACACAGGATCATCCCTGGATCAGTAGACCCCAGCGACTCCTGGGCCTACATCTCAGTAACGGAGCCTCCGGCCAACGTGGCCCCCAGGCGGAAACTGCCAACACATCCCTGAGGCCAGAAGGGCCCTCAGGTTGGGATACGGGTGGTGCCCACCACCCATGAACGAACCTCACAAAATGGTGACTGTCCCTTAAGTACCCTCTCCCAGAACGCACAGCGGGTTGCCCACGCCCCTTGGGCTGCTTCTGGGAAAGAGATACCCAATACATCCAGCCTGCTGCCTTTCCAACCCTGACCAGTGGTGACAATGACACCCACCGTCAGGGGGAAAAATCATGCAACCAGCTGAACTGAACCAGAGGTATAATTTGAACACAATCCTTCTGAGCCAAACTATTGCTCAGACAACTATAATTTTAACACATAGCGCCCACTCATTGGGAGCAGGGCGCTACAGGCACAATCATTACTTCCCTCTTTCAACCCCACCACTATAGACAAGGTTGCTATATTACTTGCTAATGTCCATCTTACCACCTGCACTCTGGATCCTGTTCCCTCGCAAATGCTACATTCACCCTCTGGCTCTATTCTACACCCTCTAACCCACATCTTCAAACTCTCCCTCTATTCTGGCATCTTCCCTAACTCTTTGAAACATGTCATAGTCAGCCCCATACTTAAAAAGCCCTCACTGGACCCATCCAATCTTGACAACTTACGCCCCATCTCCTTGCGCCCCTTTTTATCCAAACTCCTTGAACGTCTAGTCTACAACCGACTGAGCATCCACCTTGCTGATAATAACCTTCTTGATCCCCTTCAGTCTGGATTTCGTCCTCAACTTTCCACAGAAACTGCTCTCCTAAATCTAACAAACGATATACTAACGGCCAAAACTAAAGGAAACTATTCTGTACTCCTACTCCTGGACCCCTCTGCTGCCTTCAATACGGTTGACCACCCCCTCCTCAAAAAAAACTCCACACCTTTGGTCTCCGTGACTGTACTCTTCGCTGGTTCTCTACCTACTTATCCAACTGCACCTTTATCGTTACTTACAACTCTACTTCCTCCTCTCCTCTTCCATTCTCTTTTGGGGTCCCCCAAGGTTCTGTTCTTGGAGCTCTCCTATTTTCAATCTATACCTCCTCCCTGGGTCAGCTGATAGCCTCCCACGGCTTCCAATACCATCTCTACGTTGACGACACTCAAATCTATTTCTCTACCCCTCAACTCACTCCATCATTCTCCTCACGTATCACTAATTTACTATCAGATATATCAGTTTGGATGTCACACCACTTCCTCAAACTTAATCTGTCCAAAACTGAACTTATAATTTTTCCTCCCCCACATGCCTCTTCCCCTGATCTCTCTGTCAAAATCGATGGCACAACTATCAGCCCATCCCCACATGCCAAGGTCCTAGGAGTAGTCCTGGACTCTGAACTCTCCTTTAAGCCTTACGTCCAATCACTGTCCAAATCTTGCCGCCTCAACCTCCGCAACATCTACAAAATACGCCCCTTTCTAACCAATGACACAACATAGCTCCTAATTCACTCCCTGGTCATCTCTCGCCTCAATTACTGCAACTCCCTCCTCATTGGCTTACCTCTGCATACTCTATCCCCCCTTCAGTCAATCATGAATGCTGCTGCCAGACTCATCCACCTTACTAACCGCTCTGTCTCTGCTACTCCTCTCTGTCAATCCCTCCACTGGCTTCTGCTCTCCCAACTAATTAAATTCAAAATACTAACAACTGCCTACAAAACCATCCACAACTCTGCCCCCAGATACATCACTGACCTAGTCTCAAAATACCAACCTAATCGTTCTCTTCGTTCTTCTCAAGACCTCCTGCTCTCTAGCTCTTTCATCACCTGCTCCCATGCTCATCTCCAGGACTTTTTCAGAGCCTCTCCAAGCCTATGGAACTCCTTACCCCAATCTATCCGTCTATCTCCTTCTCTATTAGCTTTTAGAGTATCCCTGAAAACCCTCCTCTTCAGAGAAGCCTATCCTACCCACACCTAACAACTGTATTTTCATTTTTGTCCATCTGATCATCCCCCACAGCTACTACCCTTTGTTCCACGTGACCCTCCCTTCTAGACTGTAAGCTCTAACGAGCAGGGCCCTCTGATCCCTCCTGTATTGAATTGTATTGTGACTGTGCTGTCTTCCCTGATGTAAAGCGCTGCGCAAACTGTTGGCGCTATATAAATCCTGTATAATAATAATAATAATTGTAGTAATACAATCAGGATAGTTTAAAAGTATAGATTCAATTTGGCATATCCCCTGCGGGAATCAGATGTTTGATTCTTCTAGAACCTCTGAGATGGTGGAAAGAGGACCTGAGGACAGCTGATACCCTTTGCTTAGGTCAGTATTCAGGATCACACCCAGGCTGTGGAACCTTGTAAAGTAATGGAAGTGAATAGGATGAGTGTTTCCCTGACTTTTTGTGATCTCCCTAATAAGATGGATTTGACCCTGCTGAGCAATGTATCCTCTAGACCACAGCTTTAAGAGATGCTGTAAGATGTTACGGCCCACAGTGTCGAATGCAGTAGACAGATAAGGGAGGATAAGGATGAAGGATTTTCCCTTGTTTCTAGCCATTGGTAAGTCATTCAATAGCTGGAGGAGTGCTGTTTCTGTAGTGTGTTTTTTGCTGAATCCATATTGAAACTTGTCAAAGATTTTATTATTTGACCTACTGGCTTCCAACCTGTTAGCATTAAGCTTTTCAATCACCTTTCCTAAAAAGGAGAGCTTTGACACTGGTCTGTAGTTGTCTAAGGTCTCAGGATCCAAGGAAGGCACTTTTAGCAATAGCCTGATAATGGCTTCCTTAGGTTGCTGTGAAAAGATCCCTGTATCAAGAGAGCATTGTACAATTTTTGGACCGCTAGACCAGTGTTTCTCAACTCCAGTCCTCAAGGCGCCCCAACAGGTCATGTTTTCAGGCTATCCATTACTTTGCACAGGTGATTTGATCAGTTTCACTGCCTTAGTAATTACCACAGCTGCTTCATCTTATGGAAATCCTGAAAACATGACCTGTTGGGGCGCCTTGAGGACTGGAGTTGAGAAACACTGCGCTAGACTAATGGCAAGCTCAGTCAATTGCTTTAAAAAAGGCCTGGATTCTTTCCTAAACGTACATTTATAGGTGTAGCGGACCCCCCCAATTTGGGGTCGTTACGCCTAAATTTAGGGGGTAGCCTGAGCAAATAGTTGGGCTCAGGCTGTTGGAATTCTTTAAATTGGTTTCTGCTCTGAGGTGATGTCGTCTGGCAGTGCAGTTCCCTGTGGCCTCTGGGTGGCGCTGTCGCCCAGGTCTCGGGTTGAACCACAGGTGACATTGCAACACTAATGGATGTCCTCACTCGGCGGACGTGCAGGGGGTTGGTCTGCCCGCTGTGCATGCCGGGAGAGGGTACTTAAGGAGCGGACGCCATTTGCGCGGGGCTCTTCGGCGCGTACCCCACCTTCAGTGGCCCTCATGGCCAGGGGTACATTTGTGTGTATTCGGTCCCGGGCACCTTTAGCCCGAGGCTGCATTGTTCCAGGTAGGCCCAGCACCTTTAGCTGAGGCCTACGCCAGAAAGCAGAGTCCCAGGGTACCCGTGGGAGGGTGACCCGCTCTGAAGGAGAGGGAACCAGGGGAGGACCTATCCAGGGGTTCGGTGAAGGAAGTCACTGTCTCGGGAGAGGCCAGGTTACCTGTCAGAGGAAAGAATTCCATTATCCGCCAAAAGCCCTGTAACGTGCCCTATTGGCATAAAAGTTCTTAAGTGTTACAAGCGCTGGGAAGTTCGGGACTAAGAGGTTCATATCCTGATCATATCCTTAGGAAAAGAACTTAAAGTGAATGTTTACTAGGACCATGAGGGAACTATCCGCGTGAGCAAAACCCACTCAGGCGACGAGGATAATTAAGTGCTGCGTGCCTGAACCTGCTTCCCTGTTCAACTTTCTCTATCTCCAACCTTTCCTGTCAAGTTGCAAGCAAGTAAAATAAACTCTTTTATTGATGTAGCGGGTGTCAAATTTAGTGTGGTGTATCTGGGCCATAGATGGCCCAGATACATTGATTTTAGGGATTTATGGACACTTTGGAGTGTGGGAGGTATTAATGGTGTCATGTTCCCTGCGGTCCCTGGGTGGCACTGTCACCTGGGACCAGGGTTGAACTACCATTCTAGAGCCATGCCCTTTTTGTCCTCTCGCTGCAGTAGTACGGCGGGGCGGGGAACCCGCTGTGCCTGTTGGGAGAGGATATAAAAGGAGGTGGACATCTTGCGCACAAGGTCCATTCCCCAGGCACCTTCGGCCTGGGGGCTGCTGCGGTTCGTCTGTGCCCAGGCGCCCTTGGCCTGGGCGTGTGGAGTCGAGTTCCATCCCAGGCACCTTCAGCCTGGGGTGAGGTACTATACCAGGAGCTCAGTACCTTCGACTGGGTCCCGCAAGGGCGAAGCATTCCTAAGGTGCCCCCGGTATTGGGTGCCTGAATCCTGGGCGTAAGGGACCGGAGACGTGACCTCCCCGTAGAGCCAGCGCAGCATTTGCTGGTGCCGGTGGAGGCCTCTGGTGACCGTCTTCCTCTGACAGGGGTCGTTTGCTCTAAAGAAGGTACTTCATGTTCTCATGGTCTGTGGCAGAGACCCATCTTTCTCAGATCAGTGGCAGGCCTCATCCAAGGCCTGTGGCAGGGGTCTCAACATTCACCCAGGTCAGTGGCAGTGACCAAATTCACGGTCGGTGGCAGCGACTGTGCGCCAAGCCTGTTTGCACTAAACGAAACAGGAGGAACTTTAATTCATTAGTTGTGCCTAGACCTACTCTTTCCTACACCTTGTCTGTTCCTTTAAAAGTCAACCAGTTTCAAGGCAATAAAACAGTGTTGGACTTTTCTTGATGTGGAACTCGTGTTACTGGAAGCTAAGTGTCCCTGTCAGTGACAGTGGCAATCATCCTCCACAGAGAGGAAGCTGAGGCTCCGGCCTAAAACGCAGACCCGAAGGTAAACGGTTTAGCTCATATCTCTGCATCAGGGATGATCCGAACACCCCCCTGTTCGGTTCGCACCAGAACCTGCGAACAGACAAAATGTTCGTGTGAACTTTAGAACCCTATTAAATACAATGGACTCGAACGTTCGAAATCTAAAGTGCTAATTATAAAGGCTAATATGCAAGTTATTGTCCTAAAAAGTGTTTGGGGACCCGGGTCCTGCCCCAGGGGACATGTATCAATGCAAAAAAAAGTTTTAAAAACGGCAGTTTTTTCGGGAGCAGTGATTTTAATAATGCTTAAAATCAAACAATAAAAGTGAAATATTCCTTTAAATTTCGTACCTGGGGGGTGTGTATGATATGCATGTAAAGTGGCGCATGTTTCCCATGCTTAGAACTGTCCCTGCAAAAAATGTCATTTTTGAAAGAAAAAAAGTCATTTAAAACTCACTCACGGCTATTAATGAATTGTCGGCTCCTGGCAATACATACAAAAGTCATTGATAAAAAAAAAAAAAAAAAAGCGTGGGGGTTCCCCAGAATTCAATTACCAGGCCCTTCAGGTCTGGAATGGATATTAAGGGGAACCCCGCCGCAAATTTAAAAAAAAAATGACGTGGGGTTCCCCCAAATATCCATTCCAGGCCCTTCAGATCTGGCATGGATTTTAAGGGGAACTCCACCCCAAATTTTAAAAAAAATGGCGTGGAGTCCCCCTAAAAATCCATACCAGACCCCTTATCCGAGCACGCAACCTGGCCGGCCGCAGAGGAAGAGGGGGGGACGAGAGAGCGGCCCCCCTCCCTCCTGAACCGTACCAGGCCACATGCCCTCAACATGGGGAGGATGTCCCCATGTTGATGGGGACAAGGGCCTTATCCCCACAACCCTTGCCCGGTGGTTGTGGGGGTCTGCGGGCGGGGGGCTTATCGGAATCTGGAAGACCCCTTTAACAAAGGGGACCCCCAGACCCCGGCCCCCCCTATGTGAATTGGTAAGGGGTACATTGTACCCCTACCATTTCACGAAGAAAGCGTAAAAAAATGTTTAAAAGAACACACAAACACCTTGAAAAAGTCCTTTATTAAAAAAAAAAAAAAAAAACATTCCAGCGGTGAAATCCAGTGTCCCGCGGCGATCCCGATGTCCAGCGCTGTCCTTCATTGGTTGTGCCTGAGCAGACCTGATGGGGAACTCCCTCTCAGTGTTTTAAATGTATAGACCCGCCCCTTCTAAAGTTCCCCATCAGGTCCGCTCAGCAGACCAGATGCGGAACATGAGAAGGGGCGGGTCTATACATGTATTACCAAAGTGAGAGAAGTTCCCCATCAGGTCCGCCCCCTCGGTATGTCAGACCCCGCCTACGTCATTGGCCTGAGCGGGGAAACTTCCTTCACTGTGTAAATTTAAATTACACAGTGAAGGAAGTTCCCCGCTCAGGCCAATGACGTAGGCGGGTCCGACATACCGAGGGGGTTAATTTTTTTAACTTAATTCCATATGTGATCGATGAGACTTTGTTGGCAAAGTAATGAACAAACTTATCACATCTTTTCTGTGAGAGGTTCAGACTTGGCTTCAGCCAGCCTGGATTACACAATTTTCCACAGCATGGAATAGAAGCAGGCCTTTTACTTGCAGTTGCAATTTTGTGTGATAGGTAATCAGATTTTTTTTTGTTGTGAAATAATGGTTTGATAATCCTTAAAATGTTGATTTAGGGATTTTTGGCCTGTTTAGTTTGTGTCTCCACTGCCATCTAAGCTTTCATCCCTTACACCTGTGTAACTTAAACATTAGTGCGCTACCACAAACTGCATAGAAAACAGGCCACAATCAACTTGATGGTAGACTGAAAGGATGTATTATGGCAATGCAGTTAAACAATGTATGAAACCATGAACAGGCAATTTGAACATGTTTGACCACTTCACTTCCGGAAGGTTTACCCCCCTTCCTGACCAGGCCTTTTTTTGCGATATGGCACTGCGTTACTTTAACTGACAATTGTGCCATCGTGTGACACTGTACCCCAAAATTTTTTATGTTATAGAGCTTTCTTTTGGTGGTATTTGATCACTTCTGTGGTTTTTATTTTTTGCGCTATAAACAAAGAACAACCTACAATTTAGAAAAAAATATATATTTTTTTTTACTTTCTGCTCTAAAACACATCCAATAAAAAAATAAAAAAAATTGAATTTCTCCATCAATTTAGGCCAATATGTATTCTGCTTAGGGTTGCCACCTGTCCGGGATTCACCCGGACAGTCCGGTTTTTACATCCTCTGCCCGGGTTTCTGACTGCCTGTCACCCGGACACCAGCCACCAGGGCACCCTCAAAAATTATTTTAACACCCCCATAAAAGCTTAATCAGAAATGAGGATACATAACATGTATCACAATGTCACCTATATTTACATATATGCAGCTGTCTGGGTGGAAACAGCCCTAATTACAAGGGACTTATTTCTCTCTGTGGAGGGATACAGAACCTCCTGGCCGCATTTTCCGATGCTTTGCTTCTAGTCCCGGCTACTGGAGCCCTGCCAGGACTGTTCACTCTGACAGAGATGCATTGGAGAGGAGCTGTGAGTGTGTGGGAGGCAGGAAGAGGAACAAGCTGCACGAGTGTGAGGGGACAGCAGGACAGAGAGGGGAGGAGAGAAGCTGGCTGCCCACCATTACCAGATTAACTATGTGAGTAAAGTATTCATCTCACAGTATGTTGTGTCAAGTGTATTTATGCATGTTTGTTGTGTATCTGAGTGCATGTATGTATCTCAGTATGTGTGTATATATATGTTTGTGCATGTATATAATTGAGCATATGTACTGTGTATATATGTGTGTATATATCTGAGTGTATATAGATGTGTGTGTATATATCTGAGTGTGTATATATCTGAGTGTGTGTGTGTGTGTGTATATATATATATATATATATATATATATATTGTGAGGGGGTTAGCTCGGCAGCGGGTGTGTGTGACCCCCGAGATGGGCTCCCCACACAAAAACAGGCCCAGCAAACGGAGGTTGTGGTTTTCAAAATCAGAAAGGTGCGGTTTATTTTCTATTTACAGTGACAAAACACAGCAAAGAAAAAAGAAACATAAACAAAATAAATCCTGGTCAACTTGACCTCTGACTAAACATACAGGTTTCCTAACTAACAACTGGGATCAGCCTAGTGCTGTCCTAGTCCCTAAGTCCCTGGTTTTAAATGTCCAAGCAAATAGCCACACAGGCTTTGTCTCACCGCACAGGGGTTCACTCTCCCTAGACAGTCCACACAGGTCTGGGTCCAGGCATGAGCAAACATCTAATGAAGCTGGGAGTTCTTATAGAGGCCTAAATGAGCTGACAAGCTTCAGCTGGTCTCATCAACTCCCTGTCTGTACGACGCCCCACACTCTCCCTAGAGGTATGAGTCATCCATGAGCCCACTAGCCCTCAGCTGGGCTTATACAACTCTCCACCTAGTTGTATAAGTCGGCGTAAAGCCTGAATCTGGGCGAAATATATCTACCCCCCTGGATGCAACCAGGTGACTTTACCTTCCTGCTGTCACATACCCCCCCCTCTTGTTTTAACCTCGGGGTTGGAACACCAGCAATCAGGCATTCATGTACTCGAGACAAAGCATCCACATTCCCCATTTGAACTCCAGGGCGATGCTTTACTGTGAAGTTGAATTCCTGGAGGGCCAGGAACCACCTATTCACTCTTCTATTTGTTTCCTTGTTTTGAGCCATCCACTTTAACGGAGCGTGATCTGTAACCAAGTCAAAGTGCCTACCTAGCAGGTAGTACCGAAGGGAATCTAGAGCCCACTTCACCGCTAAACACTCCTTTTCAACGGTGGCGTAATTTACCTCATGGGACTTCAACTTCCTGCTGAGGTAAATGACTGGGTGCTCTTCCCCGTTCCAGACCTGGGACAATACTGCTCCTAACCCCACATCTGACGCATCACTTTGTACGACAAAGTCTTTAGAGAAGTCGGGTGAGTACAACACTGGCTGGCTACATAAGGCTTGTTTCAAGAATTGGAATGCTGCCTCAGCCTCGGGGGTCCATTTAATCATGACCGACCCTTTCCCCTTCGTCAGGTTGGTTAGGGGCACAGCCTTAGAAGCAAAGTGGGGAATGAATCGCCGATAATACCCAGCGATTCCCAGAAAGGCTCGTACCTGCTTCTTGCTGTTGGGACGTGGCCAACTCTGGATGGCCTCGACTTTGTTGAGTTGGGGTTTTATTACTCCCCTCCCAATGGTGTACCCAAGATATTTGGCCTCCTCCTGCCCAATGGTACACTTCTTGGGGTTAGCCGTAAACCCCGCTTCCCGAACAGAGTCCAGGACTGCTTGCACTTTTGGCAGATGTGAGGCCCAATCTGTGCTATGGACAATTACGTCATCCAGGTAAGCCGCAGCATACTTCCGATGGGGCCTCAGCATCTGGTCCATTTTCCGCTGGAATGTGGCCGGCGCATTCTGTAACCCGAACGGCATTCTTTTATATTGGAACGCCCCGTCTGGGGTTACAAATGCGGTTTTCTCTTTGGCCGACTTGGCCAGGGGGATTTGCCAATACCCTTTTGTGAGGTCAAGAGTCGTCATGTATCGGGCTGTTCCCAGCCGGTCGATCAACTCATCTATACGTGGCATGGGGTAGGTGTCAAATTTTGTAACTTTGTTCAACTGACGAAAATCGTTACAAAATCGCCAGCTCCCATCCGGTTTAGGCACCAACACAATGGGACTAGACCAATCACTTTGGGACTCCTCTATCACCCCTAAGTTCAGCATTTTCTGTACTTCCTCCCGTATTGCCTCCCGTCGGGCCTCTGGGATCCGATAGGGTTTTAACTTCACCCTTTCACCGGGCGGGGTAATGATGTCATGCTCTACCCCAGATGTTTGTCCCGGCAGCTCAGAGAATACCTCCTTGTTGCGAAGCACAAACTCCTTAACCTCCTGTTGTTGGGGTTGTGACAAGGTGGCTGCTATTCCAACCTCAGGAATCACGCAACCAGTTTGAGCTGGTGACCAAGTGTCTGCGACTAGGGACTCTCTATCCCTCCAGGCTTTCAACAGATTAACGTGATAGATCTGTTCGGGCTTTCGCCTTCCTGGTTGTCTGACCTTGTAATTCACTTCGCTCACTTTTTCCATTATCTCGTAGGGGCCTTGCCATTTGGCAAGGAATTTACTTTCAACCGTAGGGACAAGTACCAGTATCCTATCCCCCGGGGAAAAGGTACGGGTCTTGGCTCCACGGTTGTACACTCTCTGCTGTGCTAACTGCGCTTGGGCCAAATGTTCCTTCACGATGGGCATTACCTGTGCAATTCGGTCTTGCATCAGGGCGACATGCTCAATCACACTCCTGTGGGGAGAACTCTCACTTTCCCAAGTTTCCTTGGCAATATCCAACAGCCCTCTTGGGTGTCTCCCATACAGTAACTCAAAGGGGGAGAATCCCGTAGAGGATTGGGGCACCTCCCTAATAGCAAACATCAGATACGGAAGTAGACAGTCCCAATCCTTTCCATCTCTATCCACCACTTTCTTCAACATTTGTTTTAGGGTTTTGTTGAATCTTTCAACCAGCCCATCGGTTTGGGGGTGATATACAGATGTACGTAATTGCGTCACTTTGAACAATTTACACAGCTCCTTCATAACCCGGGACATAAAGGGTGTACCTTGGTCCGTAAGCAGTTCTTTACAAATACCCACCCGGCTAAACACAAGAGATAGCTCTTTGGCTATGGTTTTGGCCGAGGTATTTCGGAGAGGGATCGCTTCTGGATAACGGGTGGCATAGTCCATTATAACCAATATGTACTGGTGCCCCCTAGCGGACTTGATGATAGGACCTACCAAATCCATGGCGATCCTCTCAAACGGGACCTCAATGATGGGTAGAGGGACCAGCGGGCTACGGAAATGTGGCATCTGGGCCGACCTCTGACACACAGGGCAGGAGGAACAATAATTTTCTATGTCCTTCATCACCCCCGGCCAATAGAATCTCTGTAATACCCTCTCTCGGGTTTTCTCTGTCCCCAGATGACCTCCAAGAATGTGCCCATGGGCCAACTCCAACACCAACTTCCTGTAAGGTTTGGGCACCACAAGCTGCTCAACGGTTTCTTCTGCCCTTTTTGCCACCCGATACAGTAGGTCCTTCTCTACGCTGAAGTATGGGTAAGTGCAGGTATTATCTGGGTTCACTAACTCGCCATCTATTTTCACTACGTTTTCCCGTGCCTTTATTGGGGCGGGGTCTTTCAACTGTTCTGTGGCAAAGTTTTCCCTGTGAACCTCAAGATCAGAAAACTCCACAGACGGTAGGTTTTCGTCTGAGGAGGTGGGCTCCTCTCCAGTTTCTTGAGTCTCCCCTGCCAATACTGATAAGGGAAATTCCGGAGAGTCCTCACCACTCTCAGGGGAGTTCTGGCTATCACATTCCTGGTACATAGGGGCACCAGTGGGGGGCTCAGGATCATCCCACAGTTCCCAGAACTTCGGAAAATCCCTTCCCACAATGGCGTCATGCGGTAACTGAGATACTAAGCCCACTGGATGAGAGAGGGTACCTTTGGGGGTCTCGAAACACACTGTAGTCACTGGATACTCTCGGGTGTCCCCATGCACACAAATAACAGCTACCTTGCTATTCCCAGAGACCTCTGTTTTAACTAACTCAGCCTTTATCAGGGTCACAAGGCTACCTGAATCCAGCAATACCACAACATTTCTACCATTAACACACATTTTGCATAAATGTTTCTCAGTTCCTCGAATGGCAGTGCATGCGACTGTCGCACACAGCGACTGACGTCTGCCCGTCAGAAAGTCACACTGCATGGGTTCCTCCACAACCGGGCAATTGGCTGCAATATGTCCCGCTTGCCGGCAGCGGTAGCAAACGATCCTTCTTGCGGCCTCTTGAGCCGCTGTTTTCCCAGGCTGTTCTCGCCAAACTTGGGGTAGAGCTCCCACCCTCTCACTCTCTCCACCCTCACCCCTTGGAATCCTCTTATCCGCCCCTGGGGATGGTCTGGTCTTAGGGTGGAAAGTCCGAGTGTCTCTGGAAGAGGCCGTCAGGTTCTCTGTAGCCAAGTATTTCTCCACACGATCCACAAGACCATCGGCCGTCTCTGGGTCTCCATGGCTTACCCACTTTTGGATGGCAGTAGGAAGAGCTCTCAAAAACCGATCCATTACAACACGTTCCACAATCTTTGGTGCGGACAAAGTCTCTGGCTGTAGCCACTTTCTGCTCAGGTGAATGAGATCATACATTTGAGACCTGGGGGGTTTTCCAAGCTGGAAAGTCCAGTTATGCACACGCTGAGCCCGGACAGCCTGGGTGACACCCAGCCTTGCCAATATTTCAGCTTTTAGCATCACATAGTCTTTTGCTTGGTTAGGCTCTAGGTCATAGTAAGCCTTCTGCGATTCACCAGTTAACAGAGGAGCCACCAGTCCAGCCCACTGCTCCTCAGGCCACTTTTCTCTTTCAGCGGTCCTTTCAAATGTGGTCAAAAATACCTCTGGATCATCCTCTCCAGTCATTTTTGTCAATAAACGACTCACCCCAAAGGACGCGGTATTAGTGGGACGGCTTTCCTCACTGGTCTGCGGACGTTGCTGCATTACTGCTTCCATCTGTTGTTGTAGTCTCTGCTCTTGCTTCTGCAACAGGTCTATGAAGCGGGCCTCAGATTGCTGCTGGGCTTGTTGCTGAGCCTCCAGACTCTGTTGCAAAGTTGCGTTTGTCTGCTGCTGGGCTGCAAGGCTCTGTTGATGAGCTTGCTGCTGGGCTGCGAAGTTCTGTTGTTGAGCTGCAAGGCTCTGTTGATGAGCTGCAAGGCTCTTTTGCAAACCTGCATTTGTCTGCTGTTGATTGGCATTTGCTAGAGCCAGCTGCTTCAGTATCTCCTCCATGCTGGCTTAAAAAAAAACTGCCACTGGTTCTCCACCAACTGTGAGGGGGTTAGCTCGGCAGCGGGTGTGTGTGACCCCCGAGATGGGCTCCCCACACAAAAACAGGCCCAGCAAACGGAGGTTGTGGTTTTCAAAATCAGAAAGGTGCGGTTTATTTTCTATTTACAGTGACAAAACACAGCAAAGAAAAAAGAAACATAAACAAAATAAATCCTGGTCAACTTGACCTCTGACTAAACATACAGGTTTCCTAACTAACAACTGGGATCAGCCTAGTGCTGTCCTAGTCCCTAAGTCCCTGGTTTTAAATGTCCAAGCAAATAGCCACACAGGCTTTGTCTCACCGCACAGGGGTTCACTCTCCCTAGACAGTCCACACAGGTCTGGGTCCAGGCATGAGCAAACATCTAATGAAGCTGGGAGTTCTTATAGAGGCCTAAATGAGCTGACAAGCTTCAGCTGGTCTCATCAACTCCCTGTCTGTACGACGCCCCACACTCTCCCTAGAGGTATGAGTCATCCATGAGCCCACTAGCCCTCAGCTGGGCTTATACAACTCTCCACCTAGTTGTATAAGTCGGCGTAAAGCCTGAATCTGGGCGAAATATATCTACCCCCCTGGATGCAACCAGGTGACTTTACCTTCCTGCTGTCAGCTCGTTTAAGGCCTCTATAAAAACTCCCAGCTTCATTAGGTGTTTGCTCATGCCTGGAACCAGACCTGTGTGGACTGTCTAGGGAGAGTGAACCCCTGTGCGGTGAGACAAAGCCTGTGTGGCTATTTGTTTGGACATTTACTAAACTAGGGACTAGGACAGCACCAGGCTGATCCCAGTTGTTAGTTAGGAAACCTGCATGTTTAGTCAGAGGTCAAGCTGACCAGGGTTTATTTTGTTTATGTTTCTTTTTGCTTTGCTGTGTTTTTTGTCACTGTAAATAGAGAAATAAACCGCACCTTTTTGATCTTGAAAACCACAACCTCCGTCTGCTGGGCCTGTTTTTGTGTGGGGAGCCCATCCAGGGGATCACACACACCCGCTGCCGAGCTACCCCCCTCACAGTTGGTGGAGAACCAGTGGCAGTTTTTTTTTAAGCCAGCATGGAGGAGATACTGAAACAGCTGGCTCTAGCAAATGCCAATCAACAGCAGACAAATGCAGGTTTGCAAAAGAGCCTTGCAGCTCAACAACAGAGCTTCGCAGCCCAGCAGCAAGCTCATCAACAGAACCTTGCAGCCCAGCAGCAATCTGAGGCCCGCTTCATAGACCTGTTACAGAAGCAAGAGCAGAGACTACAACAAATGGAAGCAGTAATGCAGCAACGTCCGCAGACCAGTGAGGAAAGCCGTCCCACTAATACCGCGTCCTTTGGGGTGAGTCGTTTATTGACAAAAATGACTGGAGAGGATGATCCAGAGGTATTTTTGACCACATTTGAAAGGACTGCTGAAAGAGAAAAGTGGCCTGAGGAGCAGTGGGCTGGACTGGTGGCTCCTCTGTTAACTGGTGAATCGCAGAAGGCTTACTATGACCCCCCAGGTCTCAAATGTATGATCTCATTCACCTGAGCAGGAAGTGGCTACAGCCAGAGACTTTGTCCGCACCAGAGATTGTGGAACGTGTTGTAATGGATCGGTTTTTGAGAGCTCTTCCTACTGCCATCCAAAAGTGGGTAAGCCATGGAGACCCAGAGACAGCCGGTGGTCTTGTGGATCGTGTAGAGAAATACTTGGCTACAGAGAACCTGACGGCCTCTTCCAGAGACTCTCGGACTTTCCACCCTAAGACCAGACCATCCCCAGGGGCGGATAAGAGGATTCCAAGGGGTGAGGGTGGAGAGAGTGAGAGGGTGGGAGCTCTACCCAAAGTTTGGCGAGAACAGCCTGGGAAGTCAGGGGCTCAAGAGGCAGCCAAATGGATTGTTTGCTACCGCTGCCGGCAAGCGGGACATATTGCAGCAAATTGCCCGGTTGTGGAGGAACCCATGCAATGTGACTTTCTGACGGACAGACGTCAGTCGCTGTGTGCGACAGTCGCATGCACTGCCATTCGGGGAACTGAGAAACATTTATGCAAAATGTGTATTAATGGTAGAAATGTTGTGGTATTACTGGATTCAGGTAGCCTTGTGACCCTGATAAAGGCTGAATTAGTTAAAACAGAGGTCTTTGGGAATAGCAAGGTAGCTGTTATTTGTGTGCATGGGGACACCCGAGAGTATCCAGTGACTACAGTGTGTTTCAAGACCCCCAAAGGTACCCTCTCTCATCCAGTGGGGTTAGTATCTCAATTACCGCATGATGCCATTGTGGGAAGGGATTTTCCGAAGTTCTGGGAACTGTGGGATGATCCTGAGCCCCCCACTGGTGCCCCTATGTACCAGGAAGGTGATAGCCAGAACTCCTCTGAGAGTGGTGAGGACTCTCCAGAATTTCCCTTGTCAGTATTGGCAGGCGAGACTCAAGAAACTGGAGAGGAGCCCACCTCCTCAGACGAAAACCTACCGTCTGTGGAGTTTTCTGATCTTGAGGTTCACAGGGAAAATTTTGCCACAGAACAGTTAAAAGACCCCGCCCTAATAAAGGCACGGGAAAACGTAGTGGAAATAGATGGCGAGTTAGTGAACCCAGATAATACCTGCACTTACCCATACTTCAGCGTAGAGAAGGACCTACTGTATCGGGTGTCAAAAAGGGCAGAAGAAACCGTTGAGCAGCTTGTGGTGCCCAAACCTTACAGGAAGTTGGTGTTGGAGTTGGCCCATGGGCACATTCTTGGAGGTCATCTGGGGACAGAGAAAACCCGAGAGAGGGTATTACAGAGATTCTATTGGCCTGGGGTGATGAAGGACATAGAAAATTATTGTTCCTCCTGCTCTGTGTGTCAGAGGTCGGCCCCGATGCCACATTTCCGTAGCCCGCTGGTCCCTCTACCCATCATTGAGGTCCCGTTTGAGAGGATCGCAATGGATTTGGTAGGTCCTATAATCAAGTCCGCTAGGGGGCACCAGTACATATTAGTTATAATGGACTATGCCACCCGTTATCCAGAAGCGATCCCTCTCCGAAATACCTCGGCCAAAACCATAGCCAAAGAGCTATCTCTTGTTTTTAGCCGGGTGGGTATTTGTAAAGAACTGCTTACGGACCAAGGTACACCCTTTATGTCCCGGGTTATGAAAGAGCTGTGTAAATTGTTCAAAGTGATGCAATTGCGTACGTCTGTGTATCACCCCCAAACCGATGGGCTGGTTGAAAGATTCAACAAAACCCTAAAACAAATGTTGAAGAAAGTGGTGGATAGAGATGGAAAGGATTGGGACTGTCTACTTCCTTATTTGATGTTTGCTATTAGGGAGGTGCCCCAATCCTCTACGGGATTCTCCCCCTTTGAGTTACTGTATGGGAGACACCCAAGAGGGCTGTTGGATATTGCCAAGGAAACTTGGGAAAGTGAGAGTTCTCCCCACAGGAGTGTGATTGAGCATGTCGCCCTGATGCAAGATCGAATTGCACAGGTAATGCCCATCGTGAAGGAACATTTGGCCCAAGCGCAGTTGACACAGCAGAGAGTGTACAACCGTGGAGCCAAGACCCGTACCTTTTCCCCGGGGGATAGAATATTGGTACTTGTCCCTACGGTTGAAAGTAAATTCCTTGCCAAATGGCAAGGCCCCTACGAGATAATGGAAAAAGTGAGCGAAGTGAATTACAAGGTCAGACAACCAGGAAGGCGAAAGCCCGAACAGATCTATCACGTTAATCTGTTGAAAGCCTGGAGGGATAGAGAGTCCCTAGTCGCAGAAACTTGGTCACCAGCTCAAACTGGTTGCGTGATTCCGGAGGTTGGAATAGCAGCCACCTTGTCACAACCCCAACAACAGGAGGTTAAGGAGTTTGTGCTTCGCAACAAGGAGGTATTCTCTGAGCTGCCGGGACAAACATCTGGGGTAGAGCATGATATTATTACCCCGCCCGGTGAAAGGGTGAAGTTAAAACCCTATCGGATCCCAGAGGCCCGACGGGAGGCAATACGGGAGGAAGTACAGAAAATGCTGAACTTAGGGGTGATAGAGGAGTCCCAAAGTGATTGGTCTAGTCCCATTGTGTTGGTGCCTAAACCGGATGGGAGCTGGCGATTTTGTAACGATTTTCGTCAGTTGAACAAAGTTACAAAATTTGACACCTACCCCATGCCACGTATAGATGAGTTGATCGACCGGCTGGGAACAGCCCGATACATGACGACTCTTGACCTCACAAAAGGGTATTGGCAAATTCCCCTGGCCAAGTCGGCCAAAGAGAAAACCGCATTTGTAACCCCAGACGGGGCGTTCCAATATAAGAGAATGCCGTTCGGGTTACAGAATGCGCCGGCCACATTCCAGCGGAAAATGGACCAGATACTGAGGCCTCATCGGAAGTATGCTGCGGCTTACCTGGATGACGTAATTGTCCATAGCACAGATTGGGCCTCACATCTGCCAAAAGTGCAAGCAGTCCTAGACTCTATCCGGGAAGCGGGGTTTACGGCTAACCCCAAGAAGTGTACCATTGGGCAGGAGGAGGCCAAATATCTTGGGTACACCATTGGCAGGGGAGTAATAAAACCCCAACTCAACAAAGTCGAGGCCATCCAGAGTTGGCCACGTCCCAACAGCAAGAAGCAGGTACGAGCCTTTCTGGGAATCGCGGGTTATTATCGGCGCTTCATTCCCCACTTTGCTTCTAAGGCTGTGCCCCTAACCAACCTGACGAAAGGGAAAGGGTCGGTCATGATTAAATGGACCCCCGAGGCTGAGGCAGCGTTCCAATTCTTGAAACAAGCCTTATGTAGCCAGCCAGTGTTGTACTCACCCGACTTCTCTAAAGAATTTGTCGTACAAAGTGATGCGTCAGATGTGGGGTTAGGAGCAGTATTGTCCCAGGTCTGGAACGGGGAAGAGCACCCAGTCATTTACCTCAGCAGGAAGTTGAAGTCCCATGAGGTAAATTACGCCACGGTTGAAAAGGAGTGTTTAGCGGTGAAGTGGGCTCTAGATTCCCTTCGGTACTATCTGCTAGGTAGGCACTTTGACATGGTTACGGATCACGCTCCGTTAAAGTGGATGGCTCAAAACAAGGAGACAAATAGAAGAGTAAATAGGTGGTTCCTGGCCCTACAGGAATTCAACTTCACAGTAAAGCATCGCCCTGGCGTTCAAATGGGGAATGTGGATGCTTTGTCTCGAGTACATGAATGCCTGATTGCTGGTGTTCCAACCCCAAGGTTAAAACAAGAGGGGGGGGTATGTGACAGCAGGAAGGTAAAGTCACCTGGTTGCATCCAGGGGGGTAGGTATATTTCTCCCAGATTCAGGCTTTATGCCGACTTATACAACTAGGGAGGGAGTTGATGAAGCCCAGCTGAGGCTAGTGGGCTCATGGATGATTCATACCTCTAGGGAGAGTGCTGGGCGTCGTGCAGGCAGGGAGTTGATGAGACCAGCTGAAGCTTGTCAGCTCGTTTAAGGCCTCTATAAAAACTCCCAGCTTCATTAGGTGTTTGCTCATGCCTGGAACCAGACCTGTGTGGACTGTCTAGGGAGAGTGAACCCCTGTGCGGTGAGACAAAGCCTGTGTGGCTATTTGTTTGGACATTTACTAAACCAGGGACTTAGGGACTAGGACAGCACCAGGCTGATCCCAGTTGTTAGTTAGGAAACCTGCATGTTTAGTCAGAGGTCAAGCTGACCAGGGTTTATTTTGTTTATGTTTCTTTTTGCTTTGCTGTGTTTTTTGTCACTGTAAATAGAGAAATAAACCGCACCTTTTTGATCTTGAAAACCACAACCTCCGTCTGCTGGGCCTGTTTTTGTGTGGGGAGCCCATCCAGGGGATCACACACACCCGCTGCCGAGCTACCCCCCTCACAATATATATATATATATATATATATCTGAGTGTATATATATCTGAGTGTGTGTATATATATATGTGTAGCAGGGTCTCCTTTAAGGCCCTGGACTACGTTACCCAGAACCCCGTTCGGCACCCAGGGTGCATTGGGCCGCCGCAGAGACTCATGGGTGGGGCTATATAAGAAGAGGGCGAGGCTAAGCTCGGCCTCTTTGGACACCGCGCTGCAAGCAATAGGACTCCCTGTGCGGATCTGCTACTGTATAAGGCCTGAAGCCTGGGCCTTGCATACCGACCAAAGAGCCTTCCACCCTACCGCGGAGCCTGGGTGGCACCTGTTCCTGCTCGAGTTGCTGACATCGGCTGAACCGGAGATCCGGCCGTTGGAGACACTGTGTGCGGATACACAGTGGTGGAAGCCCGGACTGGGATCGCGTTCGGAGTGGTGAGCGAGCACTTGCTCACTTCATTACCCTTTTACTTTGTTGGGCCTAGTGACTGCCTTGGCCCACCCTGTTTATTTACTACCATTGGATTACAAATATTGTTTCCTGAAAGTGCACCACCGTTCAAGTTGCATGCGAAGAATTGTTCTCATAAGGGACTGAGTTTTAATCTGAGTCAGGCCTGACCAGGGTGGGGGTTAAAACTTTATTGCTGCGCCATATTGCGCATAAGGAAAGAAGATAGGTGCACGTGGCGGGTGATCACTCTGCACTATCACTGATGAATATGTTTATTGCTGCAGGGCTCTGCATGTATGTGATGTGTTTAACCTTGAACCTTTATACCAAAGTAAATCCAGTTATATTTTATTACCTTGGTATTAGTGTCATCTTTGCAGATAGTAGTTATCTATCAATACTGCCAGATTGTGTATAATCAGGTATAGACCGTTAGGAGGTAATAATCCCTAGACTAACTGTGCCAGTGTGGGTTGAGTAGATTGCCGGGGGTTGGCGGTGCTGTATACAGGGCCCGAAACAAAACCCAGCGGCTCTCATAACTGGGGATAGCGCTACACGTGGGGGCTCTCGAGTCCGGGATACAGCAAGCAATGCGCCAAAAGTACCGGCATGGACCCATTGGAAGTGGAACAGTGGTGCACGGTGACTGGCACCGATTCAGCCGCGGCAGTAGTTACTGAACTCCCAGGGATCTGGCAAGAAGTAGCGGTAAAGCAGCTAGTAATGTCGCTGTCCCCACACCAGAAAGCATGGGTGATGGATGTCAGGTCGAATTCTTCGCTGACCCACGCACTAATAGAATGTAAGAATGAAATCCCAGAGCATTTCAAAAGTCCAAGCATAAAAGCAATTGATGATCAGACCTATAGCTTAATACATGTGCTGCCAGTCAAGGGAGGATGGTTTCAGACACCAAAACCATCACCTCCACAGATATCTCCACCGCAGTCCCCAAAAGCAGAAGGCTAAAGAGAGTCCCGGGTCACCACCGGCCACCCTCAGCGCAGAATTATGCGCGGTCCTGGGGGAGATTGTAGCCCAGTGTAAGAAGGATCCTGCAGACTACCCGATGTCGGGATACAGAAAACTCAGGATATTTTCTGGAAGGAAACCTGTACCTTCGGGGGAAGAGGGATTTGAGGTGCCACTCAGGCTTTAGAAGAATGGGAAGTCCCAGAACACCGAAAGAAACAGAGAATCACAGAGAATCTGAAGGGGCCTGCCTTGGAGGCCATACGCAACCTCAAGCTGAACAAGAAAGACTGTGATGCACAGGATTATCTGGACATTCTGCAGAATGTGTTCGGTGGAACGGAGAAAGTCACTGAGCTCACTTACCAGCTGGAGCACTGCTATCAGAAGACAGGAGAAAAATTGTCAGAGTTCATGAGGCGTCTGGATAAGAGCCTGCATAAAATTGTACTGAAGAAGGGGATCGACCCAAGGAAGGTGGATGAGGCCCATGTTCAGCAGGTGTTGCGGGGAGCTCAGCCCCTGGACCCCACCGCATTGGCGTTACACACTCGACAGGACGGGAAGAGCCTGGAGTGCCCCGACTTAATCCGAGTGGTCAGAGAAGAAGAGGCTATGTTGGAAGACAAAAGAAGGAACCAACCAGTTGAGCCAACCAATCCTCCGGCGGTGATGGTCAGGACGGCCATGACCCTCGAGAAGTAGATACCTTGAAGTCACAGATGTCCCAAGTATTGGGGATGCTAACCTCCCTGATGGCCAAGGATCAAGGGGTACCAGAGAGGGAAAGTCAGAGGAAGGAGCTGTTTCCAAACACCTCAGCGCCCGCATCCCTGCAAGATTGGGGGGATGCGATTTGTTTCAACTGTGGAGGGGCTGGCCATGTCGCCAAAGTGTGTTCCAGTCCAAAGAAAAAAAACATGAATAACCGCAAGCCGGAGGAAACTTCAGAGGGCCCCGGTGAAGGAGTCAACCGGGTGCCCATCATCTCCAGTGAGCTCCAAACTGAATTAGAAGTGTAGAAAGAGAGGGGACAACACCCCTCAGAAGAAACACAGTGTTCCTCAGCGGGAATATACACCAAAGAAAGAGAATAGTGTCCCTCAGCGGGTAGCCACACCCACTAAGAGGAGGGAGATCAATGCATACCAAGCCCAAGAGAGACTAAAGTCCAAGGGGAAATGGAAGAAAGAGTCCAAAAGGGAAATGCAAAGATCAAAAGAAAGAGACCCCTTTGAAGCAATATCCAGAGAAGCTTGTAGGCCCCTCACCCATAGTACCTATCCAGGTGGAGGGAGTCTACACAAGAGCCATATTGGATACTAGTGACTATACAGAGACTTTTATGACAAGCATCTAAGCCACCTACCCATCCAGAAGATTGAAGAGTTGGAGATATGGGGGATTGGGACCAGGAGCTTCCCTTATGATGGCTATCTGTCCATAAAACTGACCTTTGACCCATCTGTAGCCGGGAAGGCTGAAGTGTTCGACACCCTGGCTGTGGTATGCCACGACCGCCTGGAGCTAACAAGAGCTCCATAATAATAGGGACCAACACGGACCTGGTTCGGAGACTCTTGGCCCCTCTAGTACGAAAAAAGGACCCCACGGTCACCAAGATCCACCCAATGCTGAAGACAGCCTACCAGCGACTGGTCTTAGAGCAGAAGGCCCCAGAAGAGGGGGTAGGAAAGGTCTGGAGGCTGGGAAGAAGAGGAATAGTGCTGCAACCCGGCAAAGTAACCTGTCTCCGAGCCACAGTGAAGCTCACTTGGGAGCAACCTGGGCCCTTTGTCATGTTGGAACCTGACCCAGGGAAGAACACTCAGGCTTAGAAGTGGTCCCAGAAGTGGTCCCATTGAGGGCCTTGAAGAAGGCACACTGTAAAGTACCTGTGAGTGTCAGGAATACTACGGATGGCCCTATGGAAATCCCAGCCAGGATGTTACTGGGTCAGGTGAGCCCTGCTACCCCGATTGTCTTGTCGGATGTGGAGAAGACAAATGGAGAAAGGACTATTTGGGAGAAGCTCTGCATGGAGAACCCGAACCTGCCAAGGGCTTGGAAAGAGAGAGCTAAGGCCCAGTTGACCAAGTGGAGAAGGATCTTTTCCCAAGATGAGTTCGATGTGGGGTGTGCGAATAGTGCCACCCACCGAATCCGCCTCCAAGAAGACAAACCCTTCAGGGAGAGGGTCCGGCTAGTCCCGTTGGCAGACCTCGAAGACTTGCGGGAGCAGCTCGCCGAGCTTAAGCGAACCGGTGTTATCCGGGAATCCAGAAGCCCCTATGCCTCTCCGATAGTGGTGGTCAGAAAGATGAATGGGTCATTGAGGCTATGTATAGACTACAGGACCCTCAACCGGAGAACCATACCTGACCAGTATACCACCCCAAGGATAGAGGATGCCTTACAGAGCTTGTCCGGAGCAAGGTGGTTCAGTGTAATGGATCTCAAGAGTGGGTACTATCAGATCCCCATGCATCCAGAAGATAAGGAGAAGACAGCTTTCATAACTCCTGTGGGGTTCTTTGAGTTTGACAGGATGCCCCAAGGTCTGTCTGGAGCTCCAGCCACCTTTCAACGCCTTATGGAAAAGACTGTGGGAGACATGAACCTCATCGAAGTTCTTGTTTACTTGGATGACATCATTGTCTTTGGGAGAACCCAGGAAGAGCATGAGCAGAGACTGGAGAAGGTTCTGAGAAGACTCAGTGAGGAGGGACTCAAGCTTTCACCCGAAAAATGCCAGTTCTATCAGTCATCCGTTAACTATCTGGGACACATAGTGTCCGAAGAAGGGTTAGCTACAGACCCCGAAAAGTTGAAGGCAGTCACATCCTGGCTAAGGCCCACCACTGTGACAGAACTCAGATCCTTTTTGGGATTCTGTTCCTACTACAGGAGGTTCGTGGAAGGGTTTTCCCGGATTGCCAAACCTCTGAATAAGCTGCTCAAGACGGAAGGGGAAGAGGATGACTCAGGCCCCAGGAAGCCGGGGGAGTCAGTCAAAGACCAGTGGAACGAGAAGTGTGAAGAGGCCTTCCAGATGTTGAAGAAAAGCCTAACCACTGCCCCTGTCCTGGCTTACACAGACCAAAAGAAACCGTATAAACTCCATGTGGATGCCAGTCATGATGGCCTGGGAGGAGTGCTCTATCAGGAGCACGAAGGGCAACTGCGACCCGTTGCATATGTGAGCAGGAGTCTAACCCCCTCGGAAAAGAACTACCCCACTCACAAGTTGGAGTTCCTGGCCCTCAAATGGGCTGTAGTCGACAAGCTCAAAGACTATTTGTATGGGGCAGAATTCACTGTGAAAACTGATAACAACCCCCTTACTTATCTTTTCACCACAGCAAAGCTGGATGCCACAGGACACAGATGGCTGGCGGCCCTGTCTGCATTCAACTTTAGCCTGAAATATAGACCTGGGGCTGAAAATCGAGATGCGGACGCCTTGTCAAGAAGATCTCATGCTCCCACCAGCAGTACAGAAGACTGGACCCAAGTGGCACCCGACGAGGTGCGGGCCCTCTGCCAGGGGGCTGAACTCCAGGCCAGTAGCGGTTCAAGAGCAGAAGAGATAGCAGTCACTGTAGTAGGGGTCCCCAAACAATACTGTGGGGTAACCCAGCTAGAGGAGGCTGGCTTGCCAAAACTGTCAAAAAAGGAGTTGAGGTGCGACCAATTGGAAGACCCCATGGGGAGATTGGTCCTGGAAGCCCTGGAGAGTCAGGATCCAGATAAACTCTTACGCCACCCTTCAAAGGAAGCTCGTCTGCTCTGAAAGGAATGGGACAGGCTGCAGATGCATCAGGGAGTGGTCTACCGAAGGGGCCCCTCTGATGACCTAGAAGACAAATGGCAACTGTTTCTACCCGAGAAACATCGAGAGACCGTCCTGGTCGCCCTGCACGACAATCATGGTCACTTGGGAGCGGAAAGGACCTTCCAGCTCGTTAGGAACCGGTTCTATTGGCCCTGCATGAGGGCCGAAGTCGAGGAATACTGCCACTCATGTGCACGCTGCATCCAGAGGAAGACTTTACCCCACCAAGCTTCCCCAATGGGCCATCTGCAAAGTCAAAGCCCACTGGATTTGGTATGCATTGATTTTCTCTGCCTCGAACCCGACTTGAGTGGACTAGGAAATGTTCTGGTGATAACCGACCATTTCACCGGGTATGCCCAGGCTTTTCCAACCAAAGACCAGAAGGCTTCCACTGTAGCTAAAGTACTCATGGAAAAATACTTTGTACATTACGGGCTACCACAACGGCTCTACTCGGATCAAGGAAGGGACTTTGAAAGTCGGCTGATTCGGAAGCTCCTGGATTCCTTAGGGATCAAGAAGACCCGAACCACCCCCTACCATCCACAAGGTGATGCTCAGCCGGAGAGGTTTAACCGAACCCTGCTCAACATGCTGGGGACTTTGAGTAGTGAAAAGAAGCAGCATTGGAGCAAACATATAGCAGCAATTGTGCATGCATACAACAGTACTACAAGTGACGCTACAGGGTACTCACCCTATTGACTTATGTTCGGAAGAGAAGCAAGACTACCGGTAGATCTGGCCTTTGGTACCTCCATAGACCATTGCTCAGCCACTTCTCACAAGGGATATGTAGATAGGCTCAGACACAGTTTAAAATTGGCCTATGAGCAGGCACAAGCAGCCTCGGATCAAAGGGGAGCCCGCAACAAGAAAAACTTTGATTTGAAAGTCCGGATTCAGGATCTGCAACCTAGGGACAGAGTGCTGCTACGGAACTTGGGGGTCCCTGGAAAGCACAAGCTTGCAGACAGATGGAGACCTGAACCCTACATTATTTGCAAGAAACTGCCAGGCCTACCTGTTTACAGACTAAAGCCAGAAGGAAAGGTGGGGCCCTTAAAGACTTGGCATCGGAACCATTTACTCCCACTTGCTAAAGCAGTTCGGATACCCCCTGCGAGGGATTCCCCTGAGTCAACTTCCATCCTGGATACTTCCAAGCCAAGCACTCGGTCCCAGACCCCTCAGATTGAAGAATCAGATGTCTCTGAGTTAAGTGAGGATGAGAGAGAAGAACTTTATTGGCTATGGCCTTCCCAGATCCCAGAAACTTCTGCTATAGATCTTCCACCTACTGAAGACGCCATAGATAGTACACTGAATGCAGAAGCTACTGAGTTCATCCCGTCCAGTCCTTTGTCGGATTCTTGGGAAGATGCCTGTGACTTACTCTTAGAGGAGGATCCAAGAGATTTTATGTATCTCCCTGCTCCTGAGTCGAGTGTCCCAGAACCAGTGGAAACTCCCAAGTCGGTTCCAGAAGAGGAACCTGTATTATCAGAACCAGAAATCCCAAGGGAACGAAGGATGAGAAGGGCCATAAGCCTCCCTGAAAATTGACTTACCCACAGATGGGGAAGAGCTCGGAAGGCACTGTGGTCACTGCCAGGAGGAGTGTGAAAGACCCTGATCCCTCCACTGTTTATTTAGTGGGGGGCAACCCCAACTCGCCCGCTGGCACAGTTAGGCAGGCCACGAATGACAGTGTGACCTGTAGGCAAGGAAGTCTAACCCCTCGTTTTTGGTGGGAACTTCCTCTGCCGACACCATACGCAGCTTTGTCAAATGTTGTGCGTAGTATGTGTTAACATTTATCTTTGGGGACCAAAGAGTTTAAGTGGGGGGAGTGTGTAGCGGGGTCTCCTTTAAGGCCCCTGGACTACGTTACCCAGAACCCCGTTCGGCACCCAGGGTGCATTGGGCCGCCGCAGAGACTCATGGGTGGGGCTATATAAGAAGAGGGCGAGGCTAAGCTCGGCCTCTTTGGACACCGCGCTGCAAGCAATAGGACTCCCTGTGTGGATCTGCTGCTGTGTAAGGCCTGAAGCCTGGGCCTTGCATACCGACCAAAGAGCCTTCCACCCCACCGCGGAGCCTGGGTGGCACCTGTTCCTGCTCGAGTTGCTGACATCGGCTGAACCGGAGATCCGGCCGTTGGAGACACTGTGTGCGGATACACAGTGGTGGAAGCCCGGACTGGGATCGCGTCCGGAGTGGTGAGCGAGCAGTTGCTCACTTCATTACCCTTTTACTTTGTTGGGCCTAGTGACTGCCTTGGCACACCCTGTTTATTTACTACCATTGGATTACAAATATTGTTTCCTGAAAGTGCACCACCGTTCAAGTTGCATGCGAAGAATTGTTCTCATAAGGGACTGAGTTTTAATCACGTGGCGGGTGATCACTCTGCACTATCACTGATGAATATGTTTATTGCTGCAGGGCTCTGCATGTATGCTATGTGATGTGTTTAACCTTGAACCTTTATACCAAAGTAAATCCAGTTATATTTTATTACCTTGGTATTAGTGTCATCTTTGCAGATAGTAGTTATCTATCAATACTGCCAGATTGTGTATAATCAGGTATAGACCGTTATGAGGTAATAATCCCTAGACTAACTGTGCCAGTGTGGGTTGAGTAGATTGCCGGGGTTGGTGGTGCTGTATACAGGGCCCGAAACAAAACCCAGCGGCTCTCTTAACTGGGGGTAGCGCTACATATATATATATATATATATGTAGCGCTACCCCCAAACTGTTTTTGGGCCCTGTACACAGCACAGCCAACCCCCGGCAATCTACTCAACCCTTCTCTGGCACAGCTAGTCTAGGGGTGGTATTTCTATATAGCTCTATACCAGTTTATGCACAATCCCACAATACCTTTCTTCTAGTGATAAGATATATGTATATGTAGCGGGTATTTGATTTTAGGGGAGGCATCTGGGTGGTAGTGTAACCCAGATGCATTGATTGTCAGGGCATCTGAGACCCTTTTATGGTTCTTGGAGAACTCTGGTGGTGTGAGGTTCCCTGCGGCCTGCAGGTGGCGGTGTCGCCGTGGGCTGGAGTTGAACACTCACCGCAAGACTGCTTCCTTTTTGTCCTTTCCTGGCGCTGGTACAGCAGGGCGGGGAACCTGCTGTGACGCAAAGATCGAGGGTTCAGAGTCGGAGGACGCAGCCGCACCCAGGCACCTTCAGCTTGGGTGCTGTGGTTCCGGAGTTCCGGGCCCAGGTGCCCTTGACCTGGCCGGAGCGAGAGATGGAGTCCATCTTAGGCACCTTTAGCCTGGGGTGAGGTACTATGGTGGAAGCCTGAAGCTCAGTACCTTCGACTGAGTTCCGCGAGGGTGGAGGAATCCGAGGGGGCCCTACCTCCTTGGGTGCCCGTGTCTGAGGTCGAGAAGACTGGTGAGCGGAACTTCTCTGGAGAGTCCGGCGCAGCATTGCTGGTGACAGAGAGGCCTCCGGTGACTCCCTTGGATGGATTACCTTCCCCTGACAGGGGCTGTACTAGCGAGGGTAATTCATGTTCTGTTCAATATAGTCAGTGGCAGTGACTATTCGCCACTGGTGATACTACCGTGGTTAGCTCTATCTAGAAGAATTGTGCCTTGGCCTACTCCCCACAAATACTGAAGTGTTATATGGGTCTCAACCTGTCTGTGCTGTATGACTATTTATTGAGAAGAATAAATACGAGTTAGACATTTTCAGTGTGTGTGGAACTCTGGTTACCAGGAGCAAAGGGGAGTCAATCCGAGGAGAGAATTTGACTCTGGGACACATACACAAGCACAATAGTTCTGGCCTTCACCTCTACACCTTGGAGGACATGGGCCGTGGTGTATCTCATCCCTCTCTCCCAGGTACCCCTAGACAACAGCCGTATAACCGATAAAGCTAGAGAGAGAGTGAGGTCGCTACATATATATATATAGACTCCAATACCAGATTGATAAAATGTAAAAGGTTTACTTGTAGATAAAAGGGGTTAACAATCAATATCACATATAACACATGCATGCAGAGCCCTGCAGTAATACTAACACTAGTTAACTATAGTGCGCAATTAGTTTTAACACACACTAACATATAGCTTGAGTCCCCGTTAGCAATATGGCGCCCAACAGTACTATCAACTCCCAGTCAGGCCTGACTCAGTTAAAGCTCAGTCTCTAGAGAAGGAATCTTCGCATGCCAGATGATCAGTGGTGCACATACAGGAACAATATTTGTAATCCAACAAGGTCTAAGGTAATGGAAACAACTCCCTGGAGACTATGTAACTCAGTCCTCCAACTAGTCTCCTGACAGGAGAAAAGGGAAAGTGTAACCCGACGGCCAAGGCAGTCAATAGGCCTAATAAAGTACTCGGTTATAGTTGTGAGCAGGTGCTCTCTCACCCCTCCGGACTCGATCCCAGTCCGGGACTCCCACCGCTGTGTCCACACACACAGGATCTGCCACCGCCTGATCTCCGGTCCACTGACGTCCGTGAAGCAGGTAGATGTCTGCAGCCGCACAGGCTCCGCAGCGAGGTGGAAGGCTCTTTGGAAGTGCGCAAGGCCCAGGCCTTGGGCCTTACACTCGCAGCAGGTCCGCACAGGAAGTCCTCTTGCCAGCCGCGCGGTGTCCAAAGAGGCCGGGCTTAGACTCGGCCTCCCCTTTTATACCCCACCCATGAGTCTCTGCGGCAGCCCAATGCACCCTGGGTGCCAAAACGGGGTTCTGGGTAACGTAGTCCATGGGGCCTCAACTGAGACCCCGCTACACAAGCAAGGCTTGAGCGGAATTCCGTCGGAAAAACCATCCAAGGTTTTTCCGATGGAAATTCCGATCGTGTGTACGCGGCATTACTCCAAGATTTAGTGAACTTCGCTTGGACCACGCTGATGAGCATCAGGTATATACAGTACAGCGCTGTGTTCTGGTAGCTCATCCGTTCACAGGAGACTTTGTATTTTATTAATGAATAAAAGGCTTCCTCTGATTGGCTAAGGTCAAGAGGCAGGCAGATGACATCATGATCTCCACCTAATCAGAGGCTGAATTAATGGTTGAGCAGTGCTCAGCCCAACTTGATTTAGTTCCGAGAGCCTAACCTGGAGTTGGGCTTTAACTATTTTTGCTACTGAGAGACTTTAGCACTTGTTGAGTCATTTCTTCAGCAGCATAATGGTTTCAGTACCCTAAGAAGTGGTTAAATCTCTCAGTAGGAAGGTTAGTACATTAGGAAGCGGAGTTATGACTCCTAAAGAATTTAGTAGCGCCTCAAGAGACCAGTGACTATATGCTATTTGATTGATAAATCCAAGGACTGGATGCAAAGAAATAGAAAAGATTTACAGATGGCATTTTCCATTAAACCTGCAAATGGCATTTTTTTGGTGTTTAGCTGGTATCCCTTTAATGGGCTTTCCAGAAATATGCACACAATGCGCGCACGTGTTCAATATCCGACCGTAACCTCGGTTCTTTCGCTCTGTTACCTAACATTACAAGATTTCCAGGGGGAAGAATTACTTGCTCTAGAAGAAAGAAAGCCTTTTTCTTTGTGCCACACAACCCTCAGCTAATGGAGTGTGGCCGTCTATATTTATGGCAAGGAGCTCGGGCTATGATGATTTGTGCAGGATGCGGAAGGGAAATATTAGGTTAGTGGTTTGCAAATTCCTGCACTGCAGCTACTGATCGGCCTCTGTGCAGAGCGGGAGCTATTGAAGCAGACCTGTGAAGCATGAGGTCAAGTTTAGGAGAATCCCCCAACCCCCCTCTATGTATCCTTGTACTACATTCAATTATATAAACATAGGATCCCATTATTTTATGTTAGTGCTGCGCCTTTCCAATAATTATGTGCAGATGTGTTGTCTATTTATATAGTCTTTTATTTTTTATTTTTTTATCTTTGCCATGTCTAACAATGCCTTGGATTAGAAGAATATTGTAGTGTAATTCATGAATTGTAAGTTACTATAATACTGTTCACCTTAAAGTTGAACTTCAATCTTTCAATCAACATTGACTATTTTAAATCCTTATGCTGCTAGCATTAGTAAATAGATAGGAAAGTATATTATATTTAAATAGTTTTAACCACTTCAATACCGGGCACTTTCATCCCCTTCCTGCCTAGGCCAATTTTCAGCTTTCAGTGCTGTCACACTTTGAATTGAGTGGTCATGCAATGCTGTACCCAAATGAAATATCTTATTTTTTAAAACAGATAGCGCTTTCTTTTGGTGGTATTTGATCACCGCTGAGTCTTTTATTTTTGCTAAACAAATAAAAAAAGACCATCATTTTTTTTTTAAATAATAAGTTTTCTTATTTTCTGTTACAAAATTTTGTAAATACGGTAACTAATTTTTCTCCTTCACTGATGTGCGCTGATGAAGCTGTACTGATGGGCACTGATAGGCTGCACTTATTGGCACTGATGAGGAGGCACTAATATGCAGCACTGATGGGCACTGATATGCAGCACTGATGGGCAGCCTTTATGGGCACTGATAGGTGGCACTGATATATACTGATATATATATATATATATACTGAATAATAAAAAAATTAAATTGTGCTTTTGGTTTGTGGTGCTCAGATACAGTTTAGTCCTGCTTTAAAGTACCTAAAGAAAATTTTGGAATAGATTACGCTGGCCATGCACTGATAGATTTTAGTTTTATTTTAGCCAATAGGCTGAATAGAAAAAAGAACGGATTCCTTCATCCACGCAATACAGCCCGGATGGATGAATATCATGGTGTATCTTTGATATTTTAAAAGCTGGACCTGCTGGCTGTCAAATACCCGAACAGCAGGTGGATGCAGGCTCCAATTTCTGCCAGGCAGAAGGTGGCTGACAGAGCCACCCATTAAGCAAAATCACTTAGTGTGGTACAGCAACTCCAATGCAGAGTTTATTTTCTCTTCAGTAAAATAACAATCTCTGATAGGAAAAAGGTTGGAGTAAAGACAGGACAGCATAAGATGTGGGAGAGGTCCAGGCACAAACACAATCACTTCACTGCTCGGCTTCTCAAGCAGACTCAGCCCAAATAGATAGTCTCCCTAGGAAGGGACTAGCAGCCAAATGGTACTCCAACTTAGACTCACAGTCTCTGCCACAGACTGGGTGAACTTGGTTTCTGCCACAGACCTGGTGAACTTGGTCTCTGCCACAGACCTGGTGAACTCGGTGCTTCAAAACTTAGCCTCCATGTAAGGAGAAGACATCTCTCCAGAGAGTTAGCGGGACCCTTCCTTCACCGTGACTTCTCACCGGTCCCTCGGAACAGTTCCTCCCCCGGCCTCCTCGTCTAAGATACAGGTCCCCTCGCAAGGCGGCACCCTGGGATTCCTCGATCCTTGCTGGGCCCCAGCCGAAGGTGCTGGGCCCAAGGCCTTTGCTGCAGTCGCAGGGCTAAAGGTGCCTGGGACTGATCCACGACCTCTGCCCCTGGGCCAAAGGTGCCCAGGGCAGACAGGAACACACTCCTGGGGTAGGACCCCCGACCACCACAGAACGGACAGAACCCCGAACAGGCAGTGCCTGCCCCTTTTATATCCCCTCCCAGCATGCACCGCAGGCCTGCCACACCCACGGTACAGCTGCTGAGAGGGGACACACAAGACACAGCACTGTATCAGCGGTTCAACCCTGGCCTACTATGGCAGCGCTACCTGCAGGCCACAGGGAACTACACACCAATACTCTCCCTGCGGATAAAATGGTTGACAGAATCCTGACAATTGGGCTGTTTGAGCACAACTACCACTCAAACACTTCCCCTAAATTTAGGACCCCGCTACACACTCCCCCCACTAAAAAGACACTGGTCCCCAGTGTCTGGAGCAAACCTATGCCTCTCAAGCCTGAGTCAACATAGACCTATTCCAGAAACTATCTACAAAAAAACGAATTAGAAAAATATGTTTGTTTGTGCCGGAACCTAAACATGGTGAAAAGGGAGTTAAATTGAAGAGATGAAGAAAGAGTAGGAGAAAACAAAAATGTGTACATCCCATTCTCAATGTCACATAAAACACATTTATCATTTACATCTCCCTCCCCCTCCCCAACTGCAATAGCTAAATCCACCCCATTCTCAGTGATTTGCTTGGTGTCCACCTGCAGAGGGAAGAAAAAAACACACAACCAATAAGTTGACATTCTAACTTATGTACAGTAGAAGAGAAAAGATTCTCCCCGAAGGAAAAACCTTTTCCTTCTAATAAGTAAATCACATTTGAAATGCAATGTAAAAGTTACGCAACACTGCCACCTAGTGGAAGTGCCACCGTCAAGACACTTGTCCTAAAAAAAACTTTCCTCTTTGAAGACGAATCCTCTTCTTCTTGAACCTGACTGTGGCCCTGAACTATTACTACCCCAAAAAGTCACTGTCTTTCTGGCGCTGTGAGAGGAGAAAAAAAAAAAACAACCGCTCCTGCTCTTCCAGCAAAGTAGAATACCCCATCAGCAAGGGCAAAAGTTCTTGGGCTCAGGAGAGTATACTCCGGAATACAACAAAGGGCAAACACAAAGATTCCAGTCTCTTAAAGGTAGTACTGTAGATGCGGCAACACTAGTGGTTTCCAGTTCTTGTCAAAAGTGTCTATATGGTATTCAACATTGTCCTTATCCTTCCGGCAAATAACCACTTTATCAGCGTGGATATGCCTGCCAAGCATCCAGGACTCTCTACATTCTTTGTACCGCTTAGTGGCTGTGGCAGAACAGGAGTAGTTTGGGCCTGGGGTACCTTTAGATAAGTCCAGAGAAAGTCCGCGTACCACCGATTTCTATAGGCCTCCACTTCAAATAACAACTCCTTTGGCAAGTACGGGTATTCCCATCCATACTCAGCCGCAACTTTCTGGTTGAACAACCGCTGCATCCTGGATAACGGAGGCATGGTTGCGCGATCTCCCATTCCTGGTAGAACTATGTTGTCCGGGTGTCGAGGCACTTTCACTGCCTACGGACCAGACATAGGGGCCCGCAATGACACTCGCCCCATCCCGGCAACAGGTGCAGGTATCTCCAATGGTGGAAGGGCAGACAATGGGACAGATTCCTCAACAGGCTCCTGGGCCTCCTCCCGGAGTGTATCATCCCCAGTGACCATGGGTCACAACTACCACACAAACACTTCCCCTAAATTTAGGACCCCGCTACACATGCAAAAAGCATACAAACATGAGTGCACAGTGCACTAGCAATGAAATGTACCAGGAAGCACCATTTGGATGTGATTTAGCTAAAGTCCAAGGTCCGAAATACCCATAGAAAAATTACTGTGCTTTGGAGGACAATGCTAACTTGTTTATAATGGGAGGATAGTACAACCTATTGGTATATTAGCACTATTAGGCAGCTGTAGGACAATGACCCCCCCCCCTACAGTAAAGGCCACCAATCCCAAGCCACAGTGTACTTGTACTCTAAAGTCTACTGTATAGAATTTTCCTTTGTTTTTAGGATAGAAAAGTAGACATCAAGGGTGTCCAAAAGGAAAAAGAGATAGCGAAGGAGAGGAAAAAAAAGGGGGGGGAGTATAAGGATGAAGCGGGGTAGACAGCACAAAGAGTCAAGCTCCAATGGGAAGCAGCCTCAAGTTAAGAAAAGGTTAAATATTCATCCGAAAAGTAAAACATGTCACAATGTCGCCAACGTGTATTGTGGTCCTCCGTCTTATCCCTGAGGGCAGCCGTCAGGCATTCCATATGTTGGATATCATTCATTCTGGCAAACCATTGTGACACAGTGGGCGAGGATTGTTGTTTCCACATGCTGGGGATGCATGCCCTAGCGCCATTCAGGATTTCAGGAGATGTTTCAGTAACAACTTGCGATGACTCTTAAAACTCACTTTTATCTTTCAGAAAGGGTTTTCAGTACTAAACCTTTCATTTAATTTCTAAATTGCGCATTTGTAGATTTCAAAGGCCAGTATAAAGGAATAGTAATGATAAAAAAAGCACTTGTGGTTTTAACTTACCATTTTTTTTATAATGCTCCTGTAAGGGGGCGTGTCCTACGCCTACATACTTTTGCTAATAGGTGTCCCTTGTTCCCATCTTAAAAAGTTGGGAGGTATGTTTTTGGCAGGAACAGTGGGTATTAAAGCACTTTCAATGGTATATTGATCGCCTTGACCCCAGCTCTTGCTGCCCTTTTAAGGGGTTCTGAAAGATGGGCGGCTACGTTCCTGATCATGTTACCACTGCGATTGGCTGTTGCAGTTTTCACATGATTGGAAGCCCTACCCATCAATTCTTTTTTGTAAGTGGTGACTGGGAGCTGTTGGTGACAGCCCAATCATTGTGCTGAGAGGTCACATGATTGGAAGTCCTACCCACCAATTCTTGATTGTAAGAAGTGACAGAGAGCTGTTGGTGACAGCCCAATCACTGTGATGGGGAGTCACATGATCAGAAACCATACCCACCGACTCCTGATCATAAGTGGTGATGGGAGCTGTTGGTAAGAGTTCAGTCACTGTGCTAATTAGGAGAAAAGAGGGTTTGAGACTTTATATGAGGCACAGTACATGTGCCTCCATCCCTAATTGCTGAGATACATGGGAGAGGGGTTTGGGACTTTATATGAAACATGCAGCCAGGAAGGCATCATGGCATGAATGTGTCTGGCGGGTTACCTGCCAGACACATTCATGCCATGATGCCTCCCTGGCTGCATGTTTCATATAAAGTCCCAAACCCCTCTCCCATGTATCTCAGTCACTGTGCTGACAGTGCACAGTGAGGGAGCTCTTAGTACAGAACAGTTGAGCTAGATGATACATATACAGTTAGGTCCATATATATTTGGACACAGGCACAATTTTCATACTTTTGGTTCTGTATGCCACCAGAATAAAATTAAAGTGAAACAATCCAAATGAATTTGAAGTGCAGACCTTTAGCTTTAATTCAAGGGGTTGTACATAAGTATCAAGTACACATTTTAGGAACTGCAACCATTTTTATACACAGTCCCCCCATTTTCAGGGGCTCAAATGTAATTGGATAGATTAATATAATCATAAATAAAATGTTATTTTTTAATATTTTGTTGAGAATCCTTTACTGACTGCCTGATGTCTGGAACCCATGGACATTACCAAAGACTGGGTTTCCTCCTTTCTGATGCTTTGCCAGGCTTTAACTGCAACTGTCTTCAGTTGTTCTTTGTTTGTGGATCTTTCTGCCTTTAAATTTGTCTTCAGCAAGTAAAATGTATGCTCAATCGGGTTGAGATCAGGTGATTGACTCGGCCATTGCAGAATATTCCACTTCTTTTCCTTCAAAAGCTCCTGGGTTACTTTTGCAGTATGTTTTGGATCATTGTCCATCTGTACTGTGAAGCGCCATCCAATCAACTTTGCTGCATTTGGCTGAATCCGGACTGACAGTTTATCTCTAAACACTGCAGAATTAATCCGGCTGCTTTTGTCTCCTGTCACATCATCAATGAACACCAATGACCCAGTGCCACTGGAAGCCATGCATGCCCATGCCATCACGCTGCCTCTGCCAAGTTGTACAGAGGACGTTGTCTGCTTTGGATCATGAGCTGTTCCAAGCCTTCTCCACACTTTTTTCTTCCCATCATTCTGGTACAGATTAATCTTAGTTCCATCCGTCCAAAGAAAGCTTTTCCAGAACTGGTGTGGCTTTTTTAGATGTTTTTTTGGCTTATGATTGGTTTGCACCTTGTGGTGAACCCTCTGTGCTCCTGTGAAGTCTTCTCTTGATTGTAGACTTTCACAATGATACGCCCACCTCCTGGAGAGTATCCTTCACTTGTCTGGATGTTGTGAATGGGTTTTTCTTTACCATAGAGAGGATCCTGCGATTATCCACCACTGTTGTCTTCCCTGGACGTCCAGGCTGTTTTATGTTGCTGAGCTTACCAGTGCGTTTTTCTTTCCTCAGAATGTACCAAACTGTTGATTTGCCCACTCCTAATGTTGCTGCTATCTCTCTGATGGATTTATTTAGTTTTTGAAGCCTTAGAATGGCCTGTTTCACTTGCATGGACAGCTTCTTTGAACGCATGATGTAGGTTCACAGCAATAGATTCCTAATGCAAATACCACACTTAAAATCAACTCCAGACCTTTTACCTGCTTAATTGATGAACAAATAATTAAGTAGTAGCCCACACCTGGTCATGAAACAGCTTTTGATTCAATTGTCCAAATACTTTTGGTCTCTAAAAAAGGGGGATGGCTATTCTTAAGAGCTGTAATTCCTAAACCCTTCCTCCGATTTGGATGTACATACCCTCAAATTAAACCTGAGAGTGTGCACTTTTAGCCTATTTCCATTATATAACGATAGCTTGAATATGCTTTGGTAAATACCTGAAAAAACTAAAATTGTGCCTGTGTCCAAATATACAGTATATGGACCTAACTGTATGTGTACAGCTGACGTTAAGCCCCCCGGCCACGCACATATGTGCGTTTACATCTGTGGAAAGAAACAAACAGTCCCAAAGGTAGTAAATAAGAGAAGTGCATTGTTAGGATATACTTACAATGTAACCTCTACATCCCTCTTATGGCAAATATGTTGCATGTACGATGGCTGGTATCAGCTGGCAGGAGACCTGTATGTTTACGGCCTTGTACCCACTGAAATTCTACAATACTAGCCCATTTGCCTTGTGTGGCAGGCAGTAGACTGCATTTTTTTTATTTCTTAAAAACAAAAGTTTGGAAATTTAGATATATTTTGTCTTTCACTACTGATCTGATGGTTATTATTTTTCTTCTTTTATACTTTTGTTTTAAAAAAGAAAGAAAAATATTAACCATAAGATCAGTGGTGAATCAGAAAATATGCACATTTCCACTGGCTGTGACTAAGCAAAGCTTTTAAAGACATTGTTCACCTTTAGATAGATAGAAACAAGCCGTGCAAGTTTGACTGAAGTTGAATAATGCCCTTGCTGTAGGTGTAAGCCATTTTCATACCTCATGAAGCCTGATTGGAAAGCTCCTAGGAAGTTGCTCAGAGGTGCTTAGCTGTTATTGTTCACCTTTACCATTACAGGAGGGAGCTCTTTCTCTAATTTAAACCCCCTCACATGTGCTTCCTTTTCACGATGCAGTAGCTTTGAACTGTGTGTTTAAGAGCTTACTCCTGTGATGGTGAAGGTGAGCACCAACACTAGACACATTTCCCTAGCAACGTTCTAGGAGTTTCCCAGTCAGGCATTATGAGATACATAAATGGCCCACACCTACAGCAAGGGCATTATTTAAAGTGGAACTAAACCCTCCTATCGTTTTCAGCAAAGGAAGCTGCCATCTTGCCTTCTGTTTAAACTTCAACTGCCATGATGCTGCACATGTGATCAGTTCTGACATCAGCCATTGGATAGTTTGACAGTTTGGCTGAGAGCACAACCAAATGTGACAGTTATCACTCCAGGCATGCCGGGAATTAAACTGTTTTTTGAAAGTGTTAAAGTGGTTGTAAACCCACTCTTACAACTTGCACCTACAGGTAAGCCTAGATTAAGGCTTACCTGTAGGTGTTTGCAATATCTCCTAAACCTACAAGGTTTAGGAGATATTTGCAAAAAAAGAGTACACTGATGTGTACGGCGCATGCGCGCCATAGACATCGGCGCAGGCGCACTGTAAATGCTGGTTTTATGAATGATAACGCTGGCTTTTACGGCATCCGCGCGCATACGTGGAGTGACGTCATCGCCGCTCCGGCCAATCACAGCGACGGAGCAGCGATACCTGGAAGTAACCTCCGGGAGAGATGGCTGTGGCTGGAGGGGGAGACGAGGACAGATTTGGGGGCTTCGATCTAAGGTAAGTAATGCATAATGAGCTAGTATGCTAGTCATACTAGCTCATTATGCCTTTGTCTTTCAGGTTGTTTTTTTTTTAAATGGGTTTACAACCACTTTAAATCGATGGGTTTACTTCAGCTTTAACTTAGGTCAAAGCTACACAGCTTGTTTTTATCAACAAACGCCCCTTATCTGCATAGGCAGTTTTTTGGGAAAAGTGAACTAACCCTTTAACCACTTCCCGCCCTGGCAATAACAGATTGACGTCCGGGAAGTGGTCCTGTTATCCTGACTGGGCGGCGGCAGCACGGCGATCGCGAGTGCGGCGTGTCAGTCTGACATGCCGCATCTCAGATCGTGATTAGAAGCCTCTATCTGTTACCACGTGATCAGCTGTGACCAATCACAGCTGATCACCGTGTGAACCAGGAAGTGCCGGTAAACGGCATTCCTCGGTTCGCGCTGACAGGGAGATCGGCGGCTCTCCCGGTCAGAGGGGGGGGGGTCTGTGCTAAAAATCAGCAGTGCACATTGATTATCAGCACAGCCCCATCAGACGTGCCAAAAAGGTACACAGACAGTGCCCCCTCAAGATCGCCTATCAGTGCCCATTAAAGTGCCCAATAAAGTGCCAATTAGTGCCCACCACAGTGCCAGTCAGTGCCCATCACGTTGCCAATTAGTGCCCTACAGTAACACCTGTCAAACCCTCATCAGTACCTCATCATCAGTGCTGCCTATCAGTACTGCCTATCAGTGCCAATCAGTGCCGCCTGTCAGTGCCCATCACAGCTGCCTGTCAGTGCCCATCACAGCCGCTTGTCAGTGCCTATCAGTGCCGCCTGTCAGTGCCCATCAGTGCCGCCTATTGGTGCCCATCAGTGCTGCATATCATTGCCGCCTATCAGTGCCCATCAATTCTACATATCAGTGCCCATTAGTGCCGCCTCATCAGTGCCCATCAGTGCCGCCTCATCTGTGCCCATCAGTGAAGGAGAAAACAAAATTTTATAACAGAAACAAAGAAAAACTTTTTTTTTCTTCAAAAATGTCAGGCTTTTTTAGTTTGTTTAACAAAAAATAAAAACCCCAGTGGTGATCAAATACCACGAAAAGAAAGCTCTATTTGTGAAAAGAAAATTATTAAAATTTAGTTTGGGTACAGTGTTGCATGACTGCGCAATTGTCATTCAAAGTGTGACAGCGCTGAAAGCTGAAAATTGTCCTGGGCAGGAAGGGGCGAAAGTGCCTGGTATTGAAGTGGTTAAGGATAAACAGCAGGCAGTATAACTGCTTGAAAAGTAAATTTTTTTTTTTACTGCAGTTCCTTTTAGCCCAGTTTATTTCTTTCCCTTTACTTCCTTAGCCTTGATGAATTGTGTCGCCTGCACAGGCAATGGCAAGGCCGGACTTGTGTAACTAAAACTCCTCTATCAGGGAAAGAAAGAGAAGGGAGTTATTTTGTCTGTCCCTTGACATCTCTTTCCCTCTCTCTGACTTGTCATTGCTGTTCTCCATTGAGACCCATTTCTTTCAGCAAAACACACTTTGCTTCATCCCCCCAGCCATATAATGGAGGCCCAGCCGAGCCAAACAAAAGTCTTGCCCTCCCGCTGCTCTGTAGTAAAACAAACCAGGGAAGGCTCAGTCATTCTTGTCTGTTGTGTAGTTTTACGGCCCTTCTTCACCATGTAAAAGTATCCGTGTCCTGCGGGTTTTAATGCAAGTTAAAGAGCTGTGCTAAATCTGTGTTTGAATAGGGTGAGGGTAGAAGGAGGGAGAGAGCGGGGGCCAGCTTACAAGACGAGCCCGGGCCTAATATGGCCTCCTGCAGCTCTTCCTCTCTTTCACAGGACCTCGATTGTGTGGAGGCTGCTGACAGCACAAATAGGGCCACAAAAAGAGTTACGTATCCCCCTCCCGAGGTCACTGGTGGAGCACCCCCCCAAAAGCATCAAAGAGGACGTTTATGGGCAACAACAAGTTAACTGGCGTCAGAAATTTGGGGTGCCAGAAATGCAAACAAGATTCTGAGAAGTTGGGGGGAAAAAATCATTATCTTCCCGTGATGTTCGCTGGTCTTCATTTATCATCTGTTTGACAGGACAGCTTGAATAGCAATAGAGATTTAACAACATGAGTACAGAAAAGAACCATGTGTAGAGTACTATAGGCCACAGCAACCAATCAGGAGTGTTCTTATATTGATCTAAATCCCCATAAATATTTGTAATATATTGCAGCTTAGCTTAAGTCCTTAAAGCGGAGCTCCACCCTAAAGTGGAACTTCCGCTCATCGGAACCCTCCCCCCCTCCGGTGTCACATTTGGCACCTTTCAGGGGGAAGGGGGGTGAAGATACCTGTCTAAGACAGGTGTTTGCACCCACTTCCGGGAGTCCTCTCTGCCAGGATTCTGCGGGTAGTACGTCACTTCCCGCAGAATACCCATTGTGTTCTGGAAGACACTCGGCTCCCAGAACACAACGGGGACCAGTGAGAACGGCGCAGCGTGACTCACGCATGCGCCGTAGGGAATCGGGCAGTGAAGCCGCAAGGCTTCACTTCCTGGTTCCCTCACTGAGGATGGCGGTGGGGGCAGCAGAGTGACGAGCGACTGCCGACTGCCGACGTCGCTTGACTCCAGGACAGGTAAGTGTCCATATTAAAAGTCAGCAGCTGCAGTATTTGTAGCTGCTGGCTTTTAATATTTTCTTTTCAGGGGAGCTCCGCTTTAAGTGTGGTGGTTGCATTCAATTTATTTTTTCATGCTTAGACAATTTACAGAAAAATACCAGAATTTCCATGTAACTTTCAGTGCACTGAGGCATAGTAAAATCACAGCTCACATGTTTTTACCACCTCACTAGCCATCCACGTAAACAAGGCCTAATAGAGAAGAGGATAAGGGAAGGTGTTGGCAGTCCGAATCAGGAGAACAACCTAGGGTGACAACACTGCTCCTCCATAGATCCTGTGGAATGTGTAAGCGTTGTCACCCTAGGATAGGAAGTGAGTTACTGGCAGGATCACCTGGTAAAATAAAGGGAAAAAGCCTAAAAGGTAAACTAATGCAGCCACTATGTCTAAGGACTAATTAATAGGTTACACTATAATAAAAAATTTCTTGCGTTTAGATGGGCTTTAAAGTGGTTGTAAACCCTTACATATACCCAGTGAAGTGACTGGCCCCAGGTGATACACAAAGGTGAAACAAAGCCTCCTACATAAGTTGTACCTGTTTATCTGTATTTTTCTCTATATCTGTACAAAGTGCAGAATTTATCAAGCTTGCCTCAGCTTTAAGAAAGCTGGGGATGGAGAGCTGAAGTTACACTCTGCAGAGCTTAGTGAGGAGAGCTTTGAGAGCTGATTGGAGGGTAGGGACACCTTTACACAGCTCACAGGAACAGAGCTGAGGCTGTCAGCTAGCTGGAGCTCCCTCCCCGTTCACCTTTTTTCTCCTGGTGTCAGGAAAACTTGTCAGAAATGACTGCTCATAGCAGAGGAATAAAGCAGCAGACAGAAATTACACATAGGCCCCATGCACACGAGACGCAGGTGCAAACTCTGCTGAACACACGTTTTTAAACGCTGAAACCGGCGTTTATAAACGCGCGTTTTGCCGCGTTTGGGGCCGCGTTTAGCGGCGTTTTACCGCGTTTGCGTTTATAAACGTTTCATCATAGACCCTCCCTAAGCTCAAAAAACAGTCAATTTTAACCATTTCAGCCAGTTTGTGAGACCAGAGTGAGTAGCAGCAGCTGAGAGAGCAGCAGTGTACTTGTATTTAGCGTATCACTTGCCACATCATCTGCCACAAGTTGTGGATTGTCCACTTGCCACGTCACCTGCCACGTCACCTGGCCACGTCACCTGGCCACGTCACCTGCCACAAGTTGTGGATTGTCCACTTGCCACGTCACCTTGCCACATCACGTGCCACGTCACCTGCCACAAGTTGTGGATTGTCCACTTGCCACGTTACCTGGCCACGTCACCTGGCCATGTTACCTGCCACGTCACCTGGCCACGTTACCTGCCACGTCAGCTGGCCACGTCACCTGCCACAAGTTGTGGATTGTCCACTTGCCACGTCACCTGCCACGTCACCTGGCCACGTCACCTGCCACAAGTTGTGGATTGTCCACTTGCCATGTCACCTGGCCACGTCACCTGGCCACGTTACCTGCCACGTCACCTGGCCACGTCACCTGCCACAAGCTGTGGATTGTCCACTTGCCACGTCACCTGGCCACGTCACCTGGCCACATCACCTGACACAAGTTGTTGATTGTCCACTTGCCACTTTACCTGCCACAAGTTGTGGATTGTCCACAATGCGATGCAAGCAATTACAGTTTTCTTTTATATTTTTTAATAGTTTTTCATCATTTGCCATCATTTTTGAGATTTCTAATGTTAAAAAATAGGTCACCTTTAAAAACGCTTATAAACGCAAACGCGGCAAAACGCCGGTACCGCGTTTAGCCGCGTTTAGCAGCGTTTAGCGTCTGAAACGTGAAAACTTTTGCGTCTGAACCCATTTTTTTGCTTCTGGAAAAACGAGGTTAAACGCAACTGCTTGTAAACGCCAAAAAACGAGAGTGTGTGCATGGACACATAGGATAACATTGAATGGGTTCAGGAGCAGTTGAAAAAAGCGTCCAACTGCCTCTGAACGCGCGTTCAACAGCAAATAACAGCGTCTCGTGTGCATGGGGCCTTAGTGCTCCTAAATGAGACAAGTACACTATAGAGTGATATGCTTTTTCATATTTCAACCCTTTTAAAGTGTAAACCCACTTTGTAAACAAACACCTACAGGTAAGCCTAGATAAAGGCTTACCTGTAGGTGCATGAAATATCTCCTTAACCTACACGGTTAAGGAGATATTTGCATTTAAAAGCGGCGACGCTGACGTCACGCGCATGCGAATGGGGTTAACCCCATTCACAAATTCGGCTAGGTCGCAGCATTCGACGACGTAGCCGAATTCGACGGCTCATAAGCGCATGCGCGGAGTCACATCTTCGCCGCTCCGGCCAACCACAGCGCCGGAGCGGCGCTGTGATTGACTGGTGCGGCGATACCCGGAAGTAACATTCCAGCTATCGCCGCAGCCGCAGCTGAAGAGGGAGACGAGGACGGCTTTGGGGGCCCCGATCTAAGGTAAGTGATGCATAATGAGCAGTCATATTAGCTCATTATGCCTTTCTCTTACAGGTCGTTGGGCAAAAAAAAATAAAAAATTGTGGGTTTACAACCACTTTACAACCACTTTAAGGCCCATTCACACCATAAGGTACACATAGCGTTCTCCCACTGCTGTACATTATAGATGTGGGCTGCAATGCATTGTACAACCATTGCAGTGCTTGTTGTTGTTTTCTTTTTTTTCTATCTTTATTAACCCCTTCCTGCTGCCGCCCCCAGCTCTTTAACCACTTCCATACAGGGCTTTTTATACCACTTCAATACCGTGCCTATTCTGGCACTTCTCTCCTACATGTAAAAATCATCATTCTTTTGCTAGAAAATTACTCAGAACCCCGAAACATTATATATGTTTTTTTAGCAGACACCCTAGGGAATAAAATGACGGTCGTTGCAACTTTTTTATCTTGCACGGTATTTGTGCAATAATTTGGTCTAGTGCTAGAATTGTTGCACGCACTCTAACGCACGCGGCAATACCTCACATGTGTGGTTTGAACGGCGTTTACATATGCGGGCGGGACTTACGTGTGTGTTCGCTTCTAAGCACAAACTATTGGGGACGGGTGTTTTAAAAAAAAAAAAAATTTTTTTTTTTTTTTATTTTACTTATTTTTTTTTATTTTTACTTTTTTTTTTTTACACTTTTTTTTTTTTTATCACTTTTATTCCTATTACAAGGAATGTAAACATCCCTTGTAATAGGAATGTGTGTGACAGGTCCTCTTTATGGAGAGATGCGGGGTCAATAAGACCCCACATCTCTCCTCCAGGCTGGAAAGCATGAGATCAGTGAATTTTTTTTCACAATCTCATACTTACAGCCGCAATGGCGGCTTTGTTTACATTTGAGGACCCGGGCGTGATGTCATCACATCGCGCCCGGGCCTCCGACGATCATAGAGATGACTGGTGACCCACCACCGGCGCCGACGATTCTCTCCGGGTCCCCGTTCGCACGGGAGAGCCCAGAGAAGCACCGGATGGTGGCGGGAGGGGGGGATGTCCCCTCCCGCCGCCTATAAGAACGATCAAGCGGCGGAACCGCTGCTATGACATACCTCCCAACTTTTAAAAGTCCCACCTTGGGACATTCTGATCTCCCCTCTCCCCTGCTAACGAAATTTCGTCCCTAAAAAAAAAAAAAGTTGTTGAGCGTGGGGGCGGGGGGGGGGGGGGGGCGGTGCCACCGATCGCGCGGGGGGGTGCCTCCGAACACTGTTTTGTCCACCAATCGCGGGGGGGGGTGGCTTACCTGCTGGTTGCTGTTTCCTCCTCTTCATGCTTCCTGCTGTGCGGGAAAAATGACACTCTCGCGGGACTGCGGGAAGGAGGAGCCTATGCGGGTAAAACCCGCAGAATCCGCGCCAGTTGGGAGGTATGGCTATGATCGTTCTTATGGTGCGCAGGATCGCCGGCTGAAAAAAAGGATATCTGAATGATGTCTATAGCTGCAGGCATCATTCAGCTATCCCCCCTCAAACCCAGGACGTCATATGATGTCCACCCGGAGGGAGAGAGGGTTCCTGCCGGCGTCATTTTGCTATGGCCCGGTATGGAAGGGGTTAAAGTGGATGTAAACCCAATTCATGAAATTTGAGCTGGGCACATATATCTGCAGTATTTTGTTATCTCTCTTCAAAGAGCCAAGTCCCATAGCTCTCTCCTGGGAGTCCTGACCAGTTCCTCTGTTATCAGCCTGACAACTCCTGACAAATTCTCGGACACATCAGATAAAAGCAGCCTGACATTTCTGTCAGGGAAGGTTGCTATAAATAGATTAGCAGGGAGTTGGCCCTGTTACAAAACACCTCTGAGAGTCTCTGCCTATGATGAGAGGGGGTGTGTGCCTTTCCTCCAATCAGCAATTTTAGCTATCTTGGCTGTATGCCCAGACATCACACTCTGTGTTAACCAGGAAGAGTAAATTTCGTAACTCGATCTGAACTTTCTAAACAGTATATAAATGTGAAGACAGCAGATATAAATGTAAAACCTATGTAAGGAGATTTGGTTTATCCCTGTGTATCATCTGAGGCTGTTCACGTCACTGGGTGTATGGAGGGTTTACATCCACTTTAAGAGAATCTAAATGCAGGGAGGTAGAGGTAGGCACTCCAATAATTTGACTACTGTGATTAGCTGTCACATGATCAGAAGCTCCCTATCACTAGTATACATCAGGAGCTTTCCATGACACTTTAGTTACTGTGCTGGAAGCGCCTAGTGAACGTGCTCTCAGCACCGAAAAACATTCCCTATGGATGCATATATGTGGCCACTTGGCATTACAGCCAACAGTAACAGGTTCAAGTTGATTTACCTCTATGATAGGGTGACCAGACATCCCCGGTTTCCGGGGACAGTCCCCGGATTGAGGACACTGTCCCTGGACCAAGTCTGTCCCTGGATTTGTCCCCAGATTGGATTTGAACAGGGGCTGGGGCAATTTCAAAGACAGTCAGTGCAGAATTAATGAAAAAAAATAATTGAATTACACCCCCCCCCCCCCGCTCCGCCGCTCCTACTAGCTTATGGGGGACTATTTTTTTCCACTATCTGTGCCCCTTTCTGATGATCATGTGCTGGTCGGAGCGGAGGGAATAGTTCTTCAGTTTTGGGGTGCATGCCCATCCAGCTCTGCTCTCATGTTCTTCTGCCTTGGCTCAAGTCCCGGCCAGCCGCCTGCCTGCTTATCTCCTTGCCTTCCCTGGTGGAGTGATCTTCCTCTGCACCCCACCCAGTAGTAGCTGGGGGCCGGAGCGTAAGACTTGACCGGCTGTGAGGTGGGCGGCGGCGGGTAGAGAGTCGCTGATTGCCGCCATTACTAGTAAAAAAAATATATCCCCGGATTTAATTTTAAAAATCTGGTCACCTTACTCTATGAGTGGCTGTGCATTTGAATGTGTTGTTGCAGGATGCAACACACTGTATTATGTAAAAATGAAAAATTTCCTACTTTTTTCCAGCACACGCCAAAGCACTGCACTAAAACAATAGGACATAAGGTAAACTGCCCTGTCTAAGCCTTGGGAATGTTTGCTGAAGCTCTTCATACTAGTGCCTACAAGCTAAGTGTATGTATACCCTAACAATAAACTTTTCTTATTTGGTCCCTTTTATGTCTGATAAATATAGGAAAAACATAATTTATTATTATAGGTTGAAAAAATGCCTGTTGATTCTGTCAAAAATTTTGTGAGCTGTTAACAGCTCAGGAAATTGACTGATATAATTGACATTGCTCTCTGAGGACTACAGAACACCCTTCTATGTTATGGACAGTAGAGGAGGGGCAGGGTTTTATAGTCCTATCACCTTTCTGTTGTCCTGATAGAGAAAGGGGAGCAAGTGTTGTCATCCTAGAACTGGAAGCGTCTTAAGCCTCATACACGTATAGCGGTACCCCCAGTTAAGAGGGCTGCTGGTATTAATTTGGGCCTTGTAGAGCACCGCTGTCAACCCCTGGCAATCGGCTCTATCCTCCCGTGGCACAGCTAGTAAGGGGAGATAGGACCGCGTGACCGCAACTCTTGGTGACGCAGTCCTATGGCAAACACACACAGTGATATACTTTAAACTTCTATTAAAGTAATTGAAACTGACACCAATGTACTTGACCCAGATATTTTACTGAGGCTAATGGGCAAGTAATAAACAACAGTATAACAAGTTGCAGATCCCTGCAATAAACAGTATTAAAGATGAACAGAGTGATAGAATAATGAGGTATTGCTATGAAACTCTAGTGATGCCCTTTTACAACTACTTCCCCTCATGGGCAGACTAACGCCCAGCAACGTTTACCTACGCAGTCAGGCCTGACTGAACTAAATGGAAGTTCTGTAAAACAATCTTCGCTAGCAATCTTTCGGTGGTGCACTTGATGAACAAACTTTGTAATCCGAACGAGTAGTAAAGATACAGTATTTGTCTATGAGCAAGTGCTCTCTCACCACCCGGACCAGTCCCAGTCGTTTTCCTCCGCCGATTCGTCTAGGCACATGGATCCACCGACATCCGAGTCTTCGGTCCTCCTGGTGTAGTACAGCAAGGATGAGAAGATGTCTCTAGGGTTCCGCTAGGCTGGCGGAGGGCTCTTTGGAAGAAAGTGCCCAGGCTTCAGGCCTGGGCTTGCAGCAGTCTCGCACAGAGTTCTTGCTTGATCGGCGGGAGGGTCCAAAGAGACTGAACAAACTCTGCCTCCCCTTTATAAAGTCCGCCCCAGCAGTCCTTGCTTCGGGGCAATGCACCTTGGATGCTGAAAGATGTCTTGGGAAATGTAGTCTCTCTGTATTAAGGGGGAATACCCCGCTACACACTCCCCCCACTTTGAATCTTTGGTCCCCAAAGACAGCATCAACAAAAAGTACCCACTACATTACTCAAGGCTGTCAAAGAAGTTGGCAGGGGAAGTTCCCACCAAAAACAAGGAAGGGAGTTACCCTGCCCACAGGTCACTTCTGCAAGGGTGGCCTGCCTAACTGTGCCAGGGAGTGAGCTGGGGTTGCCCTCCATCAAATGTACAGTGGAGGGACCAGATGTGGGTATGGTCCTTCTTGCGGTTAGGACTGTGTCCTCAGAACTTTCTCCCATCTGGGCGTAGGTTAATTTTCGGGGAGGGCGAATGACTCTCTTCATTCTTTGCTCCCTGGGAGTCACAGTCTCAGCCACTCTAGGTTCTTCTTCTGGTACCGAAGTGGGGACTTCCCCTGTTTCTTGGACATCCAATTCAGATGCAGAGAGGTATATGGAATCCATTGAATCTTCAGCAGGCGAATTGTCTTGAACATCTTCCCACTCTTGGAACTGAAGACTGGACGGGACAAATTCAGTGGCTTCTGCATTTAAGGTGTTATCCACAAGACCTTCAGAAGGGGGAAGGTCAATGGACAAGGGCACAGGGGCCTGAGACGGCCACAACCAGCTGAGTTCTGCCTCCTCCTCTTCACTTTGATCTGAGTCTTTCTCTTCCCTTGACAAAGTTGCTTGTGACCTAGTACTAGGTCGAGGGGTATGAGTGGTAGAAGGTGACTCAGGAGAATCCAAAGTAGGTGGCAGCCTGACAGCCTCCGACAAAGGTAACAGATGATTCTGGTGCCAGGTCTTCAGTGGCCCTATTTTCCCTTCTGGCTTTACTTGGTAAACTGGCAGATCCGGTAGTTTCTTGCAGATCACATAGGGCTCTGATCTCCATCTATCTGCTAGCTTATGTTTTCCGGGAACACCTAAATTTCTCAGCAAGACTCGGTCTCCTGGCTGTAGATCTTGAATCCGAATTTTCAAGTCGAAATTCCGCTTGTTTCGGGCTCCTCTCTGATCGGATGATAACTGAGCCTTCTCATAGGCCAACTTCAAGCTTTTCCTCAGCATGTCCACATATCCCTTGTGTGAGGCAGCAGATGTATGGTCCACAGAAGTACCGAAGGCCAAATCCACTGGCAGTCTTGCCTCTCTCCCGAACATGAGTCTGTAGGGGGAATACCCTGTGACATCACTCGTGGTGCTGTTGTAGGCATGCGCAATTGCTGCTATGTGCTTGCCCCAGTGCTGCTTTTCCTCACTAGACAGGGTTCCCAACATGTTTAGCAAAGTCCTATTGAACCTCTCTGGTTGGGCATCCCCCTTAGGGTGATAGGGAGTAGTGCGAGTCTTCTTTATTCCTAAAGAATCCAGTAACTTTTTGATTAACCGACTCTCAAAATCTCTCCCTTGATCTGAGTGAAGGCGTTGAGGCAATCCATAATAGGCAAAGAACTTCTCCACCAAGATTTTTGCAACGGTGGAAGCCTTCTGGTCTTTGGTTGGAAAAGCCTGGGCGTAGCGAGTGAAATGGTCGGTTACCACCAGAACATTTCCATGACCACTTAAGTCAGACTCAAGACAAAGGAAGTCAATGCATACCAAGTCCAGAGGCCCTTGGCTTTCTAGATGGCCCATTGGGGCAGCTTGACGTGGCAGTGTTTTCCTTTGTATGCAGCGGGGACATGAGTGACAGTACTCCTCCACTTCAGCCCGCATACAGGGCCAGTAAAACCTACTTCTCACTAGTTGGAAGGTTCGTTCAGCCCCTAGGTGGCCATGATTATCATGCAGAGCAGCTAGGACAGTTTTCCTGTGCTTGTCCGGCAAGAACAGCTGCCACTTCTCTTCCAGGTCATCAGAGGGGCCCCTTCGGTAGACCACCCCTTGATGTAGCTGTAACTTGTTCCATTCTTTGTGGATGGATCGGGCCTCCCTTGAGGAGTCGTGTAGAAGCCTACTCGGATCCTGATCCTCCAAAACTCCCAAAGCTAATCTTCCCCAGGGGTCTTCCAGCTGATCCCTTCTAAGGTCCTTCTTAGATAGCTTCGGCAAGTCGTCTTTACCAATCTGAGTCACATCACAATAGGATTTGGGTACTCCCCCCACAGAAACTCCCACTTCTTCGGCCCTGAATCCGCCACTGGCTTGAAGCTGGGCCCCTTGACATAAGGCCCTCACTCCATCCGGGGTCACTTGGGTCCAATCTTCAATGCGACAAGTGGGAGCATGTGCCCTTCTGGATAAAGCGTCAGCATCTCGGTTCTCCGCTCCAGGCCTATACTTCAGACTGAAATTGAAACTGGAAAGGGTTGCCAACCAACGGTGGCCAGTGGCATCCAACTTGGCTGTGGTGAAGAGATAATTAAGCGGATTATTGTCAGTCTTTACAGTGAATTCAGCCCCTTACAGGTAGTCTATGAGCTTATCCACAACTGCCCACTTCAGGGCCAGGAACTCCAACTTGTGGGTGGGGTAATTCTTCTCTGCTGGTGTTTGGCTTCTACTAACATAGGCGACTGGCCTTAGCTGTCCTTCATATTCCTGGTACAGCACACCTCTCAGGCCATCATGGCTGGCGTCCACATGAAGTTCATACGGTTTCTTGGGGTCAGCATAGGCCAATACCGGGGCAGTGGTACGGCTCTTCTTTAACATTTTGAAGGCGTCTTCACATCTTTCTGTCCACTGTCCTTCCACGGACTCTCCCGGCTTCCTAGGGCCAGTCTCATCTTCCTCTCCCTCTGTCTTCAACAACTCATTTAGGGGTTTTGCTATTTTTGCGAACCCTTCCACGAATCGACGGTAGTAGGAGCAAAATCCGAGGAAGGATCTGAGTTCAGTCACAGTGGTTGGGCGAGGCCAGGAGGTAACTGCTTCAAGCTTATCAGGGTCAGTAGACACTCCCTCTTCGGACACTATGTGTCCTAGATAGTGTACTGAGGACTGGTAGAATTGACACTTTTCTGGTGAAAGCTTGAGCCCCTCGTCACTGAGTCTCTTCAGGACTTTCTCCAGACTTTCTTCATGCTCCTCAAGAGTCCTTCCAAAGACAATGATGTTGTCTAAGTACATCAGGACTTCAATAAGGTGCCTGTCCCCCACCGTCTTCTCTATTAGCCTCTGAAAGGTGGCATGGGCCCCCGACAGGCTTTGGGGCATCCTGTTGAACTCGTAGAACCCTATCGGGGTGATGAAAGCCGTTTTCTTTCGATCTTCAGGATGCATAGGGATTTGATAGTACCCACTCTTCAGGTTCAGGACGCTGAACCACTTGGCTCCTGACAGGCTCTGCAGGGCATCCTCAATCCTGAGAGTGGTGTACTGATCCGGTATGGTCCTCCTATTGAGAGTCCTGTAGTCTATGCACAGTCTCAATGAACCATTTTTCTTCCGGACTACCACAATAGGGGAGGCATACGGGCTTCTGGATTCTTTAATACTCCAGTTCTCTTCAGTTCGGCCAACTGCTCACGCAGGTCTTCCAGATCAGCAAGAGGAACTCGCCGAACCCTTTCCCGAAAGGGTTTGTCTTCCTGCAGACAAATCCTATGGGTAGCACTCCTTGCACACCCTACATAAAACTCGTCTTTTGAGAAGATGTTTCTCCATCTGATCAGTTGGGCCTTGGCTCTCTCTTTCCACTTTGGTGGTAAGGTGGTGTCTTCCAGGCACAACCCCTCCAGGGTCTCTCCTTCAGCTTGTTTCAATTCCGACATAGCCACTGGAGTAACTGGGTTTACTCTGCCCAACAATACACGGGCTGGAATCTTCATAGGAGAACTGGAGACATTCCTGACGCTCACTGGGATCTGGCCCTTGGACTTCTTCAACGCTCTCAAAGGGACCACTTCGGGAATCACTTCCAACCCTGGTTGAGTATCCAGGGGGTCTGGTTCCAGGACCACGAAGGGGCCAGGTTGCTCCCATGAGAGTATTACAACGGCCCTAAGGCAGGTTACCTCACCAGGCTGTAATGTTCTCTCTTCTCCAGACTTTCCCTACCCCTTCTTCTGGGGCCTTTTTCTCCAGGACCAAATTCCGGTAGACCTGTTGTAGCATGGGGTGGATCCTGGCGACTGAAGCCCCTTGTTTTTGCACTATGGGGTCCAATAGTCTCCTGACCAGGTCAGTGTTGGTTCCTATAATTAGGAAACTTCTACTGGCTCCTTGTGGGCGAGGACAGACCACTGCAAGAGTGTCGAAAACTTCTGCTTTTCCTGTTACAGAGGGATCAAATGCCAGCCTGATTGAAACGTAACCGTCATAAGGGAAACTCTGTGTGCCAATTCCACATATCTCGAGGTCGTCGAGTTTCTGTAGAGGTACGTGGCTCAAGTGTTTTTTATAAAAGTCTCTGTACAAGAGTGTCACTTGGGCTCCCGTGTCCAGGAGGGCTCTGCTGTAAACTCCTTCCACTTGGACAGGGACTAGTGGAGAGGGTTCCACTAGCCTATCCGGAAAACTCTCCTGAGGCGGCTTCTTCTTTGGACTCTGGGGTTTTTCCTTAGAATTCTTCTTTTTCCACTTATCTCTGGATCTTAACCCCTTTTGGGACTGGTATGCATTGATTCCCTGCAGGTTGTTAGACTTTAACTCCTGACAGGGGGTATTGAGTGTTTTTTGAGGGGCTTTGTTCCCCTTTCTCTGTATTCTTTTCTCTTTCTGGATCTTAGTGGAGCTTTCTGTGAATAGCGGGCGCCCGGCTGACTCCTTCACTGGGGCCCTCTGAAGTTTTCCGCCGGCTGTGAATTTCTGTTTCTGTACTTCTTTGGACTGGGGCACATTCTTCCAGGGTGGCCAACTTCTCCACAATTGGAACACACAATCTTCTCTCTCTCCAGTGGTGAGGTTGGTGTTGAATTTCTCTGGCGTGACTCATTCCTATTCTCCTCGGGTTCCTTTATTCCTGAGATTTTGGACAGGAGTGAGGTCAAAAGGTCCAGCACCTGAGTCATTTGAGACTTTAGGGTCTCTACCTCTGAGTCCCGTTCAGTGGTCATGGCTGATTTGACTCCCACCATTGGCGGTGACAGTAGTCTTCTCAGTCCCTTGTTGGTCCTTTAAGAGGGCTTCTTCATCTCTTATAATCCGTACAAGGTCTGGGTAACTCAGAGTCATTACTCCTTCAGAGCTCATCAAGTGAAGCCAAACTGGATCTGAGCGCAGGGCGACCCTCAGTATCTGTTTCATTCGGGTTGCATCTATAACCTGCGGCAGTATTCCCTTCTTTAGAACAATTTGGCACAGCATCCGGTTTAACCTCCACACGTATTCGGATAGCTTCTCTCCCGGCTGTTGGTGGGTATGTTCGAACTGGTACATCAGTTCATTCGCCTTCTCTAGCTGGCCAAACTCCTCCTGCAGCATAGCCAGATAATCATATGCGGTGCAGGTAGCATTGCTAAGCCTGAGGTTCTTTACAACTTCAGCAGCAGCGCCCTTTAGACTTTCGCTGATGCGCTGCTTCTTCTGCGCCTCTGGTACCTCCCATCCTTCTACCGCTTGCATGGCCTGTTCAATCCAGGTGTCAAATTCTTCTTCTCCGGCAGGCACTGGTTGCTTCCCTTAGAAGGTGCGGAGCTTCCGGTAACTGGCTTCCACATGCACCGTATTGTTTTTTTTTTACACTTGACTACAAAGTCTCCTAAAGCAGTCAGTAACTCCGCCCCTATGGCAGTCAGAGGTGATGCCGGAGCTGTTGGCTCACTACTGTGTTCCATTTTGGGGCAGAGTAGCGGAGATGATAACGGGGAGGTTTGTGGAAACTCCTTCTTCACGGCCTCTGAATGCACTAAGCGATACGTTTGGTCATCTATGGCCTTTACACTCTGACCTTTAAACTCTTCTGGGATTCCTCCTCCCCATTCCACTAGTGCGTATGTGTACGAGGTATCTCACTTTATATCCACCACCCATACTTTCCGGCAGGGGGATATTATCATCACTAGCTGCTCGATCTCTTCTTTTTGCCGGATCTCCCCCGGGAGTACAATGACTACCGCCCGGGTCGGATCAGCGGCCCAGTCTGCACACCACTGTTCCATTGCCTGCGGGTCCATGCTAGTACTTCTGACCGGCTTGATTGCAGCGTGCAACTTACAAGGATCCCGGACTTGAGCCCCCACGTATAGCGGTACCCCCAGTTAAGAGGGCTGCTGGTATTAATTTGGGCCCTGTAGTGCACCGCTGTCAACCCCTGGCAATCGGCTCTATCCTCCTGTGGCACAGCTAGTAATGGGGAGATAGGACCGCGTGACCGCAACTCTTGGGGACGCAGTCCTATGGCAAACACACACAGTGATATACTTTAAACTTCTATTAAAGTAATTGAAACTGACACCAATGTACTTGACCCAGATATTTTACTGAGGCTAATGGGCAAGTAATAAACAACAGTATAACAAGTTGCAGATCCCTGCAATAAACAGTATTAAAGATGAACAGAGTGATAGAATAATGAGGTATTGCTATGAAACTCTAGTGATGCCCTTTTACAACTACTTCCCCTCATGGGCAGACTAATGCCCAGCAACGTTTACCTACGCAGTCAGGCCTGACTGAACTAAATGGAAGTTCTGTAAAACAATCTAAGCTAGCAATCTTTCGGTGGTGCACTTGATGAACAAACTTTGTAATCCGAACGAGTAGTAAAGATACAGTATTTGTCTATGAGCAAGTGCTCTCTCACCACCCGGACCAGTCCCAGTCGTTTTCCTCCGCCGATTCGTCTAGGCACATGGATCCACCGACATCCGAGTCTTCGGTCCTCCTGGTGTAGTACAGCAAGGATGAGAAGATGTCTCTAGGGTTCCGCTAGGCTGGCGGAGGGCTCTTTGGAAGAAAGTGCCCAGGCTTCAGGCCTGGGCTTGCAGCAGTCTCGCACAGAGTTCTTGCTTGATCGGCGGGAGGGTCCAAAGAGACTGAACAAACTCTGCCTCCCCTTTATAAAGTCCGCCCCAGCAGTCCTTGCTTCGGGGCAATGCACCTTGGATGCTGAAAGATGTCTTGGGAAATGTAGTCTCTCTGTATTAAGGGGGAATACCCCGCTACACACTCCCCCCACTTTGAATCTTTGGTCCCCAAAGACAGCATCAACAAAAAGTACCCACTACATTACTCAAGGCTGTCAAAGAAGTTGGCAGGGGAAGTTCCCACCAAAAACAAGGAAGGGAGTTACCCTGCCCACAGGTCACTTCTGCAAGGGTGGCCTGCCTAACTGTGCCAGGGAGTGAGCTGGGGTTGCCCTCCACCAAATGTACAGTGGAGGGACCAGATGTGGGTATGGTCCTTCTTGCGGTTAGGACTGTGTCCTCAGAACTTTCTCCCATCTGGGCGTAGGTTAATTTTCGGGGAGGGCGAATGACTCTCTTCATTCTTTGCTCCCTGGGAGTCACAGTCTCAGCCACTCTAGGTTCTTCTTCTGGTACCGAAGTGGGGACTTCCCCTGTTTCTTGGACATCCAATTCAGATGCAGAGAGGTATATGGAATCCATTGAATCTTCAGCAGGCGAATTGTCTTGAACATCTTCCCACTCTTGGAACTGAAGACTGGACGGGACAAATTCAGTGGCTTCTGCATTTAAGGTGTTATCCACAAGACCTTCAGAAGGGGGAAGGTCAATGGACAAGGGCACAGGGGCCTGAGACGGCCACAACCAGCTGAGTTCTGCCTCCTCCTCTTCACTTTGATCTGAGTCTTTCTCTTCCCTTGACAAAGTTGCTTGTGACCTAGTACTAGGTCGAGGGGTATGAGTGGTAGAAGGTGACTCAGGAGAATCCAAAGTAGGTGGCAGCCTGACAGCCTCCGACAAAGGTAACAGATGATTCTGGTGCCAGGTCTTCAGTGGCCCTATTTTCCCTTCTGGCTTTACTTGGTAAACTGGCAGATCCGGTAGTTTCTTGCAGATCACATAGGGCTCTGATCTCCATCTATCTGCTAGCTTATGTTTTCCGGGAACACCTAAATTTCTCAGCAAGACTCGGTCTCCTGGCTGTAGATCTTGAATCCGAATTTTCAAGTCGAAATTCCGCTTGTTTCGGGCTCCTCTCTGATCGGATGATAACTGAGCCTTCTCATAGGCCAACTTCAAGCTTTTCCTCAGCATGTCCACATATCCCTTGTGTGAGGCAGCAGATGTATGGTCCACAGAAGTACCGAAGGCCAAATCCACTGGCAGTCTTGCCTCTCTCCCGAACATGAGTCTGTAGGGGGAATACCCTGTGACATCACTCGTGGTGCTGTTGTAGGCATGCGCAATTGCTGCTATGTGCTTGCCCCAGTGCTGCTTTTCCTCACTAGACAGGGTTCCCAACATGTTTAGCAAAGTCCTATTGAACCTCTCTGGTTGGGCATCCCCCTTAGGGTGATAGGGAGTAGTGCGAGTCTTCTTTATTCCTAAAGAATCCAGTAACTTTTTGATTAACCGACTCTCAAAATCTCTCCCTTGATCTGAGTGAAGGCGTTGAGGCAATCCATAATAGGCAAAGAACTTCTCCACCAAGATTTTTGCAACGGTGGAAGCCTTCTGGTCTTTGGTTGGAAAAGCCTGGGCGTAGCGAGTGAAATGGTCGGTTACCACCAGAACATTTCCATGACCACTTAAGTCAGACTCAAGACAAAGGAAGTCAATGCATACCAAGTCCAGAGGCCCTTGGCTTTCTAGATGGCCCATTGGGGCAGCTTGACGTGGCAGTGTTTTCCTTTGTATGCAGCGGGGACATGAGTGACAGTACTCCTCCACTTCAGCCCGCATACAGGGCCAGTAAAACCTACTTCTCACTAGTTGGAAGGTTCGTTCAGCCCCTAGGTGGCCATGATTATCATGCAGAGCAGCTAGGACAGTTTTCCTGTGCTTGTCCGGCAAGAACAGCTGCCACTTCTCTTCCAGGTCATCAGAGGGGCCCCTTCGGTAGACCACCCCTTGATGTAGCTGTAACTTGTTCCATTCTTTGTGGATGGATCGGGCCTCCCTTGAGGAGTCGTGTAGAAGCCTACTCGGATCCTGATCCTCCAAAACTCCCAAAGCTAATCTTCCCCAGGGGTCTTCCAGCTGATCCCTTCTAAGGTCCTTCTTAGATAGCTTCGGCAAGTCGTCTTTACCAATCTGAGTCACATCACAATAGGATTTGGGTACTCCCCCCACAGAAACTCCCACTTCTTCGGCCCTGAATCCGCCACTGGCTTGAAGCTGGGCCCCTTGACATAAGGCCCTCACTCCATCCGGGGTCACTTGGGTCCAATCTTCAATGCGACAAGTGGGAGCATGTGCCCTTCTGGATAAAGCGTCAGCATCTCGGTTCTCCGCTCCAGGCCTATACTTCAGACTGAAATTGAAACTGGAAAGGGTTGCCAACCAACGGTGGCCAGTGGCATCCAACTTGGCTGTGGTGAAGAGATAATTAAGCGGATTATTGTCAGTCTTTACAGTGAATTCAGCCCCTTACAGGTAGTCTATGAGCTTATCCACAACTGCCCACTTCAGGGTCAGGAACTCCAACTTGTGGGTGGGGTAATTCTTCTCTGCTGGTGTTTGGCTTCTACTAACATAGGCGACTGGCCTTAGCTGTCCTTCATATTCCTGGTACAGCACACCTCTCAGGCCATCATGGCTGGCGTCCACATGAAGTTCATACGGTTTCTTGGGGTCAGCATAGGCCAATACCGGGGCAGTGGTACGGCTCTTCTTTAACATTTTGAAGGCGTCTTCACATCTTTCTGTCCACTGTCCTTCCACGGACTCTCCCGGCTTCCTAGGGCCAGTCTCATCTTCCTCTCCCTCTGTCTTCAACAACTCATTTAGGGGTTTTGCTATTTTTGCGAACCCTTCCACGAATCGACGGTAGTAGGAGCAAAATCCGAGGAAGGATCTGAGTTCAGTCACAGTGGTTGGGCGAGGCCAGGAGGTAACTGCTTCAAGCTTATCAGGGTCAGTAGACACTCCCTCTTCGGACACTATGTGTCCTAGATAGTGTACTGAGGACTGGTAGAATTGACACTTTTCTGGTGAAAGCTTGAGCCCCTCGTCACTGAGTCTCTTCAGGACTTTCTCCAGACTTTCTTCATGCTCCTCAAGAGTCCTTCCAAAGACAATGATGTTGTCTAAGTACATCAGGACTTCAATAAGGTGCCTGTCCCCCACCGTCTTCTCTATTAGCCTCTGAAAGGTGGCATGGGCCCCCGACAGGCTTTGGGGCATCCTGTTGAACTCGTAGAACCCTATCGGGGTGATGAAAGCCGTTTTCTTTCGATCTTCAGGATGCATAGGGATTTGATAGTACCCACTCTTCAGGTTCAGGACGCTGAACCACTTGGCTCCTGACAGGCTCTGCAGGGCATCCTCAATCCTGAGAGTGGTGTACTGATCCGGTATGGTCCTCCTATTGAGAGTCCTGTAGTCTATGCACAGTCTCAATGAACCATTTTTCTTCCGGACTACCACAATAGGGGAGGCATACGGGCTTCTGGATTCTTTAATACTCCAGTTCTCTTCAGTTCGGCCAACTGCTCACGCAGGTCTTCCAGATCAGCAAGAGGAACTCGCCGAACCCTTTCCCGAAAGGGTTTGTCTTCCTGCAGACAAATCCTATGGGTAGCACTCCTTGCACACCCTACATAAAACTCGTCTTTTGAGAAGATGTTTCTCCATCTGATCAGTTGGGCCTTGGCTCTCTCTTTCCACTTTGGTGGTAAGGTGGTGTCTTCCAGGCACAACCCCTCCAGGGTCTCTCCTTCAGCTTGTTTCAATTCCGACATAGCCACTGGAGTAACTGGGTTTACTCTGCCCAACAATACACGGGCTGGAATCTTCATAGGAGAACTGGAGACATTCCTGACGCTCACTGGGATCTGGCCCTTGGACTTCTTCAACGCTCTCAAAGGGACCACTTCGGGAATCACTTCCAACCCTGGTTGAGTATCCAGGGGGTCTGGTTCCAGGACCACGAAGGGGCCAGGTTGCTCCCATGAGAGTATTACAACGGCCCTAAGGCAGGTTACCTCACCAGGCTGTAATGTTCTCTCTTCTCCAGACTTTCCCTACCCCTTCTTCTGGGGCCTTTTTCTCCAGGACCAAATTCCGGTAGACCTGTTGTAGCATGGGGTGGATCCTGGCGACTGAAGCCCCTTGTTTTTGCACTATGGGGTCCAATAGTCTCCTGACCAGGTCAGTGTTGGTTCCTATAATTAGGAAACTTCTACTGGCTCCTTGTGGGCGAGGACAGACCACTGCAAGAGTGTCGAAAACTTCTGCTTTTCCTGTTACAGAGGGATCAAATGCCAGCCTGATTGAAACGTAACCGTCATAAGGGAAACTCTGTGTGCCAATTCCACATATCTCGAGGTCGTCGAGTTTCTGTAGAGGTACGTGGCTCAAGTGTTTTTTATAAAAGTCTCTGTACAAGAGTGTCACTTGGGCTCCCGTGTCCAGGAGGGCTCTGCTGTAAACTCCTTCCACTTGGACAGGGACTAGTGGAGAGGGTTCCACTAGCCTATCCGGAAAACTCTCCTGAGGCGGCTTCTTCTTTGGACTCTGGGGTTTTTCCTTAGAATTCTTCTTTTTCCACTTATCTCTGGATCTTAACCCCTTTTGGGACTGGTATGCATTGATTCCCTGCAGGTTGTTAGACTTTAACTCCTGACAGGGGGTATTGAGTGTTTTTTGAGGGGCTTTGTTCCCCTTTCTCTGTATTCTTTTCTCTTTCTGGATCTTAGTGGAGCTTTCTGTGAATAGCGGGCGCCCGGCTGACTCCTTCACTGGGGCCCTCTGAAGTTTTCCGCCGGCTGTGAATTTCTGTTTCTGTACTTCTTTGGACTGGGGCACATTCTTCCAGGGTGGCCAACTTCTCCACAATTGGAACACACAATCTTCTCTCTCTCCAGTGGTGAGGTTGGTGTTGAATTTCTCTGGCGTGACTCATTCCTATTCTCCTCGGGTTCCTTTATTCCTGAGATTTTGGACAGGAGTGAGGTCAAAAGGTCCAGCACCTGAGTCATTTGAGACTTTAGGGTCTCTACCTCTGAGTCCCGTTCAGTGGTCATGGCTGATTTGACTCCCACCATTGGCGGTGACAGTAGTCTTCTCAGTCCCTTGTTGGTCCTTTAAGAGGGCTTCTTCATCTCTTATAATCCGTACAAGGTCTGGGTAACTCAGAGTCATTACTCCTTCAGAGCTCATCAAGTGAAGCCAAACTGGATCTGAGCGCAGGGCGACCCTCAGTATCTGTTTCATTCGGGTTGCATCTATAACCTGCGGCAGTATTCCCTTCTTTAGAACAATTTGGCACAGCATCCGGTTTAACCTCTGCACGTATTCGGATAGCTTCTCTCCCGGCTGTTGGTGGGTATGTTCGAACTGGTACATCAGTTCATTCGCCTTCTCTAGCTGGCCAAACTCCTCCTGCAGCATAGCCAGATAATCATATGCGGTGCAGGTAGCATTGCTAAGCCTGAGGTTCTTTACAACTTCAGCAGCAGCGCCCTTTAGACTTTCGCTGATGCGCTGCTTCTTCTGCGCCTCTGGTACCTCCCATCCTTCTACCGCTTGCATGGCCTGTTCAATCCAGGTGTCAAATTCTTCTTCTCCGGCAGGCACTGGTTGCTTCCCTTAGAAGGTGCGGAGCTTCCGGTAACTGGCTTCCACATGCACCGTATTGTTTTTTTTTTACACTTGACTACAAAGTCTCCTAAAGCAGTCAGTAACTCCGCCCCTATGGCAGTCAGAGGTGATGCCGGAGCTGTTGGCTCACTACTGTGTTCCATTTTGGGGCAGAGTAGCGGAGATGATAACGGGGAGGTTTGTGGAAACTCCTTCTTCACGGCCTCTGAATGCACTAAGCGATACGTTTGGTCATCTATGGCCTTTATACTCTGACCTTTAAACTCTTCTGGGATTCCTCCTCCCCATTCCACTAGTGCGTATGTGTACGAGGTATCTCACTTTATATCCACCACCCATACTTTCCGGCAGGGGGATATTATCATCACTAGCTGCTCGATCTCTTCTTTTTGCCGGATCTCCCCCGGGAGTACAATGACTACCGCCCGGGTCGGATCAGCGGCCCAGTCTGCACACCACTGTTCCATTGCCTGCGGGTCCATGCTAGTACTTCTGACCGGCTTGATTGCAGCGTGCAACTTACAAGGATCCCGGACTTGAGCCCCCACGTATAGCGGTACCCCCAGTTAAGAGGGCTGCTGGTATTAATTTGGGCCCTGTAGTGCACCGCTGTCAACCCCTGGCAATCGGCTCTATCCTCCTGTGGCACAGCTAGTAATGGGGAGATAGGACCGCGTGACCGCAACTCTTGGGGACGCAGTCCTATGGCAAACACACACAGTGATATACTTTAAACTTCTATTAAAGTAATTGAAACTGACACCAATGTACTTGACCCAGATATTTTACTGAGGCTAATGGGCAAGTAATAAACAACAGTATAACAAGTTGCAGATCCCTGCAATAAACAGTATTAAAGATGAACAGAGTGATAGAATAATGAGGTATTGCTATGAAACTCTAGTGATGCCCTTTTACAACTACTTCCCCTCATGGGCAGACTAATGCCCAGCAACGTTTACCTACGCAGTCAGGCCTGACTGAACTAAATGGAAGTTCTGTAAAACAATCTAAGCTAGCAATCTTTCGGTGGTGCACTTGATGAACAAACTTTGTAATCCGAACGAGTAGTAAAGATACAGTATTTGTCTATGAGCAAGTGCTCTCTCACCACCCGGACCAGTCCCAGTCGTTTTCCTCCGCCGATTCGTCTAGGCACATGGATCCACCGACATCCGAGTCTTCGGTCCTCCTGGTGTAGTACAGCAAGGATGAGAAGATGTCTCTAGGGTTCCGCTAGGCTGGCGGAGGGCTCTTTGGAAGAAAGTGCCCAGGCTTCAGGCCTGGGCTTGCAGCAGTCTCGCACAGAGTTCTTGCTTGATCGGCGGGAGGGTCCAAAGAGACTGAACAAACTCTGCCTCCCCTTTATAAAGTCCGCCCCAGCAGTCCTTGCTTCGGGGCAATGCACCTTGGATGCTGAAAGATGTCTTGGGAAATGTAGTCTCTCTGTATTAAGGGGGAATACCCCGCTACACACTCCCCCCACTTTGAATCTTTGGTCCCCAAAGACAGCATCAACAAAAAGTACCCACTACATTACTCAAGGCTGTCAAAGAAGTTGGCAGGGGAAGTTCCCACCAAAAACAAGGAAGGGAGTTACCCTGCCCACAGGTCACTTCTGCAAGGGTGGCCTGCCTAACTGTGCCAGGGAGTGAGCTGGGGTTGCCCTCCACCAAATGTACAGTGGAGGGACCAGATGTGGGTATGGTCCTTCTTGCGGTTAGGACTGTGTCCTCAGAACTTTCTCCCATCTGGGCGTAGGTTAATTTTCGGGGAGGGCGAATGACTCTCTTCATTCTTTGCTCCCTGGGAGTCACAGTCTCAGCCACTCTAGGTTCTTCTTCTGGTACCGAAGTGGGGACTTCCCCTGTTTCTTGGACATCCAATTCAGATGCAGAGAGGTATATGGAATCCATTGAATCTTCAGCAGGCGAATTGTCTTGAACATCTTCCCACTCTTGGAACTGAAGACTGGACGGGACAAATTCAGTGGCTTCTGCATTTAAGGTGTTATCCACAAGACCTTCAGAAGGGGGAAGGTCAATGGACAAGGGCACAGGGGCCTGAGACGGCCACAACCAGCTGAGTTCTGCCTCCTCCTCTTCACTTTGATCTGAGTCTTTCTCTTCCCTTGACAAAGTTGCTTGTGACCTAGTACTAGGTCGAGGGGTATGAGTGGTAGAAGGTGACTCAGGAGAATCCAAAGTAGGTGGCAGCCTGACAGCCTCCGACAAAGGTAACAGATGATTCTGGTGCCAGGTCTTCAGTGGCCCTATTTTCCCTTCTGGCTTTACTTGGTAAACTGGCAGATCCGGTAGTTTCTTGCAGATCACATAGGGCTCTGATCTCCATCTATCTGCTAGCTTATGTTTTCCGGGAACACCTAAATTTCTCAGCAAGACTCGGTCTCCTGGCTGTAGATCTTGAATCCGAATTTTCAAGTCGAAATTCCGCTTGTTTCGGGCTCTTCTCTGATCGGATGATAACTGAGCCTTCTCATAGGCCAACTTCAAGCTTTTCCTCAGCATGTCCACATATCCCTTGTGTGAGGCAGCAGATGTATGGTCCACAGAAGTACTGAAGGCCAAATCCACTGGCAGTCTTGCCTCTCTCCCGAACATGAGTCTGTAGGGGGAATACCCTGTGACATCACTCGTGGTGCTGTTGTAGGCATGCGCAATTGCTGCTATGTGCTTGCCCCAGTGCTGCTTTTCCTCACTAGACAGGGTTCCCAACATGTTTAGCAAAGTCCTATTGAACCTCTCTGGTTGGGCATCCCCCTTAGGGTGATAGGGAGTAGTGCGAGTCTTCTTTATTCCTAAAGAATCCAGTAACTTTTTGATTAACCGACTCTCAAAATCTCTCCCTTGATCTGAGTGAAGGCGTTGAGGCAATCCATAATAGGCAAAGAACTTCTCCACCAAGATTTTTGCAACGGTGGAAGCCTTCTGGTCTTTGGTTGGAAAAGCCTGGGCGTAGCGAGTGAAATGGTCGGTTACCACCAGAACATTTCCATGACCACTTAAGTCAGACTCAAGACAAAGGAAGTCAATGCATACCAAGTCCAGAGGCCCTTGGCTTTCTAGATGGCCCATTGGGGCAGCTTGACGTGGCAGTGTTTTCCTTTGTATGCAGCGGGGACATGAGTGACAGTACTCCTCCACTTCAGCCCGCATACAGGGCCAGTAAAACCTACTTCTCACTAGTTGGAAGGTTCGTTCAGCCCCTAGGTGGCCATGATTATCATGCAGAGCAGCTAGGACAGTTTTCCTGTGCTTGTCCGGCAAGAACAGCTGCCACTTCTCTTCCAGGTCATCAGAGGGGCCACTTCGGTAGACCCCCCTTGATGTAGCTGTAACTTGTTCCATTCTTTGTGGATGGATCGGGCCTCCCTTGAGGAGTCATGTAGAAGCCTACTCGGATCCTGATCCTCCAAAACTCCCAAAGCTAATCTTCCCCAGGGGTCTTCCAGCTGATCCCTTCTAAGGTCCTTCTTAGATAGCTTCGGCAAGTCGTCTTTACCAATCTGAGTCACATCACAATAGGATTTGGGTACTCCCCCCACAGAAACTCCCACTTCTTCGGCCCTGAATCCGCCACTGGCTTGAAGCTGGGCCCCTTGACATAAGGCCCTCACTCCATCCGGGGTCACTTGGGTCCAATCTTCAATGCGACAAGTGGGAGCATGTGCCCTTCTGGATAAAGCGTCAGCATCTCGGTTCTCCGCTCCAGGCCTATACTTCAGACTGAAATTGAAACTGGAAAGGGTTGCCAACCAACGGTGGCCAGTGGCATCCAACTTGGCTGTGGTGAAGAGATAATTAAGCGGATTATTGTCAGTCTTTACAGTGAATTCAGCCCCTTACAGGTAGTCTATGAGCTTATCCACAACTGCCCACTTCAGGGCCAGGAACTCCAACTTGTGGGTGGGGTAATTCTTCTCCGCTGGTGTTAGGCTTCTACTAACATAGGCGACTGGCCTTAGCTGTCCTTCATATTCCTGGTACAGCACACCTCTCAGGCCATCATGGCTGGCGTCCACATGAAGTTCATACGGTTTCTTGGGGTCAGCATAGGCCAATACCGGGGCAGTGGTACGGCTCTTCTTTAACATTTTGAAGGCGTCTTCACATCTTTCTGTCCACTGTCCTTCCACGGACTCTCCCGGCTTCCTAGGGCCAGTCTCATCTTCCTCTCCCTCTGTCTTCAACAACTCATTTAGGGGTTTTGCTATTTTTGCGAACCCTTCCACGAATCGACGGTAGTAGGAGCAAAATCCGAGGAAGGATCTGAGTTCAGTCACAGTGGTTGGGCGAGGCCAGGAGGTAACTGCTTCAAGCTTATCAGGGTCAGTAGACACTCCCTCTTTGGACACTATGTGTCCTAGATAGTGTACTGAGGACTGGTAGAATTGACACTTTTCTGGTGAAAGCTTGAGCCCCTCGTCACTGAGTCTCTTCAGGACTTTCTCCAGACTTTCTTCATGCTCCTCAAGAGTCCTTCCAAAGACAATGATGTTGTCTAAGTACATCAGGACTTCAATAAGGTGCCTGTCCCCCACCGTCTTCTCTATTAGCCTCTGAAAGGTGGCATGGGCCCCCGACAGGCTTTGGGGCATCCTGTTGAACTCGTAGAACCCTATCGGGGTGATGAAAGCCGTTTTCTTTCGATCTTCAGGATGCATAGGGATTTGATAGTACCCACTCTTCAGGTTCAGGACGCTGAACCACTTGGCTCCTGACAGGCTCTGCAGGGCATCCTCAATCCTGAGAGTGGTGTACTGATCCGGTATGGTCCTCCTATTGAGAGTCCTGTAGTCTATGCACAGTCTCAATGAACCATTTTTCTTCCGGACTACCACAATAGGGGAGGCATACGGGCTTCTGGATTCTTTAATACTCCAGTTCTCTTCAGTTCGGCCAACTGCTCACGCAGGTCTTCCAGATCAGCAAGAGGAACTCGCCGAACCCTTTCCCGAAAGGGTTTGTCTTCCTGCAGACGAATCCTATGGGTAGCACTCCTTGCACACCCTACATAAAACTCGTCTTTTGAGAAGATGTTTCTCCATCTGATCAGTTGGGCCTTGGCTCTCTCTTTCCACTTTGGTGGTAAGGTGGTGTCTTCCAGGCACAACCCCTCCAGGGTCTCTCCTTCAGCTTGTTTCAATTCCGACACTGGAGTAACTGGGTTTACTCTGCCCAACAATACACGGGCTGGAATCTTCATAGGAGAACTGGAGACATTCCTGACGCTCACTGGGATCTGGCCCTTGGACTTCTTCAACGTTCTCAAAGGGACCACTTCGGAAATCACTTCCAACCCTGGTTGAGTATCCAGGGGGTCTGGTTCCAGGACCACGAAGGGGCCAGGTTTCTCCCATGAGAGTATTACAACGGCCCTAAGGCAGGTTACCTCACCAGGCTGTAATGTTCTCTCTTCTCCAGACTTTCCCTACCCCTTCTTCTGGGGCCTTTTTCTCCAGGACCAAATTCCGGTAGACCTGTTGTAGCATGGGGTGGATCCTGGCGACTGAAGCCCCTTGTTTTTGCACTATGGGGTCCAATAGTCTCCTAACCAGGTCAGTGTTGGTTCCTATAATTAGGAAACTTCTACTGGCTCCTTGTGGGCGAGGACAGACCACTGCAAGAGTGTCGAAAACTTCTGCTTTTCCTGTTACAGAGGGATCAAATGCCAGCCTGATTGAAACGTAACCGTCATAAGGGAAACTCTGTGTGCCAATTCCACATATCTCGAGGTCGTCGAGTTTCTGTAGAGGTACGTGGCTCAAGTGTTTTTAATAAAAGTCTCTGTACAAGAGTGTCACTTGGGCTCCCGTGTCCAGGAGGGCTCTGGTGTAAACTCCTTCCACTTGGACAGGGACTAGTGGAGAGGGTTCCACTAGCCTATCCGGAAAACTCTCCCGAGGCGGCTTCTTCTTTAGACTCTGGGGTTTTTCCTTAGAATTCTTCTTTTTCCACTTATCTCTGGATCTTAACCCCTTTTGGGACTGGTATGCATTGATTCCCTGCAGGTTGTTAGACTTTAACTCCTGACAGGGGGTATTGAGTGTTTTTTGAGGGGCTTTGTTCCCCTTTCTCTGTATTCTTTTCTCTTTCTGGATCTTAGTGGAGCTTTCTGTGAATAGCGGGCGCCCGGCTGACTCCTTCACTGGGGCCCTCTGAAGTTTTCCGCCGGCTGTGAATTTCTGTTTCTGTACTTCTTTGGACTGGGGCACATTCTTCCAGGGTGGCCAACTTCTCCACAATTGGAACACACAATCTCCTCTCTCTCCAGTGGTGAGGTTGGTGTTGAATTTCTCTGGCGTGACTCATTCCTATTCTCCTCGGGTTCCTTTATTCCTGAGATTTTGGACAGGAGTGAGGTCAAAAGGTCCAGCACCTGAGTCATTTGAGACTTTAGGGTCTCTACCTCTGAGTCCCGTTCAGTGGTCATGGCTGATTTGACTCCCACCATTGGCGGTGACAGTAGTCTTCTCAGTCCCTTGTTGGTCCTTTAAGAGGGCTTCTTCATCTCTTATAATCCGTACAAGGTCTGGGTAACTCAGAGTCATTACTCCTTCAGAGCTCATCAAGTGAAGCCAAACTGGATCTGAGCGCAGGGCGACCCTCAGTATCTGTTTCATTCGGGTTGCATCTATAACCTGCGGCAGTATTCCCTTCTTTAGAACAATTTGGCACAGCATCCGGTTTAACCTCCGCACGTATTCGGATAGCTTCTCTCCCGGCTGTTGGTGGGTATGTTTGAACTGGTACATCAGTTCATTCGCCTTCTCTAGCTGGCCAAACTCCTCCTGCAGCATAGCCAGATAATCATATGCGGTGCAGGTAGCATTGCTAAGCCTGAGGTTCTTTACAACTTCAGCAGCAGCGCCCTTTAGACTTTCGCTGATGCGCTGCTTCTTCTGCGCCTCTGGTACCTCCCATCCTTCTACCGCTTGCATGGCCTGTTCAATCCAGGTGTCAAATTCTTCTTCTCCGGCAGGCACTGGTTGCTTCCCTTAGAAGGTGCGGAGCTTCCGGTAACTGGCTTCCACATGCACCGTATTGTTTTTTTTTTACACTTGACTACAAAGTCTCCTAAAGCAGTCAGTAACTCCGCCCCTATGGCAGTCAGAGGTGATACCGGAGCTGTTGGCTCACTACTGTGTTCCATTTTGGGGCAGAGTAGCGGAGATGATAACGGGGAGGTTCGTGGAAACTCCTTCTTCACGGCCTCTGAATGCACTAAGCGATACGTTTGGTCATCTATGGCCTTTACACTCTGACCTTTAAACTCTTCTGGGATTCCTCCTCCCCATTCCACTAGTGCGTATGTGTACGAGGTATCTCACTTTATATCCACCACCCATACTTTCCGGCAGGGGGATATTATCATCACTAGCTGCTCGATCTCTTCTTTTTGCCGGATCTCCCCCGGGAGTACAATGACTACCGCCCGGGTCGGATCAGCGGCCCAGTCTGCACACCACTGTTCCATTGCCTGCGGGTCCATGCTAGTACTTCTGACCGGCTTGATTGCAGCGTGCAACCTACAAGGATCCCGGACTTGAGCCCCCACGTATAGCGGTACCCCCAGTTAAGAGGGCTGCTGGTATTAATTTGGGCCCTGTAGTGCACCGCTGTCAACCCCTGGCAATCGGCTCTATCCTCCTGTGGCACAGCTAGTAATGGGGAGATAGGACCGCGTGACCGCAACTCTTGGGGACGCAGTCCTATGGCAAACACACACAGTGATATACTTTAAACTTCTATTAAAGTAATTGAAACTGACACCAATGTACTTGACCCAGATATTTTACTGAGGCTAATGGGCAAGTAATAAACAACAGTATGACAAGTTGCAGATCCCTGCAATAAACAGTATTAAAGATGAACAGAGTGATAGAATAATGAGGTATTTCTATGAAACTCTAGTGATGCCCTTTTACAACTACTTCCCCTCGTGGACAGACTAGCACCCAGCAGCGTCTACCTACGCAGTCAGGCCTGACTGAACTAGATGAAAGTTCTGTAAAACAATCTTCACTAGCAATCTTTCGGTGGTGCACTTGATGAACAAACTTTGTAATCCGAACGAGTAGTAAAGATACAGTATTTGTCTATGAGCAAGTGCTCTCTCACCACCCGGACCAGTCCCAGTCCTTTTCCTCCGCCGATTTGTCTAGGCACATGGATCCATCGACATCCGAGTCTTCGGTCCTCCTGGTGTAGTACAGCAAGGATGAGAAGATGTCTCTAGGGTTCCGCTAGGCTGGCGGAGGGCTCTTTGGAAGAAAGTGCCCAGGCTTCAGGCCTGGGCTTGCAGCAGTCTCGCACAGAGTTCTTGCTTGATCGGCGGGAGGGTCCAAAGAGACCGAACAAACTCCGCCTCCCCTTTATAAAGTCCGCCCCAGCAGTCTTTGTTTCGGGTGCTGAAAGATGTCTTGGGAAATGTAGTATCTCGGTATTAAAGGGGAATACCCCGCTACACACACGATCGGATTTTCCGCAGACAAAGCGTCAGACTTTTGTCCGAAGGGCGTTGGCCAGGAACTTGTCTTGCATATGCAGCAATACCCCCGCAGGGGCCGCTGGTTTAAGATTTTGGGCCTGCCGTTACCTTAGACCCCATTCACACAGGGGCAAAACGACTTCCAGCGCGACTTTGGGAGGCAACTTGGACACGACTTGAGTTTGAATCACAGCGCGACTTGGGGAGACTTCAGCGTGACTGAAGTCACCTCCAGGACAGGAGGCTTTCCAGTGGCCAATCAAACAAGAATCAGTTCTGTGGGAGGGAGGGGTTTGCCTGAGAAATGTATGTTCTCTTCCTGGAAAGTTGCTTCTGTTAAGACAGTGATCCGACTTCTGAGGCGACTTCCATTGAAATCAATGGGTACAGGTCGCCTAGCAGTCGCCTAGAAGTTGGATTGAAGTAGTACAGGGACCTTTTTTGAAGTCGGAGCGACTGCAGTAGTGTGCATTAAGACGGCTCCATTCACTTACATTGATTTTCTCATGCAGCGCGACTTGAGGCGACTTGAAGTCGGATACAAAGTTGCCCCTGTGTGAATGGGCTCTTACTGTTCACTAGACATGTGCACACTGAAATATTTCATTTCGGAATTTAGTTTTCGTTAGAAAAATAAATTTATTTAGTTACTCCCGAAATTTGTTTTTATTTATTTTGTTTTTCGTTAGAAATTGCATTCGTCCGAAAATCTGAATTAATTAAGGTTGAATCTGTCATTGAAGGCTTATGGTGTCTGTCGAATGTTCAAACAAGATTCGACGGAGCAGTGAAACTGTACGACGCTGCAATCATACATTTCCGGTCGAATGTTCCGCCTACAAGCTATAGTAGAATTATAATGTTGTATGACTAGTAATAATTATATTTATTCATTACTATTACTAGTCAACCAACATTAGAATTCTTCTATAGCCTATGGGCCGAGCATTTGACCGGAAATGTACGATTGCAGCGGCGTACAGTTTATCTGCTCCGTCAAATCTTCTTAGAACTTTCAACAGACACCATAAGCCTTCAATGACAGATTCGACGTTTGTATGTTTTTCAATGCTTTGTCGAATCTTCGTCGTTCACGTTGAATTGTCAAGTTAGTTCTAGCTATTTTACTGCTCCTCCTCTTTGGTTACAATCAGCCAATAACATTCATCATCATCATTTTTTTATTTTACTTCCCCCACCCAATTCCAGCAGCGATCTTTTCTCTCTATGTGGAATCTTTTCTCTCTATAATGTCGAATCTTTTCTCTCTATAATGTCGAATCTTTTCTCTCTATGTAGAATAATCTTGGACTAATAGAGTTAATTCGACCACAGGTTCGATGGACACAGATTGTTATTGTCAGCCTCATGTCGAATCTCCTATCTATATCGAACTGTTGTTGCAACGAAAACGAAAATTAAGCATTTGTTTATGTCGGATCTTTCGGTTTTCGGATTCTGCATTTTCGTTTGTTAAAACGATAATGAAAATACCTGAAATTCGGACGAAAATGCATTCGGACGAAAATGAATGCACATGTCTACTGTTCACCATGTCCGTCCTAGGGGTCTTCCTCGAAGAGTTGTTCACAAATGTCTGCACCAAACACTAAAGCCCTGTACACACGATCGGATTTCCTATGGTTTTTAAACCGATGTTTTTTTCCATCGGAAAACTGATGAAGCTGACTTCCATCAGTCTTGCCTACACACCATCAGTCAAAAAACCGACTGTTCCAAACGCGGTGACGTAAAACACTCAGACGAGCCGAGAAAAATGAAGTTCAATGCTTCTGAGCATACGTCGACTTGATTCTGAGCATACGTGGGTTTTTTCTTCGATGGAGTTCCCCACAGACGATAGTAATTTGCTATCAGTTTTTTAACCATCGGATAAATTTAAAACATGTTCTATTTTTTAAAACCGATGGAAAAAAGACAGATGGGTCCCATACACGATCGGCTTGTCTGATGAAAAAAATCCATCTGACTGTTTTCATCGGTAAAACCGATCGTGTGTACAGGGCTTTAGTCTCTTTTTCTCAGAGGACAGACTTCACCGCGGACACCCGTCCACTACAGTGATGCTGGACCCCATCCCACCCGGAAGTCAGGAGCGGATGATCCATACTTTGCCTGCTTGCATTACCATCCTGTGAGTGTAATCATTTACTTTGTTGCAAATTAAACACGTCAGTACTGCACTTAGGGGGCGCTGTTCTCTTTCCCTTTCACCATCCTCGTAGCCTCCTCAAATGGTGCCAGAACAGTGCATGCATCCCTGATCATGCCCCACTGGCGTGGTGAAAAAAACCTGAGCTCCCCTGACCCTGTCCTGGTGCCGTAGTCGCACAGGTACTCATTGATGGCCCTCTGCTGCGTGTGCAGCCGCTGCAGCATGGCCAACGTTGAGTTCCACCTGGTGGGCATGTCACATATAAGGCGGTTCTTGGGCAGGTTCAACTCCTTTTGAAGCTCAGCCAGGCGAGCATTGGCATTATAAGATCTGCGGAAATGCACACAGACTTTCCTGGCTTGCCTCAGGACATCCTGTAAGCCCGGGTACCTGCCCAAGAACCGCTGCACCACCAGGTTAAGGACGTGAGCCACACAGGGCACATGGGTCAGTTGTCCCTGTCGGAGGGCGGAGAGGAGGTTGGTGCCATTGTCGCAAACCACCATTCCTGGCTTAAGCTGGCGTGGCGTCAACCACCTCTCGGCCTGCCCCTGCAGAGCAGACAGAACCTCTGCCCCAGTGTGGCTCCTGTCCCCCAAACACACCAGCGCAAGCACGGCATGGCATCTTTTTGCCTGCGTACTTGCGTAGCCCCTTGAACGCCTACGGAGCGCCGCTGGTTCTGAGGACAAAGCACAGGAAGAGGCCATGGAGGAAGAAGAGGAGGGGGTGGAGGAGAGAGGTGTGTCACAACCAGTAGTAGCATTTTGGAGGCGTGGCGGCGGAACAACCTCCAACACTACTGCACCTTGTCCTGCATCTTTCCCAGCTGCCAAAAGAGTGACCCAATGGGCCGTGAAAGAAAGGTAACGTCCCTGTCCATGCCTGCTGGACCATGAGTCAGCGGTAATATGCACCTTACCGCTGACCGCCCTGTCCAGCGAGGCCAAGACATTGCCTTTCACATGCCGGTAGAGAGCCGGAATCGCCTTCCGTGAGAAAAAGTGGCGTTTGGGAACCTGCCACTGAGGAACCGCACATTGCACAAACTCACGGAAGGGGGCCGAGTCTACCAACTGAAAAGGCAGCAGTTGAAGCGCTAGCAATTTAGCCAAGCTAGCATTCAACCGCTGGGCATGTGGATGGCTGGGAGTGAACTTCTTTCGATGGTCCAGCAGCTGGGGCAGGGAAATTTGCCTGCTAGAATCGGACGTCGGTGTACTGCTAGCAGAGTGCCCGCAAGTACTTGGCTGTGACACACCTAATTCTACACCTTCATTCCTCTCAGTGCAGGTTTCAGAGAGGACTGAAGGTATAGTGGGGTTGGAGATCCCAGCTGATGCGGTGCAAGGAGAGGTCCGCTTTGTTCTTTGGTGTGGGTCTTTAAGGTAGGCTTGCCAACGAGTTGCATGGCAGGTCAACATATGTCTGGTCAAGCATGTGGTGCCCAAGCGGCTGATGTTTTGGCCACGCGATATACGCTTGAGACATATGTTGCAAACAGCAGCTGTGCGATCTGATGCACTCGACTCAAAAAAGGCCCACACCAAAGAACTTTTTGAATAACGGGCAGAGGCAGCGCCCTGCACAGGCGTAGCTCTGCGGTGTGATTCCGTCGGTGTGCTGCCCTTACGCTGGCCCCCCGAGGGCATCCTGCCTCGTTTGAGATGTGCCTCCTCCTCATCCTCCTCCTCCTCCTCTCTCCTATTAGGCACCCACGTGGAGTCAGTGACCTCATCATCCCCTCCCTCCTCATCACTGGAGCCAATCTGGCAGTATGCTGCAGCTGCTGGAACATGACTGCCAGATTGTTGTCCTTCTTGAGCATCCCCTCTCTCTGCTCTCACGCTACTGCCTTCCTCTAGCTGGGTAACATCATCAGACCCTTCGAAACGCTGGGCATCCTCCTGGAGCATGTACCCAACACTGTGCTCAAACAGTTCGGGGGACTCCTCAGGAGGACATGGTGGGTCTAGGGAAGGAGTGACTGATGATGACATTGATACCAGGGAAGAGGACGCTTTGGCAGCTGCTTTGCCAGTACCCTGAGCCTGGGTGAGAGAGGATGAGGAGGATGAGGAGGGCTTGGTCATCCACTCTACCAAGTCTTCGGCATGATGCGGCTCAACACCTCCAGCTGCCGAAAAGAAGGACAAGCGTGTCCCATGGCCACGTGCTGATGGTGAAGCACCGCATCCACGACCAGCACTGTTGTCTCTAGACACAGAGCCTGCTTGCCCTCTTTTATTGGCTCCTGACTGTCTGCCTTTCCTTGTTTGCCTTCCAGACATTCTAATGGCCTGCAGGGAGATGGGAAAACCAGCAATAAGGCCTAGCTTCAGGAGTATATTTTGCAGGAAGCACACTACGCCCGCTGTAAGTGCTGCAAATGCCTGTTGGTGTAACACACTAGGAAAACACAGCAATAAGGCCTAGCTTCAGGAGTATATTTTGCAGGAATCACACTACGCCTGCTATAAGTGCTGCAAATGCCTGTTGGTGTAACACACCAGGAAAACACAGCAATACGGGCTAGCTTCAGGTGTATATTTTGCAGGAATCACACTACGCCTGCTGTAAGTGCTGCAAATACCTGTTGGTGTAACACACCAGGAAAACACAGCAATACGGGCTAGCTTCAGGAGTATATTTTGCAGGAATCACACTACGCCTGCTGTAAGTGCTGCAAATGCCTGTTGGTGTAACACACTAGGAAAACACAGCAATAAGGCCTAGCTTCAGGAGTATATTTTGCAGGAATCACACTACGCCTGCTGTAAGTGCTGCAAATGCCTGTTGGTGTAACACACCAGGAAAACACAGCAATACGGGCTAGCTTCAGGTGTATAATGTGCAGGAGGCACACTCCGCCCGCTGTAAGTGCTGCAAATGCCTGTTAGTGTAACACACCAGGAAAACACAGCAATAAGGGCTAGCTTCAGGTGTATACTGTGCAGGAGGCTTAGCAACAATGACACTGACACTGTCCCCTGCCTATCCTTCTCTCTCCCTGCACCCAAGGTTTATCAAAGAATATGACACTGACACTCTCCCCGCCTATCCTTCTCTCTCCCTGCACACAAGGTTTAGTAAAGAATATGACACTGACACTGTCCCCTGCCTATCCTTCTCTCTCCCTGCACACAAGGTTTATCAAAGAATATGACACTGACACTGTCCCCTGCCTATCCTTCTCTCTCCCTGCACACAAGGTTTAGCAAAGAATATGACACTGACACTGTCCCCTGCCTATCCTTCTCTCTCCCTGCACACAAGGTTTAGCAAAGAATATGACACTGACACTCTCCCTGCCTATCCTTCTCTCTCCCTGCACACAAGAATAGCACAAAGAATATCACACTGTCCCTGCCTATCCTTCTCTTTCCCTGCGCCGGAACACACTACACAAGGTCGCCGCGCTGGCGGCCTTTTATAGTGTGGGGCGTGTGCTAAACCCCCTGAGCTATAATTGGCCACAGGCAGCCTGCTTGTGGCCAATTATGGCTCTCCTAGCTGCCGGCGCTGTGATTGGCCAAGCATGCGGGGTCACAGTGCATGCTTGGCCAATCACAGCGCCGGGATTGCACTGCGATGGCGCAGTGTATTGTGGGCCGTTCGCGTCACTCGAATTTGGCGCGAACGGCCCAAATCGTTCGATGTTCGCCGAACGATCGAACAGCCGATGTTCGAGTCGAACGTATGTTTGACTCGAACACCGAACTCATCCCTAACAGTCAGGTGTAAAATGTGCAACTCAGCTGAACTGGAACAGAGACCAATATTTTGGTACAATTATTCTGAGCTAAACTACAGCTCAGACAACTAAATTTACACTAGCGCCTACCCAATAGGAGCAGGGCGCTACACATACAAATGGCACACAATTGCCAGCCAACAAACACGAACCTAGTGACATACTACGTGGTTTTTCAGCTCTTGAGTGCCACCCTTTGGGCACCTTCTGCTAATGTCATGTTTGGTGAGCATTGATTCCGAGCATGCGCGTTTGTACTGTGAACTTTTGTCTGACGGACTTGTGTACACAGGATAGGAAAATCTGACCGTTGTCTGTGGAAAATTTATAAGCCTGCCATCCAACATTTGTCAGCGGAAAATCTGACAACAATTGTCTTATGGAGCGTACAAACGGACGGATTTTCGGCCAACAGGCTGTCATCACACAATTCCCGTCGGAAAATAAGATCGTGTGTACGAGGCTTTACTGACAAAAATTTACCAGGTGAAATAAAGCACTCTTAAAAAAAGAAACATAATGCTTCAATATATTAACCACTTAAGCCCCGGACCATTTTGTTGCTAAAGGACCAGGCCCCTTTTTGCGATTTGGCACTGCGTCGCTTTAACTGACAATTGCGCGGTCGTGCGACGTGGCTCCCAAACAAAATTTACGTACTTTTTTCCCCACAAATAGAGCTTTCTTTTGGTGGTATTTGATCACCTCTTCGGTTTTTATTTTTTGCGCTATAAACAAAAATAGAGGGACAATTTTGAAAAAAATGCAATAATTTTTACTTTTTGCTATAATAAATATTCCACAAAAATATATAAAAAAACATATTTTTTCCTCAGTTTAGGCCGATACGTATTCTTCTACATATTTTTGGTAAAAAAAATCGCAATAATCGTTTATTGCTTGGTTTGCGCAAAAGTTATAGCGTCTACAAAATAGGGGATAGTTTTATGGCATTTTTATTAATATCTTTTTTTTTTTACTAGTATTGGCGGTGATCAGTGATTTTTATCGTGACTGCGACATTATGGCGGACACATCGGACACTTTTGACACCATTTTGGATAAAAATGCACTGATTACTGTGAAAATGACACTGGCAGTGAAGGGGTTAACCTGTAGGGGGCGCTGGAGGGGTTAAGTGTTTCCTAGGGAGTGATTACTACTGTGTGGGGGCGTGGCTTGGCGTGTGACATCACTGATCGTCGTTCCCTACCACAGGGAACAGACGATCAGTGACACTCACACTAGGAAGCACGGGGAGAAGTTTGTTTACACTTACCTCTCCCCGTTCTTCAGCTCTCTGACCCGATCGCAGGACACCGGCGGCGATCGGGTCCGCGGGTCCCGCGGGCGCGGTCACGGAGCTCAGGACCGGGTCGCGAGCGCGCCCACGGCTGGGCTTCTTAAAGAGGACGTACCTGTGCCCAGCCGTGCCATTCTGCCGATGTATATCGGCGTGAGGTGGTCCTTAAGTGGTTAAAGAGAAAATTCACCCTACCTAGCTACAATTAGGGCTCGTTCACACCATCACGCATGCACATTCCAGTCCTTTTTGGTAACGCGTTGTAATGCATTGGTGTGCATTTTACAAGTGTTGCATTCGTTTTTTTTTTTATTTCTGGTTTGTTTTCCTTGATTTGCTTTGCAGTGAGTTGCATTTATGCGTACTTGCGTGCATTTGAACGCATTGTGTTGTGCTGCGCTAAAAAAAAGTAGTGCATGCTGTACTGGGAAAATGCAAGGCATTGCAACACACTGGTGTGGACTGCATTTTAAGAAACCTTTTTTTTTGCCATGCATTGCTCTCACAAATGAACATCAGCGAATCTGGTGTGAATGAACCCTTACACATGATCGGAAATTCCGACAAAGTCCGATGTGAGCTTTTGGTCGGAAATTCTGACCGTGTGTAAGCTCCATCGGAATTTCCGCCAAGAAAAATTTGAGAGCTGGTTCTCAAATTTTCCAACGGGAAAAATTTCCATCGGAAATTCCGATCGTCTGTATGCAATACCGACACGCAAAAAAACACGCATGCTCAGAATCAAGCAGAAGAGCCGAACTGCCTATTGAACTTCATTGATCTCGGCTCGTCGTACGTCACCACGTTCTTGACGGTCGGAATTTCCAACAGGATTTGTGTGACCGTGTGTATGCAAGCTATGTTTGAGCGAAATTCCGTCTGAAAAAACATCCAAGGTTTTTCCGACGGAAATTCTAATCGTGTGTACGCGGCATAAGGACCCATTCACACCAAATGCACTGGGATTATAATTACAGCTATTTCCAGCACAGTCTCAAACGGAGACAAGGCAAAATACTTTGTTTCTAAGGATTGTTGGGGTACGGACAGAAAAGGTACAACCAATCCCACCATTTCACCCTACAAGACTCTGGTCTGGCCTCACCTGGAGTATGCTTTCCAGTTCTGGGCACCAGTCCTCAGGAAGGATGTACTGGAAATGGAGCGAGTACAAAGAAAGGCAACACAGCTAATAAAGGGACTGGAGGATATTGGTCATGAAGAAAGGTTGCGAGCACTAAACGTATTCTCTCTGGAGATGAGACGCTTGAGAGGGGATATGATTTAAATTTACAAATACTTGACTGATGACCCCACAATAGGGTTAAAACTTTTCCACGGAAAGGAGTTTAACAAGACACGTGACCACTCATTAAAATTAGAAGAAAAGAGGTTTAACCTTAACCTTAAACTACGTAGAGGGTTATTTACTGTAAGAGCGGCAAGGATGTGGAATTCCCTTCCACAGGCGGTGGTTTCAGAGAGGAGCATCGATAGTTTCAAAAAACTATTTAGAAAAAAAATAAAAATACAAATCCCTGGAGTCTACATTTTTCTCGACGTGATTCCTCTCAAGCCTGCCTTGCCTACACACTATCATGAAAAAAAATGCTCGAGCAAAGCGCGGTGACGTATGAAATGTACGACGGCACTATAAAGGGGAAGTTTCATTCGGATGGCGCCACCCTTTGGGCTGCTTTTGCTGATCCTTGTGTTAGTAAAGTTTGGTGAGAGACGATTCGCACTTTTCAGCCTTGTGCTCTTCAGTAGGGATGAGCTTGGTGTTCGAGTCGAACATACGTTCGACTCGAACATCGGCTGTTCGATCGTTCGACGAAGATCGAACGATTTGGGCCGTTTGCGCCTAATTCGAGTGACGCGAACAGCCAACAATGCACTACGCCATCGCAGTGTCATCCAGGCGCTGTGATTGGCCAAGCATGCACTGTGACCCCGCATGCTTGGCCAATCACAGCGCCGGCAGCGAGGAGAGCAATGATTGGCCACAGGCAGGATGCCTGTGGCCAATTATTGCTGAGGGTGTTTAGTACACGCCCCACACTATAAAAGGCCGCCAGCACGGCGGCCTAGTGTAATGTGTTCCGGAGCAGGGAAAGAGAAGCATAGGCAGGGACAGTGACATTTTTTTTTTCTTGCTTAACCTGGATTCCTTTAGTTTAGGGAAAGAGAAGGATAGGTAGGGAGAGTGTCAGTGTGTTTTACTGTGCGAATCCTTGTTTCTAGGGACAGGGAAGGACAGTGAGGGAAATTCTCCTTGTGCTATAGTGTGCTAAAGCATTGATCATCAACCATCTTTAAAAAATCATTTTTTCTAGGGACAGAAAACTATAGGTAGGGAGAGTGTCAGTGTGTTTTACTGTGATAATCCTTGTTTCTAGGGACAGGGAAGGACAGTGAGGGAAATTCTCCTTGTGCTATAGTGTGCTAAAGCATTGATCATCAACCATCTTTAAAAAAACATTTTTTCTAGGGACAGAAAACTATAGGTAGGAAGAGTGTCAGTTTCTTTCACTGTGATAATCCTTGTTTCTAGGGACAGGGAAGGACAGTGAGGGAAATTCTCCTTGTGCTATAGTGTGCTAAAGCATTGATCATCAACCATCTTTAAAAAAACATTTTTTCTAGGGACAGAAAACTATAGGTAGGAAGAGTGTCAGTTTCTTTCACTGTGATAATCCTTGTTTCTAGGGACAGGGAAGGACAGTGAGGGAAATTCTCCTTGTGCTATAGTGTGCTAAAGAATTGATCATCAACCATCTTTAAAAAAACATTTTTTCTAGGAACAGAAAACTATAGGTAGGGAGAGTGTCAGTTTCTTTCACTGTGATAATCCTTGTTTCTAGGGACAGGTGAAGGACAGTGAGGGAAATTCTCCTTGTGCTATAGTGTGCTAAAGCATTGATCATCAACCATCTTTAAAAAAAAATTTTTTCTAGGGACAGAAAACTATAGGTAGGAAGAGTGTCAGTTTCTTTCACTGTGATAATCCTTGTTTCTAGGGACAGGGAAGGACAGTGAGGGAAATTCTCCTTGTGCTATAGTGTGCTAAAGCATTGATCATCAACCATCTTTAAAAAAACATTTTTTCTAGGGACAGAAAACTATAGGTAGGAAGAGTGTCAGTTTCTTTCACTGTGATAATCCTTGTTTCTAGGGACAGGGAAGGACAGTGAGGGAAATTCTCCTTGTGCTATAGTGTGCTAAAGCATTGATCATCAACCATCTTTAAAAAAATCATGTTTTCTAGGGACAGAAAACTATAGGTAGGGAGAGTGTCAGTGTGTTTTACTGTGATAATCCTTGTTTCTAGGGACAGGGAAGGACAGTGAGGGAAATTCTCCTTGTGCTATAGTGTGCTAAAGCATTGATCATCAACCATCTTTAAAAAAACATTTTTTCTAGGGACAGAAAACTATAGGTAGGAAGAGTGTCAGTTTCTTTCACTGTGATAATCCTTGTTTCTAGGGACAGGGAAGGACAGTGAGGGAAATTCTCCTTGTGCTATAGTGTGCTAAAGCATTGATCATCAACCATCTTTAAAAAAACATTTTTTCTAGGGACAGAAAACTATAGGTAGGAAGAGTGTCAGTTTCTTTCACTGTGATAATCCTTGTTTCTAGGGACAGGGAAGGACAGTGAGGGAAATTCTCCTTGTGCTATAGTGTGCTAAAGCATTGATCATCAACCATCTTTAAAAAAACATTTTTTCTAGGGACAGAAAACTATAGGTAGGGAGAGTGTCAGTTTCTTTCACTGTGATAATCCTTGTTTCTAGGGACAGGTGAAGGACAGTGAGGGAAATTCTCCTTGTGCTATAGTGTGCTAAAGCATTGATCATCAACCGTCTTTAAAAAAACATTTTTTCTAGGGACAGAAAACTATAGGTAGGAAGAGTGTCAGTTTCTTTCACTGTGATAATCCTTGTTTCTAGGGACAGGGAAGGACAGTGAGGGAAATTCTACTTGTGCTATAGTGTGCTAAAGCATTGATCATCAACCGTCTTTAAAAAAACATTTTTTCTAGGGACAGAAAACTATAGGTAGGAAGAGTGTCTGTTTCTTTCACTGTGATAATCCTTGTTTCTAGGGACAGGGAAGGACAGTGAGGGAAATTCTCCTTGTGCTATAGTGTGCTAAAGCATTGATCATCAACCATCTTTAAAAAAACATTTTTTCTAGGGACAGAAAACTATAGGTAGGGAGAGTGTCAGTTTCTTTCACTGTGCTAATCCTTGTTTCTAGGGACAGGGAAGGACAGTGAGGGAAATTCTCCTTGTGCTATAGTGTGCTAAAGCATTGATCATCAACCATCTTTAAAAAAACATTTTTTCTAGGGACAGAAAACTATAGGTAGGGAGAGTGTCAGTTTCTTTCACTGTGATAATCCTTGTTTCTAGGGACAGGGAAGGACAGTGAGGGAAATTCTCCTTGTGCTATAGTGTGCTAAAGCATTGATCATCAACCATCTTTAAAAAAACATTTTTTCTAGGGACAGAAAACTATAGGTAGGAAGAGTGTCAGTTTCTTTCACTGTGATAATCCTTGTTTCTAGGGACAGGGAAGGACAGTGAGGGAAATTTTCCTTGTGCTATAGTGTGCTAAAGCATTGATCATCAACCATCTTTAAAAAAACATTTTTTCTAGGGACAGAAAACTATAGGTAGGAAGAGTGTCAGTTTCTTTCACTGTGATAATCCTTGTTTCTAGGGACAGAGAAGGACAGTGAGGGAAATTCTCCTTGTGCTATAGTGTGCTAAAGCATTGATCATCAACCATCTTTAAAAAAACATTTTTTCTAGGGACAGAAAACTATAGGTAGGGAGAGTGTCAGTTTCTTTCACTGTGATAATCCTTGTTTCTAGGGACAGGTGAAGGACAGTGAGGGAAATTCTCCTTGTGCTATAGTGTGCTAAAGCATTGATCATCAACCATCTTTAAAAAAACATTTTTTCTAGGGACAGAAAACTATAGGTAGGAAGAGTGTCAGTTTCTTTCACTGTGATAATCCTTGTTTCTAGGGACAGGGAAGGACAGTGAGGGAAATTCTCCTTGTGCTATAGTGTGCTAAAGCATTGATCATCAACCGTCTTTAAAAAAACATTTTTTCTAGGGACAGAAAACTATAGGTAGGAAGAGTGTCAGTTTCTTTCACTGTGATAATCCTTGTTTCTAGGGACAGGGAAGGACAGTGAGGGAAATTCTCCTTGTGCTATAGTGTGCTAAAGCATTGATCATCAACCGTCTTTAAAAAAAACATTTTTTCTAGGGACAGAAAACTATAGGTAGGAAGAGTGTCAGTTTCTTTCACTGTGATAATCCTTGTTTCTAGGGACAGGGAAGGACAGTGAGGGAAATTCTCCTTGTGCTATAGTGTGCTAAAGCATTGATCATCAACCATCTTTAAAAAAACATTTTTTCTAGGGACAGAAAACTATAGGTAGGAAGAGTGTCAGTTTCTTTCACTGTGATAATCCTTGTTTCTAGGGACAGGGAAGGACAGTGAGGGAAATTCTACTTGTGCTATAGTGTGCTAAAGCATTGATCATCAATCAGCTTTAAAAAAACATTTTTTCTAGGGACAGAAAACTATAGGTAGGAAGAGTGTCAGTTTCTTTCACTGTGATAATCCTTGTTTCTAGGGACAGGGAAGGACAGTGAGGGAAATTCTCCTTGTGCTATAGTGTGCTAAAGCATTGATCATCAACCATCTTTGAAATCCTTGTTTTTTGGACAGTGAGGGAAATTGTCGTTGTGCTATTCTGTGCGAAAGCAATCATCCTCAACCATATTTAGAAATCCTTAAGTAAAGGGACAGAGAAGGACACCTGAAGGTAGCCCTTATTGCTTTTTTCCCATCTCCCTGCAGGCCATCTATTAGAATGTCTGGAAGGCAAACAAGGAGAGGCAGACAGTCAGGAGGCAATAAAAGAGGGCAAGCAGGCTCTGTGTCTGGGGGCAACAGTGCTGGTCGTGGACGCGGTGCATTGTCATCAGCACATGGCCATGGGACACGCTTGTCCTTCTTTTCGGCAGCTGGACATGTTGAGCCACATCATGCCGAAGACTTGGTAGAGTGGATGACCAAGCCCTCCTCCTCCTCCTCATCCTCTCTCACCCAGGCTCAGGGTACTGGCAAAGCAGCTGCCAAAGCGTCCTCTTCCCTGGTATCAATGTCAGACTCATCATCAGTCACTCCTTCCCTAGACCCACCATGTCCTCCTCCTGAGGAGTCCCCCGAACTGTTTGAGCACAGTGTTGGGTACATGCTCCAGGAGGATGCCCAGCGTTTCGAAGGGTCTGATGATGAAACCCAGCTACAGGAAGGCAGTAGCGTGAGAGCAGACAGAGGGGATGCTCAAGAAGGACACCAATCTGGCAGTCATGTTCCAGCAGCTGCAGCATACTGCCAGATTGGCTCCAGTGATGAGGAGGGAGGGGATGATGAGGTCACTGACTCCACATGGGTGCCTAATAGGAGAGAGGAGGAGGAGGAGGATGAGGAGGAGGCACATCTCCAACGAGGCAGGATGCCCTTTGGTGGCCAGCGTAAGGGCAGTACACCGACGGAATCACACCGCAGAGCTCCGCCTGTGCAGGGCGCTGCCTCTGCCCGTCATTCCAAAAGTTCTTTGGTGTGGGCCTTTTTTGAGGCTAGTGCATCAGATCGCACAGCTGCTGTTTGCAACATATGTCTCAAGCGTATATCGCGTGGCCAAAACATCAGCCGCTTGGGTACCACATGCCTGACCAGACATATGTTGACCTGCCATGCAGCTCGTTGGCAAGCCTACCTCAAAGACCCACACCAAAGAACAAAGCGGACCTCTCCTTGCACCGCATCAGCTGGGATCTCCAACCCCACTATAACTTCAGTCCTCTCTGAAACATGCACTGAGAGGAATGAAGGTGTAGAATTAGGTGTGTCACAGCCAAGTAGTTGCGGCCACTCTGCTAGCAGTACACCGACGTCCGATTCTAGCAGGCAAATTTCACTGCCCCAGCTGCTGGACCGTCGAAAGAAGTTCACTCCCAGCCATCCACATGCCCAGCGGTTGAATGCTAGCTTGGCTAAATTGCTAGCGCTTCAACTGCTGCCTTTTCAGTTGGTAGACTCGGCCCCCTTCCGTGAGTTTGTGCAATGTGCGGTTCCTCAGTGGCAGGTTCCCAAACGCCACTTTTTCTCACGGAAGGCTATTCCGGCTCTCTACCGGCATGTGGAAGGCAATGTCTTGGCCTCGCTGGACAGGGCGGTCAGCGGTAAGGTGCATATTACCGCTGACTCATGGTCCAGCAGGCATGGACAGGGACGTTACCTTTCTTTCACGGCCCATTGGGTCACTCTTTTGGCAGCTGGGAAGGATGCAGGACAAGGTGCAGTAGTGTTGGAGGTTGTTCCACCGCCACGCCTCCAAAATGCTACTACTGGTTGTGACACACCTCTCTCCTCCACCCCCTCCTCTTCTTCTTCCTCCATGGCCTCTTCCTGTGCTTTGTCCTCTGAACCAGCGGTGCTCCGTAGCCATTCAAGGGGCTACGCAAGTACGCAGGCAAAAAGATGCCATGCCGTGCTTGCGCTGGTGTGTTTGGGGGACAGAAGCCACACTGGGGCAGAGGTCCTGTCTGCTCTGCAGGGCCAGGCCGAGAGGTGGTTGACGCCACGCCAGCTTAAGCCAGGAATGGTGGTTTGCGACAATGGCACCAACCTCCTCTCCGCCCTCCGACAGGGACAACTGACCCATGTGCCCTGTGTGGCTCACGTCCTTAACCTGGTGGTGCAGCGGTTCTTGGGCAGGTACCCGGGCTTACAGGATGTCCTGAGGCAGGCCAGGAAAGTCTGTGTGCATTTCCGCAGATCTTATAATGCCAGTGCTCGCCTGGCTGAGCTGCAAAAGGAGTTGAACCTGCCCAAGAACCGCCTTATATGTGACATGCCCACCAGGTGGAACTCAACGTTGGCCATGCTGCAGCGGCTGCACACGCAGCAGAGGGCCATCAATGAGTACCTGTGCGACTACGGTACCAGGACAGGGTCAGGGGAGCTTGGTTTTTTTTCTCCACGCCAGTGGGGCATGATCAGGGATGCATGCACTGTCCTGGCACCATTTGAGGAGGCCACGAGGATGGTGAGCAGTGACAGTGCATGCATCAGTGACACTGTACCTCTTGTCCACCTGTTGGAGCACACGCTGCGTGGAATAATGGACAGGGCACTTGAGGCAGAACAGAGGCAGGAAGAGGAGGACTTCCTTAACTCTCAAGGCCCCCTTTACCCAGACAGTGTTCCTTCTGTCCCACCCATCGCACAGGAAGAGGAGGAGGAGGAGGAGGAGGATTGTGTCAGCATGGAGGTGGAGGCTGGCACTCAGCATCATCAGCAGCAGTCTTTTAGGGATGATTTACAGTCCCAAGAAACCAGTGGACTTGTACGTGGCTGGGAGGAGGTGGCTGCGGATCATGTCGTCCTTAGTGACCCAGAGGACTCCGGACCGAATGCCTCAGCAAACCTACGCTGCATGGCCTCCCTGATCCTGCAAAGTCTGCGGAAGGATCCTCGTATTCTTCGGATCAAGGAGAGGGACCATTACTGGCTGGCCACTCTCCTTGATCCACGGTACAAGGGTAAGGTTGCGGACCTTATGTTACCGTCGCAGAGGGAGCAGAGGATGAGACAACTCCGGGAGGCCTTGCAGAAAGGTCTGTGCAACGCGTTCCCAGAGACTGGGAGGTTACAAACTCCTGGTTCTGGACAACGAGTTGCTGAGGCTTCGGCCAGTCAAAGAAGGAGCGGTGGGGAAGGTGGCCGTCTGACCGATGCGTTCAGACAATTCTTTAGTCCGCAGCCCCAAAGTATGATCGGTTCCAGCAACCATCGCCAGCGTCTGATAAACATGGTGCAGGAATACCTAGGGGCAAGGTCAGACTTGGACACCTTCCCCACCGAAAATCCTCTGGCTTACTGGGTCTTGAGGATGGATCACTGGCCAGAGCTTGCACAGTATGCAATTGAGCTACTGGCCTGTCCTGCATCCAGCGTTCTTTCGGAACGCACATTCAGTGCTGCTGGAGGATTTGTCACGGATCACAGGGTGCGCCTGTCCACCGACTCGGTTGATCGACTGACTTTCATCAAGATGAACCAGTCTTGGATCACCACCAGCTACCACACACCTGATGCTGATATAACAGACTAATTGATTTTAACATGTCACATCCCTTCAAGACTGATGCTGATGCTGAGTGCCTGTGCTGTTATGTTGACTGGCTATCCTCCTCCTCCGAGTCCTCAATGATACGATTGATGATGATAGCTTGGAAGATCATTTTTGTTTATGGGTGCCGCCACCAGTGGCTAAGGCCCAATTTTTCAGCCCCTGTTTAACAGGGGCGTGTAATTACAATTTTTTTAGCAATAATTTGCCATAGGGCTCATTGCTGTGCTCCAAGTACAGTATCTGTGAGGGGTTGGAGTGTTGTGCCACCAGTGCCTAAGGCCCAATTTTTCAGCCCCTGTTTAACAGGGGCGTGTCATTACAATTTTTGAAGCAATACTTTGCAACAGGGCTCATTGCTGTGCTCCAAGTACAGTATCTGTGAGGGGTTGTAGTGTTGTGCCACCATTGCCTAAGGCCCAATTTTTCAGCCCCTGTTCAACAGGGGCATGTAATTACAATTCTTGATCTAATAATTCACAGCAGGGCCCATTGCTGCACCCACCAAGAGTAACTCTGAGGGCTTACAGTGTTGTGGCAACACCACCACCACCACGAAAGGCCCAATTTTTCAGCCCCTGTTCAAAAGGGGCATGTAATTACAATTCTTGATCTAATAATTCACAGCAGGGCCCATTCCTGCACCCACCAAGAGTAACTCTGAGGGCTTACAGTGTTGTGGCAACACCACCACCACCACCACGAAAGGCCCAATTTTTCAGCCCCTGTTCAACAGGGGAATGCAATTACAATTCTTGATCTAATAATTCACAGCAGGGCCCATTGCTGCACCCACCAAGAGTAACTGTCAGGGCTTACAGTGTTGTGGCACCAGCACCACCATCAAAGGCCCAATTTTTACTACCACTGTTCAACAATTATATGTAATTAAAATTCCTGATATAATAGTTGACAGCAGGGCGTTCCAGCACCAACCAGTCTATGACGCTCTTTCACAGCCCAGCGAGTCCAGCCACCCCCCCTCACTCTCCTCACATACGAGCAGGGAGGAATACAGCTCCTCCTTCCAGTCATGCCCACACTATCCCGGCGTGCTGTATCTGAAGAGAGGGGGTGCGTGGGCGGGAAATATGAAAATCAGCAGCATTCCTGGCTGTGTGTGAATGATGCCTGAGATTCTAGCCTGGACCGTGGGTAAGTGTGTGCACTGCAGACTGCAGTACACTGTAATCACTGAACTGCATTATGTCCATCCCTTCTCTTCCCCATCTGTCTCCCTCCCCCTCTCCTGTTCTTTCAAGACATTCACAATTTACTTTCACTTTCAGTTAGTTAGGTAATAGACGGTGCACATTTCTTTCCTGCATCCACAGATTGCAGGAAAGAAACTTGCATAATTCCCCCATCAACACAGACAGTGCTGACTGGGGAATATCCCTCCTGCCCAGCAATTGTATTCTCCTGACAAACAGTGATTATCACTAGTGGCTATAGCAATCACTAGTGATAATCATAAGAGAATCTGCTAATTAATGGTTCAAATCTCAGCCAGTTCCTGCTGAACCAGCTGAGATTTAAACCGTCTATGGCTGGTCTTGGCTCTTAGGCAGCCCATACATTGATCACTTTTTTTCATTCAACTATTAGGTTGAATGAAAAAAAAAAGGAAATGATCCAATTCCCCCATCTACACATTATAGGTGGATGGGGGAATGTTCGCAGTGTGGACTAGTGCTGGAACAACCAGAGTTGCTGTCATGTCCCGGCTATTCACAGCGCTGGTCTCTGTCTCCATGGTAGCGGCGGCAGCACATTGGAACCCAGTGCTGGTTACTTTATGGGGCTGATGTACAGGAGGGCCAGCATAATTTGTTGTTAGAGATGGGCTGGGCATGTTCAAAATTCCACATGCCAGAGCCTGCCAGGAAGCCACACTGCACAGCGCTAATCACAGGCAATGAGACATTTCCCGGACCGCAGCTCCACAGATCAGGAAATGTCTCACTGGCTGTGATTAGCACTGTGGAGTGTCAGCTTCCTGGCAGGATCGGGCATGTGGGATTTCAAACACACCCGAGCCCATCTCTATTGGTTGTAGACAGTTGAGCTCCATGCAGGTTGCTTAGCAGCAGTGGCGCCTTCTCTGCCATGCTGATCGTGATGCAATCCAGGTGATGCTCCTAGTCAAATCCTAGTGTTAAATATCAGTGATTTTATTGGTCAAAGCCCACACTTTACAGGCATAGAGCCCACATGGCTGCTGAGCATACGGTTGATTATATATATATATATGCGGTTGTACTCTTGATGCTAATAAATACTGTGTTTATTAGATCTGACTGGGAGCATCACTAGGATCACATCCCGATCAACATGTCAACAGAGAAGGTTATACAGCATTACTGCTGCTAGGTGACCAGCTGGGGGCTCGGCTCTCTATAACCAATAGTGCCAGCCTTCCCCTACATGCACGCATAATGTCACCAGCACAAAGGCCTAATAGACTGCCGCCGCTGCCAAGGAGACAGATGCCAGACCAGCGCTGTCAATAACAGGGACAGGACAGCTGGGGAACCCCACAGTGGCAGAACACCAGGGCCCGGTGGCAAGACAACCTTTGCAACCCTGATAGTTCTCCCACTGCTTTGGACCCTTATATTTTCTTGGTGTGCTGGTGACATATATCTCTTGTTTTCTGCCACCCTGGTGGGGCCCCAGTATAGTAGGAAGGGAGCTCACTGCAGAACATGTGAAAGGGCCCATTGTGGGATCGTAGTAAAGGGCCCCAGGATATATATATATAATATATATATATATATATTTGCATTTTATAGTTGGCCCCCCTACTTTTGTCCCTGTCCCCCCATGTGCCCCCCCTAAATATGAAAGCTGGAGACGCCACTGGCCTGCATGTGTTTGCACCTCTAGGGTAAATATTGTAAAAATTGAGCGTTTTTTTTCTGCTCGCTTCCCTACACCTGACTATGCAAAATCCTAATCTTTCTAATTGTCCCTGTTCACACCTGTACCCTGTACGTTCTATGATCAAAAGGGGACATTAGCTTTTTTTTTTTGCATGTTCAGGTGTTTCTTGTCCTATAGAATTCAATTGGAGCACATGTAAACGCACATTACATGTGTTTTTATGCCTGAAGAACTCCTTTCCTCCTATTAAACTGCTCTCCTCCCCTTGCCTAGCTCAGGACACAAACACCTGAAGCTTGATACACGCGCAAAAACGCCTGTAAGGTCTCTTTCACATTAGCGGCAATGCTTACTGCCCACTGAAAAGCGATCTGCGGCTGAACACTTTTCAGAGCATGATATCGCAGCGGATGACAGGCATTTAGGAGGTGTTATTGCCATCTCCTGATACCTATTTCTTTGTTAATTTTTTTATTTTTATTGCCGAAGGGCAGTTATACATTGCGGGACTGCGCCACAACTGTGAGCCAAGCGTTTTTGTTCACGGTTCCAGAACAGCCTCAATAAACTCAATGGGCAGGTTTGACGGGTTGGGGACGCTTGTCAAGCTCTGCAGCCCAAGTTACAAATGCCGCAGCATGTGCGCAGCCCTGTCCTGGTGTATTGTTAGGAATCTTAGGATTCAGGTGGGTGGGGGGTGGTAAAACTACAGCTTAGTCGCCTATTTTTACCAAAACACCCCCTCCCAACACCACCAACACCCGTGTGATAGAGCCCGCCCCAGCTGTAATCGTAACGTATGATTGCATCTGAACTATCGATCAAATTCCACTTCCCCGTGTGTGGTATATTGATTGTATGCGTTATCAACTATAGAATGAGTTTCCCTTTCGGAAGAGAGTGATCGGAAAAGAAGCCGATCATTTATTGAAGTGTATTTGGCTTGGAAATCACCAGGAATACGTTCTGCTTATGGGGACATATTTTGTTCCATCATTTTCTATGGGCATTCCATCTCCCTGTTAAAGTCTATGGGCATTAATTTCTGTCATTCCTTTTAGGCTCCATGCACACTTAGCGCTGTATTTTTCACCTTTATATCCTTATCGCAATACTGTCTTATTGTTTATGCCAGCAGCTTCACTCCTCTTCACAGTTTTTTTCACTAGTAGCGCAATTTTTTCCCCATTTTTTTGAGTCCATGCACACTGAAGCTGATAAACTGCAGTTTATTGGCGTTTTTTTAAAAAGCCCATTAACTGCACTCTATGTTAGCCTATGTGTTCATGCACACATGGTCGTTTTTTAGCATTAATGAGCAGTGGAGTTAATGGGCTTTTTTCTGAGCGCAAGAAATTTGCGTTCAAAGTGCCGTTGTTCGGCGGGAAAAAACGATAAAAAATGCAAAATGCCGAAAAACGTGAATAAACGCTAATAAACGCTCAAAAACGCAGTTTGCCAGCATTTTTTTGCGTTTTTTGATCCATTTAAAAAAAAAAAAGCTAAAAAACGCAACACTGAAAAACGCTAATAAACGCTATTGCAAAAACGCTAAAAAACATTGAAAGGCTCCCTGCAAAGCTACTAGCGTTTTTTATAGCTTTTTTTTAGCGTCCAGTGTACATGGAGCCTTAGTGTGTCCCCTGCTTATGCTCTGCTGTAAATGCAGGCTTAAACAGTCTCATAAGATTTGATGTATTTATATATAAACACACATCATTTATAGTAACATTAAAAACATTCTCCTAATATTGGATACATTCTCCTAATATTGGATGTATCAATACAAACATGGATCATTTCCAATAACATTTTGGTTTCCTGCACACTGTTTAGCTCAAGCATCCAGTTTTAGAATGTGTGAACTAGTTGTAACACTGCCCCCCTCTGATTGGCCACAGTCAGACAGAAGCCAGTTGTGATTGGGCTAGGCTTGGGAAAAAATTCACTAGAGCCCCGCCCCTTGGAAATCTAGAGGTTTAGCTGAAAATTGAGCTTTGAATGTGACACCCGGGAGTCAGAGAGACACTCAGGAGACACACAGGAGACAGGAGGGACACAGGAGATCTACAGGACCACAGGAGATCTACAGGACCACAGGAGATCTACAGGGATACAGGAGATCAACAGGGATACAGGGAGATCAATAGGGACCCAGGAGATCAATAAGGAGACAGGAGGGACACAGGAGATCTACAGGGATACAGGAGATAAATAGGGACACTGGAGATCAATAAGGAGACAGGAGGGACACATGAGATCTACAGGACCATAATAGATCTACAGGAGATCCACAGGGATACAGGAGATCTACAGGAGATCCACAGGGATACAGGAGATCTACAGGGATACAGGGAGATCAACAGGGATACAGGGAGATCAATAGGGACCCAGGAGATCAATAAGGAGACAGGAGTGACACAGGAGATCAACAGGACCACAAGAGATCAACAGGGATACAGGGAGGTCAATAGGGATACTGGAGATCATTAGGAGCACAGAAGATCAATAGGGACACAGGAGATCAATAAGGAGACAGGAGGGACACAGGAGATCAACAGGGACACTGGAGATAATTAGGACCACAGGAGATCAATAGGGACACAGAGCTTTCAGGGGGGACACAGAGATATCAGGGGGGACACAGAGATATTAGGGGGGACAAAGGGAGATCAGGAGGGAGCTCAGGTAGGACAGGGACACCAGGAAGATAGAGAGACACACAGGAAATCAGGGGTGACGCAGAGATATCAGGAGGGACACAGGAGATCAATAGGGATACAGGGAGATCAGGAAGGAGATCAGGTAGGACAAGGACACAGGGGGACTATATCCAACAAGCGATCACTATTTATGTCATAGGAAATATTTAAAGGGACCTGAGAAGGAACTCCTGTGACATCTGAAGCCATGTCCCTGCACTGGATGATGCTGATCTTCCTGTCTATGGAGCTGATCCAGGCTGCTGACTCCTCTCCTGCAGGGATGCTGAACCCAGCCACAGACCCCCTATCCATGCACATGATGAGACTCTATGAGAAGTACAGCCGGGAAGGCAGCAGAGCTCAGGATGGGAACACGGTGAGGAGCTACAGAGCGCAGCCAGGTAAGTCCCAGGTCGGTGTGTGGATGAGGGGGGGGGGGGGGGGTTCTGATTCTGAATACAGGGAATCAATGGAAAGATGAACCTTGTTTATGGATTATAAATATGTGCAGCACCTTGTATAAATCAGAGCAATCATGTGACAGTTGTCAGTAGGTCCTGTGCTCGGTACATTATCATCATATCCCAGCGTACCAGACTAAGGGTGGCAATGCACAGTACAATCTGATTATACAATCTCATTTAAATTGATCAAAACTATGTAATATAAGAACAAACCTATCCAATCTATATCTATGAAATCACACAGGTTACATAGTTGTTGGTAGATCTAAAGATTGTACAATCCAATTGTGTAGTAGTGTATGGCCAGTTTAAGGTCACCATATTACAACCTAACCATACGATTTCTGTACAATCATGTTTAGATTTACCAAAACTGCGAGGACCTCCCTCTTCTATCCAATCAATTTATTGTTATCAAGTTATTGGCAGATCTAAAGGATATTGTACAAGGGAGCATCATAAGCATTACTAGGTAACCGTACAATTTCTGTACAACCAACTTTAGATTTACTGAAACTATGTAATATGGGATGACCTATAGACTATCCAATCAGTTTGTATCCGGTCAGGCAGATCATTCTACTGTATAATTGTCGGTAGATCTAATGGGGGCCACACATTGGTTTTTATTATCCGATCAATGTGATCAAGAAGATCAAATCTGTAAACAATTGATTTGCCATAACTTTACTTCTTTTTTATATTCAATAGTTTTATTGTTTAAAAAAAAAAAGTAATCTTTTCAAACTTTCCCTTCTGATTGATTTAGATTGTAATGTATTCGATCAAACCGATCTTTTGGGTCAGGACTATAAATAATTGCTTGTTTTGCATTGATAGATGCTTTGTTCACGAATACAATCACAGTTCAATTGATCAGATAATGGGTTTACATGACGGAAACAGAGAAACACACGATAATTTACGATCGTAAAGCTGACCATACACACAGATTTTCAAACAATGGATGGTAAGAATATTCCCAGAAATATTCCCAGTACATTCGATGACTTGAAGAATGTCGTTCAAAGTATTTAAAAATGTAATTTGCTTTTAGCATTCGGTTTTGGAATGAATAGACGTTTCCTGAACAAGAACCACATTCTACTAGTTTATGGACAGATTTGATATATTGATTACAATTTTATTGTGTGGTATATTAATTGGATGGGTTGTCAACTGTAGATTGATTATTCCTATTAGAAAAGATTGATCAAAAAAGAAATCGATCTGTAATCACGGAAATCTTTTATGGCGTTTTACATGCGTTTTTGTTGCATTGCCATTGAACTCTATATTCTATATAAAATGTGTTTTTGATTACATTTGATTTGATCTAGCAAAATGCAGTCGATTTTAACGCACTGTACCTAAAGCCCATGTAAAATGCACAGGTCCTAAGGTTGGCAATACACTATACAATCTGATTGTACAATCTTTTTTAGATCTACAGCAGTGTAATGCAAGGGTCTGCATGTCTGAATACACATTGAATAGATTGTTTAAATAGCGTATTTTTGGTAAAGCTAAATGAGATTGTACAATCAGATTATTGTGGAGTAGCCTGTCGTTGTTGAGTAGACTGCAGTGAATTTTTTTAATTTTTTGACCTCTCTGATACTATAAGAGAAATTGGTATGGAGTCAGGAGATCCTGATGCTGGATGATGCTTGAACACTGCATATTATCAGATTGGCTGCTCCTGGGGTCCATTCCGTGGCGGCTGGTGGTATTTTCTTTTGGGGGGTGGCAAACAATCTACCCCCACCCCCGGTCGGGTCGCCAGCCCTGCACTTGCCCATTTAGGTTGTGGGCAGCACTTTCCCTGTGCAAACAGGCAATGGACGATGTCTCCTCCTCCTGGTGCTTCACGGCAGCTTCCCCTGTGTCTCCTCCCTCCTCCTCCTCGGCAGCCAATAGGATTGCTTCTTCTCTGGCCAATCAGGTGATGGGTCTCAGGACCCACTTCCTGATTGGCCAGGAGGTGAATAAGGAAGACAATAGCGAATAATAAATCGCTATTGTCACACAACCGGGTGGGCTCGGGGCGCAGTGCTCTGCGCCCCAAGCCCACCCCTTTTTGAGGCCTATTAGAGCCTCTGGCTCTAATCACATGCTTCTAAAAAAGAAAACCCCATTGGAATCCATGCGTCCGGCATCCCACATGTAGATTAGGGGGCCAGACGCATGAATTAGGTGGGCAGCGCCCCTGCGCCCTGTTTTACGGGCCACCCACGGGGTCTATTGTTAGAATGAAGCTGATATGACAGTCTGTACTGTGACCTGGTACTTTATTTAACGAATGAGCTGATACATCCTCTACAGCACTGTTCTTGGAAACACATCTTTAATCCCTTTATGACTGCCCAACACATATGTAAGGGAGCTAAAGGGTGGGCTCCAGTGTTTTTGTGCTGAGAGCGCCCCCACTGTGTGCTCCCAGCACAGAGACCTAGCTGTCAAAGACAGCTCTCAGTCTAGGCGGGACCGGCATCTGATCATGTGACCACTGTCACAGCGGTCATATGATTGCCGATCCCTCGAAGGGGATAAGGGAAGGGGATAAGGGCTCATTCAGAGGTACTGCAGAGGGGGGGGGGGGGGCGGTAAAAACAATGGTCAAGCCAACCCCGGTTACCGACTGGAACAAGGACTTGCAGCTGCTCAGGACTGGCCATGATGCTTTGCTTCGGCAAAAATAAACCCCCTTTTTGTATTTGGTGTGTAATGCTACTGCACAACACATTCAAGTTGATGGCAATGATGATTCTGCCTTTTAAGGGTTAAAACAGGCAGTGAGGACATATCGCCTCCCGGCTGCCCATTGACTGCCCTCACAAAAGTGATCTATCGCTCATCGCCCTTCTGAGGGGTTTCAAGGACTGTTTTAAGTGAGACCGAGTCCTGTTTCCAGATTTGTCCCATAGAATTATTCAATTGGAAGTTGGCTCTGTGTTTAAAAATATCACTTCTACTGTACCAATTATAACCTGAAGCCTCGTACACACGACCGAGAATCTCGTCGTAAAAAAACCCGTTGTTTTTCTCGACGAGATTCCCGGCAGTTTTCTTGACGAGAAACCATACACACGAGAAAATCGGTCGTGTGTACGAGGCTTGAGGATTTCATTCAGAAGAGTTTACTTTTTTTTGTATCTTGACGTTGATGATGTATTTCCTTTTCTCAAAACTGCCTGAAATTCAGAAGAAACCTTTTACTTTTCTATCCGAATCCCTTGTTCTCTAGTTTCTGATAGCACAAAATTAGTTTAACCCTCTAAATGTAGCCATACACTATGCAATCTGATTGTACAATCTCTTTTAGATCTACTATTAACCATGTACGGCAAGGCATGCCTGATTGGACACAAATGGAATGCATTGTTTAGGTGTGTCCTCATATTACATCGTTTTGGTAGAGCTATAGGAGCTTGTACAGAGATTGCACAATCTTTATTGTATGGTGTTTACAGCTCCTTGACAGGGATATCTCTTCCTGCCTTCAGTTCATTGTGAATGCCAGGACTCTGGCTGGACTTCTCTAGGAATTCTTATTACATTTCTAGGAGACATTCCCTACGGGTGGGTGATGTTGTTGGCTCTCTATAGATTATATCAATATATGAAGAGTGTACAGCAGAGAGGAGCCCTAGCTGTGACTATAGGTCGGGGGGGCTGGGAATCTCTTCAATGGGGTCAAGCAATGGGGAAAGCAGTAAACACAGAGGATGATCATAGAAGGTTTATTCTTATTGGATTCCTCCATCAACACAAGCGAGATGGATAGCGCATAGGCGTGCGCACACGGTGTATCAGCTGTAGGGCTGCAACTAACGATTATTTTCATAATCGATTAGTTGGCCGATTATTGATTTGATTAATCGGTTAATTACCTTAAAAAAAAGGGGTAATTTTTGCTGAGATTTGCATTTTTACATATTTTTTTGGCCAATTTGTTGTTGGGCAGATTAAAAAACACAAATTGCCACAAAAACGCATTATTACATGCTTTTCTGCAGCTTCTCCATTAAAGTATATTGAACAAAAAAACAAAATAGCACTGTTTTGCATTAAAAAAAGTCCTTGCCCTTTCCAAATACGCAGCAGCTGAAAAAATCATGGATGTGAACGTGTCCCACAGGAAACCATGTAAATGAACTGTAGTGTGTTTCTGCAAAAAACACAGAGGTGTGACCCAGGCTTGAGATGTTTAGTAACATAATGGGGTTAAAATTAAAAAATAAATTAGTACCAAAAGAGCAAATAATCGCTACTGTAAGGGGTTAATTTTTTACTGTGGGACAGTGAAAGTAATATTTACAGTAGCGATTTGCTCTTTTTGTACTATAAAGGGATAATTTTAGTTTTTTTTTAACCCCATTATGTTACTGGCCGATTAATCGATTATGAAAATCGTAATCGATTAATTTCATAATCGATTAGTTGTCGATTAATCGATTAGTTGTTTCGGCCCTAATCAGCTGTGCCTGGGCACACCCTAATCCCATGTGGTGCAGACTCCCCCTGCTGCTCATGCCCTGGTCTGTTTAGTCCACTGATATCTCACCAAAGCCCCCCAGCGGGGCTCCTAAAAAAAAAAAAAAAAAAAAAAAAAGGATTGTAAAAAAAAAAAAATTGTAAAAAAAATAACAAATTATAAATAAATACTGACACCAATTTCTGCCCTACTGACTGACACCATCCACTGGCCAACTGACAAATCCACTGCTTTACTGACACTGTCCATTAATCTACTGACACCGTCCACTGCTCTTCTGACTGTCCACTGTCCCACCTATCCGTGCCCTACTGACAAATCCACTGCTTTACTGACACATCCACTGTCCCACTGACACCTATCCGTGCCCTACTGACACCATCCACACATACATGTGGTTGAGCTTTGGGGCGCACACCCTAATGCAATAGGCTGCGCACAGATATGGGATGGACGAATCCTCATAGCTGGGATATTGTTTTCTGACAGAGGTTCCCACTATTGTCAGAATACACTGATCAGCTGCTGCAGCATATTGGCTGCAGCCGCTGATCGAGAAAAGTTTTCCAGCTTGTCCATTTGAAGCCGAACTAACAGTCAACTTTTGTCTAACGTGGAGGATGACCACACACCGGTCCCTGCTGAACCATGCAAATTTTGTCTGTGGTCGTGTATCGCCCCTGCTCCTGTTGGGTAGGCGCTATGTGTTAAATTTAGTTATCTGAGCTGTAGTTCAGCTCAGAAAGAATTATGCTAAATTGTTGGCTCTGTTTCAGTCTAGCTGGGCTGTGCGTTTTCCACCTGACAGTAGGTGTCACTGTCACCACAGGTCAGGGTTGGAAATGCAGCAGGCTAGGTGTATTTTGTATTCCTTTCCCAGAAGTGGCTCAGGGGTCAACCCGCGGTGCATTCTGGGAGGGGGTACTTAAGAGACAGAGACCGCGCTATCAGGGGTCGTTGCCGGGGGTCGTTGCCGGATCCTGACCTGGGGGCCCTCCTTGCCTCAGGGATGTGCAAGCCATTTTCAGCCTCGGGGCCTGCTGGCCCGAGGCTCTGCAACTGGGAAGTAGGCCCAGGAGTTGCTGGGGCCTACTAGTCCAGAGATGGTCCTACGTTGTCTTGCCTGCGGGAAGAAGCGGAACAATTGGGGACTCAATTGAAGGACGCATCCTGCCCAGTTTGCCTCACGGTGCTGCCGGCTGGCTGAAAGATTCTGGCACCGTGAGCTATGTACTTTTGAAACTTTTTGCAAAGTGTCAGTGTGGTTACACGATCTTGTGGCAGAAGATTGTGGAGCGACGCGACGGCACTCATCAAGTCTGTGGCAGAGACTTTGAACAAGCTTCGCACCGGTTGCTAGGCCAGTGAGAGTAGGCCTATCCGGTGGTTGCTGAATCCAGCGTGGAACTGATTTGTCCTCTGGATCTGAGATTGTGCCCGTGATCCACAAAGTAAGGTACCTGAACCTCCCCTATCCCTCTAACCCTCTGTTGAAACTGGTATAATAAAGCTCTTGAAGAAAATGTAACCAAGTGTTGGTGTGAACATTTATGAAAGCTCTTCAAGAGGGATCCCTGACACGAGTGTGGTGGACAGAAAGGCAACGGTAGGCCCAAAACTTTAAACCAGCAGCTCCTATGGGGGTAGTGCTACAGTCGTGAAGGGTCAAACTCTACATTGTATTTCTGGCCATCCAGTTCTACGATCTACACCAGTGTTTCTCAACTCCAGTCCTCAAGGCGCCCCAACAGGTCATGTTTTCAGGCTCTCCATTGTTTTTGCACAGGTGATTTGATTAGTTTCACTGGCTTAGTAATTACCACAGTCGTTTCACCTGAGGGAAATCCTGAAAACACGATCTGTTGGGGCGCCTTGAGGACTGGAGTTGAGAAACACTGATCTACACAGCTTTGCTCCACAGCACAGTCCAGTCTGACAGGGCAGGAGACCTGATTTGTCTTTCTAATGCAGATAAACTTCAAAACAAAAATTGTTTTTTAAGTATTGGTGGTGCCAATAATTCCTAATGGCCCCCCACACATTGGTACTGTGTGCATTTTGGTGCAAATCGCATGGTGCCGCAGCAGATTTACAAAATGGTTGGGCACTTTTTTCCCTGTGTTTCTTATGGGTAGGGCAGCCCATGGAAATGGATAGACTGGACTACAGGTAATGTGGGAAACACACTGAAAGCTTGCAGAAAGCCTGCATCCACAGTAGTGTGAACCAAGCCTCAGGGCTCATTCACACAGCGTTTACTTTTCTTTCATAGCACTGAGCTGCTGTCAGGCAGCCCATATTAGTGAATGGACACCTTGTGAAGCCGACAGGGTCCTTAACAACCAGTGACAGGGAGAGGGTAGCAGAGGCAACTATGCCGCTCTGCTACACCACGGACAGAGATGGGCACTCTGCCTGTCTCTGTACACCAACTTAGAATAGGTCTTACTTACCTCCAATTTTGTTATCTAAGAACTGGAGGTAATTCTTTTTTAAATTGGTGTGTCAGAACTACCTGAATCTGTATTGTCAGCAGGGCTTTTTTTCTCAAAAAATAGGTGCAGGAACTCCCCCCTTCTGAGTTACCCTTCGTTTCTACTCCCTACCCACCTCTGAGTCAGCGTGACTTTGGGAGGCAACTTGGACACGACTTGAGTATGAATCACAGCGCGACTCCAGGCAACTTACAAGGCAACTTCAAGTTGCCTCCAGGACAGGAGGCTTTCCAGTGGCCTATAAAACAATAATCAGCTCTGTGGGAGGGAGGGGTTTGCCTGGAAAACTATTTTTACTTCCTGGAAAGTTGCTTCAGTTAAGACAGGGGATCCGACTTGGAGGCAACTTCCATTGAAATCTATGGGTACAAGTTGCCTACAAGTCGCCTAGAAGTCGGATTGAAGTAGTACAGGAACATTTTTTGAAGTTGGAACAACTGCAGTAGTGTGCATTAAGATGGCTCTTATTCACTTACATTGATTTTCTCATGCCGCGCGACTTGAGGCGACTTGGGGCGACTTCAAGTCGGATCCAAAGTCGCCCCTGTGTGAATGGGCTCTAAGTGATTTGCACTGAATTTGTTAATGATAACAAGGAAGACAGTAAAATAGATCCCCTGCAGTAAGCAACAATAGACCCCACCCCAGCAACAGTATATTCCTCACACAACAATAGACCCCCCAGCAACAATGCCCCCCCCCCCAACAAAATACCACCCCAGCAACAATAGACCCCCAGTAGCCAGCATCAATGGACCCTCCAGGAGCCAGCAACAATAGACCTCTCCCTCAACAGTAGATCCCTCCCAGCAAAAATTTACCCCCCCAGCAAAATAACACCCCAATCAGCAACAATAAACCTACCCAGCAACAATATACCTCCATACAAAAATAGATTCCCCAGCAGCCAGCATCAATAGACCCTCAAGCACACCCCAGCACTCCTTGCTATTACATACATTAATTGCTGGAGGTGCCGGAACTGCGTTCCCCGCGTTCCCCCTGTAAAAAAGCCCTGATTGTCAGTAAAGGTATGGAAACAGGTGGCAGAGATTTTTGAATCTAAAATAGGCCATAGCCAGAAAAGTGTCTGTATGGATTTATTGAATCACCCTAATTGCTAATTACAGCTACATCACTTTTGCAGTGCCAAGGTACTCTTGTGCTGTCCCATTTTTGAATCACCTACAAGACTCTATGGTGCTGACCATGGTGGTAGAGATGTCAGCAGAATAATGCCCTGTACACACGATCGGATTTCCGATGGAATAAAATCCGATGGAATTTTCCGTCGGAATTCCGATGAAGCTGACTTTCATCAGTCTTGCATACACACCATCAGACAAAATTCAGACCGTCCAAAACGCTGTGCCGTAAAACACTCGGAGGAGCCGAGGAAAATTAAGTTCAATGCTTCTGAGCATGCGTCGACTTGATTCTGAGCATGTGTGGGGTTTTTTCTCCGTTGGAGTTCCACACAGACGATCGGAATTTCCTATCGTTTTTTTTTCCCATCGGAAAAATTTAAAACATGTTCTATTTTTTAACACCGATGGAAAAGAGTCAGATGGGGCCCACACACGATCATGTGTACAGGGCATTAGTTGTCTAGTAGCCAAGGAGAGATATCTTCTAGTAAAAAAGTCTATGCCAAATGGACCTTAAGCCCAGGTTCACACTGGGGCTGCGGGAGTGAAGCTGTGCGAGTTCAGCTGAACTCGCACAATTTCACTCTCGCTGGCAGCATGGGCGTCCGCTCCATAGGGCAAGAGGAGGCAATTGACCCCCCCTGGAAAATCGAGAAGGTGTTGAAGAGTGAAGACACCCCTCCACGACCCAAGCAGTGACAGGCTCAGCGCCGCGGTGACAGGCAGGTTAGAACAGGGAACAGGGAGAGAGAGGCGAGCTGCTGGCCGTGGCATTGCAAGGGGGGGCGGGGGGAGGTCTGGTGCGGGGTGACACCACTGACCCTGACCAACCATCCCCTTCTCACGGCTGTGGTCTGTCTGAGCGGTCCCGGGCCGGATGTCACACAGGCACAGCGAGCAGAGTGAAGCCGCCCCCCCCCCCCTCCAGTGTTTATGTGTACATAGGGGGAGGGAACCTGCTGTGCCGCGCTGATCTGAGGTACTGAATGGGATGGGGGAGGGGGGGGTTTGTGCTGAATGGGGGGGTCCATCTGTGCTGAATGGGGGGTCCATCTGTGCTGAAGGGGGGGTCTGTGCTTAAAGGGGGTCCATCTGTGCTGAAGGGGGGTCTGTGCTGAATGGAGGGGTCTGTGCGGAATGGGGGGTCTGTGCTGCAGGGGGGTCCATCTGTGCTGAATGGAGGGGTCTGTGCAGAATGGGGGGGTCCATCTGTGCTGAAGGGGGGGTCCATCTGTGCTAAAGAGGGGTCTGTACATGCTCTAGGCTATATTTATATGGGCATGGAGTGAAGCTGAATTATCTCAAGAGCTATTTCATACTGTCAGCTGGCCGCGTTATCGGTAAAGCGCCGCTAAAAAGCGGCGCTTTACCATCATCTTAGCTACGCTATTTGGCCGCTAGCGGGGCGCTTTTAACCACCGCTAGCATTTGAAGAAAGGGTTAAATGCAACTGTGTATCGCCGCTGCCGAAGCGTCCCCCCTGAAAAAATGTCAGCGGACACCCATGGCTGGCAGTCCCGATTTCAGCCGCGATTACAAAGACATCTGACACAGATGTCAATGTAAATCGCGGCCGAATTTGCAAAAAGTAGTATAGAAACTACTTTTTGAAATCGGTGCAGCGCCGGAGTTGCGGCGTCGCACCGATTTGGACGGTGCCATTGCCTGCAATTTGCGGCAAATATCGCCGATTTGACATGCGATTTGACATATCAAATCGCACCAGTGTGAACCGGGGCTATTATGCTTTTAAATTCAATCCCCAGCTGCGGTCACTCAAAGGCTTAAAGAATGCCATGGTGCAAATGGAAATGAAATAAATACAATTCATCTATATATCGCAAATGAACATCCATGTGATAAATCATTCATTCACTTGGGAATTTTTCACATGCATATTTATTTGTGATATGTAGATATGAATTGTATTTATTTATTTAAACCCTATTTTAATTTTAATGAGAGATGTCTGCCACCACCATTGGCTGCTGTAGTACAATGTATGCAGAATACGGACACTTTCTTAGGTGGGTGAATCAAGTCGATCTGTGATGTATTTAGATGAACCCCCTCTGCTTTGTGATATTGGTTGGCACGATGTCTGTAGGAGATGGAAATCATACAAGAGGCTGTACATTACTCTGTGTCCTGATTGTACATACCCTTGGTGGAGCTCCTCTGCTGATAACAGGGTTGTTTACGTCTATGTTTAGTTGGCAGTTGATATTTTCTTTCTGTACTGTTTTGTCTATTTCACACATAATCCATGATCTGCCCTCATGGGTCTGCTTTTTATTTACATTTTTTAAACTTTGCCAGAGTTTAAAAGGTCCATTAAATGTATTTTAAAGTCAACTTCTACTGATGGATTGAAAGTATTTCTAAGCCTGAGAACAAAAATGGAATACTGTATATACTCGAGTATAAGCCGACCCGAATATAAGCCGAGGCACCTAATTATACCACAAAAAACTGGGAAAACTTATTGACTTGAGTATTAGGCCTCGTACACACGGCCGAGAATCTCGTCAGGAAAAAATAAGTTGTTTTTCCTGACGAGATTCTTAAACAAGAATCTTGTCTCTGCCGAGTGTACACACGTACGATTCAAAAGAACCGCCGTTCTTTTGAATGGCACGAACGTGGTGATGTTATCAACTACGACGAGCGTGCGCTCGTCACATTCAATGCAGTTGCCGCCATCTTGCTACACCCTACCTATGCCTAGGAAGCTACCGCGCATGCGTCAATGTCATTTCGAGCATGCGCGGGTTTCCACGGCGACAGGTAAGTGTACACACTCTCTGGTTTCTCGTCGGGAAACAGGCCGACGAGAATCCCGACGAGAAAATAGAGAGCAGGTTCTCTATTTTTCTCGTCGAGATTCTGGCCAGTTTTCCTGACGAGAAACCTGAAAGCCTCGTACACACGCACGGTTTTCTCTGCAAGAAAGCTCTCCCAGCAGTTTTCTTGTCGTTTCTTGGCGAGAAAACCGGCCGTGTGTACGAGGCTTTAGCCTAGGGTGTCCATCTGCATGCCTCACTTTGCCTCACTGTGTCCATGCCTCACTGTGCCCATGCCTCACTGTGCCCATGCCTCACTGTGTCCATGCCTCACTGTGTCCATGCCTCACTGTGTCCATGCCTCACTGTGTCCATGCCTTACTGTGTCCATGCCTTACTGTGCCCATGCCTTACTGTGCCCATGCCTCACTGTGCCCATGCCTCACTGTGTCCATGACTATACTGACGTTTAACATGGGAGTCTATGGAAGGGGTGCCCGGCTTTGAAAAATCGGTGCTCCCCGGCCGTAGGTGCCCCGGACAACAATCTTTGCACACTTGTAGAGGAAGAGTGAGGCTACATGTGTGCCAAGTTTTGGGTCCCGGGGACCTACTGCCGGCCGGTACCGAGTCCCCAAAGTCTGGGAGATCAGGCACAAAAAGGTGACTTGAGTATAAGCCGAGGGGGGCATTTTCAGCACAAAAAAATGTGCTGTCAAACTCGGCTTATACTCAAGTATATACGGTATATGGCAGCGTACCAGTCCTTAGATATGTGGTGGTTGCATTAAAGTGGAGTTCCACCCAAAATTGGAACTTCCGCTTATCTTATTCCCCCACCCCACCCCTCTGGTGCCACATTTGGCACCTTTTGGGGAGAGGGGGGAGCAGGTACCTGCTTTTTACGGGTACTCTTCCCCACTTCCGGCGAACGCCATGGCGGGGGAGTCCGTCAGAAGCTCCATTTTAGGGGGTGCCCACTCTGAGTTATACACAATGAGAAAATCGGACGAAAAAAATACCACTTTTGGAGCGATCGTCCGATAATCTGGCCATCAGTACGCGGCTTTTCGAGAGCTGATCACAACAGTTCATACGAAATTTTCAGAAGGGGCACGCATGAAAATTATTCAAAAACAGAGCAAACGATTTTCATGTAATCAGTTTGGTATTTGTACAAAATAAATTGTGCTCAGAATTGAAAGAGTACATTACAGTACAATACATTACATCACTTCCAAAGTTGTAATCTTTCGTATGAGAATTTTTGTAACTTAAAGTAGAGTTTCCACCAAAAATACAAAATAGCATTATTGTGCATATAATAGCCTAAAAAAAAACATTTGAAAAAAAAAAGTTTTTTTACTCACCTGGAGGTACCTGTTGCTATGCGATTCCACGAAATCTGCCTTGTGAATCACCTCGGATTCTGACATCATCTCCCTCAGCTCCCTACTGCTCCTGGGAAATGTGTGTCATCATTTCCCAAGATGCAGTGCGCTTCCCCTATGGCTAGAATCACTCGTCATTAAAACTCCATTTAACACTTTTTAATCAGTTACAGGAACAGTTTTTTTTTTTCTTTTGTGACAAATAAACAAAAACCATCATTGTAGGCACCCCTGTCAGTGTTAAATGGTTTGTCTCAACCCTCTAACTGCCACTTTTGCTGGACAGCTTGGTCTGTTAAAGGAAGTTAAAAAATAACAGACTTGCTGTCCAGATCACCAGGTGAATATAATAGCAATAAAAATAAATAAAAAAATAAATGAATGCAGCCACCAAATCTAAATATGGGTAAGCAATATGTAGTGGGGTGCTAAATTTAGGGGAAGTGTTTGGGTGGTAGTTATGCCCAAACACCCTAATTGTTAGAGTTCTTTTTGTCCACATGTAGGGTATTGGTGTACAGTTCCCTGTGGCCTGCAGGTGGCGCTGCCATGGTAGGCCAGGGTTGAACTACTGATACAGTGCTGTGCCTTGTGTGTGCCCTCTCAGCAACCATACAGTGGGTGTGGTCTACCTGCTGGGCATGCTGGGAGAGGATATAAAAGGGACAGACGCTGCCTGTTCGGGGTTCTCGTTCTTGTCCACCCTGGGCACCTTTAGCCCAGGGGCGGGTCTGCGGTTCGTTGTCAAGGGTCCCAGGCACCTTCAGCCCTGGGACTGCAACAAAGGTCTGGGCCCAGCACCTTCGGCTGGAGCCCACCGGGGATCGAGGAATCTCAGGGTGCCGCCTTGCGAGGGGACCCGTATCCTAGATGAGGAGGCCGGGGGAGGAACCGTTCCGAAGGACTGGTGCGGAAGTCACAGTGAAGGAAGGGTCCCGGTAACTCTCTGGAGGGATGTCTTCTTCTCCTTGAACAGAGACCAAGTTCATCAGGTCTGTGGCAGAGACTTTGGGTAAAGTTTGAGTATCATTTCGGCTGCTAGTCCTAAACTAGGGAGATTATCCGAATGGGCTGAGTCTGCTTGAGAATCGGAGCAGTGAATTGTGTAACGTTTGTGCCTGGACCTCATCCACATCTTAAGCTGTCCTGTTCTCCCTCCAACCTTTCCTGTCTGAGATTGTGTTTTATAAGAAATAAACCTCTACGTTGGAGTGCAGCTGGTGTGGACATTCAAGTTACTGTGGGGATACAAGGACTTGTCTTTATTCAATATAGAGGTGAGAGACATTCTCAGGCTGTCTGACTGTGGAAGACCCGTCAATAACACCACTCAACCTCTTCACACAGAAGGGTACGGGCCAGGGCCATCTTTTCCATTGGGCACGCTGGGCAGTTGCCCGGGGGCCACACTTGCCTGGGGGGCCCCACCGGCTGCCCAGCGACCCCAGTAAAAAATGGTGGGAAGCAGCGGGTCAGAACTGTGCATGCGCAGTTTGCGGAAATCGTCGAGAAGATCCGATCCTCCACGAGTGCTGCCTCTGTCTGTCCGCCGATGATGACATTAGCCACATCCGCCAGACTTGAAAAAAAAAAAAGCAGGAGGAGCTGAGGGTGAATGGACAGAGTAGAGTGGTCAGAGCAGACAGCACAGCAGGCTTGAAGCAGAGTGTGGCGGAGTCAGAACCCCTGTCGGCAGTGCCGGTTTTCGTGAGCCTGTAACCTGCCCAGCCACCAGCCAGTATAGACACGGAGTGCCCTGGTCGGTGTCGTACTGTGAGTGGCTGTCTGGCTGACTGTGCAGCTTGCACAAAGAGATCGGGGGGTGGTCTCTTGCTCTGATGTAAGTGGGAACTCTGATGTAAAGAGAAAGCAGTGGACTCTGATATAAGGTGGTCTCTGGTCACCAGAGCCCCCCTTACATCAGCGTTTCCCCTTACATCATGATCTGCAGCGTTCCCCTTTACATAAGAGTTCCCTTTCACTGTAAGGGGGAATCCTGCAGACTCTGATGTAAGAGGAAACTCTGTGCTGGCTGGGTTATAGTAACCTAACCTTCATGTCAATGAAGAAATGTTTTTTTTTTACTTTTGTTTAACTTAAACACATTGCTAATAGCACGATCTATATGTTCATAGTTTAAATACTGACATTTGCACTGTTTGGCACTGAAAACGGTAATTTTAGGTACCTTTTTGCAGTGGCAGTAAAAAATGTGGTTCTGCCAGTAAATGTCATGATTTTTGTCAGTAAAAAATTCTCGTGCGTGATTGTGTAGACAGGGTCCCAGTGCAGTGTATTGCCCGGGGGCCTATAATGCTCTTAAGATGACACTGGTACGGGCTTGTGGTGCGGTGTGCCCCTCTATTCCTGCGAGGAGCCAAAGTTAATGCAGGTAAAGAAAGGGGTCTGTGCGCTACAAATATAATACATTTTATCGGGATTAATACCACTTTAGTCCTAAGTATAGGTTTGCTTAATAATAATTGCATGCAAAAAGCAGTTTATCAGTCTATTATCTTATAGTTGGGCAGTTTTTGAATCTGTCATACTCCATAAGTGTCGTTTGTCATAGTTTAGAGAGTTTTCAGAATAGGCGTGGAGTGACATCGGATTTGTATTGCCATGGAGCTGTATGTAATCTAATCATTGTTATTTCTGTTGGGAGGAATCCTGCAATAAAAGTCTTTACTGTCTGCTCCTGGTCTGTGAACCATGCCTGAGAAATAGGGGACTAATTACATCCATCTGTCAAGTCACCTTACTGCCTGGGAAAGCAGTCATTAGAAATATATCTAATACAGTCAAAGACTTATGATGTAAGCAGGGAACTCTGAGAAGTCATTATTCCAGAATACCATTCACTGTTAAATCTACTTCCTTCCATAGGATCCCCTTCATTTCCCTGCCAGAGGCTGTGGAGCAAGTTAAGGGTGTTCACTGACGTTTTCTTTAGCCTGGCATAGGAGTGACACTAGCATTTTCTACTCCCACTGGCCACAGTCCGGCAACCCTAAGTTTAACCACTTCAGCCCGGACCATTTTGGCTGGTTAAAGACCAGGGCACTTTCTGCGATTCGGCACTGCGTCGCTTTAACTGACAATTTTGTGGTCGTGCGACGTGGCTCCCAAACAAAATTGACGTCCCTTTTTTCCCCCCCACAAATATAGCTTTCTTTTGGTGGTATTTGATCACCTCTGCGGTTTTTATTTTTTGCGCTATAAAAATAAATAGAGCGACAATTTTGAAACAAATGCAATATTTTTTACTTTTTGAAATAATAAATATCCCCAAAAAATATATAAAAAAAACATATTTCCTGACTGACTCCATGGCAGCCTACGTGTGGGTTAACCCCGCTTCCTCTCCAATGCTATAGGACCCATACCCATAAAAGTAAGCTCACCTCTCAGCACTGTGTTCCTTTTTTGTCCTCCTCCAATGGACCTGAAGCATGCACGTCCGTGCAGATTCCCGGATGGATGGATGGATGACACACCTTTAGCGGTGCAGCTCGGGGCCCAGCCATGGGCGGGTGGAGAGCTTACAGCAACCACGATTGACTGGATGGGAGTTGCTGCGGTGTGCCCAAGATCCCTCGGCTGGCAAGGTCTGCTCCTTTATTTCTTCCATGGCAGTCGCATCTGTATTTTATCTGTATGTCTGTCCCATGCCCGGCTCTCCCTAATGGCGGCTGGAACGCTCTGCGCTCCAGCCTACAGCGGTGACCTGAATCTCGGGCGCCGCCGCCGTTCGCGCATGCGCAGTGCCCTCTCCCAGAGCGAGGCTTGGTTCGCGCATGCGCGGTTCAGCAGGACTCTCGGCGGCCGCGCAGGCGCAGATGAGAGATCCTCCTCCACGCAGGTGCGTGGATGACAGCGGTGACGTCACTGGCGGCGGGGAATTTAAAAGCTGATGCTCGCCTGTGTCATTTGGGATCTCCCCTGACAGGCGAGCAGAGGCTACTGGAGTTCCCTGCTGTGGTTTCTTGTCTTCTCACCCAGGTCAGTGCACTTTTGTATAGGATCTGTCTGTTTCAATTATAGTCTTTAAGTGTTTATGTACAGGCAATGTGTCTTTCACCATCTATTGCTCATCGCTATTCGGTGCATTTTTTCTTAAAGGGCAAGTTACCTATTTGTTTCTTTTGTATGATACTGTAGGTTTTTGTGTGGTCGACCTATCTGTATTGAGACTCTTTGGTCCAGAAGTTATGGACAATTCACCGCTGACATGTGGCCAGCCCTCACGCACAAGGTATGTGCGGGAGAGGGGAGGGCTTGGGGTTTAGTCGCAAGTAATGTTGCTTGACGGCTTGTCTTTCTTCCCCCAATTCCCCTTTTTTCCTTTAGCCCTTCCGCAGATCTTCAATTTGACACAGACCTTGCCACGCCGCAGCATGCGTCAACATCAAAATCAAAACACAGACGTGATTCCCCGTCTGCATCTCACCACCAGAGGAGAAGTTCCCATTCCTCCTCCAGACACCGCTCCCACCGCCAGGACAGTTATTCTGATCGGAGAGCCTGCTGGGGATGCGGCTCACGAATCCCAGAGGGCAAATCGTTATGCAGCCATTGCTATGCCCATGCGGTTGGGGAAAAAGAGACAGAAGATCAACGGATCGAGTCTCTAGTAAAACAGGTGGTGCAACGTTCTCTTAAGGAGATGGATGCTTCCCACGCACAAAGCCAGTCCAGCACTATTCGATCTGGCTCCCCGGCTGATGTGGTCCATGAAGTTCCAGGTCCTTCCCAGCCCTACGCATCCTCGCCTCTTCCCTCTGAAGGAGAATTAGAGAGTGATGAAGAGAGTGTGGAATTTGATTTCTCTCAAGTTACTCCGCTTATTAAAGCAGTCAAGGAGGCCCTTATTTGGGAAGACCCATCTACTCCCCCAGCCAAACAGAAAAAATTCTTCAAGCGTATGGGGAAGGAGCGCCCAAGTTTTCCGCTTTTAGCTGAACTAAAGGGCATCTTTGACGAAGAGTGGAGCAAAGTGGACAGGAAGTCCTCGATGACAAATAAAGCCTCCAGAATGTATCCCTTTAAGGCAGATGAGGTAAAATACCTGGAGAACATTCCTCTTGTGGACGCAGCGGTAATGCGTCTGGCTAAGCATATCACGCTCCCTCTAGAAGACGCAGTCTCCTTTAAGGACAGTCTTGATAGAAGAATGGATCAGGACCTTAAAAGAATTTACGGTCTTGCTGGAACAGCTTGTAAACCCGCCCTAGCCTTGGCAGCCGTGTCTAAGGCTATGGAGGCATGGACGGAGAATGTAGATTCCTTTCTCAAAGGCGTTTCAGAAGAACTGGCCAGTAACTCAGCAGCAGCAGAGCTAAAACTAGCAGTAGCTTTCTTGGGAGAAGCATCGGTTGATCTGATCCGTCTACTGTCCAGGATTATGTTATCCTCAGTCACAGCTAAGCGAGCCCTATGGCTGCGTCCTTGGCAAGCTGATCCATCTTCTAAACAAACATGGTGCAAGATTCCTTTCGAAGGATCATCACTGTTTGGTAACAAACTAGATGACGCCATAGCTAAGGCCACAGGCGGAAAATCTGGCTTTCTTCCACAGGACAAGCGTCCACAGGGTCGAAGGAGGCCCCAGTTCAGAAGACGCAATCCGGAGCGTTCAAGGGAAGCACGCTCCTATAGACCTGGCCGGGACTTCAGAAGAAACTGGAGCAGAGGCCAAGCGTCCTTCCGCAAACCAGCAAACAACCAAGCGTCCAGTGGTCGCGATCAGGCTAAATCCTTTTGAGATTTTGCCCGCCCAGGCGGGTCGGTAAGGGCACGCCTGCTCCTCTTCCGGCACGTGTGGGTGGCCTCAATCTCTGACTTCTGGGTAGTCAAGACAGTGTCGTCAGGTCACGCATGGTCCTTCTCCAGCATTCCTCCCCCCAGATTTATCTCAACCCTACTTCCAAGTATGGAAGAGCAAAAACAGGCCTTACTATCCTACGTAGACCTGCTGAAAATACAGGGAGCAGTAGTACGTGTCCCAAAGGAAGAACAATTCCAAGGAGTATAATCCCCCCTTTTCTTAGTCCAAAAGAAAAGCGGTGCCTGGCGCCCGGTAATAGATCTGACATACCTGAACAGGTTCATAAGGCACGGAAAATTCAAAATGGAAACTCTGTCAACAATCCAGCAAGCCATTCAACCAGGCGACTGGATGATTTCGATAAACCTGAAAGATGCCTATTTCCATGTGCCAGTGGCAAAGGACTTTTTAAAGTACCTCCGGTTCCATATCGGGCAAGAACATCTTCAATTCATCTGTCTACCGTTCGGTTTGACGACTTCTCCTCGAGTTTTCACCAAGGTCCTCTTGGCCGTAGTGGCCCTCATCAGGCTTAAAGGTGTGCGTCTTTACCATTATTTAGACGATCTCTTAGTTCTGTCTCAAAACAGAGAACAGCTCCTGGTGCACAGAGAACAAGTGATCTCAACCCTTTCCAGCTTTGGATGGCTTCTAAACTTGGAAAAAAGCCACCTGGTTCCAGCCCAACATTTAATTTACTTAGGGGCTCTGTTCAACACGGAGAACACCATCTCCCTCCCGGCAGAGAAGATTCCGGTGATCCGGAAGAGGATTTCTCGTGCCCTGGATGCTCATCATCTGAAAGCATCACAATGCCTAAGAATTATCGGCACAATGGTCTCCACGACCCCCATGGTCAAATGGGCTCTATGAAAGTTACGCCCTTTTCAGTCAGGGTTCCTTCGGCAGTGGAAGTCAGGGGACAAGAGTCAACTCATATCTGCAACAATGAGAAGCAGCCTTTTCTGGTGGCTCCAACTCAAGAATTTGCAAAACTGTCACTCCATTGCCCCCATCTCATGGGTTACAGTCACGACCGACGCCAGCGGCTCAGGCTGGGGGGCTCTCTGTGGTCAGAACCTAGCTCAAGGCAGATGGGACACTCGTCTTCACAACCCAGGCTCAAACGTCCTGGAGCTCAGGGCGGCCTGGTGCACCCTCCAATCTTTCTCCCAGTTCCTGAAAGGAGAGTCGGTATTTGTTAAGGATGGACAACACAACTGCAGTGTCATATGTGAAGAGGCAAGGGGGGACTCAGAGTTCTACTCTCCTTCTAGAGGTCGAGCCTATAATAACATGGGCCCAGAAAAATCTGGCCAATATTTCGGCAGTTTTCATTCCGGGAGTCCAGAACTCCCAGGCAGACTTCCTCTCTCGAACTCGTCTAGACAACAACGAGTGGTCCCTCCATGTACAGCCATTCAGCTGGATTCTGTCTCTAGGGGTCAATCCCGAAGTGGACCTATTCGCTTCCCCCTACAATCACAAGGTAGTGAAGTTCTACACTCGGGGACGTTGCAGCCAGGCATGTGGAACAGATGCCCTGACGGACAGATGGAGGTTCAAGAGGGCATACGCCTTTCCCCCGATTCCGGTAATTCTCAAGTTCCTGAGGAGACTTCAAGCGGAATCAGCCGAAGTAACAGTAGTGGCTCCCTACTGGCCAAACAGGCCTTGGTTTCCCCTCCTGATCCAACTGAGCTACCCGGACCCGGTACCTCTTCCTCTCAGGCCGGACCTTCTCTCTCAAGGGTCACTTCTACACCCTTGTCCGGCACTGATGAGACTGACGGTCTGGTTCTTGAGAGGGAGAGGCTGGAATCCCTCGGTTGCGCCTCTAGAGTGATGTCTACACTATTGAGCTCAAGAAGAGCAAGTACCAACAAGGTTTATAGAAGAATTTGGGCCAAATTTGTCGAATTCTCCTCTGCCTCTGGGAGGTCCTTCAAAAATCCAGGAGTTCAGGATGTTCTTAGTTTTCTGCAAACAGGACTAGACTTACCCTTATCTGTTAGCTCTCTAAGAGTACAAGTTTCGGCCTTGTCGGCATTCTCTGGAGTCTCATGGGCAGTCCATCCCCTAGTCAGACAATTCTTTCGGGGGGCATCAAGAATCAAGCCCCAAAGGAAACCGAGATTTGCCAAATGGGATCTTCCACTCATTTTAGATTCTCTGACTGGACTCAGTACGTCGGGGCTCTCCCCGTCCTGCATTAAGGACTTTTCAGCAAAAGTAGCCTTCTTAGTAGCCATCACCTCGGCAAAGAGGGTCTCTGAGATCGGGTCTCTAGGTCATGAAGAACCTTTTCTGACATTCTTCCCGGATCGAGTAGTCCTTATACCCATGTTGGGTTCAAATCCAAAAGTGTCTTCGGTATTTCACGAAAATCGAGAAATTGTTCTACCTACATTTAAGACTCCAGATTCCAGCGAAACTCATCCCCTGGATATGGGTGAAATCCTAAAGGAGTATCTACAAGTTACTTCTTCCTTCAGACGATCTGATCATCTGTTTGTTCTACATTCTGGAAACAACAGAGGGAAGAAAGCATCAACCAGAACAATTGCATCATGGATCATCCAAACAATCCAGCAAGCATACAGGGCTAAGGGCTTGGCTCCTCCACAGGCGGTGACGGCACACTCCACCAGAGGGATGGCAGCTTCCTGAGCGGCGGCCCAACATGTGGCTCCAGATGTCATTTGTAAAGTGGCCTCGTGGGCCTCTATCAATACATTTATGGCCCATTACTGCATTGAACCGGCATCATTGTCGTCTGTTAATTTTGGGTTAAGAATCCTGTCGGTCGACAGGACAAATTAAAGCTTTTTGCTCAGCATACCCACCCGTGTGGTCTGGCTAGTTATTTCCCACACGTAGGCTGCCATGGAGTCAGTCAGGAAAACTGAAAATTTATTACCAAATACTTACCTTAATTTTCCTTTCCTGATGGACTCCATGGCAGACGGAGTTCCCACCCTGAAAGAAAATATTAATGAAAGAAAGTAAGTGTCCAAGAGTCGGCTAGTTACGGAACACAGTGCTGAGAGGTGAACTTACTTTTATGGGTATGGGGTCCTATAGCATTGGAGAGGAGGCGGGGTTAACCCACACGTAGGCTGCCATGGAGTCCATCAGGAAAGGAAAATTACGGTAAGTATTTGGTAATAAATTTTCAGTTTTTTTCCACAGTTTAGGCCGATACGTATTCTTCTACATATTTTTGGTAAAAAAAATCACAATAAGCGTTTATTGATTGATTGGTTTGCGCAAAAGTTATAGCTTCTACAAAATAGGGGACTGTTTTATGGCATTTTTATTAATATATTTTTTTTACTTGTTATGGCGGCGATCAGCAATTTTTATCATGACTGCAACATTATGGCGGACACATCGGACACTTTTGACACATTTTTGGGACCATTGTCATTTTTACAGCGATCAGTGCTATAAAAATGCACTGATTACTGTGAAAATGACACTGGCAGTGAAGGGGTTAACCACTAGGTGGCGCTGTAGGGGTTAAGTGTTCCCTGCATAGTGTTTCTTACTGTAGGGGGGATGGGCTCTGTGTCACATGACACCGATCTCCGCTCCGAGTACACGGAGCCGAGATCAGTGTCATTGTCACTAGGCAGAGCCGGGAGATGCTTGTTACACAAGCATCTCCCCGCTCTATACCTCCGTGAGATGATCGCGGGGATCCCCGCGGCGATCGAGTCCGCGGGACCCGCGGTCCGACTCACAGGGATGGCGGCAGGCACGCGTGACCACACGGACAGGCACTTAAAGGGGACGTACAGGTACATTGATGTGCCTGTCCATGCCATTCTGCCAACGTAAATGTACAGGAGGCGGTCGGCAAGTGGTTAAGTTGCAGAAAACTAGCCTTTTGTTTCAAAAGTTTGGAGACCACTGCTTTAAACTTTGTCACTAGATGCTGACCATTTTTTTTTATACAAGTGCCTGTCCGTGTACAGATACTATTGACAATTGTTAAGTTCAGGGGCTTACACAGAAATAAATGTTAAAGGTTTTCATGATTTCCATTGCCGCTAAGCAACCACTGTCAAGCTGTTCCTCCATGTGGCAAGTCCAGTATTAGTTCTATAGACCTGTGAAGTCGCAGTTTTCTCTGAGTCCCTCGAAATTTCATCCTGTGTTGTGATGAAGGGGGACTGGTGTTGTCCTTAAAACGCGTAGGCTGTTTTTTTTATCAGCAATTAATAATATCTTGTACTCTTTTATGCGGCTTTCTCTGGCGCTCCTTTCTGTATTTCTGTGGTTTGAACTACTGCTGGATGCCCATCAAGAGAAGCCTTGCTGTGTGAAAGCCGCCTCATCAGAGCCATTGAGCTTGTTTGAAGTTTTCCTTCATCTGACTATACTTGCGAGTCTAAAAGTTCCCTGGGAGTCTTTGAGTAGGTTGTTCTGGAGTTCATCAGTTTTTATGACAGGGACAGAGCTTTTCTGTAATTTATTAAGATATATGCTACAATTTAGAAATTTGAATGACAAATACTTCTATACATAGCTCAATTATGCAAACACATTGAAGAAATTGAATGCATCTACCCATGATGTCTAGCGGTTAATCCAGCCATAAAAAATAGATTGACAGTAAACGGGTCTTCATTAACCTAAAGCTGTTTTCTCTTCCAGATTTTTTGGCTTCTCGTCCTGCGTACCGCTTCAATTTAACTTCTCTCCAGTCATCTGAAGTTGTCTTGGCTGCCACTCTCCATTTTGGACCTGACAAAAGCCCTAGACCTCCTAGAGACTCCTTCTGCAAACATTCCAAAAATGCTTCTTGTCGCCTCTTACTGCCATCTCCATCCCAGAAGATCAGTGTCACCTTTCGAAGCCTTCTTCACCACACAGACTTGGGTATGGTAAAATGGAATGTCAGCAGCACCATGCCCTATAAAAAGGGGGTCTGGCACACCAAAGACATAACGAGCATTATCAAGGAGGCCCAACATCAACAAGACTTGTTTATTTCTGCTGAGATTGACTTTGGACATAAACTTTCTACAGTCTTTGAGACTAACCCTAGTGATGTTCCATATATCCTAGTATTTGCTAATGATAGAGCAATTTCAGAACCCAATAGTGTGGCTTTGACCTTGCAGAGATATGACCCATTTCAATCCAATGGTGGAGACCCAAAGCAAGGGTCCAATGCATCTTCAGAGAGCAGAGTGAAGAGGGAAACCCCATATGTGACTTCCAACCATGATAATGAACTGCCGGATGTCAAGTATGTACGTTATAGCAAACAGGACTTGTGGGAGGGCACGTACAAAGCCCTTAAGCAAAAAACTCCAAAGAAAGAGAAGAAAAAGAAGGGTCCCGAAAGTTTGGACAAGGTTTTAAAGTCTCCAGTGCTGCACTTTGATGAAAGAACCATGAAAAAAGCACGAAGGCGCCAGTGGGATGAACCCAGAGTGTGCTCTCGACGATACTTAAAAGTAGACTTTGCTGACATTGGGTGGAGTGAATGGATTATATCTCCAAAATCATTTGATGCTTACTACTGCTCAGGAATTTGTGAGTTCCCCATGCCAAAGGTATGTGAAGCATATATTTGCAAAACATATAAATATGAAATCCAGGTAAGCTGCTTAATAGACAGGTAAAATACATACCTGTTGACCATTTACCTTCCAAATGATTTGCTTCTTGTGATGCTGGCAGCAGCACAAGGCAAGGGGTGCACTGATGTAAGGGATAGTGGGGGGGGAATGCTCGACTTCTGATGTAAGGGGGGTGGGGTGCTGATACAACCAGCCCTTTGAGGGCAACCATAATGCTGATGTGGCCCGCAAGGAAATTAAGTTTGACACCCCTGCTGTAGATGCAGCTGGTCAAAGCATAAATGTCAACAAGCAATGTAAACATTTCTGATATTGGTGCAAGACTTAATTATTGATACTAAATACTAAATACTATTGATACTAAACTCTGGTTTAAAAAAAGTTGTATACAAGTATGTACTCTTAAAGCGTTTGTTAACCCCCAAAAAATAAAGATTTCATGGCACCTTAATGCACCGTACACACGATCCGAATATCGTACGACAGATCGTACAACTTTTTTCGCTTAATAGTCGCAAGTAAAATTAAATAGGTTATTAAAGTCACGAAAATTCTCGTACGACAAAAAAAAAAAATCGGAAGTGATGTCATGTGTTGTAATGTATTTGTATTGTATTTTTGGACGACAACTGTACTGACTAAACGAAAATCGTACGATTTGTTATCGTACGAGGAAAATTTTCGTGCATGTCCGATTAAATAATATCGGATGAACTGTCCTGATCGGCTCTCGAAGCTCTGTACTAATGATCCGATTATCGTACCATTCTTCCTCGGACGACATTTTTCGTACGATATTCGGATCGTGTGTACGGGGCTTAAAGCAGATTAAACAGCACAGTGCTTGTGCTGTGTAATCTGCCCCCCTCTAAACTATAAAAAAAATAAAAACCTGGCACTTCCTGTATCCCCTCTCTGCACTGACCACGAATATCAGGGCTGCTCCACCCTGACCACTGTGGTCTGATTGCGTCCCTCCATCATACGCTGCTGTCCCCACTGCTCTCCTCTCTCCCCCCTCACCCCCTCCTTCCTGCATGTCAGTTCATGTCTGTGTCTAGAAAAACGAGCGCTGTAAATACCGTTTTAGCGCTGTCTTCAGGCCGGTCACGTGATTCTCGACTGGTTTGCAGAGCTACTGCAGGAGAGGCTGAGCGACCATGTGATCTCCCCGTCTGACGTCAGAGGGAGATCACAGCCCCTCCTGCAGTATCGATCCATTGGAGCTGTACAGCGGCCGCAAGTAATGTGCCCGGCCTGAAGACAGCTCTAAATAGGTACTTACAGTGCTTGTTTTTCTAAAAGATGAATGCAGTGTGCTCTGCCAGGCTCTAATAGAGGGTCTGGCAAAGTTTGAGTTATATAGGTTAACAGACCCTTTAAGGCCCAACTCAGGGCAAACAAAAAATGATCCCTTGCAGTGGGGCTGCATATGTACAGCCCCATGGTCAGAGTGCGGTAAAACTATGGCTCAACTGCCTTTTTTTACCCCCTCCCCTCAGCGTGTGAAAGAGCCCTTATACACTTCACCAATGGTGGGAGCAAATAAATGAGGATATTAGGGTTAAGGCTGCATTTCACACATAAGTTGCATTTTTGTGCATTTTTTAGTGCATTTTGTCATGCGTTGTATTAGCGTTTTCCAAGCATTTTGGAGCATTGCCGTTTTTGTAATAGCCAATAGAGAATACTAATCTCTGTGACATCGTTTGTTGTTGTTTCTGCTTTCCGTTTCTTCAAAAATGCAGCAATCTGTCCGAATCAAGCTACAAAAATAGCTCAAATCTATCCACGGCTGCCCCCTATTCATGTGTCTGGCCCCTTTCAGGGCACTGGGTACATGAATTACAGTGGCCAGGTTTTTTTTTTTAAGTGCCTGATTAGTGCCTGATTTGAGCCATAGGCTCTAATAGGCTTCTAAATTGCGTGGTCAGAGGATGCGTCCGGAGCCCACCCAGGTGTGTTGCAACAACAAATGAATATTCGCTGTTGCAACACTGATCCTCCTCTCGGCCAATCGGGAAGCAGGTATGAAACCTGTTTCCTTATTGGCCAAAACACCAGGTGATCCTATTGGATGCTTAGCGCCAGGAGGAGCAGAGAGGAGACGCACCGCAGAGAGGACTCCAGGAGAGGACACCAGAGCCCGCCACGCTGGAAGATGGTCACAGCAGCAGGAGGGGGGTAGCCGGCAGTTGTGCTAGTGCCGCTCCACCGGCGGCCTTGGGGGGGTTGTTTGCTGCCCCCTCCCCCAAAAATAATAAACACTAGCCGCAACTGTCCATAACAATGGAGTATCCCCCCATAATTACAGGGACAGGGAAAGGAATGTGACAAGGTAACAGAAATGATGTGGCATAGTAAAATTCTTTTGATCAAGTGCAAAACTTTCAAGTTCAACATTTTTTTGTACATCAAAATGGGGAACTGGTGCCGGGCCAAGTAAGTAGCTATTCAGCGTCAGAACACTAACAGCAATAATCTGACATATAAACATATATAAACATTTAAACAGCCTAGACTGTAGCTCAGACCAGCCTTTTTCAACCAGGGTGCCCACTGCCCAGGCAACCTGGGGTGCCTTCAGTTTTTTTCAGCGGTGCCTTGATAAAATGCCTAAAAATTGCCCCAAAATTGTATACAAGCCAGTGGGTTTTAGTTACACAAAACCACCGGTTTTCATTGTTCATCTTTATAACCTTTACAGCTGTTGAAGTTCCAATAACCAATGATGTCATAGTTTGATAGGCAGGACACCACATCCTTGTTTGGCCCTCCCTAGCTCCTCTCCATCAGCACTGGGGTCAGATTAGCGGAGTGAGGGAGGAGAGAAACCCTGGAATACTAGTCAGTACCAGAGTTCAAAGGTATATTTGTTTTAGAATAATAAAGCACCTCTAATGTTGGGTGTCCTACGTGTGATTTTTGTGCATTATGTAAAACTATTATTTTAGTTTTTTACATTTTAGAATGGAGTGCCTCGAGATTGTCCATAATATTAAAGGGTGCCTTAAATTATAAAAAGGTTGAGAAACACTGGCTTAGACCGTAGTGACATGAAAAATGTTTTGAATACCTGGATTTCCTATTTAAGAATAGGAAAACTAGATTTGAAGTGAATGCCAAAGAATGTGACTCATTCCGGTGAACATGCAAACAAATGAATGTCAGAGAAGTGTGAATGGAGCCTCTAGAACCCATTTGCATAGGTTCATTTTCATGCTATTAGGATAGGGTGACCAGACATCTCCGTTTTCCAAAAACAGTCCCCGGATTGAGGACACTGTCCCCGGACCAAGTCTGTCCCCGGTTTTGTCCCCGAATTGGATTTGAACAGGGGCTGGGGCAATTTCAACGACAGTCAGTGCAGAATAAAAAATAAATTCTGAATTACACCCCCCACTCCACCGCCCCTAGCTTAGGGGGCTGTATTTTTTTTCCATTATCTGTGCCCCTTTCTGATGATCATGTGCTGTTCGGAGCGGAGGGAATATTTCTTCAGTTTCGGGTGCATTCAGCTCCGCTCGCATGTTCTTCTGCCTTGGCTCAAGTCCCGGCCAGCCGCCTGCCTTCCTTGGTGGAGTGATCTTCCTCCACTCCCCACCCAGTAGTAGCTGGGGCCCGGAGAGTAAAGCCCTGTACACACGATCGGATTTCCTATGGATTCAAATCCGCTGGATTTTTCCATTGGAATTCTGATGAAGCTGACTTCCATCAGTCTTGCCTACACACCATCAGTCAAAAATCCGATCGTCCCAAACGCCGTGACGTAAAACACTCAGACGAGCCGGGAAAATGAAGTTCAATGCTTCTGAGCATGCGCCGACTTGATTCTGAGCATGCGTGGGTTTTTTCTCCGATGGAGTTCCACACAGACGATTGGAATTTGCTATAGTTTTTTTTTTCCCATTGGATAAATTTAATACATGTTCTATTTTTTCTCACCGATGGAAAAAAGACCGATGGGGCCCATACACGATCGGTTTGTCCGATGAAAAAAGTCCATCGGACTGTTTTCATTTGTAAAACCGATCGTGTGTACAGGGCATAAGACATGATAGGCTGTGAGACGGGCGGCGACGGGCAGAGAGTCACTGATTGCCGCCATTACTAGTAAAAAAAAAATATGTCCCTGGATTTCATTTTAAAAATCTGGTCACCTTATGTTAGGGGAAAAAGAAAGACACTGACATCAATAATTTGTAAAATGTAAAATCCCTGACACTTTTGGAAAGCTGTCACATACAGCTGCCCTTACAAGTGAATGGCTGTGTGTGGTCATACTAGTGTAAACACAAATGACATCAGTATTTACCGGCATAGGCCCATATGGCATATTTACCCAATTGTGATGCTTTCACATTTAGGGAAATACCCTGTACTTGCATGCGTGAAGCTATCTATGTTTACAGAAATGTGGCCGCATGCAGTCATTCCCTTATGGCTCCCCTGGCGCGGGAAAGTGCCTAGGATTTTATGCTAGAGGGTTTTGGAGCCTCTTGGCGTCAGTTAACATGAGGCCTAATAAACAGTGGGAAACCTATAAAATTCAAGGAAGAACTGGGATGGTTATGTAGCGGGGTGTTCCCCTTTAATGCAGAGAGACAAGAAGTTCCAGGTGAGAGGTGAGTCGGGAGGAAGTAAAGAGACATTATGGAAGTGAAAGCAGAGGAGAGAGAGACTACATCTCCCAGTACATCTTGCAGCACCCAGGGTGCATTGCTCCAGAACAGAGACTGCTGGGGCAGACTTTATAAAGGGGAGGCGGAGTTTTGGTCGCTCTCTTTGGACCCCCCTCTCCTAGCAAGAGGATGTCTGTGCTGAACTGCTGTGTGCACAAGGCCTGAAGCCTGGGCCGTGTGCTCCTTTCCAAAGAGCCCTCTGCCAGCCTAGCAGAGCCTTAGAGACATCTAATCCTCCTTGCTGCAGTACACCAGAAGGATTGAAGACTTGGATGTCGGTGGATTCCTGTTCCTAGACGAATCGATGGAAGAAAGGGACTTGGACTTGTCCAGGTGGTGAGAGCTGTTTAAAGACAGATACTTTATCTTTACTATTCGTTGGGATTACAAAGTTGTTCTTCAAGTGCACCACCGAGAGATTGCTAGCGAATATTGTTTCACTGAACTTCCATTTAGATCAGTCAGGCCTGACTGCATAGGTAGACATTGCTGGGTGTTAGTCTACCCATGAGGGGAAGTAGCTGTAAAAGGGCAGCGCTAGAGTTGCATAGCAATACTTTATTATTCTGATTACTCTGTTTATCTTTATTACTGTTTATTGCAGGGATCTGCAACTTGTTATACTGTTGTTTATTACTTGCCCATTAGCCTCAGTAAAATATCTGGGTAAAGTACATTTGGTGTCAGTTCCGCTTACTTTAATAGGAGTTTTAAAGTATATTCTGTGTATGTTTGTTATAGGACTGCGTCACCAACAGTTGCGATCACGCGGTCCTATCTCTCTATCACCAGCTGTGCCACGGGAGGTTAGAGCCGATTGCCGGGGGTTGACAGCGGTGCACTGCAGGGCCCAAATCAATATCAGCGGCTCTCTTAACTGGGGGTAGCGCTACACGTGGGGGGCTCGAGTCCGGGATCCTTGTACGTTGCACGCTGCAATCAAGCCGGTCAGAAGTACCAGCATGGACCCGCTGGCAATGTCACAGTGGTGCGCAGCGATTGGCGCCGATCCAACCGCGGCGGTAGTCATTGTACTCCCGGGGGAAAGATGGAAGGAAGAGGAGATAAAACAGCTCGTATTGTTACTGTCTCCGAGCCACAAAGCATGGGTGATGGATTTTAGGCCAGATCCAGTGATCTTGTTTACATACGCACTGGTAGAATGGAAAAACGAAATCCCAGAGCATTTTAAAAGTCAGAGTATACAAGCCATAGATAATCAGATCTATCACTTGATACATACGCTGCCAGTGAAGGAAGAATGGTTTCAGACACCAAAGCCATCACTCCCACAATTATCTCCACCACTATCCCCTAAAGCAGAAAAGCTCAAGGAACTATTAAGCCCGGGATCACCGCTGGCCGCTATAGGGCCTGAATTGTTGAATGCTCTAGGAGACCTTGTAATTAAGTGCCAGAAAAGCAGTACGGTGCATGTGGAGGCCGGTTACCGGAAGCTTAGCACCTTCTCAGGGAAGCTCCCCGTCCCTGCGGGGGAGGAAGATTTTGACACTTGGGTGGAACAGGCATTGCAGGCAGTAGAAGCATGGGAGGTGCCTGAGGCACAGAAGAGACAGCGAGTCTTAGAAAGTCTGAAAGGTGCCGCGGCAGAAGCGGTGAAGAGCTTCCGGTTTGGAAATGAAAACTGTACAGCTCAAGATTGCCTGGCCATGCTGCAGGAAGAGTTTGGTCAGCTGGAGAAGGTGTCAGAGATGATTTATCAAATTGAACACACTCTCCAGCAGCCGAATGAGAAACTGTCAGAATATGTTAGAAGGCTGAACAGGCAGTTATGCAAGATTGTACTGAAGAAGGGAATGCTGCCCAAAGATGCAGATGAAGCACGCATGAAGCAGATCATGAGGGGAGCGCGGCGCTCAGACCCGGTCTGGCTGCACCTGAAAACCTCAGGAGGAGGAATGTCACTAACCTACTCTGATCTAATAAAAATTATTAGGGACGAAGAGGCGCTGCAGGAAGATCAGCAGGTGGCCAAGGCGAATGTCACACCTGTACCAGTGTTGGTCCATTCGGTCAAGAGCCCAGAAAGAGATGCGGAGGTTGACACTCTGAAATCGCAAATGGCCCAAGTGTTGGAGATGCTGACCTCTTTGATGGAGAAAGATCAGAGAAGACGAGAGAAACCAAGCCCAAGAAAGGAGTTGTTCCCGAACACCTCAGCACCGGCCTCCCTACAGGACCGAGAAGAGGTGATTTGCTATAACTGCGGAGGGAGTGGCCACTTTGCTAACGTATGCTCCAGCCCAAAGAAGAAGAAGAGAACAGATAATTGCAAGCCGGCGGGAAACTCCAAAGGGCCCCGGTGAAGGAGTCAACCGGGTGCCCATCATCTTCAGTGCGCTCCAAACTAAAAAAAAAAGGCCAAGAATGGAGGAGACAAAACTCCTAGGAGGAGGTATAGTACACCCCCACCAAGATGTACCCCAGAGGGAGGGGGCAAGACCCCTCAGTGGAAGTACAGCACCCCAAAGAAGGAACATCCACCTAAAAGGAACAATAACATCCCTCAGCGGGTTTGTGCCCCCATTGAGAGGGAGAAAGTCAATGCATGCCAGGCTCAGGAAAAAATTAAAGTCCAAAAGGAGCAGGGCAAGGGTCGAAAGCCAAAAAAAAGAGGTGACCCCAGTCCGGCCATACCCAAAGCAACTGGTGGGCCCGTCTCCTACTGTGCCCATTCAAGTGGAAGGAGTCTATACTAAAGCTCTTTTGGACACCGGAGCACAGGTGACTTTACTATACCGGGACTTCTATGATAGGCACTTGAGTCATCTGCCTATCCAGAAGATAGAAGAGCTGGAGATATGGGGACTTGGAACCCAGAGTTTCCGTTATGATGGGTACCTGCCCATAAAGATGACTTTCGACCCATCCGTGGCTGGGAAGGCTGAAGTGTTTGACACCCTGGCAGTTGTGTGTCCCCGGCCGCCTGGAGCCAGCAAGATTTCCCTGATCATTGGGACAAACACGGATCTAGTCAGGAGACTCCTGACCCCTCTAGTGAAAGAGAGAAACCATTCAGCCACCAAAATCCATCCCATGCTAAAGACGGCCTACCAACGACTGGTCTTAGAGCAGAAGACCCCGGGAGAGGGGATAGGGAAGGTGTGGAGACTTGGCAGAGAAGGAGTAGTGCTACAGCCCGGAGAAGTAACCTGTCTTAGGGCCACTGTGAAGCTTTCGTGGGAACAACCTGGCCCCTTTGTCATGCTGGAATCAGACCCAAGGGAAGAGTCCTCAGGCCTGGAAGTGATACCAGAAGTGATTTCGTTCAAGGCCCTGAAGAAGGCCCATGGCAGAGTTCCGGTGAGTGTTAGGATCACTACGGGAGGACCCATGGAGATCCCTGCCAGAGTGTTGCTTGGTCAGGTGAGCCCTGCTGCCCCGGTCACTTGGTCCGAAGTCAAGGGGACGGGTGACGGAGGAGATGTTTGGGAGAAACTGTCCGTGGAAAACCCGAACCTACCCAGGGCTTGGAAAGAAAGAGCCAAGACCCAGCTGACCAGGTGGGAGAAGATCTTTTCCGAAGATGAATTCGATGTGGGGTGTGCAAGAAGTGCCACCCATCGGATCCGCCTCCAAGAAGATAAGCCCTTCCGAGAGAGGGTCAGGCGGGTCCCCCTGGCAGATCTGGAGGATCTGAGGGAACAACTTGTAGAACTAAAGAAGACTGGTGTGATCCGGGAGTCTAGAAGTCCCTATGCCTCCCCAATCGTGGTGGTCAGAAAGAAGAATGGGTCGTTGAGGCTTTGTATCGATTACAGGACTCTCAACAGGAGAACCATCCCTGACCAATACACCACGCCAAGGATAGAAGATGCCCTACAAAGTTTGTCTGGAGCCAAATGGTTCAGTGTGATGGACCTCAAGAGTGGGTACTATCAAATCCCTATGCACCCAGAAGACAGGGAGAAGACAGCCTTCATAACCCCGGTGGGATTCTTCGAATTCAATAGGATGCCTCAGGGTCTGTCTGGAGCTCCTGCTACCTTTCAACGCCTTATGGAGAAGACTGTTGGAGACATGAATCTTATAGAAGTCCTTGTGTACTTGGAGGATGTCATTGTCTTTGGAAGAACCTTGGAAGAACATGAAGCCAGGTTGGAGAAAGTATTGAGAAGACTCAGCGAAGAGGGACTTAAGCTTTCCCCCGAGAAGTGTCGGTTCTACCAGTCTTCTGTGAACTATCTGGGGCACATAGTGTCTGAAGAAGGGGTGGCCACAGATCCTGAGAAGTTGGAAGCAGTCACTTCCTGGCCACGACCCACCACAGTAACAGAGCTCAGATCCTTCCTGGGGTTCTGCTCCTATTATAGGAGGTTTGTGGAGGGGTTTGCTCGGATTGCCCGCCCGTTGAATGAATTGCTAAAGGCAGAAGGGGAAGAGGATGACTCAGGGCCCAGGAGGCCTGGTGAGTCAGTTCAAGATCAGTGGAACCCAAGGTGTGAAGAGGCCTTTCATGCTCTGAAGAGGAGCTTAACCACTGCCCCAGTCCTGGCCTACGCCGACCCTACCAGACCTTATGAATTACATGTGGATGCCAGCCATGAGGGTCTAGGTGGTGTACTCTACCAAGAACATGAAGGACAACTGCGACCAGTGGCCTATGTGAGCAGGAGCCTGACCCCCTCAGAAAAGAATTACCCCACTCATAAGCTGGAATTCCTGGCCCTCAAATGGGCGGTAGTAGACAAGCTAAAAGACTACTTGTATGGGGCAGAGTTTACTGTGAAGACAGACAACAACCCCCTGACCTACCTCTTCACCACCGCGAAACTAGATGCCACCGGACACAGGTGGTTGGCCGCATTGTCTGGATTCAACTTCAGTCTGAAGTACAGACCAGGAGCCGGAAATAGGGATGCAGATGCCCTGTCCCGGAGGTCTCATGCCACGACAAATGACTGGGAAGATTGGACCCAAGTGGCACCGGACTGGGTGCGGGCCCTTTGTCAAGGGGCTGAATTCCAAGCCAGAGGAGGCTCCAGAGCAGAAGAAATAGGGGTTACCATGGTAGGAGTCCCCAAACACTATTGTGGGGTAACTCAACTGGAGGAAGACAACCTACCGAGACTGTCCAAGAAGGAGTTGAGGTGTGACCAATTGGAAGACCCCATGGGGAGATTGGTCCTCGAAGCCCTGGAGAATCAGGATCCCAACAAATTCCTACATCACCCCTCAAAGGAGGCTCGCCTGTTGAGGAAGGAATTGGACAGGCTACAGGTACATCAGGGAGTGGTCTACCGAAGGGGCCCCTCTGATGACTCAGAAGATAAGTGGCAGTTATTTCTTCCAGAGAAACACCGAGAGACTGTACTAATTGCCCTGCATGACCATCATGGTCACCTAGGGGCAGAAAGGACCTTCCAGCTTGTCAGAAATTGGTTCTATTGGCCCTGCATGAGGGCAGAAGTAGAGGAGTATTGCCATTCCTGTGCACGATGCATTCAGAGAAAGACCCTACCCCATCAAGCTGCCCCAATGGGCCACTTACAGAGTCAAGGCCCAATGGATCTGGTATGCATTGACTTTCTCTGCCTCGAACCCGACCTGAGTGGATTGGGGAATGTTCTGGTAATAACCGACCATTTCACCCGCTATGCTCAAGCTTTCCCAACCAAAGACCAGAAGGCATCCACCGTGGCCAAGATACTTATGGAGAAGTATTTTGTCCATTACGGACTACCACAGAGACTCCACTCAGATCAAGGAAGGGACTTTGAGAGTCGGTTGATCCGAAGACTTTTGGATTCATTAGGAATAAAGAAGACCAGAACCACGCCTTACCACCCACAAGGAGATGCTCAGCCGGAGAGATTTAACCGGACCCTGCTCAACATGTTGGGACCCTTAGAAACAGAGAAGAAGCAACACTGGAGTCAGCACATATCAGCCCTAGTACATGCCTATAACTGTACCACAAGTGACGCCACTGGCTACTCCCCTTATCGACTTATGTTTGGGAGAGAAGCAAGGCTACCTGTGGACCTGGCCTTTGGCACTTCTATAGACAATACCTCAGCTACATCCCACAAGGGATACGTGGACAGACTTAGACGTAGCTTGCAGGTGGCCTATGAACAAGCCCAGGCGGCTTCGGATCAAAGGGGGGCCCGCAACAAGAGAAATTTTGATCTGAAGGTTCGAGTGCAAGATCTGCAGCCCGGGGACCGAGTACTGCTACGCAATCTGGGGGTCCCTGGAAAACACAAGCTTGCCGACAGGTGGAGATCTGAGCCCTATGTTGTCTGTAGGAAGTTGCCCGGTTTGCCTGTCTACAAACTAAAGCCAGAAGGAAAGGTGGGTCCACTGAAGACGTGGCATCGGAACCACCTGCTCCCACTTGCTGAGGCAGTCAGAATACCTCCCGTGAGAGACTCCCCTGAACCGGCCTCTATCCTGGATATTCCTAGGCCGAACATTCGGTCCCAGACCTCTCGAGCCAAAGATGGGGAGGCCTCCCAATTGAGTACAGAAGAAGGTGGAGAACTGGACTGGCTGTGGCCTCCCTCGACTCTGGGAACGTCCGCCATAGATCTCCCAAATGGAGGGGATACCCCAGATGCAACGCTGAATCCGGAGGCTACTGAATTCATACCCTTCAGTCCCTCAGCTGATTACTGGGAAGATGTTCCTGACACTTGCGCAGAGGAGGACTCTAGAGATTCCATACGTCAGTCGACTTCTGAATCAGAGGTTCCAGAACCAGCAATGTTACCTGAACTTACTCCTGAAGAAGAGCCTGTGCTGCCAGAGTCAGAAGCACCAAGAGAGCAGAGGGCTCGCAGAGTCATCAGGCCTCCCAAGAAACTAACTTACCCCCAAATGGGGACGAGCTCAGAGGACTCTGTTGTAACGGCTAGGAGAAGTGTTGAACAACCTGATCCTTCCACCGTCCATTTGGTGGAGGGCAACCCCAGCTCACTCTCTGGCACAGTTAGGCAGGCCACTCATGGTAGTGTGACCTGTGGGCAAGAGAGTTCCATCCCAAAGTTTTGGTGGGAATTCCCTATGCCAACATCATGCTCGACATTGTCCAAAATGGTAAACAGTATTTGTTGAAGTTTATCTTTGGGGACCAAAGAGTTCAAGTGGGGGGAGTGTGTAGCGGGGTGTTCCCCTTTAATGCAGAGAGACAAGAAGTTCCAGGTGAGAGGTGAGTCGGGAGGAAGTAAAGAGACATTATGGAAGTGAAAGCAGAGGAGAGAGAGACTACATCTCCCAGTACATCTTGCAGCACCCAGGGTGCATTGCTCCAGAACAGAGACTGCTGGGGCAGACTTTATAAAGGGGAGGCGGAGTTTTGGTCGCTCTCTTTGGACCCCCCTCTCCTAGCAAGAGGATGTCTGTGCTGAACTGCTGTGTGCACAAGGCCTGAAGCCTGGGCCGTGTGCTCCTTTCCAAAGAGCCCTCTGCCAGCCTAGCAGAGCCTTAGAGACATCTAATCCTCCTTGCTGCAGTACACCAGAAGGATTGAAGACTTGGATGTCGGTGGATTCCTGTTCCTAGACAAATCGATGGAAGAAAGGGACTTGGACTTGTCCAGGTGGTGAGAGCTGTTTAAAGACAGATACTTTATCTTTACTATTCGTTGGGATTACAAAGTTGTTCTTCAAGTGCACCACCGAGAGATTGCTAGCGAATATTGTTTCACTGAACTTCCATTTAGATCAGTCAGGCCTGACTGCATAGGTAGACATTGCTGGGTGTTAGTCTACCCATGAGGGGAAGTAGCTGTAAAAGGGCAGCGCTAGAGTTGCATAGCAATACTTTATTATTCTGATTACTCTGTTTATCTTTATTACTGTTTATTGCAGGGATCTGCAACTTGTTATACTGTTGTTTATTACTTGCCCATTAGCCTCAGTAAAATATCTGGGTAAAGTACATTTGGTGTCAGTTCCGCTTACTTTAATAGGAGTTTTAAAGTATATTCTGTGTATGTTTGTTATAGGACTGCGTCACCAACAGTTGCGATCACGCGGTCCTATCTCTCTATCACCAGCTGTGCCACGGGAGGTTAGAGCCGATTGCCGGGGGTTGACAGCGGTGCACTGCAGGGCCCAAATCAATATCAGCGGCTCTCTTAACTGGGGGTAGCGCTACAGTTACAAGAGATGACAGTTATACTGACCGGAACTGAATAGTGTGAGATGTTGTCTCTGATGTCTGATTTAGCCACAGAGATCAGCTTTCCTCCTAGAGGATCTCTAGCCATGTACCTATATGGAAAAACAACATGTAGCTAATTCATGGGTTCTTTCAGAAGTTAAATTCAGCTAAACTAATTACTCTAATGCCTCGTACACACGATCAGTTTTTCCAACAGGAAAACCGTGGTTTTTTTTTTCAGCAGGAAAACTGCTCAAACTTGTGTTGCATACACACGGTCACACAAATCTTGTCTGAAATTCCGAACGTCAAGAACGCGGTGACGTGCAAAACACATACGATGAGCTGAGAAATGAAGTTCAATAGGCAGTTCGGCTCTTCTGCTTGATTCTGAGCATGCGTGTTTTTTTCGTGTCGTAATTGCATACAGACGAGTGCGATTGCCGATAGGAATTTTTCCTGTCACGAAAATAGAGAACCTGCTCTCAATCTATACTTGGCAGGAATTCTGACAGAAAAAGTGTGATGGAGCATACACACGGTCGGAATTCCTGACAAAAAGCTCACATCACACTTTTCTTGTCGGAAAACTGATCGCGTGTACGAGGCAATAGGTTGTATTTATATAAACCTGACCCACACTACATTAAAATTAAAATCCAATTAATAGGAGAATATCAGATAGCGATAAGTACGTTTTGTGTTAAAGGGTTAGTTCACCTACCAAAAACTGTCAATGTAGGTAAGGGGTGCCTGTAGATAAAAACAAACGGGGCAGCTTTGACCAAAGTTGAATAATACACCCTTCTATCGTTGTAGGCTATTTATGTTCCTCCAGAAGGCTGGCCAAAAGACTCCCAAAAATGGCATCTCCTCCATCCTGCCTTGTTGCTGAAATGTCGCTAGGACAATCCCAGCCGTTACTGCCCACCCCCACCATCACAGGAGCAAGCTCACAAACCCCCCACACATGTGGTCCACTATGTCACCACATTGCTTAACTCAGAGCTACTATGACTTTGTAGAGAGAGCACATATGAGGAGGTTTGAATTGGCTGGGAGTGTCTTTGCAATGTCCTAGCAACAAGGCAGGATGGGATGATGCCATCTCAATGTTACAATCAGGCTTCGGGAGGAGCGTAAATGGCCTTCACCTATAGCTAGGGGTGCAACGGATCAAAAAACTCACGGATTGGATCGATCCTCGGATCAGAGTCACGGATCGGATCTTTTTTCGGATCGGCAAAAAAAAAGACAAATCTTGTTACACCCACCGGAGTTTTAGATTTCACAGTTATTTTCAACACAAAACAGAGCTTATAAGCTTAAGGCGGAGGTTCACCCAAAAGTGAACCTCCGCTTTTCGGAACCCTCCCCCCCTCCGGTGTCACATTTGGCACCTTTTAGGGGGGAGGGGGAGTCCCACCCCTTCACGATACCCCCCCCCCCCGTTGTGTTCTGGGAAAGACTTGGCTCCCAGAACACAACGGGGACCAGTGAGGACGGCGCAGCGCGACTCGCGCATGCGCCGTAGGCATCGCTTCACTTCCCGATTCCCTCACCGAGGACAGCGGCGAGGAAAGCCGAGAGCCAAGCGGTAGCTCGGCTTCGGCTGCCGACGTCGCGGGCGACCTGGACAGGTAAGTGTCCTTTTTTTAAAAGTCAGCAGCTGCAGTATTTGTAGCTGCTGGCTTTTAAAAAAAAAAAAATTCCGGTGAACCTCCGCTTTAAATACAGTATTTGTAAATCTGACGGACTGTTTACATGTTCAATTTTAAAAGAAGCAGCAAACCTGCTGACCTTACATGCTTGCTAATGTGACAGAATACCTCACCTAAATGTTAAATGTGAAAATCAGAGGTGTTCTGTCACATTAGCAAGCATGTAAGGTTTGCTGCTGCTTTTAAAATTTAACATGTAAACAGTCTGTTGGATTTCCAAATAATGTATTTAAGCTTATAAGCTCCGTTTTGTGTTGAAAATAACTGAAATCTAAAACTCCGTTGGGTGTAACAAGATGTCCGTTTGGCCCCTTCTCACTATCATTACTGTGCAGGAGTGTGGGGTGGAGCAAGATGGCGGCGACGAAACGTCACTACAGCGGCCGCTGCCGGGTGTACCAAGATGGCCACCGCTTCGGAGCTAGGCCAAAGCCGCGGCCTTTCCTATGGCCGAGGCTCCGGAGTGCTCCGCGGATCGCGTGGTGTGCCGATCCGAACAGGGTGACCCGTTGCACCACTGCCTATAGCAATAGCAATACCAATATTCAACTTTGATTAAAACTGCACAGTTTTTTTTTATCTCCCCCTTTTATCTCCTCCCATCGACACCACGGCGGGTTCCCCGCCCCAGCCGTACCATCTCCGGAAAGGGACAAAAAGGGTAGCACATGCACAGGCAGTTTTTAGTAAAGGTGAACTCACCCTTTAAGCTGACCATACTCCAGCAGGATTTTCATTCGAACCTTCATATGGAAATATTGAAAAATCATTCACCAGAGCATCAGATCTTGCCATCATTGAGTCAATACAAATTTTGCTCAAAAGCCCCTTTTTTTTTTTAATCAGATTTTTATTGGTACAAAAAAAGAAAAACATTTCCATTCAACAATAAGCAAAACATAAGATGTTGGAGAGGACACAGAATTATCCATTCGTGTAGCAAGCCGGCTATATCATTTTTGCATCAGTATTGTATATACAGTATAGCTACAGTCTGTATAAAAATAAAAGACATAATATAGAATATATACTGAGTCTGTCATTGTTGAGTTGCTGTACAGTGAGCTTGTCCTCTTTGTATCTTGTTCCCCAGCTCCGCTCTCACTCCTAAACTGGACCACCAAGCGGGGCAGGGGTGTCCTCCATCCCTAATAGTGTATAGGAGAGTTTCAAGGGCGGGACTTTTTAGGCATAGATTTTGACAACCACTTAGGGGTATAGTCTGATAAAATTGTTTCATTACAAAAAATAAATAACACATAGGGGTTGATTTACTAAAGGAAAATCCACTTTGCACTTGAAAGTGCACATGGAAGTGCAGTCGCTGTAGATCGCTGTAAATCTGAGGGGAAGCTCTGCTGATTTTATCATCCAATCATGTGCAAGCTAAAATGCTGTGTAGCGGCCTCACCCCCTCTACATGTTTATCGGTCATCCGATGGCTCTCGTCTAGGGGTACCTGAGTTTCGAGAGTGAGGTGCGCCACGGCCCATGTCCTCCCCATGGCTGTGGTTGAGGTGAAGGCCAATTTCAATATCTTCCTCGGGCCAAACGTGCATTGGGTTGCGGAACTTAGCCCTGCTATGCTGGAATCTCCCTTTGCTCCCATTAACAGAGTCCATACACCGATCACAGTCCAACTCTCAGTTTTATTTCGTAGCTCCACAACAACAGGGTAATGGCAGGATACGGTGGGATGAGCAGGCCGAGGCACTATCCTGATTGTAGTCCCTACACCCCCTGTGCTATGACCAAGGGTTGCAGGAGTCTTGATTAGAACAACTTCGCTGCGCTGGGGCCCCTATCAGGGGAAGATGACCCTCCAAGGGAGTTACCGGAGGCCCGTCCGTCACCGGGTTGACGCTGCTCCGGAATCTTCAGACGGGTGACCTCCCCGGCCTCCTCACCTCAGATGCGGGTCCCCTCGCAAGGGGCACCCTGGAATCACTTCACCCTCGCGGGACCCAGTCGAAGTCACCAGGTCCCAGGCCCACGACATAGTACTTCACCCCAGGCTGAAGGTGCCTGGGATGGACTCCAACTCCATTCTGGCCAAGCCTAGGGGCCTGGGCCGGAACCCCGAACCGCCCGCACCCAGGCCTAAGGTGCCTGGGTGCGTGAAGAGATGATCCTCGAAGACCTTGTGGTGAGGGCGTCTCCCCCTTTTATCTCCTCCCATCGACACCACGGCGGGTTCCCCGCCCCAGCCGTACCATCTCCGGAAAGGGACAAAAAGGGTAGCACTGCGGTAGTGATTCTGCCTGGAGCCTGTAGGTACCCTGCCACCCACAGGCCAAGGAGAATATTGCACCACCCAATCCTCCACGAATAACAAAAAGGGGTCTAAACCCTGTCACAATTACACACCTGGGTCACACTACCCCCAGGTGTATCCCACTAAATCTGAAGACCCCGCTACAGCTGTTTTTTATTTTCCTTGCATGTCCCCCTCAGATGTACAGCATCTGCACTTCCATGTGCACTTTCAGTGCACTTTCAAGTGCAAAGTGGATTTTCCTTTAGTAAATCAACCCCATAGTGTGATAGAGCTTGACAATACAGGCTTGGACAGAATTTCCTAAAATGGAATTGTCACTGGATCATACAAGGTACATGACATGTAGGGACAAAATAACCATACAAGTATGTTGACAATATGAACATGTATATGAAACACGCAATTGTATATATATTAGATCCTACGCGTTACGGAGAAGACTCCTTCTTCAGGGAAGTTCCAATATATGATTACAATTGTAATCTAAAACAGAGAAGCAGATCTTTACACAACAGCATTCATTATAGGAGACAGAACAGGTAACCCATCAGACAGATGAATGATAGGTCCAGTAATAGAAGTAGAGGGTTGGGTGGCAGTGTACTTACATGGACATGCATATATCAGGCTTGGGACTTAGGTATATTGAACCCAACAGGTATAATGTGATTAACAAATTCAATAGCAAATTCTACGATCTTGTAGATGCTGCTGGGAATAAGGGTATTATAAGCGCTACCACCTGGAAGTACATACGCACTGAATATCCCAAAATTCCGACTTTTTATTCCCTCCCGAAGATACATAAAAATAAACATGATCCGCCAGGCCGCCCCATCATTTCGGGCATTGGCTCAATCTCTGAAAGACTGAGCCGCCTTATTGATGAACATTTGCGACCCTTTGTTGTCAGCCTTCCATCATACGTTAAAGACACAATCCACTTTCTCAAAATCGTGGATGGTATGATAATTCCAGAGCACTCGACGTTTGTTACCATCGACGTCTAGGTGCTCTATAGCTCCATTTCCCATACCTTGGGCGTGGCAGCTATACATCATATCTTGTCTCAACAAATTTCCTTTCATGGCTCCCACTACCTCCAGGTACAGGGCGTTGCGATGGGGACTTGTTGTGCCCCATCGTACGCTAACCTGTACCTGGGGGAGTGGGAACGTGCCCTCATGGCTGATGATGAATGCATGATGTATACGGACCACATCAGTATGTGGGTACGATACATTGATTACATTTTTTTAATTTGGGATGGACCAGTAGAAATGCTGTCAGCTTTTCTGACCAGACACAGAAAAAAACAATTTACTTTAGCATTTACCATGCAGATGAGGTAACCTTTCTGGATGTCACCGTTCTCCGAGGGGAGGGCGATGCCATACAGACTTGCCTCTATCGTAAATCCACAGCTGGCAACTCACTGCAGCATGCCTCCAGCTTTCACCCTCGTCCACTTCTTGCCTCCATACCGTTCAGCCAATATCTTCGAACGAGACGAAATTGTTCAGATATGGAAACTTTCAAAATAGAAGCTAACAAATTGCAAGTGCGTCTTTTGAAAACAGGATACTCTAAGACCTGCCTCAAAAAGGCATACAAAAAGTCCTTAGAAAAAACTTGATATGAACTTCTTTACTGTCAAAAAATGAAAAAAGAATCCCAAAATGATGGTGCAACCAGGTTAATAGTATCTTATTCCAACCAAATCAACAAGATTCGCAACATCGTGCAAAAATACTGGCACTTGCTATCCATGGATTCAAGTCTCGGTAAATTTGTCTCTACCAAACCTTTGATCACTTTTAAGCGAGCAACATCCATTCGGGATAGCATTATTAAAAGTGAATTCAAGGGTGAAAATCAGGGAGATCCCTGCAAAACAAAGGGGACGTATCCATGTGGGGGCTGCAAATATTGCCAATATATACACGTGGGACCTACGTGTATATTACCCAATGGCAACACATTTAGAGCAGCCCACTACGCCAATTGTAACACCAAAGGTGTAGTATATTTACTGCTCTGCGACTGTGGCTCTTTCTATGTCGGTAAGACAAAAGTTGAGCTACGGTCAAGAATGATCAAGCATGTATGGAGTATGAGGGGGTGCAATCCCGAGTTTCCTTTGGGGAGACATGTCATGGCCCTCCATAATGGTTTATTTACAGGGATCAAGTTCATAGTGTTGGATAGAATACACCCCAATGCACGAGGGGGCGATTGGAATAAATTAATATTACAAAGAGAGCTTAGATGGATTTTCCTTCTTTAAGCTACCACTTTCCCAGGCCTCAATGAGGCAGCCAACTTCAGGCCATTCCTGGAGAGCTTTGTCTCTGGAGGCATGGAGAGGTGAAGTGTATTGTATGGTTATTTTGTCCCTACATGTCATGTACCTTGTATGATCCAGTGACAATTCCATTTTAGGAAATTCTGTCCAAGCCTGTATTGTCAAGCTCTATCACACTATGTGTTATTTATTTTTTGTAATAAAACTATTTTATCAGACTATACCCCTAAGTGGTTGTCAAAATCTATGCCTAAAAACTCCCGCCCTTGAGGGGAAACTCTCCTATACAATCTAGTTAGGGATGTTGGCTAGATCACAACAGATCTGTTCTACACAAACCTCCTAATTGTTGATATCCATCCCTAACAGTGGGGTGGGGACAGTACTGTTCATACATTAACTATCACTTAAAACAGTGCAATAAATCTAACCACTGCAGAGCAAAGCATCACCACATCTAGTATACTAATGAAGAGTAAGGTGCACATGGTCCAACCAGTCACCCACTTTGTCTGTTCAGCTATCAAACCTTGTGTGTAGATGAATGTCTAAAGCCTCATACACACGACCGGTTTTCTCGTCAAGAAATGACAAGAAAACTGTTGGGAGAGCTTTCTTGCCGAGAAAACCGTTCGTGTGTATGGTTTCTCGTCGAAACTGCCGGCAATCTCGACGAGAAAAATAGAGAACCTGCTCTCTATTTTCTCGTCAGGATTCTCGTTTTTCTCGTCGGGATTCTCGTCGGCCTGTTTCCCGACGAGAAAACCGGTCGTGTGTATGCTTTTCCGAGTCTTAAAAAATCACGCATGCTCAGAATCAAGTATAAGACGGGAGCGCTCCTTCTGGTAAAACTAGCGTTCGTAATGGAGATAGCACATTCGTCACGCTGTAATGGACTGAAAAGCACGAGGCTGAAAAGCGCGAATCGTCTCTCCCCAAACCTTTACTAACACGCGGTAACACAAAAGTAGCCCAAGGGGTGGCGCCATTGGAATCAAACTTGCCCTTTATACTGCCGTTGTACGTGTTGTACGTGACCGCGCTTTACAACGACGAGATTTGGAATTGACAGTGTGTATGCAAGGAAAGCTTGACAAGAATCTCGTTGAGAAAAACAATGGGTTTTTTTACAAGGAGATTCTCGGTCGTGTGTACAAGGCCTTATTCCTACCACCAAGGATTCTATTTTGTACTAATTGTAAGGGAGCTAAGCCAGGGACTTCCAGCCAGGGATCTCATATATTTTCGAACTTCAGCGGACTACCTCTGTGTTTATATGTTAGATGTTCTCGTAGAAGAGTGTCAGTTATGGCAGTAACCCATTCTGCATCTATAGGAGGTACTACTGAGAGACATTTTCTGGCGATGAGTTTTCAAGCCATAAATAGAACTCTGAGAATGGCTGTGTAGGTGTGGGGCGTATATAGTTCCTCATCCAGCCATCCAAGTAGGCAAAGCTTAGGGTCAACTTCAAATGTGAGATTTCATATTCTATTAATAGATCCGATCATCTCAAAAGCCCTTAAGACCCCTTTCATACTGAGGCGCTCGAAAACTACTCATAAAACGTCTGGCGTTTTTGTGGCGCTTTTGCGGCAATAGCAGTATGCTTTCTTTAAGGTCACGTGACTCAAAATAACTATTTTGCTGCATTTTGAAGCGCTCCAAACATGCTCCAAAGATGCCGCTTGCAGGACTTTTTTCACCGCCCCAGTGTGAAAGGATCCATTGATAATAAATAATGGGAAGCAGATTTCAGGTGCTTTTCAGACACTTTTTTTTAGCGTGGAATCGCCTGAAAAGCGCCTCAGTGTGAAAAGGGGTCTAAATCTTTCCCAAATCTGATACTTGAATGTAATCCCAGATGTAATAAAAAGTTTCTTTTGCACCTAGGTCATGCCCGTTACAAAATGTTGGATTTTTCGTGAACAAAAACCACATTCAAATGTAGAATGTCTTGTCTTGTAGGACATCTATTTCGTGAACAAAAACCACATTCAAATGTAGAATGTCTTGTAGGACATCTATTTTGTTTGGGTACAGCGTCGCACGACCACGCAATTGTCAGTTAAAGCGGCGCAGTGCTGTATCGCAAAAACTGGCACGGTCATTAAGGGGGCAAATCCTTCTGGTCCTTAAAGCGGAGCTCCACCCGGGAATTTTTTCCACCCGGGAATAAGTGGGTAAAGTGGCTGGAAACATGGAATGCAGAGCTATATCTTAATATTCAATCTGTGCACCGACACTGACCCTAACTGCAGCCCATGGGTCGTAGTTTGCAGACCCCTGATTTAGAGATAGATCTGCTACCGGAGCATCTGTAAAATAATGTTTGGAAGCTTTTCTGGATGTAGAACAGCACCTCCTAGTGGCTATTTTCTATTAGACATTACCTAGGAAAAGATAAAAGCATCTAAGTATTGTTTATCGCATCAGTTTTGAAGGGAATTTTTCGGCTTCCTAAAAAAAATTTTGCAACGTATATAACTGCTACATATGCCATTTACCAAATTTAATGTTACTATTGAATTTTAAACTCCTACTACGTTATTTGAAAATGTTAAAGAGTTTGCTTTAGAGAGACACGTGCAAAAAAATCTAATTAGTTGCAAGAAAGCAGCATTTGGATTTTTTTGGGCAGTGTTAAACAGTGTTAAACAAACAGTATCTAATGGAAAAGTAATTTTAAATAATATTAAAATACAAATTTGCATGCATAGCATAGAATTGGTATGAAATATTCATTTTTTTCTTTATTTCTTTTTTTTTATAAATTGTATCTTTATAAAAATTTTCTCAAAAATACAAACATAAAAGAAATGCCAGGCATACTGCACGGCTTATAAGAATGACAATTGAAAAGGCATATATCAGATGTTAAAAACCATAGATATAACGCTACAATGTTACCAAATTCACAAAAGCATAACAAGTCGGCTGTATAGACCAGGAAGGGTGGAAGGGGGGGGAAGGGGGAGGGAGGATCTAGGGGGCGGGCGGCATCAACAAAACAATATTTCACATAGAAGGGAATGTTGCCCTCTGGATCTAGTGTCAGTGGGGGTCCCAGGACGCCTAAACTGAGGGACTAGGACGCCTCTAGGGGAGTCCACCTAGAAGGGAGGGAGAGTGGGAGGAAAGGGAGGGGGCACCATGGAATAACAAGAAGAACAGGCTAACAGGACTTAGGAGACATAAAATTTAGAACATATGTCTAAGAATACTGTACTACTGGGGGGTGGTAAAACGGCACCTGGATTAAGATTCGACTGGTCCCATAAGTCCCAAATTTTGGAAAATTGAGGAAGTGTATCATGGAATGTCGCAGTCAGGTGTTCCATCCTGCAAATTTGTTCCAATATTTGCAGAACCTGTGCAAGGTTGGGTGGGGAGGGGGACAACCATCTCAGAGGTATAGCCCTTTTTGCTGCCAAGAGAAAAAAGGCAGCTAACTTTTGGGTGTGTCTGGGGACACTAGGGAACGGCAAGCCTAAAAGATACTGGATCGGGTCAAAAGGGAGAGTAGTGTCAAAAAGTTCCTGTAAATGGGTTTGGATGGAGATCCAGAAAGGTTGAATCATGGGACATTCCCAGAAAATGTGGAAATGGGAGCCAACATCATCCCGGCACCTCCAACACACCCGGGAAGTTTTGGGGTCGTATCTATGTAAGATTTTCGGGGTTCTATACCAGAAAAATAGTATCTTATAGGACAGTGATGGCGAACCTATGGCACGCGTGCCACAGCTGGCACGTTAAGCTCTCTCTGTCGGCACGCCAGGGGATTCCCCCAGCCAGGCAGTCACTTGCACTGACAGTGCAGGCAGGGAGGAGCCGGCTCCCTTCCTTGCAGTGGCAATGACGTCGGCAGGGGGGGTGGGCTGCCAGTCATCTTGTTTCATGTGCGTCGTTTAGGAGGGGTGTTAAATTCTTCTTCCTCCACGGGACGACTCTGTTCGGCAGCTTATTGCCTCCCCCGGACCCCTACACTTCTGGTAAGGCATTCGGGGATTCCTTTCTGCAGGTACCCTATTCCAGCTCCCCCTGCTCCAGGACGACTTTGGTTCAGTCTGTCCTAGTGCAGCCTGTGAAAAAGTGGAGGGGGAGGGGCGGTGCTCGGAGCTGAAGTTCCATGGGGAGAGGTGCAATGGCTGCTAGCTGACATCCAGGCGGCGGGGAAATCGAGGAGCGGCTGGATCGCGGAGATTCCTTCTAATTCTGCCCGACGATGAGGCCATGGAAAGGTAAGGAGGATGGATCCTTTGATCTACATTGTACTGTGTGGGGGGATGTTAGTAGTGCAGGAAGCATGTGTCAGGTAGGTGAGTGCATGTGTCAGGTAGGTGAGTGCATGTGTCAGGTAGGTGAGTGCATGTGTCGGGTAGGTGAGTGCAATGGTCAGGTAGGTCAGTGCATGTGTCATGTAGGTGACTGCATGTGTCATGGGTCAGGTAGGGGAGTGCAATGGTCAGGTAGGTGAGTGTTATTGGTCAGGTAAGTGAGTGTATGTTACACAGTGCATTCTGCATTATTTTTGGTCCCTTAGGGCTTAATCAGAGGGAGGATCAGATGACGCTGGCAGGTTTAATTCTGTGTTGGCACTTTGAAAGAAATAAGTTGGTTTTGCGTCGCGGTTTGGGCACTCGGGCTCAAAAAGATTTGCCATCACTGTTATAGGACGTCTTCCTCTGCTCCACACACCTTGAAGACTTGGAAGTAGTCTCCCAAATCTTCTGCCATTGAGGGAGTTGGATAGGTTTTCTTTATTTCTAAAGTATAATTTTCCTTATCCTTTTATAATTATTATAATATATATTGTTTATAAATTACATACAAATGTAATTACAAATGAACTATTTTCGAATAGGATGTTGAGACATAGATGTAGATTTGGCAATGAAAATAAATATCATGTACTTACAGATTTCAGGCGAACTGTCCATAGGTCACAAATGACACGCCGTCAGGCTTTTGCTACTTTAACACATAACAGACGTTTTGTGCGTTGGTGTCATTCTTTGGCACAAGATGTGCTTTGTTCTTGTAAGTAGATTCATGTATGTCTCAGGGGGCTTCTTCTGTATTTATAGAAGACATTTATACACAAGGCTTAGATTGCTTGAGGGACTTGTATTCTTGATGGAATTTAAAAAGGAGATTTGATTAACTGGCAGCTTTCAAAAACTGTTGAAGGATAAAAATAATTTTTAAAGACTGGCTGACAATTGCTTCCCTGGGAATAAAATGGCATAGTAGTGCAGACCTATGATTGTGCCTTCACCGGGTTTCTGCTTCAACTGCCTAACTCCTACTAGGCATTTGTTCATTGACTGCTACTGTGCGACTCTCCCACTGAAACAATAGAAATGAATAGAATACATGACTCAAATGGGTCAATAATAAGGGGTCATTCACACGTCCTAAGCGACCATGGTGTGGCAAGTTTTACCTGCAGCTGGGATTCCAGGTTGTTGCATGTTATTGCATGTACAGTATGCTCACTTCCAGTGGTTATGTGCGATTAGGGACAGATGTCCGCCTATGGACACAATCATTCTGCTTCTAGATGTGTGAACGAGGCCTGAGACTCCCCCTTTATAAAACCAGTTTCATGGGAATTCTGTATTGTTATATTTCATGAGATTCGGAAGATCAGTGAACGTTAAGAACTCTGTCCAGATAGCTGGCCATATAACATGCCCTCTGTAAAACTGTGGAAATTCAATAACCTCCTTCTGTGAAGAAACAAAAACAGTTCATGGGGTCTCTGTGTCTCTAACGGTCATAAACATGACAATTTTTTTTTTTAAGGCTACCCTGCCCGTCTCATTGTTTTGCAGATGTCAGTACTGGAGATGGGTAGGGACACAGGAATAGTTTAGCTACCACTGAGTCCCTTTGTTCTTAAAGTTAAGAGGAACTATATATATACACTATATTACCAAAAGTATTGGGACGCCTGCCTTAACACGCTCATGAACTTAATGGAATCCCAGTGTTAGACCCCATACACACTATTAGATTTTCTGCAGATGTTTGTCTTCAGATTTACCAAAACCATGTAGTGCAAGGGCCTGCCTGATTGCATACAAATTGAAACCCAAAAGTGAACCTCCGCTTTTCGGAACCCTCCCCCCCTTCGGTGTCACATTTGGCACCTTTCAGGGGGGAGGGGGTGCAGATACCTGTATAAAACAGGTATTTGCACCACTTCCGGGAGCAGACTCCCGTGGGAGTCCCACCCCTTCGTGCCACCCCCCCCCCCGTTGTGTTCTGGGAAACACTCAGCTCCCAGAACACAACGGGAATCAGTGAGGATGGCGCAGCGCGACTCGCGCATGCGCTGTAGGGAACCGGGCAGTGAAGCTGCAGCGCTTCACTTCCCGATTCCCTCACCGAGGATGGGTACGGGGGAAGCCGAGAGCCAAGAGGTAGCTCGGCTTTGGCTTCCGACGTCGCGGGCGACCTGGACAGGTAAGTGTCCTTTTTTTAAAAGTCAGTAGCTGCAGTATTTGTAGCTGCTGGCTTTTAAAAAAAAAATTCCGGTGAAACTCCGCTTTAAGGTTTGACCTCATATTATATGGTTTTGGTAAATCTGAAGACAAAAATCTGCAGAAAATCTAATAGTGTGTATGGGATCTTAGTCCGTAGGGTTCCATATTGAGTTGGCCCACCCCTTGCAGCTATAACAGCTTCAACTCTTCTGAGAAGGCTGTCCACAAGGTTGGGAGTGTGTCTATGGAAATGTTTCACCATTTTTCCAGAAGCGCATTTGTGAGGTCAGGCACAAATGTTGGACGAGAAGGTCTGACTCTAATTCGTCCCAAAGATGTTCTATCGTGTTGAGGTCAGGAATGTGCAGGCCAATCAAGTTCTTCCTCTCCAAACTCGCTCATCATGGCTTTATGGACCTTGCTTCATACACTTGTCCAAATCATTTGATGGAGAAGGTATTATGGTGTGGGGTTGTTTTTCAGGGGTTGGGCTTGGCCCTTTAGTTCCAGTGAAGGGAACTGTTAAGCTGTCAGCATACCAAGCCATTTTGAAAAATGTCATGCTCCCAACTTTGTGAAAAGAGTTTAGGGATGGCCCCTTCCTGTTCCAACGAGACTGCGCACCAGTGCACAAAGCAAGGTCCATAAAGACATGGTGAGCGAGTTTGAGGTGGAGGAACTTGACTGGCCTGCACAAAGTCCTGACCTCAACCCGATAGAACACCTTTGGAATGAGTTAGAGTGGAGACTGTGAGCCAGGCTCTCTCGTCCACGTCAGTACCTGATCTCACAAATGTGCTTCTGGAAGAATGGTCAAACATTCCCATGGACACACCTAAACCTTGTGGACAGCCTTCCCAGAAGAGTTGAAGCTGGTTTAGCTGCAAAGGGTGGGCCAACTCAATATTGGACCCTACGGACTAAGACTGCAATGCCATTAAAGTTCATGTGCATGTAAAAGCAGACGTCCCAATACTTTTGGTAATATAGTTGTAGCGGGGCCGCTCCCTCCTCTCTCTATCTTCCTCGGTTTTATGGCTGTTGTCTAGGGGTACCTGGGAGAGAGGGATAAGTCACACCACGGCCCATGTCCTCCATAGCTAAGAGGTGAAGGCCAGCAAATTGGGTTTTTGTGTAGGTGTCCTAGAGTCAAGTCCAGTACTTCGTCCCTGACTCCTTTGCTTCTAGTAACCAGAGTTCCACACAGTGAATAGGTCCAACTCAGTTTTATTCTTCTTGCCAAGCAATAAAACAGTCTCTTTACTTTGGAAAATGGGGACAGATCGAGGCACAATCCTTTCCCTTCTGCTGCTGACCACTGTGCTGTCACCAGTGGTGAATAGTTACTGCCACTGACTAGGTGATATAGAACGTGAATTACCTTCGCTAACTCTGCCCCTGTCAGGGGAAGAAATCCATCCAAGGGAGAAATGGAGGCCTCTGCGCCAGACTCTTCAGAGAAGTTACTGCACACCAGTCCTCACAAACTCAGACACGGGCACCCAAAGAGGTAGGGCCCCCTCAGATTCCTCCACCCTCGCGGAACTCAGTCGAAGGTACTGAGCCCCAGGCATCCGCCATAGTACCTCACCCCAGGCTAAAGGTGCCTGAGATGGACTCCATCTCCGCTCCAGCTAGGTCAAGGACACCTAGGCCTGGAACACCGGAACGCCAGCACCCAGGCTGAAAATGTTTTTGATGAGGAACTCAGGAGGATTAGAGTTTGCCAAAAGCAGTGGGGTCCTCCTGAGTTCCTCATCAAAAACATTAGTAACACAATACGTCGCCATGGATTGAAATCCTGCAGCCCCCGCAAGGTCCCCCTCCTCAAGAAGGTACATGTACAGGCCCATCTGAAGTTTGCCAATGAGAATCCAAATGATTCAGAGAAGGATTGGGAGAAAGTGCTGTGGTCAGATGAGACCAAAATTGAGCTCTTTGGCATGAACTCGACTCGCTGTGTTTGGAGGAAGAAAAATTCTGACTATGACCCCAAGAACTCCATCCCTACAGTCAAGCACGGAGGTGGAAACATTATGCTTTGGGGCTGTTTCTCTGCTAAAGGTACAGACCAACTTTTCCCCATTAAGGGGCCAATGGACGGGGGCATATATTGTAAAATCTTGGATGAGAACCTTCTTCCCAGTCAGAACACTGGAGATAGGTCATGGATGGGTCTTCCAACATGACAGTGACCCAAAACATACTGCCAAGGCAACAAAGGAGTGGCTCAATAAGATGCACATTAAGGTCATGGAGTGGCCTAGCCAGTCCCCAGACCTTAATCCTATTGAAAATTTATGGAAGGAGCTGATACTTCGAGTTCTCAAGTGACAGCCAAGAAACCTTAAGGATTTAGAGAAGATCTGTAAAGAAGAATGGACCAAAATTCCTCCTGAGATTTGGGCAAACCTCGTAACCAACAAGAAACGTCTTACCTCTGTGCTTTCCAACAAGGGTTTCTCCACCAAGTACTAAGTCATGTTTTGCTTGGGGATCAAATACTTATTTTACTCACTGAACTGCAACTCAATTTATAATATTTGTATCATAGGCATCGGCATAGTTCAGGCTCACATTTGGAGACAGGTGTGCTCCATTCAGGGGACAGGTGTGCTCCACCCAATAGCCAGAAGGTCTCAGGCTAGGAGACAGGAGGGCTTCATACAGATGCCGGGAGATTCCCCAATTGAGAGGTGAGGGTGTGGGTCCATGTAGCAGGGAGCTATGGAGTGGTACGCCATTGATGCATGCAAGAGGTGCATGGACTGCAGTTGAGGTACAGTTAACTGGTCCAAGGGACCAACTCATAGGTCTGAAGTTGAGGTCTGAGCAGCACACAACTGAGTGTACATAACTGAGCATACAGCAGCAAACATCAAATATCGACACAGTTTAGTTACATTAAATATTTGTAAGAGTAGATGAATCAGCCAAACAGATGTCCCCATGTAATTTGCAAACATAGTACATCTGATAAACAAGATCAGAAAGACTGTCCGAGTCCTGTGAGTGGTTATGGTTAATGTTCATTGTTAGGCCCCATGCACACGAGACGCTGTTATTTGCTGTTAAACGCGCGTTCAGAGGCAGTTGGACACTTTTTTTTAACTGCTCCTGAACCCATTCAATGTTATCCTATGTTACCATGTACACTGTCTCGTTTATTGCCGTTTTTAGGCAGTTGCGTTTAACCTCGTTTTTTCAGAAGCAAAAAAATGGGTTCAGACGCAAAAGTTTTCCACGTTTCAGACGCAAAACGCGGCTAAACGCCGCTAAACGCGGCAAAACGCGGTACCGGCGTTTTGCCGCGATTTCGTTTATTAGCGTTTTTAAAGGTGACCTATTTTTTTACATTAGAAATCTCAAAAATTATGGCAAATGATGAAAAACTATCAAAAAAATATGAAAAAAAATGTAATTACTTGCATTGCACTGTAGACAATCCACAACTTGTGGCAGGTGACGTGGCAAGTGGACAATCCACAACTTGTGGCAGGTGATGTTGCCAGGTGACGTGGCAGGTGGAAATCCACAACTTGTGGCAGGTGACGTGGCCAGGTGACGTGGCATGTGACGTGGCCAGGTGACATGGCAGGTAATGTGGCAGGTGACGTGGCAAGTGGACAATCCACAACTTGTGGCCAGGTGACGTGGCAGGTGGAAATCCACAAATTGTGGCAGGTGACGTGGCCAGGTGACGTGGCAGGTGATGTGGCCAGGTGACGTGGCAAGTGGACAATGCACAACTTGTGGCAGGTGACGTGGCCAGGTGACGTGGCAGGTGACGTGGCAAGTGAACATTCCACAACTTGTGGCAGGTGACATGGCCAGGTGACGTGGCCAGGTGATGTGGCAAGTGGACAATCCACAACTTGTGGCAGGTGACATGGCCAGGTGACGTGGCAGGTGACGTGGCAAGTGGACAATTCACAACTTGTGGCAGGTGACGTGGCAGGTGACATGGCCAGGTGACGTGGCAAGTGGACAATGCACAACTTGTGGCAGGTGATGTGGTCAGGTGACGTGGCATGTGACGTGGCCAGGTGACATGGCAGGTGACGTGGCAAGTGGACAATCCACAACTTGTGCCAGGTGACGTGGCCAGGTGACGTGGCAGGTGGAAAGCCACAAATTGTGGCAGGTGACGTGGCATGTGACGTGGCCAGGTGACATGGCAGGTGACGTGGCAGGTGACGTGGCAAGTGGACAATCCACAACTTGTGGCAGGTGACGTGGCCAGGTGACGTGGCATGTGACGTGGCCAGGTGACATGGCAGGTGATGTGGCAGGTGACGTGGCAAGTGGACAATCCACAACTTGTGGCCAGGTGACGTGGCAGGTGGAAATCCACAAATTGTGGCAGGTGACGTGGCCAGGTGACGTGGCAGGTGATGTGGCCAGGTGACGTGGCAAGTGGACAATGCACAACTTGTGGCAGGTGACGTGGCCAGGTGACGTGGCAGGTGACGTGGCAAGTGAACATTCCACAACTTGTGGCAGGTGACGTGGCAGGTGACATGGCCAGGTGACGTGGCCAGGTGATGTGGCAAGTGGACAATCCACAACTTGTGGCAGGTGACGTGGCAGGTGACGTGGCAAGTGGACAATTCACAACTTGTGGCAGGTGACGTGGCAGGTGACATGGCCAGGTGACGTGGCAAGTGGACAATGCACAACTTGTGGCAGGTGACGTGGCCAGGTGATGTGGCCAGTGGACAATCCACAACTTGTGGCCAGGTGACGTGGCAGGTGACGTGGCAAGTGGACAATTCACAACTTGTGGCAGGTGACGTGGCCAGGTGACGTATCAGGTGACGTGGCAAGTGGACAATCCACAGCTTGTGGCAGATGATGTGGCAAGTGATACGCTAAATACAAGTACACTGCTGCTCTCTCAGCTGCTGGTCTCCCAAAATGGCTGAAATGGTTAAATAATAATGTTTTTTGAGCTTAGGGAGGGTCTTATGATGTTTCTTAACTAAACGCCTATAGACGCAAACGCGGTAAAACGCCGCTAAAATCGCGGCAAAACGGGCGTTTTTAAATGCCGGTTTTAGGCTGCATTCACACCTGAGCGTAGCGAATCGGGCGTTTTTACCGTCGTTTTTACCATTGTTTTGTCGCGCGAATTTGCGCCCGTCGGAACGCTCGTTGTCGCGCTAGACGCTTGAATCGGGCGTTTCCATTACATTATATGAATCCTAAAACGCCCAATCTGCCCGATTCGCGCGACAAAAAAGGGTCCGGAACTTGTTTGAGCTTCAGGCGTTCGGCTTCAGGCGACATGGAGTGGAGATGTGAACCATCTCCATAGAGAATAATGGATTTTTTCCCCTCTAGCGTTTTGTAGCTTCAGGCTTCAGGCTACAAAACGCTCAGGTGTGAATGCAGCCTTAGCCTTTAAAAACGTGTGTTCAGCAGAGTTTGCACCGGCGTCTCGTGTGCATGGGGCCTTATAGAGTCCCCTATTTTATTGCTATTAAATGGGGGGGGGGGGGTAAGAAGAACGTAGAGGAAGGAAGGAAGGACAGAGGCAATATAAAACTGGCCATACACTGATAGAATTTTTCAATTCAGTCTGCAAGCTGAATGAAAAAAATCCAACAGGTTCCTCCATCCATGCTATGCAGCGCAGATAGACGAATCTGCAGTGCCAGCTATTATATATATGGTTACAGTTACATAGTTCGTCTGGTTAAAAAAAAAGGACACAAGTCCATCTAGTTCAACCAACAGAAGGAAAAAAATAATAATTATACAATCCTATATTTACAGTACAATCCTATACCCACAGTTGATCCAGAGGAAGGCAAAAAACAAACAACAAAGCATGATCCAATTTGCTCCAGCAGGGGGAAAAAAATCCTTTCTGATCCCCCAAGAGGCAATCGGATATTCCCTGGATCTACTTTACCTATAAATATTAGTATCCAATTATATTATTTGCATTTAGGATGACCTTAAAGTGAATAACTCAACACCAATCTCACTATATGGACCACTAATGTATTTATACATGTTGCTCATATCCAGAGGCGTAACTAGAAACTTCAGGGCCCCGGTGCAAGAAATCATGAAGGGCCCCCCCGATTTTGATACTTTATTTTATTTTTACACTGTACAACAAAGTAAAACATTTATTGATCATTGGAGGAGAGCACACGGAGTTATCAGCCTAACTAGAGTACTGACCATGCTGTGTGCTCCTGCCTAGTGTGGTAAGTTTTTAATAGGAAAGCAGAGGGACTGGCCAAATCACCAGGGATTTCACATAAATGAAGCAATACATTGGTTGCTGATCCTATGAAGCAATCATAGGATCAATTAAATCTGACCTGGGGAATGGGATCAGTAACAGTGCTGGTGGGTAGGAGGGATGGGATCAGTGGAAGTGTTGGTGTTGAGGGGGGGTGGCAGCAGTTGTACTTGAGGGGGGGGGGTGGCTGTGGTGGCAGTGCCATCCTCTCCCACCACCACCACCTGTGCCTCTTACTGATCCCATCCCCCCACCACTGATCTCATCCCTACCCCCCCCCATCACCTCTGTTGTAGAAGTAATGGGGGGGGATAGGGATGAGATTAGTGGTGGGGGGATGGGATCAGTAAGAGGCACAGGTGGTGGTGGGAGAGGATGGCACCACCACTGCCACCACCCTCAAGTACCACCGCTACCACCCCCTTTAAGTACCACTGTTGCCACCCCCCTCAACAGAGGCGGCTCTAGGCTTTCTGAGGCCTTAGGCAAATCTTAGACATGAGGCCCCATTCACTCCCATAATGGGGACAATAATTCAAGTGATAGAAATTAACTGTATAAATTGCATATATTAGGAGCCTTAAATTCTATGACGGACATGAACAGCAGCTAGTACCTCACCCTGGGGCTAAAGGTGCCCAGGGTGGAATAGGAACCACACACGCACCCCCGGAAGTAGGACCCCCGGAGATACAAGAGCAAGCCTGCCCTCGGGCTTAAGGTGCCCGGGGCAGGCCAGAACAAGAACCCCGAACAGGCAGCGTCTGCCCCTTTTATATCCTCTCCTAGCATGCACAGCAGGTAAACCCCGCCCCACTGCACATTTGCCAAGTGGGGACACACAAGGCACAGCACTGTTTCAGTGGTTCAACCCTGGCCTACCAGGGCAGTAACACCTGTAGGTCACAGGGAACTGTACACTGATACTCCTCCTGTGGATAAAATGGTTGCAAGACCCCTGACAAATTAGGGTGTTTGAGTAAATTACCACTCAAACACTTCCCCTAAATTTAGCACCCCGCTACATACATCAGAGTGCACAGCATTCCACTTTACATCAGGGTCCACAGAGTTCCAGCTTGTATTTAAGATGGGAACTGTAATGTGAGGGGACTCACCTTCCACAGAGTGAATGCACTAAGGTGGGGGGGTTACTGATATAAGGGGGAACCTTTATATCAGTGCCCTCCTTAACTTACTGTATTCACTCCCCCCTTACATCAGTGCCCCCCCCCTCAGACTGGCCTTGCGGACATGATATAAGAGTGTTACAGATGGCTGGAACTTCCATGGCTTTACCCCAGTGTGTGCCGGCCTGCTCACCCCACCATCCTGGGGACACCCAGGGCCATATTTAATATTCATTGGACCCTGGGAAAACATTTTCCTGGGCTCCCACACCCCTAGCAATATCGTTCTCCGCCCCAATATCCTAAAAAACAAACAAGGACATAGACTTATCAAAAAAAAAAAATACTTGAATAATGTATACATAAAGATCTGGTTCACACTCACTGATTGGTTGCTAGAGGTTACTGCACAATATTACCACTCAATGATTGGTCCTAGAGGTTACTGCACATCTCTACCTCTCACCAATTGGTTGCTAGAGGTTACTGTTCATCATTACTGCCTACCTATTGGTTGCTGGAGGTTACTGCACATCATTACCACTCATTGATTGGTTCCTAGAGGTTGCTGCACATTTATTGGTTGCTAGAGGTTACTGCACATTATTACCTCTCACTGGGTAGCAGGGCAGTATTGTGGTCTGTGATGCAACTGTTGGGGTACAGTTGGTTGGATGACAGGATGCAGTTTGGGATGATGGTGGCAGCATTAGGGTGAGAGGCTGAGATCATATCTCTCCCATAATGATAGGAGGTAGGGTGATAGAATGCCAGAGGTGGGGTACAGGAGGGATGAGGATGATAATGACAGGAGGCAGGGTACAGGGGGATGATGACAGGTAATGGGGTGGTAGGATGCCAGAGGTGGGGTACAGAGGGATGATGACAGGTAATGGGGTCGTAGGATGCCAGAGGTGGGGTACAGGGGGATGATGATGACAGGGGGTTGGGTGGTAGGATGCCAGAGGTGGGGTTCAGGGGCATGATGATGACAGGAAGTGGGGTGGTAGGATGCCAAAGGTGGGGTAAAGAGGGATGATGGGGATGTTGATGACAATGGGTGGGGTAGTAGAATGTCAGGAAGCTGTTACAGGGGGGGGTGATGATGATGGGGGTAGGATGGTTGGATGCTAGAGGTGGGGTACAGGGGGGTGATGGGAATCTTGATGACAGGGGGAGGGGTGGTAGGACACCAGGGGTGATGAGGATGGAGATAATGATGACAGAATGTAGGTTAGTAGGAAGCTGTCAGTGGGGTAAAGGGGGATGAAGTAAAAGATGATGATAACAGGGAGTGGTGGATGCTAAAGGTTTAGTACAGGGGGATGATGATGACAGGAGGCAGAGTGGTAGGATGTCAGAGGTGGGGTATGCGGGGTATGAAGATGACAGGGGGTGGGTGGAAGGAGCTGGCAGAGAGGTCCAGGGGGGTGAAGATGACAGGGGGTGGGCGGAAGGAGCTGGCAGAGCGGTGTGGGGGAATGAAGATGACAGGGGTGGGCGGAAGGAGCTGGCAGAGTGGTTCGGGGGGATGAAGATGACAGATGGTGGGCGGAAGGAGCAGACAAATCAGTGCGGGGGGATGGAGATAACAGAGGCTGGGTGGAAGGAGCTGGCAGTGCGGTGCGAGGGGGATGAAGATGACGGGGTGGGCAGAAGGAGCTGGCAGAGTGGTTCGGGGGGATGAAGATGACAGATGGTGGGCGGAAAGAGCAGACAGATCGGCGCAGGGAGATGAAGATGACAGGGGGTGGGCGGAAGGAGCAGACAAATCGGTGCGGGGGGATGGAGATAACAGGGGGTGGGTGGAAGGAGCTGGCAGTGCGGTGCGAGGGGGATGAAGATGACGGGGTGGGCAGAAGGAGCTGGCAGAGAGGTTTGGGGGGGGGTGAAGATGACAGGGGGTGGGCGAAAGGAGCTGGCAGAGAGGTTTGGGGGGGATGAAGATGACGGGGTGGGCGGAAGGAGCTGGCATAGCGGTTCGGGGGGATGAAGATAACAGGGGGTGGGTGGAAGGAGCTGGCAGTGCAGTGCGAGGGGGATGAAGATGACGGGTGGGCGGGTGGGCAGAAGGAGCTGGTAGAGCGGTTTGGGGGGGATGAAGATGACGGGCAGAAGGAGCTGGCAGAGAGGTTTGGGGGGGATGAAGATGACAGGGGGTGGGCGAAAGGAGCTGGCAGAGCGGTTCGGGGGGATGAAGATAACAGGGGGTGGGTGGAAGGAGCTGGCAGTGCGGTGCGAGGGGGATGAAGATGACGGGGTGGGCGGGTGGGCAGAAGGAGCTGGTAGAGCGGTTTGGGGGGGATGAAGATGACGGGGGTGGGCAGAAGGAGCTGGCAGAGAGGTTGGGGGGATGAAGATGACAGGGGGTGGGCGGGAGGAGCTGGCAGAGCGGTTCAGGGGGATGAAGATAACAGGGGGTGGGTGGAAGGAGCTGGCAGTGCGGTGCGAGGGGGATGAAGATGACGGGGTGGGCGGGTGGGCAGAAGGAGCTGGCAGAGCGGTTTGGGGGGATGAAGATGACGGGGGGTGGGCAGAAGGAGCTGGCAGAGAGGTTTGGGTGGGGATGAAGATGACAGGGGGTGGGCGGAAGGAGCTGGCAGAGCGGTTCGGGGGGATGAAGATAACAGGGGGTGGGTGGAAGGAGCTGGCAGTGCGGTGCGAGGGGGATGAAGATGACGGGGTGGGCGGGTGGGCAGAAGGAGCTGGCAGAGCGGTTTTAGGGGGTGAAGAGGACAGGGGGTGGGCGAAAGGAGCTGGCAGAGAGGTTTGGGGGGGGATGAAGATGACAGGGGTTGGGCGGAAGGAGCTGGCAGAGCAGTGCGGGGGGGGGTGAAGATGACAGGGGGTGGGCGGAAGGAGCTGGCAGAGCAGTGTGAGGGGGATGAAGATGACAGGGGGTGAGGTATAAGGATGCCAGGCACAGGGGATTATGATGAGGATAGAGATGATGACAGGGGGTAAGTTGGTACAAAGCTGACAGTGGGAAATATGACAGGAACAGGGGGATGATGAAGAGGATAATGATGACTGTGACAAGGTGTCAGTAGGTGGCATCATTTGCCGGATCATGGCATACAGCACATCACTCAGGGCTGTGAGGTCACGTGCGGCTGACACCAGTGATTTTTGGGGTACCCTCGGTCAGGACGGAGGTGACATGATCACGGGATGCTGGCAGCTTGTGAGTGTCATGCAGTACCTTGAGGCTGGGGAAGACTGTCTCCTCGATGACGCGCCAGCTCTGGTAAGTCCTCTATTACAGCCAGCCGTCCATCCCAGAGAGTAGAGCAGAGAGCTGCTCAGCCGATGCATGGCAGGAGATTCGCAGAGCCCGCCAGAAGAGGAGGAGCCGGGGAGGGGAGTACATGGCGCCACCCACCGACCCTGGGATCTTGGGCAGTGCTCAGGTGCTCAGTCCGTCCGCCGCTGGCCGGGACACCAGTGACAATCAGGTGGGCGGCGGTCGGGCTCCTCTCACGGACGGGTGGCGGGCCCCTGGGACTTGGCGGAATTACAGGGCCCAGTCGCAACTGCGACTGGTGCGACCCTGAAAATTCCGCCACTGCTCATATCCCCCTTAATCTCCTCTTCTCAAGAGTGAATAAATTCAGTTCCTCTAATCTTTCCTCATAGCTGAGCTCCTCCATGCCTCTTATCATTTTGGTTGGCCTTCTCTGCACTTTCTCCAGTTCACCAGTATCCTTTTTTATGAACTGGTGCCCAAAACCGAACTGCATATTTCAGATGAGGTCTTACTAATGATTTGAACAGGGGCAAAATGATATCTCTCTCTCTGGAGTCTATACCTCTCTTAATACAAGAAAGGATTTTGCTTGCTTTGGAAACTGCAGCATGGTATTGCATGCCATTATTAAGCTTATGATCTACCAGAACACTAATAATGATGAAAAAAAAAAAACGATGGACTTTTTTCATCGGAAAAAACGATCGTGTGTGGGCCCCATCGGTCTTTTTTCCATCGGTGTAAAAAAATAGAACATGTTTTAAATTTTACCGATGGAAAAAAAAAACATAGCAAATTCCGATCGTCTGTGGGGAACTCCATTGGAGAAAAACCCACGCATGCTCAGAATCAAGTCGACGCATGCTCAGAAGCATTGAACTTCATTTTTCTCTGCTCGTCGGAGTGTTTTACATCACCGCGTTTTGGACGGTCGGAATTTTATCTGATGGTGTGTAGGCAAGACTGATGAAAGTCAGCTTCAGCAGAATTCCGATGGAAAAATCCATCGGATTTTATTCCATCGGAAATCCGATCGTGTGTACAGGGCATAAGATCCTCCTCCAGCACTCCTCCCCCAGCTGTTCTCCTCATAGTTTGTAAGATGCATGCATGTTTCTAGCCCTCCTAAGACCCAGTTCACACAGGGGCGGCACGACTTTGGGGGCGACTCGGCAAGGCGATCTCAAGACGACTTCAGAGGCGACTTGCAAAATGACTTCTGTATTGAAGTCAATGCAAGTCGCCCCGAGTCGCCCCCAAAGTCGTACAATAACCTTTTTCTAAGTCGGAGCAACTTGAGTCGCTCCTATTAGAACGGTTCCATTGAAAAGAGCGGAGCGCGACTTGTCAGGCGGCTGAGTCGCCTGACGAGTCGCCCCTGTGTGAACTGGCTCTAACTTTACATTTATCAACATTAAACCTAATTTGCCACACAGTTGCTCAATGAACAGAGCATTGAGGTCAGCTTGTAAATTGAAGACATCCTGTAAGGATGTTATTCAGTGGCATAGCTTAGTGTAATCAGCAAACACTGAAATGGTACTTTTAGTCCCAGACCCTACCGTATATAATTTATAAATATATTAAAAAGTAAGGGTCCCAGCGCTGAACCTTAGGGTACACCACTAATAACCATTCAGTGTATAATTAACCACTGCTCTCTAAATTTGGTCTTTTAGCCAGTTTGCTATCCATTTACAAACTGATTTTCCAAGCCTGTAGACTTTACCTTACACATGAGCCGTGTGTGTCAAACGCTTTGGCAAAATCTAAATATACTATGTTCACAGCCACTCCTTTGTTCAAGGTTTTGCTCACCTCTTCATAAAAAGAAACCAGATTTGTTTGACAACTTTTGTCTTTCATGAATACATGCTGTCTGTTACTTAAAATGTTTTACACCAATCCAGTGGTACTATGGCAGTCATTAAAGAGTCCCTAAAAATTTGAAACAATGGCTTTGAAATGACAGAGCTCAATTCTTTTAGGATCTGTGGGTGCCATCTGGTCCACGTGCTTTATTAATCTTTATTCTGTCTAAATATTTCTGGACCATATCAATTTTGAGCCATAGTGGTTCATTTGAGGCTGTGTCAATTTATTCCCCATTGTGGACATGAGCTCCCCCATGCTGAAGAAGGTAGTTAATACATTTGCCTTCTTTTTGTCCCAAGCCAATGGTGGCTGTCAGGATACCCAAACAGCAGCTGCATCTGATTGGCTGCAGGTGCTGTTGTGATGACCATTTTCCAGTCATCTCCTTTTTTTTTAATCTAAGGATGTTGGCATGGAGGGGGAAGACAGGGCCACCCACAAAGTAAATTGTGTCTGGTTCATGAGAAACTGGTCAAATTCGCTCAATGTATGGCCAGCTTGACAGGGATAGGAATCTTGAGGAAAAAAATAGTGCACTGATTAGGAAAATAAAGAAGACAAAAGAAGAGGAAGAAAGAGTTAGTGAAGAGCTAGAAAACCGTGGCAGAGAAAAGTGAAACCAAGTGTACCAGGTGGTTGAATAGGCTCAGGCCCTCTGCTCCAATTTCCAGAATATGAATTGCTACAATGTTTTTGTATGCAGACGAGAATCTGAATTGATGCCAGTAGCACCAGTTTTTTCAAAAGAAGAGGAACTATAGTTTTATATGCTTTTATACAGTATATGCAGGTTAAAGAGAACTGCTGAACACAAGTGTTACGAATGCGTGTTTTTGTTAGTTTTTAAAAACCTTGTTCCTATTTATCTTGTTTCTATGCTTGTTCATGGTGAGGCTCTATTTCCTGTCTATTTGATACAGGATTTGTAATGCGCCAAATGCGCTTCTCATGGGAGCGCGTCTAGGCGCACATGTCTTTGGAGCGTGGGAGGAAACCGGAGGACCCGGAGCAACCCCACACAGACACAGGGTGAACATGCAAACTCCAGGCAGATGGTGTCATGGTCGGGATTCGAACCAGTGACCCTATTGCTGCCAGATGGGCTTGTACAATTGGCTACATGATGTGAATACCAATATAGTCTTGGTAGTCAGAAACCATGTGACCATTGTCTAGGGTTTAGGTCATGCAACAGAACTGGGAGCAGTATTTTTTTGGGGAAGAAAGAGGTCCTTTTAACCTCGAAATGATAATGGTATTTCATACATGCTAGAATGTGCCTTCATTCAAGTAGTGTGAGCATAGACACTAGGAAGTCTATATATCAAGCGTTCGCTTTGTGGATGTTTTAAACATTTGTACAGTCACCACAACTGTCTGTTGTAATGTTTGTCATAAGATTATCTCTTTTAATCACCAGCCCTATGCATTGGCCACATTGCAGTATTTTTTGAGGTATTTCGAAATATCAGACATAAACCCTGGAGCTCCTCACCATCCACACTGTGAATTACTGACCTTGTAAGCTGTTCTTAACATACAAACTGACCTAAAGGCGCTAGTAATTGGGCAACTGCAAAGAATGAGGTTTAATGTAAATAAATGTAAACTTACACACTTAGGGGCTAAAAACATAAATGCATCATACAATCAGGGGGATAAGTTTAGGTGAATCAATGATAAAGGAAGCTGATGTCTTTGTTGAAGAGAGGATATTTGATGTAGAGCAGTGCCTCACGGAATTGTGATGGCATGTACGTGTTACCTAGGTTTATCACCTACGTACACATGGTGAGGGGCTCCGGGGTTTATGTCTGATATGGGTAAAGACTTTGTTTTATCAGAATCTTGAAAAGTCCTGTCCTTGATCCTGGAGCCCAGAGGGCTTGTAGAGCTTTGTGTGGGATAAAACCCTATTTTGAGGTCCATATTGTACGTAGTAGCGAGACCTCATCGCTAGTCTCAACTGTGTACAGGTCTTTATATATGTGAGATAACTAATGCTCAGGGCTCTCTCCCTGCTGTGGGAGTCTGCTGCTGAGTGAAAAGGCTTACTGCTGACAGAACACTAGAAGGTACAACTGTTTGTTTAGGGAAACCTATTGGGGGGCACCCAGTTAATAAGGAACTGACATTAGTTTAGGTACCCCGCACAACGGGGGATTTACATTTCCCTACGCTATCAAAACTAAAGAAAAAAATGTATCTATAGATATTTTATTCTTCCCTCAGTTTAGTGCACCATGCCAAAGAATGTTAATTTGCACACGTTTGGTGAATGTGACATAAGCTCCTGAATTGATGCATATTGTAACTGCTACAGGAGCCCACCCTGGGTAAGCTTCGATGCCCTATGGTGTCAAAGCTTATCAGAGTGGATGACATCACTGCCCTTTCCCAGGTAATGAACTCTGGGTGGATATTGAGGGGTCCCTAATACACAGCCAATGTGTTTGGGAGGAAAGGCCTCTCCATGTGACAGCGTTCCTGTCTGGGGATTAGCTGCTACTATCCACTTCTATATCCAAAAGCCACGCTCAATTAGAGTAACTGGGTTTTAATGGAGCGGGAAGTGGTGATGAATGTATATAGCTTGCTTGGGGAAGAGGTTGCTATCAGTAGCAGTATCTTTTTGACAGTTGCAATGGTTACTTTTTATCTATATCATATTTTATTATTACACCTTTGGTGCCTAATGTGTTAATCAATTGGTTCACTGCTCACTTCAGTGAAGTCTATTGTTAGACAGTTTTTTTATGCAAGAACATGACAATTTCACTAGCAGATATACACTGATCCTTCTGCTTTATTTTTCCCAACAGGTTGTCCGACCTTCAAACCATGCAACCATTCAGAGCATTGTCAAGGCTGTAGGGATAATACCTGGAGTCCCAGAGCCCTGTTGTACACCTGACAAAATGAGTTCTCTCAGTGTTCTTTTCTTGGATGAAAGCCGAAATGTGGTGTTGAAAATCTACCCCAACATGTCTGTAGAGAGTTGTTCCTGCAGATAATCAACCAAGAAGCCTATGTACAATCTTCTATTGCCAGCAGGTCATGGACAGTTGGGGCCTGTATTCTAGTCATTGGCTGCCCTACATCAACCCTTCTGAACAAGGATTGCTAGGGGATGAACAATTACAGGAACATTCCAGGCAAAAACATTTGAATACATTCATGTGCCACTGGACACATAAAGTTCTTGGTCAGTAATTTTGTGGTATAAGAGCAGAGACTAGTCCATTCTCACTGAAGAAGCATGTATCTGGATGTGGATATTTATTGACTGGTTTCAAATCATTTAATTGTGTTAAGATAGGTCATTGAGATTTATGATTGTAAGTGATTATGAATGTTAAAAAAAAAAAAGTAGAATGAACTGCACATCACAGTTTTATAAAAAATTTTAGTATCATTATCACTTATGTGTACTTCTCACAATGAAAGTGGAAATTCCAATCAAGTATACATAGCTTAGAAGAGTTGTGAAAACATGCATAGTTGATTGCAAGGAGAGTGATGAAGTATCAGAGCTGCAAGTTTTCCTCCGTAGTGTCTATGTCCATTTTGGACACCTCTGAAGCTGGCAGTTTTACAGCGTAACATAAGCATTGGAGTAAAAAGGAGGGGGCCTAACAACAGACAAGGTGGACCCTGTAGAGAAGTACTTGCCAGAGAGCCACCTGAAGCTAGTGAAAAGAAGAGAATCCTTTATTTTCAGATTATGTTGCTTCCTTATTATTAGGTGTTTGACATTTGTACAATGCAGAATATAGAAGCCATTAAAACATTTGATTTGCAAAAATTTCAAAATAAATTTACAGTTAATGTCACACAGCTTCTTTAACCCTTAAAGCCTAACTTCAGGTAGTTTTAATAAAAAATAATTTGACCCAAACAATGAAACACTCACCAATTAAATTGAATGAGAATTAACTTGGAAAATAAACCTATTTACGTTTTTTTTCTGTCTAAGTGCAGAACTAAAGGTTTAATATTTTGCTGCATTGATGTAATATATATTATTGTAGGACAATTTTGATTAAAGTATTGATAAAAGGGAAACCATTTTTCTATTATTAACTATGGAATTTAGACCTTTTTTTTTTTTACCATTATTAAACTTAATATTTAAATCTATTACATAAAATATTAAATGAATGTCATTTTATTTAATTAGAAAAATAATTCATAGCCTTAAATATATGTAGTCTTTTTTTTTTTTTTTACTGTTTACAGGATAGCTTTCACAGATATCAATATTAATACAAATGTTGCCTAGCATATTAAAATAGAGCTTCTGATCTTCCTATCTGTAAAATATATACATTTTGTCAGGTTACATAGACTCAGAAACTACGTGATAGGCAGTACCAAACAATACAAGGCACTTTAGAATTATTTTATTTTTATAATTGAATAAGACTAATTTGATAGCTTATTTGGACTTATTTAGTAAATCAATGAGTGACATTGAAATTACCCACAACAGCCATCAACTAGCCAAATATAAATGGTTGTTCAAGATGACCGACAGTGTTATAATGTGCAACTGTGACTGGAGAGCATGTTAGTGTCTTCCTATTGTGCAAGAAAAGTAGAAAAACCTGTTTAGTTAATTTATATACAAATGGGTCAATTACATTAATATTTTCATTTTTAAATAATAAATTAAATTGTACTTAGCCCGGAATTTATCTTTACACTGGAATTCCAGGCTATACCTAAATAATCGTAAAAATCCTCCTATGCTTACTAACCTGTGTAAGAAAGATGTGCATACTTACCTATTTTCATGCCGCTCTGGTTTAGGCATATGATCTCCCCTGTGTCTGCTAGCGGTGGCTGCAGGGGAGAGGACAATGACTGAGAATACCTGGGAGCGGTGACGTTGTCCGTTGTTGGCTCCTCCTCTCCCCTACTGACTGACACAGGGAAGCAGGATCACATGTTTGGATTGGAGCAATCTGAAAATAGGTAAGTATATACAGTATATCTTACTTACACAGGTTAGTCAGCATAGGTGTTAGGAGGAGGAGAGAGCATATTAAAAATTTGTTTGGTATGGCATGAAATTCCAAAAAGGCACAAGTCCATCTGGTTCAACCAATAGAATATTTTTTTTTTAAATCTCCATATACACTATCCTATACCCATAATTGATGCAGAGAAGGAGGTTATCGCTTAAATGTGCAGAATGAATGCTAAAAGTCACAGCGTTATTAGACTTCAATTACATAGTTTTAAAACAAACAGAGTAATCATGGACAAGGTGATGACTGTTAGAGATGAATATTCAGACTGCTACTTAACCACAATTGATAAAATTGTCAGGATACATTTGGCAATTTTGGTTAACAATTACAAAAAAAAGTTTGGAAATTATGTGTTTATTTGAACGTGTTTCGTTCTTTCCATGTGCCGATCTTTGTCATTTTATATATCATCATCATAATATCAGATTTTTATCTTTGTAACAATAATGGTCATCTAAAATTTTCAGAACTGCCTAACTGACTTTTATGAAAACCTCCAGTAAGGTCAATAAATATATAGACATTCAAATGACTGAGTTAAACCCCTATGCTTTGTAAAGGATCTCATAGCGACCCTTATTTTTCCTTCCAGCACCCCATTTAAAGGAATTAGAGCTTTTGTACAAACCTTCTTTATTTATTATGGTCTGGGATAAAAAAAAATGTTTTAAAAACTTTTTTCCCTCTTTTAGTTAGGTAAATTTGAAATGCTGCATATAAAAAGTATATATATTAATATTATATATTGTCACACACAGCAAGCAGGTAGAGCTTTAGCCCCCCTTTTTTTTTTACTTGTGTCTCCTTACAATCTGTTGTTAAAAGCCCATTGTTTACAGTGTTTAGTAACTCAAGCAGAAATTTACACATGAAAATGAACGAGTCAGAGCTAGGGTGACCACCTTTCCAAACTACCATTCAGGGACACCCTCCCTTCCCAAAAATCAGCTTGTGCTGTGACGAATCACAGCACAGTGATTGGACACAAGAGGCGGGATTTATGATTTCTCCAATCACAAGCAGGGGGCGGGATTGTGCTCCTCCAGGCATTCCTGGCCAGGACAAGTACTGTCAGTGAGTAAAGCGGTGATGGGGTGGCCTTTTTTGGGGGCATCAGATTGGCCCGCGGGGTGGCTGTGTCAGTTTCATTCCGGGACACTGTATTGTCCTGGAATGTCCAGGAATGAATGTGCCCGGGACAGACCTGCAAAATGCGGGACTGTCCCGGGCAATCCCGGACACGTGGTCACCCTAGTCAGAGCAGTGACTACCGCTAGCTCTCCTCCTCCCTTCAGAGGATCTGGTCGGAAGCTTCAATCAGCGTGTATGAAAGGAAACAGTCCTGAGTGCATGTGTATGTATGTATGTATGTATGGAGAGAGAGAGAGAGAGAGAGAGAGAGAGAGAGAAACTATATATATATATATACACACATACATACATACATTATCTCACAAAAGTGAGTACACCCCTCACATTTTTGTAACTATTTTATTATATCTTTTCATGTGACAACAATGAAGAAATTACACTTTGCTACAATGAAAAAAGTAGTGAGTTTACAGCTTGTATAACAGTGTACATTTGCTGTCCCCTTACAACAACACACAGCCATTAATGTCAAAACTACTGGCAACAAAAGTGAGTACACCACTAAGACCCCTTTCACACTGGGGGGTTTTCTCAGGCGCTTTTGGACTAAAATTAGCACCTGTAAAGCGTCTGAAAAACGCCCCCCTGCAGTCTCAGTGGGAAAGCCCGAGGCGATGCACTGGCAGGACATTAAAAAACTCCTGCGAGCAGCATCTTTGGAGCAGTGAAGGAGCGGTGTGTACGCCGCTCCTCCACCGCTCCTGCCCATTGAAATGAATGGGCAGCGCGGCTGAACCGCTGGCAAAGCGCCGCTGCATCGGAGCTTTGCGGGTGGTTTTAACCCTTTTTCGGCTGCTAGTGGGGGTTAAAAGCGCCCTGCTAGCGGCCGAATACCTGCACAAAAAAACGCTTTACCACCCACCGTGCCCCAGTGTGAAAGCAGCCTAAGTGAAAATGTCCAAATTGGACCCAATTTTCCCTCCCCAGTGTCTTGTGACTCATTAGTGTTACAAGGTCTCAGGTGTGAATGGGGAGTAGGTTTGTTAAATTTGGTGTTATCACTCTCTTATACTGGTCACTGGAAGTTCAACATGGCACCTCATGGCAAAGAAATCTCTGAGGATCTGAAAAAAATTATTGTTGCTTTACATAAAGATGTCCTATGCTATAAGAAGATTGCCAAGACCTGAAACTGAGCTGCAGCACGGTGGCCAAGACCATACAGCGGTTTAACAGGACAGGTTCCACTCAAAACAGGCCTCACCATGGTCGACCAAAGAAGTTAAGTGCACATGCTCAGTGTCACATCCAGAGGTTGTCTTTGGCAGTGGCGTCACTAGGGTTGGTGTCACCCGGTGCAAAAAAAAATGGTGTCACCCCCCAACAACTATAGTCCCCCCTCAGTACAGACCCCCCTCCACTAACTACAGACCCCCCTCCCACAGTATAGATCCCCTCCCTCAGTACAAACCCGCTCCACTAAGTACAGACTCCCCGCCATCAATATAGACCCGCCTCCCTCAGTATGAACCTCCCCCTCAGTACAGACACCCCCACCTCAGTGCAGACCGCTCCATCAGTACAGACACCCCCACCTCAGTGCAGACCCCCTCAGTTACAGACACCCCCTCAGTTACAGACCCCCCTCGTACAGACACCCCCCTCAGTACAGACACCCCCCTCAGTAACAGACCCCCCTCAGTAACAGACACCCCCTCAGTTACAGATCCCCCCTCAGTTACAGACCCCCCTCAGTTACAGACCCCCCCCTCAGTACCAGACCCCCCCTCAGTACAGACACCCCCCTCAGTACAGACACCCCCCTCAGTACCAGACCCCCCCCTCAGTACAGACACCCCCCTCAGTACCAATCCCCCCTCAGTACAGACACCCCCCTCAGTACAGACACCTCCCTCAGTAACAGACCCCCCTCAGTAACAGACACCCCCTCAGTTACAGATCCCCCTCAGTTACAGATCCCCCCTCAGTTACAGACCCCCCCTCAGTACCAGACCCCCCCCTCAGTACCAGACCCCCCCTCAGTACAGACACCCCCCTCAGTACCAGACCCCCCTCAGTACAGACACCCCCTCAGTACAGATACCCCCCTCAGTACAGACACCCCCCTCAGTACCAGACCCCCCTCAGTACAGACACCCCCCTCAGTACAGACACCCCCCTCAGTACCAGACCCCCCTCAGTACAGACACCCCCCTCAGTTACAGCCCCCCCCTGGTGCAAACTCCCTCTTGTGCAGACCCCAGCAGTACAGACACCCCCTCCCCCCATCAGTAAAGATGCCCCCCTTACCTTTCAGACCTCAGAACAGAGCGGCAGATACACACAGCGGTGTGTCTCTCGAGCGCGGGCTCCTCCTCCTCCTCTGTGGATGTAAACAGAGAGGAGGCAGAGGGGGCGGCGGCTTCCTTCCGCTCCGCTGAGGGACACAGCCGCAGCGTGAGCCTAAGGCACAGGGCAGCGGGCGGGCGATGTCAGTGTGGCCGCTGCGCTACCCACGGGTGTCACCCCTCTGGTGGGTGTCACCCAGGTGCGGCCCGCCCCCCCCGCACCTGGCTAGCAACGCTAGTGGTCTTTGGGAAATAGACGTATGAATGCTGCCAGCATTGCTGCAGAGGTTGAAGGGGTGGGGGGTCAGCCTGTCAGTGCTCAGACCATACGCCACACACTGCATCAAATTGGTCTGCATGGCTGTTGTCCCAGAACGAAGCCTCTTCTAAAGATGATGCACAAGAAAGCCTGCAAACAGTTTGCTGAAGACAAGCAGACTAAGGACATGGATTACTGGAACCATATCATGTGGTCTGATGAGACCAAGATAAACTTATTTGGTTCAGATGATGTCAAGGGTGTGTGGTGGCAACAAGGTGAGTAGTACAAAGACAAGTGTGTCTTGCTTACAGTTAGGCATGGTGGTGGAAGTGTCATGGTCTGGGGCTGCATGAGGGCTGCCGGCACTGGAGAGCTACAGTTAATTAAGAGAACCACGAATGCCAACATGTACTGCGACATACTGAAGCCAGGCATGTGCTTGTGCTGGAAAATAATGGTGACCACACAAAATATTGACACTTTGTGCCCAATTTTGGACATTTTCACTTAGGGGTGTACTCACTTTTGTTGCCAGCGGTTTAGACATTAATGGTTGTTGAGTTATTTTGAGGGGAAAGCAAATTTACACTGTTATACAAGCTGTACACTCACTACTATACATTGTAGAAAAGTGTAATTTCTTCAGTGTTGTCACATGAAAAGATTATAATAAAATATTTACAAAAATGTGAGGGGTGTACTCAGTTTTGTGAGATTATATATACTGTATGTGTGTGTATATATATATAGAGAGAGAGAGAGATGGCTGTGTATGATTGATCAGATAAGCTATAATGCCCCGTACACACGGTCGGAATTTCCGATGGGTCCGATGGGAGCTTTTGGTCGGAATTTTCAACAATGGAGCTGAAGTGGTGCACTAATTAGCTCATGTGTATTTGATTAGAGCGTAGTGCAATATGGCTTTTGAGTTTCACTTGACCTATGGGACAGGCAAGAGAGCGCCCTGGAATAATTCTAGTTTTGTAGAGCAAGAAAGGCACGATGCAGTCAAACACAACTGCATGCTTATTCAAAGCTGTCTGTCCTTCATAAGTTTTGAGTCGTTAAAGGGAATGCTGTGAAGAGGATTGGTTTAAATTTATGTCACACCATGGTAGGGTAGAGTTTTTTTTTAACTTGTCAATCCCAGACTGTTGTTAAACACTGTGTTATTAGACCAGTTTGTGAGGAATATCTAATGTCTATAGCCAACTGTACACACATTTGCCATGCCAGGGATTGCTTTCTAAAGCCCTGTACACACGATCGGATTTCCTATGGATTCTAATCCGATAGGTTTTTCCATCGGAAATCCGATGAAGCTGACTTCCATCAGTCTTGCCTACACACCATCAGTCAAAAATCCGACCGTCCCAAACGCCATGAAGTAAAACACTCAGACGAGCCGAGAAAAATTAAGTTCAATGCTTCTGAGCATGCGTCGACTTGATTCTGAGCTTGCATGGGTTTTTTCTCCGATGGAGTTCCACACAGACGATCGGAATTTGCTATCGTTTTTTTTCCCATCGGATAAATTTAAAACATGTTCTATTTTTTCTCACCGATGGGAAAAAGACCGATGGGGCCCACACACGATCGGTTTGTCCGATGAGAAAAGTCCATCGGACTGTTTTCATCGGTAAAACCGATCGTGTGTACACGGCATAAGGGTTTCAGCATATTTTAGCTGTTCCTCAGTAATAATAAATTGACATAATGGTTGGGGTGATTCCACACAAACCTATTGGGGGTCCCAGCAATATATCCAACCTACTTTTCTCCCCAAAAATTCACTCCTCCATTTTTATGATCCATATTGTAAAAAGAAAAAAACTTCCAAAATAAACTGTAATGCCCCGTACACACGATCGGATTTTCTGTCAAAAAAAGTTAGATGTGAGCTTTTGGTCAGATATTCCGACCGTGTGTATGCTCCATCCAACATTTTCTGTTAGAATTTCCGCCAACAAAAGATTGCGAGCAGGTTCCCTATTTTTCCGACGGAAAAAGTTCTTGTCGGAAATTCCGCTTGTCTATATGCAATTCCGACGCGCAAAAAAAACGCGCATGCTCAGAATCAAGCAGAAGAGCCGAACTGCCTATTCAACTTCATTGATCTCGGCTCGTCGTACGTCTTGTACATCACCGCGTTCTTGACGGTCGGAAATTTTAGACAAGATTTGTGTGACCGCGTGTATGCAACACAAGTTTGAGCCAACATTCCGTCAGAAAAAATCCACGGTTTTCTTGTCGGAATTTCCGATCGTGTGTACGGGGCATAAAGCTTCCTCTTGGCTACCCTGGCACATATGTGGTACTGCAAAGTCAAGAGATCTTTTCAAAGGGTGAAATAAGGTGGTGGGTGACACAGTCTGCCAACTTCTATCCAACACCAAAACCAATCAACAGACCCTTTAAATAGTTCCGGAAGTTGTTTTCTTTGTTAATGTAGATAACGTCCATTGTGCCTCATCGCTTTGAGAATGTAATTTATATGTTGGAATCTCAAGTAATATGTGTATGAGATATTTTTATATTAAATAACTTTAAAAACATATTTTTTGTCTGTTTGACTTTTAATTAAAAATACACAATTTCTTTTTCGTACATCACGGGACACAGAGCGACTTAGTCATTACTAATGGGTTATATAGATTACCTTCAGGTGTTGGCACTGGCCAATTCCAAACCGGAAGTACCCTCCCCTATATAAGCCCCTCCCATCCAGGAGCACCTCAGTTTTTTGCCAGTGTCTAAGGTGTTGGCCAAAGAGTAACATGTGTTTTCACTGGGCTTGCGTACAGGTTCTTTTGGGCCTTAGTAAGCTGTTCCGGATCCCACCAAAAAAGCTTCATAGCTAAACGGTCGGTACCCGGGCCTTGCAGCAGAAGAGCAAGGTTTTGCCTGTAATGCTTCTCTTAGGAGGGCTGGACCCTGGGATCCAGAGCTCTGGTCATACCCACGACCAAGATGTTGTCTGTGCAGGGTGCTATACAGGTCCAGGGGAGTGGAATCCTTGGGAACCCGGTCCCTGAAGGTTTAATTACAATGCCTGCCGTGATAGGTGAAGTTTGGACTTCTGTGGACCAAACAAAGTCCTGCGGCGGGGATCAGGTAAGTGGGGGCCCCCAGGAACTTGGTTCTATTGGGGGACCCCCAAGCCTAATTTGTCTTTCTGTCTGTTACCTAACGGTATTCCCGCTAAATATCTGTGTTTGCCTGTATCTACTGAAAATGTAAAATGTTAATAGTAGTCAAGAAAAAAAAAAAAAAAAAAAGTGACCGCGGTGCCTGTGTTAAACCACTAGAGGCCGCTGTAGTCCATTTTTCTTGTCATGTGGATCTTTGGTTTTCTCAAGTCAAAAGATCCAGGCAGCTGGTAAGTTTCTCTGTGGGAATCCACTTCCTCTGCCCTGTTGCTGCGCTCATCCACCACACAGGCCCTCCGGCAAAAAGGGCCCTGGCTCCTAGTCCCCTGTTTGATTTCGAAAAGGGCGCCAATGGCGCACGGGCGCGCGGGCGCGTGCACGCGCCTCCTATGAAAAAAAGGGGCGGGGCGGGTGGATGACGCTCGATGCGCGCCGCGGCGCTTCTGCGCATGTGCGGGCGTCCCAGCATGGTTAAAAGACACAGTACAAGTGTCAGCTGGATGCAAACAGAGCTAGCAACAAACAGTGGCACACAGAGGCGGTTGATGCAGGCATCCCCATAGAAAGGCACTTTAGTGGACACCAGCTGGTATATAGCAGCAACTTTGTTAGACTATTACCAGCAAAATTGGTGTATGACGACGGGAATACCTCAGCTTTGTGCTTAAAGGATATGTCGTCCAGACGCTCCGGAAATAGATCTTCCAGGAAGCCAAAGGGGTCTCCATCGGGCTCTGAGGATATTGGGCATGCTTGTACTGCACCAATCTCCCCTGAGAATTCAGAGGTCAGTAGCCGTAGAAACCCCGCAGGAATGCCTGGTGCTGCGGCTCTCCCCAGTCCACCTGCTCCTGTATATATAACAGAGGAGGTTTTATCCTCAACTCTGGGAGGATTGGAAGAGAGATTAACAGCATTGATCGCTGCTTCCCTGTCACAGGAAAAGCGCGTCCGATCTCCGTCTCCTCCTTCAGAGTGCCTGTTAGTGGAGGAACAGCCCCACACAGAGATCGACCTACCTGAAGGGGATCAGGATGAGGTTGATTCAGTTATGGAGGAATCAACAGTGGAAGAACCTTTCTCAGCATCTCAGGCTGAAAGATTATGGGTTCAGTCTCTGACTAATATGGTCCGATCAGCATTTAAAATGCCTCTGGCGGAACCACCATCCACTACGGTTTCCTCGCTGGGGTCGCTAAAAGCTCCCCAGGCTGTCCGTTCCTTCCCAATCCACCCTTTATTAGAAGGGCTTATTTACCAGGATTGGGAGCATCCTGATAAAATATTTGCTCCCCCCAAGAGATTTCCGGTGATCTATCCCATGGAGGATAAGTTCATAAAAAAATGGAGGGTCCCTACAGTGGACGCAGCCATCTCTTCTGTTAACAAATCACTGACATGTCCAGTAGATAATGTTCCAATGTTCAAAGACCCAATAGATAAAAAATTGGAGTCTTTACTAAAATCTGCTTTCTCTACAGCAGGCATGGTGACACAACCTGCGGTAGCAGCGATTGGAGTCTGCCAAGCAGTGAAAGATCAGTTGAAACAGGTCTTAAGGGACTTACCAGATCAGCAGGCTCTTGCCCTAGCTGACCTGCCTAGAGCCTTGTGTTTTGCGGTAGACGCCATAAAGGATACAATCCAACAGGCCTCCCGCTTTACGCTGTCTATAGTACATATGCGTAGGCTTCTGTGGCTCAAAAACTGGTCTGCTGAAGCTCCCTGTAAAAAACTGCTGGTTAGCTTCCCATTTCATGGAGAACGCTTATTTGGAGAAGATCTGGACAAATATATCCAGAAAATTTCTGCCGGTAAAAGTTCACTCTTACCGGTTAAGAACAAGGGTAGAAGTCCTTCTTTTAAGAGGCCTACTTCTCCAGTCCCGGGCACATCGGCTGTGAAGCAGTTCCGACGGCCTCCGCGGTCAAATTCAGGGGGCAGAAATCAGGGACAATCACAGGGCAACAAGAAGCCCTGGATCAAGAGAGGTACAAAACCTCCCCCCAAGGCATGAAGCGTTGCCCCCACTCAATCGGGTGGGGGGAAGACTTCAGTTGTTCACAGAGACCTGGCGGGACACCATCAGAGACAGATGGGTGCTCTCCGCAGTAAGTCTGGGATACAAGCTGGAGTTAAAAGGCACTCCTCCTGCCCAATTTATGAGGTCAAACGTGCCAAGAGATCCCCAAAAGAGAGGATCCCTCCTTCTGGCACTAGAACAACTATTGCTCCAAGGTGTAATCATGAAGGTTCCCCTGGAAGAAAGCGGATTCGGGTTTTACTCGAACCTTTTCACAGTCCCCAAACCAAATGGGGACGTGAGGCCCATATTAAATCTAAAAGGACTAAACAAGTTCCTAAATATCAGGACTTTTCGGATGGAGTCGATCCGATCGGTGGCCACCGCCCTACAAGGGCAGGAATGGTTAGCCTCGATCGACATAAAGGATGCTTATCTGCATATTCCCATCTTTCCGGCCCACCAGAAATTTCTACGCTTTGCAGTAGAAGGGCGCCATTTTCAGTTCAGAGCCTTACCTTTCGGTCTGGCCACAGCACCACGAGTGTTCACAAAAATTCTGGCCCCATTATTGGCCAATCTAAGAACACAGGGTGTAACGATAATGGCATATCTAGACGACCTGCTACTAATAGACCACTCAGTGGAAAAGCTCGAAGTAGCTATTCTCAAGACAATCAAGTATCTGGAATATCACGGTTGGATTATCAACCGGGACAAGTCAGCTCTAAGACCAGTCAAAAGTCTGGAATACTTAGGGCTAAGGCTGGATTCAAATCAGAGAAAGATTTTCTTACCTCCAGAGAAGGTGTCGTCTTTAAAAGATTTGACCCACTTAGTGGGTACAAAAAGAAAACCATCCATACGCCTCTGCATGAGGCTGCTGGGAAAAATGGTGGCTTCATTCGAAGCGGTACCCTACGGTCAATTCCATTCAAGGAATTTGCAAAGGGCCATACTGTCAGCCTGGAACAAAAAAGTTCAGGCTTTAGACTTACCAATGTCCCTGTCCCCTTCCGTTCGCAAGAGCCTCCATTGGTGGTTGGTGCCCCAGAATCTGGAAAAAGGGAAACCCTTCAGTCCGGTTTCTTGGAAGGTAGTCACTACAGATGCCAGCCTCATAGGCTGGGGGGCAGTACTGGAGCAATGGTCTCTCCAGGGCAAGTGGTCAGAAGCAGAAAAGGCCCTGCCCATCAATCTCTTAGAGATACGAGCAGCCCGGTATGCCCTAGTAGCATGGACATCCAAACTCCAAGGGTCCCCTGTCAGAATTCAATCAGACAATGCCACAGCAGTGGCATATATCAATCACCAGGGTGGCACCAGGAGTCGTGCAGCCCAGAGGGAAGCAAATTGCATCCTGGAGTGGGCAGAAAGATATGTCCCAGCCATATCCGCGGTTTTCATCCCAGGAGTGGAAAATTGGAGAGCGGACTTTTTAAGTCGCCAACAATTATGCCCGGGGGAATGGTCTCTTCACCCCGAGGTTTTCTAGGCAATGTGCCAGCGGTGGGGAACACCGGATGTAGATCTGCTAGCATCCAGATTCAACGCAAAGGTGGACAGATTTGTGTCTCGCACAAGGGATCCTCTAGCTTGCGGCTCGGATGCCCTAGTGTTCCCTTGGGATCAGTTCAAGCTGATATATGCATTCCCACCGCCACAATTGTTACCGCGATTACTCCGCAGAATCAGGATAGAAAAGAAACCAGTGATTCTGGTGGCTCCAGCGTGGCCCCGAAGGGCATGGTACGCGGAGATTGTAAAAATGTCAGTGAGGAGTCCTTGGACCCTCCCGCATCGTCCGGACCTGCTGTCGCAGGGACCGATATACCACCCTTCCTTACCAGCCCTAGGTTTGACGGCCTGGCTATTGAAGCCCACATTCTGAAAAAGAGAGGGCTCTCTAATTCTGTGGTATCTACCATGATCAATGCCAGGAAGCCGGTATCCAGGCAGATCTATTATAGGATCTGGAAAGCGTACATTACGTGGTGTGAGGCCAAGAAATGGCATCCATGTAAGTACGTGATAGGGAGGATTTTGGACTTCCTACAGTGGGCTGTAGATAGGAAGCTGGCCTTGAGTACTATCAAGGGTCAGATTTCGGCCTTGTCAATATTTTTTCAAAGGCCCTTGGCTTCGCATTCACTAGTCAAAGCTTTCATACAAGGAGTGATGCGTATTAGCCCTCCGGTTAGTGTTCCCATATGTCCTTGGGACTTAAACCTGGTTCTGTCAGTTCTACAGAAACAACCGTTTGAACCTTTGCAACACATTTCCTTGGTTCTTCTCACCAGGAAATTGATTTTCTTAGTAGCCGTTTGTTCGGCTAAAAGAGTATCGGAATTAGCCGCCTTGTCCTGTAAGGAGCCATATCTGGTTGTCCATAAGGACAAAGTAGTATTACGTCCTCATCCAGCCTTTCTTCCCAAGGTGGTATCGAGGTTTCATTTGAACCAAGATGTGGTTCTTCCTTCTTTTTTCCCCAAACCTAGCTCGGTAGAGGAAAAGTTATTACATTCTTTGGATGTAGTAAGAGCAGTTAAAGCTTATCTAAAAGCCACTGCTCAGATTCGCAGAACGGATACTTTGTTTATTCTGCCGGAAGGCCCTAAAAAGGGTCAGGCAGCATCAAAATCCACTTTAGCCAAGTGGATTCGACAGGTCATAATACAAGCCTATGGCTTGAGAAAGAGACCGCCTCCGTTCAAAGTTAGGGCGCACTCCACAAGAGCAGTTGGAACTTCATGGGCAGTGCATCACCAGGCCTCCCTGGCTCAAGTATGTAAGGCCGCAACATGGTCTTCGGTACACACGTTTACTAGATTCTACCAGGTGGACGTTAGAAGTCAGGAGGATGTCGCCTTTGGGCGCAGTGTGTTGCAGGCCGCAAAAGATCCTCATGCCTGATGGCGCCCAGCTTATGTATCCCTCCCCTCATTTGGCATTGCTTTGGGACGTCCCATTAGTAATGACTAAGTCGCTCTGTGTCCCGTGATGTACGAAAAAGAAAAAGGGATTTTTATAACAGCCTACCTGTAAAATCCTTTTCTTGGAGTACATCACGGGACACAGAGCTCCCACCCCTCTTTTTGGGACACTTATTGCTTGGCTACAAAACTGAGGTGCTCCCGGATGGGAGGGGCTTATATAGGGGAGGGTACTTCCGGTTTGGAATTGGCCAGTGCCAACACCTGAAGGTAATCTATATAACCCATTAGTAATGACTAAGTCGCTCTGTGTCCCGTGATGTACTCCAAGAAAAGGATTTTACAGGTAAGCTGTTATAAAAATCCCTTTTTTTCAATGCAGTCTTTACTTTTATCTCTGGTATTCTATCTCTATAAGACATACTGTTCATTAGCCTGCTCACATTGCCCACATCGAAATTTAGTCAGAAGCCTTAATTAATGTTTTTATATAAGTTCATGTAGAGTTCTCTTTAATTCTTGGTGTAAGGACAAGGGAACAGCTACTAGGATCACTGAGGTTCTTTTATTTCGTGCTGAGCACCAGTTTGGCAGCCCAATTGGGATAATAATTACTTTATATTGCTTACATGTTCCCATTCACATAGCAATACCTAAAAATAAAAAATAAAATGCTGCTCAGCCTTTTAGGCTCCATTTACACTTGTACAACACAAAATCTTACGACTTCGGAGTGTAACTTTGATGCAACCTTGGATGGGTGCGACTTGGATGTGACTTGTTGGACCCACTGTTGCATGTAAAACATTTAGGTACGACTTTCATGCAACTTTTGAGGGTTAAAATTGAAGCCTATGACCCTCAAGTTTCATGAAAGACGGACCATAGTAGTGCACAAACTACTTGGAAGTTGCTGCAACTTTAATTCACACATACATGAATGGTTATCATTGGAAAACATGGGATAGGACTTGTCATGCGACTTTGATGTCCAAAGTCACGTGACAAGTTGCACAAGTGTAAATGGGGTCTTACTTGCTTAAAAATCCTACTCTATTATACCATAATTAACCTTGTCCTTACTGTGCTGGCAGATCCTCAACATCAGTTGTAAACTATATGTGTCCTAACAAAGCGTTAAAGATCTCAAGGCTTGGGTGATAGATTGTACGCTATATTGCCAAAAGTATCGGGATGCCTGCCTTTACGCACACATGAACTTTCCCTGTTCAATATTGAGTTGGCCACCTTTTGCACCTATAACCGCTTCAACTCTTCTAGGAAGGCTGTCCACAAGGTTTAGGAGTGTGTCTATGGGAATGTTTGATCCTTCTTTCAGAAGCAAATTTGCGAGGTCAGGCACTGATGTTGGATGAGAAGGCCTGGCTCGCAGTCTCTGTTCTAATTCCTCCCAAAGGTGTTCTATCAGGTTGAGGCCAGGACTCTGTGCAGGCCAGTCAAGTTCCTCCACCCCAGACTCGCTTATGGACCTTGCTTTGGCACTGGTCCAAATCATTTGGTGGAGGGGGATAAGGCTGTGGGGTTGTTTTTCAGGGGTTGGTCTTGGCCCCTTGGTTCCAGTGAAGGGAACTCTTAAGGCGTCAGCATACCAAGACATTTTTTTGCCAATTTCATGCTCCCAACTTTGTGGGAAGAGTTTTGGGATGGTCCCTTCCTGTTCCAATGTCAGGTCTCTGTGCAGGCAATTCAAGTTCTTCCACCCCAAACTCTCTCATCCGTGTCTTTATGGACCTTGCTTTGTGCACTGATGCGCGATCATGTTGGAAAGGGAAGGGGCCATCCCCAAACTGTTCCCACAAACTTGGGTGCATGAAATTATCCAAAATTTCTTGGTATGCTTGGCCCCCTGGAACTTAGGAGCCAAGCCTAACTATTGAAAAACAACCCAACATCATATTTCCCCCTCCACCAAATTGATTTGGGGGGGGGGAGTGGCCCAATACTTTTGGCAATATAGTGTGGATGAGCGAGTTTGGGGTGGAGAAACTTGACTGGCCTGCACAGTGCTGACCTCAACCTGATAGAACACCTGTGGGATGAATTAGAGTGGAGACTGCATTCAAGATCAGTGCCTGACCTCACAAATGCGCTTCTAGAAGAATGGTCAAACATTCCCATAGACACACTCCTAAACCTTGTGGACAGCCTTCCCAGAAGAGTTGAAGCTGTTATAGCTGCAAAGGTTTGGCCAACTCAAAATTGAACCCTATGGACTACAACTGGCAAAGTTCACGTGCGTGTAAAGGCAGGCATCCCAATACTTTTGGCAATATAGTGTATGTTATTGCACTGTCCCTACATGTGTTCCCTAATTGCACAATGCAAGCTATTCAAAACAATATAAGATGCCTATAGAGTCTTGTGTAAAAACAACTATAATAAGAAGAAATATTTTTTAAATTAATTTAAGGAATGTTGTACATTACAAATATAGGGTGGGGTTTCTCAAAATGAAAAAGTGGAAATACACTTTAAAGTAATATTAAACCTTGGATTTTTGTATTCATTAAAACAAACATGTCATACTTACCTGTTCTGTGCAATGGTTTTTGCACAGAGCAGCCTTGATACTCCTCTTCTTGGGTTCCTCACCGGCGCTCCTGGCTCCTACTCCTTGGTGAGTGCCCCCATAGAAAGTCGGTTTCTATGGGGGCTCTCATGGAGCTTTCCCGAGCTGCCCTCTATTTACACAGATAGGCCAGCTCGGCCCCGCGCCTTGCTCACAGAGGTTGATTTACTTTAGAATGCATTCAGCCTTTACAACTACTTTAAAGCATATCTAAATGGTAGACTGCAAAAATATAATATTTTGCAGTCTACCAGTACTTAGATGTGGTGGCTGCATTAGTTTTAATTTTTTTCAAGCTTTTTTACCATTCATTTTTCATGATGATCATGCAAATAACCAGTGGTGGCTGGTGCTCAAAAGTTTTGGGGTGGCGCAAACAAACTGAAAACAAAAAAAAAAACATCAAGTGCAGCCACTGTGCCCATAAAATGCAGCCACTGTACCCATAAATTGCCCCCACTGTGCCATCAAATGCAGCTACTGTACCCATCAATTGCTGCCAGTGTGCCCATCAATTGTGGCCACTGTGCCCATCAATTGCTTCCAGTGTGCCCCATCAATTGCTGCCAGTGTGCCCCATCAATTGCTGCCAGTGTGTCCATCAATTAATTGCTGCCAGTGTGCCCCATCAATTGCTGCCAGTATGCCCCATCAATTGCTGCCAGTGTGCCCCATCAATTGCCGCCAGTGTGCCCCATCAATTGCCGCCAGTGTGCCCCATCAATTGCCGCTACTGTGAGCCATCAAATGCTGCCAGTGTGCCCCGCCCGGCACTTACCTGTCTCGGTGCTGTACTCCACGCTCTGAGTCCTCATGTCTTCTCCCGTCCTCTTCCTGTCCTCTGCTATGATTGGACGCCTGATAGGCGTCCAATAACAGGGTAACCAGACCCGAGCACCTGATTGGCTGAGAGGCGGGTCAGTGTTAGGGAAGCAATTTATTTGCTTCCCTAACACAATACTGTGTAAACAGCGAACGCACAGCATTGCACCTGCTGTTTACCAATTTGGAAGCCTATTAGAGCCAATGGCTCTAATCATGATGCCTATTAGAGCCGAGGGCTCTAATCAGGCGCTTCCAAAAAAAAAACTGCTGCTGTAATTCAGATGCCCGGCCCCCGACAAGGGGCCAAACACCTGAATAGGGGGCGGCAGCGGCAACAATAGATAGATTCATGCAATGCATGAATCTAACTATTGGTGATTGACAGGTGCAGGAGAGAGGGGGCGGTGCTCCTGCACCCTTTATGGACACACCACCGCTGCAAATAACAAACTTTCTGTCCTAGCGTAAAAAGGTTTGCTCACTGTACTGTGCCTATGGATTATCAGAATTGTCATTCTAAACTGTTTACTCCTGAGTTGGAATACAGAACACCTCTCACCTCATTTTCCCAACAGTGGTTTGCAGGGGGGAAGCTTTAGTCGACAGGGGTAGGGCTAATAGCACTGCTTGAGATTTCAGTGCAGCAGAATGCATAGTGAAGCAATCACTGGATACATAACAGGTACTTGCAGCGTTTTTAGATAAAACATGGCACCACGCTGAAAACTGACAAAAGTGTGTCTGTTTAGGCCCGGGAAGAATTGCAAAGAATACAACCCTATCCTGTATTGTAACTGTACTGTCTGCCCTCATGTTGTAAAGCGCTGCGCAAACTTTTGGCGCTACATACAGTTGTGCTCGTAAGTTTACATACCCTGGCAGAATTTATGATTTCTTGGCCATTTTTCAGAAAATATGAATGATAACACAAAAACTTTTCTTTCACTCATGGTTAGTGTTTGGCTGAAGCCATTTATTATCAATCAACTATGTTTACTCTTTTTAAATCATAATGACAATAGAAACAAGCCAAATGACTTGGTTTAAATGTTTACATACCCCAGTTCTTAATACCGTGTATTGCCCCCTTTTAAATCAATGACAGCCTGAAGTCTTTTGTGGTATTTGTCGATGAGGCTCTTTATCTTCTCAGATGGTAAAGCTGCCCATTCCTCTTAACAAAAAGCCTCCAGTTCCTGTAAATTTTTGGACTGTCTTGCATGAACTGCACGTTTTAGATCTCCCCAGAGTGGCTCAATGATATTGAGGTCAGGAAACTGAGATGGCCACTCCAGAACCTTCACTTTATTCTACTGTAGCCAATGACAGGTCGACTTGGCCCTGAGTTTTGGATCATTGTCATGTTGGAATGTCCAAGTACGTCCCATGCACAGCTTCCTGGCCGATGAAGGCAAATGTTCCTCCAATATTTTTTGATAACATACTGCATTCATCTTGCCATCAATTTTTACCAAATTTCCTGTGCCTTTGTAGCTCACACATCACAGTAGGAATGGTGTACCTTTTATCATAGGCCTTGTTGACTCCTCCAAATGTAGCGTTTATGGTTGTGACCAAAAAGCTAAATTTTGGTCTCATCACTCCAAATGACTTTGTGCCAGAAGGTTTGAGGCTTGTCTCTGTGCTGTTTGGCGTATTGTAAGTGGGATACTTTGTGGCATTTGCGTAGTAATGTCTTTCCTCTGGCGACTCGACCATGCAGCCCATCTTTCTTCAAGTGCCTTCTTATTGTGCATCTTGAAACAGCCACACCACATGTTTTCTGAGAGTCCTGTATTTCACCTGAAGTTATTTGTGGGTTTTATTTTGCATTCCGAACAATTTTCCTGGCAGTTGTGGCTGAAATTTTAGTTGGTTGACCTGACCGTTGTTTGGTTTCTGTTCAAATTTGTTTATTGAATTTTATCAAATTACAGAGAAATAATAACAAAAAAAAGTAAAAAATAAACAAATAAATAAAGCAACAATCACAGAAATCACTACAATAGGTTCAAAATTAGCATATGAAATCATATATATATCATGGATCAAGAGACAATTGCTTCACTCAATAATCAGAGTGAGTTACTTCACTAAAGCCCCGTACACACGGTCGGACTTTTGCCCAACAAACTTAGTTTTAAGCAAGTTGGACCAACAATCCGACCGTGTGTACGCTCCATCGGACAAACTTTTTTGAGTTTGGTTTTGTTTTCATCGGACAAAAGTTGGGTCTGCGAACTGACAAACTTTTGCCCAACAAAAGTCCTATTGAGCAAAGTCCTACTGTGTGTACAGAAAACCATAGGACTTTTGTCCGATGGACAAAACAACCAATGTTAAAATCAACCAACAATAGCAGAAGTTGACCAAAGGGTGGTGGTAAAGAGCAGAAAAGAGAAGAAAAACCATGTGATGTTGCAAAAAGTTTTGGGAAAGTTTGCAGAAAAGTCCTGTGGTGTGTATGCTATAGGTGTGCCCGGCCAACTCTGTTCGGACAAAAATCCAAGGAAAAGTCTGATGGAAGTCCAACCGTGTGTATGGGGCTTTAGTCTAAATAAAGTGTAGACTCAGAATGAGAATTACAATTGAAGCCTTAAAAGTAAACACCTAAGGAGGATAAAGAAATGTATTAAAGCCTCAAAAGGTATGAGACAGAACGATCGCTACTATATAACTCTTAAAAATCAAGTATCTGTGCCTAAAAAAATTAAGAGGAACATATGTAGGTATAATTGTTGAACCTATATATATGAAAAATAAAAAATAAAAATAAAAACACAAAAAAAAACATATAAACAAGTTGAGAAAAAGAGAAGGGGAAGAGCAGGAAGAAGAGAAGGAGAAGAGGAAGTGACAGGAAGAATCCCCGGGGATAAATGCATCAATAGCCATTTGCTTATAGATAGTTACTGCGAGAGAGTGTAAAGCATCAAGGCATCAACAAGGTGTCATCAAAGTTTGGTGGCAAAAACTGAGTTATCCATGGTTGCCAAATATCTTTAAAGGAATTTATTTTATCTTGAATTATGGCTTCCATTTTGGCATGGACCATAGCTTGGTTAGTTCTATGCTTGGTTTCATTTAATAGCAAATTGTCAGTTCTCCAGGCTTTAGCTATGGTCTGTTTCGCGGCTGTTGTGATCTGCAATAAAAGTTTAAATTGTTTATAGGTGAGTGTTGCCAGTTTGAGATTTAAGAGTGCTATTGAAGGTACTGGAGGGATGGATATTGCAAACAAGGCTGAGAGTATGAGAAATATATCACTCCAGAACTTTTGAACTACCGGACAATCCCACCAAGTGTGTAGATAGGAGCCAAGATCACCACAGCCACGAAAACATAATAAGGGGTAATTGGTGGCAAATTTTGCAACTCTGGAAGGGACCAAATACCAGCGGGTGAGTACTTTGTAATTAGTTTCCAAAGCTGTTATGTTTTGTGAGGAAGATTTTGTATTATTCCAGATTGCAGCCCAATCAGATATTTCAAGAGTAAGATTGAGATCTGCCTCCCATTTAGCCACATAAGAAGGAGGGTCAGAAACAGGTTTAGTAATGAGTTGAGCATAGTGGTTAGAGATCAGTCCATTTGCATGGGGATCATTTTTACATTTGGTTTCAAAGTGTGATAATTTATTAAGTTTGGTTCTGCTTTGGATACAGGGTGTAAAAAAGTTTTTAATCTGCAGATATCTAAAAAGCTCAGAGTTTGGAAGACCATGTTTTTCACATAAATCTGGGAACGGTATAAAGGTAGTCTGGGACGTCAGGTCATGAAAATGTTATTAATTTAGAGTTAGTCCAGGCTTTAAAAGATTTGGAGAATTTCCAGGCAGGATAAAAAAGGGGATTTTTAATAATGATAAAAGTGGAGTGTGAGGAGATTGTAACTCATTTGTTATTTTAAATCTGTTCCAAATAGTTAATGAGTTTTTGGTAACTGGGTTAGTGATTCTTTTATGATCAGAAGGTCTCAGCCATAAAAGATTGGAGATAGAATAAGGATCGCAATCTATCGATTCTAGAGTTACCCAAAGAGGAATTTCCGAGGTTGCATGGTATTTGGTTAATTGTGCTAGTTGGGCCGCGTAGTAGTAGGTAGATAAATTAGGAAATCCCAGACCACCTTTACATTTAGGGAGGTAAAGAGTATGCTTAGGTAAACGGGGTTTAGATGTACCCCAAACATATTTTGTTATTCTACTTTGTAGTATTCTTAAGAAGTATGCCGGTAGAGAGATGGGTAAAACTCGAAAAAAGTACAGAATTTTGGGAAGTATAGACATTTTAATAATATTCATTTTACCTATCCACGATATAGGAAGAGAAGACCAATGTGTTAACAAAGAGGTGATATGGCCTAATATAGGTGGGTAATTGGCTGGGAAGAGTCCTGTAATATGAGACGTGAGGTTGATTCCCAGGTAGGGTAGACGCGTAGTGGACCAGGAAAAGGGAACGGATACCTGTGCTTGTTGTAATTCTGAGAAAGATAAGGAGATATTGAGTGCTGAGGATTTTTGCAGATTGACTTGCAAACCTGAAATACGGGCAAATTGGTCTAACTTCTGTATTAAGTTAGGAGCAGAGATATGGGGAGAGGACATAATAAGTAAAATGTCGTCAGCAAAAAAGCAAATTTTATGCTGATGTCCAGCTATCTCAAGGCCTTTAATAGATGGATCAGAAAAGATAGATTGAGCTAAGGGTTCAATGAGAAGGGCAAATAGAATTGGGGAAAGAGGACAACCTTGACGGGTTCCTCGAAGGATGTTAAATAGGTTGGATTTATAACCTGCATTTTTCACATAGGCTTTGGGGTGGTTATACAGTGATGAGATCCAACTAAGGAAGTGGGGGCCAAATCCCCAGCGTTGTAGGACAAATTGGAGGTAGGGCCATGATACAGTATCAAAAGCCTTTTTGATATCTAGGGATAACAGGCAAAGAGGTATCTGTCTTTTTTGGCCAATATGGGTAAGTAAGGCCACTCTACGTACCGCATCTCCAGATTGGCGTTTTGGGATAAAGCCTACTTGGTCCTTGTGGATTAAAGATCCTATTATATTATTTAAACGTGTTGCCAAAACTTTCGCTAAAAGCTTTATGTCCAAATTAAGTAGAGAGATGGGTCTGTAATTGGAGGGAGCTGATTCATCTGAATTTGGTTTAGGGATCATGGAAATAATAGCTGTCAGTGTTTCAGGTCGGAAGGAATGCCCAGAGAGTATAGAATTGAAGGCTTTGGTCAATAGTGGGGTTAATATATGTGCAAATTTCTTATAATACATGGCTGAAAAGCCGTCTGGGCCTGGACGTTTATTTAGCTTAAGAGATTTTATCGCCATGTTAATTTCATCAGTGGTTATTAGGGCTGCAACGGATCGGCGGTGATCCGTGATCCGAACGGGTCACCCTGTTCGGATCGGATCACCACTCGATCCGCGGAGCGACCCCGCGGCCTTTCCTAAGGCTGAGGCCGCGGGGTCGCTCCGCGGATCGAGTGGTGATCCGATCCGAACAGGGTGACCCATTCGGATCACGGATCACCGCCGATCCGTTGCAGCCCTAATAACCACTGATGAAATTAACATGGCGATAAAATCTCTTAAGCTAAATAAACGTCCAGGCCCAGACGGCTTTTCAGCCATGTATTATAAGAAATTTGCACATATATTAACCCCACTATTGACCAAAGCCTTCAATTCTATACTCTCTGGGCATTCCTTCCGACCTGAAACACTGACAGCTATTATTTCCATGATCCCTAAACCAAATTCAGATGAATCAGCTCCCTCCAATTACAGACCCATCTCTCTACTTAATTTGGACATAAAGCTTTTAGCGAAAGTTTTGGCAACACGTTTAAATAATATAATAGGATCTTTAATCCACAAGGACCAAGTAGGCTTTATCCCAAAACGCCAATCTGGAGATGCGGTACGTAGAGTGGCCTAGCTCCGGAGCCGCGGCCATCTTGGTACACCCGGAATCGGCGGCTGCTGCCTTGTGCACGCTGACATCATCACCCCTCGCTGCTCGTGGATCTGAACTGGCCGGCGGGAGAGACGCCTTACATTACATATTATGCCTAACCCTTACATATTACAGGGGGAGATTGTGGATATTACTAGGGGGAGATTGTGGATATTTCTGGGGGAGATTGTGGATATTACTGGGGGGAGATTGTGGATATTACTGGGGGGAGATTGTGGATATTACTGGGGGGAGATTGTGGATATTACAGTGGGGGGGATGACGTGGATATTAGTAAATTTTTTTTCCTTGCCGATCCGAATATGATCCGATCCGTGGTTCTGATCCGAGGATCGATCCGATTCGTGAGTTTTTTGATCCGTTGCACCCCTAGTGGTTATAGGGCTTTCAAGGCTATCCCGGTTGACCAAGGGAATAGATGGAAGTGTGATGTGGGAAAAAAAGGAATCTGCAGAGGCCTGATTTAGGAGTTCTTCTTTATTGTATAATGTGGCAAGATGTTTTTGGAAAGTGTGAAGAATTTTTACTGGGTTACTGGTGTAGGTGTCGTGGGACAATTTTAGACCTATCGGTTTGGAGGAGTGTATTGATTTTTTAAGGGCCCGGGCAAGGAGTGTCGTAGGTTTATTGGCTTTAAGATAGAATGAATGGCTATATTTACTTAGCGTTTTAACAGCAGAGTTTGAGAGAAAAAGGTCAAGGTCTAGACGTGCTCTATCCAGGTGTGATTTCGTAGTAGGATTAGGGTTTGCCTGAAAGAGTGCATGGGTTGAATTAAATTCTGCCTCTAGTTTATGTTGGAGCAGCCGTTTTTCCTTTTTGAGGTATGAGGCTTTTTGAATACATGCTCCACAGAGCACTGATTTATGAGCCTCCCACAATGTCAGAGGAGAGATATCAGAGGTTTTATTAAAATAAATATAATCTTTTAAGGCTGTCTCTAAATCTGCATAGTGGGATGGGTGGGATAGCATGAAGTTTTTTATCTGCCAAGTGGGGTCTTGTGCTTTTGGAATTGCAGAGGTGAATGAGGTTAACATTGCACTATGATCGGTCCATGTGAAGGGTATAATGGAATGGAGGAAGAGAGGCGTTCAGGGGCCATAGCTACATTTATAACTATGTGGTCTATTCGGGAGAGTGAATTGTGAGGATGTGAGTAGAAAGTAAATTGTCGCTTAGCTGGGTTTGCTTCTCGCCAGGTATCTAATAAGTGATGTTGCTGGAGTAATTGTTGAAATGTGTTTTTACGGGAGATAGGTGTGCTAGGAATAGGGGATTTGTCTAAAAATGGATAAAGGACTTGATTAGAATCTCCACAAATTAGTAGCGTGCCAGTTTTATGAGTTTCAACTACCTGTAACAAGTGAGAGAGGAAGGATGAAGGGGTTTTATTTGGGGCGTAGTATGACACCACAGTAACTGGAGAGTCATTTATATGCCCAGTAAGTATGAGATACCGCCCTTCAGGATCTTTGATCTCTGTCTGAAGTGAGAAGGAAGTTGTGCGATGAAAAGCTATCAGTACACCACGCTGCTTTGTGTCAGCCGAAGCTGTAAAAACCTGAGGGTACAAAGAGCCAAAATATTTAGGAGCGGGATTTTTAGTAAAGTGGGTCTCTTGGAGACAAATTACATGTGTCTTTGTTGAAGCTAGTGAGCGAAATGCTTTTGTGCGCTTTTGAGGTATGTTGAGGCCTTGCACATTCAAAGATAAGACATTTAAGGGGGCCATTTACATATCAGGAAATCAATATAAACATACAATATATATGCAAAATATTTAAATATACTTACCCCGGGGAGGAGCTGAGTTCTAGAAGAAAAGATAGAAAAGATGGAAAAAGAAAAGATAGGAAGAAGAATCATATAAGCATTTAATGATAAATCAAGTATGCAGAGAATAATTAAATATACGGTGTACTGGGCGAGTAGAAAATACAAACCCAGAGGCCAAAAATCTATCCAAGGAAGCCCGTCCAAAAACAGATAGGAGGAGAAACACAGGGCAGAGTAGTGGGGAGAGCAGTAACTAGCTCTCAGAACCGCAACAGCCAGTTAATCATTTATTGAAAAAAAGAAAAATAAAGAAAAAACTTTTAGCACCCGTCTATATATAAAAAAAATGATATATGTGGTGTAGGGTAGATTCAAGAGGAAAAAAATTATGTAACAGCGAACTTGCTTGAATAGGGATGAACTAAAAGTAATAGTGCTGAAAATGGCCGATAGACCTTGACAAAAAAGGGGGGGGGGGAAAGGAAAATTGAGCAATCTCAGAGCTCACGTGGAGAGAAGTTCCAAAATAAAACATGAAAAAGCTGTTTCTCAGTCCATAGTGTCTGCAGGATTCCTGTCAGGCGAGTTGAAGCGAAAGCGTTTAGTAGGACTGTGATGATTTCCATTGCTTTTGGAGTTAGAAGTTTCATTTGCTTTGTAGGATGCAGTTTGCTTGTGTAAAGTATCTGACAAGGAGAATGATCTGTCCAATAGGTGAAGGTCCTGTAGGACCTTTTGCAATTCGTCACCTGATTTACATCTATATTATGAACTTAGATGTGTAAACCGTATGGAAAATGGAAAACCCTATTGATATAATATTTGGTTTTGCTGTAGGATCTGAAGGAGGGGTTTCAGTGCCCGTCTTTTAGCAACCGTAGTTGGAGACAAGTCAGTAAAATTTTTATATGGATTGCCTTGGAATATAAGAGAGTCTTTTATACGGGCTGCAGCAAGAAGCTGTTCTTTTGTACGGAAATAGTGAAGTTTCACTATAATGTCGCGCGGTGGTCCTGTAGCTTTGAGAGGGATCAGAGCCCTATGAATTCTGTCTATCTCCAGGCAGTCAATAGTGATTGATGGCTGCAGCTCCTGAAATAGGGAAGTTACTGTGGACTGGAGATCAATAATTGTTTTAGGAATTCCACGAATGCGCAAGTTTGAACAATGGGCCCTATTCTCAGAGTCTTCTAAACGCGAGTTTAGGATGAGATTTTCTGCTTTTAAATCCTCTAGTTCATGCAGGTGGGACTGTACATCAATTTCCCTCGTTCAATAATTTTTATTAAGTATTTTAACAAGAATACATATCACAGGTACAATACAGATGATGTGAGAGTGGGATATACAATGTAACCTTAATGGAAGATATGTTTGTAGAGTTTGATGCTCAAAAAAAAGAAAAGATAATTTTTATCCTTAAAAAAAAAAAAGATAAGAAAATAGATAGTAATAACAAATGTCATGTATATCGGACTCATAAAATAAAGAAAAAAAAAAAGATACCTTACAGTACATCAGGTAGAAAGTGCCTCCGGACCTCCCATCCACCCCTAATGGGGTCAAACTGTGGATGGGAGGGGGCACATGTTAAAAAAGGGAAATAAATGAATTAACTAAGGTATAGCTAAGCTAGAGTCCTGAAAGGATGAATACGTTATCCTAACATATAAGTAATGTAGTTAGAAGCCTATTAAAGTCACTTTTAAATGTCAAAACCAATCCTATGAAGGAACAACAGAAGAAAAACAGTGTATCAAATGGATAGAGGATTTTCTCAGGTTATTATTCCAAACTCTAGAGTATATGTAATAGTAATTTGAAGAAAATATAAATCCCAAAATCACATACTGGGCAATAATGAAAATAAAAGAAAAGAGAAAAAAAGAAGAATGTTGAGATAGGAAGAAAGAAAAGAAGAGATTGAGAAAGGAAAGAAGTGAAGAGATAGGAAAGGAAAAGAAGAGGTTCCCTCCCAGGGATGATCCAGCCCCAAGAAATGCTAACTAATACTAGCAACATTTGATAGAAAGGAAGAGAATAAAAAGAAATATTAAATTGGATTAGCAGGGCAGCAAAAGAGATTGGTCAAAATCGGATGTTAGGAAATGTATAACCCATGGTTGCCAAATTTTATTAAATTTTTTCACATTATTATTCTCAATAGCTGACATTTTGTGGAAAATTAGGGCTCTGTTCATTCGGTGTTTAGCTTCAGTCACAACCAATGTCTGAGATTTCCATGCCTTAGCTATAGTTTGTTTAGCTGAGGTTGTCAGATATAATAATAGTTGGAATTGATTGTGGGTAAGTTCAGGGGGTTTAAGATTCAATAATACTACGACTGGGTCTGGCTTAATCAAGTTTTCTAGAGCAGTGGAAGCCATACCGAATATTTTGTTCCAAAAATTTTGGACAATTGGACATTCCCACCAGATGTGGAGATAAGTACCTACAGTCGCACAGCCATGAAAGCAAATATTTGGACAAGTAGGCGAGAATTTAGCTAACCTCGCTGGTACCAGATACCAGCATGATAAGACCTTGAAATTCGTTTCAAGAGCATAACAATTTGTGGATGAGCGCATAGTGGTCGACCAGATATTGTCCCAATCTTTCGTACTAAATGTCTTATCAAAATCCTGAGACCATTTGGTGACATATAAGGGTGGAGAGTCTGTGAGGGGGGAATTGAGATGTTTATAGAGTAGTGAGATCAGACCTCTAGTGTGTGGATCACATTTACAGATCCTTTCAAACTGTGATAGTTGATTAAGTATGGAACCCAATTCAATAACCGGTGTATAAAAGTTTTTAATCTGTAGGTACCGGAAATTTTCTTTACTGGGTAAACCATGAATGTCGCATAGATCAGGAAATGTCAGGATGTTATTGATGGAGGTTATATCATATAAGCATGTCAGATTTTTGGTAGTCCAGGCTGTAAAGGAAGAGGGAAACTTCCATGCAGGATAAAAAGCTGGGTGTCTAATAAATGACAGTAGGGGGTTATGTGGGGATTGTAGTGTAGCGGGCGTGTGGTTTTGAATTTGTTTGTTCGGGTCAGGATATCGGTGATGCTCAGTTCCCTGAGGCCCAGAGGGTGGCGCTGTCGCCCTGGGCCGGGGTTGAACCATTACTGAAGGGCCGTGTCCTTTTGTGGCCTCTCGCGGCACCTGTACAGCGGGGCGGGGAACCTGCTGTGCATGCCGGGAGAGGAAATAAAGGGGGGCGGACATCTTGGCCACGAGGTCTTCGAGTCCCAGGCACCTTTAGCCTGAGGGCTGCTGTCCGTGGGCGGTGTCCAGGTGGACTAGGCCTGGACACCGGGAGTTCGGGAGCCATCCCAGACACCTTCGGTCTGGGGTGAGGTACTTGTCCTAGCCTGGGGCCCAGCTTCTTCCACTGGGTTCCGCCTGGGAGGGATCGTCCTAGGGTATCCGGGGGATGGATACCCGAATCTAAGACGCAATAGACTGGAGGGTGGCCTCTCCGAAGACCTGGTGCAGCAGACTGCCGGTGACGGGCGAGGGCCTCCGGAGACCGTCTGGAGGGATGCCCTCTCAAACAGGGGCTGATACACACGGAAGGTGGTTCTATTGAGGAAAAGTCTGGCAGAGACATTCTTCCTAAAGGTCGCAAGCAAGGACCGTTATCTACAGGCCTGTGGCAGGGGCTGCAACAGTTCACCCGGTAGGTGGCAGCTACCACTTCACGGTCGGTGGCAGAGACCTTGCGCCATGCCTATTCGACTCATTACAGGAATAGGAGAGTTCACTGTGCCTGGGCTTATTTGTATCCACCCCCCCTGTTTGTTTAAAGGAAGTCCAGCTGATTGTGTGACATTCTATGCTGTGGAAATAAAGGAGTGTTGGACTTTAGTGGTGTGGGGCTCTTTTAATACAGACACTGTTCCAGAGAAGGAGCTCTTACTGCAGGACACCGGCCCGAAAGGTAACAGAACTTTGCATACACCTACTACATTTGTGGTGAAAGCTTGGCGTAGTGTCCCGCCCCTCTCTCTCCTCCGAGGTACCCCTAGACCAGAGCCGGAGCAGCCGTTAAAGACAGACGGAGAGAGAGTGGGGGTCCGCTACACGTGGGGGCTCGGGTCCGGGATGGTGTTCGTGCAACTTGGAGCAAGAAGTATGGAACCGTAGAGTGTTTGCCCGGAAGAGTTACAAGTAGGCCCACAGTGCGTCCCTGTGCTCGAAGTCGTGGAAATGACCCCAAGACGGGAAAGGCCCATGCAGAAAGAGCGGGGAGAGGGAGGAGTCCAGCCGTGTGAGGTACTACACGTGGGGACTTTAATTGCACTGCGCCATGAGGCACACCCTCCCTGCTCAGTTCGTGGGCGTGACCTAGGCCGGGAGAAAGCCCGCGAACTGGAGCGCAAAAGGGGAGGAGTCCAGCCGTGTGAAGGACTACACGTGGGGACTTTGGCGCAAAACTTGCAGTGCGCAATGGACCAGTAGCAAGTCACCATGTTCGGACAAACATCGTGGATTCCTGTTCACACTTCATCCACGACTTTGACTACTGCTGCTCCGGTGACAGATACGGGGATCCGGCTGAAGCCCCGGGGACGATTCGCCCTGTACTCATGTATGGACGTTGAGGCCCTGGGTTTGATTTGATTTGTCCCGGATGTTCGGGACTGGTGTGTCAGCTGAAGCCATTCGGGCGATGCGAGGCCTGTGGGGAGTTTCTCTTTGAAGTGGATCCAGTCATTGAAAGGCCACGAACCATTTACCCCGGTCGAAATACAGGCAGCACCACTCTTGGAGGAGGAATCATTGCTGAGAGAGCCATCCTTATGCGCACTGCAGCGACCGGAGGAGGTCGCACAGACTCAACGGGAGAAATCCGAGGATGCTGACTCGGTCACCACAGTTTCACAGCGTCCACCGCCAAAGAGGAAGACCGGTTGGGTAGCCCCGTCCAGCGGTTGCGGTGGACCATCCTGCTCGCCTACGCCCGGCCCGGATGAATCCGGTGGGAAGAGTCCCGGACATCCCGTTCATAGCAAAGGCCGAGGTAAGCCGGGCGGAGGGACTGTGTGTGTGGGCGGAGGTGTCGGGAAGTCATGGCCCAGTAAGTCCGCGGGAGGTGGTAGCTCGGTTTCCACAACAGGCTACATACCCGTGGAGGAGTGTGACACCTCCGACCTGGAGTCGCTCTCCGACGCTGGAGACGACGCCATCATTGATGAACTGTTCACTACAAAGGGCTGGGACAAAATTCCCCGTGCCTCGTCCCGCAGAACTGGGACCCCATGTCTACAGGGGATAGTACACCCTGGGTGGAGGCACCAGCGCCTGAGGAGGGATCCCGTCCCCAGCCTGCCCTTGCTTCCCCGGTGCCATTTACAGCTAATACCGGGGAAAAGAGACTTGTGCTTCGGGCACCTATGCCCAGATCTGATGGGACCAAGGTCCCTCGCCATCCGGACTCAATAGTTTTACCTAGCGAAGGGGACAAAGCCACCATGCCTCCGCTGGCGAGGCTCCAGCGTTTGTTTTGCCAGAAGGTTTGCGCTGATTATGGATGGGAATATCCGTACCTCTCAAAATAACTACTTTACGAAGTGGAGGTGTGCCGAGAGCGCTGGTATAATGACTTTGTGTGGACCCACCTTCAGGTTCTACACGTGCGCAGGTACTTGGCATGCTGTCCAAAAGAATCACAGCGTTTCAAGGACTGCAAGGCAGAGTGGATGCTGGGGCGGCATATTCATGCGGACAAGGTGCTGATCCGGCGTAAGGAGGGAGAAGATGTTGAATACCATCTAGAGACTATGGATCAGCATTTGAAGCTCCTTGTCCTGCCGCATCCCCGTTTCTATCTGTGAGGAGAAAGAGACTCTGTTCTTGTTTTCCATTGAATTGCACTTCCCAGACGTGCTGTTTGATTATTATTTTTTTGTGAATATCATCAGTGACGGTGCCAGGAAAAAAAAGGGGGCGTCTGTGCTCTCTGTAGGAGTTGAGGAACTGTTCCGGTTGTTTGTTCTTCTTTCTCCAGCAAGTGGTCATGGACTCTGGGGTACGTAGGGCCACAGATGAAGTCCCTACAAGTGCAGTTACCGCGGCGCTGTCACCAGGTGAAAAAAAATAAAAAATTTGGTGTTAAATGCTGATGTGATCTGGTGGAAAGTGTAAAGCCCCGTACACACGATCGGTTTGACTGATGGATGGTTTTCATCAGATCAACCGATCGTGTATGGTACCCATCGGTCTTTTCCGATGGATAAAAAACCGATGGTAATTTCCGATCGTCTATGGGCAAGTCCATCGGTTAAAAAACCCACGCATGCTCAGACTGAATTAGGAGACGGGAGCGCTCGTTCTGGTAAAACTAGCGTTCCTAATGGAGAGAGCACATTCGTCATTCTGCAAGTTATTGCTTAGTTTAATGCAGCGCATGTTTTGTTGCTTTAGAACAGTGTTTAAAATGTCATTTTGGCAGCAGATCTTTCTCATGAGTTCTGACAAACGTATGTCTTTCTTCTTTCTTGTGATCTTAGGAATAATTAGTTTAATTCTTCAAGGCCGAGCTCACAAATTCCACTTTTTTTTTTTTTGGGCTTTAAATTTGTTGTGCATTATTTGGTGTGTCAATTTCTCTGGACATTTTTTTTTTGTTTTCGTTTCCTCATGGAGGTTGGTGTCCCTTGTTATTAATTACACATTGTATTTATGAAATGTTATTGCTACTTAAACAAAAAACACATCAGGCATGTATTCCCTTTATTCCCTTTATTCCCTTTATTTCGGAAAAAAAGCAAACAAAAAACGAAGGGCAACTATTCAGAAATTAGCAGAGAATATCAAGTCCTTAGATCCCAAATGCAGACCTGACTATGATGAATAATAAAATCAACAACAGCATGAAATCAGGAGCAGCAGCCAAAGACATACATCATCCCAAGCTGTGGTACTCCATCAACCTGCAACTTCTGGATGAGCAGAAATTGAAAATAATACCTGTCACCTGTATCTCATAGGCACCACATCCCTTCATTACGAAGCTATATAGAAATATGAAGGTATTGGGACTTTTAAGGTGCAACAACTACACAATATTCAATATAAAAAATATAATTTTATTACAAAAAAATATATATATGAAAATTCATATGTACAAATATACATGAACCATCAAAATAAACATAATAGAGTTTCCAAAGTGCATACAGACAAAATTCTCTACATGTTTCGCCATTTTGTAGGCTTCCTCAGGAGTTTGTCATGCAAATACTGGAAACAAAAAAAGAAAAATAATAAATACATAATATTATTTACTCAAATTTCAAACTCAAAATTACAAAACAGAATATTATTAAGAAAAAAAGGATAACTGAAAACCATAACCAGCCCAATGGTTGCTCAAAAGTTCATCTCAAAATTAGATCTATTTATTCAAGGTATATGACCTTATTAGTATCAGTTGTAAGTACATTACCTGTAAATTTTGATGGTACAATCTAAAATGAAGAATGACCAGATAGCCAATGAGCTATCCCACACGGGGGCGCCCGTAAGGAGGGGATCATATGGTGTATCATAGAGGGGGAGAAATACTGGCACAAATAACCACCCGGATATTACTAGCACAGGAACAGAGGGCCATCTGGGGGAAATTACAAAGAAAATTCGAATGAAGTCAAATAACAATCTATGTATAAGAGTAAAGGCGTCTAATCTAGTTATACGGCACATACCCCATCAGTGTTTACCTGTTTATGGCTGTTGATAGTAAAAAATATATATAAATTAGAATAGGCAAAAAAGGGGGGCAGTATCTCCAAAGTACCCCAATCAGTGTCCACTCTAAAGGAAACAGAAATAGTGGAAATTACTATAAATATATGTAATAATCCCCTCTAGTTGGTAATCAGAATTTTAATTTTTAGCCATATACTTGCTAGCTGATATATACCTGGTTAATCCAATTGGATAAAGTGTGTCCACATTAGGGCATCTCTGCCGAAAAACTTGTTTTACAAAACCGATCAATCAGTTTACTGAAAAAATATAAAATATAAAAACCATTTGGGATTAAAGACCAAAGTAAACCAGACAACAGGATAAAAACCAATGTTGCCCATAAAGAGATCTAGTGCCTAAGTAATTTACCTTTGACTGATATCTAAGAACGTCTTCTCCCCAGAGTGTTGGTCATGCTACTGATTTACAAGGCTGCGATCCGGACTATATACCCCCCCTCCCCCTTCCCATTGGACGCACAATGGCGCCAAATCAATGGGCGGAGCGGGCACGTCAGTTCCGACATCACCCATCGTCAGATCCGACCCGGAAGTGACAATTCCACCACTGAAAAACCGGAGACGTCCGCCGGAAGCACCACCCCGCTCATCAGGAGAAAACATCCTGACGAGCTGGACGCACCATAAGACGGATCCGGAAGGGGAAAAGAATGCCTAAAGTATAGAAAAGGGCAGACTTCCTTTTAAAATCACGGCAGAAAGGGCACATTGGATGTTAAAAAATGGGGCCAGGATATCCGGTGGGCTTAGTCAGATGGCGCTCAGATTGTCTCCCAAAGGAGAACAAAGAGAAACGCCCTGGGCGCCCATATGATCACCAAATCCCCCCCAAAAAAGAAAAGGGAAACGCCACCCTAAAAAATGTGGTAAACTCAATTGAAATCAATTACATATAATGCAGATTTATCAATGATTAAAAAGAGCCCCTATGGAATATAGAAATGGTACATTCAGTCACCTGTACATAAAGACAAATTTAATAAACAAAAATAAAAATAACAAAACAAAATTTAATTTGTTTTAAACAGAGTCTACATATACAGCATAACGATTTTTTTTCCTACAAAAAGGGTTTGAAACTGATGGACTCATTTAACCCGGGATACATAGTAGCTCTCAAGGTATGTATCCATCTGGTTTCTCGTTGTAGGAGATTTTTGTCCACATCCCCACCTCTTTCATTAAGAGGTATGTATTCTAAAGCAAAGAATTTAATCTTTGACAGATCGAAGGAGTGGAAAAGACCACTATGTCTACTAATAGGAGTCTCCATTTTTTTCTTTTGAATGAGAGATACATGGTCTCTCATTCTGTGAAAGAAAGGCCTCTTCGTTTTACCAACATAGAAGGCCTTACAATCACAGATCATCAAATAAATTACGCCAATTGACTGGCAATTGCTAAAGAAATTTGGTCTATACGTAACTCCATTAGGGAGAACTATTTCAGTAGAATCATATATAAACCTGCAAAATTCACAATGACCACATGGGGCCGAACCCTTTCTACTCTCAACCCTCTTGATTTGGAGATGGCTATGAACTAGTTGATCTTTTAAAGACCTAGATTTTCTATAGGTAATTTGGGGAAATGGCTTAATATATTTGGAGATAATCTCATCTGTTGCTAGCAAAGGCCAGAATTTTTCAATAATTTTTCTTACTTTCTGATGTTCACCAGAGAACCTGGTAATTAATCGTACCGTTTGGTCAGTAGTTTGAGGTTTCTTAGGATGTATTAGCTCTTTCCTGTTTTTATTTTTTGCTCGTTTATAGGCTTTTTTGAGGGTTGAACGACTATACCCTCTAGCAATTAGTCGAGATTGGAGGGCAGAGGCCTCCGTCTCGAAATCTACTTCCTTACTACAATTTCTTCGAATTCGTAAATACTGACTGTATGGGATACTTTGTACCAGAGTCCTGGGATGAGAACTTGTGGCATGCAGGATGGTATTGCCTGAAGAGGGCTTTCTATATAATGAAGAGCCCAAGGTGCCATCAGAGTTTAAGTAAATAGAAATATCCAGAAAATTTATCACATTCTGGTCACAAATCATCGTAAATTTGAGATTAAAGGAATTTACAGCTAATGAAGACATAAAAGATGTCAATTCCTCTAAGGAGCCAGTCCACACAACAAAAATGTCATCGATAAAGCGTCGCCATATCAAGACTTTATCAAAAAACATTTCAAATGATTCTAAAGAAAAAATCTCCCGTTCCCACCCCCCCAGGTACAGGTTGGCGTACGACGGGGCACACTTGGTCCCCATCGCAACACCCTGCACCTGGAGGTAGTGGGAACGGTCGAAAACAAAAATATTGTTGGTAAGTATGAACAGCAACAATTCCAAAATGAAATTGTTGTAGGGCCTGGCTCCAGGTCCTCTCTCCGAGAGGAAGCCGTCTATAACTCTAATACCCCTAGTATGGGGGATAGAGTTATAGAGGGCTTCAACGTCTATAGCTACTAGCCATGACCCCGGTGGTACACATAGACCATCCAAAGATCTCAGTAGATCGGCGGTGTCTTGAATGTAGGAACTTAAAGAACCTACATGGGGCCTCAAATAGTCGTCTACCAGCTTACTAGCTGGTTCTGTAAGGCAACCAATCCCTGACACAATCGGACGGCCAGGGGGATTTTCCAAATTTTTGTGCACCTTTGGCAGAGCATAAAACGTGGGAAGTCTCGGCTTATCAATAACCAAGAATTCACACGTCTTTTTGTCTATAAGGTTATCACAAAATGCCCGATTAATGAGAATACGGTATTTTGTCTCCGCATATTTTACCTGTGCCTAAGTAATTTACCTTTGACTGATATCTAAGAACGTCTTCTCCCCAGAGTGTTGGTCATGCTACTGATTTACAAGGCTGCGATCCGGACTATATACCCCCCCTCCCCCTTCCCATTGGACGCACAATGGCGCCAAATCAATGGGCGGAGCGGGCACGTCAGTTCCGACATCACCCATCGTCAGATCCGACCCGGAAGTGACAATTCCACCACTGAAAAACCGGAGACGTCCGCCGGAAGCACCACCCCGCTCATCAGGAGAAAACATCCTGACGAGCTGGACGCACCATAAGACGGATCCGGAAGGGGAAAAGAATGCCTAAAGTATAGAAAAGGGCAGACTTCCTTTTAAAATCACGGCAGAAAGGGCACATTGGATGTTAAAAAATGGGGCCAGGATATCCGGTGGGCTTAGTCAGATGGCGCTCAGATTGTCTCCCAAAGGAGAACAAAGAGAAACGCCCTGGGCGCCCATATGATCACCAAATCCCCCCCAAAAAAGAAAAGGGAAACGCCACCCTAAAAAATGTGGTAAACTCAATTGAAATCAATTACATATAATGCAGATTTATCAATGATTAAAAAGAGCCCCTATGGAATATAGAAATGGTACATTCAGTCACCTGTACATAAAGACAAATTTAATAAACAAAAATAAAAATAACAAAACAAAATTTAATTTGTTTTAAACAGAGTCTACATATACAGCATAACGATTTTTTTTTCCTACAAAAAGGGTTTGAAACTGATGGACTCATTTAACCCGGGATACATAGTAGCTCTCAAGGTATGTATCCATCTGGTTTCTCGTTGTAGGAGATTTTTGTCCACATCCCCACCTCTTTCATTAAGAGGTATGTATTCTAAAGCAAAGAATTTTTCCTCCACCTAATCTATATAAACCGAAATCCAGGACCTTTCCTACTCTCCAAGGAAACCCCAACATTTGGGCATTCACCCAACAAGTTACAAAGGAACTACAGAGTACCAATTGGAAAAGGTTTAGAAGAAATACCAACCTTAAGCCACCCCAACAAAAAGCCGTGTTATCTTTAAAACAGAACGAACAATTAGTGATAAAACCCTCGGATAAAGGAGGTAACATAGTGGTAATGGATTTAAACAAATATAAGCAGATGGTCATGAACCTCCTTTCAAATAAAAGTTGGTATCGCTCTATTCCTTTTGCACAGGTAAAATATGCGGAGACAAAATACCGTATTCTCATTAATCGGGCATTTTGTGATAACCTTATAGACAAAAAGACGTGTGAATTCTTGGTTATTGATAAGCCGAGACTTCCCACGTTTTATGCTCTGCCAAAGGTGCACAAAAATTTGGAAAATCCCCCTGGCCGTCCGATTGTGTCAGGGATTGGTTGCCTTACAGAACCAGCTAGTAAGCTGGTAGACGACTATTTGAGGCCCCATGTAGGTTCTTTAAGTTCCTACATTCAAGACACCGCCGATCTACTGAGATCTTTGGATGGTCTATGTGTACCACCGGGGTCATGGCTAGTAGCTATAGACGTTGAAGCCCTCTATAACTCTATCCCCCATACTAGGGGTATTAGAGTTATAGACGGCTTCCTCTCGGAGAGAGGACCTGGAGCCAGGCCCTACAACAATTTCATTTTGGAATTGTTGCTGTTCATACTTACCAACAATATTTTTGTTTTCGACCGTTCCCACTACCTCCAGGTGCAGGGTGTTGCGATGGGGACCAAGTGTGCCCCGTCGTACGCCAACCTGTACCTGGGGGGGTGGGAACGGGAGATTTTTTCTTTAGAATCATTTGAAATGTTTTTTGATAAAGTCTTGATATGGCGACGCTTTATCGATGACATTTTTGTTGTGTGGACTGGCTCCTTAGAGGAATTGACATCTTTTATGTCTTCATTAGCTGTAAATTCCTTTAATCTCAAATTTACGATGATTTGTGACCAGAATGTGATAAATTTTCTGGATATTTCTATTTACTTAAACTCTGATGGCACCTTGGGCTCTTCATTATATAGAAAGCCCTCTTCAGGCAATACCATCCTGCATGCCACAAGTTCTCATCCCAGGACTCTGGTACAAAGTATCCCATACAGTCAGTATTTACGAATTCGAAGAAATTGTAGTAAGGAAGTAGATTTCGAGACGGAGGCCTCTGCCCTCCAATCTCGACTAATTGCTAGAGGGTATAGTCGTTCAACCCTCAAAAAAGCCTATAAACGAGCAAAAAATAAAAACAGGAAAGAGCTAATACATCCTAAGAAACCTCAAACTACTGACCAAACGGTACGATTAATTACCAGGTTCTCTGGTGAACATCAGAAAGTAAGAAAAATTATTGAAAAATTCTGGCCTTTGCTAGCAACAGATGAGATTATCTCCAAATATATTAAGCCATTTCCCCAAATTACCTATAGAAAATCTAGGTCTTTAAAAGATCAACTAGTTCATAGCCATCTCCAAATCAAGAGGGTTGAGAGTAGAAAGGGTTCGGCCCCATGTGGTCATTGTGAATTTTGCAGGTTTATATATGATTCTACTGAAATAGTTCTCCCTAATGGAGTTACGTATAGACCAAATTTCTTTAGCAATTGCCAGTCAATTGGCGTAATTTATTTGATGATCTGTGATTGTAAGGCCTTCTATGTTGGTAAAACGAAGAGGCCTTTCTTTCACAGAATGAGAGACCATGTATCTCTCATTCAAAAGAAAAAAATGGAGACTCCTATTAGTAGACATAGTGGTCTTTTCCACTCCTTCGATCTGTCAAAGATTAAATTCTTTGCTTTAGAATACATACCTCTTAATGAAAGAGGTGGGGATGTGGACAAAAATCTCCTACAACGAGAAACCAGATGGATACATACCTTGAGAGCTACTATGTATCCCGGGTTAAATGAGTCCATCAGTTTCAAACCCTTTTTGTAGGAAAAAAAATCGTTATGCTGTATATGTAGACTCTGTTTAAAACAAATTAAATTTTGTTTTGTTATTTTTATTTTTGTTTATTAAATTTGTCTTTATGTACAGGTGACTGAATGTACCATTTCTATATTCCATAGGGGCTCTTTTTAATCATTGATAAATCTGCATTATATGTAATTGATTTCAATTGAGTTTACCACATTTTTTAGGGTGGCGTTTCCCTTTTCTTTTTTGGGGGGGATTTGGTGATCATATGGGCGCCCAGGGCGTTTCTCTTTGTTCTCCTTTGGGAGACAATCTGAGCGCCATCTGACTAAGCCCACCGGATATCCTGGCCCCATTTTTTAACATCCAATGTGCCCTTTCTGCCGTGATTTTAAAAGGAAGTCTGCCCTTTTCTATACTTTAGGCATTCTTTTCCCCTTCCGGATCCGTCTTATGGTGCGTCCAGCTCGTCAGGATGTTTTCTCCTGATGAGCGGGGTGGTGCTTCCGGCGGACGTCTCCGGTTTTTCAGTGGTGGAATTGTCACTTCCGGGTCGGATCTGACGATGGGTGATGTCGGAACTGACGTGCCCGCTCCGCCCATTGATTTGGCGCCATTGTGCGTCCAATGGGAAGGGGGAGGGGGGGTATATAGTCCGGATCGCAGCCTTGTAAATCAGTAGCATGACCAACACTCTGGGGAGAAGACGTTCTTAGATATCAGTCAAAGGTAAATTACTTAGGCACTAGATCTCTTTATGGGCAACATTGGTTTTTATCCTGTTGTCTGGTTTACTTTGGTCTTTAATCCCAAATGGTTTTTATATTTTATATTTTTTCAGTAAACTGATTGATCGGTTTTGTAAAACAAGTTTTTCGGCAGAGATGCCCTAATGTGGACACACTTTATCCAATTGGATTAACCAGGTATATATCAGCTAGCAAGTATATGGCTAAAAATTAAAATTCTGATTACCAACTAGAGGGGATTATTACATATATTTATAGTAATTTCCACTATTTCTGTTTCCTTTAGAGTGGACACTGATTGGGGTACTTTGGAGATACTGCCCCCCTTTTTTGCCTATTCTAATTTATATATATTTTTTACTATCAACAGCCATAAACAGGTAAACACTGATGGGGTATGTGCCGTATAACTAGATTAGACGCCTTTACTCTTATACATAGATTGTTATTTGACTTCATTCGAATTTTCTTTGTAATTTCCCCCAGATGGCCCTCTGTTCCTGTGCTAGTAATATCCGGGTGGTTATTTGTGCCAGTATTTCTCCCCCTCTATGATACACCATATGATCCCCTCCTTACGGGCGCCCCCGTGTGGGATAGCTCATTGGATATCTGGTCATTCTTCATTTTAGATTGTACCATCAAAATTTACAGGTAATGTACTTACAACTGATACTAATAAGGTCATATACCTTGAATAAATAGATCTAATTTTGAGATGAACTTTTGAGCAACCATTGGGCTGGTTATGGTTTTCAGTTATCCTTTTTTTCTTAATAATATTCTGTTTTGTAATTTTGAGTTTGAAATTTGAGTAAATAATATTATGTATTTATTATTTTTCTTTTTTTGTTTCCAGTATTTGCATGACAAACTCCTGAGGAAGCCTACAAAATGGCGAAACATGTAGAGAATTTTGTCTGTATGCACTTTGGAAACTCTATTATGTTTATTTTGATGGTTCATGTATATTTGTACATATGAATTTTCATATATATATTTTTTTGTAATAAAATTATATTTTTTATATTGAATATTGTGTAGTTGTTGCACCTTAAAAGTCCCAATACCTTCATATTTCTATATAGCTTCTGGATGAGCAGCTCGAGGCCAGGGAATCACCTCCTGCTCTTCCCTGTAGCCTTCCCTCCACGCTTCCCTGCAGTGTTCCTTCCACGGCCCCGTCCACGCACCCTTGCAGGCTGGGCCACTGTGGGTGGTGATGTGGCAGGAGGAGGAGGAGAAGGAGGAGAGGGATTGGTGTGATGTGACAGATGGGTGGCCTCAGTCAGCAGCCCCCTTGCCCCCATGTGTACGGCCATATATATGAGGTGCTCACAAAGGGCCCGTTGTCCCGCCTCCATTTGGAGCAACTTATACGCCAGATAGCTGCTAAACCCCTCCGTAGGGTTGAGGGGGGCACTCATGATGGCAGCAGCCTCCTGAATCATCTTTAGTGACTCCTCCTCCACTTGTGTCATCCGCCGTTGTTTTGGCGGTCTGACGTGGAGGGGAGCCACTTGGGAGACGGTGCTGCCACTAGGCCTGGGGACCTGCTGAGTCCCACTTGGCCCTGCCTCCTCCTGCCTGCCACACTCCTGACCCTCTTACTCCTGGCTTGCCTCATCCTGTTTATAAAATAAAATGAAAAATTTTATTATATGGGGAATCTATCACCCACAATTTGGATATCATTACTGGTGCATATTTTTTTTTTTTGGGGCGGGGTGATATCATTTATGGGTAATCCAAACAGTTCAACACAATATTACTTAGTGGACAATAATTATCATCAAAAATACTATACCTGGCTGAAAATGCGAAGATCTGGCTCTTCAAGTTCAGGAGGCTCCTCCTCCGCCTCTGCAGGGGTGGAGGGAAGGGTGGAAGGAACGCTGGAGGGAAGGGTGGAAGGAAGGGTTGAGGGAAGGCTGGAAATAGATTCCCTGGCCTCGATCTGGTCATCCAGAAATTGAAGATGTCTGTAGTACCACAGCTTGGGCTTTACTACATCGTCGGCTGCTGCTCCTGATCTCTTTGACTGGCGCACTTCCTTGTATTTTTTTTTATAGGAATTACGCAGGTTGTTGATTTTATTATTGATCATAGTGTAGTCTGCATCTGGGATCCATGGCTTCATATCCTCTGCTAATTTGCAAATAGTTGCCCGACGTACATCACTCTTGTGGTACGCAGGGTGTTTCAGTTCCCACAGGTTGCGCTGTTCCTTATATTTTTCAATAAAAGTCAGCATCACCTCCGGCTCACGTAGTTTATGCATCTTTTTGGATAAGCAAGTAAAAAAACAAGGTTACAAAAAAAAAATTCAGATTTGATTCTCCTCAACTTATCACAATATTGCCCATTACACTCATGAACCATTATAGGCCACTGCAGGCCCGAGTTCCCTTCTTACCTTAGTTCAGTTCGTTGGTTCACTTCCGGTCGTCCTTACTCCGCGCATCCCTAATAACTTCTTTCCCCTTTTTATACCCTGCGCATGCGTGTAACTCCGCCCTCGTCGCCCGCCCATGACGGACTTTTTCTGCATTTCCCCGCCCCTTAACGATCGGCGCACAGTGTGAGACGGCGACATGTCGCAGACACAGGTGGCTTCTTTATTAGAAATTACCGACGAGGAAAGCCCGGAGGCGGAAACGTCCCGATCCTGTAAAAGAAGATACAAGGCGACTAATATGTCTTTTTCTGAGATGGCGGAGATGGTGGACATTCTGCGGATGAAGGATTACGACGGCAAGCATGGCCCATACGACACACCTAATCTCCGGAAGTCACAAATTATGGACAAAGTGGCGAAGACTCTCTCTAAAAAATATGGGGTCAGAAGATCCAAGGAACAACTCCGTAAAAGGTGGTCAGACCTGAAGCTCAGGGAGCCGGAGCAGTATAGGAAGCTTCTAAAAAGCATAGAAAAAAGTAAGTTTTTTTTACTGTGTTCTTTCACATTGTAATATGTATTCTACCATGTTTTGCAACATGTGCTTGGCTTGACTGGTTTCACATTTTAAAATGTCAACTTTTATGTTAAGTGGAGAGTCCACTTATTTGGTAAATGTGTGTTTAAAAAAAATTGCTGCTCTTCCCCCAAACATGTTTGGCACATATCCACGTAAACTACATGCGGGCATGCCTCATTTTACTTCAACAATGTTTATCTACACATTGTTGGCAAGATGATGTGTTGTAAGGAAAATTAGAATGTGAATGAAAGGATAAACTGTATTCTGGGTAAAGGAGATGACACTCCAGCAGTTGTGTACTTTTTTTTGTTCTTTATCAAGATACTATACTCTGGGCCACATGACCAAATTTATTAACAGTGTCACACACAGGTGGTCCAGTGGATACCTTGGTGGTTATCCAAGTGTATTTGTGAGTGTCCTCCAAAATAACATGTTGCTTTGTTGAGTTTGCAAGATCTCATATGTTCATCTTGAAACTCAGGGCCAAATATCAATTGTACCCCACTTCCAAACAATGAATCCATTTTCAGGCCTAAAATCTCTGTGTGCTAAAGGATACATTATTTTTGACATTCCCATAGGGGAGAGGAGACTGGGAGGACACCATGCTCAGGAGATGAGGAACCAAACACCACAGAAACTCCCCGAAGATCACAAAGCAGACCAAGATCAGCAGGTTCAGGAAGCGGAGGGGGAGAAAGCAGAGGTGGAGGAAGGGGAGGTGGAGGAAGGAGAGGTGGAGATTATCAGCACAACAGGTCAGTGTCTGTCACCACAACTTCAAGGTAAATACAGATGTAGGCTTGCATAGTTTAAAACATTTTTTTGTTTTTAGGGACTGAACGTGGGGGTGTGTCAGGAAGTCCAAATCCTCCATTCTCGAGTGCCAGCACCAAAATAATCATTCAGGAGATCATGGAATGCAGTAGCGAAATGGACATTATGAGAAAGAGAATGATTGTGATTGAGCAAAAATATAAAAACATGATAGATATTTTTGTGTTTTGTTATGCGTCTGAAATTTCAAATGGGATTTCCACCAGCCCAAATGTGAAGATGCACACACTGACTCAACATGTGCTATCTGCCGTCACAGGATATCTATGTCCCTGTTTTGGGGGTGCAACCTCTTCCTCCCTACTCAAGTAGGTGAGAGGAAGGGTTTTCACCCCCAAAGCACGGCCATTGATCCCCCATGATGGCAGATAGCACATGTTTACCTTAGCCATGGGATCATGTTGAAGATACCCATTTGAGCCCCAAAAAGAAAGTGTGGTTCTTCACATTTGGGATGGATCAGGGGTAACATCACCCCATCTCATGTTTGTATTTTTCACTGTGTTATTTTTTTACTTTTTCAGAAAAAAAAAACTTGGCTTTTGACCCATGCATGTTTCTTCCAAAAAAGCCGCACAAACAAAAAAAAATAGAATTTCGCAAACCACCCAAAAATGTTGTGCAATCATTAAAAAAATTGGGAAAGTCTAAAAAAGGTGTGCCTTGTTCTTTCTATGCTCAATAGCAGTTCTGAAGATGCAAAAACAGTGTTTTTCCCTCTGAGATTTGAGGGTATTTACTAAGGACAAATACACTTGGCACTACTAGAACCTGGGAGACACATAAACCCAAAATACAAGAATGACAACACAAGTTTGTAGTAAATCTTTTTTTTTTTTTTTTTATTTGAAAAAGGTAAGAATAAAAGGTCAGATGTGGTCTGGCATTGCGATGGCCCCCCTACCCGTGAAGTACTCTACGTATTTCTGACGTACTTCACGGGTACTTTGGGGGGCCAAGCCAGTACGGGCAGTGCTGAGGCCGGTCAGATTTGTCAGTTCAGATGGACCGGCCTCAGGCCCAACTGATGACACATAATTAGCAGAAAATTTTCGCAAAAAGTTGTGCAATAAGCAGCAGCAGTAGACAATGTTGTTCAGTTTATATTCCGCCAAATTGATAGCTGTCTGAAACAGGCGGAACCGGCTGGCCATTATCCCGAAGGCATTCTCCACAACTCTCCGGGCTCTGGCCAGCCGGTAATTAAAAACCCTCCTCTCCGGGGTGAGGGTGCGTTGGGGAAACGGCCGCATGAGGTGTGGTCCAAGTCCAAAAGCTTCATCCGCAATGAAAACGAACGGTAGCCCTTCCACATTCTCTGCATCTGGAGGCAGTGCAAGACCCCCAGCCTGCAGACGGTGAGCGAACTCCGTCTCAGCGAATGCTCCGCCATCGGACATCCGGCCGTTCTTCCCCACGTCCACATACAGGAACTCGTACCGTGCCGACACCACCGCCATTAACACAATACTATTGAAACCTTTATAGTTAAAATAGTATGACCCCAAACGGGGTGGTGGCACTATGTGGACGTGCTTCCCATCAATTGCCCCTCCGCAGTTGGGGAAATCCCACCGCTGGGCAAATTGGGAGACCACAGTCAGCCATTCCTGTGGTGTGCTAGGGAACTGTGGAGTCAAACAAAAAGAAGACATTAGTACGGTTCATGTTTACAGTGCAAGCAGATTACACACAAAAACATTGTTGACCAACATCATTCTAAAAGCTCATTCACACAGGGGCGTCTTTGGATCCGACTCCAAATCGCCCCAGGTCGCCCCTAGTCGCCTCAGGTCGCGCTGGCTGAAGAAATCAATGTAAGTTAATGGAGCCGTCCTTATGCACACTACTGCAGTCGCTCCGACTTCAAAAAAGGTCCCTGTACTACTTCAATCCGACTTCTAAGCGACCTGTAACCATTCATTTCAATGGGAGTCGCCTCTCACTGTCTTAATAGGAGCGACTCTCCAGGAAGAAAACATACATTTATCAGGCAAAACTCTCTCTCCCCCCTCCCTCCCACAGAGCTGATTCTTGTTTGATTGGCCACTGGAATGTCTCCTGTCCTGCAGGCAACTTGGAGTTGCCTTGTAAATAGCTCCAGGTCGCGCTGTGATTCATACTCAGGTCGTGTCTAAGTTGCCTCATAAAATCGCGCTGGAAGTCGTGTTGCCCCTGTGTGAATGGGCTCTTACATTATTATTTAAGGGAGTTTTTCCTACCAATAAACAAAGGCCCACTTAGCAGATGCCTCACCCCCGCTGAGTGGACATTCTAAAATAATCTAAGGGGGGGGCCTAAGGTGATTGTGGGGGATCCAAAAAAAGGCTCTACCACTCTGCTGAGCTTGATTGAGAACTAAAACTATTTTTACATCTTTAGGGGGGGGGAGGGTTGTCAAACTACGAGGGCACTGACCCCAAAAATATGAAAAGGAAAATAGAAGGCTAGCTGGGTTTGCACCCACGATAGCATGCTGGAGAGGTTAGTGAAGGGAAATAGGCATGTAGGGCCCAAAAAGGCCTTTACAGGTAAAAACATGCATGGGGAAAATGGGGACATTACCAGGATCTTACAAACAGGCAAATTTGTGTTAGGAGGAAAAAAAAAAGATTCTAAAACAATAAAAACATATAATGTGAGGTTAAAGGAGCAAAATTACCTTCATATAGTCCTTCTGCAGGACCTGAATAATGGCCGAACACGTCTCAGGGATAATGATCCCGAGAGCCTGGGGGGAGATGCCTGTTGAGAACTTGAGGTCCTGCAAGCTTCTCCCAGTCGCCAGGTATCTCAACATGGCAATAAGCCTCTGCTCGGCAGTGATGGCCTGGCGCATCACAGTGTCCTGCCTCGTGATATAGGGGGACAGCAAATCCAACAGACGGTGAAATACGGGGTCCGTCATCCTGAGATAATTCCTGAAATCATCAGGATTATTCTCATGGATTTCCCGCAGCAGAGGCATATGAGAGAATTGGTCCCGCTGGAGCAACCAATTCTTAGTCCATGAACTCCTCCTCACCCTGTTCACAGACTGAACTCGGGTCACAGTGTTAACTGCAACACCAAGTCCAAAGCCAGCACGAGCTCGAGAACGAGAAAGCACTTCAAACATGGTTTTAAACCGGTCGGCTGGTCAGAACATACTCAAACAGAACGCACCGTGGAACAGCAAGGCCTGAGAAGAACGACCTGAAAAACAGAAAACGAACGGCCAAGAAGGCACTGCAAGGCAGAAACGACCTGACTGCACGCACTGAATCACAAATACAAACCCACAAGCACAAAATGAACACCAGGAAATGATCTGCAAAGCACGGAGACTGAAAAGCACGAATCGGCTCTAACCAAACTTTTACTAACACGCGGTAACACGAAATCAGCAAAAGCAGCCCAAGGGGTGGCGCCATTAGATTTGTTCGGCCCTTTTATAGGGCGTCGTACGTTTTGGACGTGCCATCGTTTTCTTGCCGTCGGTTTTTTGACTGATGGTGTGTGGCCAAGACTGATGAAAAACAGTTTCATCGGATTTCCGATGGACAAATCCATCGGACGAAAAACCATAGGTTATCCGATCGTGTGTACGGGGCTTCACAGTTATGTGTTGTTGTTTCCCTTCCCTTCCCTTTGTGTGTAAAGCTCAGGCACAGCGGTATTAGAGGGAGTTTAGTTTTTTTTCAAATCTTTTTGGTGTTTTTGAATTTTTAGCCGGTCTCTGGACTGGGCCATGTCGCTGTGGAGGGCATGAATCGCCCCAGACACTGGGGCCCAGTGTCAAAGTACCAGGGGGAGGATGTAGCGGGCATGTGGTTTTGAATTTGTTTGTTCGGGTCAGGATATCAGTGATGCTCAGTTCCCTGTGGCCCAGAGGGTGGCGCTGTCGCCCTGGGCCGGGGTTGAACCATTACTGAAGGGCCATGTCCTTTTGTGGCCTCTCGCTGCACCTGTACAGCCGGGTGGGGAACCTGCTGTGCATGCCGGGAGAGAAAATAAAGGGGGGCGGACATCTTGGCCACGGGGTCTTCGAGTCCCAGGCACCTTTAGCCTGAGGGCTGCTGTCCGTGGGCGGTGTCCAGGTGGCCTAGGCCTGGACACCGGGAGTTTGGGAGCCATCCCAGACACCTTCGGTCTGGGGTGAGGTACTTGTCCTAGCCTGGGGCCCAGCTTCTTCCACTGGGTTCCACCTGGGAGGGATCGTCCTAGGGTATCCGGGGGATGAATACCCGAATCTAAGACGCAATGGACTGGAGGGTGGCCTCTCCGAAGACCTGGTGCAGCAGACTGCCGGTGACGGGCGAGGGCCTCCGGAGACCGTCTGGAGGGATGCCCTCTCAAAAAGGGGCTGATACACACGGAAGGTGGTTCTATTGAGGAAAAGTCTGGCAGAGACATTCTTCCTAAAGATCGCAAGCAAGGACCATTATCTACAGGCCTGTGGCAGGGGCTGCAACAGTTCACCCGGTAGGTGGCAGCTACCACTTCACGGTCGGTGGCAGAGACCGTGCGCCATGCCTATTCGACTCATTACAGGAATAGGAGAGTTCACTGTGCCTGGGCTTATTTGTATCCACACCCCCCCTGTTCGTTTAAAGGAAGTCCAGCTGATTGTGTGGCATTCTATGCTGTGGAAATAAAGGAGTGTTGGACTTTAGTGGTGTGGGGCTCTTTTAATACAGACACTGTTCCAGAGAAGGAGCTCTTACTGCAGGACACCGGCCCGAAAGGTAACAGAACTTTGCATACACCTACTACATTTGTGGTGAAAGCTTGGCGTAGTGTCCCGCCCCTCTCTCTCCTCCGAGGTACCCCTAGACCAGAGCCGGAGCAGCCGTTAAAGACAGACGGAGAGAGAGTGGGGGTCCACTACAGTAGTTTATGTGAACATCTAAATTTGTCCCAGATAGTCATGGAGTGCTTTGTAATAGGATTAGACAGGCTAATTCTATCACAAGGGGATAACCACATTATATTAGCCACAGATATTGTATCATTATCAATAGATTCTATTGCCACCCACAAAGGGGTTTCAAACAATGCATGGTACTTAGATAATTGGGCGATTTGTGCTGCATAATAGTAATTGGTGAAATTAGGAATCCCTAGTTCCCCTTTAGATTTTTCGATAAAAAGTGTAGCTTTAGAAATACGTGGTTTAATCTTACCCCATATAAACGATACAACTCTCTGTCTGCTTAAAAAATAGGAAGGAATGGCAATGGGGAGCACCCTAAAAAGATACAAGAATTTTGGTAGAATGGACATTTTCACAGCGTTAATTCTACCGAATCATGATAGAGAAAGTGTGGACCAATTATGTAATAAGTTTGTAATTTGTTTTAGTAGTGGTAAGTAGTTAGCTTTGAACAGGTCTGAGATTGAGGATGTAAGTTGTATTCCCAAATATGGGATGTAGTGAGTGACCCAGTTGAATGGTAAGGTTGTTTGAGCTCTATGAAGTTCGGATTGCGATAAGTTTATGTTAAGTGCATTGGATTTGGAGTTGTTATTATATAGCCCTGAGATATCTGAAATTTTTTCTATGGTGTTCAATATATTTGGAGCTGAAATGTGAGGATGGGTTAGGAAGACAAGTATATCGTCTGCGAAAAGACATATTTTATGGTGATGTCCACCTAGTTCCAAGCCTCTAATATTAGGGTTGGATCTGATGAGCATCGCCAGTGGTTCTATGAGAAGAGCGAAAATCAAAGGTGAAAGGGGGCAACCCTGTTTCGTACCACTTTTAATATCGAATGTAGACGATCTGTATCCCATATATTTAATATATGCCTTTGGATCATTATATAAAGCAGAGATCCATAGTAGAAAATTGTTTCCAAAGCCCCATTTTTGTAGAATATAATTCATAAATGGCCATGAGACCGAATCAAAAGCTTTACGCATGTCTAGAGATAAGAAACAAGTAGGGATCTTCCTCGTTTTGGCTGAATGTGTTAACAAAAGCGCTCTTCTAATATTATCCCCCGCCTGACGTTTGGGCATAAAACCTGTTTGATCACGATGTATTAAGTTACCAATGATAGTGTTCAATCTGTTTGCCAATATTTTAGCCAGTAACTTGATGTCTAGGTTAAGAAGGGAAATTGGACGGTAGTTGGTCCAGGAGGTAAGATCGGAATGGGGTTTAGGAAGCATTACTATGATAGATGTCAAGAATTAATTTCTAAATGACTGTCCAGCTAATAAAGAGTTGAAGGCCCTAGTTAGAATAAGTGCTAATACTGTTTGAATTTTTTTTAAATATAAAGCTGAAAAGCTGTCCGGGCCTGGCCTTTTATGTGGCTTCAACTCTTTTATAGCTGTTTGAACCTCAATTAAAGTTATAGGCTTCTCAAGAACGTCAAGTTGATCAGGTTTTATGTGTGGAAATGTGATGTTTGAGAGTAGATCATCAGCTTTACGTTTATCAAAATTCTGGTTGGGTGAGTATAGTTTGGCCAATTTTGAACGGAAAATCTCTAATATTTTTACTGGGTTGCTGGTGAAAGAGTCACGGGATGTTTAGAGCTAAATGGGTGTTTGTGTAAGATGTACTTTTTTGAGGCAACGAGCCATAGGAGTATCTGGTTTGTTGGCTTTGACGTAGTAGAAATGCTGTCTTTTGCGTATGGTCTTGTCTGTGGAGTCAGTTAAGAATAGGTCTAAATCAAGTTTAGCCCTCTCATAATTGGTGTTATTCGTGGCATTAGGAACCGATTGAAAAGCTGCGTAGCATTTATTAAAATTGTCTTCCAACTTAGTGAATAGAAGTTTGTTTTTTCTTTTGTGAACTGCAGCTAATTGCATCAATTTGCCACGGATAACAACTTTATGAGCTTCCCACAATGTAAGAGCTGAAACTCGTTATTATCGTTAAATGTGAGATAGTCAGTGAGAGCTGTTTCGATGTCTAAACAGTGCAACGGATGTGACAGCGTGGATTCGTTAATACACCACGTCATCGTGAGACCTAGGTATTGGTGAGGCTAGAGTGATGGAAACGGCGCAGTGATCTGTCCATGAATATGGGGTAATTATAGAAGACTTGATCTCAGGCAATATACTTGAAGGAGTAAAAATATGATCGATCTGGGAGAAAGATTTGTGGGGATATGAGTAATGTGTATAATTTCTTCTAGTTGGATTAACTTTCCTCCATGTATCAGCCAATTTGTGTGTGGACAATAGATTCCGTAGGGAATGCTTGTAAGTAGTAGAAGTGGGTTTGGACGGGGATTTGTCTAAGAATGGAAAAACCGTCGTATTAGAGTCTCCGCATATCACAACCATTCCAACTTTATGTGTATCCACCAATTGGAAGAGGTGTGATAAGAACGCTTCCGGGCGTTTATTCGGAGCATAGTACGATACTACGGTGATTAAATTATCTGCAAGAAGACCAGTAAGTAAAATATATCTGCCCTCTGGATCATTGATTTGTGAAATGAGAGTGAATGGCATTGATCGGTGGAATTCAATAAGGGTTCCACGTTGCTTGGTTGTGGCTGAAGCTACATAGAATTGAGGATAGGTGGAAGATAAGAATTTAGGAAAAAATTTGTCAGTGAAGTGTGTTTCCTGAAGACAGATAATATGTGCCTTCCTAGCCACAAAAGATCTCATAGCCTTGGCACGTTTCTGAGGTATATTAAATCCTTGTACATTTAAGGATAATATGTTTATGGGGGCCATAGCAGTCTGGGAGTGGTGTTTTTAGGTGAAGGGGTAAAACCCCAGATTAAGGCCCGGAATCCTCCCCAGGAGAGAAACAAGACAGGAAGGGAGGAAGAAAGAAGTAGAGAAGAAGTAAAAAAATAAAAGATGAAACCCCAAGAGGTTCCGATATCACTGTCCAACTTCCGTTTAATATCGGGAGTTAAAGGGTGTAAGTAAGGCGACATGAAATTCCATGTGGCCAGTCAGCACTGGAGAACCTACTAAACAGTACAAATGAACTTAATATAACAGCAACCATAAATTGTAGAGGAAAAAAATAAAAAATAAAAAATAGGGGAGAAAAAAGGGGGGAGGCAAAAATATGTTAACATCAGAATCTATGTGAGGTGGGAGGGGGGAGAATTTTTTTTTATTTAAATAAAAATTATAGATAAAAAAAAATAAAAAATGTAAATCAACCAGGTGACTGAGGCGAGGTATGAGTGTAATTCATGAATATGATCTAGCACAATAAGCTAGAAAATTGAAGTGATGAGCAAGCTGGGAAGTTGATTGAATTCAGTCCATGGAGTCGACATTAGGTGGTGACAGGGTCTCATAGCGTCCACGTTTGTGTAGATTTTGACGTGTGGAGGCAGATGAATCTTGTTTGGAGGATGATCGTGGGGTTGAACGTCTACGAGGCTGAACTGTGTTTTCGGATTGATCCAAAAGGTCCAAATCAAGCAGAACTGTTTGTAATTCTTCTGGGGTACGACAAACATATTTTGTTTCCAAATGGGTGAAGCGCAGGGAGAAAGGGAAACCCCAGTGGTATATTATCTGGTGCTGTTGTAAAACTTGTAGAAAAGGTTTTAATGCCCTTCTCTTGGTTATTGTAAGTGGAGAGAGGTCTTCAAATAGCTGATAAGTATTACCTTGAAAGGTTAGGACAGAATTACCTCTGGCCGCAGTTAGTATTTGTTCTTTTGTCTTGTAATAGTGGAACCTAACAATTATGTCCCTGGCGGGACCGTTAGGCTTACGAGGGGCTAAGGCCCTGTGCACCCTATCCATTTCCAGTCTTTCCACTGGGGTGCCAGGGAGAAGTTCTGGAAAAAGTGCAAGCATAGTAGCTTGTAAATCCAGTACATGTTCAGGTATTCCTCTAATTCTCAAGTTGGATCGTCTGTCTCTGTTCTCCTGGTCCTCCAACCTTGTTTGCAAGATAAGTTTTTCCTCTTTTAACTGGTCCAATTTCTCAATATGTTGCTGGGTATAAGATTCTATTTCATCCACCCTCACCTCTAGTTCAGCAGTTCTCTGCCCAATCTCCCTAATTTTCTTAGTGAGCCTGTCAGTAATTTTATCTGAAGTCTGTTTCAATGCCTTTTGTAACATTCTCTCAAATTGTTTAAACATATTAGGTTTAACAGTGGTTTGTATCTGTTCATCTTCAGAGTCAGTCTCAACTCCACACAGTTGTGCCTTAGAGCTAGGTGACAGAGATATTGGGGAGCGCTGTGTATTATGTTGTGAGGTAGTCGGCGGCGCCATTTTGGAAAATGCCCTGCCTGACATCTCCTTTTGTTTCCCTGTTTTTAGTTTGATTTTGGTACCTTTTGTCACCATTCTACCGTCTCAGGCGTGTTCCCGGAGGTATGCGGTAATGTCAGTGTTGATTTTAGAAGTCGCTGCGGCTCTCGGTTCTCCGGTCTGACTAGCCTAGGAGCAGAGCTCTAAGGAAGCGCGACTGCTCCCTCAGGCATCCGCACATGCGCCCCCGTACATCAATTTCCATGTCATCTACTCTATCTTCTAGGTCAGAAGTGCGCTGACCTAATTCCCTAATTTCCTTTGACAAACTGCTTGTGATGTGGTCTGAAGTTTTCTTGAGTGCCTTCTGAAGCATCTTTTCAAACTGCTTTAATATGTTTGGGTTAATGGTATCTGTGTTGGTGACCTGTAGTGGGTCAGTATATTCATAGTCATTATCATTATCTGTGTCATTCTCCACAAGAGCAGCCTGGGATTGCTGCTTCTGCTGTCTCTGCTGTTTCTGCTGATTTTGTTTAGCAGCTCGTGAGGTGTTTGTGTGAGGAGAAGGGGGAGGTGCCATTTTCAATGCTGCTCTAGGCTGACTGACTTTGAAATTAGAGGTTTTCCTGTTCAAGCGGGCACCCCTTCTAAACATAAATAGATTATTTTGTCTCACCAGCTGTCACGGGCCGGACTGACGGCTAGTGGGAATACAGGAGGTGGATCCTCTGTACCAGAGAGGGGATGGCACGGGTCGTACTGAGGGACCGGTTCTAAGCAGCTACCGGTTTTCACCAGAGCCCGCCGCAAAGCGGGATGGACTTGCTGCGGCGGTAGCAACCAGGTCGTGTCCTCCAGTAGCGACTCCACCTCTCTGGCGGCTGAGATAGGCGCGGTACAAAAGGACTAGGCAGAGGCAAGGTCAGACGTAGCAGAGGGTCAAGGCAGGCGGCAATGGTTCGTAGTCAGAGACAATGGCAGCAGGTCAGATACACAGGCAAGGCAACTCACAAAACGCTTCCACAGGGTACTAAGACAACAAGATCCGGCAAGGACAGGAAGGGGAAGTGGGTTTATATATGTTTTGGGTGTTCACACAGTAATTGGGCCAGGCACCAATCAATGGTGCGCTGGCCCTTTAAATCTTAGAAGGCCGGCGCGCGCGCCCTAGAGCGCAGCGGGGCCGCGCGCGCCGGGAAGGAGCAGGAGGGGGAAGGTGAGAAGGATGGGATGCGATCCGCGGACGGAGATGTGCCGCCGTGTGGATCGCATCCCCGCCGGTGACAGAGCAGCGCCCACGGCCAGGAGGGCTGACCGGGGCGCTGCAGGGGGACCGACGCCGTGAGTGCTCCGGGAAGGATGGGACACCCGGAGCACTCGGCGTTACACCAGCTGTTCCCACACTTGGTTCCACCGGGAACCGAGCTGAACGGGCGCTTTTTTATTTGGCTGTGGAGTCCAGAGAGTCACGGAGCTTCAGCAGGGCATGTCTGTCTCCGCTGGCGCCACCCTGCCCCCCTCCCGTGGTTTGGTTTCAACAGAACCCCTCATTTTTCACTTCTTGATTAGAGTTTGAACACTGCTGATTGGCATTCTCAATTCCTTGGATATCTTTTTATATCCCTTTCCTGTTTTATGCAGTTCAACTACCTTTTCCCAGAGATCCTTTGACAATTCCTTTGCTTCCTTTGCTTTTCCCATAACTCAGAATCCAGAAATGTCAGTGCAGCACTGAATGAAAGATGCAAGGATCTGTCAGGAGTCCAGAAACTCATTGACGTTTTATACACACACACTAATTACAAGCAAACAGATCACAGGTGAGGATGGTTACCTTTAATAACCATTCAAACCCATTTGTGTCAACTTGTGTGCATGTTATCAGGCCAAAATCACCAGGGTATGTAAACTTTTGATCGGGGTCATTTGGGTCGTTTCTGTTGTCAGTATGATTTAAAAAGGGTAAACACAGTTGATTGACAATAAATGGCTTCAGCCAAACACTAACCATGAGTGAACGAAATGTTTTTGTGTTATCATTCATATTCTCTGAAAAATGGCCAAGATATAAATTTTGCCAGGGTATGTAAACTTATGAGCACAACTGTAAATTATGTATTATCATTATTGTTATTATACAGGATTTATTTATAGCGCCAACAGTTTACAGCGCTTTACAATATAAAAAGGAGACAATACAGTTACAATACAATAAAATACAAGAGGATTAAGAGGGCCTTGCTCAGAAGAGCTTACAATCTAATAGGGTGGGGCAGGTGGTACAAAAGGTTGTAACTGTGGGGAATGAGCTGATGGAAGTGGTAAAAGATTAGTTGGCGACGTGATAGGCTTCACTGAAGAGGTGAGTTTTCAGGGAGCGCCTGAAGGTAGCAAGAGTAGGGGATAGCCGGACAGGTTGAGGTAGCAAGTTCCAGAGGATGGGAGAGGCTCTGCAGAAATCCTGGAGACGAGCATGGGAGGAGGAGACGAGAGAGCTTGACAGTAGGAGGTCTTGAGAAGAGCAGGGAGGACGGTTTGGGATATGTTTGGAGACAAGATTATTGATGTAGCTGGGGGCAGAGTTGTGGATAGCTTTGTAGGTTGTGGTTAGTATTTTGAATTTAATGTATAATAATAATAATGATTATTACTGGGATTGGGGGGGGGGGGGGTGTCCTAAGAAGACCCTCTTTGAAAGGCTCATGACAGAAAAGATAGGTGAATCAAACTGGATGGATGCCCTGGTAACCTGTCCTATTGTCACAAAAAATTCTGGATGAACCCTCTGCACACTGCTATACACTCTTTCTTGCCAACTTTGCACAAAAACAGGGATTTTTAGTTCACATACAGTACTTTGTAATACTGTACATGCTTAAGTTGGCTAACTGCGTCAGTGTTCCCTCACTGGCCAGTCCCTACTCTACTCTTCAAAATGCTGCTAATGCAGTAGTGGATATAGTGCCAATATGAGGCAGACAGACACAAGTTGTAGGAGAGCTATAGGTGCAGGTCTGATCACTGACCGTCCTGGACTATGCAATAGAAATAAGATATACCTGTGCTCAAATCCCAATAGCTTGTACATATACAGTGCCTTGAAAAAGTGTTTATACCCCGTGAAATTTTGCACATTTTGTCATGTTACTTACAACCAAAATGTAAAGGTATTTTATTGGGATTTTATGTAATAGACCAACACAAAGTGCCACATAATTGTGAAGTGATAGGAAAGTGATAAATGGCTTTCCAAATTTTTTACAATTAAATATGTGAAAAGTGTAGCATGCATTTGTATTCAGCCCCCTTTACTCTGATACCCCTAACTAAAATCTAATGGAACTAGTTGCCTTCAGAAGTCACCTTATTAGTAAATAGAGTCCACCTGTGTGTAATTTAATCTCAGTATAAATACAGCTGTTCTGTGAGGCCCTCAAAGATTTGTTAGAGAACCTCCGTGAACAAACAGCATCATGAAGGCCAAGGAACACACCAGACAGGTCAGGTATAAAGTTGTGGAGAAGTTTAAAGCAGGGTTAGGTTATAAAAAATATCCCAAGCTTTGAACATCTCACAGAGATGTTCAATCTATCATCTGAAAATGGAAAGAGTATTGCACAACTGCAAACCTTCCTAAACTGACAGGCCAGGCAAGGAGAGCATTAATCATAGAAGCAGCCAAGAGGACCATTGAAACTCTGAAGGAGCTGCAGAGATCCACAGCTCAGGTGGGAGAATGTGTCCACAGGACAACTATTAGTCCACAAGTCTGGCCTTTATGGAAGAGTGGCAAGAAAAAAGCCATTGTTGAAAAAAACCCATAAGAAGTCCCGTTTGCAGTTTGCGAGAAGCCATGTGGGGGACACGGCAAACATGTGTAAGAAGGTGCTCTGGGCAGATGAGACCCAAATTGAACTTTTTGGCCTAAAAGCAAAACGCTATTTGTGGTTGAAAACTAACACTGCACATCAACCTGAACACATCATCCCCGTGAAACATGGTGGTGGCAGCATCATGTTGTGGGGATGCTTTTCTTCAGAAGGGACAGGGAAGCTGGTCAGAGTTGATGGGAAGATGGATGGAGCCAAATATAGGGCAATCTTAGAAGAAAACCTGTTAGAGTCTGAAAAAGACTTAAAGCGGAGGTTCACCCACATATTCGACTTTAAATCCATTACTTGCGCTTAGCACGTACATAACCCGATCACTAACCTTTTTTTTTTATCCTTATTAGTTTAGCAAATAAATGTTTTATAAGATGCTTCTTCCGGTATTTACTCCCGCGGGAGTAGGCGTGTCCTTTCCTACCTCCTATTCCCGCAGTGCCTCCTGGGATCAACTTGCCCAGCTTCCGATTAGTTATATCTACCCTCCTTCCAGTGAGATCTCACGATAATTGTATCGTCACGTGACTCGTCTAGCCGGTCACGTGACGGAGCGGATCTAATTCCGCCATTTTAGATAAGGGCACGCACGTGTACTGGGCGTGTAGTGGGTGTGAACTTTAAATGTTTATGCAGGTTGTCATGGCAACCAGGAAGTGTTGACGGCGCTGCTCGCCGTCAACACTGCACGTGCGCGAGATCAGCGCTGAATGCCGGGAGAGAGGAATTCTTCTCTACCCGGAAGGATATGCTTGTGGGCTTCAAGATGCCCACAAGCAAAATGGCAAAATCAGGAAGAGTTTTATAAACTATTTTTTAAACGCAAAACTGACGGGGAGTGTTTTAAAGAGCCGCTGACGTGAGTACATACATTGCTAATGATTTTACATAGAATGAATATAAAAAAAAAAAAAAGGATGCACCGCAGAACCTCCGCTTTAAGACTGGGGCGGAAGTTCACCTTCCAGTAGGACAATGACCCTAAACATACAGCCAGAGCTACAATGGAATGGTTTAGATCAAAGCATTTTCATGTGTTAAAATGGCCCAGTCAAAGCCGAGACCTAAATCCAATTGAGAATCTGTGGCAAGATTTTAAAATTGCTTTTCACAGACGCTCTCCATCCAATCTGACAGACCTTGAGCTATTTTGCAGAGAAGAATGGTCAAAAATTTCACCCTCTAGATGTGCAAAGCTGGTAGAGACATATCGTACCCAAAAAGACTTGCAGCTGTAATTGCAGCGAAAAAGTTGGTTCTACAAAGTATTGACTCAGGGGGGCTGAATACAAATGCACGCCACACTTTTCACATATTTATTTGTAAAAATGTTAAAAACCATTTATCATTTGCCTTCCACTTCACAATTATGTGCCACTTTGGGTTGGTCTATTACATATAATCCCAATAAAATACATTTAAGTTTTTTGGTTGTAACATGACAAAATGTGGAAAATTTCAAGGGGTATGAATACTTTTTCAAGGCACTGTATATAATCCATCGAGATGTGACCACTAGGGATGAGCTCGGCGTTCGAGTCGAACGCATGTTCGACTCGAAGATCAGGTGGTTCGCCTGTTCGGCGAAACCAGAACTTTGTGGGCCGCTCGTGCCAAATTTGTGTGATGCGAACGGCCCACAATATACTGCGCCATCGCATTGCATTTCCGGCGCTGTGATTGGCCAAGCATGCACTGTGACCCCGCATGCTTTGCCAATCACAGCGCCGGCAGCGAGGAGAGCCATAATTGGCAACAGGCAGGATGCCTGTTGCCAATTATAGCTCAGGGGGATTTAGTACACGCCCCACACTATAAAAGGCCGCCAGCGCGGCGGCCTTGTGTAGTGTGTTGGCGTGCAGGGAGAGAGAAGGATAGGCAGGGACAGTGTCAGTGATATTCTTTGATAAACCTTGTGCATTTACAGTGTGTTGGCATGCAGGGAGAGAGAAGGATAGGCAGGGACAGTGTCAGTGATATTCTTTGCTAAACCTTGTGCATTTACAGTGTGTTGGCATGCAGGGAGAGAGAAGGATAGGCAGGGACAGTGTCAGTGATATTCTTTGCTAAACCTTGTGCATTTCCAGTGTGTTGGCATGCAGGGAGAGAGAAGGCTAGGCAGGGACAGTGTCAGTGTTATTCTTTGCTAAACCTCCTGCACAGTATACACCTGAAGCTACCCCTTATTGCTCGTGGTGTTGTTCTGTTGTGTAACACAGACAGGCATCTGCAAGCAGTTACAGTGGGTGTAGGTGCCTCCTGCACAGTATACGCTACCCCTTATTGTTCGTGGTGTTGTTCTGTTGTGTAACACAGACAGGCATCTGCAAGCAGTTACAGTGGGTGTAGGTGCCTCCTGCACAGTATACACCTGAAGCTACCCCGTATTGCTGGTGTATTTCTTTTGTGTAACACTAACAGGCATCTGCAAGCAGTTACAGTGGGTGTAGGTGCCTCCTGCACAGTATACGCTACCCCTTATTGCTCGTGGTGTTGTTCTATTGTGTAACACAGACAGGAATCTGCAAGTAGTTACAGTGGGTGTAGGTGCCTCCTCCACAGTATACACTACCCCTTATTGCTCATGGTGTTGTTCTGTTGTGTAACACAGACAGGCATCTGCAAGCAGTTACAGTGGGTGTAGGTGCCTCCTGCACAGTATACGCTACCCCTTATTGCTCGTGGTGTTGTTCTGTTGTGTAACACAGACAGGCATCTGCAAGCAGTTACAGTGGGTGTAGGTGCCTCCTGCACACTATTCACCTGAAGCTACCCCGTATTGCTGGTTTTCCCATCTCCCTGCAGGCCATTAGAATGTCTGGAAGGCCAACAAGGAGAGGCAGACAGTCACGAGCCAATAAAAGAGGGCAAACAGGCTCTGTGTCTGGGGGCAACAGTGCTGGTCGTGGACGCGGTGCATTGTCATTAGCACGTGGCCATGGGACACGCTTGTCCTAATTTTCGGCAGCTGGACATGTTGAGCCGCTTCATGTTGAAGACTTGGTAGAGTGGATGACCAAGCCCTCCTCATCCTCTCTCACCCAGGCTCAGGGTACTGGCAAAGCAGCTGCCAATCCGTCCTCTTCCCTCGTATCAATGTCATCATCAGTCACTCCTTCCCTAGACCCACCATGTCCTCCTGAGGAGTCCCCCGAACTGTTTGAGCACAGTGTTGGGTACATGCTCCAGGAGGATGCCCAGCGTTTTGAAGGGTCTGATGATGATACCCAGCTAGAGGAAGGCAGTAGCGTGAGCGCAGAGAGAGGGGATGCTCAAGAAGGACAGCAATCTGGCAGTCATGTTCCAGCAGCTGCAGCATACTGCCAGGTTTGCTTCAGTGATCAAGAGGGAGAGGATGATGAGGTCACTGACTCCACGTGGGTGCCTGATAGGAGAGAGGAGGAGGATGAGGAGGAGGCACATCTCCAACGAGGCAGGATGCCCTCCGGGGGCAGGCATAAGGGCAGCACACCGACTGAATCACACCGCAGAGCTCCGCGCGTTATTCCAAAAGTTCTTTGGTGTGGGCCTTTTTTGAGTCGAGTGCATCAGATCGCACTGCTGCTATTTGAAACATATGTCTCAAGCGTATCTCGTGTGGCCAAAACAATAGCCGCTTGGGCACCACATGCTTGACCAGACATATGTTGACCTGCCATGCAGCTCGTTGGCAAGCGTACCTTAAAGACCCACACCAAAGAACAAAGCGGACCTCTCCTTGCTCCTCATCAGCTGGGATCTCCAACCCCACTATACCTTCTGTCCTCTCTGAAACATGCACTGAGTGGAATGAAGGTGTAGAATTAGGTGTGTCACAGCTAAGTACTTGCGGGCACTCTGCTAGCAGTACACCGACGTCCGATTGTAGCAGGCAAATTTCCCTGCCCCAGCTGCTGGACCGTCAAAAGAAGTTCACTCCCAGCCATCCACATGCCCAGCGGTTGAATGCTAGCTTGGCTAAATTGCTAGCACTTCAACTGCTGCCTTTTCAGTTGGTAGACTCGGCCCCCTTCTGTGAGTTTGTGCAATGTGCGGTTCCTCAGTGGCAGGTTCCCAAACGCCACTTTTTCTCACGGAAGGTGATTCCAGCTCTCTACCGGCATGTGGAAGGCAATGTCCATGCCTCGCTGGACAGGGCGGTCAGCGGTAAGGTGCATATTACCGCTGACTCATGGTCCAGCAGACCACGTTACCTTTCTTTCACGGCCCATTGGGTCACTCTTTTGGCAGCTGGGAAGGATGCAGGACAAGGTGCAGTAGTGTTGGAGGTTGTTCCGCCGCCATGCCTCCAAAATGCTACTACTGGTTGTGAGACACCTCTCTCCTCCACCCCCTCCTCTTCTTCTTCCTCCATGGCCTCCTCCTGTGCTTTGTCCTCGGAATCAGCGGTGCTCCGTAGGTGTTCAAGGGGCTGCGCAAGTACGCAGGCAAAAAGATGCCATGCCGTGCTTGCGCTGGTGTGTTTGGGGGACAGGAGCCACACTGGGGCAGAGGTTCTGTCAGCTCTGCAGGGGCAGGCCGAGAGGTGGTTGACGCCACGCCAGCTTAAGCCAGGAATGGTGGTTTGCGACAATGGCACCAACCTCCTCTCTGCCCTCCGACAGGGACAACTGACCCATGTGCCCTGTGTGGCTCACGTCCTTAACCTGGTGGTGCAGCGGTTCTTGGGCAGGTACCCGGGCTTACAGGATGTCCTGAGGCAGGCCAGGAAAGTCTGTGTGCATTTCTGCAGATCATATAATGCCAGTGCTCGGCTGGCTGAGCTGCAAAAGGAGTTGAACCTGCCCAAGAACCGCCTTATATGTGACATGCCCACCAGGTGGAACTCAACGTTGGCCATGCTGCAGCGGCTGCACACGCAGCAGAGGGCGATCAATGAGTACCTGTGCCACCACGCCAGTGGGTCATGATAAGGGATGCATGCACTGTCCTGGCACCATTTGAGGAGGCCACGATGATGGTGAGCAGTGACAGTGCATGCATCAGTGACACTGTGTGGAATAATGGACAGGGCACTTGAGGCAGAACAGAGGCAGGACGAGGAGGACTTCCTTGCCTCTCAAGGCCCCCTTTACCCAGACAGTGTTCCTTCTGTCCCACCCATCACACAGGAAGAGTACGAGGAGGAGGAGGAGGAGGAGGATTGTGTCAGCATGGAGGTGGAGCCTGGCACTCAGCATCAACAGCAGCAGTCTTTTAGAGATGATTTACAGTCCCAAGAAACCCATGGACTTGTACGTGGCTGGGAGGAGGTGGCTGCGGATCATGTCATCCTTAGTGACCCAGAGGACTCCGGACCGAATGCCTCAGCTAACCTACGCTGCATGGCTTCCCTGATCCTGCAAAGTCTGCGGAAGGATCCTCATATTCTTCGGATCAAGGAGAGGGACCATTACTGGCTGGCCACTCTCCTTGATCCACGGTACAAGGGTAAGGTTGCAGACCTTATCTTGCCGTTGCAGAGGGAGCAGAGGATGAGACATCTCTGGGAGGCCTTGCAGAATGGTCTGTGCAACGCGTTCCCAGAGACTGGGAGGTTACAAACTCCTGGTCCTGGACAACGAGTTGCTGAGGCTTCGGTCACTAGCAGAAGGAGCGGTGGAGAAGGTGGCCGTCTGACCGATGCGTTCAGACAATTTTTTAGTCCGCAGCCCCAAGGTATGATCGGTTCCAGCAACCATCGCCAGCGTCTGATATACATGGTGCAGGAATACCTAGGGGCAAGGTCAGACTTGGACACCTTTCCCACCGAAAATCCTATGGCTTACTGGGTCTTGAGGATCGATCACTGGCCAGAGCTTGCACAGTATGCAATTGAGCTACTGGCCTGTCCTGCATCCAGCGTTCTTTCGGAACGCACATTCAGTGCTGCTGGAGGCTTTGTCACTGATCACAGGGTGCGCCTGTCCACCGACTCGGTTGAACAACTGACCTTCATAAAGATGAATCAGTCTTGGATCACCACCAGCTACCAGGCACCTGAAGCTGATGTAACAGAATAATTTATTTTGAAATGTCACATCCCTTCAAGACTGCCTATGCTGATGCTGAGTGACTGTCCTGTTATGTTGACTGACTATCCTCTTCCTCCTCAATGATCCTGATGATAGCTTGGAAGAACATTTTTGTTGCAGTGTCATGGCACCAGCACCAGTGCCTAAGGCCCAATTTTTCAGCCCCTGTTTAACAGGGGCGTGTAATTACCATTTTTTGATGCAATACTTTGCAACAGGGCTTATTGCTGTGCTCCAAGTACAGTATCTGTGAGTGGTTGCAGTGTTGTGGCACCAGCACCAGTGCCTAAGGCCCAATTTTTCAGCCCCTGTTTAACAGGGGCGTGTAATTACAATTTTTGTAGGGCTGTTACTGATTAAAATTTTCATGTTCGATTAATCGTTTTTTTTTTATCGATTAATCGACTAATTTCGATTAATTATAACGCACATAGATCCAACTACTTTTAGCTGATCTCCTTGCAGGCCGATTCCCAGTGCAGCTACCAACCACTGGAAAAATCGATAGCAGGATACAAAAAACACACAAAGGCAGCGCTCGATGGGAATAGCATTAAAACTTTTATAGTCTTCAAGTAGGTAACAAAATAAATATTGCACTTGAGATAAAATCGATGTAGCTACATAAACTATAAAAATGGTGCGAGTAATACCAAATGGTAGCAAAAGCAGTCATAAAAACATGTAGCTAAGTATGATACTGGTATAAAAATGTGTACAACGATACCACTGCTGAATCCAGATGAGGAGGGGTTAACATCAGTCTGTCGGCATGTCAACAACTCCCAGTGGATGGCTGTAGAATCCCAAGTTGATAGAGGGAAGTGATAGAGGGAAGTGTAACAGCCCTTGCGTGTGGCAGATAGTAAGGTCCCGCCGGCATGCAGATATGAAGGCACAGCAAAGGAGCCCTTCAGATGGACACGGCAAGCCCAAAGAATTTTGACCGATCAAAAGAATTTTGATCGATTAAAAGAATTAATCAATTAATCGAGGAATTAATAGTTAATTTCCACAGCCCTAAATTTTTGATGCAATACTTGCGACAGGGCTCATTGCTGTGCTCCAAGTACAGTATCTGTGAGGGGTTGAAGTGTCGTGGCACCAGCACCAGTGCCTAAGGCCCAATTTTTCAGCCCCTGTTTAACAGGGGCGTGTAATTACAATTCTTGATCTAATAATTCACAGCAGGGCCCATTCCTGCACCCACCAAGAGTAACTGTGAGGGCTTACAGTGTTGTGGCAACACCGTCCACCACCACCACCACCACCACCAAAGGCCCAATTTTTCTGCCCCTGTTCAACAGGGGCATGCAATTACAATTCTTGATCTAATAATTCACTGCAGGGCCCATTCCTGCACCCACAAAGAGTAACTGTGAGGGCTTACAGTGTTGTGGCAACACCACCACCACCACCACCACCAAAGGCCCAATTTTTCTGCCCCTGTTTAACAGGGGAATGCAATTACAATTCTTGATCTAATAATTCACAGCAGGGCCCATTCATGCGCCCACCAAGAGTAACTGTGAGGGCTTACAGTGTTGTGGCACCAGCACCACCACCAAAGGCCCAATTTTTCCTACCACTGTTTAACAATGGCATGTAATTACAATTCCTGATATAATAGTTCACAGCAGGGCGTTCCAGCGCCCACCAAGAATAACTGTGAGGGCTCACAGTGTTGTGGCAACACCAACATCTAAAGGGCAAATTTCTGCAGAGTATATACGGCAGGCCCCTACTTTCAAACATCCAACTTACAAACGACTCCTACTTGCAAACGGAAGGAGACAACAGGAAGTGAGAGGAAATCTACCCCATGGGAGGGAAATTCTCTCCTGTAAGAGTTAATATGGGAAAAAGGTGTCTCCTCTCTACTGATGCTTTATCACCAATCCTTGTTTCAATAAAAACCCCACTTTTCCAAAAACATTTGTCATTGGGACGGAAAGTGAGGTGAAATGTTCTGAAGAGGTGCACAGACAGCAAAACAAATGTTACAGGGGTGATAACCCTTCCCTATGTTCTCCAAAAAGCTTAAAAATAGATTTTTTGGCTGCAGCTACACTTAAAAATTTACCTGTTCCAAATTACAAACAGATTCTACTTAAGAACAAACCTACAGTCCCTGTCTTGTTTGCACCGCCTGTATACTGCTGTTCAGAGTATATAGGGTTTTAGGTATAGGGTTTTATTTTGGGTGCAGGGTTCCCCTTAATATCCATACAAGACCCAAAGGGGCTGGTAATGGGCTGGGGTAGGGGGGGGGGGGGGTGATGGGTAGCCATGCCATTTTTCTCAAAGATTTTCATCCATATTGCCAGGACAAGACATGACATTAAAGCCGCAAGCAGTTTTAAATGGCTTTTTTTCCTTTACAAATGTCATTTTGTGCAGGGACAGTTCTAAACACGGGAAACACATGCCACTTCACAGGCATACTTTAGACGATATTTAAAGGAATATTTCACTTTTGTTTTTCACTTTATGCATCATTAAAATGACTGCTCCATAAAAAACGCCCGTTTTTAAAACTTCTTTTTGCATTAATACATGTCCCCTGGGGCAGAACCCGGGTCCCCAAACCCTTTTTAGGACAATAACATGCATATTAGCCATTATAATTAGCACTTTACATTTCGAACGTTCGCGTCCATTGTATTTAATAGAATTCTAACGTTCGCGCGAACTTTCGGTCCGTTCGCAGGTTCTGGTGCGAACCGCACCGGGGGGTGTTCGGCTCATCCCTAGTGACCACATGTTAACACTAAAAATTCTGAATACAGTGCCCATATGGGGCAAATAGACCCAGTTGGCCAGCCTAAGCGAAGCGATTCAAATAGCTGAAAAGCCACTCAATCACTTTTGCGGGTGGCAGAAGGGCGCCCCGCCGACGGCAGAGCCTGGGAGCGATGCAGCAATGGCTGCATTACACAGAGAGAGAGGAACTGACATTGTTCCTCCCTCTCTGTGACCCCAGAAACTGAAGGGGCAAGGATTTTGTCACTTCTGGTTTTGGATCTTTATTTACCTGTCCATTAGCAGCCAGGAAAACAGCAGATCAGGACGATCTGTGTCTGATCAGCTGTTTTGGAGGCCAGGAGATATTTGGGGTCTAATAGACCCCAGATCTCTCCATGAAGAGGACCTGTCATGGCCCATGCTGTCACTAGGGATGCCATTTATCCCTTGTGATAGCAATAAAGTTAATACAAAAACAAATTAAAGAGAGTGTAAAAAAAAAAGTTTGGGATAAAATAAATAAAAAAAAAATTATAGCGGCCCTGTCCCTTTGTGAAAAAATGCAAACTCATACACAAATCCTGCACGCATTTGTAAACAGTGATCATAGGTAGTGTTGCAAACGTCAAAGTGAGAGCCACAATTCTAGCACCAGACCTCCTGTCTAAACTCGTAACCTGTAAAGGCTTTTAAAGTGTGGCCTATGGGGAATTTTAAGTACCATAGTTTGGTGCCATTCCAATACCCATTATTATATTCTATAGGGCCTCTGCTATAAAAAAAAATATATATATATATATATATATATATATATATGTTGCACCCTCCTCACTCCCCTCTTATTCTTCAGCTCGTCTGTCTCTTGTCTAGGGGTACCTTCAGAGGGGAAGGGAGCGGGGATACCACGCCTGGCCTTCACCACAGGTGTCAGAGTGGTGTAAGCAAAGTTATTTTACCTTCGGGTCAGTGCCGTGCACCTGGAGCCTCCACCGAGAGTTACCTTGAACAATGTCTGTCAGGAATTGAGCCCCACACCATTAAAGTTCAACACTCCTTTATTCTTCTCGAATGAACACAATCAGTTGAACTCCCTTGTAGAAACAGAACAGAAAAGGAGGTGTGGATGCGAATAGGCCCAGACACAATGTGTTCTCCACTTTCCTCCCTGAAAGTGAGTTGCGGTCTCCGAGCGGGGGGGATTTCCTTCCAGGCGGTCTCCGATGAGAGGCTCACCCGTCACTGGCAATATGCTGCACCAGGTCTTTGAGTGAGGAGCTCCCCCCGGTCCATTACGCCTTCCGGATTCGGGTACCCAATCCCTGGATACCCTAGGATCTCCTTCCCTCGCGGAACTCAGTGTTGGGCACTGAGCTCCAGACCTCCATCCGAGTACCTCACCCCAGGCTAAAGGTGCCCGGGATGGAACACGACCTCCGGCTGTCCTCTAGGCCTAGGCCCGCCTAGAGAACCAAAACGAACCACCGCCCACAGGCTGAAGGTGCCTGGGACTCGACCCCGTGACAAAGATGGCCGGCCCCTTTATACCCTCTCCCAGCAAGCACGGCGGGTTCCCCGCCCCACCATACCGCTGCCGAGGAAGGACATAAAGGAGGCACAGCACACAGCAATGATTCAACCACAGCCCAGGGCGACAGCGCCACCTGCTGGGCTGCAGGGAATTACATATCACTATTGTCTCTGCCAAGTTCCAATTACACCCGGGAAAGTACATACCCGCTACATATATATATATTTATATATATATATATATATATATATGTAGCAGGGTGCTAAATTTAGGGGAAGTGTTTGGGTGGTAGTTGTGCCCAAACACCCTAATTGATAGAGTTCTTGAAACCATTTTTGTCCACAGGTGGAGTATTGGTGTACAGTTCCCTGTGGCCTGCGGGTGGCGCTGCCATAGTATTCCAGGGTTGAACCATTGATACAGTGCTGTGCCTTGTGTGTCCCCTCTCTGCAACCATACAGTGGGTGTGGTCTACCTGCTGGGCATGCTGGGAGAGGATATAAAAGGGGCAGACGCTGCCTGTTCTGGGTTGTCGTTCCTGTCAGCCCTGGGCACCTTTAGCCCAGGGGCGGGTCTGCGGTTTGTCGTCAAGGGTCCCAGGCACCTTCAGCCCTGGGACTGCAACAAAGGTCTGGGCCCAGCACCTTCGGCTGGAGCCCACTGGGGATCGAGGGATCTCAGGGTGCCGCCTTGCGAGGGGACCCGTATCCTAGATGAGGAGGCCGGGGGAGGAACCGCTCTGATGGACTGGTGCGGAAGTCACAGTGAAGGAAGGGTCCCGGTAACTCTCTGGAGGGATGTCTTCTCCCTGAACAGAGACCAAGTTCACCAGGTCTGTGGCAGAGACCAAGTTCACCAGGTCTGTGGCAGAGACCAAGGGTAACGTTCGAGCATCATTTCGGCTGCTAGTCCTAAGTGTAGCGCCTATACCCCTCACTCTCCCTCTTGGTTTCTTCTCGTTTTAGCGGCTGGTGTCTAGGGGTGCCTGGGAGACGAGAGTACAGGAACACTACGCCAAACTCTCCCCTCGTATGTGTATTAGGGTTGAGTAAAGTTAGTTGAATTACCTCTGGGTCTGTTCACTGCGTACGAAGCCTCAGTTGTTCCATGGAGATGTCTCTGCCAATAATAGAGTCCCACAACAATCAAAAGTCCAACACTCCTTTATTTCTGTGCTTTCAGGTTGAACTTTTAGTAACAGACAAACAGGGGTGTGGGTACGAGTAGGCCCAGGCACAAATGAACTCTCCTATCCCTTTGCTAGCGAATAGGCCTGGCGCACTGTCCCTGCCACCGACCGTGAGTTTTGGTCGCTGCCACCGACTGGATGAACTGTTGAGGCCCCTGCCACAGGCCTAATAGCAGGTCTCTGCCACTGACCTGAGTTGAATAGTTGGACCGCTGCCACCAGCCATAGAACGTGAACTACCTTCCTCTCTGAACTTGGCCCCTGTTTGGGAAAGATATCCCTCCGGGCGGTTTCCAGAGGTTCACCCGGCACTGGCAATATGCTGCACCAGATCTTCGGATGAGTCCCTCCTCCAGTCCCTTACGCCTCTGGATTCGGGTGCCCCACTCCCGGAGGGCCCCTAGGAAATCCCTCCCTTGCGGGACCCAGCGGAAGGTACTGGGCCCCAGGCCTCCGGCTGAGTACCTCACCCCAGACTGAAGGTGTCTGGGATGGAACACGAACTCCAAGTGTCCAGGCCTAGGCCGCCTGGACACCGACCCCTCAGGCTGAAGGTGCCTGGTACTCGAACCTCGTGGCGAAGATGTCCGCCCCTTTATATCCTCTCCCAGCAAGCACAGCGGGTGCCCCGCCCCGCCGTACAACTGCTGCGAGAGGCCACAAAGGGTACGGCACTGCAGCGATGGTTCAACCCCGGGCCAAAGTGACAGCGCCACCTGCTGGGCCACAGGGATGTCTTCACCAGATTTAAAAGTATCTGCCCGCTACATAAGTTAAGGAGACTATCCGAATGAGCTGAGTCTGCTTGAGAATCGGAGCAGTGAATTGTGTAACGTTTGTGCCTGGACCTCATCCACATCTTAAGCTGTCCTGTTCTACCTCCAACCTTTTCTGTCAGAGACTGTGTTTTATAAGAAATAAACCTCTACGTTGGAGTGCAGCTGGTGTGGACATTCAAGTTACGGTGGGGATACAAGGACTTGTCTTTATTAAAAATAGAGGTGACATTCTCTGGTTGTCTAACTGTAGAAGACCCAACAACAACACTGCTCAACCTCTTCACATAGGAGGGTACGGGCTTGTGGTGCGTTGTGCCTCTCTCTTCCTGCGAGGAGCCAAAGTTAATGCAGGTAAAGAAAGGGGTCTGTGCGCTATACGTGGGGGCTCTTCCGGGATATCCACAGTAGAAAGAAGCCCAGAGTTTGAACTTGTTTCCCCTGTAAAGTTCCGTGGAGGTCGGCCATCTTTGGAGAAAAGTAACTGCGCCACGAGGAGAGCTCCAGCTGCGTAGTTAGTGGGCGTGCCTAAGGAAAGAAAGCCTGCGAACATTGCAGAGAGATGGGAGGAGCACCGCCATGTGAGGAGTGGCACGTGGTGACTTTGGCGTCAGAGAGACAGTGCGCGATGGATCGGCGAGTGGGTAACATGGCGTCTAATGCCGCATGGATTCCGAATTCGACCACCATGAACGTTACCTCCTTTGCTGCTTCTGTGACCGATACGGGGATCCGACTGAAGCCTCGGGGTTGTTTCGCTCTCTATGTCTGCAGAGAGGCGGAGGCCCTTGGAGTGGTTTGTCCCGGATGCCAGGGACTGGTGGTGCATCTTCGGCCCTTCGGGAGATGTGAGCAATGTAAGGAGTTTTTATTTGAGGTGGAGCAGCCTACTGAAAAGCCTCGGGCCTTTCGTCTAAACTGCCTTACAGGCGTCACCACTTTGGAAGAAGGAACCAGAGCTTCCGCAGTCACAACTACGCGCACTGTTGAGACTTCGGAGGAAGTTGCGGATGAAAGTGTTCTCGTCGTTGAGGAACAAGAGTCGGAGAGACCGGAGGATGCTGTTTCAGTCTTTACGGAGTCCTCACTCACACCGCCCAAGAGGAAGGTCGGCTATGTTACAGCTTCCTGCGGCCGTGGTAGAGTCACACCCCAGCGCTTGCCCGGATCGGATGCATCCACAGGGAAAAGTCCCTGACATCCTGCTTCAACTACAAGCCGAGGTAAGCCGGGGAAAGGGACCTTGGCTAAGGTCTGAAGTGTCGGGGATATGTGGGCCAGGGACCCCAGGGCCCTTGAACTTGTTTGAGGCGGTGATTCATCATCCACCCGGAGTTACCTGCCGGTGGAGGAATGCGATACCTCTGACCTGGAGTCAGTCTCCGATCCAGGGGATGATGTGGCCATTGATGAGTTGTTTGAGTGGAAGGGTTGGGATAAGGTACCCCTGTCCTCGTCCCGTAGGAAAAGGGACTCACCCATAGTCACTGGGGATGCTGCCCCCCGGGTGGAGGCCCCAGAGCCTGAGGAGGAATCTGTCCCGTTGTCTGCCCTTCCATCACTGGAGATGCCTGTACCCGTTACTGAGGTATCGAGAGTGTCATTGCGGGAACCTATGTCTGGTCCGGAGGCAGTGAAAGTGCCTCGACACCCAGATACCATCATTTTACCAGGGATGGGAGATCGAGCAACCATGCCACCATTGTCCCGGTTACAGAGGCTGTTTAACCAGAAAGTTGCAAGCGAGTACGGATGGGAATACCTGTACCTGCCTAAAGAGTAGGGATGAGCCGAACACCCCCCGGTTCGGTTCGCACCAGAACCTTCGAACGGACCAAAAGTTTGCGCGAACGTTAGAACCCTATTAAATACAATGGACGCGAACGTTCGAAATCTAAAGTGCTAATTATAACGACTAATATGCATGTTATTGTCCTAAAAAGGGTTTGGGGACCCGGGTTCTGCCCCAGGGGACATGTATCAATGCAAAAAGACTTTTTAAAGTGGCATGTGTTTCCCTCGTTTAGAACTGTCCCTGCACAAAATGACATTTGCAAAGGAAAAAAAAACATTCAAAACTGCTTGCGGCTTTAATGTCATGTCTGGTCCCGGTAACATGGATGAAAATCTTTGAGAAAAATGGCATGTCTACCCCACCAGCCCCCCCCCCCCCACCCCAGCCCATTACCAGCCCCTTTGGGTCTTGTATGCATATTAAGGGAAACCCCACACACAAAATAAAAAAGGCCCTATATACTCTGAACAGCAGTATACAGGCGGTGCAAACAAGACAGGGACTTTTTTATCCAGTAGGTGCATGGTATTATGCAAGGTATGCAAAATTTTTTCCATAAGGTAAATGTCGTTTATTCTAATTTTCAATTGGGAAATTGGTAACGATGGGGATTTCCAATGATAAGCTATCAGCCAGTGGATGGATACACAAATTGTATGGACTATTCTTAATTGAAACGTGTTCAAACCCAAAATCGGGGCGAACAAGAGACAATTGGGAAGGGTAAGGGTTATAATTTTGTTTGAAATTTTAGAAGAAAATTTCTCTAGTCGTTTCCATAATTGGGCTGCTTTTTCACAGTCCCAAAAAATGTGAGAGAAGGAGCCGATTGAGGTGCAATCTCTAAAGCAGGTATTGGGAACTGTGGGAAATATAGAATGGAGTTTGGCTGGAGTATAATACCACCTGGCAAATAGCTTAACTGCAGTTTCCCTAATTGTGATAGATTTAGTGCATTTAAGAAGATTGTCAATACATTCAGACCATTTCTCGAGGGGCAATACAAAATCGTATTCCTGTTCCCATTTGAGCATGTATGGTAATTTATCCTGGTTGGTATTATTGATCAAGTTTAGATATATCTCTGATATTAGGCCTGTTCTTCTTGGGTATTTAGTACAGATATTCTCATAGAATGTGGGCGATGTATTGTCTAACAATGGGAAATTTGAATTATAGAAGTTTCTAATTTGGAAAAATCTTCTGAGTTCTGTATTGGGAATGTCGTATTTGGTTTTTAGTATCGAGAACGAAGTTAATGAAGTATTCTCAATAAATCTATTAAGGGTGATTAGATTATTGTTAATCCACCAAACAAATTCATCAGTGTTTTGGTAGATTTTTAGGAACTTAGGGTCGCCTAAAAAAGAAGCAAGGGGAGGTGTGGGAGAGGTCAATGTAAATTTTTTATTATGCAGTTTCCATAATTGGTATGAATGGGCCACTAAGAGGTTTAGCCTTTCCAAAGTATGATTGGAAACTTTGTTGCCCCATAGTAATCCTGATATAGAGTAGGGTAGTATTGAATATTTTTCAAATACTACCCATGGGATTTTCGGGTTTTGTAAATGCCATTGAGCAATCTGTGCCCATCTTGCAGCTAGATAATATGACCAAAAGTTCGGGAGTCCTAATCCACCTCTTTTCGTGGACATATATAATACAGATTGGGCAATTCTTGGGTGGGAGTCCGACCATATAAATTTATTGACTTCCGATTGAAATTTAGTAAGTATCAATTTATTTATTCTAATTGGGAGTGCTCTAAATAGAAATAATAATTTTGGTAGAATTGACATTTTGATGGCAGTAATTTTACCTAAAAATGAAATATTGAAGGATTTCCAGGTTTTTAACACCAATGTAAATGTCTTTGTAACATGGGTAAATAATTTTTGGTGGCTAAATCTTTGGGGTCTGGGGTAAGGTGGATACCGAGATAAGGTAAAGTATCATTGGACCACGTGAAGTTGAAGGATGTGCGAATTGAATCAAATCGGGAAGGAGGAATATTTATTGGCATTCCCACTGATTTTGAAACATTTACTGATAACCCTGATAGAGCAGAATTTTTTTTGAGTGTGGCTAGTAAGTTTGGTAAGGCTATTATGGGTTGGGTAAGAAATAGTATCATGACATGTAGGTTTGTTCTTAAGTAGAATCTGTTTGTAATTTTGAACACGTACATTGTTTAAGTGTAGCTCCAGCCAAAAAATCTATTTTTAAGCTTTTTGGAAAACATATCACCCCTGTAACATTTGTTTTGCTGTCTGTGTCCCTCGTTCAGAACATTTCACCTCACTTTCCGTCCCAATGACAAATGTTTTTGAAAAGTGGGGTTTTTATTGAAACAAGGATTGGTGATAAAGCATCAGTAGAGAGGAGACACCTTTTTCCCATATTAACTCTTACAGGAGAGAATTTCACTTCCTAGGGGTAGATTTCCTCTCACTTCCTCTTGTCTCCTTCCGTTTGCAAGTAGGAGTCGTTTGTAATTTGGATGTTTGAAAGTAGGTGCCTGCCATATATACTCTGCTGAAATTTGCCCCTTACATGTTGGTGTTGCCACAAAACTGTGAGCCCTCACAGTTATTCTTGGTGGGCGCTAGAACGCCCTGCTGTGAACTATTATATCAGGAATTGTATTTACATGCCATTGTTGAACAGTGGTAGGAAAAATTGGGCCTTTGGTGGTGGTGCTGGTGCCACAACACTGTAAGCCCTCACAGTTACTCTTGGCGGGCGCATGAATGGGCCCTGCTGTGAATTATTAGATCAAGAATTGTAATTGCATGGCCCTGTTGAACAGGGGCTGAAAAATTGGGCCTTTGGTGGTGGTGGTGGTGTTGTCACAACACTGTAAGCCCTCACAGTTACTCTTGGTGGGCGCATGAATGGGCCCTGCTGTGAATTATTAGATCAAGAATTGTAATTACATGCCCCTGTTAAACAGGGGCAGAAAAATTGGGCCTTAGGCACTGGTGCCACAACGCTGCAACCCCTCACAGATACTGTACTTGGAGCACAGCAATGAGCCCTGTTGCAAAGTATTGCATCAAAAATTGTAATGACATGCCCCTGTTAAACAGGGGCAGAAAAATTGGGCCTTAGGCACTGGTGCCACAACACTGCAACCCCTCACAGATACTGAACTTGCAGCACAGCAATGAGCCCTGTTGCAAAGTATTGCATCAAAAATTTTAATTACACGCCCCTGTCTAACAGGGGCAGAGAAATAGGGCCTTAGGCACTGGTGCCACAACACTGCAACCCCTCACAGATGCTTAACTTGGAGCACAGCAATGAGCCCTGTTGCAAAGTATTGCATCAAAAATTGTAATTACACGCCCCTGTTAAACAGGGGCTGAAAAATTGGGCCTTAGGCACTGGTGCTGGTGCCACGACACTGCAACCTCTCCCAGATACTCTAGTTGGAGTGCAGGAATGAGCCCTGCTGCAAAGCATTGCATCAAAAATTGTAATTACATGCCCCTGTTAAACAGGGGCTGAAAAATTGGGCCTTAGCCACTGGTGGCGGCACCCAGAAACAAAAAAGTTCTTCCAAGCTATCATCAGGAATCGGATCATTGAGGAGGAGGAGGATAGTCAGTCAACATAACAGGACAGTCACTCAGCATCAGCATCAGTCTTGAAGGGATGTGACATTTGAAAAAAAAATTATTCTGTTATATCAGCTTCAGGTGCTTGGTAGCTGGTGGTGATCCAAGACTGGTTCATCTTTATGAAGGTCAGTCGATCAACCGAGTCGGTGGACAGGCGCATCCTGTGATCCATGACAAAGCCTCCAGCAGCACTGAATGTGCGTTCCGAAAGAACGCTGGATGCAGGACAGGCCAGTAGCTCAATTGCATACTGTGCAAGCTCTGGCCAGTGATCCATCCTCAACACCCAGTAAGCCAGAGGATTTTCGGTGGGAAAGGTGTCCAAGTCTGAACTTGACCCTAGGTATTCCTGCACCATGTATATCAGACGCTGGCGATGGTTGCTGGAACCGATCATACCTTGGGGCTGCGGACTAAAAAATTGTCTGAACGCATCGGTCAGACGGCCACCTTCTCCACCGCTCCTTCTGCTACTGACCGAAGCCTCAGCAACTCATTGTCCAGGACCAGGAGTTTGTAACCTCCCAGTCTCTGGGAACGCGTTGCACAGACCTTTCTGCAAGGCCTCCCGGAGATGTCTCATCCTCTGCTCCCTCTGCGATGGCAAGATAAGGTCTGCAACCTTACCCTTGTACCATGGATCAAGGAGAGTGGCCAGCCAGTAATGGTCCCTCTCCTTGATCCGAAGAATACGAGGATCCTTCCGCAGACTTTGCAGGATCAGGGAGGCCATGCAGCGTAGGTTAGCTGAGGCATTCGGTCCGGAGTCCTCTGGGTCACTAAGGACGACATGATCCGCATCCACCTCCTCCCAGCCACGTACAAGTCCACGGGTTTGTTGGGACTGTAAATCATCCCTAAAAGACTGCTGCTGTTGATGCTGAGTGCCATGCTCCACCTCCATGCTGACACAATCCTCCTCTTCCTCCTCCTCCTCCTTGTCCTCTTCCTGTGTGATGGGTGGGACAGAAGGAACACTGTCTGGGTAAAGGGGGCCTTGAGAGGCAAGGAAGTCCTCCTCTTCCTGCCTCTGTTCTGCCTCAAGTGCCCTGTCCATTATTCCACGCAGCGTATGCTCCAACAGGTGGACAAGAGGTACAGTGTCACTGATGCATGCACTGTCACTGCTCACCATCCTCATGGCCTCCTCAAATGGTGCCAGGACAGTGCATGCATCCCTGATCATGCCCCACTGGCGTGGTGAAAAAAACCCGAGCTCCCCTGACCCTGGTGCCGTAGTCGCACAGGTACTCATTGATGGCCCTCTGCTGCGTGTGCAGCCGCTGCAGCATGGTCAACGTTGAGTTCCACCTGGTGGGCATGTCACATATAAGGCGGTTCTTGTGCAGGTTCAACTCCTTTTGCAGCTCAGCCAGCCGAGCACTGGCATTATATGATCTGCGGAAATGCACACAGACTTTCCTGGCCTGCCTCAGGACATCCTGTAAGCCCGGGTACCTGCCCAAGTACTGCTGCACCACCAGGTTAAGGACGTGAGCCACACAGGGCACATGGGTCAGTTGTCCCTGTCGGAGGGCGGAGAGGTGGTTGGTGCCATTGTCTCAAACCACCATTCCTGGCTTAAGCTGGCGTGGCATCATCCACCTCTCGGCCTGCCCCTGCAGAGCAGACAGAACATCTGCCCCAGTGTGGCTCCTGTCCCCCAAACACAGCAGCGCAAGCACGGCATGGCATCTTTTTGCCTGCGTACTTGCGTAGCCCCTTGAACGCCTACGGAGCATCGCTGCTTCCGAGGACAAAGCACAGGAAGAGGCCATGGAGGAAGAAGAAGAGCAGAGGGTGGAGGATAGAGGTGTGTCACAACAACCAGTAGTACCATTTTGGAGGCGTGGCGGCGGAACAACCTCCAACACTACTGCACCTTGTCCTGCATCCTTCCCAGCTGCCAAAAGAGTGACCCAATGGGCCGTGAAAGAAAGGTAATGTCCCTATCCATGCCTGCTGGACCATGAGTCAGCGGTAATATGCACCTTTCCGCTGACCGCCCTGTCCAGCGAGGCATGGACATTGCATTCCACATGCCGGTAGAGAGCCGGAATCGCCTTCCGTGAGAAAAAGTGGCGTTTGGGAACCTGCCACTGAGGAACCGCACATTGCACAAGCTCACGGAAGGGGGCCGAGTTTACCAACTGAAAATGCAGCAGTTGAATTGCTAGCAATTTAGCCAAGCTAGCATTCAACCGCTGGGCATGTGGATGGCTGGGAGTGAACTTCTTTTGACGGTCCAGCAGCTGAAGCAGGGAAGTTTGCCTGCTAGAATCGGACGTCTGTGTACTGCTTGCAGAGTGCCCGCAAGTACTTGGCTGTGACACACCTAATTCTACACCTTCATTCCTCTCAGTGCAGGTTTCAGAGAGAACTGAAGGTACAGTGGGGTTGGAGATCCCAGCTGATGAGCAAGGAGAGGTCCGCTTTGTTCTTTGGTGTGGGTCTTTAAGATACGCTTGCCAACGAGCTGCATGGCAGGTCAACATATGTCTGGTCAAGCATGTGGTGCCCAAGCGGCTGATGTTTTGGCCACGCGAGATACGCTTCAGACATATGTTGCAAACAGCAGCGGTGCGATCTGATGCACTTGACTCAAAAAAGGCCCACACCAAAGAACTTTTGGGATAACGGGCAGAGGCAGCACCCTGCACAGGCGGAGCTCTGCGGTGTGATTCAGTTGGTGTGCTGCCCTTACGCTGGCCCCCCGAGGGCATCCTGCCTCGTTGGAGATGTGCCCCCTCCTCATCCTCCTCCTCCTCCTCTCTCCTATCAGGCACCCACGTGGAGTCAGTGACCTCATCATCCCCTCCCTCCACATCACTGGAGCCAATCTGGCAGTATGCTGCAGCTGCTGGAACATGACTGCCAGATTGCTGTCCTTCTTGAGCATCCCCTCTCTCTGCTCTCACGCTACTGCCTTCCTCTAGCTGGGTATCATCATCAGACCCTTCGAAACGCTGGGCATCCTCCTGGAGCATGTACCCAACACTGTGCTCAAACAGTTCGGGGGACTCCTCAGGAGGACACGGTGGGTGTAGGGAAGGAGTGACTGATGATGACATTGATACGAGGGAAGAGGGCGCTTTGGCAGCTGCTTTGCCAGTACCCTGAGCCTGGGTGAGAGAGGATGAGGAGGATGAGGAGGGCTTGGTCATCCACTCTACCAAGTCTTCGGCATGATGCGGCTCAACACGTCCAGCTGCCGAAAATAAGGACAAGCGTGTCCCATGGCCACGTGCTGATGACGATGCACCGCGTCCACGACCAGCACTGTTGTCTCTAGACACAGAGCCTGCTTGCCCTCTTTTATTGGCTCCTGACTGTCTGCCTCTCCTTGTTTGCCTTCCAGACATTCTAATGGCCTGCAGGGAGATGGGAAAACCAGCAATAAGGGCTAGCTTCAGGTGTATATTGTGCAGGAGGCACACTGCGCCTGCTGTAAGTGCTGCAGATGCCTACCTGTGTTACACAACAGGAAAACACAGCAATAAGGGCTAGCTTCAGGTGTATATTTTACAGGAAGCACACTACGCCCGCTGTAAGTGCTGCAGATGCCTGTTAGTGTAACACAAAAGAAAAAAAAACACGAGCAATAAGGGCTAGCTTCAGGTGTATAATCTGCAGGAGGCACACTTTGCCCGCTGTAAGTGCTGCAGATGCCTGCCTGTGTTACACAACAGGAAAACACAGCCATAAGGGCTAGCTTCAGGTGTATATTTTGCAGGAAGCACACTACGCCCGCTGTAAGTGCTGCAGATGCCCGTTAGTGTAACACAAAAGAAAAAAACATGAGAAATAAGGGCTAGCTTAGGGTGTATAATCTGCAGGAGGCACACTACGCCCGCTGTAAGTGCTGCAGATGCCTGTTAGTGTAACACAAAAGAAAAAAACCACAAGCAATAAGGGCTAGCTTCAGGTGTATACTGTGCAGGAGGCACACTATGCCCACTGTAAGTGCTGCAGATGCCTGCCTGTGTTACACAACAGGAAAACACGGCAATAAGGGCTAGCTTCAGGTGTATATTTTGCAGGAAGGACACTACGCCCGCTGTAAGTGCTGCAGATGCCTGCCTGTGTTACACAACAGGAAAACACAGCAATAAGGGCTAGCTTCAAATGTATATTTTGCAGGAAGCACACTACGCCCGCTGTAAGTGCTGCAGATGCCTGTTAGTGTAACACAAAAGAAAAAAAAACACAAGCAATAAGGGCTAGCTTCAGGTGTATAATGTGCAGGAGGCACACTACGCCCGCTGTAAGTGCTGCAGATGTCTGCCTGTGTTACACAACAGGAAAACACAGCAATAAGGGCTAGCTTCAGGTGTATATTTTGCAGGAAGCACACTACGCCCGCTGTAAGTGCTGCAGATGCCTGTTAGTGTAACACAAAAGAAAAAAACCCACGAACAATAAGGGCTAGCTTCAGGTGTATACTGTGCAGGAGGCACACTACGCCCGCTGTAAGTGCTGCAGATGCCTGCCTGTGTTACACAACAGGAAAACACAGCAATAAGGGCTAGCTTCAGGTGTATATTTTGCAGGAAGCACACTACGCCCGCTGTAAGTGCTGCAGATGCCTGCCTGTGTTACACAACAGGAAAACACAGCAATAAGGGCTAGCTTCAGGTGTATATTTTGCAGGAAGCACACTACGCCCGCTGTAAGTGCTGCAGATGCCTGTTTTTTTTATTTTTTTTAAACAAAAAGGTTTTTATTTGGCAATATGTACATACAGGTTATACATGCAGGTCAATAACATGTAAACATAAATGGCAAACTTGAGTGCAGTATAGTGAAAGGGGGTCACATATATATCTGGGGGGTACACTGAGAACCACTAAGAAAGGGTGTCTGAAACTCCTAGCCACCGGTCCCATATCTTATTGTACTTAGTCGGGCACCCTCTATTAATATACATAAATCTGCGATAAGAAAGAGCACCGTTAACATCAGCTTTCCATTCAGCCATAGTCGGTGGGGATGATCTCATCCACTTCCTCGCTATCATTTTCCTTGCTGAAAAAAGTGTTTCCTGAAGAAACGCTTTAGTAAACTTATCCATTTCAGAGCCTGGGTAGATGCCCAGTAAGCATGCCCGTGGGTCCAACGTAAGAGGTGAGCCCATATTGTCATGGAGGAAGTCCACTATTTGTTTCCAGAAGCCCTGGATCACAGGGCAGGACCAGATTAAATGGAAGAACGTACCCAGCTCCCGCGTACACATGGGACAGGTGTTGGGGAGGTCCTTCTTATATCTGGACACTCGAAGCAGAGTAAGATAAGATCTATGAGTAATGTATATTTGGGTGAGTCTATCCGAGAGTTTTGGGGAAGCCTCCTTGCAGGTGTCTAGGGCCTCACTCCATTCCTCATCCCCGAGGTCCCCCACCTCCCTCTCCCATCGGGGCTTGAGAGCATACGCTAGTTTTGTAGAGGAAGGTATGAGCAGCATATTGTAGAAGTAGGAGATGAGCTTCTGGGGGTCTGTGCCCTTAACTATGGCCATGATGGAGTTAGGGGAAGGCTGCGGCAATGCCCCCCGATATTGTGTAGTGAGGGCGTGGTGTACCTGAATGTATCTAAAGTACATACTGTCGGGGAGCGCAAACTCATCTTGGAGAGCAGGGAAAGATTTAATGTTGCCACCCACAGTTCAGGGTCAGGAATTCGGGAGAGCTCAAGCAGGTGACCATTATGCCAGAGGGGAGTGTAGTCATTGAGCGGGTCTATGGTCAGCTTAGTCATAGCAATGTCCCAGATTTTTCTATATTGGTATAGAGTGGATTTGGCCTGTGTAGAGCGGGTGCCTCGTGTTCCTAGTGCAATTGCTGCAATAGGGTCCCGTGTGTGGTGTGTTAAGCGAGGGCATAGTAGGGTCCCAAACCTGTCCCTGTCGGTTTTATCAACGTGGAACAGTTGGGAGAGCTGTGATGCAGTGTAGTATAGGTGTGAGTCGGGCATGGCAGTTCCTCCCAAATCCGTGGGATTCTTAAGGGTCCGCCAGGCCAGCTTATGTCTGTTCCCACCCCACACGAAGGGCTTGAGTAGGGAATCAAAGCATTTAAAATAATTGAGAGGGATGTATACCGGGGAATGCCAAAGTACATAAAGTATTTTGGGGAGCAACACCATTTTTATCAGGTTTATTCTGCCCCATACTCTAAGAGGCAATCGTGACCATATTTGTATTTTATCCTTCACTAAAGAATAGAGAGGGTCTATGTTAAGGGTAATGTAATCTGACGGCGACCTAGTGATCTGAATTCCCAGATATTTCACAGCACTTACTCGCATTAGCGGGAGCTCCGACTGCGCCCGAGGGGGTGCATAGGGGTCTATAGGAAGGATCTGTGACTTTCCCCAATTAATTTTTAAGCCTGAAAAGGTCCCAAAGCGTTCGATGGTGTCGAGTGTGTGCCGCAGGGAGGGGCCTGAGTCGGCTAGGTATAACAGGGTGTCGTCCGCGTACATACTAATCTTTTCCACCAGTCCCCCAGAGGTCAGCCCGTGTATCTCAGGATTCTCTCGAATGGAAATGGCCAATGGTTCTGCCGCAAGGTCATATAGCAGGGGAGATAGGGGACACCCTTGACGGGTGCCCCTGGTGAGCCCAAAGGATTCAGAGGGCCATCCATTCGCCACCACTCTGGCAGTAGGATCCTGATATAGGAGACGGACCCACGTGAGGAATCTGATGCCAAAGCCATAGCGCTCGAGACAAGCCCAGAGGTATCTCCACTCCACGGAGTCAAACGCCTTGGCGGTGTCAAGTGTCACCACCACGCGTTCTCCAACCATGTCATGTGAGGCCTGAAGGTTAATATATAGCTTACGGAGGTTAAAAGAGGTGTTACGGGCAGGCATGAAACCCGCCTGATCAGCGTGTATCAGGGATAGAATAACTTGATTCAACCGATTGGCGAGGATTTTAGCTAGGATCTTGATATCCACTTGGAGGAGGGAGATGGGCCTATACGATTCCGGATATCCCGGATCCTTCCCCGGCTTGGGGATTAGTACTATTATGGCCTCTCTCATGGATGGGGGTAACACCTGGTTATCGAATAAGTAGTTGTATAGGGTAAGGAGCTTTGGAGTGAGTATGTCACTAAACTGCGCGTAGAACTCAATGGGCAGTCCGTCTGATCCCGGGGCCTTGGACTTGGCAAAACCCGCTATAGCCCCAGTAATTTCCTCTATTTTAATAGGTTCTTCCAGAAGGGTTACTTGTTCGTCAGTCAGCCTAGGGATCGGAATGCCCGTTAAAATATTTTCCATCTCCACATCGTCAGGGGGAGTTCTAGAAGTGTAGAGGTCTACAAAAAACTTGCGAAATCGTTCGGTGACACCTGGGGGATCCGTTATGCGTCCACCCCCCTGACCGTGCAGCGAAATTACAACAGGGGGTCTATCTTCTCTGTGAACCATATAGGCCAATAGCTTGCCAGCCCTTTCTCCATGCTCAAAGAGCTTCTGTTTGGAGAAGAACAGCTTACGGCGGGACTTTTCGTAGTGCAACTGACTAACCACTCGGGCCCGCAGTTTCATAAGATCTGCCTGGGCAGGGGAAGGGTCACCCAAAAATCCACGTTCGGCTGCAGCCAGTTCTGCCTCAGCTTTTTTGAGAATATCAGCCGATCCTTCCTTTATTTTATTAATCTTGTGTTTGAGGAGTGAACGAGCATGCATTTTGAAGGTGTCCCAGACTGCCAGGGGGGATGCGGAGGTGTCATTATCTGTGAAGTACTGATCAAGCTCAGTCGGGAGCGGATCTTCCTCCGGCAGCAGAGTGAGCCAGAAGGGGTTAAGGCGCCATGAGCCCGGGGGCTTGTTAACAGGGACAGACAGCAACGCCCAGTACGGGCAGTGGTCAGAGAGAAGTCTCGGGCCAAAACCTGCAGCCGCACTCTGGGCAGTAACCGTCTTGAGGTCAGTATATAATCAATGCGGGACATGGTGCCGTGAGTAGAGGAAAAGCAGGAGTATGACCGCGTCTGAGGATGGAGGTGTCTCCAGGTGTCAGCCGGGTCAAATGAAGCGAGGATCCTAGAAAATCTGGTGGCTTGGGGACTAGGGACCCGTGGGACAGTGGGTGTGAGCCTATCTAGGGATGGGTCAAGCATTTCATTGAAGTCGCCCAACCATATAGCCTGAATTGTGGGGTGACGTGACATATATGCAAGGCCCTCTACAATAATCTTGGTATTAAAGGGGGGCGGGACATAAAGTGCCAGTATGAGGAAGGGTTCACCATACAACTTGGCGTGCAGGAACACATAGCGACCTTGGGGATCGGTGCAAATGTCACAAAGTTCGAAGTGTAGTGATTTAGCCACCAGGACTGAGACTCCGCGAGCATGAGACGTATGGGTGGAGTGAAAGGCCCACCCTATCCATGGCCTGCGGAGTGCCAGCTGTAACCTGCCCTCAACATGGGTCTCTACGAGTATGATTACATCAGCCCTCTGTTTCTTGAGATATGCAAGGGCCGCCGAGCGCTTAATTTTGTCTCTGACTCCCCTCACATTCCAGGTAAGGAATTTAATACTCGCCATAGTTCAGGCGGATGTGCATGAAGTGCAGTATGGGTCTGCCAGAGCTCCTCCGATCTAGTGAACTAAGGGTGCAGTGAAAAAGTATACAAAAAAAGAAAAAAATATACAGCGAAAGAGCAGCACAACAACATATGGTAAAAAAGGGAGACCGCAAGTATATAATCAGCACAATAAGTAGTAAATCAAAATGTACCCAACCAGCATAAAATATCTTAGAACAGTATATAATCATTGACTGCATGTGAAACGTAGCATTGCCAATCAAAAACACAAACTTTCCCCCCCCCCCCCCACCCCGCCCTACACCCTCCCAAACTGGTGTGGGCATCAACCCAAAACATGGTGTGTCCCATCCTCCTGAGAACAAAGTTGAACTCCAATGCAGTGTACTCAAAAACAACCACTAGATGGCAAACTTAAAACTGAAGAACAAAAACTGTCCCAGAGGTCAGCATAGGGGTATGTCAGTGGCTGTGAAAATGGTAGAAATGAGCACATTGAAAACAAGCACCAGAGACTGTAGTACACTAATGGAGACAAGTAGATACAGGATGGTGTGAGCAGTGTCTCAGGGTCAGGGGATGGACGGGCGAATCCACGCTGTTCCGTGCACGGAACCGTCGTGTCGCAGTGCAAGCCGGGGGCTCGCTCAAATTATCAAATAGGTATGTCAGCACAAAAAGTAAGAGTTTTGACTCCAAAAAAGGATCCGTTAGAGTCAGAATGTAAAAGCAAGGGGTGTATAGACAATTGTTAGTGGGACCCCACCTGTAGGCAGCATAGTAAAGTACTCCGGGGGTGGTAAAACATTACTGTGGGCTGCAGTCGCATCCTCATTGATGGTGATAGGGAAATAGGGATGGGGGTATCAGTCGACATGAGAGTGGGGTGCAGAGTCCAGGATGGTGTTGGGCCCCTCCCGAGGAGACTGAGGGTCACTATAGAGACCCCGCAAGTGGCAGTTCACATAGGAACGCATCCAGGGTGGGAAGCAGGGGCAAGATGGCCGCAAAACAAGACAGGGCAAAAGCAAAAAGTACTCACGGGGACCAAGGAGAGGAATCAGGGCCGGGGCCTCCAGATGCTTTTCTTGTAGGAGCAGGACTATTAGCGTGGCGGTTCACCTCGAGCCTCCCTGCGGTCCAGCCAAGTAGTAGCGTCCCCGGGGTCCTCAAAGAAGAGGACTCTGTCGTCAGCTTCTATCCGCAGCTTCGCTGGAAATAGCATGGCATACTTCAGATTCTTCACTCGGAGCCTGCGTTTCACCTCCATGAAGGTCTGCCTGCGACGCTGCACCTCTGCCGAGAAGTCCGGAAACACCGCCACTCTGCCATTTCCAAAGGGAATGTTCCCCTTTTCCCTTGTCAAACGCAAAACGGCATTGCGGTCCTTGTAATTAAGAAATTTGGCTATAAAGGTACGGGGGGCCCCCTGCGGCGGGGCCTTAGCAGGCATGCGGTGGGCCCTCTCCACTGCCTAGATGGCCGAGAAGGCCTCATGGCCATAGGTGGTAACTAGGAGCTGTTCAAGAAATACAGTGGGATCCCCCCTCTCCGCACCCTCAGGCAGGCCGATGAACCGGAGGTTGCACCTTCTCAGTCTATTCTCCATATCATCTTGCTTTGCAAGAAGTTGATTGATCTGGAGTTGCATCCTATCTGAGCCTGCCTGAAGTGGCTGCACTGCGTCCTCCACCATGCCGATCCTGTCCTCTGCCTCCGTGACCCGACTACGGAGGGCCTGAAGATCTTGCCTGAGGAGGGAGATGTCCACCTTCGCTGCAGATGCCTGTTAGTGTAACACAAAAGAAAAAAAACACGAGCAATAAGGGCTAGCTTCAGGTGTATAATGTGCAGGAGGCACACTATGCCCGCTGTAAGTGCTGCAGATGTCTGCCTGTGTTACACAACAGGAAAACACAGCAATAAGGGCTAGCTTCAGGTGTATATTTTGCAGAAAGCACACTACGCCCGCTGTAAGTGCTGCAGATGCCTGTTAGTGTAACACAAAAGAAAAAAAACCACGAGCAATAAGGGCTAGCTTCAGGTGTATACTGTGCAGGAGGCACACTACGCCCGCTGTAAGTGCTGCAGATGCCTGCCTGTGTTACACAACAGGAAAACACAGCAATAAGGGCTAGCTTCAGGTGTATATTTTGCAGGAAGCACACTACGCCCGCTGTAAGTGCTGCAGATGCCTGCCTGTGTTACACAACAGGAAAACACAGCAATAAGGGCTAGCTTCAGGTGTATATTTTGCAGGAAGCACACTACGCCCGCTGTAAGTGCTGCAGATGCCTGTTAGTGTAACACAAAAGAAAAAAAACACGAGCAATAAGGTCTAGCTTCAGGTGTATAATGTGCAGGAGGCACACTACGCCCGCTGTAAGTGCTGCAGATGCCTGCCTGTGTTACACAACAGGAAAACACAGCAATAAGGGCTAGCTTCAGGTGTATATTTTGCAGGAAGCACACTACGCCCACTGTAAATTTTTGTTTATTTTGAAAACTACTGCCGATATTTATAGTATATACAAAAAGAAATAACATATACATTAAAGAAACCCTAACACATCAAACTAACACATATTTACAAAAACTCACCACCACCACCCTTACCCATTGACCGACCACCCACACGTGGGTCTCACATTATATACATATCCGAAATCCTAAAATACAAGAAGAAAAACACATCACCCACTAATCCTACAAAAATCCTAATACTAACACACATCAAACTTAACACTAACACCAAACCTAACACTAACACCAACCACCCATCGGCTACTTACAGGCGAGAACGCAGACGAGGTCTAGAATGCCTGCAAGCCCTACTGATAAAAAAGAAACTCAAAATCTAAGGGGGGTGAAAAGGACAGAAAGAGCCACCCCCCGAAAGGAAAAAGGCCCAGAGCCTCAAGGAGGCCGGAAGGAGAAACCCCTCCACAGCCGGGCACTCCTATTGGCTCCAACCCTCTCCCTCTCAAGACTCCTCCCCCTTCACCAACTCCCAGAAGATATCACCCACCACCTCATGCGTGGACAGGACTTTGCCCCTAGTGGACACCAAACACCGAGCGTGCCATGTGTAATAGAGAGCCACTAAACTAGCTAAATAAAGTGACGATAACTCAAACCCTCTGTGAACCCTGAAGTCGCCGTACACCACCTCAGAGTAAGTCAAGGACGAGAGTCGGGGATAACCGATGGCTTCCCCTGCCCCCTCGAGAACCTCAATGTTGAAGGGGCATTCGACCAAAAAATGGTCCATGGTCTCCAATGCCCCCCCACATTCTGCACGAGGACAACCTCTGTCCCCTAGGTTCCTGTACTTTAGGTTTCCACGGACATAGAGGCGTCCGTGGAAGGCCCTCCACTCAAGATCCCAAAACTTGCTTGGGATTCTTCGGGAATTCAGAAGGGCTAGTCCCTTCTCAAGGACTCTCTCCGGACAATCCCTTAAAGACAGGGGCTTCAAAATGTCCAAGGCCATGACTCTTGAGTACAGCTCACGCCGACCCGAAGAGCCCACCTCAAGGGCAGTTATCCGCCACTGCCTCAGTACCTTTAAAGCTTGGGGGACATAGGACGGGAGATACCCGTGTGATCTGCGAAGATCACTGGGCCGACCCCATCCTCCCACCTACTCAGGAACAGCAAGAACCAGTTCTTGCATGAGCGATCCCACAGAGTAGGCAGGTCCACAAAGATGGAATGCAGGTTGAACTTCACAAATAAGGTGATGAAAAACACCACCGGATTGATCATATCCAACCCACCGTGCCTCCTCTGTCGGTACGTGACTTCCCTCTTGATCAGATTTAGCCTGTTTCCCCACAACAGCAGGAAAAACAGGCCAGAAATCCGGGCATAGAGAGATGCAGGCAAAATACAAACGTAGCTAACATAGAGGAATTCTGGCAATAGGTATGTTTTGACCAGGCTTACCCTTTCCCTCAATGACAGCTTCCAGCCCTTACAGGCATTCACCTTCCGAGATGCACCGACCAGTCTGCGCTCCCAATTTAGCTTGGGGTAATCATCCGGGCCAAATAGGATGCCAAGGATTTTAAATTCTGGCTGGGGCTGAGGAAATAGGTCCGGAAGAGCGAACTGCTTGCCTTCCTTCCCCAACCAGAGAACTTCGCTCTTGCCCAAATTGACCAATGAACCAGATGCCTCGGAGTAGCTCCCAATCTGCTTTTCCACAAAGAGGGCCTCCTCGCGGCTGGACACCACCACCGAGACATCGTCCGCGTAGGCCACCACCCTCACTGCCGGATCCGGACCAATGCAAGGCTCCACCGGAACCCCCCTCAAACGTTTCACAGTCGAGCCTTCTCACAAAGGGATCGACGGCAAAGATGTAGAGAAGGGGGCTCAACGGGCAACCCTGCCTGACCCCAGAGTCCACAGCAAAGGCAGGACCCACCCAACCATTGACAAGAGGGAAGCTCACCGCCCCCCTGTACAATACTTTCAGCCAATTCACAAATTGCTCAGGCAAACCGTACTTTCTCAGAAGAAGCCAGAGGTACTCATGGTTCACCCGGTCAAAAGCCTTGGCCTGGACTAATGCCAGCAGATACCGCCCATCCCCCGTTGCCCTGCACCTTTCCACGGCCTCCCGGACGCTCAGGACGGCACTAAAGGTGCTCCGGCCAGGAATTGCGCAGTGCTGGGAGACAGACAGCATCTTGTCAGCGACTTCTGACATACGCAAAAAGAGTATTTTCGCCAACAACTTCCTATCTGTAGTGAGAAGGGCGATCGGGCGGCAGTTCTCAATCACAGTCGGATCTTTCCCCTTTGACAGCAGAATCAAGGCTGACCTTCTCATTGAGGGAGGGAGCAGGCCGTTGGCCAAACACTCATTGAAAACCTCCCTCAAGTGAGGAGCTAAAAGACTCTTAAAGGTTTTATAAAATTCAGCCGTAAGCCCATCGGGCCCTGGCGACTTTTTTAAGGACAAAGAGTCGATGGCCTGCTCAATTTCTGCAACCGAGATTTCCGCTATCAGAGAGTCCGGGAGATCAGGCCCCGCATGAAGCGGGGTCTCATCAAGAAACGCCCTGGCTTTCTCCATATCCAAAAGCTTCCTTCGAAGGAGGTCTGAAAAATGGTCCCTGATGATGCTCAGGATACCCGGTCTGGACCGGACCAGGGATCCCGAGGCATCCCTCAAGCCATGTATGACCTTCGAACTCACCGCCTCACCACAGCTCCTGTAGGGATCCGGGGAGGAGAACTTCCCGTAATCCCTTTCAAGGACCAGGGAGGCAAGATGGTCATACTGACACCCCTTCATCTGAAGCTTCAGATCGGATATCTGTTCCTGAGGGCCCCCAGCTGAAACCAGGCGGTCTAACTGCCTGCACAACTTCTGGTAGGCCAGGTACTTGGATGTCGCCCGGTACCTAGAGATCCTGCGGAAAAAGCCCTCCGACCTCTTCTTCACCACTTCCCATCATTCCTGGCGGGAGCAGCCGCTCTCAAGGAGCGAGGCCTGATCCGCAAGGAAGATCTCATAGGCCTCCCTAACCTCGAGGTCCTCGAGCAGCGATCCATTAAGACGCCAGAGACCTCGACCCTTCTGAGGAGTGTCGGCCATATTCAGGGTCACAGAAACCATACAGTGATCGGAGAACTCTACCGCCTGCAACACTGGTGCCGCAAAGGCAGAGTCCCCCTTTAAAAAAAAACTATCTAACCTACTCCTACTACTACCTCGGGCATAGGTGAACCCAGTGTGGTTGGGGAGGCGCTGAACATGCGCATCCACCAACCCAGCTTCCCTTACTATACTATTCAAGAAAATGCTATCATATCCCAGGGGGCCTGAGGCGCCTGCCCGATCCTTTGATCTGGTGACCATGTTGTAGTCACCACCAAAGACCACCAGCTGGGACGTAAACAGGTAGGGCTTGACCATCGTGAGGAGGCTCTTCCTGTCCCTCCTGGTCTGAGGGCCATAGAAGTTGATCAGCCTAAGGAATTGCCCCCCGACGACGGCGTCCACTACCAGGCACCTACCGACCTCTACCTCAATCACTCGTCGACAAGCCACCGGACCAGTCTTAAAAAGGACTGCAACTCCACTGCAGGGCTCGGCCGCAAGAGACCAGAGGGAGGGCCCGCACCTCCACTCCCTCTTTGCTAGATGCATCTCTGCCACCGATGCCAGCCAGGTCTCTTGCAAAAACAAAATGTCAGCTTCAACTCGGCTGAGAAAATCGAAGGCCATGAAACGAGCCACCGCAGAACGCACACTTGCGACATTAATGGTCGCAACGCGTATTGGAGAGGGTACCGCCATCCTTAGTGATTTTGGCCTGCATTCTCCTCTGTGTTTTTGCCTACACCCCGGGGTCCTCCTCCGAATCGGAGAGGACCCCATACATATTTCCCAGGATCACTGGGGGGGCCCCCTAGGGTCCCTACTAGGGACAACCCAGGGTACAGAAACCCCAACCTGCCCAGGACCCTTCTTTTTTACTTTTTTCTTAACTTTCTTTTGCAGCCAGCCCTCCTGGGTCTGGCTGCCCACATTGTCATCAGAGTGCCCGCTAGAGGCATCCTTGGGCCTCTTGTGCAAGCCCTTTGACGACTCAGCCACCTCCATACCCTCCCCCCCTGAATCCTGGAAACACAAAAGGGGATCCAGGATGGGACGGGAAGGGGACGGAGGCGAAGAGGGAGAGGGGAGGGGAGAGGGAGAATAGGGGGAGGGGAGAGGGAGAATAGGGGGAAGGGGGGAAAGGAGGGGGGAAAGGGGGGGAGGAGGGGGAAAAGGAGGGGGGAAGGAAGGGAAGGAGGGGGGAAGGAAGGGAGGGAGGGGGGGAAAGAGAGGGGGCAGAAGGAGGAGGAGGCGTAGAAGAAAGAGGGGGAGGGGGACGGCCCTCAGCAGAGGGCCCCCCACCCCCCCTGACCCCTCACCCCCACTGGGCCCGGCGCTGGCGCACCCGGCCCCCCAGAAACAAGTCCCGAGGGACCAGGCACATTCCCAGCAGGGGCCCCCACTCCACCGCGCCTACGCCCGGACCTCTGCCTCTGCGGCAAAGGCCCCTCTGGGCCACCAGCCCCAGGCCCATCACCTGGGCCCGCTTGAGGCGCTTGGGGTGGGAGACCCACCCCCTCCGGTGCGTCATCTGCCGCACGCCCCTGAAAAGCCTTGGGGCAGCGGCTGAATGGGTGGCCGGACACCCCACAGAGGTTGCAGACAATTAGTCTGCAAGTCTCTGAGGAGTGCCCAGGCCTGTTGCACCTGACGCACCGGGGCGTTGTGCAATCCGCACTCAAATGGGTGGGACTCCCACACTTGAAGCAGCGACGGGGCTGACCGGGGTAAAAGACCAGGATCCTATCTCTTCCAATAAACGCGCTACCAGGGACATGGGTCACACTGGTCCCCTGGCGCTTGAGACGGATCCTGGCCAGCCACGCCCCGGTCCAGACCCCTCGCTCATCCAGGTTTTTGCGGAGGGGAGACTGCAGCTGCCCATACCTCCCCAACCAGGTGGCAATGTCCTTAGGTGGGAGGGATTCGTTCCTGACCAAAATGGTCAGGGACTTTATATCTTCCTGCCTGGACAGGGGGACCACCCTAAAGAACTTCCAAGGCTCCGACCTCTTCAGGAGCTCATAGACGGTGAGAAAGAGCTCCATTAGCACCAAGGAGGAAAAACTGACATCAAACTCCTTGGTGCCCATGGGATGGATCACTGCGAAGAGGTCGGCTACCTTGAAGTTGGCCCCCTTCAGCAGAAGATCCACTACCTGCCCCCTGCTGGGGCACTGTCCAGGTCCCTCCCACCGCAGCTGCACGACATTGCGCCTGCGCCTCTCTGGACCCCCTGTACCCCTCGACCACGGGTTCACCCCCTGGAGCTGGTCTGCGGGGGGAACCCGGAAGTTTTGGGCGCCAAACTGGCTGTACAGGGGGGCCAAAGGGACGCTGGTCCCTGCCACCCGGGCAAAAGACCTGGTCTCCCTAAGCACCTCAAGCAGCTCTGCCTCCTGGGCCTGCCCCAAAATACCCCCAGCCTGAGCGCCAGTAGTGCCCTCCGCCACATCACCAGGGGCACCCTCGGAGGGCACCCCAGCACCCATGGCTGACACACCAACCGGGGGAACCCCCTGGCCTAATCCTGCCGGGGGGGTCCCTCCCATCCACCGCCCCCCCGGAGCAAGCCACACCCACAACATCCCTCCTCCTAACACTAGGAGGAGGGTCTACCACTGGGGGCCCACTGGAGCTGCAGGCATGAGCCCCAGATGGCTCCTCCCCCTGCTCCTGCGGCCGTGGCTGCTCCTTCCCCTTTGACTGTCCCCCCTGAGACTCCATATCTCTGATAAAGGCCAAGGCTGGGTGATCCCAAAGAAGTTCCCCAGCCTCGGCCTCGCTCCACCTGCCCACCCTCTGGGCTGGGCTCGGGTCCCCTGTGGAATCCAATGCCATAATATCCCCACACATTTTCCCTTCCCCACATACCTCCATCCCATCTCCTTCAGGGCCATCAGCGGCCACAGACCGGAAGTCCCCGACCACTTCCGGTTCAGGACTTACTTCCTGGTCAACCCCCCCACCCACTTCCGGGTCAGGTCGACCAGGAAAACCGGAAGTGGCCGCACGGACGCCGCTAGCCCCTCCCACTTCCTCTTGCCGCCCAGACTCCCGCCCCAGCTCCTCCCCCTGGCCCCCCAGCCCGCCCAGGCTCCATCGACTGGCCACGCCTCCACTGTCAGCAGTGGAGGCCGCACATCCCGGCGCCATAGCGTCCATTGTTTGTGAGCTGTTTGCAGCATCCAGTCCTCCTCCACCTTCACCAGAAAATGGCGCCCCCCCACCCTCACCAACAACCTCCCCCACACCCACTGCGACCACCACCCCACCACCACTAGTCTTTTCACCCCCAAACACCGGCACACTTGTAGTCTTTGCTGTTTCTGCCTTCACAGTCTCTCCTGCAGCCTTTGTAGTAATGATTTCCATGGCAGTCTCTGTCTGCATGGCGGACCCCTCTCCGTCCTCCACAACACGTGCAGTTTTTATGCCACATGTGGGATGCTCAGCGGTCCTGGGGGTCCCGCCATCTTGCCTGGCCGTATCCTTCCTCCCTGCCTCTGATCTAGTCCCCGGGAGTGGCGTTAGGACCACCACCGCAACTCCCCCCAACTTTCCCGCTCCCGCAGTGCTCCCATCCTGGCCTTTCCTGGCTGCATCATGGGGTACCCTACCCGGGTCTGCCTGCGTGCTGGCAGTTTTTCCTGGCCGCAACACAGCATGGACCCTCCACAGCCAAGACCACAGGGACCGCACTTCCCAGGGAGGGGGGAGGTCCCTCACCGTCACCGGGACTTACCACCTCCACGGGCTCTTTAGGCTGCAGATGGTCCTGCAGGTTTTTCTGGCTGCTACGTCTGGCAGCCTGGGAGCCCTCCTTACTCGTTCTCCGGAGTTCAGTCCTCACTTCTAGGAGGAAATCTGTCTCCCCTCGGCCTCTCTCACATAGCCCACCAAGCAGGGTCCACAGGTCACCGCTCTGGCCCTTTAAAAGGCCAATGGCCTCGGCATACTCGCCTCTTCTGAAACTGCTGGCCCGGTCTCTCCTGTTCCTTAGGTCCGTTAGGACTGCCATCTTCCCACAGAAGGCCCGACTGGCCTTCTGGATAAGGTCCTTGACCCTCACGATCCTCCTCTGTAATTTTGCCGGACCCTCCCCAGGCTGGGGCAAGGTCCAGTCCATTAGTTCCCTTGGGTCCGTAAAAAGAGCATCTCCTCCCTGGATAGGTCCTTAATCCCCAGGGAGGAGGCAGCAGCATCAGGCCGGGAAAGCTGCCCCGGTCCTGGGCTGGAGGAGGCCATCACACCCCCTCCTCCTGGAGCTCCAGGAGCTCCCTACAGGCACGTCCTCTCACTCCAAAGGTCTCACAGCAACTGACACACTCCGCCCGCTCTAAGTGCTGCAGATGCCTGTTAGTGTAACACAAAAGAAAAAAAACACGAGCAATAAGGGCTAGCTTCAGGTGTATAATGTGCAGGAGGCACACTTCGCCTGCTGTAAGTGCTGCAGATGCCTGCCTGTGTTACACAACAGGAAAACACAGCAATAAGGGCTAGCTTCAGGTGTATATTTTGCAGGAAGCACACTACGCCCGCTGTAAGTGCTGCAGATGCCTGCCTGTGTTACACAACAGGAAAACACAGCAATAAGGGCTAGCTTCAGGTGTATACTGTGCAGGAGGCTTAGCAAAAATGACACTGACACTGTCCCCTGCCTATCCTTCTCTCTCCCTGCACACAAGGTTTAGCAAAGAATATCACTGACACTGTTCCTGCCTATCCTTCTCTCTCCCTGCACACAAGGTTTAGCAAAGAATATCACTGACACTGTCCCTGACTATCCTTCTCTCTCCCTGCACACAAGTTAAATGAACAAATAGCACTGACACTGTCCCTGCCTATCCTTCTCTCTCCCTGAACCGGAACACACTACACAAGGCCGCCGCGCTGGCGGCCTTTTATAGTGTGGGGTGTGTACTAAATCCCCCTGAGCTATAATTGGCCACAGGCATCCTGCCTGTGGCCAATTATGGCTCTCCTCGCTGCCGGCGCTGTGATTGGCCAAGCATGCGGGGTCACAGTGCATGCTTGGCCAATCACAGAGCCTGGATTGCATTGCGATGGCGTAGTGCATTGTGGGCCGTTCGCGTCACTCGAATTTAGCGCGAACGGCCCAAATCATTTGATCTTGGTCGAACGATCGAACAGCTGATGTTCGAGTCGAACGTATGTTCGACTCGAACACCCGAGCTCATCCCTACTAAAGAGTTGCTGTTTGAAGTGGAGGCCTATAGATATCGGTGGTACGCGGACTTTGTCTGGACTCATTTGAAGGTACCTCAGGCCCGTAGATATTATTCTTGTTCTGCCGCAGCTACTAAGCGGTACAAGGAGTGTGAAGAGTCATGGATGCTCAGCAGACACATACATGCCGAAAGGATAAAGACAATGCTGAATATCACATTGACACCTTTGATAAAAACTGGAAACCATTGGTGTTGCCGCATCCGCAGTACTATCTTTTAGACTGAACTCTTTTGTGTTTGCCTTTGTTTATTCTGGAGTATATTCTCCTGGAGCCCAAGAACTTTAGCCCTTGCATATGGGGTTGTCTACTTGTTGGAAATGCGGGAGTAGTTGTTTTCTTTCTCCCTCTTACAGTGCTTAAGAGACAGAGACTTTTGGGGTAGAAGTAGCTCAGGGTCAGAGCCAAAGGAGAAGAAGGAAGATTTACCCTCAAGAAAGAAAAAAGTATTAGGACAAGTGTCTTGACGGTGACGCATCCACTAGGTGGCGGTTGATGCATAACTTTTATATTGCAATTTAAGTGTGACTTACTTTTTAGAAGAAAAGGGTTTTTCCTTCGAAGAGAATTCTTTCACTTCTAGTGTAAATAGGTTGGAATGTCAATTATTGTTTTTTTTCTTCCTCTGCAGGTGGACACCAAGCAAATCACTGAGAATGGGGTGGGTTTAGCTGTTGCAGATGGAAGGGAAATGTAAATGATAAATGTGTTTTATGTGACATTGAGAATGTGATGTACACATGTGTTTTCTCTGCTCTTCTTTCATTTCTGCATTTAACTCCCTTTCCACATGTTCAAGTTCCGGCACAAACAAACATTTTTTTTTTCCAAATAGTTTTTTGTAGATAGTTTCTGGAATAGGTCTATGTTGACTCAGGCTTGAGGGACATAGGTTTGCTCCAGACACTGGGGACCAGTGTCTATTTAGTGGGGGGTGTATGTAGCGGGGCGCTAAATTTAGGGGAAGTGTTTGGGTGGTAGTTGTGCCCAAACACCCTAATTGATAGAGTTCTTGAAACCATTTTTGTCCACAGGTGGAGTATTGGTGTACAGTTCCCTGTGGCCTGTGGGTGGCGCTGCCATAGTAGGCCAGGGTTGAACCACTGATACAGTGCTGTGCCTTGTGTTTCCCCTCTCGGCAACCATACAGTGGGTGTGGTCTACCTGCTGGGCATGCTGGGAGAGAATATAAAAGGGGCAGACGCTGCCTGTTTGGGGTTCTCGTTCTTGTCCACCCTGGGCACCTTTAGCCCAGGGGCGGGTATGCGGTTTGTCGTCAAGGGTCCCAGGCACCTTCAGCCCTGGGACTGCAACAAAGGTCTGGGCCCAGCACCTTCGGCTGGAGCCCACCGGGGATCGAGGAATCTCAGGGTGCAGCCTTGCGAGGGGACCCGTATCCTAGATGAGGAGGCCGGGGGAGGAACCGTTCCGAAGGACTGGTGCGGAAGTCACAGTGAAGGAAGGGTCCCGGTAACTCTCTGGAGGGATGTCTTCTCCCTGAACAGAGACCGAGTTCACCAGGTCTGTGGCAGAGACCGAGTTCACCAGGTCTGTGGCAGAGACCGAGTTCACCAGGTCTGTGGCAGAGACCAAGGGTAACGTTCGAGCATCATTTCGGCTGCTAGTCCTAAGTTAAGGAGACTATCCGAATGAGCTGAGTCTGCTTGAGAATCAGAGCAGTGAATTGTGTAACGTTTGTGCCTGGACCTCATCCACATCTTAAGCTGTCCTGTTCTCCCTCCAACCTTTTCTGTCAGAGACTGTGTTTTATAAGAAATAAACCTCTACGTTGGAGTGCAGCTGGTGTGGACATTCAAATTACTGTGGGGACACAAGGACTTGTCTTTATTAAAAATAGAGGTGAGTGACATTCTCTGGTTGTCTAACTGTGGAAGACCCAACAACAACCCCGCTCAACCTCTTCACATAGGAGGGTACAGGCTTGTGGTGCGGTGTGCCTCTCTCTTCCTGCGAGGAGCCAAAGTTAATACAGGTAAAGAAAGGGGTCTGTGCACTACATATATATATATAATGTTGTGGATTCTAAATAATTGATAATAATTAAAAAAAAAAAAATGCAGATTTTTGCATGCAACTGAAAAGTGTCAGAATTGGCCCGGTAAACAAGTGGTGTTATGGAATTATTAAACAAATACAGTGACTCTTTTTGTCTATGGTAATATTGCATTGCTTATACTTCCTGTTTTCTGTTCTTACGTTTGACGTGGATGTAGTTAAATATGAAGCAAAGTCCAGAGTCCCTTGAGGCCTAATGGTGGCCTCCAGAAATAGGGACAGCTGACATCCTTCTGTGTAGATGGGTTGCAAGGCATAGTGGGTTACGCAAGACGAAATGGTGGGCACCAGACACTTTTTGAATGCAAAGAGATGTATTGTCTCTTGAACAGAACTGGGGGAGAGAGGGTTAGGGCCAGGACACCCTTAAGTAGATGCAATGATATTTAGCAAACACTGAGACTTCTATAGGAAGACAGCTATACAGGTGGAGGCCTCCAGCCAGACACCACTTCTGTATAGGTAGGACGGCTGTCTCCTATTGCAACAGTCTTGTAGTAGTTACTAACAGTAGTATATTCAACTATTGGCAATACAAACAGTCCTCTGTTTAAACCATAATCACTCACTATGGATCTTCACTCAAAAAACTCCCAGTCTTTCACTAGACTTCAGATCCAATAGCCACTGAGCTCTTCCACTCTTGGCACTCAGTATCTTCCTCAACCGTCACCCCGCTGCTGTCATGCTGGATCCCTGGCTTGGCACTCACTGAAGCTTTCCCACTTCTTCACCGTCCCCGGCTGGTGAGAAGACGGCTTTGGTACTGTCCCAACCCTACGCTGCTCTCCTGCTTCTGGATAGGCTTCAGACAGCCTAGCAGCCAGATGTCCCCGGGTTAGACCTCAGGCTTCTGGCCTAGCAGCCCGGGGCAGTACAACACATGTCCACCCAGACAGCCGTCCAGGTGGCACAGAACCCCAGATCACCTGACTCCACCCAAATAAATAGGCTCTCCCAGCAGGCCAAGGGACCAAAGAACATCCCTGCCCATTGGCTGAGACACCCCATACAATAATGATCACCTTGGTCCAGATAGGCTCAACTGTCTTATACCGTTGATGGATTGTGTACCTAGGCCAACCATTAGACCATTGCCTAACACACCTCGTTTTCATATGAATAACTACGGCCACCCCCCTCCATTTTTTAAACCATATTCACGTCCTATTACTAAAAAATACACTAATTCTGTTACACATATATCTACAGATGATTCATCTTCTATTCAATTTTCCACTACGATTGATTCTAGACCCATTGAACTTGTTCCTCCTTCTATCAACACTTCACCTCTGAATAGTATATCTCATGGTGATACTGTTGTATCTCGTCTTGTAACATCTAACTCTGATTCCCCCACCAACATTTCGGCTGAGATACATCACCCCTCTTTGGGAGGGGTTGATGCTATTCCCAGTATGACAGTCCCCACATTTGTTCTATCCCCACCTATTGATAGTAGAATTCACCTTGGGCACACTGTGGGACCGTGTACCCCAGGCTCTCCTTCCCCTTCCTCTTTTTTAGTGGTTGCCCCCCTCCCTTGCCCAAAAAGAAAGCTCGTCACAGAGGCAGGAGAGGGGGACGACGTAGACACAGAAAGGAGGGGGAAATTTCGAAGACTGTGAGGATATTCAATCTCTCCAGTCATACATTGTCGAAATCCGAAGAGCTGCTCCTTGCTCGAGGTCTTACATTTGCCCCTACAGCACCTCCCAACCCATTTACTCTATTTTTAGACCTTAATAGATTCATCAGAAACATTACAGTAAAACGATTTTTCAATATGAAGGTTGATAAAGATTCCCCTGCTGATGAGGATGTCCTAGACACCCCTATTGACGCATGTTTTGCTGTGGATCATTCCTTAGATTGTGACTTGCCGGACTGCACGGCCTCTGATCACCTGGGTCTCCTTCATACGGATGACCCAGATGACCTTGCTGAGTTGCTCACTCAACATCTGTCCACTTCTCCACCTGTCCAGAAGACAAAATTTAGACCCAAGTCCATCTTTTATCCCACGTTCGCCAAAGGACCCTATATCCAGAGTTTCTATCAAGTAGTCTATGCAGAGACTTTGCGGATGTGCCAACAATGTTCCATACATAAATTTTCCACCAACTTGTCGATAGCCGAAAATATTGCTTTAAAAAGTCTTATAAACAACAAAGAACTTATAATTAGATCAGCTGATAAAGGGGGAGGGATAGTGGTCCAAAACCGTGTAGACTATCAATCAGAGAGTGCTCGGTTACTCTCTGATGATACAATTTATTTAAGGCTTGCCTGTGACCCTTTACCAGTATTCTCCACGGAAGCACATGATTTGGTCAACAAAGCCAAAGCCGAGGGATTAGTGACCAATATAGAGGTCGCCTTTCTTCTGCATGACTTTTATAAGAGACCTTATTTCTACCATCTTCCCAAGGTCCATAAAAGTCTTGCCAATCCCCCAGGGAGACCAATTGTAGCGGCTATGGAAAGTGTAACCAGCTATTTTTCCATATATATTGACCATTTCCTACAGCCCCTAGTTAATAATCTCCCTTCATACATTAAAGATGGCATAACATTACTTCAAATGCTACAGCAATATAGATGGGAACCGTCTTACCGTTGGCTAACGTTGGATGTAGTGTCTCTCTATACGTCCATTCCCCATAAAGTAGGCCTACATGCCACACAGTATTTCCTCAATGAGGATCCACTCCTCAATAATAGACAGACCAATTTCTTACTTGAAATGTTGGATTATTGCCTCAACCATAATTACTTTGAGGCTAATGGCCAATTCTATATCCAAATTCAGGGGACAGCTATGGGGGCTAATTTTGCCCCCAGTTATGCTAACCTCACTATGGGGTATTGGGAACACCATAACATTTGGCAAAATAACCCATATGCCTCCCACCTAGTATTTTATGGTCGTTATATAGATGACGTGGTCATCATCTGGGATGGGCCTGATACACTAATCCCAGGGTTCCTACAACACTGCAATTCCAATAATATGGGTCTTTCTTTTACTTATGTGACAGATGAGAATACATTGGCCTTCTTGGACCTTGAGCTCTTTCATGAAGACCATGCGGTCTGTGCACAGAACTACACCAAGCCCACTGCAGGTAACTCTTTCCTGCATTATGGGAGTTGTCACCATCCACGATGGGTGAACAACATACCCAAGAGCCAGTTCTGTAGACTGAGACATAATTGTACTCGGCCACAGGACTATATTTCCCATGGCTCAAAGCTTAAAATAAAATTTCTTGAGAAAGGTTACCCCGACGAGTTAGTAGAGGGTGCCTATCGACATTATCTCAATGCTGACGTGAGAGAAAAAAGAGCTAAGAGCACAGACGACAACACTCAACCAGTCCGCTTTGTCACCCAATTCCATAGCCAATTCAGGAGAATGGAAAGGATTTTGGTTAAACATTGGTCCATATTGAAGGAGGACCCTTACTTAAAAACTACACTCACAGAGCGCCCTGTAGTTAGTTATAGAAAGGCCAAAAACATCAAGGCCCTGATAGCCCCGAGCAAAATTAAAACATCAGGGCCCTCTACCAGTGCATCCCTGACATTCTTTAATTTGAAGGGTATGTATCAGTGTAAGAAGGCACTATGCCTTACGTGTAAGCATGTCAACCACAGACAGAGTTTACCTGTAAAGGCAAGCAGTACATCTTACCTGATTTTTATACATGCTCCTCTGAGTATGTGGTGTACTGCTTGACCTGTCCGTGCGGCCTATTTTATGTAGGCCGCACTATCCGTACCCTCCGAAAAAGGTTCGGAGAACATCGAAACTTTGTCGAGAAGGGTCGAGAAAAATATAGTGTAGCTAGACACTTCAAAGAATTTCACCACCAATCATCTGTGGGTCTACGTGTTTGGGTTATAGAAGCTATCCCTAAACACCTCCCTTTAGCCGAGTGCTATAAAAAACTATGTGAGCGTGAAAACTATTGGATATTCACCCTCGATAGTCTTGCGCCCGGGGGCTTGAATGAAGGTATCGAAATCAATATTCTCCTCTAAAGATACCATCTTCTATGTTGTTATTACTATGTGCATGTTTTATGCCAACATTGGTCCCTCCTTTTCTAATATTCACCTCTTTGCTATTTGTGTATGCCCATGTATGTATGTATGTATATGTGCATATCGGTATGCACATATCATGTCATCCAGGTATATTACAATAGTGGGGATATTCCTTTGTGGGTGTATATCTCCTTTATAGTCCAGATTGCTATGATACATTTGCATATGTATTTGTGCATATATGGGTAAAGTTTTCTTCCTTTTAGAGATTTTTTAGAAATTTATTATATCTTTCGTTTTTATATATTTTTATATATATTTATATATATTTACATGTGCTATCAATCCCGTTTCCTATGGCAACTCATTAGACTATTTTTATTGTTATTTATATTTTTTACATATATATTTCTTTATTCCCATACTTTTACCGATTATTTATTGATTCCTTTATGTATTAGTTAGTTTTTTCTCCTATTAATCCCTGATGTCAGTATCTTTATGCATTTATTGTTCTTCTTTATATATGGGTCAGCGCCAAGTTAGCGTTTGCTGCCTGTACTTTGTGTTTGGTTTCCATGGTGATATAGACTGTCCTATCAGCCAATCCTTACCTAGTATTTATAGCCGGAACCAAAGATGGCCCCTACCAAGCCTGATGAAGAAGCACGGATGCTTCGAACGCGCGCATCCTCCCCGCTGACCCCACGACCCGGATGTACTCTGTCGTTGTGTTCCAGCAAAGTCGTCCTCCGTTCCTCCATTGCGAGTGAGCAGTTCCACTCTACGGCATAATCGGCGACTCTTGAGAGGAGGTACAGAGACACCATCTCCCCTCCACCTCTGGATACACAGCTTCACATGCCCGGGATGAGCGGATGATTCCAACTATCCCAGTCTTCATACAGATAAGCTCACTTATATTCTCCTCTTGTGAGTGGATTACCTGTTATTGATTTTATGTTTCAATAAATTTTAATTGATTGCTACGCTCAGAAGGCGCTGCTTTTTTGTTTTTCTTGTACTATTTCAGATCCCTTCTATCTGTCAGCCGGCAGCCTTCTTTGTGGACTAGTCATTCTTATAAGTATGGACTAATATGACATTGATCTTATGAGTTTATTCCTCCTAATCATTTTACCGCTGTTCCCATATTAGTTTTGTACATACACCCTTATCCCGAGTGCGCTTGATTAACCCCTTGTGTTGTATGTATTGTTTTTGAAGTTCTCAATCGAGCAGCCACGGAATATAGGTGTTCTCTCTCCAGATCTAGATATTCTCAGCTTATAATGTGATATTAGTGATGAGCCGAACACCCCCGGGTTCGGTTCGCACCAGAACCCGCGAACGGACCGAAAGTTCGTACGAACATTAGAACATTAGAACCCTATTAAATACAATGGATGCGAACGTTCGAATTCTAAAGTGCTAATTATAACAACTATTATGCATGTTATTGTCCTAAAAAGGGTTTGGGAACCCGGGTTGTGCACCAGGGGACATGTATCAATGCAAAAATAAGTTTTAAAAACGGTCGTTTTTCGGGAGCAGTCATTTTAATGATGCATAAAGTGAAAAAAAAAAAGTCAAATATTCCTTTAAATATCGTACCTGGGGGGTGTCTAAAGTATGCCTGTGAAGTGCCACGTGTTTCCCGTGTTTAGAACTGTCCCTGCACAAAATGACACTTCTAAAGGAAAAAAAAGCCATTTAAAACTGCTTGCGGCTTTAATGTAATGTCTGGTCCCGGTAATATGGATGAAAATCTTTAAGAAAAATGGCATAGCTACCCCATGACCCCCCCCCCCTACCCCAGCCCATTACCAGCCCCTTTGGGTCTTGTATGGATATTAAGGGGAACCCCGCACATAAAATAAAAAAGGCCCTATATACTCTGAACAGCCGTATACAGGCGGTGCATACAAGACAGGGACTGTAGGTTTGTTCTTATGTAGAATCTGTTTGTAATTTTGAACAGGTACATTGTTTAAGTGTAGCTCCAGCCCAAAAATCTATTTTTAAACTTTTTGGAAAACATAGGTAAGGGTTATCACCCCTGTAACATTTGTTTTGCTGTCTGTGCCCCTGTTCAGAACATTTCACCTCACTTCCCGTCCCAATGACAACTGTTTTTGAAATGTGGTGTTTTTCTTGAAACAAGGATTGCTGATAAAGCATCAGTACAGAGGAGACACCTTTCTCCCATATTAATTCTTACAGGAGAGAATTTTCCTTCCAAGGGGTAGATTTCCTCTCACTTCCTGTTGTCTTCTTGCGTTTGCAAGTAGGAGTCGTTTGTAAGTTGGATGTTTGAAAGTAGGGACCTGCCGTATATACTCTGCAGAAATAGGCCCCTTAGTTGTTGGTGTTGGCACAACACTGTAAGCACTCACAGTTACTCTTGGTTGGTGCTGGAACGCCCTGCTGTCAACTATTATATCAGGAATTGTAATTACATATAATTGTTGAACAGTGGTAGTAAAAATTGGGCCTTTGATGGTGGTGCTGGTGCCACAACACTGTAAGCCCTGACAGTTACTCTTGGTGGGTGCAGCAATGGGCCCTGCTGTGAATTATTAGATCAAGAATTGTAATTGCATGCCCCTGTTGAACAGGGGCTGAAAAATTGGGCCTTTCGTGGTGGTGGTGGTGGTGGCGTTGCAACAACACTGTAAGCCCTCAGAGTTACTCTTGGTGGGTGCAGGAATGGGCCCTGCTGTGAATTATTAGATCAAGAATTGTAATTACATGCCCCTTTTGAACAGGGGCTGAAAAATTAGGCCTTTCGTGGTGGTGGTGGTGGTGGCGTTGCCACAACACTGTAAGCCCTCAGAGTTACTCTTGGTGGGTGCAGGAATGGGCCCTGCTGTGAATTATTAGATCAAGAATTGTAATTACATGCCCCTTTTGAACAGGGGCTGAAAAATTGGGCCTTTCGTGGTGGTGGTGGTGGTGGCGTTGCCACAACACTGTAAGCCCTCAGAGTTACTCTTGGTGGGTGCAGCAATGGGCCCTGCTGTGAATTATTAGATCAAGAATTGTAATTACATGCCCCTTTTGAACAGGGGCTGAAAAATTGGGCCTTTCGTGGTGGTGGTGGTGGTGGCGTTGCCACAACACTGTAAGCCCTCAGAGTTACTCTTGGTGGGTGCAGCAATGGGCCCTGCTGTGAATTATTAGATCAAGAATTGTAATTACATGCCCCTGTTGAACAGGGGCTGAAAAATTGGGCCTTAGGCACTGGTGGCACAACACTACAACCCCTCACAGATACTGTACTTGGAGCACAGCAATGAGCCCTGTTGCAAAGTATTGCTTCAAAAATTGTAATGACACGCCCCTGTTAAACAGGGGCTGAAAAATTGGGCCTTAGGCACTGGTGCCACAACACTCCAACCCCTCACAGATACTGTACTTGGAGCACAGCAATGAGCCCTATGGCAAATTATTGCTAAAAAAATTGTAATTACACGCCCCTGTAAAACAGGGGCTGAAAAATTGGGCATTAGCCACTGGTGGCGGCACCCATAAACAAAAATGATCTTCCAAGCTATCATCATCAATCGTATCATTGAGGACTCGGAGGAGGAGGATAGCCAGTCAACATAACAGCACAGACACTCAGCATCAGCATCAGTCTTGAAGGGATGTGACATGTTAAAATCAATTAGTCTGTTATATCAGCATCAGGTGTGTGGTAGCTGGTGGTGATCCAAGACTGGTACATCTTGATGAAAGTCAGTCGATCAACCGAGTCGGTGGACAGGCGCACCCTGTGATCCGTGACAAATCCTCCAGCAGCACTGAATGTGCGTTCCGAAAGAACGCTGGATGCAGGACAGGCCAGTAGCTCAATTGCATACTGTGCAAGCTCTGCCCAGTAATCCATCCTCAAGACCCAGTAAGCCAGAGGATTTTCGGTGGGGAAGGTGTCCAAGTCTGACCTTGCCCCTAGATATTCCTGCACCATGTTTATCAGACGCTGGCGATGGTTGCTGGAACCGATCATACTTTGGGGCTGCGGACTAAAGAATTGTCTGAACGCATCGGTCAGACGGCCACCTTCCCCACCGCTCCTTCTTTGACTGGCCGAAGCCTCAGCAACTCGTTGTCCAGGACCAGGAGTTTGTAACCTCCCAGTCTCTGGGAACGCGTTGCACAGACCTTTCTGCAAGGCCTCCCGGAGTTGTCTCATCCTCTGCTCCCTCTGCGACGGTAACATAAGGTCCGCAACCTTACCCTTGTACCGTGGATCAAGGAGAGTGGCCAGCCAGTAATGGTCCCTCTCCTTGATCCGAAGAATACGAGAATCCTTCCGCAGACTTTGCAGGATCAGGGAGGCCATGCAGCGTAGGTTTGCTGAGGCATTCGCTCCGGAGTCCTCTGTGTCACTAAGGACGACATGATCCGCAGCCACCTCCTCCCAGCCACGTACAAGTCCACTGGTTTCTTGGGACTGTAAATCATCCCTAAAAGACTGCTGCTGATGATGCTGAGTGCCAGCCTCCACCTCCATGCTGACACAATCCTCCTCCTCCTCCTCCTCCTCCTCTTCCTGTGCGATGGGTGGGACAGAAGGAACACTGTCTGGGTAAAGGGGGCCTTGAGAGGCAAGGAAGTCCTCCTCTTCCTGCCTCTGTTCTGCCTCAAGTGCCCTGTCCATTATTCCACGCAGCGTGTGCTCCAACAGGTGGACAAGAGGTACAGTGTCACTGATGCATGCACTGTCACTGCTCACCATCCTCGTGGCCTCCTCAAATGGTGCCAGGACAGTGCATGCATCCCTGATCATGCCCCACTGGCGTGGAGAAAAAAAACCAAGCTCCCCTGACCCTGTCCTGGTGCCGTAGTCGCACAGGTACTCATTGATGGCCCTCTGCTGTGTGTGCAGCCGCTGCAGCATGGCCAACGTTGAGTTCCACCTGGTGGGCATGTCACATATAAGGCGGTTCTTGGGCAGGTTCAACTCCTTTTGCAGCTCAGCCAGGCGAGCACTGGCATTATAAGATCTGCGGAAATGCACACAGACTTTCCTGGCCTGCCTCAGGACATCCTGTAAGCCCGGGTACCTGCCCAAGAACCGCTGCACCACCAGGTTAAGGACGTGAGCCACACAGGGCACATGGGTCAATTGTCCCTGTCGGAGGGCGGAGAGGAGGTTGGTGCCATTGTCGCAAACCACCATTCCTGGCTTAAGCTGGCGTGGCGTCAACCACCTCTCGGCCTGGCCCTGCAGAGCAGACAGGACCTCTGCCCCAGTGTGGCTTCTGTCCCCCAAACACACCAGCGCAAGCACGGCATGGCATCTTTTTGCCTGCGTACTTGCGTAGCCCCTTGAACGGCTACGGAGCACCGCTGGTTCAGAGGACAAACCACAGGAAGAGGCCATGGAGGAAGAAGAAGAGGAGGGGGTGGAGGAGAGAGGTGTGTCACAACCAGTAGTAGCATTTTGGAGGCGTGGCGGTGGAACAACCTCCAACACTACTGCACCTTGTCCTGCATCCTTCCCAGCTGCCAAAAGAGTGACCCAATGGGCCGTGAAAGAAAGGTAACGTCCCTGTCCATGCCTGCTGGACCATGAGTCAGCGGTAATATGCACCTTACCGCTGACCGCCCTGTCCAGCGAGGCCAAGACATTGCCTTCCACATGCCGGTAGAGAGCCGGAATAGCCTTCCGTGAGAAAAAGTGGCGTTTGGGAACCTGCCACTGAGGAACCGCACATTGCACAAACTCACGGAAGGGGGCCGAGTCTACCAACTGAAAAGGTAGCAGTTGAAGCGCTAGCAATTTAGCCAAGCTAGCATTCAACCGCTGGGCATGTGGATGGCTGGGAGTGAACTTCTTTCGACGGTCCAGCAGCTGGGGCAGGGAAATTTGCCTGCTAGAATCGGACGTCGGTGTACTGCTAGCAGAGTGGCCGCAAGTACTTGGCTGTGACACACCTAATTCTACACCTTCATTCCTCTCAGTGCATGTTTCAGAGAGGACTGAAGTTATAGTGGGGTTGGAGATCCCAGCTGATGCGGTGCAAGGAGAGGTCCGCTTTGTTCTTTGGTGTGGGTCTTTGAGGTAGGCTTGCCAACGAGCTGCATGGCAGGTCAACATATGTCTGGTCAGGCATGTGGTACCCAAGCGGCTGATGTTTTGGCCACGCGATATACGCTTGAGACATATGTTGCAAACAGCAGCTGTGCGATCTGATGCACTAGCCTCAAAAAAGGCCCACACCAAAGAACTTTTTGAATGACGGGCAGAGGCAGCGCCCTGCACAGGCGGAGCTCTGCGGTGTGATTCCGTCGGTGTACTGCCCTTACGCTGGCCACCAAAGGGCATCCTGCCTCGCTGGAGATGTGCCTCCTCCTCATCCTCCTCCTCCTCCTCTCTCCTATTAGGCACCCACGTGGAGTCAGTGACCTCATCATCCCCTCCCTCCTCATCACTGGAGCCAATCTGGCAGTATGCTGCAGCTGCTGGAACATGACTGCCAGATTGGTGTCCTTCTTGAGCATCCCCTCTGTCTGCTCTCACGCTACTGCCTTCCTGTAGCTGGGTTTCATCATCAGACCCTTCGAAACGCTGGGCATCCTCCTGGAGCATGTACCCAACACTGTGCTCAAACAGTTCGGGGGACTCCTCAGGAGGAGGACATGGTGGGTCTAGGGAAGGAGTGACTGATGATGAGTCTGACATTGATACCAGGGAAGAGGACGCTTTGGCAGCTGCTTTGCCAGTACCCTGAGCCTGGGTGAGAGAGGATGAGGAGGAGGAGGAGGGCTTGGTCATCCACTCTACCAAGTCTTCGGCATGATGTGGCTCAACATGTCCAGCTGCCGAAAAGAAGGACAAGCGTGTCCCATGGCCATGTGCTGATGACAATGCACCGCGTCCACGACCAGCACTGTTGTCCCCAGACACAGAGCCTGCTTGCCCTCTTTTATTGCCTCCTGACTGTCTGCCTCTCCTTGTTTGCCTTCCAGACATTCTAATAGATGGCCTGCAGGGAGATGGGAAAAAAGCAATAAGGGCTACCTTCAGGTGTCCTTCTCTGTCCCTTTACTTAAGGATTTCTAAATATGGTTGAGGATGATTGCTTTTGCACAGAATAGCACAACGACAATTTCCCTGACTGTCCAAAAAACAAGGATTTCAAAGATGGTTGATGAGGAATGCTTTAGCACACTATAGCACAAGGAGAATTTCCCTCACTGTCCTTCCCTGTCCCTAGAAACAAGGATTCGTACAGTAAAACACACTGACACTCTCCCTACCTATAGTTTTCTGTCCCTAGAAAAAATGTTTTTTTAAAGCACACTATAGCACAAGGAGAATTTCCCTCACTGTCCTTCCCTGTCCCTAGAAACAAGGATTCGTACAGTAAAACACACTGACACTCTCCCTACCTATAGTTTTCTGTCCCTAGAAAAAATTTTTTTTAAAGCACACTATAGCACAAGGAGAATTTCCCTCACTGTCCTTCCCTGTCCCTAGAAACAAGGATTCGTACAGTAAAACACACTGACACTCTCCCTACCTATAGTTTTCTGTCCCTAGAAAAAATGTTTTTTTAAAGCACACTATAGCACAAGGAGAATTTCCCTCACTGTCCTTCCCTGTCCCTAGAAACAAGGATTCGTACAGTAAAACACACTGACACTCTCCCTACCTATAGTTTTCTGTCCCTAGAAAAAATGTTTTTTTAAAGCACACTATAGCACAAGGAGAATTTCCCTCACTGTCCTTCCCTGTCCCTAGAAACAAGGATTCGTACAGTAAAACACACTGACACTCTCCCTACCTATAGTTTTCTGTCCCTAGAAAAAATGTTTTTTTAAAGCACACTATAGCACAAGGAGAATTTCCCTCACTGTCCTTCCCTGTCCCTAGAAACAAGGATTCGTACAGTAAAACACACTGACACTCTCCCTACCTATAGTTTTCTGTCCCTAGAAAAAATGTTTTTTTAAAGCACACTATAGCACAAGGAGAATTTCCCTCACTGTCCTTCCCTGTCCCTAGAAACAAGGATTCGTACAGTAAAACACACTGACACTCTCCCTACCTATAGTTTTCTGTCCCTAGAAAAAATGTTTTTTTAAAGCACACTATAGCACAAGGAGAATTTCCCTCACTGTCCTTCCCTGTCCCTAGAAACAAGGATTCGCACAGTAAAACACACTGACACTCTCCCTACCTATAGTTTTCTGTCCCTAGAAAAAATGTTTTTTTAAAGCACACTATAGCACAAGGAGAATTTCCCTCACTGTCCTTCCCTGTCCCTAGAAACAAGGATTCGCACAGTAAAACACACTGACACTCTCCCTACCTATAGTTTTCTGTCCCTAGAAAAAATGTTTTTTTAAAGCACACTATAGCACAAGGAGAATTTCCCTCACTGTCCTTCCCTGTCCCTAGAAACAAGGATTCGTACAGTAAAACACACTGACACTCTCCCTACCTATAGTTTTCTGTCCCTAGAAAAATTTTTTTTTTAAAGCACACTATAGCACAAGGAGAATTTCCCTCACTGTCCTTCCCTGTCCCTAGAAACAAGGATTCGTACAGTAAAACACACTGACACTCTCCCTACCTATAGTTTTCTGTCCCTAGAAAAAATGTTTTTTTAAAGCACACTATAGCACAAGGAGAATTTCCCTCACTGTCCTTCCCTGTCCCTAGAAACAAGGATTCGTACAGTAAAACACACTGACACTCTCCCTACCTATAGTTTTCTGTCCCTAGAAAAAATGTTTTTTTAAAGCACACTATAGCACAAGGAGAATTTCCCTCACTGTCCTTCCCTGTCCCTAGAAACAAGGATTCGTACAGTAAAACACACTGACACTCTCCCTACCTATAGTTTTCTGTCCCTAGAAAAAATGTTTTTTTAAAGCACACTATAGCACAAGGAGAATTTCCCTCACTGTCCTTCCCTGTCCCTAGAAACAAGGATTTGTACAGTAAAACACACTGACACTCTCCCTACCTATAGTTTTCTGTCCATAGAAAAAATGTTTTTTTTAAAGCACACTATAGCACAAGGAGAATTTCCCTCACTGTCCTTCCCTGTCCCTAGAAACAAGGATTCGTACAGTAAAACACACTGACACTCTCCCTACCTATAGTTTTCTGTCCCTAGAAAAAATGTTTTTTTAAAGCACACTATAGCACAAGGAGAATTTCCCTCACTGTCCTTCCCTGTCCCTAGAAACAAGGATTCGTACAGTAAAACACACTGACACTCTCCCTACCTATAGTTTTCTGTCCCTAGAAAAAATGTTTTTTTAAAGCACACTATAGCACAAGGAGAATTTCCCTCACTGTCCTTCCCTGTCCCTAGAAACAAGGATTCGCACAGTAAAACACACTGACACTCTCCCTACCTATAGTTTTCTGTCCCTAGAAAAAATGTTTTTTTAAAGCACACTATAGCACAAGGAGAATTTCCCTCACTGTCCTTCCCTGTCCCTAGAAACAAGGATTTGTACAGTAAAACACACTGACACTCTCCCTACCTATAGTTTTCTGTCCCTAGAAAAAATGTTTTTTTAAAGCACACTATAGCACAAGGAGAATTTCCCTCACTGTCCTTCCCTGTCCCTAGAAACAAGGATTCGTACAGTAAAACACACTGACACTCTCCCTACCTATAGTTTTCTGTCCCTAGAAAAAATGTTTTTTTAAAGCACACTATAGCACAAGGAGAATTTCCCTCACTGTCCTTCCCTGTCCCTAGAAACAAGGATTCGTACAGTAAAACACACTGACACTCTCCCTACCTATAGTTTTCTGTCCCTAGAAAAAATGTTTTTTTAAAGCACACTATAGCACAAGGAGAATTTCCCTCACTGCCCTTCCCTGTCCCTAGAAACAAGGATTCGTACAGTAAAACACACTGACACTCTCCCTACCTATAGTTTTCTGTCCCTAGAAAAAATGTTTTTTTAAAGCACACTATAGCACAAGGAGAATTTCCCTCACTGTCCTTCCCTGTCCCTAGAAACAAGGATTCGTACAGTAAAACACACTGACACTCTCCCTACCTATAGTTTTCTGTCCCTAGAAGAAATGTTTTTTTAAAGCACACTATAGCACAAGGAGAATTTCCCTCACTGTCCTTCCCTGTCCCTAGAAACAAGGATTCGTACAGTAAAACACACTGACACTCTCCCTACCTATAGTTTTCTGTCCCTAGAAAAAATGTTTTTTTAAAGCACACTATAGCACAAGGAGAATTTCCCTCACTGTCCTTCCCTGTCCCTAGAAACAAGGATTCGCACAGTAAAACACACTGACACTCTCCCTACCTATAGTTTTCTGTCCCTAGAAAAAATGTTTTTTTAAAGCACACTATAGCACAAGGAGAATTTCCCTCACTGTCCTTCCCTGTCCCTAGAAACAAGGATTCGTACAGTAAAACACACTGACACTCTCCCTACCTATAGTTTTCTGTCCCTAGAAAAAATGTTTTTTTAAAGCACACTATAGCACAAGGAGAATTTCCCTCACTGTCCTTTCCTGTCCCTAGAAACAAGGATTCGTACAGTAAAACACACTGACACTCTCCCTACCTATAGTTTTCTGTCCCTAGAAAAAATGTTTTTTTAAAGCACACTATAGCACAAGGAGAATTTCCCTCACTGTCCTTCCCTGTCCCTAGAAACAAGGATTCGTACAGTAAAACACACTGACACTCTCCCTACCTATAGTTTTCTGTCCCTAGAAAAAATGTTTTTTTAAAGCACACTATAGCACAAGGAGAATTTCCCTCACTGTCCTTCCCTGTCCCTAGAAACAAGGATTCGTACAGTAAAACACACTGACACTCTCCCTACCTATAGTTTTCTGTCCCTAGAAAAAATGTTTTTTTAAAGCACACTATAGCACAAGGAGAATTTCCCTCACTGTCCTTCCCTGTCCCTAGAAACAAGGATTCGTACAGTAAAACACACTGACACTCTCCCTACCTATAGTTTTCTGTCCCTAGAAAAAATGTTTTTTTAAAGCACACTATAGCACAAGGAGAATTTCCCTCACTGTCCTTCCCTGTCCCTAGAAACAAGGATTCGTACAGTAAAACACACTGACACTCTCCCTACCTATAGTTTTCTGTCCCTAGAAAAAATGTTTTTTTAAAGCACACTATAGCACAAGGAGAATTTCCCTCACTGTCCTTCCCTGTCCCTAGAAACAAGGATTCGTACAGTAAAACACACTGACACTCTCCCTACCTATAGTTTTCTGTCCCTAGAAAAAATGTTTTTTTAAAGCACACTATAGCACAAGGAGAATTTCCCTCACTGTCCTTCCCTGTCCCTAGAAACAAGGATTCGCACAGTAAAACACACTGACACTCTCCCTACCTATCCTTCTCTTTCCCTAAACTAAAGGAATCCAGGTTAAGCAAGAAAAAATAAATGTCACTGTCCCTGCCTATGCTTCTCTTTCCCTGCTCCGGAACACACTACACTAGGCCGCCGTGCTGGCGGCCTTTTATAGTGTGGGGCGTGTACTAAACACCCTCAGCAATAATTGGCCACAGGCATCCTGCCTGTGGCCAATCATTGCTCTCCTCGCTGCCGGCGCTGTGATTGGCCAAGCATGCGGGGTCACAGTGCATGCTTGGCCAATCACAGCGCCTGGATGACACTGCGATGGCGTAGTGCATTGTGGGCCGTTCGCGTCACTCGAATTAGGCGCGAACGGCCCAAATCGTTCGATCTTCGTCGAACGATCGAACAGCCGATGTTCGAGTCGAACGTATGTTCGACTCGAACACCGAGCTCATCCCTATGTGATATATGCATATAGATACTGTTCTTGTTATCATTGTGCTTACAGATGTACATTTATTCTTCTTATATATGTCTATGATACCATGGAGATCATATCGCAAATTGAGTCAGCCAAATATGTAATCTTAGATGAAATATATACTATGTTTCCGGAGAATTTCTTCTCAGCATCTATATCAGTCCCTAGAACCAGTTATAGGTTAATCTGTGCTAAATTTCGTAAAATCGAAGATACAATTGTTGCTGCTAACCAACAATGGTGGGATAGGTTTTTTTTTGACCAGTATACTAAATATAAAATTTCCCCTAGAGGACTTAGAAACACCAAAACTTGTTCCTTTTTGGGTACCGACTTAGCCCTGGAATGGGCCAATATCTCAGAGTTCTGTACCCAAAAATGGATGGATATTGTCGCCAAACAAAGGGATATTCAACATATTACCTGTCTCTCCAAAATTACAGATTTAATTCTATCACTTCAGTCATGTATCACATCATTGCCCATCTCATGGCTGAGAAAATTAAAACTAAACACAAAATTTCAAGAAGATATTCTCATTGGAACCAAACTACACAAAATTCGTAGAGATTTTGATGATTACAACACCAACAGAGTGTTCTGTTGGAAGAAATCTAGAACTCCTCATTTAGGTCCGTCTGGACCCAATAATGATCACCTTGGTCCAGATAGGCTCAACTGTCTTATACCGTTGATGGATTGTGTACCTAGGCCAACCATTAGACCATTGCCTAACACACCTCGTTTTCATATGAATAACTACGGCCATCCCCCTCCATTTTTTAAACCATATTCATGTCCTATTACTAAAAAATACACTAATTCTGTTACACATATATCTACAGATGATTCATCTTCTATTCAATTTTCCACTACGATTGATTCTAGACCCATTGAACTTGTTCCTCCTTCTATCAACACTTCACCTCTGAATAGTATATCTCATGGTGATACTGTTGTATCTCGTCTTGTAACATCTAACTCTGATTCCCCCACCAACATTTCGGCTGAGATACATCACCCCTCTTTGGGAGGGGTTGATGCTATTCCCAGTATGACAGTCCCCACATTTGTTCTATCCCCACCTATTGATAGTATAATTCACCTTGGGCACACTGTGGGACCGTGTACCCCAGGCTCTCCTTCCCCTTCCTCTTTTTTAGTGGTTGCCCCCCTCCCTTGCCCAAAAAGAAAGCTCGTCACAGAGGCAGGAGAGGGGGACGACGTAGACACAGAAAGGAGGGGGAAATTTCGAAGACTGTGAGGATATTCAATCTCTCCAGTCATACATTGTCGAAATCCGAAGAGCTGCTCCTTGCTCGAGGTCTTACATTTGCCGCTACAGCACCTCCCAACCCATTTACTCTATTTTTAGACCTTAATAGATTCATCAGAAACATTACAGTAAAACGATTTTTCAATATGAAGGTTGATAAAGATTCCCCTGCTGATGAGGATGTCCTAGACACCCCTATTGACGCATGTTTTGCTGTGGATCATTCCTTAGATTGTGACTTGCCGGACTGCACGGCCTTCATGTCCCCACACAGCCACCAAACATCAGCCAGTTGCCGTTTCTGTTCCTGAAACCATTTTAGTTGGTACTTAATGTCTGTAGTTGATGTTGTGGTCGCACAGTATTCAGGAGATAGGGTGCCAACCTTTGAACCATCCTTGTCTATGTTAGAGAAACAAGAAAAATTTCCTGGTAATGCTTGTACTGAAGGGGGTATACTTCGCATTTTAGTTTTAGGGTATCTCTTTTTCTCATTTGCACATTCAGACCCAGTAATATTTTCTGAAAACAGTCTTATTATGCAAGCTAAATCTGTTTCCTCTTCAGGGAGAGGAATGGTAGCTAGTTGTGGTCTTGGGTTTGCACAAGAAATACAATCACTTAACCCCTTAGATTGAGTTGTGTATCTGACCCATTCTATCCACTAATTTTTGTCTCCAAATCCTGTTTCTATACTTAATTGTTCCTTGTAGGTAAAATCTGTTTTAAACAAGGAGGGATTAAGTTGAAACTGAGTGGGCTCTGGGACTGGGGTGTTCTGACCAGGGATTACAACCTTAATAGTAATTCTTCCTAGTAGATCACTCAGGCTGGGCCTATATACTCCTAGACCATAAACTCCAGCATCTGATACCTGCGGGTTTTTTATTGTCAAGGAGATGGGATTACATTTATTAGGTGTAAGCCAATCACGGGACTGGCAATCACCAGTCCACCCTCTTCGACTGTATATAGATATACGTTCTACCTGATCCTTCCTTTGTTTAGGGATCACGGCAGAACTAGCAAGCCAACCATTATCATCTGTTGACCACCACACATCAGCCCACGCACTGCATTCTGGAGTGGAACATAAGTATTTGCCCGTAAAAACATATCTTTGATACCCAATGTCTATGACTTGACTTAGATCAAATTGTATTGTGGTGGTCTTACCCTGTATAACATTTATGGTGACACCATCTGGCCCCTTCATTATCTGTCTTTCCCCTCTATGACCCATTATGTTCAGTATTGGAATGAGGTCAAAAAGCATATAAATCCCCACAACTATGCCCCCTACTATCAATGTGATCAAAAGGATTCTCCCTGTCCATGTTTTAGTAAAATACCCTGGTTCAAACATTAGTCTCTCTCTGGGTCTTCCCTCCACCCCTATGAGTCCATAATGTACCATTCCCTTCTCCTGTGGTGTGGCAGTTATTCAGATTTTTTATTTAAATGATGTGCCTTCTTGCAGTGGATGAGGTGTATCCAAGGTATTCGCTCCACAATTTTCACTGCGGTGGGTGTAGACAACAGTACTTGATAGGGTCCTTCCCACCTGGGGTCAGACCAAGTCTTTCTCTTTATTATTTTTATCCAGACCCAATCTCCAGGTTGTACAAGATCTTCTTGTTCTGTTTTAGTCTCTTGACTTGTAAGAGAATTTGGGCATAGGAGTTCTTTAGTTGTTAGCAACTTTCTCATATAATTTGCCAGTTCATAGTCCATTTCCTCATCATCTCGAGCGAATGCTCTGAGTTGTGGAATATAATAAGGTTTACCATACAACATTTCATACGGTGTTAGGCCCTTAGCAGTAGGGGTAATTCTTGTACTTAACAATGCCATTGTCAAACACTGAACCCAGTTTTTTCCTGTTTCCTCCATCAATTTTCTTAGTTTACTCTTTACGGTACCATTATGTCTTTCCACTGTGCCTGCAGATTGTGGGTGGTAGACACAGTGGTTTTTCAGGTCAATATTATACCATTTACCAATCTGTTGTATTGTTCGGTTCACAAAATGGGAGCCATTGTCACTGTAAATTACCGAGGGGATCCCTTGTCGTGGAATCACCTCTTTGATTAGTACTTTGGCTACTGACTGCCCATCCGGGTGTGTCATAGGAAAAGCTTCCACCCACTTTGTAAACATATCAACAATAACCAGACAGTACTTTTTATTCTCACATTTGTTCAATTCAATAAAATCCATGCATATTGTGTGAAAGGGATAAGGGGGTTGTGGGAAATGACCTCGTAAGGGTCGTAGGGCACCTTGTGCATGGTATCTGTTACAAATCGGACATGTGAGACAAAATTTTTTTGAGTAGTTCGTAAATCCATATGTTGTGAATACCTTGTTGATCACCTGTACCATCCCTCCTTTTGAGGTATGGGCTTGCCCATGGCTCAATAATGCAGCATACCTAAATAATGATGTAGGTAAGATGGGTTTACCATCTGTACTTGTATATACATCATTGACCAGTGTTGCCCCTTTTGATAACCACTTTTGTTTTTCACCGGTGATGCCTTCTGCATTTCTGATAACCATGTTTCATCAATAGCTTTCCGTACCTCACCATTTACTTGGAGATTTGTATAACATATGTACGTTATTTGCTGTCCTTCAGCAGCTGCTTTTGCTGTCTTGTCTGCTAGTGCATTCCCTAGGGTAATTGGATCTGTTCCCTTTCTATGTGCTGCACATTTACAAATAGCCACTTGTGCTGGTTTTTGTACATTTTCTAGAAGGGCAAGAATGAGATCTCTATGTGTGATCGGTTTACCTGTGGACGTAATCATACCCCTATTTTTCCATTGCTGGGCAAATATGTGTATAGTGGAGAAAGCGTATTGGCTGTCAGTATAAATATTTATTTTTTTCCCTTCCCCTAGACTGCAAGCCCTAGACAGGGCTATAATTTCAGCTTGTTGTGCAGAATAGGAATTGGGAAGGGATCTGGCTTCAATGACCTGGTCATGTGTCACTATAGCATAAGCTGTTTGATTTATCCCTTTATCGTTTTTTCTACACGACCTATCAACAAAGAAGGTAATGTCAGCATCTAGAAAGGGAACATCAGTGAGATCCTTTCTAGGGAGTAGGGATGAGCCGAACACCCCCGGGTTCGGTTCGCACCAGAACCCGCGAACGGACCGAAAGTTTGCACGAACATTAGAACCCTATTAAATACAATGGATGCAAACGTTCGAATTCTAAAGTGCTAATTATAACGACTATTATCCATGTTATTGTAGTAAACAGAGTTTGGGAACCCGGGTTCTGCACCAGGGGACATGTATCAATGCAAAAAGAAGTTTTAAAAACGGCCGTTTTTCGGGAGCAGTCATTTTAATGATGCATAAAGTGAAAAAAAAAAGTCAAATATTCCTTTAAATATTGTACCTGGGGGGTGTCTAAAGTATGCCTGTGAAGTGCCACGCGTTTCCCGTGTTTAGAACTGTCCCTGCACAAAATTACATTTCTAAAGGAAAAAAAAGCCATTTAAAACTGCTTGCGGCTTTAATGTAATGTCTGGTCCCGGTAATATGGATGAAAATCTTTAAGAAAAATGGCATAGCTACCCCATCACCCCCCCCCCACCCTAGCCCATTACCAGCCCCTTTGGGTCTTGTTTGGATATTAAGGGGAACCCCGCAACACAAAATAAAAAAGGCCCTATATACTCTGAACAGCAGTATACAGGCGGTGTAAACAAGACCGGTGTAAACAAGACAGGGACTGTAGGTTTGTTCTTAAGTAGAATCTGTTTGTAATTTTGAACACGTACATTGTTTAAGTGTAGCTCCAGCCAAAAAATCTATTTTTAAGTGTAGCGATACCTCCAACTAAGGAGGCCGCAGAATTAGATTTGGGCCCTGAGTGCAGCTCCGCCAACCCCCGGCAATAGGCTCTACCCCCTTCTGGCACAGCTAGTACTAACAATCAATGATATGTCCTATGCGATAGAATAACTAAGCAAGGACACAGTAATGAATTGTAATAGGTAAAGTGTTTTACTCATCAATTCTCAATATGAATAAAAGGGGTAACAATAATCACAGTTCTAAACAATCACTCCTAAGGGCAGCGTCCTGCCACTCTAACACACTATATAGTAACACACGCTACAAGTGCGCCATACGGGCGACCGTTAACTAAGTGCCCTATGGCGCAGCAATCAAACACGCTAGAATCCCCACCAGGCCTGGTTCTAATATTTAGCTTAGTCCTTCTTTCTTCACCGGCAGGTCTGTAATGGTGGTGCACTTAAACAGAGTATAACTTTGTAATCCAAGGGGTATGAAAATAACTTGTAGGCCACGGCAGTCTATAGGCCTATACACAGCAACAGTATCTAAGCTGGGCTTATGCCCTCTCACCCGCCGGACTACGGATCCAGTCCGGGAAAACCTCCACCGGCCGTGTCACACAATCTCGATCTCTCCAACGATCGGGTCTCCGATCCGACAAGGCGGTAGCTCACAAAGTCAGATGCCACCCAGGCTCGCAGAGGGGAGGATGGAAGGCTCTTCGGTGCAGAGCAAGGCCTCAGGCTTCAGGCCTTGCCCCTCCGACACATCCGCACAGGAGGATCCGTCCGTGAAGTCTCGTGTCGCCAAAGAGGCCGAGCCCGGCCCCGCCTCTTCCTTTTATAACCTCTCCCATGAGTCTCTGCGGTGGAACGTCACAACAAGAATGGGGTTATGGGTAATGTAGTTTCTTCCCAATATAGGGGAACACCCCGCTACACACTCCCCCCACTTAAACTCTTTGGTCCCCAAAGATAAATTTTAGCAACAACTATATACAACATTGGACAATTCTGAAAACGATGTTGGGATAGGGGATTCCCACCATAACTGAGGGGTTGAATTCCCTTGCCCACAGGTCACATTATCTTGGGTGGCCTGACTAACTGTGCCAGAGAGTGAGCTGGGGTTGCCCTCCACCAAATGGACAGTGGAGGGATCCGGAATCTCAGCGTTTCTCCTAGCAGTGACCACAGAGTCTTCCGAACTGTTCCCCATCTGGGGGTAGGTCAGCTTCTTAGGAGGTTGAATGACTCTTCGAGCTCTTTGCTCTCTTGGAATCTCTGGCTCTGGCGCCTCAGGCTCCTCTTCCTCGGAGTAACTATCATGGGCATCTTCCCAGTAATCTGTTGAAGGACTGAAAGGGATGAATTCTGTAGCCTCTGGGTTCAGCGTTTCATCTGTGGTATCTTGGGTGACTGGAAGATCTATGATAGAAGTTCCTGGAGTTGGGGAAGACCACAGCCAATCAAGCTCTCCTTCTTCATCTCCACTAAGTTGGGAGGCTTCTCCATTTCCAGCTCGGGAGGTCTGTGACCGAGTGTGCGGTCTAGGAGTATCCAAGATAGAGGCCGGTGCAGGGGAGTCTCCCACGGAAGGTATTCTAACTGCCTCCGTCAGTGGGAGCAGGTGGTTTCGATGCCATGTCTTCAGTGGGCCTACCTTTCCCTCTGGCTTCACCTTGTAGACAGGTAGGCCCGGCAACTTCCTGCAGATGACATAAGGTTCAGATCTCCATCTGTCTGCAAGCTTGTGCTTTCCGGGGACTCCCAGATTGCGCAACAGTACTCGATCCCCGGGCTGTAGGTCTTGTACCCGGACCTTCAGGTCATAATTTTTTTTATTCCGAGCTCCCCTTTGATCTGAGGCCGCTTGAGCTTGTTCATAGGCTACTTTCAGGCTGTGTCTGAGCCTATCCACATATCCTCTGTGAGAGGTGACGGAGGAATGGTCCAGTGAGGTGCCAAAAGCCAGGTCCACCGGTAGTCTCGCTTCTCTCCCAAACATGAGTCGATATGGGGAATAGCCTGTAGCATCACTGATGGTGCAGTTGTAAGCATGTACCATGGCTGCTATGTGTTTGCTCCAATGTTGCTTTTTCTCGCTTTCCAGAGTCCCCAACATGTTGAGCAGGGTTCGGTTGAACCTTTCCGGCTGAGCATCTCCCTGAGGATGGTAAGGTGTAGTTCGAGTCTTCCTGATTCCCAACGAATCCAAGAGCTTCCGGATCAGCTTACTCTCGAAGTCCCTCCCTTGATCTGAATGGAGTCTCTGTGGCAGCCCATAATGGACAAAATACTTTTCCATAAGTACCTTGGCCACGGTGGAGGCCTTCTGATCTTTGGTGGGGAAGGCCTGGGCATACCGGGTGAAATGGTCGGTTATCACCAGAACATTTCCTAGTCCACTCAGGTCGGGTTCGAGGCAGAGAAAGTCAATGCACACCAGGTCCATAGGCCCTTGGCTCTGTAGATGGCCCATTGGGGCAGCTTGATGGGGCAAAGTCTTCCTCTGGATGCATCGCGCACATGAGTGGCAGTACTCCTCTACCTCTGCCCTCATGCAGGGCCAATAGAACCGACTTCTGACAAGTTGAAAAGTCCTTTCAGCCCCTAGGTGGCCATGATTGTCATGCAAGGCCATCAAAACAGTCTCCCGATGTTTCTCTGGGAGGAACATCTGCCACTTATCTTCTGAATCATCAGAGGGGCCCCTTCGGTAGACCACTCCCTGATGCAACTGCAACCTATCCCACTCCTTCCTCAGTAGGCGAGCTTCTTTGGAGGGTTGACGCATGAGTATGTTTGGATCCTGATTTTTCAAGGCCTCCAGGACCAATCTCCCCATGGGGTCTTCCAATTGGTCACACCTTAATTCCTTTTTGGACAATCTTGGTAGGTTGCCCTCTTCCAATTGAGCTACTCCACAGTAGTGTTTGGGGACTCCCACCGTGGTAACTCCTATTTCCTCTGCTCTGGAGCATCCTCGGGCTTGGAATGCAGCTCCTTGACAAAGGGCCTGCACCCCGTCCGGTGCCACTTGGGTCCAATCTTCTATTTCAATGGTCGGGGAATGAGATCTTCTGGACAAGGCGTCTGCGTCTCGATTCCCCACTCCTGGTCTATACTTAAGGCTGAAGTTGAATCCAGACAGTGCGGCTAGCCACCTGTGTCCAGTGGCATCCAGCTTGGCCGTGGTGAACAGGTAGGTAAGGGGGTTGTTGTCGGTCTTCACAGTGAACTCTGCTCCGTACAGGTAGTCTTTGAGCTTGTCTACTACCGCCCACTTGAGGGCCAGGAACTCCAGCTTGTGAGTGGGGTAGTTCTTCTCAGAGGGGGTCAGGCTTCTACTCACATAGGCAACAGGCCGCAATTGCCCCTCATGTTCTTGGTAAAGTACTCCTCCCAGACCGTCGTGACTAGCATCCACGTGCAGTTCATAGGGTTTGGTTGGGTCTGCATAGGCCAAGACTGGTGCAGTGGTCAGGCTCCTCTTCAATTCCTGGAAAGCCTCTTCACACCTCTGATTCCACTGATCTCTGATGGACTCTCCTGGCCTCCTGGGCCCCGATCCATCCTCCTCTCCTTCAGTCTTGAGCAACTCATTCAATGGTCTAGCAATTCGAGCAAATCCCTCCACAAACCTTCTATAGTAGGAGCAGAAGCCCAAGAAGGATCTGAGTTCTGTTACTGTGGTGGGCTGTGGCCAGGAGGTAACTGCCTCCAATTTCTCAGGGTCTGTGGCCACCCCTTCTTCAGATACTATGTGCCCCAGATAGTTCACAGAAGACTGGTAGAACCGACACTTCTCAGGCGAAAGCTTAAGTCCTTCCTCACTGAGTCTTCTCAACACTTTCTCCAGCCTCTCTTCATGTTCCTCCAAGGTTCTCCCAAAGACAATGACATCGTCTAGGTATACAAGGACTTCGATCAAGTTCATGTCCCCTACTGTCTTCTCCATGAGACGTTGGAAAGTAGCTGGGGCTCCAGACAGACCTTGGGGCATCCGGTCGAATTCGAAGAACCCCACTGGGGTTATGAAAGCTGTCTTCTCCTTGTCTGCTGGGTGCATCGGAATCTGATAGTACCCACTCTTGAGATCCATAACGCTGAACCATTTGGCTCCAGACAAGCTCTGTAGGGCATCCTCTATCCTCGGAGTGGTGTATTGGTCAGGTATGGTTCTCCTGTTGAGAGTCCTGTAGTCTATACAGAGCCTCAATGATCCATTCTTCTTTCGGACCACTACTATGGGAGAGGCATAGGGGCTTCTGGACTCCCGTATCACACCAGTCCTCTTGAGTTCTGCAAGTTGTTCCCTCAGATCCTCCAGATCTGCTAGCGGGACCCGCCTGACTCTCTCTCGGAAGGGCTTATCTTCTTGGAGGCGGATCCGATGGGTGGCACTTCTTGCACACCCCACATCAAATTCATCCCTAGAGAAGATCTTCTCCTATCTATTCAACTGGGCCTTGGCTCTCTCTTTCCAAGCCCTGGACAGATTCGGGTTTTCCATGGTCAGCTTCTCCCAAACATCCGCTTCTTCACCTGTCCTCTTCACTTCTGACAGGGTAACAGGGGCCGCCGGGCTCACCTGGCCTAGCAACATTCTGGCTGGGATGTCCATGGGGTCTTTGGTAGTATTCCTAACACTCACTGGAACTCTATAATGGGCCTTCTTCAGGACCTTCAGCGGAATCACTTCCGGTATCACCTCCAGGCCTGAGGATTCACCCCTTGGGTCTGACTCCAGCATGACAAAGGGACCAGGCTGTTCCCAAGTAAGCTTCACAGTGGCCCTGAGACAGGTTACTTCACCGGGCTGCAACACTACCCCTTCTCTTCCAAGTCTCCACAACTTCCCTATCTCCTCTCCAGGGGTCTCCCGCTCTTGGACCAGCCGTTGGTAGGCTGTCTTCAGCATGGGATGGATCTTGGTAGCTGCTTGTCTTTCTTCCGTCACTAGAGGGGTCAGGAGTCTTCGGACCAGGTCCGTGTTCGTCCCTATTATAAGGGAATTCTTGTTGGCTCCAGGCGGCCTAGGACACACAACTGCCAGGGTGTCAATCACTTCGGCCTTCCCAGCCACGGATGGGTCAAAGGTTATTTGGACGGGAAGGTAGCCGTCGTAAGGGAAACTCTGGGTTCCAATTCCCCATATTTCCAGCTCCTCTATCTTCTGGATAGGCAGATGACTCAGGTGCCTGTCGTAGAGGTCCCGGTATAGTAGGGTCACTTGTGCCCCGGTGTCCAGGAGGCCCCTGGTGTAGACTCCCTCCACTTGAATGGGCACTATAGGGGATGGGCCTACCAGCTTCTCTGGATATGGTCCGGCAGGAGCTGCCTTCTTCAGACCTTTTCCCTTTGGACTCTCTCTTGTCCTATTCCCTTTGGACTTGAACCTTTCTTGAGCCTGGTATGCACTGACTTCCCTCCTTTTAATGGGTGTAGGAACCCGCTGAAGTGTACTATTATTTTTCTTGGGTGGGCACCTCCTTTGGGGGGTGCCGTGCCTCTCCTGAGGGGTCTCCCCCCTTCTTCTTGGGGTATAGCTTTGTTGAGGGGTATTACGTTTCCCCTTTGGTGTTCTATCTCTCTTTTTGTTTTTCTTTGCATTCAGCTTGGAGTTTACTGAAGATGGTGGGCACCCGGTTGACTCCTTCACCGGGGCCCTCTGAAGTTTCCCGCCGGCTTGCGGTTGTCTGGTCTCTTCTTCTTCGGACTAGAACATGTGGCTGCAATGTGGCCAACTCCCCCACAGTTGAAGCAGACTATATCTCCCCATTCTTGTAAAGGTTCGGGTGCTGAGGCAATCGGGAACAATTCCTTCCTTGGACTTTCCTTCTTCTTGGGACACTCTGTGTCTTTTGCTATCAGAGAGGTCAATATCTCTAATACCTTGGACATCTGAGTTTTTAGGGTGTCTATCTCCGCCTCTCTTTCAGGGGTCATCACTGGATTGACCAGCACCTGTGCGGGTACAACACTTGTCTTATCCTTCTGCTGGTCCTGTTGCAGCGCCTCCTCATCTCTGATAATTTTTATTAAATCAGCATAAGTCAGCAACATTCCTCCTCCCAAGGTTTTCAGGTGCAGCCAGACTGGATCGGAGCGTAGCGCTCCCTTTAAGACTTGCTTCATTCTTGCCGCATCGGCATCTTGGGGCTTCATCCCTTTCTTTAACACAATCTTGCACAGCAGCCTGTTTAGCCTTCTGACATACTCGGAAAGTTTCTCCTCCGGTTTTTGGAAAGTGTGTTCAAACTGGTAGACCGTCTCTGTCACCTTGTCTAATTGACCAAACTCTTCCTGCAGCATAGCTAGACAATCCTGCGCCGTGCACCCTGCATTCCCAAACCGGAAACTTTTCACTGCTTCTGCTGCTGCACCTTTAAGGCTTTCTAACACTCGCTGCCTCTTCTGTGCCTCCGGCACCTCCCATGCCTCCACTGCCTGTAATGCCTGTTCCACCCAAGTATCAAAATCTTCTTCCCCTGCCGGGACAGGGAGCTTCCCTGAGAATATTTTTAGTCTCCGGTAGCTAGTTTCCACATGCACCGTACTTGTCTTCTGACATTTGGCTAGCAAATCCCCTATTGCATTTATCAGTTCTGGTGATATAGCAGTGGCCGATGCAGGTGCCACCGGAGGTGGCGCCCTGTCTTCTCTTTCAGGTGTAGTTCGGGCCGCAGCCTGTGGCGATCCCGTAGGGGATGGTTCCCTTTCTACAGTTATTGCGTGCGCCAGCCTAAATGTTCTGTTGTCTGGCGTCCGCAGACACTTGTGCTTACAGGCCTCTGGCATCCCGTCCCAATATTCCACTAATGCGTATTGATATGAGATGTTTGGGTCTGTCTTCATGTCTATCACCCACGGTGTGTGATCTGGGAACACTGAACTCAGCAGTTCCTCTACCGTCTCACTTGACCATTTCTCGCCAGGAAGGCTAATGGCTATCGACTGTTTTGGCTCTGTATTAGCGGCTTTGCACCACTCTTCTACCGCTCTTGGATCCATGGGGTCCATGCCGGCACTTCTGGCGTTCGCTTGCTGCATCAGGATCCCGGACGAGAACCCCCACGTGTAGCGATACCTCCAACTAAGGAGGCCGCAGAATTAGATTTGGGCCCTGAGTGCAGCTCCGCCAACCCCCGGCAATAGGCTCTACCCCCTTCTGGCACAGCTAGTACTAACAATCAATGATATGTCCTATGCGATAGAATAACTAAGCAAGGACACAGTAATGAATTGTAATAGGTAAAGTGTTTTACTCATCAATTCTCAAAATGAATAAAAGGGGTAACAATAATCACAGTTCTAAACAATCACTCCTAAGGGCAGCGTCCTGCCACTCTAACACACTATATAGTAACACACGCTACAAGTGCGCCATACGGGCGACCGTTAACTAAGTGCCCTATGGCGCAGCAATCAAACACGCTAGAATCCCCACCAGGCCTGGTTCTAATATTTAGCTTAGTCCTTCTTTCTTCACCGGCAGGTCTGTAATGGTGGTGCACTTAAACAGAGTATAACTTTGTAATCCAAGGGGTATGAAAATAACTTGTAGGCCACGGCAGTCTATAGGCCTATACACAGCAACAGTATCTAAGCTGGGCTTATGCCCTCTCACCCGCCGGACTACGGATCCAGTCCGGGAAAACCTCCACCGGCCGTGTCACACACTCTCGATCTCTCCAACGATCGGGTCTCCGATCCGACAAGGCGGTAGCTCACAAAGTCAGATGCCACCCAGGCTCGCAGAGGGGAGGATGGAAGGCTCTTCGGTGCAGAGCAAGGCCTCAGGCTTCAGGCCTTGCCCCTCCGACACATCCGCACAGGAGGATCCGTCCGTGAAGTCTCGTGTCGCCAAAGAGGCCGAGCCCGGCCCCGACTCTTCCTTTTATAACCTCTCCCATGAGTCTCTGCGGTGGAACGTCACAACAAGAATGGGGTTATGGGTAATGTAGTTTCTTCCCAATATAGGGGAACACCCCGCTACATAAGCTTTTTGGAAAACATAGGGAAGGGTTATCACCCCTGTAACATTTGTTTTGCTGTCTGTGCCCCTGTTCAGAACATTTCACCTCACTTTGCGTCCCAATGACAACTGCTTTTGAAATGTGGTGTTTTTATTGAAACAAGGATTGGTGATAAAGCATCAGTAGAGAGGAGACACCTTTCTCCCATATTAATTCTTACAGGAGAGAATTTTCCTTCCTAGGGGTAGATTTCCACTCACTTCCTGTTGTCTTCTTCCGTTTGCAAGTAGGAGTCGTTTGTAAGTTGGATGTTTGAAATTAGGGACCTGCCGTATATACTCTGCAGAAATTGGCCCCTTAGGTGTTGGTGTTGGCACAACACTGTAAGCACTCACAGTTACTCTTGGTGGGTGCTGGAACGCCCTGCTGTCAACTATTATATCAGGAATTGTAATAACATATAATTGTTGAACAGTGGTAGTAAAAATTGGGCCTTTGATGGTGGTGCTGGTGCCACAACACTGTAAGGCCTGACAGTTACTCTTGGTGGGCGCAGCAATGGGCCCTGCTGTGAATTATTAGATCAATAATTATAATTGCATGCCCCTGTTGAACAGGGGCTGAAAAATTGGGCCTTAGGCACTGGTGGCACAACACTGCAACCCCTCACAGATACTGTACTTGGAGCACAGCAATGAGCCCTGTTGCAAAGTATTGCATCAAAAATTGTAATTACACGCCCCTGTTAAACAGGGGCTGAAAAATTGTGCCTTAGCCACTGGTGGCGGCACCCATAAACCAAAATGATCTTCCAAGCTATCATCATTAATCGGATCATTGAGGAGGAGGAGGAGGATAGCCAGTCAACATAACAGCACAGGCACTCAGCATCAGCATCAGTCTTGAAGGGATGTGACATTTTAAAATCAATTAGTCTGTTATATCAGCATCAGGTGTGTGGTAGCTGGTGGTGATCCAAGACTGGTTCATCTTGATGGAAGTCAGTCGATCAACCGAGTCGGTGGACAGGCACACCCTGTGATCCGTGACAAATCCTCCAGCAGCACTGAATGTGCGTTCTGAAAGAACGCTGGATGCAGGACAGGCCAGTAGCTCAATTGCATACTGTGCAAGCTCTGGCCAGTGATCCATCCTCAAGACCCAGTAAGCCAGAGGATTTTCGGTGGGGAAGGTGTCCAAGTCTGACCTTGCCCCTAGGTATTCCTGCACCATGTATATCAGACGCTGGCGATGGTTGCTGGAACCGATCATACTTTGGGGCTGCGGACTAAAGAATTGTCTGAACGCATCGGTCAGACGGCCACCTTCCCCACCGCTCCTTCTTTGACTGCCCGAAGCCTCAGCAACTCGTTGTCCAGGACCAGGAGTTTGTAACCTCCCAGTCTCTGGGAACGCATTGCACAGACCTTTCTGCAAGGCCTCCCGGAGTTGTCTCATCCTCTGCTCCCTCTGCGACGGTAAGATAAGGTCCGCAACCTTACCCTTGTACCGTGGATCAAGGAGAGTGGCCAGCCAGTAATGGTCCCTCTCCTTGATCCGAAGAATACGAGGATCCTTCCGCAGACTTTGCAGGATCAGGGAGGCCATGCAGCGTAGGTTAGCTGAGGCATTCAGTCCGGAGTCCTCTGGGTCACTAAGGACGACATGATCCGCAGCCACCTCCTCCCAGCCACGTACAAGTCCACTGGTTTCTTGGGACTGTAAATCATCCCTAAAAGACTGCTGCTGATGATGCTGAGTGCCAGCCTCCACCTCCATGCTGACACAATCCTCCTCCTCCTCCTCTTCCTGTGCGATGGGTGGGACAGAAGGAACACTGTCTGGGTAAAGGGGGCCTTGAGAGGCAAGGAAGTCCTCCTCTTCCTGCCTCTGTTCTGCCTCAAGTGCCCTGTCCATTATTCCACGCAGCGTGTGCTCCAACAGGTGGACAAGAGGTACAGTGTCACTGATGCATGCACTGTCACTGCTCACCATCCTCGTGGCCTCCTCAAATGGTGCCAGGACAGTGCATGCATCCCTGATCATGCCCCACTGGCGTGGTGAAAAAAACCCGAGCTCCCCTGACCCTGTCCTGGTGCCGTAGTCGCACAGGTACTCATTGATGGCCCTCTGCTGCGTGTGCAGCCGCTGCAGCATGGCCAACGTTGAGTTCCACCTGGTGGGCATGTCACATATAAGGCGGTTCTTGGGCAGGTTCAACTCCTTTTGCAGCTCAGCCAGGCGAGCACTGGCATTATAAGATCTGCGGAAATGCACACAGACTTTCCTGGCCTGCCTCAGGACATCCTGTAAGCCCGGGTACCTGCCCAAGAACCGCTGCACCACCAGGTTAAGGACGTGAGCCACACAGGGCACATGGGTCAGTTGTCCCTGTCGGAGGGCGGAGAGGAGGTTGGTGCCATTGTCGCAAACCACCATTCCTGGCTTAAGCTGGCGTGGCGTCAACCACCTCTCGGCCTGCCCCTGCAGAGCAGACAGGACCTCTGCCCCAGTGTGGCTCCTGTCCCCCAAACACACCAGCGCAAGCACGGCATGGCATCTTTTTGCCTGCGTACTTGCGTAGCCCCTTGAACGCCTACGGAGCACCGCTGGTTCCGAGGACAAAGCACAGGAAGAGGCCATGGAGGAAGAAGAAGAGGAGGGGGTGGAGGAGAGAGGTGTGTCACAACCAGTAGTAGCATTTTGGAGGCGTGGCGGTGGAACAACCTCCAACACTACTGCACCTTGTCCTGCATCCTTCCCAGCTGCCAAAAGAGTGACCCAATGGGCCGTGAAAGAAAGGTAACGTCCCTGTCCATGCCTGCTGGACCATGAGTCAGCGGTAATATGCACCTTACCGCTGACCGCCCTGTCCAGCGAGGCCAAGACATTGCCTTCCACATGCCTGTAGAGAGCCGGAATCGCCTTCCGTGAGAAAAAGTGGCGTTTGGGAACCTGCCACTGAGGAACCGCACATTGCACAAACTCACGGAAGGGGGCCGAGTCTACCAACTGAAAAGGCAGCAGTTGAAGCGCTAGAAATTTAGCCAAGCTAGCATTCAACCGCTGGGCATGTGGATGGCTGGGAGTGAACTTCTTTTGACGGTCCAGCAGCTGGGGCAGGAAAATTTGCCTGCTAGAATCGGACGTCGGTGTATTGCTAGCAGAGTGGCCGCAAGTACTTGGCTGTGACACACCTAATTCTACACCTTCATTCCTCTCAGTGCAGGTTTCAGAGAGGACTGAAGGTATAGTGGGGTTGGAGATCCCAGCTGATGCGGTGCAAGGAGAGGTCCGCTTTGTTCTTTGGTGTGGGTCTTTAAGGTAGGCTTGCCAACGAGCTGCATGGCAGGTCAACATATGTCTGATCAAGCATGTGGTGCCCAAGCGGCTGATGTTTTGGCCACGCGATATACGCTTGAGACATATGTTGCAAACAGCAGCTGTGCGATCTGATGCACTCGCCTCAAAAAAGGCCCACACCAAAGAACTTTTTGAATGACGGGCAGAGGCAGCGCCCTGCACAGGCGGAGCTCTGCGGTGTGATTCCGTCAGTGTGCTGCCCATACGCTGGCCACCCAAGGGCATCCTGCCTCGTTGGAGATGTGCCTCCTCCTCATCTTCCTCCTCCTCCTCTCTCCTATTAGGCACCCACGTGGAGTCAGTGACCTCATCATCCCCTCCCTCCTCATCACTGGAGCCAATCTGGCAGTATGCTGCAGCTGCTGGAGCATGACTGCCAGATTGGTGTCCTTCTTGAGCATCCCCTCTCTCTGCTCTCACGCTACTGCCTTCCTCTATCTGGGTATCATCATCAGATCCTTCGAAACGCTGGGCATCCTCCTGGAGCATGTACCCAACACTGTGATCAAACAGTTCTGGGGGACTCCTCAGGAGGAGGACATGGTGGGTCTAGGGAAGGATTGACTAATGATGACATTGATACCAGAGAAGAGGACGCTTTGGCAGCTGCTTTGCCAGTACCCTGAGCCTGGGTGAGAGAGGATGAGGAGGATGAGGTGGGCTTGGTCATCCACTCTACCAAGTCTTCGGCATGATGTGGCTCAACATGTCCAGCTGCCGAAAAGAAGGACAAGCGTGTCCCATGGCCATGTGCTGATGACAATGCACCGCGTCCACGACCAGCACTGTTGCCCCCAGACACAGAGCCTGCTTGCCCTCTTTTTTTGCCTCCTGACTGTCTGCCTCTCCTTGTTTGCCTTCCAGACATTTTAATGGATGGCCTGCAGGGAGATGGGAAAAACAGCAATAAGGGCTACCTTCAGGTGTATACTGTGCAGGAGGCTTAGCAACAATGACACTGACACTGTCCCCTGCCTATCCTTCTCTGTCCCTAAACACAAGGATTTGCAATATGCTTCAGCAAGATTGGTTTAGCACAGAATAGCACACTGACACTTTCCCTCACTGTCCTTCTCTGTCCCTACAAACAAGGTTTAGCACAGAATAGCACACTGACAGTTTCCCCAAGTGTCCTTCTCTGTCCCTAAACTCAAGGATTTCAAATGTGGTTCAGCAAGATTGGTTTAGCACAGAATAGCACACTGACACTTTCCCTCACTGTCCTTCTCTGTCCCTACAAACAAGGTTTAGCACAGAATAGCACACTGACAGTTTCCCCGAGTGTCCTTCTCTGTCCCTAAACTCAAGGATTTCAAATATGGTTCAGCAAGATTGGTTTAGCACAGAATAGCACACTGACAGTTTCCCTCACTGTCCTTCTCTGTCCCTACAAACAAGGTTTAGCACAGAATAGCACACTGATAGTTTCCCTCACTGTCCTTCTCTGTCCCTACAAACAAGATTTAACACAGAATAGCACACTGATAGTTTCCACGAGTGTCCTTCTCTGTCCCTAAACTCAAGGATTTCAAATACGGTTCAGCAAGATTGGTTTAGAACAGAATAGCACACTGACAGTTTCCCCGAGTGTCCTTCTCTGTCCCTAAACTCAAGGATTTCAAATACGGTTCAGCAAGATTGGTTTAGAACAGAATAGCACACTGACAGTTTACCTCACTGTCCTTCTCTGTCCCTACAAAGAAGGTTTAGCACAGAATAGCACACTGATAGTTTCCCTCACTGTCCTTCTCTGTCCCTACAAACAAGATTTAGCACAGAATAGCACACTGATAGTTTCCACGAGTGTCCTTCTCTGTCCCTAAACTCAAGCATTTCAAATACGGTTCAGCAAGATTGGTTTAGAACAGAATAGCACACTGACACTTTCCCTCACTGTCCTTCTTTGTCCCTAAACTCAAGGATTTCAAATATGGTTCAGCAAGATTGGTTTAGCACAGAATAGCACACTGACACTTTCCCTCACTGTCCTTCTCTGTCCCTAAACTCAAGGATTTCAAATATGGTTCAGCAAGATTGGTTTAGCACAGAATAGCACACTGACAGTTTCCCTCACTGTCCTTCTCTGTCCCTACAAACAAGGTTTAGCACAGAATAGCACACTGATAGTTTCCCTCACTGTCCTTCTCTGTCCCTACAAACAAGATTTAGCACAGAATAGCACACTGATAGTTTCCACGAGTGTCCTTCTCTGTCCCTAAACTCAAGGATTTCAAATACGGTTCAGCAAGATTGGTTTAGAACAGAATAGCACACTGACAGTTTCCCCGAGTGTCCTTCTCTGTCCCTAAACTCAAGGATTTCAAATACGGTTCAGCAAGATTGGTTTAGAACAGAATAGCACACTGACAGTTTCCCTCACTGTCCTTCTCTGTCCCTACAAACAAGGTTTAGCACAGAATAGCACACTGATAGTTTCCCTCACTGTCCTTCTCTGTCCCTACAAACAAGATTTAGCACAGAATAGCACACTGATAGTTTCCACGAGTGTCCTTCTCTGTCCCTAAACTCAAGGATTTCAAATACGGTTCAGCAAGATTGGTTTAGAACAGAATAGCACACTGACACTTTCCCTCACTGTCCTTCTCTGTCCCTACAAACAAGGTTTAGCACAGAATAACACACTGACACTCTCCCTACTTATCCTTCTCTGTCCCTAAACACAAGGAATCCAGGATTAGTAAAGGAAAAAAATGACACTGTCCCTGCCTATGCTTCTCTTTCCCTGCTCCGGAACACACTACACAAGGCCGCCGCGCTGGCAGCCTTTTATAGTGTGGGGCGTGTACTAAACCCCCTCAGCAATAATTGGCCACAGGCATCCTGCCTGCGGCCAATCATTGCTCTCCTCGCTGCCGGCGCTGTGATTGGCCAAGCATGCGGGGTCACAGTGCATGCTTGGCCAATCACAGCGCCTGGATGACACTGCGATGGCGTAGTGCATTGTGGGCCATTCGCGTCACTCGAATTTGGCGCGAACGCCCCAAATCGTTCGATCTTCGTCGAACGATCGAACAGCCGATGTTCGAGTCGAACGTATGTTCGACTCGAACACGAAGCTCATCCCTGCTAGGGAGTACCCGTTCATCAATTTGAGCTATACAATCATGTGGATCCCCGTCACCAGGTGTTGGCATTAGTGTAGCGGGATTCAATGTAGTGCACCTCTCAATTGTAAGGTGTGGCTGTCCCAGAAGTGTAGTCATGCATGATAAATGTCTGGCTGGAGATAAATAGGAGATCTTGTCTTGTAGTAAGATCACTGAGATGGCATGTGGGACCTTAAGTACCAGGGGATGGAACAATACTATCAATGCAGAGGACCGTATGGCCAATGAGGCTGCTACTACAGCTTGTACACAGTAGGGCAAACTCCGTGCCACTGGATCTAATTTAGTTGAGTAAAATGCAATTGGTTTGTGTTTGTCCCCATAAACCTGAGTGAGAACAGAAGTCATGTACCCCTCTACACAGTCTACAGTCTGATAAAATATTTTACTGTAATTGGGTAAGCTGAGCACAGAGGAACCCACAATGAGGTGCTTCACTTTTGTAAATTCATCCTCTGCTTGTACATTCCACTGGATGCAATCTTTCGAAGACATTTGTGTACCATAGATGAGATCAGAAAGAGGCGCCACCTCGGTAGCATAATTAGCTATCCATGCTCTACAAAAATTTGCCATACCAAGAAATGACATCATTTCTTTTTTGGTGCGTGGTTTGGGGACTTGAAGGATGGCCTCTTTTCGGATCTCATCCAGATGTCTGCCTTCTTGAGACAAAATATAACCCAAGTATAACCTTTTCTTTCCATAGTTGTAGTTTATGCTTGCTGACCTTGTGACCTTGTTCTGCGAGGAAATGCATCAGAGCCAAGGTGTCAAGTTTGCATTGTTGCTCCGAAGGAGCTGCTACCAAAATGTCATCCACATACAAGAGAATTCGACTCCCACAGAGAGGTACAAACCGAGACAAATTATTGGACATTTCTTGTGAGAAAATAGTTGGACTTTCACAATATCCCTGGGGTAACCTGGTGTATGTGTATTTTTTCTTTTTATGTGTAAAAGCGAACCAGAACTGACTGTCTTTGTGTAAGGCAATAGAAAAGAAAGCGTTACTGATATCAATGACAGAAAATACCTTGTTATCTGGGTGAAGGTCGTTCAGAAGTACATGCGGGTCTGGGACCACCAGGGCCCTCGGTAATACGGCCCTATTGACCGCCTGTAAATCCTGTACAAGTCTCCACCCATCTTCCCCTCCCTTCTGCTTCCTGACTGGGAACAGGGGCGTGTTACATGGTGAATCCGGACATTCAATGATGACACCATTTTTTAGTAATTCCATTATCAAGTGGTCTGCTCCCTCTTCGGCATCTTTCCTTAGTGGATATTGTTTTTGATGAGGCCTCATTGTACTTTTAGGGGTTATTTGGACCTCACTGGCTGTTTTAATTAGTCCAACGTCTGTTTTTCCTTTTGACCACAAGAAATCGGGGACGTCTTTTAAGGCATCCTCTTCTTCTTGGGTCAAAAGTGTCAGTCACTGTCTTTTGTCACAAACTTCAATCATGTGGATTCTGGGTGTACATTCAACAAACCATGCTAATCTGCACCTCCGAATCCCTTTGGATTCTAGTTCCTCATCTGTTAGTAGAACCCAGTCTGTGATAAGTTCTCCCAGCTCATACCATGATACCCCAGGGTTCCGGGTGACCGAAACATGAGGTACAGTATCCTGCCTGTATATTTGCAGAATTGGTTGTGGTAGGAGACAAGTAGCCACACTATTTCCTTCCTTATCACAGTACAGGTATCTTAAGAGCACGTCAGTGTTAGTGAGACTCATTAACTGTTTCTCATAAGACTTATCAGGCCCTGAGGTCTTTTTGTAGTACATAGTGCAATGGAGGTTCGTCTGGACCTTGTACCCGCTCCTCACAGGCTCTTCTTCAACTATTTCTGTCAGGGTTTTGGGCATCTTTAACCCCTCAGTTTGCAAATCCAAGCTATACCAGTATCGGGGCTCATTATCCACGGTTGTGATTCATTTTTCACACAGCCGATGGGCTTTGAGGCCCCCCTCCACTGGTATGACAGAAATATCGAGAGCATGCAACATGTCTCTACCCAACAAATTAACAGGACATTTAGTTGAAATTACAATTTTACACTGAGCCTTTTTACCTGTCTGTGGATCTTCCACAGTAAGGCCTTCAGACACGGCCTCCTGGTTCATTAACCCATTTGCAGACTTTACATATACTACACCTGTTTTCTTTACCCCTGGTGGCATATCCAGTGGGTGTATTAGGGTCCTGCAAGCCCCAGTGTCACAGAGAAATGTTACCCAACTACCCTTTACAATCAATGTTATTTCTGGCTTGACTTCAGCATGCAAACAAGCTTCAACATTACACACATCCAAGATCTCAGACTCTTTCTCCTCATTTCCCTCTGTATCTCTCTCTGTGGACATACCAACATTTTCTAGTCATGCTTCTTCCTCTCTGTTTGACTCACATGCTCTCGCTAAGTGACCTCTTTTACCACACAGGAAACACTCCCCCCTCTTCTTTTTCCCCTCATAATCCTGAATGCGGGGCCTTGTTCGAGTGTTCCCCAATCTTTTGTTCCGATTCTCAACAACATACACATCATTACTTTCACCCATCATAAACACCTTCCCTTTTTTTACTTTCTTTTTTGATTGGAAGTGCCTTTCAGCATGCCTTGCATACTCAATTAGCTCCTGAAGTCTGCAAATCCTATGGTTAATGTCAGGGACGTGCTGGGCTTGAACCTGGGACCTCTTCTGTGTCTGGCATTGACTCTACCAGCGGAGCTATCTGAGATGCTGGACAGTTCCCTGCCTGATCTGCTGGATAACCTATCTGATCCATTAGACTACTCTGCTTGGTGTCTGATTACTGTTGAACTCTGAACCCCTTGCTCCTCCCATGTACTTCCTATAAAAGACATTCCAGAGATGTTGCCCCTTGCGGTTTGATCTGCTTCTGTTCCCTGAGTTCCTGATTCTGTGCTTGTATCCTGTTCCTGTGTTTGACCCGGCTTCCTGACCACGCTTCTGTCCCCAGTCCTGACCTCGGCTCGTTTGACCCTGCTCAGTTATCTGCCAGTCTGCCTGTTGCCAAGATTCGGCCTGGACTTTGACTACTCTCTGCCTGCCACTTGTGATGTTTACCTTGATGTGTATGACCCGGCTTGTCTGACTCTGCAAACCTGCACCAGCTTACCTGCATCCTCTGCTCTGCAAGCTGCACACGCTGACCTGCATCCTTTGCAATGCAAACCTGCACCTGCTGACCTGCATCCTTTGCAATGCAAACCTGCACCTGCTGACCTGCATCCCTGCTCTGCAAACCTGCACCTGCTGACCTGCATCCCTGCTCTGCAAACCTGCACCTGCTGACCTGCATCCCTGCTCTGCAAACCTGCACCTGCTGACCTGCATCCCTGCTCTGCAAACCTGCACCTGCTGACCTGCATCCCTGCTCTGCAAACCGGCACCTGCTGACCTGCATCCTCTGCTCTGCAAGCAGAACCTGCTGACCTGCATCCGCTGCTTCCGGAACCAGCCGTTCCAGTCTCCACTCGGCTCCACCACTCCAAGCAGAGAGGATCAGACAGGCACCCTTACCTCACCGTGCTCTTACCACCACTGTCCCCACTCCAGTGGTCTCCGAGCCGGGGTTGTACGGGAGGTCCCTCTCCGCACGTCAGGCTCACACCTAAGGTACGTGACAGTATCAAACCGCCATGCCTGAGCCTGCAGGAGATACCTTGCCTATGGACAATGTCTATCAACACCTTACAGCTCTCACTCAGATCGTGAAGTCTCTGCAGGGCAGCCATGTCCGAATGGATAAGCAGACCTCTGCAGATTCACCTCCAACCCCAACTTCCTCTATTGGAATGTTACCATCTCCTGAGCCCAGGGTCCCTGTTCCTGAGAAGTTTTCGGGGATCGGAGTAAATTCCGTGCGTTTCGCAACGCATGTGAACTTTACTTTTCGTTGCTACCTCTGACTTTTTCATCTGAAGCCACCAAGGTGGGCTTCATTATCGCTTTGCTGCAGGGGGAACCTCAAGCTTGGGCCCATCACCTACTTGAAGTCCACCATGTAGTTCTAGACTCTCTGCCCTCTTTTCTTGATGCCATGGCCCGACTTTATGACGATCCACAGCGGACTTCTACTGCCGAGGCTGCTCTCCATGCGCTCCAGCAAGGCCGCCGAGCGGTCGAGGACTATGTGACTGATTTCAGACGCTGGAGCGCGGATACCCAGTGGAATGAGGCGGCTCTGCGGCATCAGTTCCGTCTTGGTCTCTCTGAAAGCCTGAAGGATGAGTTAGCACGGGTCGGTGTTCCTGATGTTCTAGAGACTTTAATTAATTTGTCTATCCAGATAGACCGACGACTCCGGGAGCGCAGAGCAGAAAGGTCTACCCAACAGCTCCGCCCAGCTTGGATGCTACCCCGGATACGAGCCCCTGTGTACCCTGCCAGTGCCAGTACGGTTCCAACTGAACCCTCACCCCTCAACCAGACCATCAAGCCAGGGCAGCTTGGACTAATGAAACATTCCCTATCGGCCAAGGAACGACTTCGTCGGCTGCAGAATTATCTATGCCTGTATTGCGGTGAACCCGGTCATTATGTCTCTTCTTGTCCTGCTAAGCTGCGCAAGGTCCTGGCTACCTCTTCTCCCAACTACTCACCTCCATCTACCAATGCTACTCACCTGGCTCTTCCTATCTCTTTCCAACTACCAGGGAGGACAATACCAGTAACTGCAATAATCGACTCAGGGGCATGTAGTTGTTTTGTCGATCTAGACTTTGCAGCACAACAACACATCCCACTCCAACCTAAGACTCAGGGGCTTTCCATTTTCCTGGCAGATGGGTCTCGCATCAAGTCTGGAGTAGTGACCCAGGAGACCCCTCCTTTGCCTGTGATCACCTCCATGGACCATAAGGAACTATTGACTTTGGATGCTATTGCATCTCCCATGTTTCCAGTTATCCTGGGTCTACCCTGGCTTCAGGCACACAATCCACAGATTGATTGGGGAACCGGAAGTATTAAGTTCCAGTCACCATACTGTCAACGCCACTGCATGCTTCCATGTCTCAGCACCTTGGGGCCTCTGTTATGCCTGGATTCAGATCCAGAGATACGAGCTTCTGTACCCAAACAATATCATGAGTTCCTGGACGTCTTCAGCAAACGAGGGGCCGAAGTCCTCCCGCCTCATCGTCCTTACGATTGTCCAATCGAGCTTCTTCCCGGTGCTGAGATTCCTTTCGGACGGATCTTCCCCCTATCTGAACGGGAGCTTGAGGTACTGAAAGAATACGTTGATGAGAACCTTAAGAGGGGTTTCATCCGTCCTTCCACTTCTCCAGCAGGGGCAGGAATCTTCTTTGTGGAGAAAAAAGACCATTCTCTTCGGCCCTGTGTAGATTACCGGGAATTAAATAAAATCACGGTCAAGAACCGGTACCCTCTGCCTCTGGTACCTGAACTTTTTCAAAGACTCAGGACTTCCTCTGTGTTTACCAAATTAGACCTGCGGGGGGCATACAACCTGGTACGCATCCGAGCAGGGGATGAATGGAAGACTGCCTTTCGTACCAGGTTCGGCCATTACGAATACCTAGTAATGCCCTTCGGCCTATGTAACGCCCCTGCCACCTTTCAGCATCTAGTCAATGATGTTTTCAGAGACTGTCTGGACATTTATGTAGTTGTCTATCTTGATGATATTTTGATTTTTTCCTCCTCTCTTGAGCAGCACCGGAAACACGTCAAGAGTGTACTCTGTCGTCTCCGCCAGCATGGACTGTACGCAAAACCAGAAAAGTGTGAATTCGAGCGACAGAGTATCCAGTTCCTTGGCCTAGTGATCTCTACAGAGGGATTCAAGATGGACCCACAGAAGGTTTCAGCCATTCTGGATTGGCCTGCACCTTCAGATAAAAAGGGGGTGCAGCGCTTCGTTGGCTTTGCCAATTTTTATCGGAGGTTTATCAAGGGATTCTCTGCTATTATTTCCCCGATTACGCAGCTAACGAAGCAAAATGCTCGATTCCAGTGGACATCTGAAGCACAGGCTGCTTTCACAAACCTAAAAATACTTTTTACGTCTGCTCCTATCCTAAGTCATCCCGATCCTGCCCTACCGTATCTGCTTGAGGTAGATGCCTCAGAGACAGCGGTTGGAGCTGTTATCTCCCAGCGCCAAGGTCTCAAGGACTTGATACACCCGGTAGCCTTCTTCTCCCGTAAGCTTACCCCATCCGAGAGGAATTATGATGTTGGAGACCGGGAGCTCCTGGCCATTAAATCTGCCCTTGAGGAGTGGAGGTACTTGTTGGAGGGAGCAGCGCATCCTATACTCATTTACACAGACCACAAGAACCTAGAGTATCTGAGAGCTGCCAAACGTCTGAGACCACGCCAGGCACGTTGGGCACTATTTTTCTCTAGGTTCTCGTTCCACATAACTTACCGGCCAGGCTCCAAGAACACCAAACCAGACGCTCTTTCCCGCATGTTTGATGATCCAAAAGAGGTGTCAGCTCCAGATACCATTCTATCGGAAGGCAACTTCTTACTTTTACAAACTAGCCTGATGTCTGTCTTGAAGCAAGCTTCTACAGGTGTGTCTGGTCCCTCTGAAATCACTCTGGTACCCAAGGACGGGTTACTTTGGAAGAATGACAAAATCTTTGTGCCAGAAGAAGTTCGAGTCACAGTGTTAAACTTGTGTCATGATCATCCCCTGGCAGGCCATTTCGGAATGCATAAAACCCTTGAACTGATTCAACGCACGTTTTGGTGGCCGGATCTTGAAAAAGACTGCAGGGAATATGTAGGTTCATGTGCCACCTGTATCCGTAGCAAGACCACTAGAAGCAAGGCCTGGGGTCTGCTCAGACCCTTACCAGTCCCTGACCGTCCCTGGAAAATGATTGCCATGGACTTCATAGTGGAACTCCCCCCGTCTGAAGGTTGCACAGCCATCTTTGTAGTGGTTGACCGTCTATCCAAGATGGCCCACTTCGTGCCTCTCAAAGGCACGCCCTCTGCCATGGAAACTGCCCAGGTCTTCATTAGGGAAGTAGTAAGGCTACATGGGGTCCCTGCGGACATCGTTTCGGATAGAGGGGTGCAGTTCACCTCTCGCTTTTGGAAGGCTTTGTGCAAGGTCCTGAAGATTGAGTTGTCCATGTCCTCGGCCTATCACCCCCAAACTAACGGGCAAATCGAAAGAACGAATCAGACGCTCGAACAGTACCTCAGATGCTTCACCACCTTCGTTCAAGACGACTGGGTAGCTTTACTACCGTTGGCAGAGTTTGCCTTTAACAACGCCAGTCATTCGGCTACAGATCAATCGCCATTTTTTGCCAACTACGGGTTTCACCCGACCTTCTTACCTGATCTCATCCCTGATTCAACAGTCCCAGCGGTCCAGAGTATTGTTTATTTCCTGACCCGTAACAGCAGGATATTGCAGGAAGCCATGACTAGGGCACAAGCAGCCAATAAAAGGATCTTTGACAGGAAAAGGAGAGGGGAATTATGCCTGCAACAGGGTGACCAAGTATGGTTATCGACCACCAACCTTAAGATGGCTTGCCCCGCAAGGAAACTGGCACCCAAGTTCATCGGTCCTTTCCCAGTAAAACGGAAATTAAACGAGGTCTCCTATGAACTTGCCTTACCGGAGTCATTGAAGATTCACCCAGTCTTTCACGTTTCCTTGCTGAAACCCGCAGTGCCCGACCCGTTCCCAGACAGGGGATCGGGACCACCAAAGCCTGTAATCATTGACGGTGATGAGGAGTTCGAGGTGGAGGCCGTCTTGGACTGCCGAAGAAGAGGGAACCAGCTTCAATTCCTGATCAAGTGGAAGGGGCACGGTCTGGAGGAGAACTCCTGGGAACCCCAACAGAACATTCACGCCCGAGAGTTAATCCAGGCTTTTTTTCGCAGTCACCCGCAGAAAAGAGCTCTATTGGGCACCCGGAGGTTGCCCTTAAGGGGGGGGGGCACTGTCAGGGACGTGCTGGGCTTGAACCTGGGACCTCGTCTGTGTCTGGCATTGACTCTACCAGCGGAGCTATCTGAGATGCTGGACAGTTCCCTGCCTGATCTGCTGGATAACCTATCTGATCCATTAGACTACTCTGCTTGGTGTCTGATTACTGTTGAACTCTGAACCCCTTGCTCCTCCCATGTACTTCCTATAAAAGACATTCCAGAGATGTTGCCCCTTGCGGTTTGATCTGCTTCTGTTCCCTGAGTTCCTGATTCTGTGCTTGTATCCTGTTCCTGTGTTTGACCCGGCTTCCTGACCACGCTTCTGTCCCCAGTCCTGACCTCGGCTCGTTTGACCCTGCTCAGTTATCTGCCAGTCTGCCTGTTGCCAAGATTCGGCCTGGACTTTGACTACTCTCTGCCTGCCACTTGTGATGTTTACCTTGATGTGTATGACCCGGCTTGTCTGACTCTGCAAACCTGCACCAGCTTACCTGCATCCTCTGCTCTGCAAGCTGCACACGCTGACCTGCATCCTTTGCAATGCAAACCTGCACCTGCTGACCTGCATCCCTGCTCTGCAAACCTGCACCTGCTGACCTGCATCCCTGCTCTGCAAACCTGCACCTGCTAACCTGCATCCCTGCTCTGCAAACCTGCACCTGCTGACCTGCATCCCTGCTCTGCAAACCGGCACCTGCTGACCTGCATCCTCTGCTCTGCAAGCTGAACCTGCTGACCTGCATCCGCTGCTTCCGGAACCAGCCGTTCCAGTCTCCACTCGGCTTCACCACTCCAAGCAGTGAGGATCAGACAGGCACCCTTACCTCACCGTGCTCTTACCACCACTGTCCCCACTCCAGTGGTCTCCGAGCCGGGGTTGTACGGGAGGTCCCTCTCCGCACGTCAGGCTCACACCTAAGGTACGTGACAGTTAATCATGTGTTTGGTAACAAAACTTGATATAGGGGCTATCAGCCCCTTCAGGATTGCATTCTTTAGCTGTTGCTCATATGGGCTATCGTTCACTTGGTCTGCTGGGATTTCTATCCCAGAGTGGTTATTGAAAATCTCCCTCATCCTAACAATGAAATTATCCACTGTTTCCTCTTCTCCTTGCATACACTGATTTATAATGGACCAGTCGGCCCGACGTACCCATCTATTTTCTATCCTTGCTATAAGAGCATTTCTCCTGACTTCGAGTGCTGCATCATCATGAGGCAACACCCTTCCCTGGTTGTTTAATCCACTCCAATCTCCCACTACATGATGCCAGTCAGGTCCCAGTACCTGTCGGATGACCTGCTCTATTTCCCTCCCATTGAGATGATAGCTAGCAATCATTCCCATGATACCATCCCTGAATTGAGCTCTGTTAACTTTGGGATGTGGTATCCCTTCAATAGCTTTCTTAACATCCTCGGGGGTCCAGGGGCGATAGACCATCATAGTGTTGGGGGCTGGTACACCTCCTACATCTTGTCCTGGCCCTAGGGTTGGGAACTTCAATTAATGGGAACTCTTCCTCCCCAAATTCTGTTTGTTCCCCAGCTGCGGGGGATATTAATTTATTGAGCAGATGGCCGACGAGTTTTGTAACCGTTGCTGTAAGGGGGGTCCCTTGTGGACTTCTCTGGACAGCAAGGGTCATTTTGAGAGGGGGTTTTGCTGCAGCCGTAGGAGAAACGGTTGCATCTGGGGGTGACCCAGGTGACCACGAAGGGACAGCAAACAGTGGGGGGTCACACTGCATGGAAAAAGGGTTGTTTTCCGATAGTCGGGGGGTCAGTCGAGGTGGCCTATTGCATGCCTCTGTCCCGTATGGTGGTGGGGAATGTAAGTCTGCAATAGGGTATAGGGATTTGGGAGTGGGAGTTGTGGTTAAAGGGGGAGCGGCAACTGTCAGTGGGTTTGGGGTATCTTCTAAAGGGTGTGTGGGGGCTGTTGGGTGCATTTGATTTGTTGAGTTTTGTTCAGTCAATACTTGCTGAACTAAGCTTCGGAGGACGGTCATATTATTGTCCTCCTCTTTGTCTAAAAACATAGTTTTTTTATGGTTTTCTGAATTTAACCTACGATTAGCCTACTCAAGCCATTTTTTTGCCTGGGGAAGACCTAATTTCTTTTTTTCGGGCCGGCCTTATTTTTAAGCTTTCTACACAGCATTACACAACCATCCTTATTTAAGGAAGTATCAAAATCATATTTTGTTTCCCACATCTTAAGAAATTTCACATTCTCTTTGTCTAGACTACACATATACTTAGCATCTTCATTCAAACCAACAGATTTTCCATGGATCACACCCATTTTAACGTGCACACTGAGTTTTTTTTTGTAAGGTCTTCTCACACTGACACAATACCTGCACACAGTATCTTATCACTTCTGCAGCTACTCACAAACTTTCTAGTCGTGACATATCACTTCTAGATTATTGATCTTGTGTGCTGCTATAATACTGGTGTCTTGTCTTCTTACTTAATGTTTTATTCATTTATAGGGAGAATGAACAGAATTACAAGGCGAACGTAAATTCACCTGACTGGTCAACCCCCCCTGATCAAAACATTAATATTTCAGTAAACTGTAGGGAGCATGAACAGAATTACAAAAGAGACTTAATTTCTCTCGACTGTTGTTCCCACACTTTATCAAAACATTAATATTTGTTGATTCAACGGTATTTATAAATGCCTGTACAGGTTTTTTACACAACATACGAGGCTGGCTGAGCGCAAGGGCTCGTCAAATTACCTCTATTTGTTACCTGGAAATCTATCAGGCCATACCTTTGTATCAACAGGGGTTCATGTTTTTGATGTAGGAATATTTATGTGTCCCCCACGGTAATTCCTGCAGTTTACAAGGCTGTCAGGACCTAGGTCCTTTGTCGACAAATTTCCTTTATCTGCACCCGGGTATTAGAATGGGACCATACTCCTATATCAAAGGGATTTAAACTACGGACGTATCTACTTATATTCCCTCAACTCGGATAAAGCAAAACATATACACAACAGATAAACATTCAATTCATCTCTATATTATATGTATTTAACAAAAATCCCTTAATTCATTAAATCCCTAATCACATTTAGGCCTAAAGGTATAATATAATAAATGAAAATATCTTACCTTGCCCCGAGAGCGGTCTCTTGTGCTGATCCGGTAAGTCGCTGCCCGGGAGGCACTAGTTCAGTGAGCCGGCCTCTGTTAACGTCAAATTTAAGACGGAGGACTTACAGTTTTTTGCCGTACGGACATCGGTTCACTGGGTTGTTGGCTAGTGCTTTCCAGGAATTTGGACTTCCGGTCCGAAGGACCAAAATGTCACAGAAATTTCGGACCGACTCTCGTTACAAGTCAAGATGTTTTATTGCATATGCAGAGAAAATGGTTAAAGTATATTTGCGGCTTCAGAGATCCATTTTCTGCCTGTCATAGATTTACATTCTGCTTTTATAACCCTTAAACCTTCCCCTTTCCTGCTCGTAACGTCCTGATCATGTGTATAATTTCAACCTTTATTCTGACGTTTTAGCAGGAAAGAGGGAAATATTCTTTTTCAGCCTACACCTTATGACAGGATATTTCATACAATGGACACATAAATTATCTCATAGTTCACAGCCCATGTTTGGCAGATGTAAGCAAAATACAGTTTTACTATGAGTCAGCACATCTTTTGCACAAATAGAATATGGTCATATGACTTATTCCAGTAATTAGGACTATTAGAGCTATTCAGCATATTTATGTATAATAGAGTTATATAAAACAAACATTTTAACTTTAGAAGATTAATATGCATCTTGATAGTTGACATATAAAGTATAATTTTAAATTTATCTAACACCTACCTGAAGGCAGAGCTGGGTTTCAGGTAGTGTTTCAAACTCTCAGGCCTAAGCCTAGCCCCTCTCGTCTGAGGGTTCTCAAGTGAATTAGCCTTTGCAATTATTGTTAACCCTTTTTGGTCACTTGTGATGTTATCTGTCAGGCTACTGTTTATGCTTTGGTACTGCAGTAAACACTGAGTTTGGCCCTAAATGTACCTGTATTGACTGCATTGTATCAGTTATTGCACTGTCCAAATTGGGCCCAATTAGCTACTTTCCCTCTCCAGTGTCATGTGACTCGTTAGTGTTACAAAGTCTCAGGTGTGAATGGGGAGCATGTGTGTTAAATTTGGTGTTACCGCTCTCACCCACTCATACTGGTCACTGGAAGTTCAACATGGCACCTAATGGCAAAGAACTCTGAGAATTAAAAAAAAAAGAATTGTTCTAGGCCAGAAGATTGCCAAGACCCTGAAACTGAGCTGCAGCATGGTGGCCAATACCATACAGAAATTTAACAGGCATGTTCCACTCAGAACAGGCCTCGCCATTAGGGATGAGCTTTGAGTTCGAGTCAAACTCATTGCCTGTTCGCCAGTTCGCCGAACAGCAAACAATTTGGGGTGTTCGCGGCAAATTTGAAAGTCCGCGGAACACCCTGTAAAAGTCTATGGGAGAAATTTAAAGTGCTAATTTTAAAGGCTTCTTTGCAAGTTATTGTCATAAAAAGTGTTTGGGGACCTGGGTCCTGCCCCACGGGACGTGTATCAATGCAAAAAAAGGTTTTAAAAACGGCCGTTTTTTCGGGAGCAGTGATTTTATTAATGCTTAAAGTGAAACAATAAAAGTGAAATATTCCTTTACATTTCGTACCTGGGGGGTGTATATAGTATGCCTGTAAAGCAGCGCTTGTTTCCCGTGCTTAGAACTGTCCCTGCACAAAATGTAATTTCTGAAGGAAAAAAAGTAATTTAAAAGTACTCGCGGCTGTAATGAATTGTCGGCTCCCGGCAATACAGAGACAAGTCATTGAAAGTCATTGATAAAAAAAAAAAAAAACCCTTCAGGTCTGGTATGGATATTAAGGGGAGTCCTGTGTCAAATAAAAAAAAAAAAATTAACACAGGTTTCCAGTTGCATCAGAGGGGGGCGGGGTCACCCGCACGTCACTGGGGAAGCCCGGGTTTCCCCTTGCGTCAGAGGGGGATGGGGTCACGTGATGGGTGGCCCCGTCCTCAGCTACACAGGAGACCTGTCAGGCTGCCGCGACGTTATTCCCGGGTGTCTCCGGTGGAGACAGGATGCTGTTCCTCGCTGCGCTGGACATCTCATCACTGGAGCCTGGACCTGGAGAGGAGATCATCCATCGCAGGATACCGACAGCATTGGAGTGGAGACCGAGAGTGGATTACCACCGCTGGAATCTTTTTTTTATTTTTTTATTTTTAATAAAGGACTTATCCCAACGGTGTCTGTGTGTTTTTTTTATATCTTTTACACTTTATTTGTGAAATGGTAGGGGTACAATGTACCACTTACCAATTCACATAGGGGGGGCCGGGATCTGGGGGTCCCCTTTGTTAAAGAGGTCTTCCCGATTCCGATAAGCCCCCCACTCGCAGACCCCCACAGCCACCGGGCAAGGGTTGTGGGGATGAGGCCCTTGTCCCCATCAACATGGGGACATGGTGCTTTGAGGGGCCATAGACCCCCAAAGCATCCTCCCCATGTTGAGGGCATGTGGCCTGGTACGGTTCAGGAGGGGGGGTGCTCTCTCGTCCCCGCTCTTTTCCTGCGGCCTACCAGGTTGCGTGCTTGGATAAAGGGTATGGTATGGATTTTTGGGGGGAACTCCACGCCATTTTTTTTTTACATTTTGCGCGGAGTTCCCCTTAAAATCCATACCAGACCTAAAGGGTCTGGTATGGATATTTGGGGAGAACCCCACGTAATTTTTTTTTTCATTTGACACAGGGTCCCCTTAATATTCATACCAGACTTGAAGGGCTTGGTAATTGAATTTTGGGGGACCCCCATGCATTTTTTTTTTTAATCAATGACTTTCAATGACTTTTCTCTGGAGCCAACAATTCATTACAGCCGCGAGTACTTTTAAATTACTTCTTTCCTTTAGAAATGACACTTTGTGCAGGGACAGTTCTAAGCACAGGAAACAAGCGCTACTTTACAGGCATACTCAGGGCTTTTTTTCTCAGACAATAGGTGCAGGAACTCCCCCTTTCCAAGTCACCCCTTTTCTCCGCCCCTACCCACCTCCCAGTACCGCCCCTTTTAGACAATATAGAACCAAGTATCATTTTGTGGTGCTAAGTAATTTGTATGGGATTTGGTAATGATATCAAGAAAAACAGTAAAATAGATCCCCCTAACAATGGACCACCCACAACAAAATTTCCCCCCAGCAACAATAGACTCCCGACAGCATCAACAGATCTCCACACAGCCAGCATTAATAGACTCTCTGGATGCCATCAACAAAAGACCCCTCCCCAACAGTAGATCTCTTTCAGGAACAACTGACCCCCAGCAACAATAGGTCCCCCACCAGCAACCATAGACCTCCCCAGCAACAATAGACCCCCCGTGAAAAATTGATCCCCAGCAGTGAGCGTCAATACCCAGCAGCACACCCCAGCACCCCTTACACAGTCAGTCCAGGAGGTGCCGGAACTGCGTTCCCCCGCGTTCCCGCTAAAAAAAAGCCCTGGGCATACTATACACACCCCCTAAGTACGAAATTTTAAGGAATATTTCACTTTTATTGTTTCACTTTAAGCATTGTTAAAATTAGAACTTTAGATTTTTTATGTTCGAGTCCCATAGACTTTAACGGTGTTCGGATTTTCGAACTCATTTATTGCATGTTCGCATGTTCTGATGCGAACCGAACTGGGGGGTGTTCGGCTCATCCCTACTCGCCATACAGTAAATACACATGTATATATAAACATACACATACAGTATATATTATACATAAACACACACACATGCACACATGTTTGAGCTTTGGGGTGCACACCCTAATGCAATAGGCTGAGCACCCCTGTGCATACTGTATATGCATTTAAAAAATGTATGCTGAGCTGGAGTTTAAATTTACATAATGAACCCTTGTGTGCAATATATTAAAGGCCTTCCTCTCTTCTAGCCATACACAAGACTTCTGTGTTTACATAATCTTCATTAAATGAGAAGCTGAACAAGATAAACAGAATAGATACACTGCAGTCCATTCCTGAGATAAGAGCAGTGAACATTTTAGTCTGATTAGTAACAGTTATTCAAAGAATATAAATAAATAAAAAAAGAATATATATATATATATATATATATATATATATATATATATATATATATATGAGTGTGTTTGTGTGTATTTTTTTTGTAAGGGATTAGCTCAGCAGCAGGGTGTGCAGGACTCCCTGGATGGGTCACAGCACAGTGTAGTAGGCACGGACAGACAGCAGGATCTTTGTGAAAACAAACCAGTGGTTTATTTCCAAGTCTGTGGTTACACGTGCAGGTCTCAAAAACAGCAAAAAATAAAACAAAGCAGAAAATAAACCCTTGCCACTGTAGCACCCCCCGTAGGAGCTGCTGGTTTAAATTTGGGCCTTGCACGTTACCTCAGTATTTGTTTTCTAGGGGAAGAAAGTCTGTAAGAACTCCAATGTCCACACAAGATGTAAAACCTTCTGCTGCTAGGTTTTATTTTCTTTGCTTAAAACTTGTGAAGAACAGTAGAAAGATGAAGGAGGAAAGGCGTAGGTTCAGGCACACAGTACAGATCACTGGGTAAAAACTTCTCAACTACAAAGTCATTCACCACTCTTCCTTGAGTGGGTATTGCTCAGATAGGCCTCTCTCACCTGGCCTAGCAGCCGGAATGATGCACGGACAATGATCAGGACCAGTCTCTGCCACAGACTGGTTGTGAGCAAAATTGGATAGTCCGGGATCCTCTGCCACAGGACTTAACACAGACTGTGAGGTAACTTTAGCTACGTTGCATCCTCCAACAGAATCACCAGGCCTTCCTCAAGGCACCAGCCTTCTGCTCAGTCTTCTCCAGGACAGGTCCTCCCCTGGTTTCCTCCATTGAGTGGCTTCCTCCCGCAGGACGGACAGCACAGGATCACCTTCAAAGTGTAGGCCCCAGTCAGCATAACGGGGGCCTACTTGGTAGAGTCGCAGCCTTGGACCAACATGGTCCCGAGGCCGAAATCACACAGCACACTCCTCGCGCCAGGAGGGCCGCGAGGGGAAGACGGACCCCCAAAAGATGGCGTCTGCCCCTTAAGTACCCTTCCCCAGCATGCTCAGCGGGTAGACCACTCCCACTGAACTGTTCCCGGGGAAAGATAGCCAATGCACTTTGGCCTGTCAGTCTTCCACATTGCCTGTAGGTGGCGTTACCACCCCAGCCCAAACAGTGGGAAGTCTTATAACACAGCCATAGCCGGAACAGAGATTAATTTTGCATAATTATTTACAGAGTCTGAACTAACTACCAGCTCAGACACCCACTAAATTTAACATAGCGCCCAGTCATTGGGAGCAGGGCGCTACGCCACTTTGGGCATCTAACTGCAAAACACAGGAACCTATCTATCTGGTCTGGAACAGCCTACAGCTGCCCCTGACACACAGAAAAACAGAGTCTTTTAGTCATACAAACATCTCACCACTCAGAAGAAGCTGGTTCCAGTCCTATGCAGGAATCTGGTTAAAGCAACCTGGGAGTTTTATAGAGCCCTGAGTAGACATGTGCAATTTGTTTAGTTACGAATTCGTTATTCGTCAAAATTCGTTATATTCGTTGATTCGTAAACATACGAATAAACAAACGGTTTGATAAAATTACATACGAACAACGAATTATCGAAAGGAACGAATATGGAAAACAACGAAAATACAAATTTAGTAAATTTGAAACAGCCAAAATACGAAAAAGTAAAAAACAAAAACATAAAAACAACTAAAATACCGAACAAATATCAAAAAATAACGAAAATCAAAATGAACAAAAATGCGAGATTACGAATCTTCGGAAAACGGAAATCAAAACAACGAAAATTTGAAAAAACTTAAATTCTATTTTGTTAGTTCTGGACGTTGGCCAATGGCCAATAAGCTTGTCCCTTCCCCTGAAGAGGTTGTCTCTTCCCCCAATGAGCTTGTTTCTTATTCCCTTGTGTGTTTTTCTGTGTTAGACTGCAGTGCATTCCATCCACAGTCCAGATAGGTTGTGGTTGGGTAGGTTGCACTGTTCTGTTGGATTTGTGAGTAAAGTTGTGACTTGTGAGAGAGAAATTCTTTGTTTCTTAAGCATACTCTGTCTAGATTCTAATTTCTATATTTGTAACGAAAGTACGAATGTAATTAAATCTACAAAAGTACGATTTTCCAATCAATGGAAATTAGACACTAAAATACGAATCATTGCAAATCAACGAAAATATAGTTCTTACGAAAATACGAACGCGGCCGAATATAAAATATAACGTAAATACAAATTTCGAATCAACGAAAATTAGACTAACGGAAAAATGTATCAACAGAAAAATAACCATTACGGAAATACGAAAGAGACCGAATACGATAACCCACATCTTACGAAATTACGAATCGTTACGAATCAACGGAAACGCACAGAAACAAAACCAAACTAAACAAATTTTTATGTTGTGCACATGTCTAGCCCTGAGTACTTCATCTGTTACACTTGAGCTTGTTAACTCTCATTGAGCCCCAAACAGGCTCACTACCAGCAGAAAGCCAAAAACAATCAGTGTACAGCATAAACCTGGGACAAATATCTCTTCCATCTTGGACACAACCCATAGATTTTCCTGGCTTCCTGTCACATAACCCCCCCCCCTCTTGTTTCAACCCTAGGGTTGGGACACAGGTTGCCAGGCACGCGTGCACTTGAGACAAAGCTTCTGCGTTTCCCATTCTAACTCTGGAGCAATGTTTTACTGTAAAACTGAATTCTTGAAGGGCCAGGAACCACCTATTTACCCTCCTATTGGTCTCTTTGTTCTGTGCCATCCACTTTAATGGAGCATGATCTGTTACCAGTTCAAATTGTCTACCCAAGAGATAGTACCGGAGAGAATATGAAGCCCATTTTATCGCTAAACATTCTTTCTCAATTGTGGCGTCATTTTCTTCATGGGCCCTCAATTTCCAGCTGAAGTAAATGACAGGGTGTTCTTCCCCTTGAAACCCTGAGACAACACAGCTCCTAACCCAAAATTTTATGCATCAGTCTGGACCACAAAGTCCCTTGAAAATTCAGGCAAGTATAACACTGGCTAACTACATAAGGCCTGTTTTTAAGGCCTCAAAAGCTGCTTCTGTTTCAGGCATTTTATCATGACAGACTCCTTCCCCTGTCAAATTGGTCAGGGGAGCAGACTGTGAGGCAAAATGGGGAAGAAAGCGGTGATAATAGCCAGTGATTCCTAAAAATGCTCGAACCTGCTTCTTGTTGGTGGGGCATGGTCAACTCTGAATAGACTCAATTTTGTTTACTTGGGGCTTTATTAGACCTCTCCCAATGTTATATTCCAGATACATTGCCTCCTCTAGCCCAAGGGTAAATTTTTTTGGATTGGCTGTAAACCCGGCTTTCCAGATGGAATCTAACACAGACTGAACCTTTGGTAAGTTTGAGTCCCAATCCTCACTATGGATGACCACATCACCTAGGTATGAAGCAGCACAGGCTCGATGAGGTCGAAGAGTCTTATCCATTACCTGTAAAAAAGTGTCCGGAGCATTCTGCAACCCAAAAGGCATCCTCCGATACTGGAAAGACCCCTCTGGAGTTACGAATGCAGTTTTTTCCTTGACCGAGTCCGAGAGAGGAATTTGCCAATACCCTTTGGTCAGGTCTAACGTCATCATGTACCGGGCTGTCCCTAGGCGAGCAATCAGTTTGTATATGCGGGTCATGGGATAGGTGTCAAGTTTAGTGATTTTATTTAACCGCTTGTCGACCGCCGCACGATCATTTACGTCAACAGAATGGCACGGCTGGGCAAATGGGCGTATATACACGTCCCCTTTAATTTGCCACCGCGTGGTCGCGAGCTCCGTGACCATGCCCGCGAGACACACGGACTCAATGTCCGCAGGTGTCCCGTGATCGGGTCACAGAGCTGAAGAACGGGGAGATGTCAGTGTAAACACAACATCTCCCCGTTCTTCCTAGTGACATGTCACTGATCGTCTGTTCCCTCTCATCGAGAACAACGATCAGTGACGTTTCACGCGTAGCCACACCCCCCAACAGTTAGAATCACTCCCTAGGACACACTTAACCGCCTCAGCACCCCCTACAGGTTTACTCCTTCACTGTCAGTGTAATTTTTACAGTAATCCGTGCATTATTATAGCACTGATCGCTGTAAAAATGACAATGGTCCCAAAAATGTGTCAAAAGTGTCCGATGTGTCCGCCATAATGTCGCAGTCATGATAAAATTCACTGATCGGCGCCATTACTAGTGAAAAATAAATTATTCATAAAAATGCCATAAAACTATCCCCTATTTTGTAGACGCTATAACTTTTGCGCAAACCAATCAATAAACGCTTATTGCGATTTTTTTACCAAAAATATGTAGAAGAATACGTAAATCGGCCGAGTTTTTTTATATATTTTTGGGGGATATTTATTATAGCAAAAAGTAAAAAATATTGTTTTTTTTCTAAATTGTCGCCCTATTTTTGTTTATAGCGCAAAAAATAAAAACCGCAGAGGTGATCAAATACCACCAAAAGAAAGCTCTATTTGTGGAAAAAAAAGGAAGTAAATTTTGTTTTGACCGCACAATTGTCAGTTAAAGCGACGCAGTGCCGAATCGAAAAAAGTGGCCTGGTCTTTGGCCAGCCAAATGGTTCGTGGCTTAAGTGGTTAAGAGGCAAAAGTCATTCCAAAACTGCCAACTTCTATCTGGTTTGGGCTTAACATAACAGGACTGGACCAATCACTGTTTGACTCTTCTATAACCCCCAGCTCACACATTTATTTTACTTCTTGGCGAATTGCCTCTCGCCGGGCTTTGGGAATTCGATAAGGTTTCAACTTGACCTCAGGCTTTCGTCTTCCTGGTTGGCTAATTTTATAATTCACATAACCCATTTTTTCCAACACTTCATAGGGACCCTGCCATTTGGTTAGGAATTTACTTTGACAGTGGGGACCAACACTAAAACCCTATCACCAGGTGCAAAAGAACGGACCTGGGCCCCACGATTGTAAATCCCCTGCTTAGCCAACTGGGCTTATGCCAAATGTTCCTTCACAATAGGCACCACTTGCGCAATCATGTTCAATCACTCTTCTATGAGGGGAACTCTCACTCTCCCATTTTTCCCTGGCAATGTGCAGTAGTCCCCGTGGGTTTCTCTCATACAGTACCTCAAAAGAAGAGAACCCTGTGGATGATTGGGGAATCTCTCTGATAGCAAACATCAAACAGACAATTTGTTAAATCTTTCAACCAGCCCATCTGTTTGAGGGTGATACACTGAAGTACGTAAATTGGGTCACTTTCAGAAGTTTGTAAAGCTCTTTGGTTACTCTAGACATTAAAGGGGTGCCCTGGTCAGTCAGTACTTCTTTAGGAAGGCCCACACGGCTGAAAACCTGAAATAGCTCTTTGGCAATGGTTTTGGCAGAGGTGTTTTGGAGAGGAATCGCTTCTGGGTAATGGGTGGCATAGTCCATTATCACCAAAATGTGCTGGTGCCCTCTAGCGGACTTCAACAAGGGGCCAACCAAATCCATGGCGAACCTCTCAAAAAGGACCCATGGGCAGGGGTACCAAAGTACTGTGAAAATATGGCATGGGTGCAGAAATCTGACACACTGGACAGGAGTAGGGATGAGCTTCGAGTTCGAGTCGAACCCATGTTGGAGTCGAACATCGTCTGTTCGCCCAATTTCGAACATTATGGGCCGTTCGCGCCAAATTCGAATGGCGCGTCACGGCCCATAATTCACTGCGGCATCGCAGTGCATTGCTGGCTGATGATTGGCCAAGCATGCACTATGACCCGCATGCTTTGGCCAATCACAGCGTGGAAAAAACGGAGAGCCGTAATTGCCCAAAGCCAGGGTGGCTTTGGCCAATTATGTCTCAGGGGGTTTAGTACACGCCCCACACTATATAAGGCTGCCTGCATGGCGGCCTTGTGTAGTTTGTTGCGGTGGTGGTTAAAGACAGACAGAGAGAGACAGTGTCATTTAATTTGAGTTAGATAGAGCAGGCAGGCGAGTTAGTTAGCTGCAGTTACAGTGTGTAGGGATGTATATGTATCCTAGGTATTGTATATATATTTATACACTGTGTTCAGTTTAGCTAGATCCGTTCCTGTTATTCTCTTCATAATATACTGACAGGCAGGCAGGTGATTGTGCTAGCTGCAGTATTTTCACTTAGTGTATTGTGTCCTTTGCACAGTGTGCACCTAAAGCTTACCTAAATACAATTGCTGGTGTTCTCATACTAATACAGGCAGGGAGCTGCAGTATTTTGATTTAGTGTCCTTTGCACAATGTGCGCCTAAAGCTTTCCTGAATACAATTTCTGGTGTTCTCATACTAATACAGGGAGGGAGCTGCAGTATTTTGATTCAGTGTCCTTTGCACAGTGTGCACCTAAAGCTTACCTGAATACAATTGCTGGTGTTCGCATACTAATACAGGCAGGGAGCTGCAGTATTTTGATTTAGTGTCCTTTGCACAGTGTGCACCTAAAGCTTACCTGAATACAATTGCTGGTGTTCTCATACTAATACAGGCAGGGAGCTGCAGTATTTTGATTTAGAGTCCTATTGTCAGGAAGGGCATGCCAGCACTCAAGATGGTGGCCGTGGAAGACGGCCAGGAACCTCAGCTATTGCTAGAACGCCAATGGCGCGCGTGCACGCGCCGATGCGCACGCTGATGCGCGTATGTGTGCACGCACATGCGCGAATGCGCGCAATGCGCGCGCGCATTCAGTGACAGGCCTTGGCGCCAAGCAGGCTATTTAAACTGGGTCAGTACCCAAACTCAGTGCTGTCTGCTCTACAGCGTTCTGTGTACCCTACGTTCCAGTATCTGATACCTGTTCCTGATATCCGACCCGGCTTGTCCTTGACGTTCCTGTTTTCTGCCCGCACCTGACCCGGCTTGTTGACTTTGCATCTGCCTGCTCCTTCTGCTACCTTGCTGCCAGCCTGATAGTAACCGGCCTGTATCCTGACTTCCCTCCAGCCTATGCTCCTGTCCCGGACTTGTCCGCCAGTGTGTGATCCGGCCAGCCTGCACCTGCCATCCTTGCAGCCCTTCGGAGCCCTGCTGAGCTCCCATCCCACCTGCTGTCGCATCTGCTCCTCTGCCTGTGGAGTTTCTGTACGAAGCCAGTACCTGCCTTCCACTGACCGCGGCTCCTGGTCTTCTCCGCACCGGTGTTCCTCTGCAGTCTCTTCTGGGATCCCAGTCCGGCTCCATCACCAGCGATCCTGCCAGGCACCCGTGCGACTCTGCACTCCCACGCCTCCTGTTTACTCTATCAGGGGCCTCGAGTCAGAGGTGTAAGGGAGGCCGTCCTCTGCATAATCAGGCTCTACCGCCAGGTACGTGACACCTATGCACAGTGTGCACCTAAAGCTTACCTGAATACAATTTCTGGTGTTCTCATACTAATACAGGCAGGGAGCTGCAGTATTTTGATTTAGTGTCCTTTGTACAATGTGCACCTAAAGCTTACCTGAATACAATTGATGGTGTTCTCATACTAATACAGGCAGGGAGCTGCAGTATTTTGATTTAGTGTCCTTTGCACAGTGTGCACCTAAAGCTTACCTGAATACAATTGCTGGTGTTCTCATACTAATACAGGCAGGGAGCTGCAGTATTTTGATTTAGTGTCCTTTGCACAGTGTGCACCTAAAGCTTACCTGAATACAATTGCTGGTGTTCTCATACTAATACAGGCAGGGAGCTGCAGTATTTTGATTTAGTGTCCTTTGCACAGTGTGCACCTAAAGCTTACCTGAATACAATTGCTGGTGTTCTCATACTAATACAGGCAGGGAGCTGCAGTATTTTGATTTAGTGTCCTTTGCACAGTGTGCACCTAAAGCTTACCTGAATACAATTGCTGGTGGTGTTCTCATACTAATACAGGCAGGGAGCTGCAGTATTTTCAGTTAGTGCACTGTGTCATCCGGCACATCATGGATCTGGTGGATTGATTACTGGGAGGGGCTGGGGAAGACCCAGCTGTCATTGTGCACGTTGGCTCCAATGACAACCTCAGAGGCAGATGGAGTGTCCTAAAGAACGATTTTAGGGACTTGGGAGCTAAATTGAGGAACACGATCTCCAAGGTAGTATTCTCAGGAATACTACCGGTACATCGAGCCACACTAGAAAAGCAGAGGGAGATTAGGGAAGTGAACAAGTGGCTGAAGAGCTGGTGTAGTAAGGAGGGGTTTGGATTCCTGGAGGACTGGGCCGACTTCTCAGTCGATAACCAGTACTATAGAAGGGACGGACTGCACCTAAATGAGGAGGGTGCAGATCAGCTGGGAATAAGGATGGCCAAAAAGTTAGAGGGGTTTTTAAACTAGGCGACGAGGGGGAGGGTCCAGAGATAGTGAGAGTCAGCGTGGAACATATTCCAGAGAGTAGTATTAGGGGCATTAGTGGTAGGGTAACCAAAGCACATAAACCCAAGGTAAGTATAGTAGAAAGTCCTAGTTGCAATCTCGGAACACCCAAGAGGATAGTATGTGACCGGTCAAAATATATTAATGCATTAAAGTGTTTGTTCACCAATGCCAGAAGTCTGCCAAGCAAAATAGGTGAGTTGGAAGCTCTGGTGCATGAGGAAAGCTATGATGTAATCGGTATTCCTCACATGACTGGGCTATTAATATTCCTGGCTATGCACTCTTTTGGAAAGACAGGGTAAAAAGGAAAGGTGGAGGGGTCTGTCTCTATGTGAGAAGTGATCTCAAAGCGAGTGTGAAAGAGGACCTGGTGGATGGAGAGTGGGATGAGTCTGAAGCATTATGGGTGGAACTGCATACAGATGTGCGCAGTTCAAAGTTAATCATTGGAGTTTGTTATAGACCACCCAATGTTAATGAGGAAGTGGAGACTCAGCTCCTTGCACAGATGGAAAGGGCTGCAAGGGCTGGGACGGTGATAATAATGGGGGATTTAAACTACCCAGAAATTGACTGGAGTAATGGCACTGCTGGGACAGTTAAAGGGCAAAAAATTATAAACCTATTGCAGGACAATTTTATGGTCCAGTTTATTGAGGCCTTAACTAGGAATGATGCTCTATTGGACCTGGTAATCTCAAACCATGCAGAGCGTATTACTAATGTTCAGATAAAGGAACAACTGGGTAGCAGTGACCATAACATGATTTCATTTGATGTTAGCTGTAAGCAAAAATCACATACGGGAAAGATAAAAACACTTAATTTCAAGAGAACAAATTTTCCAAGGATGAGGGCTGCTCTCCAGGACTTAGACTGGGAGGGAATATTGGCATCAATGGGCACAGAACAGAAATGGGAATTCTTCAAAAAGACTGTTTGTGAACTCACTGCAAAGTATATTCCCATGGGCAATAAGTTTAAAAGGCTAAAAATAAAACCTATGTGGCTCACTGCCAAAGTTAAAAAAGCTATTAACTATAAGAAAAGAGCTTTTAAAAAATATAAAAATGAGGGAATACTAGTGTCATTTAAATGTTACAAAGAATATAACTGGATATGTAAAAAGGAAATCAATGATGCAAAAATTCAAAACAAACGACAGATTGCAAAAGATAGGACATACCCCCAAAAATTCTTCAAATATATTAATAGTAAAAAGGTCTGAGCATGTAGGCCCTTTACTAAATAATCTAGAGTGGGTGACTGGGGACAAAGAAAAGGCTTATATATTAAATACTTTCTTCAGCTCTGTGTATACAAAGGAGCATGGGGGAGCTCATGTCCAAAATGGGGGTGGTAGTGACACAGCCCCAAATCCACAATGGCTCAAAAGTGATATGGTCCAGAAATATTTAGACAGAATAAAGGTGGATAAAGCACCTGGACCAGATGGCATACACCCACGGATATTAAAAGAATTGAGCTCTGTAATTTCAAAGCCATTGTATCTAATTTTTAGGGACTCATTAATGACAGGAATAGTACCACTGGATTGGTGCAGGGCCAATGTGGTGCCTATATTTAAAAAGGGAACAAAGTCTTTACCAAGTAACTATAGACCTGTTAGTTTAACTTCTATAGTTGGGAAGATACTGGAGAGATTAATAAAAGACCACATAGATCAGTTCTTGCTGTAAAAAAATATTTTAAGCAACAGACAGCATGGATTTATGAAAGACAGAATTTGTCAGACAAACCTGATTTCTTTTTATGAAGAGGTAAGTAAGACCTTGGACAGAGGGGTGGCGGTGGACGTGGTATACTTGGATTTTGCAAAAGCGTTCAATACACTTCCCCACACACGGCTCATGTGCAAGGTAAAGTCTACAGGCTTGGAAATATCAGTTTGTAAATGGATAGAAAACTGGCTAAAAGACAGAATTCAGAGAGTCGTGGTTAATGATTCTTACTCTGAATGGTCTAAGGTTATCAGTGGTGTACCCAAAGGTTCAGTGTTGGGACCCTTACTTTTTAATATCTTCATAAATGATATTGGGTCTGAGATCAAAAGTAACATTTCTGTCTTTGCAGATGACACGAAGCTATGCAGTGGAATAACGTCCTTACAGGATGTCGCCAATTTACAAGCCGACCTCAATGCACTGTCTAATTGGGTGACTATGTGGCAGATGAGGTTTAATGTTGATAAATGTAAATTTATGCACTTGGGGGCTAAGAATATGAATGCATCATACATACTAGGGGGAGTACAACTGGGGGGATCCGTAATGGAGAAGGATCTGGGGATTTTGGTAGATCATAAGCTTAATAATGGCATGCAATGCCAAGCTGCAATTTCCAAAGCGAGCAAAGTCCTTTCTTGTATTAAGAGAGATATGGACTCCAGAGAGAGAGATATCATTTTGCCCCTGTACAAATCATTAGTAAGACCTCATCTGGAATATGCAGTTCAGTTTTGGGCCCCAGTTCTCAAAAAGGATATTGGGGAACTGGAGAAAGTGCAGAGAAGGGCAACCAAACTGATAAGAGGCATGGAGGAGCTCAGCTATGAGGAAAGATTAGAGGAACTGAATTTATTCGCTCTTGAGAAGAGGAGATTAAGGGGGATATGATCAACATGTACAAATATATAAGGGGTCCATATAGTGAACTTGGTGTTGAGTTATTCACTTTACAGTCAACACAAAGGACAAGGGGGAACTCTTTACATCTAGAGGAAAAGAGATTTCACCTCCAAATAGGGAAAGGTTTCTTCACAGTAAGAGCTGTGAACATGTGGAATATACTCTCTGCAGAGGTGGTTCTGGCCAGCTCAGTAGATTGCTTTAGGAAAGGCTTGGATTCTTTCTTAAATGTACATAATATAACTGAGTACTAACATTTATAGGTAAAGTTGATCCGGGGAATATCCGATTACCTCTCGGGGGATCAGGAAGGAATTTTTTCCCCTGCTGTAGAAAATTGGATCATGCTCTGCTGGGGTTTTTCGCCTTCCTCTGGATCAACTGTGGGTATAGAATTAGGTATATGGGATTGTATGATATTATTATTAATTTTTTTATGGTTGAACTGGATGGACTTGTGTCTTTTTTCAACCTGACTAACTATGTAACTATGTGTCCTCTGCACAGTGTGCAACTAAAGCTAACTGAAGACAATTGCTGGTGTTCTCTTACTAATAATACTACAGGCAGGCAGTTGATTCTGCTAGCTGCAGTGTAATCAGTATATATATATATATATATATATATATATATATATATATATATAATTACATCCCAGCTTTGTGCAGCTACATCTCCCTGCAGGCCATTAGTATGTCTGGAAGGACAACAAGGAGAGGCAGACAGTCACAAGCCAATAAAAGAGTGCAAGCAGGCTCTGTGTCTAGAGGCAACAGTGCTGGTCGTGGACACGGTGCATCCTCATCAGCACGTGGCCGTGGGACACGCTTGTCCTTTTTTTCGGCAGCTGGCCGTGTTGAGCCGCAACATGCCAAAGCCTTGGTAGAGTGGATGACCAAGCCGTCCTCATCCTCCTCATCCTCTCTCACCCAGGCTCAGGGTACTTTGTCTGGCAAAGCAGCTGCCAAAGCAGCCTCTTCCCTCGGCTCAATGGCAGCAGTCACTCCTTCCCGAAAATGGAAAGGTTCCCCAATGGGGCTTTGGACAGCAGTGTGGTAAGGTTGGAAAAATGGCAAATGGATAGCAAAAAGGAGTACATTTATTATGAATATACAGATATCATGGTATAATAAAATACAACATTTAAAAAGCTGGCCAATAGTTACAATACATTTTCCAAAGTGTAGCCTGTATTAAAATTACACAATTAATGTGCACATTATCACATATCAAAAATGCTGAAAATTGTAGAATTCCGACGTGTTTCGACCTCTGTAGCGGTCATCATCAGGGGGAAGGTTGGCTCTATAAAACACATTGCATGATTTCAGAAATTGGAAAACATAATCATAAGTCTAAAATGGTGAAATATTTACCGCTGAAGTGGAATGGATGGTTCCATGGCCAGATGGGTTGGGTATCGCTGGGTGATATGGCGGACCCCACAGATGCACCCACCTCCCCAAAGGGGAAGAGCCCAGCCTGAGGGGCTTACAAGGAGCCACACAGTTGACACCCTCCAGGGGGCGGGAGAGTCGGCACCTGCAATGAATACCCAATCAATGACCATATGTTGAGTACAGGAATTATGGATAAATTAGCTCTTAGCACATTGGCAAGAGTATTAGGGGTGTATGGACTAACTACTATCATAATAACTCCTCAGGTACCATAAAATCCCAGAAGCTTGGTTAACCACTGAAGGTATGGATAGGACAGTACATTAATATACAATACAGTGTTGGGTATAGTTGGATTAGATTAAAGTTGAAATTACAAAAGTGTTGAGTTGATGTGGATTATATAGGTGAATTATAGGTGTGATGGAAAAATGCCCATCAAGGGCAGTGAAGTGATGGTAATGGAGTTGAAATAATGAAGTATTTGTTTGTGCCGGTGATGGTCAAATTTAAATTGGAATAAAAAGTGAATGTGTGTGTGTAAGTGTTAGCCTACATTCTGCGGGCTAAGATGTTAAAGCAATGCAAGCTGAATGTGTGTGTGTGTGGTGTCTACAAACATGTGTTTCCCTAGCCCCGCCATGTCCTCCTGAGGAGTCCCCCGAACTGTTTGACCACAATGTTGGGTACATGCTGCAAGAGGATGCGCTGCAAGGCTCCGATGATTGTACCCAGCTAGAGGAAGGCAGTAATGTGAGCCCAGAGAGAGGGGGTGCCCAAGAAGGACAGCAATCTGGCAGTCATGTTCCCCCAGCTGCAGCATACTGCCAGGTTTGCTACAGCGATGAGGAGGGAGGGGACGATGAGGTCACGGACTCTACGTGGGTGCCTGATAGGAGAGAGGAGGAGGAGGAGGAGGCACATCTCCAACGAGGCAGGACACCCTCCAGGGGCCAGCTTAAGGGCAGCACACCAACAGAATCACACCGCAGAGCTCCGCATGTGCAGGCCGCTGCTGTCTCTGCACATTATTCCAAAAGTTCTTTGGTGTGGGCCTTTTTTGAGACGAGTGCATCAGATCGCAGCACTGCTATTTTCAACATATGTCTCAGGCGTATCTCGCATATGTCGACCTGCCATGCAGTTCATTGGCAAGCACACCTAAAAGACCCACACCAAAGAACAAAGCGGACCTCTCCTTGCTCCTCATCAGCTGGGATCTCCATCCCCACTATACCTTCAGTCCTCTCTGAAACCTGCACTGAGAGAAATGAAGGTGTAGAATTAGGTGTGTCACAGCCAAGTACTTGTGGGCAATCTGCTATCGGTACACCAACGTCAGATTGTACCAGGCAAATTTCCCTGCCCCAGCTGCTGCAACGCCGAAAGAAGTTCACTCCCAGCCATCCACATGCCCAACGGTTGAATGCTAGCTTGGCTAAATTGCTAGCACTTCAACTGTTGCCTTTTCAGTTGGTAGACTCTGCCCCCTTCCATGAGTTTGTGGAATGTGCGGTTCCTCAGTGGCAGGTTCCCAAACGTCACTTTTTTTCACGGAAGGCGATTCCGGCACTCTACCGGCATGTGGAAGGCAATGTCTTGGCCTCGCTGGACAGGGCGGTCAGTGGTAAGGTTCATATTACCGCTGACTCATGGTCCAGCAGGCATGGACAGGGACGTTACCTATCTTTCACGGCGCATTGGGTGACTCTGCTGGCAGCTGGGAAGGATGCAGGACAAGGTGCAGTAGTGTTGGAGGTTGTTCTGCCACCATGCCTCCAAAATGATACTACTGGTGATTCTGACACACCTCTCTCCTCCACCCCCTCTTCTTCTTCCTCCATGGCCTCTTCCTGTGCTTTGTCCTCTGGAACCAGCGGTGCTCCTTAGGCGTTCAAGGGGCTATGCAACTACGCAGGAAGAGAGATGTCATGCGGTGCTTGAGCTGGTGTGCTTGGGGGACAGGAGCCACACTGGGGCAGAAATTCTGTCAGCTCTGCAGGGGCAGGCTCAGAGGTGGTTGATGCCGCGCCAGCTTAAGCCAGGAATGGTGGTTTCCGACAATGGCACCAACCTCCTCTCCGCCCTCTGACAGGGACAACTGACCCATGTGCCCTGTTTGGCTCACGTCCTTATTTTGGTGGTGCAGCGGTACTTTGGCAGGTACCCGGGCTTACAGGAGGTCCTGAAGCAGGCCAGGAAACTCTGTGGGCATTTCCGCCGGTCATATAATGCCAGTGCTCGGCTGGCTGACCTGCAAAAGGATTACAACCTGCCCAAGAACCGCATAATCTGTGACATGCCCACCAGGTGGAACTCTACGTTGGCCATGCTGCAGCGGCTGCACATGCAGCAGAGGGCCATCAATGAGTATCTGTTGCAATATGGCACCAGTACAGTGTCAGGGGAGCTTGGATTTTTTTTGCCACGCCAGTGGGTCATGATAAGGGATGCATGCACTGTCCTGTCACCATTTGAGGAGGCCATGAGGATGGTGAGCAGTGCATGCATTAGTGACACTGTCCCTCTTGTCCACCTGTTGGAGCACACACTGCGTGGAATAATGGACAGGGCACTTGAGGCAGGACAGAGGGAGGAAGAGGAGGACTTCCTTACCTCTCAAGGCCCCCTTTATCCAGACAGTGGTCCTGCTGGCCCCCCTATCACACAGGAAGAGGAGGAGGAGGAGGATTGTGTAAGCATGGAGGTGGGGCCTAGCACTCAGCATCAGCAACAGTCTTCAAGGGATCAATTACAGTCCCAAGACACCCATGGACTTGTACGTGGCTGGGAGGAGGTGGCTGCGGATCATGTCGCCCTGAGTGACCCTGTCATGGACGTATGCCTCTTGTACCCACAACAAGGCTCAGGCACATCCCCGCTAGTAGGCTTCCAAGTGTAAACAGAAGTTTTCCATTGCACACGCGCGCGCGCCAATCGCGTACGCTCACGCGCGCACAGTGATGCTGCCTTGGCGCCCAGTGGCCTTTAAAATGGGCTTCTTCTGTCCAGACTCTTGCTGTCTGATCTGCAGTTATCCGGTGACCTGATCCTGAACTTGCACCTGCTGTTACTCTGACCCGGCTTCCTGACCTTGCTGCTATCTCCAGTCCTGACCTTTGGCTTCCTAGACCCAGTCCTGCTCATCTGTCTGCCTGATCCTCTGTTGCCTGATCCAGCCTGAACTTGACCCTCCTCTGCCTGACGCTTCTGCCTGTATCTGATGCGCTGTGCATGACCTGGCTCGTCTGAACTTTCTCCTGCCTGCTGCTTGTATCCGTATCCACCGGCATCCTCGGCTACCTGCATTAGCTGATCTGCACCTTCCCAGCCGTATCCCCGGCTACCTGCACCCGCTGGCCTGCATCACCTGACCTGCATCTTCAGCCGTCCATAGCGGTCTTCTCATCTAGTCCAGGAGAACTTAACAGGCACTCATACCCCACTGTGCTTCTTCGGCCACTGTCCCAACTCCAGTGACCTGGGAACCAGGGCTGTACGAGAGGTCTCCCTCTGCACGTCAGGTTCACCTCCAAGGTACGCGTCAGTATCAGACAGCCATGCCTGAGCCTACAAGAGGTACCTCTTGCACCGATGAGATCTGCCAACTCCTTTCTGATCTCACTCTAAAGGTGGAATCTCTCCAGGATAGTCATAAACATTTGGAGGAACAAATGCAATCCCCGGCTACCACCACAGACCCTCCTGCCAGCAGGACACCCACAGGAGCCATCTCTGCACCTGCTGTAATGATGCTGCCTCCTGAGACAAGGGTCCCCATTCCGGAGAAGTTTTCCGGGGATCGAAATAAGTTTTGGACATTCCACAATGCCTGCGAGTTGTACTTCTCCCTGCTACCCCTAACGTTCTCCCGGGAGACCACCAAAGTGGGGTTTGTCATCTCGCTCTTGCTGGGGGTACCTCAGTCTTGGGCTCATCACCTGCTTGAAGAACGCCACGTTTCACTGGACTCTTTGCCATCCTTTTTCAAGGCCATGTCGCTCCTCTATGATGACCCCCAATGGACTTCCACTGCCGAAGCTGCTCTTCACGTGCTCCAGCAAGGCCGCAGAGCGGTTGAGGACTACATAACGGACTTCAGGCGCTGGAGTGCAGATACTCAATGGAACCATGCAGCGCTACGGCATCAGTTCCGTTTAGGCCTATCTGAAAGGTTAAAGGATGAACTTGCCCGAGTTGGCATACAAGACTCTTTGGAGAACTTAATGACATTGACCATCCAGATAGACCGGCGCCTTCAGGAGCACAACGCAGCGAAAATGAACCAGTAGACTCGCCCAACCTGGATGTTACCCCGTGTGGCCACGACTACGTGTCCTGCTTCCGTCAGACCTGTCTCAGCTAGACCTGGACCAACCTCCTCTGAACCGGTACAAGTCAGTTTAATAAGACCCTCGCTATCTGCTGAGGAACGCTCACGCCGGCATCAGCTTAAGCTCTGCCTGTACTGCGGGGGAACCGGCCACTATGTACATTCGTGCCCAGTTAAACCTCAAAGATGCTTGTCCATCTCACCCACCACTCAACCAGCACCTTCTGCCAATACCACTCATCTGGCCCTTGACATCTCCTTCCAGCTTCCAGATAGGACTGTGCCTGCTACTGCGATTATAGACTCTGGAGCTTGTAGTTGTTTTATTGACCTGAACTTTGCCAGCAAACAGCTCATCCCACTGCAGCACTGGGCTCAAGGGCTTTCCATTTTCCTGGCAGGTGGGTCCTGTATAAAATCCGGCCTAGTCACCCAAGAGACTCCACCCTTACCCGTAGTCACAGCCGCGGGTCATAAGGAACTGTTGAAACTCGATGCAATTGTATCCCCTCTGTTCCCGGTCATCCTTGGCCTGCCATGGCTACAGGCCCACAACCCACAAATTGATTGGGGCACTGGGGAAGTTAAGTTCCAGTCCCATTACTGTCAAAGACATTGCCTGCCTTCTCCTCCTAGGGTGTCTGGCCCTCTGCTGTGCCTGGAATCTGATGCAGAATTACGCTCAAAGGTACCTGAACCATACCATGAGTTCCTAGACGTGTTCAGCAAACGGGGGGCTGAGACTCTTCCTCCCCACCGTTCATATGACTGCCCAATTGAGTTGTTGCCTGGAGCTGAGATCCCCTTCGGGCAGATTTTCCCCCTGTCTGAACGGGAACTGGAAGTATTAAAGGAGTATGTGGATGAGAATCTCAAGAGAGGTTTCATCCAGCCATCTACCTCTCCAGCAGGGACCTGAATCTTTTTTTTTTAGAAAAGAAGGACCACTCCTTACGTCCCTGTGTGGACTATCGGGAACTAAATAAAGTGACGGTTAAGAACCGATATCCTCTACCTCTGGTGCCCGAACTGTTTCAAAGACTAAGAACCACGGCTGTATTTACCAAGCTCGATCTTCGAGGAGCCTATAATTTGGTTCGTATCCGTGCAGGAGATGAGTGGAAGACGGCCTTCCGTACGAGATTCGGCCACTATGAATATTTAGTGATGCCCTTCGGCCTGTGCAATACCCCTGCTACCTTCCAGCACTTTGTAAATGATATCTTCAGAGACTGGTTAGATATCTTCATAATTGTTTATCTTGACGATATCCTGATCTTCTCCACATCTCTAGATCAGCACCAGAAACATGTAAAGTTGGTACTTTGCCGACTCCGTCAGCACGGGTTATATGCTAAACCAGAAAAATGTGAGTTTGAGCGGCAGAGCATCCAGTTCTTGGGCCTGGTGATTTCCACGGAAGGGTTCAAGATGGATCCACAAAAGGTCACAGCTGTTCTGGGCTGGCCTGCACCCTCAGATAAAAAGGGGGTGCAGTGTTTTGTTGGCTTCGCTAATTTTTACAGAAGATTCATTAAGGGGTTTTCTGCAATCATTGCCCCCATCACTCAGCTAACAAAACAGAACATTCATTTTCAATGGAACTCTGAGGCTCAGACTGCTTTTGCAACCCTGAAGGGACTTTTTACTTCTGCTCCCATCCTGAGCCACCCAGACCCCTCTCTACCCTACCTACTCGAGGTAGATGCTTCAGAAACAGCGGTAGGGGCAGTGATTTCCCAGCGCCAAGGCCTCAAGGATCTCATGCATCCCGTTGCTTTCTTCTCTCGTGAGCTTTCCACTGCCGAAAGAAATTACGATGTGGGAGATCGGGAACTTTTGGCCATTAAGGCCGCGCTTGAGGAATGGCGGTATCTCTTAGAGGGCACAGCACATCCCATTCTTATTTACACGGATCATAAGAATCTGGAATACTTGAGAACCGTCAAGCGCCTGAAGCCGCGTCAAGCACGGTGGGCGCTGTTCTTTTCCAGATTTTCCTTCCACATCACCTACCGGCCGGGATCAAGGAACACCAAGCCAGACGCCCTCTCCTGCATGTTTGACGATCCCAAGGATGCCTCAGTCCCAGATACTATCCTATCTGAGGGTAACTTTCTGCTCATCCAGACAGATCTGATGTCCAGCCTAAAACAAGCCTCGGCAGGAATGCCCAGTCCACCAGGAGTGTCCACGACACCCAGAGATGTGTTACTTTGGAAGGACAATAACATTTTTGTGCCAGCAAGTTTCCGGACAAAGGTTCTGAACCTATGCCACGACCATCCTCTGGCTGGCCATTTCGGGGTCCACAAGACCCTTGACCTGATTCAGCGTATGTTCTGGTGGCCAAAGCTTGAGAAGAGTTGCGAGGACTACGTGAAACCATGTACTATTTGTACCCAAAGCAAATCTGCTAGAACCAAGTCCTGGGGTCTTCTCAGACCACTACCAATTCCTGACAGACCCTGGAGCATGATAGCCATGGACTTTATAGTCGAACTACCCCCATCCGAAGGACATACAGCCATCTTTGTACTAGTCGACCGCCTTTCCAAGATGGCCCACTTCATACCTCTGAAAAGTACGCCTTCTGCCATGGAGACCGCACGGGTGTTCATCCGGGAGATCATAAGATTACATGGAGTACCAGCCAACATTGTATCCGACAGGGGGGTTCAGTTCAACTCCCGCTTTTGGAAAGCACTATGCCAGGCCCTGAAGATTGAGCTATCCATGTCATCTGCTAACCATCCTCAGACTAATGGACAAACCGAGAGGACGAACCAGACCCTCGAGTTGTTTCACCTCGTTTGTCCAGGACGATTGGGTAGCACTATTGCCATTGGCAGAATTTTCTTTCAACAATGCCAGCCATTCTGTCACGAGTCAGTCCCCATTTTTTGCAAACTATGGGTTTCACCCTGTTTTCCTGCCTAACATTATCCCTGAATCTCTGGTTCCAGCGGTACAGAGTACTGTTGACTTCCTGGGTCGCAACAACAAACTGCTACAAGAGACTATGGTCAAGGCACAGGCAACAAATAAGAGAGTTTATGACAGGAAGAGAAGAGGGGAATTGCACCTCCAACCTGGTGACCAAGTGTGGTTGTCTACCACCAACCTCAGAACGGCTTGTCACTCAAAGAAACTGGCACCTAAGTTTATCGGACCTTTCCCAGTCTAGAGGAAACTGAACGAAGTCTCCTATGAACTTGTCTTACCTGATTCATTTAGGATCCACCCAGTGTTCCACATGTCCCTGCTGAAACCCACAGTACCAGACCCCTTCCCAGACAGGGGATTGTGGCCACCTGAACCCGTAATGGTTGATGGGGACGAGGAATATGAGGTGGAGGCTCACGCGGACACGCACGCGCACACAGTGACGCTGCCTTGGCGCCCAGTGGCCTTTAAAAGGGGCTTCTTCTGTCCAGACTCTTGCTGTCTGATCTGCAGTTATCCGGTGACCTGATCCTGAACTTGCACCTGCTGTTACTCTGACCCGGCTTCCTGACCTTGCTGCTATCTCCAGTCCTGACCTTTGGCTTCCAGCCTGAACTTGACCCTCCGCTGCCTGACGCTTCTGCCTGTATCTGATCCGCTGTGCATGACCTGGCTCGTCTGACATTTCTCCTGCCTGCTGCTTGGATCCGTATCCACCGGCATCCTCAGCTACCTGCATCAGCTGATCTGCACCTTCCCAGCCGTATCCCCAGCTACCTGCACCCGCTGGCCTGCATCACCTGACCTGCATCTTCAGCCATCCATAGCGGTCTTCTCATCTAGTCCAGGAGAACCTAACAGGCACTCATACCCCACTGTGCTCCTTCGGCCACTGTCCCAACTCCAGTGACCTGGGAACCAGGGCTGTACGAGAGGTCTCCCTCTGCATGTCAGACTCACCTCCAAGGTACGTGTCAGACCCAGAGGACTCCAGACCGAATGCCTCAGGAAACCTACACTGCACGGCCTCCCTGATCCTGCAAAGCCTGCAGAAGGATCCTCGTATTCATGCTATCAAGGAAAGGGATCATTACTGGCTAGCAACCCTCCTTGATCCACGTTACAAGGGTAAGGTTGCGGACCTTATCTTGCCATTGCAGAGGGAGCAGAGGATGAAACATCTTCGGGAGGCCTTGCAGAAAGGTCTGTGAGGCTGGGAGGTTACAAATTCTTGGTCCTGGACAACGTGTTGCTGAGGCTTCGGTCAGTGAAAGAAGGAGCAGTGGAGAAGGTGGCCGTCTCACCAATGCGATTAGACAATTTTTTAGTCCGCAGCCCCAAGGTATGATCGGTTCCAGCAATCATCACCAGCGTCTGTTTTACATGGTGCAGGAATACCTAGGGGCAAGATTAGACCTGGACACCTTTCCCACCGAAAATCCTCTGGGTTACTGGGTCTTGAGGATGGATCACTGGCCAGAGCTTGCACAGAATGCAATTGAGCTACTGGCCTGTCCTGCATTCAGCGTTCTTTCGGAATGCACATTCAGTGCTGCTGGAGGCTTTGTAACCGATCACAGGGTGCGCCTGTCCACCGACTTGGTCGATCGACTGACCTTCATAAAAATTAATCAGTCTTGGATCACCACCAGCTACCAAGCATCTGATGCTGATGTAACGAATATTTTTTTTTAAAATGTCAGATCCCTTCAAGACTGCCTATGCTGATGCTGAGTGACTATCCTGTTATGCTGAGTGACTATCCTCTTCCTCCTCAATGATCATGCTGATAGCTTGTAAGAAATTTTTTGGTTCTGGGCACCGCCACCAGTGGCTAAGGCCCAATTTTTCAGCCCCTGTTTAACAGGGGCGTGTAATTACAACTTTTGATGCAATACTTTGCAGCAGGGCTCATTCCTGCACTCCAAATAGAGTATCTGTGAGGGGTTGCAGTGTTGTGGCACCAGCACCAGTGCCTAAGGCCCAATTTTTCAGCCCCTGTTTAACAGGGGCATGTAATTACAATTTTTGATGCAATACTTTGCAGCAGGGTTCATTCCTGCGGTCCAACTAGAGTATCTGTGAGGGGTTGCAGTTTTGTGGCACCAGTGCCTAAGGCCCAATTTTTCTCAAATCGCCTTTCAGGACAACCTTGGAGAGAGCGTAGCTCCGCCTCTTTAACAGGAAACACTTTCAGCCTTTAAATCCCTCCTCTTCCACCATGGCCTCAGTTATTGTGTTTCCTCCGCCATGGTGGAAGCAACAGGTGGGAACCAGGGAGCTACGCTCTTTCCAAGGGGGAAGCAGTAAGGCTTACCTTTCTTTTTTTCTGCCTGGTGTGCAGCTTTTATTTGGTACTTGTACCAGTGACCATCCCAGCACCCCCTCCACCGCAAGCGGGGGGTGTTCCGGAGTCCCCAGTCTCGCCTGCTCAGGGGAGTAAAGGACCCACAGGAGACGCAGCATCTTGTGCCCGGAATCCGCGGTAAGGCTCCAGGAGCCGAGCGGTTGCCGCTGCAGGTCAGCGGCGCGAATCGCATGACGGTTCCGGGTCCTGGCTGGCGGCTGACGTCAGTTCCGGCGATGCGATTTCCTGTGGGGGCGTGGTGCTAGTGGTTCCCAGCGCTTGGAACGCAGGGACTAGGGGGCGGGTCTATCGACCGGCGCTTCCGTTTCCGGCCCACGTGGATGACGCGGGACCTGGGAAAATTTAAAACACACACTGTGTGTATAGCCCAGCTGCGCTCTCGACAAGATGGAAGAGAGACAGACAGCGATGGCGGAAGCAGGCGCCCTAAGCTCTGGTCAGGCTCAGGTAAGAGGGGTACAATGGTGCCTTTTATTCTTATCCAAATGAGTCTTTTTTGCTGTGTTGTTTTGTTTGTTTCCTCCCTTAAGGGAGCCTGCTGCTGTACGGTCGGTGGTTACTTCTCTCTGACCTGCTACAGCTTGGACATTGGTGGTTGTTTTTACTGGGACACTTCTTCTCTATCTTTGGTGGTGGCCTAAATGACACTAATTGGTTAGGTGTGGCTAGGACATTAGGTGAATTTCTATTGTTTATCTCGTTTCAGGAGAAAGCTGTAGCAAAAACCAAACATGTAAACCCACCAAGCCAGAGGAAGTGTCCCTCCTGCAAGAATCCTTTAAGGGATTCATGGCAAAAAGCTATGTGCAGGTCTTGCATTAAGGACTTAGTGGAAGAGGAAACATCCCAGCAATTCAAGGATTTATTTTCCTCAGTAAGAGAGCTTACAAGTTCTCTTGGTTCGGTTAAATCTCTGCTAAGTCCAGCAGTCTTAACTGAACCCCAGCAACCACCGTCCAGCCCAAGAGCCTCCACCTCTAGACCAGCAGAGAGTGTGGACTCTGGGGACGAAGGGGCAAGTACTCTCCCCTCTCTCAAGGACTCGGATGAGGAGGAAGAGGAAGATGACGGCAAAACCTCCAGATATAAATTATCTTTGGAAGATGTGGATGATCTCTTAAAAGCAATCTACACTACCCTGGATATTCAGGAGGAAAAGGTACATCTTTCAGTTCATGATAAAATGTACCAGGGTCTGGATGATTCCAAGCAAAGAGTGTTCCCAGTCCATAGGGTCATATCGGACACTATCAAAAAGGAATGGAAGGACCCTGAAAAAGGTCCCTTCCTATCAAAGACCCTCAAAAAGCGTTTTCCTTTTGAAAACAAGGACTCAGAGGTCTGGAATAAAAAACAAAGAGTGGACGCTGCCTTCTCGCAAGTCTCTCGTCGTACGGATCTCGCTTTTGAGGACATGGGAGTGTTGAAGGATGCGATGGATAAAAGGGCAGACTCCCTGCTGAAAAAAGCATGGGACTCCACGTCAGCCAGCCTCAAACCAGCTATGGCTTCCACAGTGGTGGCAAGAAACCTGGAGTGTTGGATAGAGAAATTGATGAACCATGTAGAGGCAGGTACTCCAAGGAAAGACCTGTTGGAATCCTTCCCTCTAATTTTGAAAGCGGTAAAATACATGGCAGATGCATCCGCTGAATCAATCAAAATGGCTGCTAGATCAGCAGCATTAGTGAATTCAGTTAGGCGTGCAGTCTGGCTAAAGACATGGTCGGGTGACACAGCCTCAAAAATTAAACTCTGTGGCCTACCCTTCTCGGGGGATTTGCTGTTTGGTCCAGAGCTAGAAACTGTGCTGGATAGAACAGCTGACAGGAAGAAGGCTTTCCCTTCTAAAAAGAAGCAACCGTTTAAAAATAATTTTCGTTCTGTTCAGCAATCCTTCAAAAAAGATGACAACAAAAAGCCTTGGTTTTCCCAAAAAGGTAGAGGAAGGGGTGGAGTGCTCTTTAGATTCCCTACAGACCAAGCTCCTAAAAACAAATGACAGCATTACTCCAGTGGGGGGAAGACTGTCAGCTTTTTTCCCTCAATGGAACCAAGTATCCAAAAGTCCCTTTGTGAGGAACATCATTTCACAGGGATACAGTCTAGAATTCTCGGAATGCCCCCCAAGCAGGTTTTATGTCACAGCCCCACCACGGGATCAGGAAAAAGCTTCCGCTATGATGACCCTCTTACAGGATCTGATACAACAGGAAGTGATTGTTCCAGTCCCAAAACATCAGGAGGGCCGGGGGTTTTATTCCCATATATTCTTGGTAAAAAAACCTTCAGGTAAGTACCGACTGATTCTGAATCTGAAGATCTTAAACAAATCAGTAAGGTACAAGCACTTTCGTATGGACACAATCCACTCCATTACAAAGCTGTTGACTCCAGGTTGCTTCATGGCGTCCCTGGACTTGAGGGACGCCTATCTACATGTGCCGATAGCTCTGGCTTCCCAAAGATTTCTCCGCCTAGCCATCGATCTGGGGACGTCAATATGGCATCTCCAATTCACAGCCCTACCATTCCGGCTTTCATCCTCGCCCAGGATTTTCACAAAAGTCATGGCAGAAGCCCTAGAGCCTCTGAAACTGAGGGGGATCTCGGTCATTCCATATTTGGACGACCTACTGTTTTTTGCAGATTCCAGGGATCAGCTTGTGACAAACCTGCAAGTGTCACGGACTCATCTCAAGAATTTAGGTTGGCTCCTAAATCTGGACAAATCAAACTTAGATCCAACTCAGGAGATGAGGTTTCTGGGCTACACCATAAACTCAGTTCTTCAAAAGGTCTTTCTCCCCCAAGAAAAGATAGAGAAGATTTACTCTGCAGTGGGTCAGATTCAGACAAATCTCCCAACATCTGTCCGATTGGCTATGGCAGTATTAGGCCTCCTCACGGCCTCAATCCCAGCCGTACAATGGGCAAGGCTACACTCCAGACCCCTCCAGAGGAACATTTTACAAGTTTGGTCACACCAGGAGTCACTGGAAAAGTGCTTCAAACTAAAATCAAACGTAAAAAGAGCACTCTGGTGGTGGAGAAACCCAAACAACCTGACAAAGGGTCTCTCGTGGGTGTTTCCACTGGACAAACGTCTGACAACAGACGCAAGTGCTTGGGGTTGGGGAGCTCATCTGGAAGGGCAAACCGCTCAAGGAACTTGGTCCAAGTGGGAAGCAAAGAAGTCATCAAATTGGCGGGAGTTAAAAGCCATATTTCTGGGCCTCCTTACCTTTCAGCAGACAGTCAAAGGACGTCATGTTCAAATTCTGTCAGACAACACAACAGCGATAGCTTATGTACAAAAGCAAGGGGGAACCAGGAGCCCAGGTCTCATGGAGTTAGCCAGTCAGTTGTTGTCCTGGGCAGAGCTAAACGTGACCTCCTTATCAGCGGTTCATTTAAAGGGATCCCAGAATCTGTTGGCAGATCTGCTAAGCAGAAGGAGTGTGGTGGAAGCAGAATGGAGTCTGAGCCAGGAGATTTTCTCCATGATCTCCAAAGAGTGGAGGAAACCCCAGGTAGATCTATTTGCCAACCAGCAAAACACGAAAGTCCGAGAATTCTTTTCTCTCCACAGAGGGGATCAGGCAGTTGGAATAGATGCTCTAGCACACCCATGGCATTACCAGCTGTGTTACGCCTTTCCCCCATTTCCCCTAATCCCATTGGTATTAAGAAAGTTCAGGGAAGAGAACACCAGTCTTATCCTGATTGCTCCATATTGGCCAAAAAGACCTTGGTTTGCGACACTTCTAAACCTAGCCGCAAATCCTCCTTGGAGGCTACCACTCAGGAAGGACTTACTATCACAGGGTTCTGTGAACCATCCGGAAGCAGACAGACTACATCTGACTGCTTGGCTTCTGAAGAAGACCTCCTAAAAGCCAAAGGACTTTCAGATAAGGTAGTAAGGACCCTACTGTCCAGTAGAAAGGAGGTAACTAGGGCCATCTACCTTAAAGTATGGAAAAAATTCAATTCTTGGTGTTCTTCCAAAAACTTTATAGTCAAGAGTGTCGTTTCAGTTTTAGAGTTTCTCCATGAAGGAATGGAGAAAGGATTGGCAGCCAGCACCTTGAAAACCCAAGTTGCGGCTCTTTCAGTTTACTTTGAAAAAGCTTTGTCCAAAGAAACTTTAATTTCCAGATTTTTTAGGGCCTTGGCTCGGAACAGACCCATAGTCCTTAAAGTTTTTCCCAGTTGGGATCTATCTGTTGTTTTACAGGGTCTCACGGGAGCTCCGTTTGAACCCCTTCAAGAGACTTCCTTAAGAAGTTTAGTTTTCAAAACAATTTTTTTAGTTGCCATTACATCGGCAAGGAGAGTCAGTGAACTCCAGGCTCTGGCGGTTACAGAACCTTTTTTGAGGGTCTTTCCAGACCGAGTGATCCTTCAGACGGATCCAGCCTTCCTACCAAAAGTATCTTCAACCTTCCATAGGTCACAAGAGATAACCCTGCCTACCTTTTCCTCAGTTCCTAACAATGCAGGAGAGGAAGCTTTCCATACGCTGGATGTGAGAAGATGTCTGCTCCAGTTTCTAGCAGTTACCAAAGAGTTTAGAAAAACAAATGCCCTCTTTGTAGTATTTTCAGGTCCCCGCAAAGGGGAGAAAGCTTCCAAAAGTACATTAGGCAGATGGCTTAGACAAGCAATTACAGAAGCTTACCAAGCTAAAGGAGAAATACCTCCCTCAGGTATTGCTGCTCATTCAACAAGGTCAACAGCAGTTTCCTGGGCCGAGAGGGCCGGTGCTACGCCTGATCAGATTTGCAAGGCTGCCACTTGGTCCAACTACTCAACTTTTCTCCGGCACTATAGGTTGGACTTGCTGTCTGCCGCAGATCAAGCCTTCGGCAGGAAGGTTCTGCAGGCAGTGGTCCCACCCTAGGGTAAGTTACTCGGTTATCCTCTCCAAGGTTGTCCTGAAAGGCGATTTGAGAAAAACTTAGTTAGACTTACCGGTGACGGTATTTCTAAGAGCCTTTCAGGACAACCGCTATTTCCCTCCCTAATATATCTTAGAAGTATTGATTAAGTGTCTATCATGGTCGTTGTGGTTGTTCTGTGCTTTTGTCTTCCAGTTTGTCGGAAACCACAATAAATGAGGCCATGGTGGAAGAGGAGGGATTTAAAGGCTGAAAGTGTTTCCTGTTAAAGAGGCGAGCTACGCTCTCTCCAAGGTTGTCCTGAAAGGCTCTTAGAAATACCGTCACTGGTAAGTCTAACTAAGTTTTTCTGCCCCTGTTTAACAGGGGCGTGTAATTAAAAATTTTGATGCAATACTTTTGCAGCAGGGTTCATTCCTGCGCTCCAACTAGGGTATCTGTGAGGGGTTGCAGTGTTGTGGCACCAGCACCAGTGCCTAAGGCCCAATTTTTCAGCCCCTGTTTAACAGGGGCGTGTAAATACAATTTTTGATGCAATACTTTGCAGCAGGGCTCATTCCTGCGCTCCAATTAGAGTATCTGTGAGGGGTTGCAGTGTTGTGGTACCAGTGCCTAAGGCCCAATTTTTCTGCCCCTGTTCGACAGGGGCATGTAATTACAATTCTTGATCTAATATTTCACAGCAGGGCCCATTCCTGCGCCCACCAAGAGTAACTGTGAGGGCATACAGTGTTGTGGCAACACCACCACCAAAGGCCCAATTTTTCTGCCCCTGTTCAACAGGGGCATGTAATTACAATCCTTGATCTAATATTTCACAGCTGGGCCCATTCCTGCACCCACCAAGATTAACTGTGAGGACTTACAGTGTTGTGGCACCAGCACCACCACCAAAGGCCCAATTTTTCTACCACTGTTCAACAATGGCATGTAATTACAATTCTTGATATAAGAGTTTACAGCAGGGCGTTCCACCAAGAGTAACTGTGAGGGCTTACAGTGTTGTGGCAACACCAACACCTAAGGGCCAAATTTCTGCAGAGTATATAGGGCAGGCCCCTACTTTCAAACATCCAACTTACAAACGACTCCTACCTGCAAACGGAAGGAGACAACAGGAAGTGAGAGGAAATATACCCCTAGGAAGGGAAATTCTCTCCTGTAAGAGTTAATATGGGAAAAAGGTGTCTCCTCTCCACAGATGCTTTATCACCAATCCTCGTTTCACTAAAAACCCCAAATTTTCAAAAAACATTTGTCATTGGGATGTAAGGTGAGGTGAAATGTTCTGAACAGGTGCACAGACAGCAAAACAAATGTTACAGGGGTGATAACCCTTCCCTATGATTTCCAAAAAGCTTAAAAATAGATTTTTGGCTGGAGCTACACTTTAAAAATGTACCAGTTCAAAATTACAAACAGATTCTACGTAACAGCAAACCTACAGTCCCTGTCTTGTTTGCATCGCCTGTATACTGCTGTTCAGAGTATATAGGGCCTGGGGACCCCACGCCTTTCCTTTTTTTATTTGGGTGCGGGGCTCCCCTTAATATCCATACAAGACCCAAAGGGGCTGATAATGGGCTGGGGGGGTACCCACAATGGCGTCCCTAGGGGGGGCCAGAGGGGGCCCTGCCCCCCCCCAACATTATGCTGTGCCCCACCATGTGCCCCCCCTCGGGCCGCCGCTGGAGTAACACAGTCTCTCTTGAGAGGGAGAGTGTCCCCAGTCAGCTCCTGTGGGGGATTCCTCCCCCCTACCTCTGCTCGCTGACACTGCATAATGCGAGCGCTCACACAACCACAGCCGCCCGATCTGCTCCTTCCCCTGCATCCACATTGGCACGGAGAAGAGTGAGTTGCAGGAAGGACTCCATGAGCACTGTGGGGGGGTGAAGGGGGGCCCAAGCCTTCATCTCAGCTACTGAAAAAACAGACTGATTTCTCCCGTCCTTAGGACAGGAGAACCAACCTGTAAATTCCGAGAGTGGTGACTGCAAGCTGAGTCGAGTGTCAGTCTATGACACTCTTTCACAGCCCAGCGAGTCCAGCCACCCCCCCTCACTCTCCTCACATACAAGCAGGGAGAAATACAGCTCCTCCTCCTCCTTCCAGTCCCGCCCACAGTATCCCGGCGTGCTGTATCTGAAGAGAGGGGATGTGTGGGCGGGAAATATGAAAATCAGCAGCATTCCTGGCTGTGTGTGAATGATGCCTGAGATTCTAGCCTGGACCATGGGTAAGTGTGTGCACTGCAGACTGCAGTACACTGTAATCACTGAACTGCATTATCTCCATCCCTTATCTCCCCCATCTGTCTCCCTCCCCCTCTCCTGTTCTTTCAAGACATTCACAATTTACTTTCACTTTCAGTTAGGCAGGTAATATACTTTGCAAATTTCTTTCCTGCATCCACAGATTGCAGGAAAGAAACTTACATAATTCCCCCATCAACACAGACAGTGCTGACAGGGGAATATCCCTCCTGCCCAGCAATTGTATTCTCCCGACAAACAGTGATTATTACTAGTGGCTATAGCAACCACTAGTGATAATCATAAGAGAATCTGCTCATTAATGGTTTAAATCTCAGCCAGTTCCTGGTGAACCTGCTGAGATTTAAACTGTCTATGGCTGGTCTTAGCTCTTAGGCAGCCCATACATTGATCACTTTTTTTCATTCAACTATTAGGTTGAATGGAAAAAAAAGAAATTATCCAATTCCCCCATCTACACATTATAGGTGGATGGGGGAATCCTCCCAGTGTGGACTAGTGCTGGAACAACCAGAGTTGTGCTGTTACTAGTGATAGAATCAAATAGTAAAATTAGATAACTGATATCGCCAGAATGGGAGTGCATCAGATTGCTAAACGCATGAATGCTAAACGCATAAACATAAATCCAAAAAACAATAATAACAAAGTGAAGCGTGCATATGAAACTCAGAATCTGGAATATACATAAATATCCATAGGGGCTGTGCAAAATAGCAAAATAAATGTGCAAAGTCCAATATGTAATCCTGTGCAAAGTGCAAAACAAACACTAGGTGCAACTGTGCAAAGCAAAATATAAAAATGTCCAATCTGTAATAAATAGTGCAAAGTCCAAAAACTATGTGCAAAATCGCAATAAAATTGTGAGCATAGCAATCTGATATTCTTTCTTCAGTGTGCAAACAGATTCCATGTGCAAAAGTGCTGGAGAGGTGTAACAGTCTCCTCTTCGTGCAAAGAACACACCAGTGAGAGTGGCCTCTTACCTTGCGGTAAAAGGACAACCGCATATATGTGTATATATGTATATATATATCACAGTGGTGGCTGCTCCTCCCTTTTGATCCTGGACCAGATGTGGGTCTTGGGCTTTAGTCTTTGTCACTCAGTGGGACGAATAGGCACACAGCTAGACGTAAGCAGACGGGCTTGCTGCTCGTAGGAGATAAGTGTTGTGTTTATATGTATTATGTGAGTACCCTTAACTGTTGCTATAATAAATACCGCTGTTGGTTTTAAACATACTACACTATTTTGGACCCAATTTCTTTTTTAAATCCTTGCTGCCACTGAGTGACAAAGACTAAAGCCCAAGACCCACATCTGGTCCAGGATCAAAAGGGAGGAGCAGCCACCCCTGTGATATATATACACATATATGCGGTTGTCCTTTTACCGCAAGGTAAGAGGCCACTCTCACTGGTGTGTCCTTTGCACGAAGAGGAGACTGTTACACCTCTCCAGCACTTTTGCATATGGAATCTGTTTGCACACTGAAGAAAGAGAATATCAGATTGCTATGCTCACAATTTGATTGTGATTTTGCACATAGTTTTTGGACTTTGCACTATTTACTACAGACTGAACAATTTTATATTTTTCTTTGCACAGTTGCACCTAGTGTTTGTTTTGCACTTTGCACAGGATTACATATTGGACTTTGCACATTTATTTTGCTATTTTGCACAGCCCCTATGGATATTTATGCATATTCCAGATTCAGAAAAGCCCGGAGCAAAAAGTAAAACGACATAGGCGAAGGGCTGGGTATGACTGAGGAAACAGGGGACTGAAAGAGGGTAGCCATTGGCTGAGCAGGAGGGGGGTAGGATTGGCTGAGCTGGAGTGGGGAAGGGCCAGAGGGCAGATAAATAAGTGGGGACTCCTCCCCCTGGCAACACAGCGGGGGTGAAAGTTCAGGAGCCATGTCGCATGTTCAGGACTTGCTGGCCCAGCTGCGGGCTGAGGCGGCGACACATGGCCCAAGTTGGCTCCAGGAGACCTTGGGGCCAATGCTGGCGGTGCCGGCGGCGGATGCGGCCACCAGGGGGAGGGAATCGGCGCAAGCTTGGCAATCCAGGCCGCCGGAGCGCTTCTCTCCCGATCCCTCCCCACGAGCTCAGCGTCGCTCTGGGAGTCCCTATACGAGGGCCCCTTCGGGCCCCCCGTGAAACGAACAGCCATGCCCGCGCGGGGGGGGGCACCGGAAGGAATCCCCATCTTGGACGGAGCTTGGCGGGCGGTGGTTCCGAGAGCTCCGGAGCGGTTACGCAGCCCGCGCGGCGTTTGGAGTCCGACACTGTGGGCCCCGCCCCCCGTGTGACATCACCGGGGCGGGTGCCTCAGCGGGGGAGATCGGAGAGCACGGTGGTCGGGCCCACCACCGCGGCCGGCGACCTGCCACTTGTGAGGGGGGTGCGGCTGAGTGCGGCAGGAGACAGAGCAGCGAACGGAGGGGCGGGACCTGGCATCGGTGGAAAATCGGCGCGGAAATCGGCGAACGGGTCTGGTGGGCGGAGCCGGATGGCGTCAGGACCCGCAGCAGCCAGGGATCCTTCCCCTGGTGGGCCTTCTTCTGCAGACGAAGATTTGGTGCAACGGTCGGAGGGAGAACTGGTGGACTCGGAGGACGATGGCGTTCCACAGGGACGGTCGGCTGCGGTGGAGACGGGACGATCGGCTGGTGGGTCACTTCCTGGGCAGCCTGGTAAGTCAGTTTCTCATTTGTTTTCCACTGGGTTGTCTGATGTGAGGCCTGCTTGGGATGGTTCGTCAGGGGGTAGGCAGGGGGTTCCCCTGGGAGTGGTTGCTGGGGCCGGTTGCTTGCAGGGATCTGTGGAGATGGATACGGGCTTTAAGGGGTCTTTGGCGGGGATTAAGGAGCTCGTGGGTAAGTTTGAGAACCAGGGCGGTGTCCCCGCTAGCCCGGCTGCTACGTGGGTCCCTCCGCCAAATGGGGACGGGGGTTTGGTGGTGGCTGCTGCGGCGCCAGCGGTTTCGGTGGCGGTGGTGCAGACAACAACAGTGAAGGACGCACAGCAGGCTGCGGTTGGCAAAGGGGATGCGGGCAGACAGGACCTGGTTAGGTTGGCGGACTCAGCTAGGTGCGAGATGTACATTTGTTTTGAGGGGGCGCTTGGGGCGCATCTGAAGTCGGAAGTTCGGGACAGGATTTGGAAGGGTGAGTACGTTGAGATTTTCTCGCTGCTTTCGCTGGAGAAGTTTAATTTGGACAGGGTCAAGCCGGACGATTCCAAGAAGGAGGATGAAGAAAAATGTAGGTATCGCCTGATCCCGCGGACGTTCATGAATTGGCTGCAAGCCTTTGCCATCCTAGCTAGCGTAATTGGGCAAAAGAAGCCTGAACATTGTTCGGGTCTTTTTTGCTATCAGGATGCGGTTGGAGAGGCCTATAGGGTGTATGGGGGCTCGGCCTGGTTGAGGTATGACGAGCAGTTCAGACAAAGGATGGCGGTGCGTTCGGAGTTGAGGTGGGACCACAAGGACATTAGTCTGTGGATGCGGTTGTTGAACGCGGCGAGGGCTCCGAATCAGTTTTTTCAGGGGGGGGGCGGTGGATCGTCATCCCCAGGACAACCGGCCGGTAAGGCAAAAGGGGTCTGTTGGCAATACAATTCGGGATCCTGCAAGTATGGAGGGTCGTGCAGATACAAGCATGAGTGTTCCGGTTGTGGGGGTTCCCATACCCTGTCCAGATGTTTTAGGCAGGGAAAGGGGCAATCTGGGGAGTCTGCAAACAAGAGTCAGGACTCCAGTGATGGTGGCAAGGATGCGGCCATTTCTCGGTAGGTATCCGGATAGACAGGCCGCTCAGTTGTTGGAAAAGGGTTTTGCTGAAGGGTTTGAGATTCCGTGTGCTTTGGGGGTGGTTACACCGGTGGCTCGTAACCTGCGTTCAGCTTTGCAACACTCGGAGGTGGTTTCGGAGAAACTGCGGAAGGAAGTTGCGTTGGGCCGCATGTGTGGCCCTTTTGCGTTTGCTCCGCTTGCAGAATTGGTGGTGTCCCCACTGGGAGTGGTGCCTAAAAAGGAGCCTAACAAGTTCCGGCTCATTCACCACCTTTCTTTTCCAAAAGGGGGGTCGGTCAATGATGCTATCAATCCTGACGCTTGCACGGTGGGGTATACGTCTTTTGATGCGGCGGTGTTTTGGGTTAGACATTAAGGGCGGGGGGCATTGATGGCAAAATCGGATGTGGAGGCGGCGTTCCGCCTGCTGCCGGTGCACCCCGATAGTTTCAGTTTTTTGGGTTGCGCATGGAACGGGGAATTCTATGTGGATCGATGCTTACCAATGGGATGCTCCGTATCCTGCGTGCTGTTTGAGAAGTTTAGTTCCTTTCTGGAATGGGTGGCCAGGGACGTGTCGGGTGTAAGTTCGATCATACACTACCTGGATGACTTCCTCTGCGTGGGCCCAGCTTCATCTAAGATTTGCGCAGTGCTCCTGGCAACGCTGGAACACATCGCTGAATGCTTCGGGGTGCCTATGTCGCCCGACAAAACGGAGGGGCCAAGTACGGTCATCACGTTCCTAGGGATTACGTTGGATTTGGACGCAATTGAATGTCGTTTGCCGGTGGAAAAATTGGTGGCGTTGAAGGAGGAGATCAGAGGTATGTTGGGTTTGCAGAAGGTTCAGCTGAAGGCGTTGCAGTCATTACTGGGAAAGCTCAACTTCGCTTGTCGCATTCTGCCGATGGGCAGGGTATTTTGCCGACGGCTGTCGGCAAGTACAGCCGGGGTGCAGTCACCACGGCATTTTGTGCGACTGGTAAAGGCGCACAGGGAGGATCTACAGGTATGGCATACGTTCTTGGAATCTTTTAATGGCAGAGCGTTGTGGATGTCAGGCCCCGTTAGTAATTTCGATCTGGAACTTTTTACGGACGCGGCTGGCTCCACTGGTTTTGGAGCATTTTTCCAAGGCAGGTGGAGTGCTGGCCCGTGGCCGGCGTGTTGCGTGGAAGCCAGATTCACGAAAAACCTGGTGCTGCTGGAATTGTTCCCGGTGGTATTAGCGGTGGAACTGTGGGGCGAGGCTTTCAGGGATCTGAAAGTGCGTTTCCACGGTGACAACCTTGGGGTGGGGCAGGTGATCAACAGGGTGTCGGCCTCTTCACCTAGTTAGGCTGCTGCGGCATTTGGTGCTGCGATGCCTGCAGTTGAATGTTTTTGTATATGCGGTTCATCTTCCCGGGGTGGAGAACGTTATTGCTGATGCTTTGTCTCGCTTTCAGTGGGACAGGTTTCGAGAGTTGGCGCCGGACGCGGAGCAACTGGGGGCGCCTTGTCCCGACTGACTGAAGAGGATTGCGTTGGAGTAGTTTCCGGATGGATCAGAAGGTCGGTGAGTGAGACGACTTGGGATGCTTATAACAAGGTATGGCAGGAATGGGTGGCTATGGGTAGGATGACGGGTGTGGATACAACAGGACCTGAAGTGAGGTTGTTGTTGTTATATTTTATATCCAGGCAGATGGAGGAGGGGGTGTCCGTCTCGATGTTGGGTAGGAAGTTGGCTGGGTTGGCCTTTTTGTTTAAGTGGCAGGGTGGCCTGGACTTTACTAAGGACTTTTGGGTGCGCCAGGCGCTTAAAGGTTATAGATGGTCCAGGCCGGGCAGGGACTCCAGGCGACCAGTGTCGTTTGAGGTTCTGCAAGGAATTTTGGCTCGGTTATCGGAGGTCTGTGCCTCGGTATACGAGGTTTCCTTGTTTAGAGCTGCTTTTGCGTTAGCGTTTTTTGGGGCATTTAGGATCAGCGAGCTGGTCAGCCCTTCCAAGAAGGTTCATGGGGGTATTTGGAGTACGGAGGTGCGCTGCCAAGGAGAGAGTGTTGCTGTATGGTTGTGGAGGTCCAAAACGGACCAAAAGGGGAAGGGTAAGTCGGTGCAGGTCTTCTCGCTGCCAGGCTCTCCGCTTTGTCCAGTGGGGGCCGTGCAAGGGTTTATGGGGGTGCGACCGCCGGCTGAAGGGTCGTTTTTGATACATGCCGACGGGTCCCCGTTATCAAAATTTAAATTTGTGTCTGTGTTCAAAAAATGTTTGAAGGTTCTGGGGTTGGACGATAGGGAGTTTGCGTCTCACTCTTTTAGGATAGGGGCCGCTACTGAGGCGGCTCGGTGGGGGTTGGATTCGGAGTCAGTAAAGCGCATTGGTAGATGGGAGTCCAGTAGATTTCGCCTATACATACGTCCCCAGCTATTAGTGGGGGTGTGAGGGTTGGGGGCGGGGGCCTGTTTTGTCGAACATTTGGGGGGGTTATCTGCTTGTTTTTAGGTCTGCTGTTGGTTACAGTGGTATGCTTGTTCTTTTCTTTCGGATGCGGTGCCGGCCCTGGTCTGGATTTTGGGCCATTCATATGTGTTCTGGGGGGCAAAAAGGGTGGATAGTAGGCCGGAAGGACGGCAATTGGGGTTTCCTAGACAGGAGGCCTGTGTTCGCTGGCTGGGAGTGCCGGGAATGCTATGGAGTAGAATGGTCCCAGAAGTGCATCGGTTTGCACGTCTTGACCGGCCGCCTGACGTTATAGTCCTGCACGTAGGCGGCAATGATCTAGGAGCCAGATCTATGTTGGATGTGACGAAGGATATCAAGTTTGATATCCTTCGTCTGCGCATGGCATTCCCGGACATGGTGATTGTGTGGTCCGACATGGTGGCTAGGACATCATGGAGGATGGCTAGGTCTTTGGAGGGTATTAATAGGGCCCAGAGAAAGATCAATCGCGATGTGGCTAGGTTTGTGGTGAAGAATGGGGGGCTGGTGATACGGCATATGGAGTTGGAGGTGGATACATGGCGCTACCTTCGGGGCGATGGGGTGCACCTGAATGATGTGAGTATGGACATGTGGACATTGGGGATACAAGATGGCATCCAAAGGGCTCTTAGGGTGTGGAGGAGCACCCAATCGTAAAGGTTTTTTCAATTGGGTGCTGTGGCGGGTGTCTGGTCTTTGCAGGGGAAGGAGGATACCTCGGGAAGAAGAGTCCAGGACCTGTCGTTGGTATGGGTCCTGATTGTGGGCTTCCAGTTAACGGAGGTTTAGCTGGAAGCATGGGTAAAGAGGGCACTGCGGTCATGGTTGTCTCTGAGCCAGCATGTCGGCTTGAGGCCTATTAACAGATTTGAGAGGTACCGCAGTGCAATAGTTACACAGATGGTAATCGAGGTTCCTGCAAAGATCGACACTGGGATTTTGACTGATGGGTTTTCATAACAGATGTTTGTTATTGTTAATTGAAATATTATTTTAATAAATAAGGCTGCTACGACCTATGTTTTCCCCACGCCAGTGTGGTCTCGTTTACTTGGGTAAGGGGCTTAATGTGGGGATTGTGAAGGGTTTAAGTTAATGGAAGGTACATCTGTTATACTATAGTCATGAGTTTCATATGCACACTGCACTTTGTTATTGTTTTTTGGATTTATGTTTATGCGTTTAGCATTCATGTGTTTAGCAATCTGTTGTACTCCTATTCTGGTGATATCAGTTATCCAATTTTACTATTTGATTCTATCACTAGTAACAGTGCAGCACCACCCCCCCCCCCCCCCTCTGCTCAATCTCACATTAACGGGTTGGTTTGACCCTTTTCGGTGCCTGCAGCAGTTCCACTTTCTTACTATATTATTCCACATGGTAGCACGGGAATAAACATATTACTCAACAACCAGAGATGCTGTCCTGTCCCGGCTATTCACAGCGCTGGTCTCTGTCTCCATGGCAGCGGCGGCAGCACATAGGAACCCAGTGCCGGTTACTTTATGGGGCTGATGTACAGGAGGGCTAGCACAATTTGTTGTTAGAGATGGGCTGGGCATGTTCAAAATTCCACATAGAAAGACAAAAATCTCCTGCGCTCTCGGTGTATCGTCAAAACACGGGTAGTGTGGTTCCGTCTAAAGGCAAAGTCTAAAGTCTTGCAGCCCTCCTCAGAACAATGGGTGTTCATGTGGCTAGAAAAAAGAAAGAAAAAAGGAGGGCGCACCGACCTAGTGTATTACCACTTAGACGTTTTATTTAAAATATAAAAAAGCAGTAATCTTACTCACAAACGGAGCTTAAATAAAAGCTTATCGGACAAATCAGCTGGAAATTCTTTGGCACTTGCCGACTGGACTCGATGACAGAGAGGGTCGGACAGTACTTCAGACAACTGGATAGCTGACGCGTTTCTGGGGCGCACCCCTTTCCTCAGAGCCTAGATGGTCCATGATAGCTCTCCCCCACAGAACCCTCCGTTATATGTGTGTGCACATGTGCAGAGGCCTCAGCTCAGGTGACCACCAATTAGCAAACCCCGCCTCCCACTCCTAACTGACCCCACCCATGTGGGTGGGCCTTCCACTAGCCCCCCTGCCAGGAAGCCCACACTGCACAGCGCTAATCACAGGCAGTGAGACATTTTACGGTCCACAGCTGCACAGATCAGGAAATGTCTCACTGGCTGTGATTAGCACTGTGCTGTGTCGGCTTCCTGGCAGGATCGGGCATGTGGGATTTCAAACACACCCGAGCCCATCTCTATTGGTTGTACACAGTTGAGCTCCCTGCAGGTTGCTTAGCAGCAGTGGAGCCTTCTCTGACATGCTGATCGGGATTCAATCCAGGCGATGCTCCTAGTCAAATCCTAGTGTTAAATATCAGTGATTTTATTGATCAAAGCCCACACTTTACAGGCATAGAGCCCACATGGCTGCTGAACATACGGTTGATTATATATATGTGGCTGTACACTTGATGCTAATAAATACTGTGTTTATTAGATCTGACTGGGAGCATCACCTGGATCACATCCCGATCAGCATGTCAACAGAGAAGGTTATACAGCATTACTGCTGCTAGGTGACCAGCTGGGGGCTCGGCTCTCTATAACCAATAGTGCCAGCCTTCCCCTGCATGCACCCATAATGTCACCAGCACTAGGTCCTAATAGACTGCCGCCGCTGCCAAGGAGACTGATGCCAGACCAGTGCTGTCAATAGCAGGGACAGAACAGCTGGGCCCGGTGGCAAGACAACCTTTGCAACCCTGATAGTTATCCCACTGCTTTGGACTCTTATATTTTCTTGGTGTGCTGGTTACATATATCTCTTGTTTTCTGCCACCCTGGGGGGCCCCAGTATAGTAGGAAGGGAGCTCACTGCAGAACATGTGAAAGGGCCCGTTTATGGGGTCGTAGTAAAGGGCCCCAGGATATATATATATATATATATATATATATATATATATATATATGTAGCGGGGTCTCCTTTAAGGCCCCAGGACTACGTTACCCAGAACACTGTTCGGCACCCAGAGTGCAGTTAGCCACCGCAGAGACTCATGGGAGGGGTTATTTAAGGAGGAGGCGAGGCGGAGCTCGCTCTCTTTGGACACCGCACTGCAAGCAAGAGTTTCTTCCTGTGCGGATCTGCTGCAGTGCAAGGCCTGAAGCCTGGGCCTTGCGCAACTTCCAAAGAGCCTTCCACCCCACTGCGGAGCCTGGGTGGCACCGGACTTGTCGAGTGAGGACATCAGTTAGATCGGGGACCCGATCGTTGCAGACGCTGTGTGCGGAGACACAGCAGCAGGAAGTCCCGGACTGGGATCGCGTCCGGAGTGGTGAACGAGCACTTGCTCAAACCAATAGACTGTACAGTGTTTAGGCCTATAGACTGCCTTGGCCCACCTATCGTTGTTTGTTGCTCCATTAGGAGACCCGTAGCAGGACAGAGTTGAAGGGTCTCCAGCTTAGTGTTCCTTGAGACTGCCTATTTGTGGATTGCAAATATCATCTCATCAAGTGCACCACCGAAAGTTTGCATGCGAAGAAATCATAGAGTGAAAAGACTGAGATTTATTCTATGTCAGGCCTGACTAGGGGGGAGATAGAATATTGTTTAATGCGCCACAGGGCGCGCACACCATAATAGCTGTGCACGGTGGGTTACCGCGCTGGGCCATTGTTGTGTGCTATACTATACCTATTGCTACAAGGCTCTGTAAGCAAGTTTCATGTGTTCTGTTCTGCCTATGCTTTTGATGTAAAGTAAAGCCGTTGCATTTGATCTCTCGCCTCAGTGTGATGTCTTACTGCTAAAAGAGATTGCCCTTTGCAATATTACTGAATGTGATATAAGTTTAACCCCTGGACTAACTGTGCCAGAGTGGGTCGAGTAAGATTGCCGGGGGTTGGCGGTGCTGTATGCAGGGCCGAAATCAAACCAGCGGCTCTCTTAACTGGGGGTAGCGCTATATATATATATATATATATATATATATATATATATATATATATATATATAATTGCATTTTATAGTTGGCCCCCCTACTTTTGTCCCTGTACCCAAATAAAATGTTTAATTTTTTTTCCCCACAAATAGAGCTTTCTTTTGGTGGTATTTGATCACCTCTGCGGTTTTTATTTTTTGTTAAAAGAAATGTAAAAGACCGATTAAAAAAAAAAAAATTATATTTTTTTGTATTTTGTTATAAAATTTTGCAAACAGGTAATTTTTCTCCTTCATTGATGGATGCTGATGAGGCTGCACTGATGGGCACTGATGGGCACCGATGGGGTGCATTGATAGGCACCAATGGGCTGCATTGATGGGCACTGATAGGCGGCATTGGTGGGCACTGATAGGCGGCACTGATAGGCGGCACTGGTGGGCACTGAGAGGTGACACTGAGAGGTGGCACTGATGGGTGGCACTGAAGGGCATTGATAGGTGGCACTGGTGGGCACTGAGAAGTGGCACTAATAGGTGGCATTGATAGGTGGCACTGATAGCTGGCAGTGATGGGCACTGATAGGTGGCAGTGATGGGCACTGATAGGTGGCAGTGATGGGCACTGATGAGTGGCAGTAATGGGCACTGGTGGGTGACAATAATGGCCACTGATCGGTTACACTGATAGGCAGCATTACTAGGTGGCACAGATTGGCATCACATGTGGGCATTGATAGGTGGCACTTGTGGGCATTGATAGGAGGCACTGTGGGCATTGATAGGTGGCACTGTGGGCACTGGCAGGTGGTATTTGTGCGCACTGAGGAGGCAGATGTGCCTCCTTCCTCTTCGGGACCGATGTCCCCTGTAAACAAGCCGGTGAATGGCTTTTTTTTCTTATCACGCTGATAGTGTGAGGAGAAAAAAAAACGATTACCGATCCTTTGTTTACATCATGTGATCAGCTGTCATTGGCTGACAGCTGATCACGTGGTAAGGGGCCGGGACCAGCCCCTTACGTGGATCTGTGATCCACCGAGTTTCAGTGACTCTGTGATCACAGCGCGCGCTGTGCGCGCCCTGACCGTGCAAAGGGGAGGACGTCTATTGACGGCCTCCCGGATTTTCAGGTCTGCGCTGCAGCCGTCATTTGACTATAGCGCGGGCCTCTACTGGTTAAGCATCATTAAAATCACTGCTCCTGAAAAAAAAGCAATTTTTAAAACTTTTTTTTGCATTGATACATGTCCCCTGGGACAGGACCCGGGTCCCCAAACCCTTTTTAGGACAATAACTTGCATATTACCCTGTAAAATTAGCACTTTTGATTCCGAACGTTCGAGTCCCATAGACTTTAACAGGGTTCTAAAGTTCACGCAAACTTTCGGTCTGTTCGCAGGTTCTGGTGCGAACCGAACCGGGGGGTGTTCGGCTCATCCCTAGACAGGAGGAACAGTACATTTCCACTTCCTTAGTGATCTCAGACCAATAGAACCTCTGGGTGATTCTTTTCCGGGTCTTTTTGGCTCCTAAATGTCCCCCAAGAAGGTGCCCATGGGCCAGTTGTAAGACCAATTTGCGGTAAGGTTTGGGCACCACCAGTTGATCAATGGTTTTCTCTTCCCTCTGTGACACCCGATATAACAGGTCCCTTTCCATGATGAAGTAAGGGAGGGCAATTCTCTTGTCGGGGTTAACTAATTCCCTATCTATTTTCACTACATTCTCTCGGGTCCTTAGTAATGTGGGGTTCTTCAATTGTTCAGTGGCAAAACTTTCTCTTTGTACATCTAGATCATCAAACACTAGAGGTCGCTGTTCCTCTTCTGAGTTTGCATGCTCTTCCCTAGGCCCTGTTGTTTCCCCTGCTAAGACTGACAAGGGATACTCAGGAGAATCCTCACACTTAGAGGATGCCTTAGTAGAACCTTCAGGCTCTGAAGAACCACTTAATGGTGAATCTGGGTAATCCCAGAGCTCCCAGAATTTTGGGAAATCCCTTCCCACAATGGCGTCATGTGGTAGTTGGGAAACCAAACCCACCTGGTGACACAGGTTACCAAGGGAGTTTTCAAAGGATACTGTAGTCACCAGACAGATACTCTCGAGTGTCTCCATGTACTAAAATGACTGACATTTTCCTAGGGTGCAAGGTTTTTCCCACCACCAGTTCAGTTTTTACCAAGGTAACCAGGCTACCTGAATCTAACAATAGAACAACATTTTTACCATCTAAGCACATCTTACATAAAGGTTTCTCATTTCCCTTTACTGCAGTGCATGTAGTTGCGAATAGGGACTGCCATCTTTCTGTAATAAAGTCAAAGTGCACTGGGTTCATCAATAGCTGGGCAAACTGCCGCTACATGACCCTCTTACCGGCAACGGTAACAAATTAACTTTCTAGTCACCTCTTGTGGGATTGGTCTTCCAGACCGCTCTAACCAGACATTAGTAGCAGTCCCTAAAATACATTTAGTTTCCCTTTTTTCACTCTCTCCACCCCCATCCTTTGATGCAGTCTTACCTGTAGCTGGGGATGGTCTGGTTTTGGGGTGGAAAGTCTGTGAGTCTCTGAGGGAAGATGTCAAATTCTCAGTCGTTAGGTACCTACAAGTTTGTCTGCTGTTTCCGGATCTCCATGGCTCACCCATTTCTGCAAGGTGGTAGGGAGAGACCTCAGAAATTTTTCCATGACTACCGACTCCACAATTTTTGGTCCGGACAGAGTTTCTGGCTGCAGCGATTTCCTGGTCAAGTGGATAAGGTCATACATTTGTGACGGGAGTGGCTTTCTCAGCTGATAACTCCAACTCACGCTGAGCACGGACAGCCAGGGTTACACCCAGTCATGCCAATATTTCCATTTTCAAACGATCATAGTTTTTTGCATCCGCAGGCACCAAGTCAAAATAAGCCTTTTGGGATTCCCCGTGAAGGGCAGATTCCCCCTGCTGATAATTCACCAAAGCCTCCCAATGGGGCTCCTAAATAAAATTGTAAAAAATAATAGGAAGAGGGGCGTGTCCCGATGTGAGCAGCGGCAGACATGTTCCAAGAGAGCTCCGGTAATCCTTCTCTCCATCCTGTGCCATCCGTGCATCTGCTGACCCGGTGAGCACCGCCACAGCCTCAGGACTGGTCCCCTTCCTCTCCTGCTTTGACCTGGCCATATATTGTGCGGAGGAGCCGCTCGCCGGAGGAGACATCTGCTCAGCCATAGGCGGCCTGTACTTGCGACCGCCGCCATCTTCCCGGCCGGAGCGTCCCTCCATCCTGTGCCATCCGCGCATCTGCCGACCCGGTGAGCACCGCCACAGCCTCAGGACTGGTCCCCTTCCTCTCCTGCTCTGCCCTGGCCAGATATTGTGCGGGGAAGCCGCCCGCTGGAGGAGACATCCGCCCGGCCATAGTCGGCCTGTACACGCTACCGCCATCTTCCCGGCCAGAGCTTCCCATCTGTCCACCGGGCCCTGACCATCTGCGGCTCCGGTGCTCTGTCAGGCCATCCTAGTGCCTCCCCCTTGCCTCCTCACCTCCCGGATGTGTTTCCGAGGGCCGCCGGGCTGACGATCCCTGTGGAGGCCTCCCGAGGCCTAGCTGATGGCGGCCATCTTGCCGGCCTGGGACTCGAGGCGGTGTGCTCCCCATCCAGGGCTCCGGAGCACAGAAAGGCCTGCCATACCATCACTTCCTCCCCTCCTGCTGGGCTGATACTACCTGCTGGACCTGGCTGAGGCCTGGTGACGGCCACCACTTTCCCGGGCCCCATCCTGCTGAACTGCTCTGGCCTCCACACATCCCAGGCCCGGGTGCACGGTTCCCACATCTCTGCCCTCTTCTTCATCTTCCTTCTGGGTGAGGGGGGATTGCTGAGCCACACCTGACTACCTGCTCCAATAGAGGTACGTGGTTGCAACCACATCTGGTTATCGCCTGCCCCCTTTCAACCACCACCCCGGGTACGGGCTCTGCGGAACCCCCCCCTGTGTCTTCCCCAGCGCAGATGCCCTCAAAAAAGACACATCCTAAGCCTGCTAAGCCCACTCCGCAGCAGAAGCCGCTGACCTCCCCCTCGCCGCGACCTGACGCCATTTTGGTCGGGAGGCTACAGGCCTTACTGGCTGAATTGGAGATGGAGCCCGGGGATGCTTCGGTGGCGACGACATCAGCTCCTTTACCGCAAGATAGTACCACCACGATCCTTGCAGCAATTGAACAGAACAGAACCTCACTGCTGATGCGCATCGATCATCTTGCTGAAGAATGCAACCTGATAAGGAACGACTTGGACAATATCAGGGGGAGGATGACGGAGTCAGAATCCAGAATCTCGGCTACTGAGGATCTCACCGCTACCCAAACCGGCTCAGGCGGAACTACATTAGAGTCCTTGGCCTACCTGAGGGGGCTGAGGGGGATCATCCGGCGGAATTTGTGGAGGAGTTCTTTATGGACCTGCTGGGTCTTACCGCTGTTACTTCTACCTATGTGGTGGAAAGAGCCCATCGGGTGCCCACGGGCTGAGCCGTCCCGGGGAACCTCCCCAGACCCTTCCTGGCCCGCTTTCTGAATTACCGAGACAGGGACAGGATTTTGGCAGAAGCTCGTAAACATCCCACACTTAAATACGACAACACCTCCGTCCTCCTCTTCCCTGACTTCTCAGCTGAGTTACAGAGGAAGAGATAGACCTTCAACGATGTCTGTAAACGGCTTAGAGCAAAAAATATTAAATACGGCATGCTTTACCCTAGCCGAGGTACAACATGACGGCAAAGTTTGGTTTTTTGACACCCCTTCGGAGGCTGACGGCTGGCTGGCCACTCTGAGATAATGGTCTCCTATCGCTTAAAAGTTATTTGATGCACGGATCATATATGTCTTGAATAGGGATGAGCCGAACACCCCCCCCCCCCATTCGGTTCGCACCAGAACCTTCGAACGGACCGAAAGTTTGCGCGAACGTTAGAACCCTATTAAATATGTAGCGGGGTCTCCTTTAAGGCTCCGGGACTACAGTACCCAGAGCCCCATTCGGCCTCAGGGCGGAGGTTCCGCCGCAGAGACTCATGGGAGAGGTTAATTAAGAGAGGGGCGGGGAGAAGCTCGCTCTCTTGGGACAACGCGCGTCAAGCATAAAGTCATCCTGCGCGGATCTGCTGTGGGGTAAGGCCTAAACCTAAGGCCTTAACCGAAGTCCGAAGAGCCTTTCACCGTCCTGCGGAACCTGGGTGGATCCTGGATCGTCAGTGTAGGACTCCAGTTGGATCGGGGACCCGATCGGTTGCAGACGCTGTGTGCGACGGACACACGCGGTGGAAGACCCAGGCTGGGATCGCGCCTGGAGCGGTGAGCGGGCACCTGCCCATATCCATAGAAAGGGGACTATTTCATACACTGTCAGGCCTGACATAGGTGGGGAAAGTTATAAAGTTTGTGTTGCTGTGTCTTAGGGCGCGCACGCCATAATAGCTCCGCGTGGTGGATACTGCGCGGCCCCATTTTATAGTGCTGCCTCTGTAGCATTGGTTGGTACAGGGTTTCTGCAGACCCATGTAACTGTTGCATGTCATGTTTTTATGCCACCATTTTATAGTAAAGCTATTACTTATTCATATTCCTGCCTCAGAGTGTTGTTTGTCTATTTAGGAACTGTTAAGTATCATACACCTGAGAATGATAGGAAGCTATCCCTAGACTAACTGTGCCAGAGTGGGTCGAGTCAGATTGCCGGGGGTTGGCGGTGCTGTATACAGGGCCCGAGAAAACAAACCAGCGGCTCTCTTAACTGGGGGTAGCGCTACACGTGGGAGCTCTCGAGTCCGGGATCCTGTTGCAGCAAATAGCAGCCAAGAGACACCAGCATGGACCCACTAGAAGTAGTAAAGTGGTGCACAGCAGTAAAAACAGATCCGCATGAAGTAGTGATCATAGAACTGTCAGGGATCTGTCAAGAAGATGCAGTGAAACAGTTAGTGATGTCGCTGTCCCCGCAACAAAAAGCATATATAGTGGATGTCAGAACAGAACCTCCCTTGACATATGTACTGTTAAAATGGAAAGATGGAATCCCAGAAGACTTCAAGAAGCCGAGCATAGAAACGGCGGATAAACAGATCTTTAAGTTAATACGCGCTCCACCCGACTTAAAAGATGTCAAGAAAGAGATGAACCCTGGGTCGCCACAAGGCGCTCTCAGCACAGAATTATGCGCGGTTCTAGGGGAAATCATAGCGCAATGCAAGAAAGATCCTGCAGATTACCAAATGTCGGGATACCGGAAACTCAGGATGTTTTCAGGAAGGAAGCCTGTACCCTCAGGTGAAGAGGGGTTTGAGGAATGGTTAGACGGCGCTACTCAAGCCTTAGAGGAGTGGGAAGTCCCAGACCACAGAAAGAAGCAGAGGATTGCTGAGAGCTTAAAGGGGCCTGCCTTAGAGGCCATACGCAACCTTAAGATGAGCAAGAAAGACTGTGTTGCGCAGGACTATCTGGACATTCTGCAGAATGTGTTTGGAGGAACAGAAAAGATCACTGAGCTTACCTACCAACTAGAGCACTGCTACCAGAAGGCAGGGGAGAAGCTATCAGAGTTTATGATGCGCCTAGATAAAATACTGCAAAAGATGATCTTAAAGAAGGGGATTGACCCGAAGAAGGTGGATGAGGCCCGGGTCCAGCAGGTCATGAGAGGATCTCAACCCCTGGATCCCATCGCACTGGCGCTACGTACAAGACAAGACGGGAAGAGCCTGGAGTACCCTGACTTGATCCGAGTAGTCAGAGAAGAAGAAGCTATGCTGGAGGAGAAGAAAAGGAGCCAACCAGTTGAGCTGGTGCAGCCCCCTCCAGTGATGGTCAGGGCCGCCACGACCTTAGAAAGAGACGCAGAGGTGGATACCTTAAAGTCACAGATGTCTCAAGTGTTGGGAATGTTGACCTCCCTGATGGAAAAGGAGTCAAGGGCACCTGAGAGGAACAGCCCAAGGAAGGAGTTGTTTCCAAATACTTCAGCACCCGCATCCCTGGAAGATAGGGGGGATATGATCTGTTTCAACTGTGGAGGAGTTGGTCACGCGGCCAGAGTGTGTTCCAGTCCCAAAAAGAGGAAGATGAACAACCGCAAGCCGCCGGAAAACTTCAGCGGGCCCCGGTGAAAGAGTCAACTGGGTGCCCATCATTCTTACGGAACTCCATAATGAATGCAGAAGCAACAGAGTTTATCCCTTCCTGTCCTTGGTTGGATGCTTGGGAAAGTGCCAGTGAACCATCTGAAAAGGAAGATCCAAGAGAAGCCATGTACCTTCCTGCTCCGGAACTGGATGTTCCCGAGGAAGGGGGAAGTCCTGAGTTAGCAACAGAAGAAGAGTCTGCTCCAGCAGAAAGCCCAAGAGGACAGAGGAAGCGGAGGGCAATAAAACCTCCCAGGAGACTAACTTACCCACAGATGGGTGAAAGTGCGGAAGACACTGTAGTCACTGCTAGAAGGAGTATGGAAGACCACGACCCTCCCGCTGTTCATTTGGTGGGAGGCAGCCCCAGCTCACTCTCTGGCACAGTTAGACAGGATACTAATATTAGTGTGTCCTGTGGGCAGGGGAGTTCACTACCTCGTTTTTGGTGGGAATTTCCTCTGCCGACATCATATGAAGGACTGATGGATGTTATGAGATCTGTGGTTGGAGATTATGTTATCTTTGGGGACCAAAGAGTTCAAGTGGGGGGAGTGTGTAGCGGGGTCTCCTTTAAGGCTCCGGGACTACAGTACCCAGAGCCCCATTCGGCCTCAGGGCGGAGGTTCCGCCGCAGAGACTCATGGGAAAGGTTACTTAAGAGAGGGGCGGGGAGAAGCTCGCTCTCTTGGGACAACGCGCGTCAAGCATAAAGTCATCCTGCGCGGATCTGCTGTGGGGTAAGGCACGCCATAATAGCTCCGCGTGGTGGATACTGCACGGCCCCATTTTATAGTGCTGCCTCTGTAGCATTGGTTGGTACAGGGTTTCTGCAGACCCATGTAACTGTTGCATGTCATGTTTTTATGCCACCATTTTATAGTAAAGCTATTACTTATTCATATTCCTGCCTCAGAGTGTTGTTTGTCTATTTAGGAACTGTTAAGTATCATACACCTGAGAATGATAGGAAGCTATCCCTAGACTAACTGTGCCAGAGTGGGTCGAGTCAGATTGCCGGGGGTTGGCGGTGCTGTATACAGGGCCCGAGAAAACAAACCAGCGGCTCTCTTAACTGGGGGTAGCGCTACACGTGGGGGCTCTCGAGTCCGGGATCCTGTTGCAGCAAATAGCAGCCAAGAGACACCAGCATGGACCCACTAGAAGTAGTAAAGTGGTGCGCAGCAGTAAAAACAGATCCGCATGAAGTAGTGATCATAGAACTGTCAGGGATCTGGCAAGAAGATGCAGTGAAACAGTTAGTGATGTCGCTGTCCCCACAACAAAAAGCATATATAGTGGATGTCAGAACAGAACCTCCCTTGACATATGTACTGTTAAAATGGAAAGATGGAATCCCAGAAGACTTCAAGAAGCCGAGCATAGAAACGGCGGATAAACAGATCTTTAAGTTAATACGCGCTCCACCCGACTTAAAAGATGTCAAGAAAGAGATGAACCCTGGGTCGCCACAAGGCGCTCTCAGCACAGAATTATGTGCGGTTCTAGGGGAAATCATAGCGCAATGCAAGAAAGATCCTGCAGATTACCAAATGTCGGGATACCGGAAACTCAGGATGTTTTCAGGAAGGAAGCCTGTACCCTCAGGTGAAGAGGGGTTTGAGGAATGGTTAGACGGCGCTACTCAAGCCTTAGAGGAGTGGGAAGTCCCAGACCACAGAAAGAAGCAGAGGATTGCTGAGAGCTTAAAGGGGCCTGCCTTAGAGGCCATACACAACCTTAAGATGAGCAAGAAAGACTGTGTTGCGCAGGACTATCTGGACATTCTGCAGAATGTGTTTGGCGGAACAGAAAAGATCGCTGAGCTTACCTACCAACTAGAGCACTGCTACCAGAAGGCAGGGGAGAAGCTATCAGAGTTTATGATGCGCCTAGATAAAATACTGCACAAGATGATCTTAAAGAAGGGGATTGACCCGAAGAAGGTGGATGAGGCCCGGGTCCAGCAGGTCATGAGAGGATCTCAACCCCTGGATCCCATCGCACTGGCGCTACGTACAAGACAAGACGGGAAGAGCCTGGAGTACCCTGACTTGATCCGAGTAGTCAGAGAAGAAGAAGCTATGCTGGAGGAGAAGAAAAGGAGCCAACCAGTTGAGCTGGTGCAGCCCCCTCCAGTGATGGTCAGGGCCGCCACGACCTTAGAAAGAGACGCAGAGGTGGATACCTTAAAGTCACAGATGTCTCAAGTGTTGGGAATGTTGACCTCCCTGATGGAAAAGGAGTCAAGGGCACCTGAGAGGAACAGCCCAAGGAAGGAGTTGTTTCCAAATACTTCAGCACCCGCATCCCTGGAAGATAGGGCGGATATGATCTGTTTCAACTGTGGAGGAGTTGGTCACGCGGCCAGAGTGTGTTCCAGTTCCAAAAAGAGGAAGATGAACAACCGCAAGCCGCCGGAAAACTTCAGCGGGCCCCGGTGAAGGAGTCAACCGGGTGCCCATCATTCTTACGGAACTCCATAATGAATGCAGAAGCAACAGAGTTTATCCCTTCCTGTCCTTGGTTGGATGCTTGGGAAAGTGCCAGTGAACCATCTGAAAAGGAAGATCCAAGAGAAGCCATGTACCTTCCTGCTCCGAGAACTGGATGTTCCTGAGGAAGGGGGAAGTCCTGAGTTAGCAACAGAAGAGTCTGCTCCAGCAGAAAGCCCAAGAGGACAGAGGAAGCGGAGGGCAATAAAACCTCCCAGGAGACTAACTTACCCACAGATGGGTGAAAGTGCGGAAGACACTGTAGTCACTGCTAGAAGGAGTATGGAAGACCACGACCCTCCCGCTGTTCATTTGGTGGGAGGCAGCCCCAGCTCACTCTCTGGCACAGTTAGACAGGATACTAATATTAGTGTGTCCTGTGGGCAGGGGAGTTCACTACCTCGTTTTTGGTGGGAATTTCCTCTGCCGACATCATATGAAGGATTGATGGATGTTATGAGATCTGTGGTTGGAGATTATGTTATCTTTGGGGACCAAAGAGTTCAAGTGGGGGGAGTGTGTAGCGGGGTCTCCTTTAAGGCTCTGGGACTACAGTACCCAGAGCCCCATTCGGCCTCAGGGCGGAGGTTCCGCCGCAGAGACTCATGGGAAAGGTTACTTAAGAGAGGGGCGGGGAGAAGCTCGCTCTCTTGGGACAACGCGCGTCAAGCATAAAGTCATCCTGCGCGGATCTGCTGTGGGGTAAGGCCTAAAGCCTAAGGCCTTACCCGAAGTCCGAAGAGCCTTTCACTGTCCTGCGGAACCTGGGTGGATCCTGGATCGTCAGTGTAGGACTCCAGTTGGATCAGGGACCCGATCGGTTGCAGACGCTGTGTGCGACGGACACACGCGGTGGAAGACCCAGGCTGGGATCGCGCCTGGAGCGGTGAGCGAGCACCTGCCCATATCCATAGACTGAGTTATATTCAGGCCTATAGACTGCCTAGGCCCACTGTTCGCTCACCAGTGTTCTTTGGGGGTCCGGTAGTTGGGACAGAGTTGAAGTGCCTACCCCCACCTGTTTGCATACTGTTGTTACAAGTTACCACCCTTTTTGGATTACAATTGGTTCATTTCTGCAAGTGCACCAACGAAAGCTGGCCGGTGAAGAAAATATTACTCCCGCAGGGAAAGGGGACTATTTCACACACTGTCAGGCCTGACATAGGTGGGGAAAGTTATAAAGTTTGTGTTGCTGTGTCTTAGGGCGCGCACACCATAATAGCTCCGCGTGGTGGATACTGCGCGGCCCCATTTTATAGTGCTGCCTCTGTAGCATTGGTTGGTACAGGGTTTCTGCAGACCCATGTAACTGTTGCATGTCATGTTTTTATGCCACCATTTTATAGTAAAGCTATTACTTATTCATATTCCTGCCTCAGAGTGTTGTTTGTCTATTTAGGAACTGTTAAGTATCATACACCTGAGAATGATAGGAAGCTATCCCTAGACTAACTGTGCCAGAGTGGGTCGAGTCAGATTGCCGGGGGTTGGCGGTGCTGTATACAGGGCCCGAGAAAACAAACCAGCGGCTCTCTTAACTGGGGGTAGCGCTACAAATACAATGGTTGCGAACGTTCGAAATCTAAAGTGCTAATTATAACGACTAATATGCATGTTATTGTCCCAAAAAGGGTTTGGGGACCTGGGTTCTGCCCCAGGGGACATGTATCAATGCAAAACAAAGTTTTAAAAACGGCCGTTTTTCGGGAGCAGTCATTTTAATGATGCATAAAGTGAAGAAAAAAAAGAGTCAAATATTCCTTTAAATATCGTATCTGGGGGGTGTCTAAAGTATGCCTGTGAAGTGACATGTGTTTCCCGTGTTTAGAACTGTCCCTGCACAAAATGACATTTCTAAAGGAAAAAAAGCCATTTAAAACTGCTTGCGGTGGCTTTAATGTAATGTCTGGTCCCGGTAATATGGATGAAAATCTTTGAGAAAAATGGCATAGCTACCCCATCACCCCCCCCCCCCCCTGCCCATTACCAGCCCCTTTGGGTCTTGTATGGATATTAAGGGGAACCCCGCACACAAAATAAAAAAGACCCTATATACTCTGAAAAGCAGTATACAGGCGGTGCAAACAAGACAGGGACTGTAGGTTTGTTCTTAAGTAGAATCTGTTTTTTTAATTTTGAACAGGTACATTGTTTAAGTGTAGCTCCAGCCAAAAAATATATTTTTAAGCTTTTTGGAAAACATAGGGAAGGGTTATCACCCCTGTAACATTTGTTTTGCTGTCTGTGCCCCTGTTCAGAACATTTCACCTCACTTTCCGTCCCAATGACAACTGTTTTTGAAAAGTGGGGTTTTTATTGAAACAAGGATTGGTGATAAAGCATCAGTAGAGAGGAGACACCTTTTTCCCATATTAACTCTTACAAGAGAGAATTTCCCTTCCTAGGGGTAGATTTCCTCTCACTTCCTGTTGTCTCCTTCCGTTTGCAAGTAGGAGTCGTTTGTAAGTTGGATGTTTGAAAGTAGGGGCCTGCCGTATATACTCTGCTGAAATTTGCCCCTTACATGTTGGTGTTGCCACAACACTGTGAGCCCTCACAGTTACTCTTGGTGGGCGCTGGAACGCCCTGCTGTGAACTATTATATCAGAAATTGTATTTACATGCCATTGTTGAACAGTGGTAGGAAAAATTGGGCCTTTGATGGTGGTGCTGGTGCCACAACACTGTAAGCCCTCACAGTTACTCTTGGTGGGTGCATGAATGGGCCCTGCTGTGAATTATTAGATCAAGAATTGTAATCGCATGCCCCTGTTGAACAGGGGCTGAAAAATTGGGCCTTAGCCACTGGTGGCGGCACCCAGAAACAAAAATGTTCTTCCAAGCTATCATCATGAATCGGATCATTGAGGAGGAGGAGGATAGTCAGTCAACATAACAGGACAGTCACTCAGCATCAGCATCAGTCTTGAAGGGATGTGACATTTGAAAATAAATTATTCTGTTATATCAGTTTCAGGTTCTTGGTAGCTGGTGGTGATCCAAGACTGGTTCATCTTTATGAAGGTCAGTGGATCAACCGAGTCGGTGGACAGGCACACCCTGTGATCAGTGACAAATCCTCCAGCAGCACTGAATGTGCGTTCTGAAAGAACGCTGGATGCAGGACAGGCCAGTAGCTCAATTGCATACTGTGCAAGCTCTGGCCAGTGATCCATCCTCAAGACCCAGTAAGCCAGAGGATTTTCGGTGGGGAAGGTGTCCAAGTCTGACCTTGCCCCTAGGTATTCCTGCACCATGTATATCAGACGCTGGCGATGGTTGCTGGAACCGATCATACCTTGGGGCTGCGGACTAAAGAATTGTCTGAACGCATCGGTCAGACGGCCACCTTCCCCACCGCTCCTTCTTTGACTGACCGAAGCCTCAGCAACTCGTTGTTCAGGACCAGGAGTTTGTAACCTCCCAGTCTCTGGGAACGCGTTGCACAGACCTTTCTGCAAGGCCTCCCAGAGTTGTCCCATTCTCTGCTCCCTCTGCGACGGTAAGATAAGGTCAGCAACCTTACCCTTGTACCTTGGATCAAGGAGAGTGGCCAGCCAGTAATGGTCCCTCTCCTTGATCGAAAAATACGAGGATCCTTCCGCAGACTTTGCAGGATCAGGGAGGCCATACAGCGTAGGTTAGCTGAGACATTCGGTCCGGAGTCCTCTGGGTCACTAAGGACGACATGATCCGCAGCCACCTCCTCCCAGCCACGTACAAGTCCACGGGTTTCTTGGGACTGTAAATCATCCCTAAAAGACTGCTGCTGATGATGCTGAGTGCCAGGCTCCACCTCCATGCTGACACAATCCTCCTCCTCCTCCTCTTCCTGTGCGATGGGTGGGACAGAAGGAACACTGTCTGGGTAAAGGGGGCCTTGAGAGGCAAGGAAGTCCTCCTCTTCCTGCCTCTGTTCTGCCTCAAGTGCCCTGTCCATTATTCCACGCAGCGTATGTTCCAACAGGTGGACAAGAGGTACAGTGTCACTGATGCATGCACTGTCACTGCTCACCATCCTCGTGGCCTCCTCAAATGGTGCCAGGACAGTGCATGCATCCCTGATCATGCCCCACTGGCGTGGTGAAAAAAAACCAAGCTCCCCTGACCCTGTCCTGGTGCCGTAGTCGCACAGGTATTCATTGATGGCCCTCTGCTGCGTGTGCAGCCGCTGCAGCATGGCCAACGTTAGGTTCCACCTGGTGGGCATGTCACATATAAGGCGGTTCTTGGGCAGGTTCAACTCCTTTTGCAGCTCAGCCAGCCGAGCACTGGCATTATATGATCTGCGGAAATGCACACAGACTTTCCTGGCCTGCCTCAAGACATCCTGTAAGCCCGGGTACCTGCCCAAGAACCGCTGCACCACCAGGTTAAGGACGTGAGCCACACAGGGCATATGGGTCAGTTGTCCCTGTCGGAGTGCGGAGAGGAGGTTGGTGCCATTGTCGCAAACCACCATTCCTGGCTTAAGCTGGCGTGGCGTCAACCACCTCTCGGCCTGCCCCTGCAGAGCTGACAGAACCTCTGCCCCAGTGTGGCTCCTGTCCCCCAAACACACCAGCGCAAGCACGGCATGGCATCTTTTTGCCTGCGTACTTGCGTAGTCCCTTGAACGCCTACGGAGCACCGCTGGTTCCGAGGACAAAGCACAGGAAGAGGCCATGGAGGAAGAAGAAGAGGAGGGGGTGGAGGAGAGAGGTGTGTCACAACCAGTAGCAGCATTTTGGAGGCGTGGCGGCGGAACAACCTCCAACACTACTGCACCTTGTCCTGCATCCTTCCCAGCTGCCAAAAGAGTGACCCAATGGGCCGTGAAAGAAAGGTAACGTCCCTGTCCATGCCTGCTGGACCATGAGTCAGCGGTAATATGCACCTTACCACTGACCGCCCTGTCCAGCGAGGCATGGACATTGCCTTCCACATGCCGGTAGAGAGCCGGAATCGCCTTCCGTGAGAAAAATTGGCGTTTGGGAACCTGCCACTGAGGAACCGCACATTGCACAAACTCACGGAAGGGGGCCGAGTCTACCAACTGAAAAGGCAGCAGTTGAAGTGCTAGCAATTTAGCCAAGCTAGCATTCAACCGCTGGGCATGTGGATGGCTGGGAGTGAACTTCTTTCGACGGAAGTACTTAGCTGTGACACACCTAATTCTACACCTTCATTCCTCTCAGTGCAGGTTTCAGAGAGGACTGAAGGTATAGTGGGGTTGGAGATCCCAGCTGATGCGGAGCAAGGAGAGGTCCGCATTGTTCTTTGGTGTGGGTCTTTAAGGTAGGCTTGCCAACGAGCTGCATGGCAGGTCAACATATGTCTGGTCAAGCGTGTGGTGCCCAAGCGGCTGATGTTTTGGCCACGCGAGATACGCTTGAGACATATGTTGCAAACAGCAGCGGTGCGATCTGATGCACTCGATTAAAAAAAGGCCCACACCAAAGAACTTTTGGAATAACGGGCAGAGGCAGCGCCCTGCACAGGCGGAGCTCTGCGGTGTGATTCAGTCGGTGTGCTGCCCTTACGCTGGCCCCCGGAGGGCATCCTGCCTTGTTGGAGATGTGCCTCCTCCTCATCCTCCTCCTCCTCTCTCCTATCAGGCACCCACGTGGAGTCAGTTACCTCATCATCCCCTCCCTCCTCATCACTGGAACCAATCTGGCAGTATGCTGCAGCTGCTGGAACATGACTGCCAGATTGGTGTCCTTCTTGAGCATCCCCTCTCTCTGCTCTCGCGCTACTGCCTTCCTCAAGCTGGGTATCATCTTCAGACCCTTCGAAACGCTGGGCATCCTCCTGGAGCATGTACCCAACACTGTGCTCAAACAGTCCGGGGGACTCCTCAGGAGGACACGGTGGGTCTAGGGAAGGAGTGACTGATGATGACATTGAGGACGCTTTGGCAGCTGCTTTGCCAGTCCCCTGAGCCTGGGTGAGAGAGGATGAGGAGGATGAGGAGGGCTTGGTCATCCACTCTACCAAGTCTTCGGCATGATGCGGCTCAACACATCCAGCTGCCGAAAATAAGGACAAGCGTGTCCCATGGCCACGTGCTGATGACGATGCACCGCGTCCACGACCAGCACTGTTGTCTCTAGACACAGAGCCTGCTAGCCCTCTTTTATTGGCTCCAGACTGTCTGCCTCTCCTTGTTTGCCTTCCAGACATTCTAAAGGCCTGCAGGGAGATGGGAAAACCAGCAATAAGGGGTAGCTTCAGGTGTATATTTTGCAAAAAGCACACTACGCCTGCTATAACTGCTGCAGATGCCTGCCTGTGTTACACAACAGGAAAACACAGCAATAAGGGCTAGCTTCTGGTGTATATTTTGCAAGAAGCACACTACGCCCGCTGTAAGTACTGCAGATGCCTGTTAGTGTAACACAAAAGAAAAAAAACTACGAGCAATAAGGGGTAGCTTCAGGTGTATAATGTGCAGGAGGCACACTACGTCCGCTGTAAGTGCTGCAGATGCCTGCCTGTGTTACACAACAGGAAAAAACTGCAATAAGGGCTAGCTTCAGGTGTATATTTTGCAGGAAGCACACTACGCCTGCTGTAAGTGCTGCAGATGCCTGCCTGTGTTACACAACAGGAAAAAACAGCAATAAGGGCTAGCTTCAGGTGTATATTTTGCAGGAAGCACACTACGCCTGCTGTAAGTGCTGCAGATGCCTGTTAGTGTAACACAAAAGAAAAAAAACTATGAGCAATAAGGGGTAGCTTCAGGTGTATAATGTGCAGGAGGCACACTACGTCCGCTGTAAGTGCTGCAGATGCCTGCATGTGTTACACAACAGGAAAACACAGCAATAAGGGGTAGCTTCAGGTGTATAATGTGCAGGAGGCACACTACGTCTGCTGTAAGTGCTGCAGATGCCTGCCTGTGTTACACAACTGGAAAAAACAGCAATAAGGGCTAGCTTCAGGTGTATATTTTGCAGGAAGCACACTACGCCTGCTATAACTGCTGCAGATGCCTGCCTGTGTTACACAACAGGAAAACACAGCAATAAGGGCTAGCTTCACGTGTATACTGTGCAGGAGCCTTAGCAAAAATATCACTGACACTGTCCCCTGCCTATCCTTCTCTCTCCCTGCACACAAGGTTTAGCAGAATATCACTGACACTGTCCCTGCCTATCCTTCTCTCTCCCTTAGTGCACACAAGGTTTAGCAGAATATCACTGACACTGTCCCTGCCTATCATTCTCTCTCCCTACACACAAGGTAAATGAACAAATATCACTAACACTGTCCCTGCCTATCCTTCTCTCTCCCTGAACCGGAACACACTACACAAGGCCGCCACGCTGGTGGCCTTTTATAGTGTGGGGCGCGTACTAAACCCCCCTGAGCTATAATTGGCATCCTGCCTGTGGCCAATTATGGCTCTCCTCGCTGCCGGCGCTGTGATTGGCCAAGCATGCGGGGTCACAGTGCATGTTTGGCCAATCACAGCGCCGGGATTGCACTGTGATGGCGCAGTGTATTGTGGGCCGTTCGCGTCACTCGAATTTGGCGCGAACGGCCAAAAAAGTTTGATCTTCGTCGAACGATCGAACAGCCGATGTTCGAGTCGAACGTATGTTCGACTCGAACACCAAGCTCATCCCTAGTCCTGAACTACCTATCCTATTGTTCTCCTTTTCACGCATGCCGGAGCTACGGCAAGCACACCTTTACGCTGGATACGCACTTAGCCCTTGCGGTTTGACTCTGCAAAGATCACCAGAAGTTCCCTTAACTGTACTGTTACTCTCCACCTGTTTGGAAAAACTCTATAATATTGTTGAGCCTGCAGTTTCAGTTCAGTGCTGCAGAGGACTGTATTGTGGCCTAATTCTCAGGATTAGCTTTACAAGTATTGTTTTTTGTTTTTGGGTAAAGACCACTTCCTGACCTCCCCCATGATGTTCTGGGGGGTAGGGGGGATTGGTAGGAAAAGCACCTGGTGCTTGGGAAGTTCTAGTTTAGTTGCTGTGTTTGTTTACATGTGTTTTTTGTGTTTCACATACAATGGCTCGTGCTCCACTGCTGCTCACCGGGTGTCACCTGCTCGACGACTATTAGTCTCCTCTAATTATTTTAGCCGAAGCGCCTATGTCATCACGTGATTGGGATTCCTTTTCCGTGGTATCCAGGAACGTGCGTGGCCTCAACTCTAAGTTTAAGACGGTGCTTCTTTTTCAATATGTCAAACTATATAGTCCAGCTATTCTGGTCCTGCAGGAGACACACCTGGTGGGCAGTAAGCTCATGGCTTTGAAAAGGCCCTGGGTTCAGAGGGCTTTTCATGCCTCTTACTCAACGTATGCTAGGGGAGTTTCCATCTTGGTGCATAAGTCTCTCCCATGTGTCATAGACTGCTGGGTAAGTTTGTTATACTGGCATTCACGCTATGGCAGCAGAGATATGTCTTTGCAGGTATATATGTGCCGCAGCCCTTTAAGTCTGAAATTCTGTATACTATACTGGAGAGGATCACCCCCTACTGTCCTGCAAAAATGTTACTACTGGGTGACTTTAATGCCATCCCTTCCCCAGATTTTAGACCCTTGCCACCTAAGTCCTTCACCGGGGAGTTGTCAAATTGGGCATTATCTGTGGGTGTTACAGAAGTCTGGAGGTGGAAATTCCCATCCACTAAAACATTTTCATGTTTTTCTACATCTTTCAAAACCGCCTCCAGAACTGATTATGCTTTTGCTAACCCCTCTATGTTGACGGACGTTCTAGACGCATCTTATTTGCCCAGTGGTCTCTCTGACCACAGCCCCCTGCAGATCACCCTGCGCACCTCCTCCTCTCGTAGTGGCTCGATGGGGTGGAGTTGGCTTCCACCCACTATGGATTGGATCCCTCCGCCTCAAACTTTGATGCGTTGCAGGCATCCAAATGCAGTCTTCATCTTCACTTAACAGAGGTTACTAGATTAGAACTGTTTCATACGAAGCAAACATTTTTTGAACAGGGGGACAGGAATGGCAGACTGTTGGCAATGATGTCCCACCATGACACCCCGAGTACCGTGATTCCTGAACTTACCTCTCCCACAGGTGAGGCCATCTCATCTCCTGAGGCCATTTTGCTAGCATTCCATGATTTTTACCAATCCTTGTATACCACCACGTTACCCACGGGCTTAGACCCAGAGGGACTAAATCTCCTCCTAGATCCGATAGCCCTCGGTTGGCTCTCTGACTCGGAGAGATCGCATCTAGTGGCCCCAATAACCACCGAGGAGGTTCTTGCCATGATTAATTCCCTGTCCACTGGAAAGGCTCCTGGCCCAGATGGTCTTCCGGTTGATTTTTACGTAGAACATGCCGGCATGTTGGCTCCCCGGATGGCTGCCCTATTTACTCATTGCCTGAAGCAGGGCTCTCTCCCTCCCTCCATGGCGCACACGCATGTTATTCTCATTCCCAAGGCTGGTAAAGATCCAAAGCTCTGTGCCTCCTATGGGCCATAGCACTTCTTAACAATGACCTCAAAATTCTAACTAAGCTCCTCACTGCTAGACTTAACACTTTACTTCCCTCCCTCATAGACCCGGATCAGACTGGTTTCATGACCCACAAGTCTACGGATATTAACCTTCGTAGATTGTTCACTAATCTTCATGCAAGACATGACAATCTGGGTACCAGAGTAGTTGCCTCTCTTGATATTGAGAAGGCGTTTGACTCAATAGAATGGCCGTTCCTGTGGGAGATTCTACGGAGAATGGGATTCCCCCTGGTGTTTATCCAATGGTTGCAGACTATATATCACTCGCTGACGGCTGTCATTCGTTTAGGAGGTCGGCTATCTCCTGTTTTTCAGCTTGCTAGGGGTATGCGGCAGGGCTGTCCTCTCTCTCCGGCCCTCTTTGCCATTGCCATGGAACCAGTGGCTGAGGCACTACGTGTCTCGCCACACATTAAAGGACTCCGTCTGGCCTGGCTGGAGGAGAGGGTGGCCCTGTACACAGACGACGTCCTCCTTTTTCTAAACGATGCTGGCCCATCTCTGCAAGGGGCATTGCTGGTCCTAGAAAGGTTCTCTGAGGTAACAGGGCTTAGGGTCAATTGGTCAAAGTCACAATTGCTTGCCATAGATGAGAACGCTAAAGGAGAGGCTTCGGCTTCTCTTCAGCTACAATGGGTGGACGAATTTACGTACTTAGGGGTACGTATCTCGAAGAATATGGCTGACTTCATTTCGCTGAACTTGTCCCCAGTAGTCAACTCAGTCAGGGCCAAGCTGAAAGCATGGGAGAACCTTCCTCTGTCCCTGCTGGGGCGTATCAACCTCATTAAAATGAAAATCCTCCCCAAGTTTACATATTTGTTTCGTAACTCCCCTCAGTGGATCCCCAAATCATTTTTTTTCCCACCTAAATCTAATTTTTACCTCCTTTCTATGGGGCCCACGTCCTCCCCGCTTCAAGTTGACCACTCTCATGTGCCCTTGCTCGCAGGGGGGTTTGGCGTTCCCGGACTGCCACAAGTATTTCATTGCGACTCAATTAGTCACTGCATTCTGGTGGCTTGTTCCAGATAGATCCAACTCAGCCTGGGGCACTGAAGCTGCGGTGTTGCGATCTGCGGAGGCTTTGTCGAACCTCCTTTTGCGGGGTCCGAAGGCTCCGTACAACCTGACCCCCTCTATGTGTACTACCCTTAAGGCCTGGAGGGAGGGCCTGGCCTGTGAAAAGTATTCTTCGACTGCAGTATCCCCGAACGCCCCCCTCTGGAACAATCCCAACCTACATCACGTTTTCGAAATCCCAGACCCGGTGGTGTGGACCAAGTACCATGTTAAAATGCTCTCAGATGTCACCTCAGACCTCTTGATTTTCTCCTTTGATCATTTAATGTCTAACCACAATGCCCCGCCCTCATACAGGTTCAGATATCTTCAGTTGTCCCATGCTTTCAGAGCCCAGTTTCCATCAGGCGAGAGGCAGCTGGTGCAGTCTGACTTGGAGCGGATTTTGCGCTTTGACTGTACAAATAAACCCACCTCCGTGTTATACACACATCTCCTCCGAGTCTCTTCTCCTGAGTTGTCAAGGCTCCATCAGCAATGGGGCCGGGATGTTCCGGAGCTGGACTGGGAGGATGTATGGGACTTCCCATTTAAAATACTTGAGCATATCTCACTCCCGCCCGGGTGCACAGGATGAGGTCTTCCCTCTCCCCGGAGTGTTGGCGTTGTGACCATGCTCCGGGGGACTACATTCATATATTCTGGTCCTGCCCAGTAATTACAGTCTTCTGGTCACAAATCTTTCTGGAGGTGAATGAAGTGTTGAGTATCTCTATTGTCCCATCCCCAAGAATATGCCTGCTGGGGCTGGTGGAGGACCTGGTGCCCAGGGTGGCTGAGAGAACCCCGTTGGGTCTCTTGCTGTTCTATGCCAGGAAGTCCAACGTCCTATGCTGGAAGCAGAAAGCCCCTCCCTCTGTAGGTCTATGGAAAACACTTGTCAATAATGTGATACCCTTATACAAAGATACCTATGTACATAGAGGCTGTCCGAAAAAATATGACAGGGTCTGGTCTAAATGGTTGGCAGAACCCTCCACTGCGGCAGCAGACTAGGAGGCTTCACTGAATTCTGATACCATCCCTTGAAGTCTTGTTAAACCAACCCTTGCTAGCACAGCAACTTAGGTGAGCTAGTTAACTATCATCCTACCCCTGGAGCCTGAGCTGGGCCAGCTCATTAATTATGGTTTATTAGGGTATACGCAAATACTCTAACATATCTTGGTTCTGTAATTTTACCTTGTGACCCCTCCGCGGGTCCCGCCCATGCTGTTAGCCAGATGTTGGCTGTGCTGTTGTACGTTTGTATTGTCTGTGTTTGTAACAAATAAAATAAAAAAGATTTTCAAAAAAATAAAAATAAAAGGAAAATAAAATAATAAAAATAAAAAAACGAATGACACAAACCTCTGCCCTACTGACACGCCCACTTCCCTACTAACACTGTGCTTTGTGGTGCACACCCTAATGCAATAGGCTGTGCACACCTATGATTGGTACTGTTCTAGAGTAACCTGGATGTGAAATACTGTCACTTATCCAGCATAATGTATGCTTAACCCAAGGACAGACAGCTGGAAAGCTGTCAGCATAGTCAGTTCCAAGGTTCCGCTTAGGAAAACATTAATGAAGTGTAAGTGCCCAAATCCAAACCTCACTGAAGTCAGTGGGAGCTGAATGTTTAAAAAAAAAAACACAAGTAATGGCAATTTTCTATGCTAATAGTCAAGGGATTATCACACAAAAGACACGGGGGACTTGGCACTGCCTTGGGAAACATATACCAAAGCAACAAAAAATTATAAAAAATTCCGCTTTGCAGGGAGCAGCAAATTTATTATTTAATAACACTTAAAGTGTGAAATTATAAATGCAAAGTTAATTTTAAATAACATGCCCAGAGGATGCCCTTATGCTGTAAAGTAGCACATCTAATGATATATACAACCTACTACCGCAAAACTGACAATTACAAAAGAAAAAAAAAGCAGTTTAAATTTGCTTTACTGCTGTTTGTCAACAAAACGGGTGGGAATCCACTTTATCTATACCAGACCATTATCCTATATGACCGGATGTATAGATGTTAATGGGGGATCCCATACAATAAAAGAAAAATGTGTTGGCATTCCCCTGAAAATACATACCAGACCCTTATCCTCAATGAGGGTTTGGTAAAGATGTCAAGGGTCTCCATGCAAGAAAAAAAAAACACCAAAAAACAGCTTGGCGTTCTCCTCAAATTCTATACCAGACACCAAAAATCAAGAGCGTGCAACCTGGCTGGCCTGATATAGGGGGATGTACATCTGTAACCCCCTGAACCATACCAGGCCACATGTCTCCAACATGGGGGGGTATCTTGCCATGGGGACCCTCTTCCATGGGCCACATTCAGCCTACCAACATTTTGTGGCTCCCAGGGTTCTGGTCTGGGCCAGAGCAGCAGGAGTTACAGATCATCTGCTTGCAGATGGTATGGCTGCATCCCAGCATCACCTATTTCCTTTATAGCCCTGGTCACTAGGACTTAGGTGAAAGAAGAGAAAAATAGACCAATGTGAGTTAGGCCAGGTACACAAGGGCCGAATATCGGAAAACAACGGCTGGTTAAAAAAAAAAACGTCTGGCACCCGGCCCCTGTTTATGTTAGTCTGTCCAACAGAAGCCGGTTTCTGTCAGATGAGCATGCTGGGAGACCAGCATCTGACCAATTCCCGATCAGCGCCCTCAGCCAATGGCAGAAAGCGCTGATCAGAGTGTTCTGGTGGGGGGGGGGTGTCCCCCTGTCAGAATACAATAGCTCAACCTTAAATGGTTTGTACAGCGGCTTCAACCAGAGCTGACCATTTTTTAATAGTGTGTACTTGGCTTTAGACTAAGGTAGTTTTAGATGAATGAATCTTTTCTAATTTTTGACAAGTACTTTTTATTGAATTTAAGGAAAATGCAGAGAAACAGAAGTAACCAAAATATGAACAGGAATGAAAGAAAGAAATTGATGACATATTCACATCTTACTACTCGGAATGAACCAAACTGCCCTGGGTTCAATTCAAACAAAACTCAACAAACTTAAGACACAAACCCCATTGAAATCAATGGAAACCAAATCTGTCAAATTAAAAATACTAGGCACTATCCTAACAATGGTCAACAGTCTCTGAGATTTATATATTGTTTCATGTATTTTTATGTAGGGGGGGGGGTTATTGTATGTTTTAGATATTAGGTGTGTTATTTGATCTTTATTTGACTCAATACAGTACATTTGTACTTGGATATTTTTTGTATGCATTCTTTATTTTAAAAAGTTAGGGATTTAAATAGAGTACAGATTATAATACCAAGTCAAGTAAACAGATAATGCAAAGACCCACATAAGTGATCACAAAGGGCAGTGTTTCAGTCATTTGCTCAGAACATAATGCATGTGCTAAATCCTGGCGAATGAAACATGAAGGTTTGCAAAATGTTAACTTGGATAGATCATTAAAGAGGAACTGCAGTCTGCTCACATAATCTGTAAAAAAATCTTTGTCATTCTTAAGCTTACCTCCAACCCCTGCATATTATTTTATATATACTGTGATTCTGTACTTGCCAAATATGCTGCAGAAATCTCCCTCCACTGAGTCTGGCTGCAACCATTTTAACTGTGGGCAGCTGAAACTACTGCCTGTTCACTTCCTGGATTTACAAAGACACACAGAGGCACACCTCCAGCTCTGGCAGCTCTCATTGGCCCTCTTATTACTCATCCCTCCTCCCTTCCTGGCAAACTCTGACGAGAGTGAGAGAGAAGGCTGTGCATGATGTCATAAGCCTAGGCTTTTTACCACACACGAAACAGGAAGAGGGCTGTATAAGGTATTTACTTGCAGAAAATATATATTTTACTATCCAAAGATATGTAGGCCCATAAGGGCCAGATAGTCTATGCAGGTGGAGAGTTGAAAAAAGTATAGAACATTTTTAGGCTAGGGCCTACTGAAACTTTCCAGGGGGGGGGGGGGTGGTGAGCCAGCAAATAGTTGCTTGTAAGCATCTAAATGCCACCATTGGAACCATGTATTACGGAATCTTTTAGTAGTCCCCTTGAGAGAGCTGGTTAAGTTTTCCAAATGCTCAATATCCTGAATTTAACAGAGCCACTGTCATAAGGTGGGAGATGAGGGCGACTTCTATACGGTTGGGATGCAAGATCAGGGCCGCGTTGACCAGATGAATAAAAAAAGACGTTTTATATATTTTTAGAGCAATATTGTTATGGTGAAGAAAAAAGAAGCCTCAGTCCTTAAAGATATGTGAACTTTTAGGTTATCACATGTACCTGATTCCAAAAATCTTGCAGACAAGGACAGGACCAGAAAATAGGTAGGTCTGCCTGTGCAGCATCACCAGCAGGAACCCGGAACGGATGGCTATACAGTATGTAGTATAAAAACTTAGGGATACGATACCAACGATACTACTTACTTGAATATTTAATTTGTGTCTGTCATTCTTTTTGGCACTTTTTATGAAACCAAAAGCATGTTTTGTTGTTATATGTTGTCTGAACAGCCCTCTTTCTGATACTTTTGTAAATAAAACATATAAAGATTTTATTTTTTTAATAATCTGAATAAATATCAATTAAAAGAACATTTTTCTTAGCGACATTTGTGAGGTTGTATCTGAAAATAGTACTATTTTAGTTGCAAATACCATTCTATATAAATATAAATCATGGCACTATCCTGTAAACACTGCTAATTTTTCATCATGCCCAGCTCCAAATATGCTGGCTACATTAGCTCTGATATTTTTATCCATACAAGTACAACAGTCTGCAAATAATAAGAAATCCTATGACGTCACCTTAGATTTTAATGAGGTTGGACTAGTTATATTTTTGGAAATTTTACAAATGAAGAATGTGCTTCTTGGTTCATGAACAGTTAAGATCATTAAGTTATGACCCCTGTGCAGAGTATATTAAGGGCCTTCTTCCCTCCAGACCCTACACAAGTCTTCTGTGTTTACAGAATCTTCATTAACCAAGAAGTTCAATGTGATAAGCCTAATTGATACACTGCAATCCAGCTCCAAGATAGGAAGCAGTGAACCTTTTGGTCTGGTTGGTAACTGACAGTTGCTAGAAAAAAAAAAATATCCACAGACATAACATTTCTTAGTCCTGTCAAATCCATGCACAGTGCTTAGAGGAACTTATTAAATATTTGATCTGCTCAGAACCTTCGGACCAGAAAGACAAAGTTAAACATTTATATATAATGTGGGGTTCCAGAATACCAGAGTTTGGCACTCTCTTGGTCCTCCTAGCAAGATTTACATTCCCCAAACCTTTGCCGGATTGGAAACAACAGCATCATGAAGAAGAGTCGATCCAGAGGTTATTTGGTGGGCAGAAGGTAGAGGCTCTAACAACAACCTGGAATTTATCAAGGGCATCAATGCCTGTGAAGCCACAGATGAAACTACCCCAGTACATGATTGATCTCTACAACCAATATGCTGATGACAGGACATCAATGCCAATGGCTAACATAATCAGGAGCTTTGATGTTGAAGGTAGGTAGATACCAAAATGCTACAAGTAAAATTTGACCCACATCTTGTTTATACAGTCTACATGGGAAGAGCATTGAAATCAATCTAGAAATAGTGTTTATTGCATATCTTTTTGCACTTTTATCTAATGTGAGTTAAAGTTAAGTTTGTCATCCATGGTAGAATGTTTACATAAAAATAACGAAAATCATGCACATTGGTTAAGGGCAAAAATTTTAAAACAAGACAAAGAGTAAAGCCATCAGAGCAAAGTCTAGCAACCATAACAATATATAAGTATTTTTCTTAAACCTATCTGCCGTTAGTGATGACTGAATTCTGACTTGCTGCTATAGGGCACTGTACTTTGCACAGCGTAACTAAAAATAATGAATAATTGATGAAAATTGTATCTGTTGGTGTATTAACACATTTTGATAAAACAAAATGTTAATTAAATAATAAATGTAAGGTACATTCTGCATAGGATAACAGTTAAAAGAAATTGTTGTGGTTATGTAATATGACACGTGCATGTGTATAATAAGCATACATATTAAGAATAATAATAATACATAAATAATACGCATACATGTGTAGCGGGTATTTGAATTTAAGGGAAGCATCTGGGTGGTAGTGTAACCCAGATGCACTGATTGCTAGGGAATCCGAGACCCTTTTTTTATGGTTCTTGGAGGACTCTGGTGGTGTGAGGTTCCCTGCGGCCTGCAGGTGGCATTGTCGCCCTGGCCAGAGTTGAACCCACACCGCAAGACTGCTTCCTTTTTGTCCTTTCCTGGCGCTGGTACAGCGGGGCGGGGAACCTGCTGTGACGCAAAAGGCGAGGGGATAAAAGGGGCGGACGCCCTGACCTTGGGGTTCAGAGTTGGAGGACGCAGCCGCACCCAGGCACCTTCAGCTTGGGTGCTGGCGTTCCGGAGTTCTGGGCCCAGGTGCCCTTGATGGAGATGGAGTGCCTGAGATGGAATCCATCTCAGGCACCTTTAGCCTGGGGTGAGGTACTATGGCGGATGCCTGGGGCTCAGTACCTTCGACTGAGTTCTGCGAGGGTGGAGGAATCCGAGGGGGCCCTAACTCCTTGGGTGCCCGTGTCTGAGGTCGAGGAGACTGGTGAGCAGAACTTCTCTGGAGAGTCCGGCGCAGCATTGCTGGTGACAGAGAGGCCTCTGGTGACTCCCTTGGACGGATATCCTTCCCCTGACAGGGGCTGTGCTAGTGAAGGTAATTCATGTTCTACCTCATATAGTCAGTGGCAGTGACTATTCGCCATTGATGACACCACAGTGGTTAGCGATACTTGAAAGGATTGTGCCTCGACCTACTCCCATTAATACTGAACTGTTGCAAAGGTCCCAACTTGACTGTGCTGTATGTTTATTCGCTGAGAAGAATAAAACTGTGTTGGACCTATTCAGTGTGTGGAACTCTGGTTACTAGGAGCAAAGGGGGAGTCAAGGACGGAGGAAAGGCTTTGACTTTAGGACACCTACACAAAGCCCGATCTTTCTGGCCTTCACCTCTTCACTATGGAGGACATGGGCCGTGGTGTATATCATCCCTCCCCCCGGTACTGACACCCCTAGACAAAGACAGACAAGCCGAGAATGAGAAGGGGTGAGAGGGGTGAGGTCGCTACACGTGGGGGCTCGTCCGGGATGTGTATGGTGTCTGAATTTGAACTTTGCTGCCCGGAGGAGTTCCGAGTAGGTCGGCCATATTGGCCAACGCGCCACGAGGCAAACCATAGCTGCGCAGTTCGTGGGCGGGGAGAAGGAAAAGCCCGCGAACAAGTGCAGAGTGTAAGAGGAGTCTGGCCATGTGGACGGACACGTGGAGATTCCGGCGCGAGTGGGTCAGTGCGCACTGGAGCAGCAAACAGGGGAGATGAATTCAAGTACCCCGTGGATTTCTGCTTCTTCCTTCACGGACATGACTTCTCTAGCTGCTCCAATCATGGACACAGGAATCAGACTAAGGCCCCGGGGGCGATTGGCTCTGTACACCTGCAGAGACATGGAGGCCCTCGGTGTGATCTGTCCCGGCTGTTCGGGACTGGTGGTTCAATTGAAGCCATTCGGGCGATGTGAGGTCTGCAAGGAGTTTCTCTTTGAGGTGGAGCCATCCACAGAAAGGCCTTGCGCCTTCCACCTCTACTACCTCACAGGTACTGCCACTCCGGAGGGAGAGATCAATGCCATGGCGGGTATTCCTGCGTGCGCTGACCAGGGCGAAGTGACTGCCCAAGCGGAGATTAAGAGAGGAAAATCCAAGGATGCTGCCTTGGTCACCAGCAGCTCCCTGCTCCGACCGCCGAAGAGGAGAGTCGGCCTCCTGTGGTCGTGGAAGAGCTTTGCCCCGTCACTTGCCTGGCCTGGATGGATCCAGAGGGAAGAACCCTGGACATCCCTGTTCTTCTGAAGGCCCAGGTGAGCCAGGGGTTGGGACTGTGTGTGTGGTTGGAGGTGTCGGCAGCCCACTGTCAGTGAAGGCCGTCAAGGGGGATGATTCTGTGACTGGGAATTATCTGCCTGCTGAGTGTTATGACACCTCCGACCTGGATTTATTGTCTGAGAATGGCGATGATGAGGAGATAGATGAGATCTTCCACTGGAAGGGATGGGACAAGATGAAGTTACCCTCGTCCCATGTCAAAAGGCACCCACCTATGTCCATTGGGGATAGTACACCCCGGGTGGAGGCCTCGGAGCCTAGTGAAGAATCTGGTCCACTGTCTGCAATCCCTCTTCTGGATTCAACTTCCATTTCACCTGCTCCTGTTGCGGGAGTGCAACGCCAGTCACTGCGGGCCCCTATGCCCAAGTCTGCCGAGGTGGTGAACGCACCTCGCCATCCGGAAGCTGTTGTTTTGCCTGGAGAAGGAGACCGTGTTACGATGCCACCTTTATCAAGGCTGCAATGTCTCTTTGGCCAGAAGGTTGCCCAAGAGTATGGGTGGGAGTACCCATACCTGCCTCAAGAATTGCTATACGAGGTGGACGTTTTTCGCCAGAGGTGGTGCGATACTTTTGTTTGGGACAAACTCAAGGTACCTCAAGCACGCCAATACCTTTCATGTTCACCAACGGTCACTAAAAAGTTTCGGGACTGTAAGGCTAAGTGGATGCTGGGAAGGCATATCCATGCGGACAGAGTAGTAATTTGTCGCAAGGATGGAGGAAATGTTGAATATAACATGGAGGCTTTTGACAAGCATTTGAAGCCTGTGTTCCTGCCGCATCCAAAGTTTTATTTGTAGGAGAAAGAGACTCTTTTCTGTTGTTGCTGCTGAGTTTTCCTGAAGCAAGTGCTGGAACACAGAGACTGTGCCCTCTATTTTTCTGGGTGTTTGTTCTTGGAAGAATGGGAACTGTTGCCGTTTGTTTATTTTCTTCCCTCATCAAGAGAGATCTGTGACTTTGGGGTTTTAGTCAGTGTAGGGCCACAGAGAAAAAAAAAAGAGCAAGAAGGAAAAGTTCATCTGGATTTGATAAGTGTCTTTACCGCGGCATTACCACCAGGTGGCAGTGTTGCGCAACGATTGTTGTTTGTTTTTTGTACATTATGCAACACTCATTGGAGTGAATGGGTTTCTTCTCAGATAGACCCATTCGTTCCAAGCAAACATATATTATGTTAGGATGTGTGTTTCTTTTTCTTTTCTTCCCTCTGCAGGAGACTCGTCTATCAAGGCTGCTGAGAATGGGGTGGTCCTTAGATAGCCAGCAGGGAGGGGGAGAAATGTGAATATGTGAGATATTTAAAGTATTTTATTACAAAAGTTTATGGTTTATATTACTGTTTCCCTTTCCTGTTTTAGGTCCTGGCACAATTCCTGATTGAAATTGTTGAGTTTGGATTATGTGAATGTTGTCTCTGGGTTGAACTTATGTTGCCACTCTTTGGGAAACATGGGTTTGCACCAGACACTGGGGACCAGTGTCAAATCACCAGGGGGAGAGTGTAGCGGGTATTTGAATTTAAGGGAAGCATCTGGGTGGTAGTGTAACCCAGATGCACTGATTGCTAGGGAATCTGAGACCCTTTTTTTATGGTTCTTGGAGGACTCTGGTGGTGTGAGGTTCCCTGCGGCAGGTAACATTGTCGCCCTGGCCGGAGTTGAACCCACACTGCAAGACTGCTTCCTTTTTGTCCTTTCCTGGCACTGGTACAGCAGGGCGGGGAACCTGCTGTGACGCAAAAGGCGAGTGGATAAAAGGGGCGGACGCCCTGACCTTGGGGTTCAGAGTCGGAGGACGCAGCCGCACCCAGGCACCTTCAGCTTGGGTGCTGGCATTCTGGAGTTCCGGGCCCCGGTGCCCTTGACCTGGCCGGAGCGAGAGATGGAGTCCATCTCAGGCACCTTTAGCCTGGGGTGAGGTACTATGGCGGATGCCTGGGGCTCAGTACCTTCGACTGAGTTCTGCGAGGGTGGAGGAATCCGAGGGGGCCCTAACTCCTTGGGTGCCTGTTTCTGAGGTCGAGGAGACTGGTGAGCGAACTTCTCTGGAGGGTCCAGCGCAGCATTGCTGGTGACAGAGAGGCCTCCGGTGACTCCCTTGGACGGATATCCTTCCCCTGACAGGGGCTGTGCTAGCGAAGGTAATTCATGTTCTACCTCATATAGTCAGTGGCAGTGACTATTCGCCATTGGTGACACCACAGTGGTTAGCGATACTTTAAAGGATTGTGCCTCGACCTACTCCCATTAATAGGATGTGGGATTTTAAAGGTGCTGATTGACAAGGAAATATATAAATCACAAAGACAGTGATATATATAAAAATAGAAAAAATATATTTATTGATTACATACATAAAATACAGTGATATATACACATATATATGACTATCGTAGGTATACACCTACTACCTATCAGTATAAAGTCATAAGGTAACATCAACTGCAAAGATGCGTCTATGAAGATTCTACAGTTTCGCCATTAAGGCTTCGTCAGGAATAGACGCATAAAGTAAATTTAAATAATGAAGAGTTTTCCAGCTTAAAGGGTGAGAGAAAAAATTGGGAAACAAAAGACAACAATTAGAGACAAAAAATAACATAAAATAACAAACATAATAAAGCACACTTTAGCACAACATGCACAGACGGCATCCCATGGAACCAGAACCTTCCCTACATCAGCTAGTGCAGATCCCTCATATCCCACCCACTATTCACTAGGGTGCCTACCTGATGAGGGCACCAAAGGTCTATGATATGTGTCAATGACAGTCAACATCTCACCGCAACCGCCACGTCCGCCATAGTTGCAAATCACATAAGGGAGGATGAAGATATACATTTTAGGTTCCAATCATATTGATATTAGTCTGTAAATATTTAAATAAGAATCACAAATTCAGAACTGAAAGTCCACATATAGGGGTTGGGGAAAGAGAAGATCCAGCTGCAGGCAAATCACTGTAGCCACTACTCACCCCCTCCTCTGATGTATTATTCAAAAAATTGCGGGAGCTCAAATTTGTTGGTAGACCGGGTGAAATCAGATACTATTCTCAAAGTCAAATATTTGATGGATCCATCTAGACATTGTCAATATCCAAAAAAGATTTTTAACATGCTAGTTCCATATTTAATAACCGCATATTTCAAAAGTAAATTCATGAGCAAATGGGTAAAACTTACAATAATGGTAAATATCCCAAAAGTGTGCAGTACAATGTTAGCAAAAAGCTATATCCGGACCACATCTGTACTTCACGACAATTGCGTAGAGATTGATGAAAGTGTCTAATCAAAGATGACAGACATAGAGATCCATCTAAAGAAAAACCCCCATAAAGGTAAGTTTTATCTCCCATATAATTACTCCCGTTGGTAAGTCTGCAAGATACCCCCAGTATTAGAGTTACCTATATTGTGAGTCCCGTCCGGTTTGAGCTCCCGCCGAAGTCTGAGGACAGCATGTGCTGTCCGCTGTTATATATCCCCCCTCGACCGCCCATTGGCGGCGTGTGACGTCATGCCGCAAGGCGGAACACAGGGAAATGCCCTGCATGTGGATGGAGTGCCGGAAGTAATGACACTTCCTGTGCGTCTCATCCATGCAACACGTGACGTCACTCCGCAGGGAAGGTCACGGACGCAATGGGAGCCCAGTCTGTTACTGGAACACAGGAAGTGAAACCACTTCCTGTACACGCCATCTGCAAGGAATGACATTCCTTGCAGACACCAGGATCCAAACAGACGACCCGGGATCTGTCAAGGCGATAAGTACCAGTAGGATTTGCGGAAACCCCCACAAATCACAACAGACCGAGACCACCCCATGAATAGTGGGCAGACATAGGACCCTGAACATTGGGTTCAGTCCAAATGCATGCCCCTACGCGTCCATATGGAAATGCGGGTATAGAGGAACAGGCCCTTGTTGCATGGCAGAGAGGACGGCAGTGACCCCACAGACCTTTAAAATAAGGGGGGGCGAAAAGAAGGAAAGGGTACCCTAACCAAGTCCAATTTGGTCCAATCCACGAGGTGCCGCCATAACCCAACATGTGTGCGAAAGCAGCTTAAATGACAAAAGAAATAAAACACACAAAATATTACATACAATGTATTGCAGATGGCTGGTGATTTAACACAAGCCAGCTATATAACAGAAACCTAAAATACAATCATTTGTGTTTTAATATACATATATTGACATGGAATCACTCTCTCCCTAATATGGGGAGAGAGGGAGACAGTGAGTTTAAGAAGTCTTTCCCCAGCAACGTCAATACCCCAAATCATCCCCACTGTGGTCCCACCTTCCATGGGAAGTGATGTCAAAGCAACACTACAGGTAAGGCTGTGACAGCAGGGAACTACACAGACCAAATGAATGTGGGAAGGGGAAGATCATATAGATACATGGAACACATATCTCCCAAGAAAAAACTTGGGGACAGGGCATAATGCAACACCCAATTTGGTGCCATTGCCCATAACACCAAGATCCGCCATCACAAAAAAGGTTTGAAACCCTTCTGTACTTCACGACAATTGCGTAGAGATTGATGAAAGTGTCTAATCAAAGATGACAGACATAGAGATCCATCTAAACAAAAACCCCCATAAAGGTACGTTTTATCTCCCATATAATTACTCCCGTTGGTAAGTCTGCAAGATACCCCCAGTATTAGAGTTGCCTATATTGTGAGTCCCGTCCGGTTTGAGCTCCCGCCGAAGTCTGAGGACAGCATGTGCTGTCCGCTTTTATATATCCCCCCTCGACCGCCCATTGGCGGCGTGTGACGTCATGCCGCAAGGCGGAACACAGGAAAATGCCCTGCATGTGGATGGAGCGCCGGAAGTAATGACACTTCCTGTGCGTCTCATCCATGCAACGCGTGACGTCACTCCGCAGGGAAGGTCACGGACGCAATGGGAGCCCAGTCTGTTACTGGAACACAGGAAGTGAAACCACTTCCTGTGCACACCATCTGCAAGGAATGACATTCCTTCCAGACACCAGAATCCAAACAGACGACCCGGGATCTGTCAAGGCGATAAGTACCAGTAGGATTCGTGGAAACCCGCACAAATCACAACAGACCGAGACCACCCCATGAATAGTGGGCAGACATAGGACCCTGAACATTGGGTTCAGTCCAAATGCATGCCCCTACGCGTCCGTATGGAAATGCGGGTATAGAGGAACAGGCCCTTGTTGCATGGCAGAGAGGACGGCAGTGACCCCACAGACCTTTAAAATAAGGGGGGGGGAAAGAAGGAAAGGGTACCCTATCCAAGTCCAATTTGGTCCAATCCACGAGGTGCCGCCATAACCCAACATGTGTGCGAAAGCAGCTTAAATGACAAAAGAATTAAAACACACAAAATATTACATACAATGTATTGCAGATGGCTGGTGATTTAACACAAGCCAGCTATATAACAGAAACCTAAAATACAATCATTTGTGTTTTAATATACATATATTGACATGGAATCACTCTCTCCCTAATATGGGGAGAGAGGGAGACTGCGAGTTTAAGAATTCTTTCCCCAGCAACGTCAATACCCCAAATCATCCCCACTGTGGTCCCACCTTCCATGGGAAGTGATGTCAAAGCAACACTACAGGTAAGGCTGTGACAGCAGGGAACTACACAGACCAAATGAATGTGGGAAGGGGAAGATCACATAGATACATGGAACACATATCTCCCAAGAAAAAACTTGGGGACAGGGCATAATGCAACACCTAATTTGGTGCCATTGCCCATAACACCAAGATCCGCCATCACAAAAAAGGTTTGAAACTAATACCTTCATTGAGACCCGGATACCGGGTTGCTTGTAATAACTAAATCCATCTACTTTCAAGTTGAAGCAATTTCTTATCAATTTCACCTCCTCGGTCATGTTGGGGTATGTGTTCAAGCACGAAAAACTTGATGAATTTTAAATCAAAATTATGGTATAACCCCACATGCCGGCTGATGGGCGTCTCCATCCTATGCTTTGCGATCAGAGAGACATGGTCCCGAATCCTGCAAAACAGAGGATGTTTGGTTTTGCCCACGTAATACGATCCACATAAGCACTTCATCAAATAAACCGCCCCTACTGACTGACAATTGCATCTGTATTTTGGTGTCCATATAGTGCCATTAGGGAGTGACACATTTTTACCCGTGAGAAAAAATCTGCAAAAATTGCATCTTTCACACGGGTAAGTGCCTGGAGTCCGCTTCTTGGTAATGATTTTTGTACTGGTGTGATGGCTTGATACTAGTGTATCCCTCAGTGATCTTGATCTCCTGTAGGTAATCTCTGGATAAGATTTGATAAAACGAGATATTCTTTGATCGGCAGTCAGGAGATACCAATATTTATTGTAGATACCTCGAATCTTTGTATGTTGACGATTACATTTAGTGATAATCCTAGATGATGAACTGGATTTGTCCTGTCTAGGTTTATAAATTAGTGATTGCCTGTTCAGACTTTTGACCTTGTTGAAGGCCTTTTTTTTAGGCTCGTCCTACTGTACCCCCTGGCTTGAAGTCATTCACTAAGGGAATCAGATTCCCTTTGGAAATCTTCCTCTAGTGTACAGTTTCGTTTGATCCTAAGGAATTGGCTATACGGTATACTTTTCTTTAAGAATTCCGGATGCGAGCTATCCGCATGCAATAAGCTGTTACCAGCCGAGGGCTTCCTGAAGAGTGTGGAGCATAACTCCCCTCCTTCATTTACAAAAATCTCAACATCCAGAAAGGTAATTTTCTTCTGGTCAAAGATATGAGTGAATTTTAGGTTAAAGGTGTTTACTTGTAACTGGTTCAAAAATGCAACCAACTCATCCCTAGAACCCCCCCATACCATAAAGACATCGTCGATGTATCGATGCCAGGAAATGATCCTGCTCACATCGACTTGTCTAGATTAATCCGAAAAAAGGCTCCGCTCCCACCCCCCCAGATACAAGTTCACATAAGAGGGTGCACACTTGGCCCCCATTGCGACCCCTTGCATCTGGAGGTAGTGGGAGCCCTTGAAAACAAAAATATTGTGAGTCAAAACAAAACTTAAAAGCTCAATAACAAAATCATTATATTTCCTAGAATCCAAATCTCGCTCATCAAGAAAATCCCGTATAACCTTGACACCCAGGGAATGGGGTATCGAGTTATACAGGGACTCAATGTCGATGGCCACAAGCCATGCACCTAATGGTATGTGTAAACCATCGATAATCTTTAAAAGTTCAATAGTGTCCCTAACGTGGGAGAATAAACATTTCACATGTGGATAAAGATATTCGTCTATGAGCTGACTTGCTCGCTCTGTCAGAGAGCCACACCCTGAAATAATGGGTCTTCCAGGGGGTTGTGTCAGATTTTTGTGCACTTTAGGAAGCGCATAAAAAGTAGGGGTGGTAAAGTTTTCCATATCAAGATATTTAAATGTATTGGAATCTATAATCCCCCTATGTTGGGCTCTAAGAATAATTTCCCTATACTGTCTAAGGTAGTAATGGATGTGCGAACCGGGGACCGGCCGATACCACTCGAGATTGCGGATGATATCTAGGCACATGTCCTCGTATGATCGCAAAGCATAGGATGGAGACGCCCATCAGCCGGCATGTGGGGTTATACCATAATTTTGATTTAAAATTCATCAAGTTTTTTGTGCTTGAACACATACCCCAACATGACCGAGGAGGTGAAATTGATAAGAAATTGCTTCAACTTGAAAGTAGATGGATTTACTTATTACAAGCAATCCGGTATCCGGGTCTCAATGAAGGTATTAGTTTCAAACCTTTTTTGTGATGGCGGATCTTGGTGTTATGGGCAATGGCACCAAATTGGGTGTTGCATTATGCCCTGTCCCCAAGTTTTTTCTTGGGAGATATGTGTTCCATGTTTCTATGTGATCTTCCCCTTCCCACATTCATTTGGTCTGTGTAGTTCCCTGCTGTCACAGCCTTACCTGTAGTGTTGCTTTGACATCACTTCCCATGGAAGGTGGGACCACAGTGGGGATGATTTGGGGTATTGACGTTGCTGGGGAAAGACTTCTTAAACTCACTGTCTCCCTCTCTCCCCATATTAGGGAGAGAGTGATTCCATGTCAATATATGTATATTAAAACACAAATGATTGTATTTTAGGTTTCTGTTATATAGCTGGCTTGTGTTAAATCACCAGCCATCTGCAATACATTGTATGTAATATTTTGTGTGTTTTATTTCTTTTGTCATTTAAGCTGCTTTCGCACACATGTTGGGTTATGGCGGCACCTCGTGGATTGGACCAAATTGGACTTGGATAGGGTACCCTTTCCTTCTTTCCCCCCCCCTTATTTTAAAGGTCTGTGGGGTCACTGCCGTCCTCTCTGCCATGCAACAAGGGCCTGTTCCTCTATACCCGCATTTCCATACGGACGCGTAGGGGCATACATTTGGACTGAACCCAATGTTCAGGGTCCTATGTCTGCCCACTATTCATGGGGTGGTCTCGGTCTGTTGTGATTTGTGGGGGTTTCCGCGAATCCTACTGGTACTTATCGCCTTGACAGATCCCGGGTCGTCTATTTGGATTCTGGTGTCTGCAAGGAATGTCATTCCTTGCAGATGGCGTGCACAGGAAGTGGTTTCACTTCCTGTGTTCCAGTAACAGACTGGGCTCCCATTGCGTCCGTGACCTTCCCTGCGGAGTGACGTCACGCGTTGCATGGATGAGACGCACAGGAAGTGTCATTACTTCCGGCGCTCCATCCACATGCAGGGCATTTCCCTGTGTTCCGCCTTGCGGCATGACGTCACACGCCGCCAATGGGCGGTCGAGGGGGGATATATAAAAGCGGACAGCACATGCTGTCCTCAGACTTCAGCGGGAGCTCAAACCGGACGGGACTCACAATATAGGTAACTCTAATACTGGGAGTATCTTGCAGACTTACCAACGGGAGTAATTATATGGGAGATAAAACTTACCTTTATGGGGGTTTTTGTTTAGATGGATCTCTATGTCTGTCATCTTTGATTAGACACTTTCATCAATCTCTACGCAATTGTCGTGAAGTACAGATGTGGTCCGGATATAGCTTTTTGCTAACATTGTACGGCACACTTTTGGGATATTTACGATTATTGTAAGTTTTACCCATTTGCTCATGAATTTACTTTTGAAATATGCGGTTATTAAATATGGAACTAGCATGTTAAAAATCTTTTTTGGATATTGACAATGTCTAGATGGATCCATCAAATATTTGACTTTGAGAATAGTATCTGATTTCACCCAGTCTACCAACAAATTTGAGCTCCCGCAATTTTTTGAATAATACATCAGAGGAGGGGGTGAGTAGTGGCTACAGTGATTTGCCTGCAGCTGGATCTTCTCTTTCCCCAACCCCTATATGTGGACTTTCAGTTCTGAATTTGTGATTCTTATTTAAATATTTACAGGCTAATATCAATATGATTGGAACCTAAAATGTATATCTTCATCCTCCCTTATGTGATTTGCGACTATGGCGGACGTGGCCGTTGCAGTGAGATGTTGACGGTCATTGACACATATCATAGACCTTTGGTGCCCTCATCAGGTAGGCACCCTAGTGAATAGTGGGTGGGATATGAGGGATCTGCACTAGCTGATGTAGGGAAGGTTCTGGTTCCATGGGATGCCATCTGTGCATGTTGTGCTAAAGTGTGCTTTATTATGTTTGTTATTTTATGTTATTTTTTGTCTCTAATTGTTGTCTTTTGTTTCCCAATTTTTTCTCTCACCCTTTAAGCTGGAAAACTCTTCATTATTTAAATTTACTTTATGCGTCTATTCCTGACGAAGCCTTAATGGCGAAACTGTAGAATCTTCATAGACGCATCTTTGCAGTTGATGTTACCTTATGACTTTATACTGATAGGTAGTAGGTGTATACCTACGATAGTCATATATATGTGTATATATCACTGTATTTTATGTATGTAATCAATAAATATATTTTTTCTATTTTTATATATATCACTGTCTTTGTGATTTATATATTTCCTTGTCAATCAGCACCTTTAAAATCCCACATCCTGTTTCGCTAGTTTTCACATTATTTACAGGGATGATGGTGCGGTTAATTAATTATATATTTATATGCTGATACTCGACCACCTTCATTTACTACTCCCATTAATACTAAACTGTTGCAAAGGTCCCAACTTGACTGTGCTGTATGTTTATTCGCTGAGAAGAATAAAACTGTGTTGGACCTATTCAGTGTGTGGAACTCTGGTTACTAGGAGCAAAGGGGGAGTCAAGGACGGAGGAAAGGATTTGACTCTAGGACACCTACACAAAGCCCGATCTTTCTGGCCTTCACCTCTTCACTGTGGAGGACATGGGCCGTGGTGTATCTCATCCCTCCCCCCGGTACTGACACCCCTAGACAAAGACAGACAAGCCGAGAATGAGAAGGGGTGAGAGGGTTGAGGTCGCTACACATGCCTAAGCTTTTAAGGCAGTATATGTCTGCTGTATGAGATATGGAGCAGTTTGGCCATGTTACATTATTGCGTGTCAAAACACTTTGCAGTGTTGGAAGATATCACCTTCAGTATGTCATACTGTGTGATGGGGATGTTTGGGGGTGGATAAAATGTAGGGAAGGGTGGGCTTGAAGCTGGAGTTGTGCTTTAAATATAAAATAGCATGTTATCCTAATGCCTCCTCATAAAGATGTCTCTGATACAATGCATAGTGGCTGAATTTTTTGATTATTAGGCAAGAGCACTGTCCTGTGGGAGGGGGGGGGGTGCAGAAATATCCCTAGCTCTGGGAAGCTATGAGTTGAGACTAATAGATTGTGCTGAAAAGCTACCCGTTGTTGTGGTTATTTTTATTTGCCACAGTTTTAATTGTAGCGATACCTTCAACTAAGAGGGCCGCAGATTTAGTTTGGGCCCTGAAGACAGCTCCGCCAACCCCCGGCAATTTACTCGACCCCCTACTGGCACAGTTAGTTATGGCAACAATATAATTCTTATGCTATATGATTAAACATATAGACACCAAGGCAATAATGAAAGGGGTATCTAATTTACTTTAGATTGTGGTAAAAAGGGTTAACAGTGGTAAAAGTTTACATGAAATAGGTTGCAGAGCCCTGCAGCAATAAACACACTTATGCATTAATAGAACAGTAAAGGTGCGCCGCGTGGGCGACCGTTAACTAGGCGCCCTGTGGCGCAGCAACTAAATGAACTAACTAGCTGGCCAGGCCTGGCTCAGATACCTAAAACTCAGTCTCTAGGGGATGATGGTTTCTTCACCGGCAAGTCTTTAAAGGTGGTGCACATAACAGAACAACATTTGTAATCCAGTGGGAAGATTGTGATAGAACAAACACTTTACTGAAGAACCTCTGAGTTCAACTCTGATATGGATCTCCAGTGAGAGTATCAGATATAAACTTGTGGGCCACGGCAGTCTATAGGCACATCAGCAATAAACAGTATATGGTCTGAGCATACGCTAGCTCACCCCTACGGACGTGATCCCAGTCCGGGAACTTCCACCGACTGTGTCCTCACACACAGTGTCTCCAGCGATCGGGTCCCCGATCAAACCAAGGCTGTGGATAAGCGAAGTCAGATGCCACCCAGGCTCGCAGCGGGGTGGAAGGCTCTTTGGTGCTGCACAAGGCCTCAGGCTTCAGGCCTTGCACACCGGCACATCCACACAGGAGGATCAGTCACTGAAGTCTCGTGTCCCAAAGAGGCTGAGCCCAGCCTCGCCTCCTCCTTTTATAACCCCTCCCATGAGTCTCTGGGTTGGAAACATTGCCGAAAGGGGTTCTGGGTAAGGTAGTCCTGGGAGTCTTAAAGGGGACCCCGCTACATAATATAAAAGGAATAGGAGCTGCCATTGCCTACTTGCTTTAACGGTGTAGGCATGAGGGATGTCACTCATTAGCCTTGATTCCCAACTTGGTAAGCATGCACTGAAGTGTCTACTTTTGCTTATCCTCAAAACACCTGTTATTAAGCTCCTGCCCGGCTGCCTAAGCACTGTTTCTGACAGTTCTGCCTTCACCTATCTAGGCGTCGCCTCTCTGAGCTGTTGAGGGAGGGAAGTTTGATGGCAAGTTTCCAAACCATTTAAATACATCCTGTGCAAAGTGTAAAGTGGAACACCGAAGTTAGGTTTCTGGTGCCTCAGGGATTGAGTTTCAGTTCCACCTTCTGGGGAAAGAGGCAACACATCCCTGCCTCCATGCGTGTCAGTTAATGGTTATTCTAAGAACTCCATAGTGGGAGCATGTAACTTAGCTGGGAGATCATTGGGCTGTGTAATAAATTCAGGATCCATAGTTTCTCCTGGGGGTCTTGGAGATAATGCTGGAAAAGCAGTGGACAGGCACTATTGAACTTCTGGTGTCAGAGACATTTTTATCTCATGAACTTGGACAGTACTTCAAAACACTATAAACTGGAGGTCTCGGTTTTACTTGGGTTCCTTTTTTCTGGCTATCGTAGATTGCATCTGGAAATATAAAATGTGTGTTGATTTGTTTAAAATTGTATAGATTTGCAAAGACACCTTTTAAAGCCTTTGTTGAATAGGCCACAATTTCTGAGGGAGCAAGCAAGCACAATACATTAAAAGATTTGTGTCTTGCTTTAGAGACTGAATATAGAAAAATATTAGAGTTGAGCACCACCGAGAGTAGGCCTGTATGAACAGGCTGCAACTTTTGATTGACTAAGTGGACATATCACATCTTTAAATTTCTTTCTACTTCAGCATGATTTCAACGACTAGAGTTGCAACGGTTTGAACAGTTCAAGTGCCGCAAATGGGGTGCGACTTTTCATCTGATTTTGAACTGTCAAATCGCATGACCAATCACATTAGGGCTTAGTGTTTTTTGTTGTTTTTTTTTTATTTATTTAGAAATTGCAATGAGCAAGTATAAAGTCACATTCAGTGACACATAACTGTACAAAGCAGGTGCACTTGGAATAGAGACGAATTTAAAAAGATTGCCGTTTACAGAAACAGGGCTTAGTGTTAAATTTAAACTGCTGGCTGCTCTACACACGAGCAGCCAGCAGTTGAACTGCTGGCCCAAATTAACTATGTCCCTCACTAACCTGTGAGGCCACTGGGTGTACGATGTAAACTGTAAGTAGCTGAGGCTACATACAGTATACTGTGTTCCTGGAGGAGAGCCAAGACTTTCTGTCTCATACCCGGAACACAGAAGAGCCTACTGTAGCGGCACTCAGCAGCTCAGAGCAAGCCCCCCTCTCTGACCCAGGCCAGCCACTCAGAAGAAGCTTTGAATTATTTGATTAAATACATTGCTTGCTCTGAGGGTCTGAGCGCTGTTGTGGTAGACTCTTCTGTGTTCCAGGTGGGCAGGAAGTCTCCACTCGCACCCGGGTCACAGTGTGGTATGCTGCATGTAGCCACAGTTACATACAGTTTATACCACGCATCCCGCGGCCTCATAGGCTAGTAAGGGACATAGTTTGTTTGGGCCAGCTTGTAAAGTGTGTGGAAAGATGGAGTTCTTTTTAAACCTTAGATTGTGGAAAAGGTTCTTTACTGTTAGAGCAGTTAAGATGTGAAACTCCCTCCCCCAAAAAATTGGTACTAGCTAAGAGTGTCAACAACTTCATAAAATTTTAGATGCCTTCCTCAGAAAGCAGAATTCACAGGGCTATGGGAACTACTGGAAATTAAAAATCAAACACACACATATGCTGATCTGGATGGACCTGTGTCTTTTTTCAACCTATAAACTATGTTACCGTTTCCATTCATTAAGAAAATGCCAACAGTTCCCTGAATGGTGCCAAGCAAGCGACCTCCTGTGTTCATTATGCATGGCAGCCGCTCAAAACAAGACTCAGAAGCTAGCGATCGATCACTGCAGTAGTGGTGCCTACTACAGTGATTTCTAGCTTTCAGGAGGATTCAACAGGTGTAGTTCAATGTAACTATAAAGCTTATGGCGCATTGGCGCTTCCTTGGGTGTCAAAAGGACAGGAATAAAAATCTGAGACTTTTAAAAACTTTATAAAAATGTAAGCATTTTTGGGAAGTTTTTCTCTTTAGATTGTGCTACTGTTACTGCAATTGTAACTTTATTATACTTTTTTACAGAAATTTTTATATCATCACCTCGGAAAAGCTGCACGCACAGTCCTATTCTGCGATTCAACGTTACAATTCCAAAGCATGAATTAGTGACAAAGGCAGAACTCAAGCTAAAGATTTCTTTGGGAAAATGGGGTTTTGGACACCTCAGTTTATTTGATGTGGTACACAATCAACTGTCTAATATATCAGAAAGCACAAATTACTTCTTGGCATCTAAAGATGTTGAAGACAATGAATCTGTAACAATTGACATCACCAAAACTGTTAAACGGTGGATGGAATCTAAGATGGAAAATCACAAGCTTAACATGATCTTGAAGGCCAAAATGGGTCAGAATACTTGTGCCAAATCAGGAATGGTTGGAGTCTCTTATGACCGCAGTCACCCACCAATTTTAATAATATTTTCAGATGATCAGGGCAATCACATGAAAGAAGCAAAGATGGAGCTGAGCCAGATGATACTTCATGAAAAAGATAGAAACCCCCGTATATTTTTCAAAAACACCACTGCTACTCACATGAAGAAACACAATGAGGTTTGGAGATCCGTAGCCGAGGGCAGGACAAGATTGAAACGGAGCACAGGAGATATTGGTTGCCATAAAGCATCTATGGTGGTACAATTTAAAGATATTGGCTGGGACTCCTTTATCCTTTTCCCTCAAAAGTATGATGCTGGTCAGTGTGTAGGAAAATGTTACTATCCAATATTGGAGAACATGACACCTACCAAACATGCTATTATCCAGGCATTGATGCATAATAATAAGGTTAAGGGTGTTAACATACCTTGCTGTGTGCCAACCAAACTTGAACCCTTGCAAGTTGCTTACATGGAAAATAATAGACCTGTCATTATAACAAATTATGAAGGCATGAAAGTAGCAGAGTGTGGATGCCGGTAGTCCTGTTACCCTTTTTATGGGAGATAACGTAACATGTTGAGGCCTGGACAAGGTTATGACTTGTCAGCAAAATATTTAATAATTGTACTGAACCGTGGAAGGATTTCAAGTCTGAACTTGAATTTACCAGGTAATACACTACACTGATGATGTGCCTGATTTGGGATTTCCACCTGTCAAACGAAGATAATTGGAATGTTACTAATGGGGCAGGAACATAGGAAATGCGGGATGGATTGCAGCGGAACCAGGATTGCCTTGGAACTATTTTGCTTACATGACCAAAACAATATGTAATTTGGCATAATTGGCAACACTGTACCGTACTTGGAACTGGTGACAGTAGACTAAAATGAGCATCATGAAGGATATGACATGAGGCAAAAGATAAAGGCAAAAGATAACTTTGGGCATACTAGGCCTGTCTGGTAAATGCCAGATTTTTCAGGTTGCCAATCTAGACTTGTATTTATATTTCTAGATGTTGTACAAACTGTATTCCGCTTATGTGAACTATTTTATATATTACAAGCGCTTTAACTGACAAAATAAGCATTGTTGTTGCCCATTGCAACACAATTTAACAACCTTCCTAGGGATTATTTGTTTTTAAGAATCCATAGCAGCCAATAGGATTCATGTTTTGATTCTACAAATGTAATTTCCTAGTCCTGACTACTGTATGTTATAAAAACAATAGCTTGCTCTTTCATGTCATTAGCAGTGGAGGCTTATTCAACGTATTCAGCTTCACACCTGGACTTAAATTATTCCATATCTATCTCTGCTACTCTTCTCTTTTGCGTCCATGTTTCCATGAGTACTAGAGGTTTCCTCCACACATTCAGGGCTTATAAACTACCTACCTCTTTGCTCTTCAGTATAGCTTAGTATTGCCATACCCCCCACTGGCTCCCTATATAAATTCTGCTCACACCTGGTAGAGATCACAGACACTACACATACAGCTAGAGCACATATTTTGCACACACAGACAGACCATGTGCAAATATCATGCAGTTTGTGAAGTCCACTCTGTGGCTTAGCATACAGCTTTGTGACTCTGCCATAGTGTAATATTGTCATTCTAAAGGGAAAACTGGGAACCTTTGGCCTATGTGGCAAACACAACCAAATAGCCCTTTTATGGCAGGGCATATTTATGTGGGCTTAATAATTTGTATTGTATAAAGTGGTGGGCAAGGTGAGAGGTTGGTGTTCCTATCTACATGGTTCATCGTGATCCATGTTCACATCTTCCAGCAATAGTTTCCATTGCATCTCTCTGTTTCTCCCAATCACATCAAACATGTCAAAACTTCAAAGGAGGTGCTGGAAGATTTGTGCCATCACATGGCAGTCCCATTCTGATCAATGTTTGGATGATGAGGTATCTTCACTCTGAGCCATCAGTCTAACACATCTTATTAGTACTGAACCTTTGGTATGGATATGTTCCCTACCTCCTAGCCTAGACTTTGTCTCCATATTTCTGAAAACTTACTAAAACACTGTTAGCATGAAAACATTAGTAATACCTAAACCACTGTTAAAAGTGGAATTAAACCCTCCTTTCCTTTACAGCCAAGGAGGCTACCATCTTGGATTCTGTTTCATTTGCAGTCGACATAGTGCAGCTATGACTCCAGCCATTTGATGACTTAACAGTTTGGCTAAGAGCTGACATAGGCCCACTGGCAACTGTGACAGTTACCATGCCTTGAATGAAACTGTTTTGAGAAATTATTAAGTGATGGGTTTTGTTGTGCCTTAAATGAAGCACACAATTCCAAGTTAGTCATTCTTAGTACAGGTATGGGCTTCTATGAGCTGTCTGATTAGTTGTCTCAGGCAATTTTGTAATAAAGAGAGATTATGTTTTGTATTTTTGCATTATATACTGTACTGGACACTTGAAGATGATTGGTTGCCATCATTAAAAAAGAACAATTCTCCTCTAAATACAGAGCCTCCTATATGACAAAAAAATGGTACATTATGGGCTGCTATGGCCAGATTTGTAATTGGTTCTTCTTTGATACATGAGAGAATATGTTTTTTGGATGAAATGTCAGAAATGTAATGTGTGGTAATATATTGATATACAGCCATAACTTTATGGCCACCCGTCTAATCATGAGTAAGGTCCCCTTTTTGCCGTCAAAACAGCCCTTACCCATCGAAGCATGGACTTAACTAGGCCTCTGAAGGTATGCTGTGGTATCTGGCACCAAGCTGTCAGTAGCAGATCTTTTAAGTCCTGTAAGATGCAAGATTTGACCTCCTTGGACTGGACTTGTTTTTCAGCACATCCCCCAGATGCTGGATTGGATTGAGATCTGAAGAATTTGGAGGCAAAGTCAACACCTAAAACTCGTTGTGTGTTCCTCAAACCATTCTTCAACCATTTTTGCAGTGTGGCAGGGTGCATTATCCTGTTGAAAGAGGCAACTGCTGTCAGGGAATACTGTTTTCACAAACAAAGTAGGTGATACTTGTCAAGGTAACATCCACATGAATGGCAGGGCTAGGGTTACCAGGAGAACATTGCCCAAAGCATTACACTGCCTCCACTGACATGCCTTCTACCCATGCTGCATCCTGGTGCCACCTCTTCTCCAGGTAAGCAATGCACACCAACCCAGCCATCCACATAATCATTCCAGGCCACCTTCTTCCATTGCTCCATGGTCCAGTTCTGATACTGACATGCCCATTGTAGGGGCTTTTGGCTGTGGCCACAGGTCAGCATGGGCACCCTGACCGATCTGTGGTTACGCAGTCCCATAAGCAACAAACTTTGATGCCCATTATTTTCTTTTTTCAACACAACTACTTATTGACAACTTGTTTACTTGCTGCTTAATATATCCCACCAACATTCAGATGTCATTGCAACAATATAATCAATGTTATTCACTTAGCCAGTTAATGGTCATAAAGTTATGGCTGATCGGTGTATAATGGCACTGTAATAATTGTTATGCCTTTATTTATGTTCTTTTTATTTGCATATAAAAAACAATCACCCAGAGTAACAAGATATTCTGGCCCATACATTGACCCTGTCCACATTTGTGTTAGATGACAATTAAATCAGGAAAGTCTGCAACTTTTTAAATTTTGCATTTAACTGAATATGTGATCATTGTATGCAAAAGGGTAACAACAGAAGGCAACATTCCAGGATTCACTGTGTAGCTCAAACATTTTTATATACAGTGGTACCAAGATATGACTGATTATCAATTAACATGAAAGAGAAATGTAATCAGTCTAAATAAAAAAAAATCTTTTTTTAAAGCTTTACATTGGTGCAGATATGATTTTGCCAGTTGTAGGTTTTATATCTGACTCTGCTGGTTTCAAATATGGGGATGGGCAGAACACCCCCGGTTTGGTTCACATCAGAACACCGCAAGCGAACATGCAAACCCTATTAACCGCTTACAGACCAGAAGATTTGGCTGCTTAATGATCAGGTCATTTTTTGCGATACAGCAATGTTGTACCCCAACAAATTTGGAGTCCTTTTCCCACAAATAGAGCTTTCTTTTGGTGGTATTTGATCACTTCTGCTATTTTTTTTCCCGCTATAAGCAAAAAAAGAGCGTCAATTTTGAAAAACAATTATTTAATTTTTACTTTTTGCTATAATAAATATCCCCAAAAATGTTTTTAAAAAACAAATTTCTTCATCAGTTTAGGCAGAGATATTCTTCTACATATTTTTGGTAAAAAAATCACAATAAACGTATATTGATTGGTTTGCGCAAAAGTTATAGCTTCTACAAACTATCGAAATGATTTATGGCATTTTTATTATTATTTTTTTTTTTTTTACTAGTAATGGCAGTGATCTGCAATTTTTAGCAGTACTACAACATTGTGGCGGACAGATCGGACACTTTTGACACATTTTTGGGACCAGTGATGTTTATACAGCGATCAGAGCTATAAAAATGATTACTGTGTAAATGTCACTGGCAGGGAAGGGGTTAACACTAGGGGTCGATCAAGGGGTTAAATGTGTTCCCTAGTTAGTGTTTCTTTAAGAGCCTCCGGCAGCTCTTAAAGGGGAAGACGTACACATACTGCGATTTGCGGGAACGTGCCACGTTGCCAACGTATATCGACGTGAGCCAGTCTGTAAGTGGTTAAAGTCTATGGGACACGAACGTGAAAAATCAAAAGTGCTAATTTTAAAGGCTTATATGCAAGTTATTGCCATACAAATTGCATGGGGACCTGGGTACTGCCCCAGGGGACATGTATCAATGCAAAACAAAGTTTTTAAAACAATATTTTTTTCAGGAGCAGGGATTTTAATAATGATTAAAGTGAAACAATAAAAATGAAATATTCCTTTAAATATCGTGCCTGGGTGGTCCCCTTAGTCTGTCTGTAAAGTGGCACATCTGTGCAATGTGTAGAACAGCAATAATGACATTTCTAAAGGAAAAAATTTTATTTAAACTTGCTTGCGGCTGTAATGTATTGCCGGCTCCTGGCAATATAGATAAAAAAATCATTGAAAAAAATGGCGTAGGGTCCACCCCAGTCCATACCAGGCCCTTTCGGGACTGGAATGGATATTAAGGGGAACTCCACGCCAAAATGTTTTTAAAAATTGGCGTGGGGGTCACCCCCAAAATCCATACCAGACCCGTAACTGAGCATGCAGCCTGGAGGTCAGGATGGTGGAGTGATGAGCGAGTGCCCCCCTCCTGAACCATACCAAGGCACATGCCCTCAACATGGGGGGCGTGGGTGCTTTGGGGCAGGGGAGCTCTGTGCCCCCTATGCCAAAAAACCTTGTCTCCATGTTGACAGGGACAAAAGCCTCTTCCCAACAACCCTGGCCATTGGTTGTCCCGCACCCCCTTATGTGAATGGTTACTATACAGACTGCAATATATACTCTGAACTGTATTATATATACTATACGAACTGCATTATATACGTTGAACTGTATTATATATACTATATGGACTGCACTAAATACTCTAAACTATATTATATATACTATATGGACTGCACTATATACTCTGAACTGTATTATTTAAAATATACGGACTGCACTATATTCTCTGAACTGTATTATATACAGTTGCAAAAAAAAGTAAGTGAACCCCTTTGGAATGATATGGATTTCTGCACAAATTGGTCATAAAATGTGATCTGATCTTCATCTAAGTCACAACAATAGACAATCACAGTCTGCTTAAACTAATAACACACAAATAATTAAATGTTACCATGTTTTTATTGAACACACCATGTAAACATTCACGGTGCAGGTGGAAAAAGTATGTGAACCCTTGGATTTAATAACTGGTTGAACCTCCTTTGGCAGCAATAACTTCAACCAAACGTTTCCTGTAGTTACAGATCAGACGTGCACAACGGTCAGGAGTAATTCTTGACCATTCCTCTTTACAGAACCTTTTAAGTTCAGCAATATTCTTGGGATGTGTGAATCGCTTTCTTGAGGTCATGCCCAATGGCATCCCTAGGGGGGACCAGAAGGGGGCTCTGCCCCCCCCCAATATTATGCTGTGCCCCACCATGTGCCCCCCCAAAAAAAAATATATATATATTTTTTTTGCATTTTTTGTATTTTGCTCGGGCCACCACTGGAGTAACACAGTCTCTCCTGAGAGGGAGAGCGTTCCCAGTCAGCTCCTGCGGGGAATTCCTCCCCCCTCCCTCTGCTCGCTGACACTACATAATGCGAGCGCTCACACAATCACAGCCGCCCGATCTGCTCCTTCCCCTGCATCCTCATTGGCATGGAGAATAGCGAGTTGCAGGAAGGACTCCACATGCACTGTGTGTGGGGGGGAGGAGGGGGGCCCAGGCCTTCATCTCAGTTACTGAAAAAACAGACTGATTTCTCCCGTCCTTAGGACAGGAGAACCAGCCTGTAAATTCCGAGAGTGGTGACTGCAAGCTGAGCCGAGTGTCAGTCTATGACACTCTTTCACAGCCCAGCGAGTCCAGCCACCCCCCTCACTCTCCTCAGATACGAGCAGTGAGGAATACAGCTCCTCCTCCTCCTTCCAGTCATGCCCACACTATCCCGGCGTGCTGTATCTAAAGAGAGGGGATGTGTGGGCGGGAAATATGAAAATCAGCAGCATTCCCTGGGTGTGTGTGAATGATGCCTGAGATTGTAGCCCGGACCGTGGGTAAGTGTGTGCACTGCAGACTGCAGTACACTGTAATCACTGAACTGCATTATCTCCATCCCTTCTCTCCCCCATCTGTCTCCCTCCTCCTCTCCTGTTCTTTCAAGACATTCATAATTTACTTTCACTTTCAGTTAGTTAGGTAATAGACGGTGCAAATTTCTTTCCTGCATCCACAGATTGCAGAAAAGAAACTTGCATAATTCCCCCATCAACACAGACAGTGCTGACAGGGGAATATCTCTCCTGCCCAGCAATTGTATTCTCCCGACAAGTAGTGATTATCACTAGTGGCTATAGCAACCACTAGTGATAATCATAAGAGAATCTGCTCATTAATGGTTCAAATCTCAGCCAGTTCCTGCTGAACCAGCTGAGATTGTCTATGGCTGGTCTTAGCTCTTAGGCAGCCCATACATTGATCACTTTTTTTCATTCAACTATTAGGTTGAATGAAAAAAAAAAAGAAATGATCCAATTCCCCCATCTACACATTATAGGTGGATGGGGGAATGTTCGCAGTGTGGACCAGTGCTGGAACAACCAGAGTTGCGCTGTTACTAGTGATAGAATCAAATAGTAAAATTAGATAACTGATATCCCCAGAATGGGAGTGCAACAGATTGCTAAACGCATGATCAAAAGGGAGGAGCAGCCACCCCTGTGATATATATACACATATATGCGGTTGCCCTTTTACCGCAAGGTAAGAGGCCACTCTCACTGGTGTGTTCTTTGCACGAAGAGGAGACTGTTACACCTCTCCAGCACTTTTGCACATGGAATCTGTTTGCACACTGAAGAAAGAATATCAGATTGCTATGCTCACAATTTGATTGCGATTTTGCACATAGTTTTTGGACTTTGCACTATTTATTGGACATTGATTGGACATTTTTATATTTTGCTTTGCACATTTGCACCTAGTGTTTGTTTTGCACTTTGCACAGGATTACATATTGGACTTTGCACATTTATTTTGCTATTTTGCACAGCCCCTATGGATATTTATGTATATTCTAGATTCTGAGTTTCATATGCACGCTGCACTTTGTTATTATTGTTTTTTGGATTTATGTTTATGCGTTTAGCATTCATGCGTTTAGCAATCTGTTGCACTCCCATTCTGGTGATATCAGTCATCTAATTTTACTATTTGATTCTATCACTAGTAACAGCACAGCACCACCCCCCCCCCCCCCTGCTCAATCTCACATTAACGGGTTGGTTTGACCCTTTTCGGTGCCGGCAGCAGTTCCACTTTCTTACTGTATTATTCCACATGGTAGCGCAGGAATAAACATATTACTCAACAACCAGAGTTGCTGTCCTGTCCCGGCTATTCACAGCGCTGGTCTCTGTCTCCATGGCAGGGGCGGCAGCACATTGGAACCCAGTGCTGGTTACTTTATGGGGCTGATGCACAGGAGGGCCAGCACAATTTGTTGTTAGAGATGGGCTGGGCATGTTCAAAATTCCACATGCCAGAGCCTGCCAGGAAGCCTGCACAGCGCTAATCACAGGCAGTGAGACATTTCCCGGTCTGCAGCTGCACAGATCAGGAAATGTCTCACTGGCTGTGATTAGCACTGTGGAGTGTCGGCTTCCTGGCGGGATCGAGCATGTGGGATTTCAAACACACCCGAGCCCATCTCTATTGGTTGTAGACAGTTGAGCTCCCTGCAGCTTGCTTAGCAGCAGTGGAGCCTTCTCTGACATGCTGATCGGGATGCAATCCAGGTGATGCTCCTAGTCAAATCCTAGTGTTAAATATCAGTGATTTTATTGATCAAAGCCCACACTTTACAGGCATAGAGCCCACATGGCTGCTGAACATACGGTTGATTATATATATGTGGATGTACTCTTGATGCTAATGTAGCGGGGTCTTTAAATTTAGGTGGGGTACACCTGGGTGGAAGTCCAGGTGTGTAAGTATGGGAGTAATGGACCATTTGTATTCGTGGAGGATTGGGCGGTGTAATAATCTCCTTGGTCTGTGGGTGGCGGGGTACCCGCAGGCTCAAGGTAGATTCACTGCCATAGTGCTGTCCTTTTTGTCCCTTCTCGGAGATGGTACGGTGAGGGCGGGGAACCTGCCGTGGCATCATTGGAGGGGATAAAAGGGGGAGATGCCCTGTTCACGGGGTCTTGCTCTTCTGGAGGTCGATCATCACGCGCCCAGGCACCTTAGGCCTGGGTGCGGGCGGTTCCGGATTCCGGTTCAGGTGCCCTAGGCCTGACCGGAATGGAGTTGGAGTCCATCCCAGGCACCTTCAGCCTGGGGTGAGGTACTAAACCAGGAGGCCTGGGGCCCAGTGACTTTGACTGGGTCCCGCGAGGGTGGAGAAGTCCGAGGGTCCCTGAGGTGGATGGGGCCCATGTCTGAGGTGAGGAGGCCGGGGAGGTTACCCATTCGGAGAGCCTGGAGCAGCATCAACCCAGTGACGGATGGGCTTCTGGTAACTCCCTTGGAGGGACATCTTCCCCTGACAGGGGCCACAACGCAGCAAAGGTACTCCTATCTATGTTCTCTTGAGTCGCTGGTAGAGACTCAAGTTCAAAGTCCTTACCATAGCTAAGGCTATGGTAACCGCTGGCGAGATCGCATTGGTTTAGCTGACAATCAGGACAGTGCCTCGACCTGCTCATCCCCTGTATCAAAATGTTATCAAGTCACAACCAGTTGGCTACTGAAGCACTGTTTATTGTGAGATATGCAATAAAACAAGAGTTGGACTGTGATCGGTGTGTGGAACTCTGGTTAATGGGAGCAAAGGGAAGTGTTGGCACAGCAGGACTTAATCCTTTACAGAAGCACACATGCCCGAGGAAATATCTGGTACTGGCCTTCACCTCATCCATAGCTATGGGGAGGACATGGGCCGTAGCGCATCTCACCCTATCGTGTGTGATACCCCTAGAAGAAAGAGATGGGTGAGGTCGCTACACTAATAAATACTGTGTTTATTAGATCTGACTGGGAGCATCACCTGGATCACATCCCGATCAGCATGTCAATAGAGAAGGTTATACAGCATTACTGCTGCTAGGTGACCAGCTGGGGGCTCGGCTCTCTATAACCAATAGTGCCAGCCTTCCCCTGCATGAACCCATAATGTCACCAGCACTAGGTCCTAATAGACTGCCGCCGCTGCCAAGGAGACAAATGCCAGACCAGCGCTGTCAATAGCAAAGACAGGACAGCTGGGTAACCCCACAGTGGCAGAACACCAGGGCCCAGGTGGCAAGACAACCTTTGCAACCCTGATAGTTCTCCCACTGCTTTGGACCCTTATATTTTTTTGGCGTGCTGGTGACATATATCTCTTTTTTCTGCCACCCGGGGGGCCCCAGTATAGTAGGAAGGGAGCTCACTGCAGAACATGTGAAAGGGCCCGTTGTGGGATCGTAGTAAAGGGCCCCAGGATATATATATATATATATATATATATATCTATATATATATATAGATATATATATATCTATATATACTTGCATTTTATAGTTGGCCCCCTACTTTTGTCCCTGTCCCCTCCATGTGCCCCCCCTAAATATGAAAGCTGGAGACGCCACTGGTCATGCCACAGCATCTCAATCGGGTTGAGGTCAGGACTCTGACTGGGCCACTCCAGAAGGCGTATTTTCATCTGTTTAAGCCATTCTGTTGTTGATTTACTTCTATGCTTTGGGTCATTGTCCTGTTGCAACACCCATCTTCTGTTGAGCTTCAGCTGGTGGACAGATGGCCTTAAGTTCTCCTGCAAAACGTCTTGATAAACTTGGGAATTCATTTTTCCTTCAATGATAGCAATCCGTCCAGGCCCTGCTGCAGCAAAGCAGCCCCAAACCATGATGCCCCACCACCATACTTCACAGTTGGGATGAGATTTTGATGTTGGTGTGCTGTGCCTCTTTTTCTCCACACATAGTGTTGTGTGTTTCTTCCAAACAACTCAACATTGGTTTCATCTGTCCACAGAATATTTTGCCAGTACTGCTGTGGAACATCCAGGTGCTTTTGTGCAAACTGTAAACGTGCAGCAATGTTTTTTTTTGGACAGCAGTGGCTTCCTCTGTGGTATCCTCCCATGAAATCCATTTTTGTTTAGTGTTTTACGTATCGTAGATTCGCTAACAGTGCTGAACTTTCTCCATTTATAGACAATTTGTCTTACCGTGGACTGATGAACAGCAAGGCTTTTGGAGATACTTTTATAACCCTTCATAACCTATAAGCTTCATGCAAGTCAACAATTCTTAATCGTAGGTCTTCTGAGAGCTCTTTTGTGCGAGGCATCATTCACATCAGGCAATGCTTCTTGTGAAAAGCAAACCCATAACTGGTGTGTGTTTTTTTATAGGGCAGGGCAGCTGTAACCAACACCTCCAATCTCTTCTCATTGATTGGACTCCAGTTGGCTGACACCTCACTCCAATTAGCTCTTAGAGATCTCATTAGTCTATGGGTTCACATACTTTTTCCACCTGCACTGTGAATATTTACATGGTGTGTTCAATAAAAACATTGTAACATTTAATTATTTGTGCGTTATTAGTTTAGGCAGACTGTGATTGTCTATTGTTGTGACTTAGATGAAGATCAGATCACATTTAATGACCAATTTGTGCAGAAATCCATATCATTCCAAAAGGGTTCACATACTTTTTTTTCAATTGTATACTATAGAGACTGCACTATATACTCTGAACTGTGTTATATACAGTGGGGATCGAAAGTTTGGGCACCCCAGGTAAAAATGTGTATTAATGTGCATAATGAAGCCAAGGAAAGATGGAAAAATCTCCAAATGGCATCAAATTACAGATTAGACATTCTTATAATATGTCAAAAAAAGTTAGATTTTATTTCCATCATTTACACTTTCAATATTACAGAAAACAAAAAAATGGCGTCTGCAAAAGTTTGGGCACCCTGCAGAGTTAATATCTTGTACTGCCCCCTTTGGCAAGTATCACAGCTTGTAAACGCTTTTTGTAGCCAGCCAAGAGTCTTTCAATTCTTGTTTGAGGTATCTTTGCCCATTCTTCCTTACAAAAGTCTTCCAGTTCTTTGAGATTTCTGGGCTGTCTGTCACGCACTGCTCTTTTAAGGTCTATCCATAGGTTTTCAATAATGTTGAGGTCAGGAGATTGTGAAGGCCATGGCAAAACCTTCAGTTTACACCTCTTAATGTAATTCCCCGTGGATTTTGAGGTGTGTTTAGGATCATTATCCATTTGTAGAAGCCATCCTCTCTTTAACTTCAGCTTTTTGACAGATGGCATCAAGTTACCATCCAAAATTTGCAGAAATTTTATTGAATCCATTTTTCCTTCTACTCGTGAAAGGTTCCCTGTGCCACTGGCTGCAATACAACCCCAAAGCATGATTGATCCACCCCCATGCTTAACAGTTGGACAGAGGTTATTTTCATTAAATTCTGTGCCCTTTCTTCTCCAAACGTACCTTTGCTCATTCCGGGCAAAAAGTTATATTTTAACCTCATCCGTCCACAGAACTTGTTTCCAAATTGCCTCAGGCTTGTCTATATGTTCATTTGCAAAGTTCAAACGCTGATTTTTGTGGTGAGGACGTAGAAGAGGTTTTCTTCTGATGACTCTTCCATGAAGACCATATTTGTACAAGTATCTCTTTATAGTGGAATAGTGTACCACAACTCCAGTGTCTGCCAGATCTTTCTGGAGGGATCGTGCAGTCAAACGTGGGTTTTGAATTGCTTTTCTCACAATCCTGCGAGCTGTTCTGTCTGATAATTTTCTTGGTCTTCCAGATCTTGTTTTAACTTCCACTGTTCCTGATGACTGCCATTTCTTAATTACATTCCGAACAGAGGATATTGACATCTGAAAACGCTTTGCTATCTTCTTATAGCCTTCTCCAGCTTTGTGAGCGTCAACTATTTTCAGTTTCAGTTTTCTAGACAACTGCTTAGAAGAACCCATGGTGTTGATTGTTGGGGCAAGGTCAGATGAGTCTGGCCATTTAAAACCTTTGAGATTGACATCACCTGGTCTTCCCAGACGATGATTGAGAACAATCCATGACACTGGCAGGTCTCAGCTTTGCAAAGGGGGCAGTGCATGCTATAAATTCTGCAGGGTGCCCAAACTTTTGCAGACGCCATTTTTTTGTTTTCTGTAATTTTGAAAGTGTAAATGATGGAAATACAATCTAACTTTTTTTGACATATTATAAGAATGTCTAATCTGTAATTTGATGCCATTTGGAGATTTTTCCATCTTTCCTTGGCTTCGTTAAGCACATTAATACACATTTTTACCTGGGGTGCCCAAACTTTCGGTCCCCACTGCATACAGACTGCACTATATACTCTGCACTGTATTATATATACTATACGGACTGCACTATATACTCTGCACTGTATTATATATACTATACAGACTGCACTATATACACTGAACTGTATTATATATACTATACAGACTACACTATATACTCTGCACTGTATTATATATACTATACGGACTGCACTATATACACTATACAGACTGCACTATATACTCTGAACTGTATTATATATACTATACGGACTGCACTATATACACTGAGCTGTATTATATATACTATACAGACTGCACTATATACTCTGAACTGTATTATATATACACTATACGGACTGCACTATATAATTTGAACTGTATTATATATATACTATATGGACTGCACTATATACTCTGAACTGTATTATATATACTATAGAGACTGCACTATATACTCTGAACTGTGTTATATATAGACTGCACTATATACTCTGCACTGTATTATATATACTATACGGACTGCACTATATACTCTGCACTGTATAACATATACTATACATATGGCACTATATACTCTGAACTGTATTATATATACTATACAGACTGCACTATATACACTATACAGACTGCACTATATACTCTGAACTGTATTATATATACACAGACTGCACTATATACTCTCCACTGTATTATATATACTATACGGACTGCACTATATACTCTGCACTGTATTATATATACTATACAGCCTGCACTATATACTCTGCACTTTATTATATTTACTATACAGACTGCACTATATACACTGAACTGTATTATATATACAGACTGCACTATATACTCTGCACTGTATTATCTATACTATACGGACTGCACTATATACTCTACACTGTATTATATATACTATACGGACTGCACTATATACACTATACAGACTGCACTATATACCCTGAACTGTATTATATATACAGATTGCACTCTATACTCTGCACTGTATTATATATACTATACGGACTGCACTATATACTCTGCACTGTATTATATATACTATACAGACTGCACTATATACACTGAACTGTATTATATATACTATACAGACTGCACTATATTATATATACTATACAGACTACACTATATACTCTGAACTGTATTATATATACTATACAGACTGCACTATATACACTATACAGACTGCACTATATACTCTGCACTGTATTATATATACTATACAGACTGCACTATATACTCTGCACTGTATTATATATACTATACATTCTGCACTATATACTCTGAACTATATTATATATACTATACGGACTGCACTATATACTCTGAACTGTATTGTATATACTATACCGACTACACTATATACTCTGAACTGTATTAAGCCCCATACACACGGTCTGACTTTTTGACAACAAACTTCGAAATGAGCAGGTTTTCAAAAAAATCATACCGTGTGTACGCTCCATGGGACAAACTTTTTCATTTTTCATCGGGCAAAAGTTCTCTCTGCAAACGGACAAACTTTTCGGCAACAAAAGTTCTACGGTGCAAAGTCCTGCTGTGTGTACAGACATCCATCGAACTTTAGTCCGAAGTACAAATACGCATGCCCAGAACCAATGTTAAAATCAACCAACAATAGCAGAAGTTTATCAAAGGGTGGCGGTAAAGAGCAGAAAAACCACGTGATTTTGGGAAAGTTTGCTGAAAAAGTCCTGTCGTGTGTATGCATACCAAGTTCATGGCCAACGCCCTTCAAACAAAAAACCATGGAATAGTTTGTTGGAAGTCCGATCGTGTGTATGGGGCTTTATATATACACTATACGGACTGCACTATATACACTTTACAGACTGCACTATATACTCTGAACTGTATTATATATACAGACTGCACTATATACACTGCACTGTATTATATATACTATACAGACTGTACTATATACTCTGCACAGTATTATATATACTATACGGACTGCACTATATACTCTGAACTGTATTATATATACTATACGGACTGCACTATATACTCTGAACTGTATTATATAGACGAACTGCACTATATACTCTGAACTGTATTATATATACTATACGGACTACACTATATACTCTGAACTGTATTTTATATACTATACGGACTGCACTATATACTCTAAATTGTATTATATAAACTATACGGACTGCATTATATACCCCAAACTGTATTGTATATACTATACTGACTGCACTATATACTCTGAACTGAATTACTGTATTTATTGGCGTATAACACTCACTTTTTTACCCTGAAAATAGAGGGTAAACTGTGCCTGCGTGTTATACGCAGGGGGCTGTGGAAAGTTTTTTTCCTGAAACTTCCCTCTTAAAGTTAGGGTGCGTGTTATACACCAGTGCATGTTATACGCCGATAAATACGGTATATATACTACATGGACTGCACTGTATACTCTGAACTTTTATATATATACTATACGGACTGCGCTACTGTATATACTCTGAACTGTATAATATATACTACGCTAACTGTACTCTGAACTGTATTATATATGTAGCGACCTCACCCCTCTCACCCCTTCTCATTCACGGCTTGTCTGTACTGGGGGGAGGGATGAGATACACCACGGCCCATGTTCTCCAATGTGTAGAGGTGAAAGCCAGAACTATCGGGTTTTGTGTATGTGTCCCAGAGTCAAATCCTCTCCTCGGATTGACTCCCCTTTGCTCCTAGTAACCAGAGTTCCACACACTGAAAAGGTCCAACTCGTATTTATTCTTCTCAATAAATAGTCATACAGCACAGGCAGGTTGAGACCCATATAACACTTCAGTCTTTGTGGGGAGTAGGCAAAGGCACAATTCTTTTAGATAGAGCTAACCACTGTGGTGTCACCAATGGCGAATAGTCACTGCCACTGACTATATTGAACAGATCATGGATTACCTTCGCTAACGTAGCCCCTATCAGGGGAAGGACATCCGTCCAAGACAGTTACCGGAGGCCTCTCCGTCACCAGCAATGCTGCGCTGGACTCTCCGGAGAAGTTCCGCTCACCGGCCTCCTCGTCTCAGACACGGGCACCCAAGGAGTTAGGGCCCCCTCGGATTCCTCCACCCTTGCGGAACTCAGTCGAAGGTACTGAGCTCCAGGCCTCTGCCTTAGTACCTCACCCCAGGCTAAATGTGCCTGAGATGGACTCCATCTCCCGCTCCGGCCAGGTCAAGGGCACCTGGGCCCGGAACTCCGGAACGCCAGCACCCAGGCTGAAGGTGCCTGGGCGCGGCTGCGTCCTCCGACTCTGAACCCTGAGGTCAGGGCGTCCGCCCCTTTTATCTCCTCTCCCTTAGCGTCACAGCAGGTTCCCTGCCCCGCTGTACCAGCGCCAGGAAAGGACAAAAAAGGATGCAGTCTTGCGGTGAGTGTTCAGCTCCGGCCCAGGGTGACAGCGCCACCTGCAAGCCGCAGGGAACCTCACACCACCAGAGTCCTCCAAGAACCACAAAAGGGTCTCAGATTCCCTAACAATCAATGCATCTGGGTTACACTACCACCCAGATGCCTCCCCTAAATTCAAATACCCGCTACATATATATATATATACTACACTGACTGACTGCACACTACACTAACTACCTACCTAATCTCCATTAATTTACTATATACAGGCCGCCGTGTAAGCAGCAGCCTTCAATGCACTGTGATCTCACAGTGCATTATGGGGTGCTCCATGGCAGGCGAACTTGCCGCAAGCGCCCCATATATTTGTTTGTACTACAAACAAATGAACACTCGATGTTCAAGTCAAACTTACGTTCGACTCGAACATAAGGACCATCCGTACTAAAGGACTAGAAAATGTTGACTTAAAACTGAACTCCAAAATGAAAAACAAAAATGTAATATATTGCAGCTTATTAGTCCCTGGTGGCTGCATTTATAAATTTTTTTACTTTTTTCCATTATTTTCTCGTGGTGATCTGACCAGTAACAGACTTCCTACTCCATGGAGGAGCAATGGTGCAACCCTTGGACAGCAGCATGACCAATCTGCTTAAAGAGATAGTGTGATGTACTTGCAGATTTTGATGGACTTGACTAACAAAATAAAACCAAACTTCAGCTAACAGGTATGGATATTTTTATATAGTTACATTGGTCCAGCTTGGACCAATGAAATTATGCATATACCATACCTGTGGTATCCCCTTGGAAGCTGGAAATCTGAAGTAGGCATGAGTTGCTACCCTGCTGCATTGTGAACACAGGAGGTTGTCCGTTCAGCATTTGCACCATTCAGTGAATGTTTTTGCGTTCTCTCAAGTGCAGAGCGTCACATCCCCACCTCACCTCTCCACCTCATCATTGAGAATATGCAAAGTGACCTCTGAATGGCATGGGACTCAGTAGCTGGTGGAGCTCACTGTAGTAGTGGTGTCTACTGCAGATGGTTTCTTACTTCAAGAGGGATCCCAGCAGTGGAGGCTGGAGGATTTTTTTTATTTTTTGGGCCCAGAAGCGTGGCACTACCCTCCCCTCTCCCATTGTCTGCTGGCCGGTCAGGCTATTAACCCCATCTAGGTGGGGGCCAGCGACTCCGGTGTCCTCCAGCATGATGGGCAGCGGTCTATGGGCAGCGGCACCAGTGTCTCCTCACTCCTTCTCCTAGTCACTAGGCATCCAATAGGATCGCCTGACATTTTGGCCAAAAAGGGAAATGGGTCTCACGACCCGCTTCCTGATTGCTGGGGGGAGATTTAGTGTAAAAATAGCAAATATTCATTTGCTATCGTAACACAACTGGGTGGGATGGGCGCTGTGCTCTGCGCACTGAACCCACCCTTTTTTGAAGCCTATTAGAGGCCCTGGCTCTAATCACGTGCTTTAAAAAAGCACTCATCCCATTGAAATCCATAGTCTGGCGCCCTGTATTTAGATCAGGGGGCCGAACGCATGGATGGGGGGGCGGCCCCTAATGGACGGGCCTCCACTGGATCCCAGAGGTATGTATATGCATAATAAAAATCTATACCTGGAATTCTTCTTTAGGTAATTGTGAACTCCCCAAAAAATGTTTATATATTAAAGCTTACTAGTCCATAGATGTGGTGACTGCCTTAACTTTATTGTTTCAAGCTACATTTTCTGTAAGTACAAAAAATAAGCCTGTTAAACCTGCCGTCAGTGTCCTATTAACTTGCTGTGAAATTAACTGAAATGCAAAACAATGTTATCAGCCTTCACAGTTCTCTCTATAGACTACAGAACACATCCTCCCTAAGGTAAGGTTACCTAAATGAAATGTGGGGACACCCTACTGACCACACCCACAAGATCACACCCTAATTTGCTGCCACACCCAAAAATTAATGTCCCCAATTTTTAACATGAAACAATTGGTCATAGTCTTCTGTTACAAGAGGTAAGCTTTGGAGATATAAAGACAGAATACAGTGGGATGGATTTACTAAAGGCAAACAAACTGTACTTTGCAAGTGCAGTGGCTTCAGAGCTTAGTAAATGAGATGAAATTCAATTTTTCAAATAATACACAATCACATGCAAGGAAAATTAAAATTGCTTGCATGTGATTGGATGATGGAAGTCAGCAGAGCTCCCTCTCATTTACTAAGCTCCAGAACAACTGCAGTTGAAGGTTGCAACTGAACTGAACTTGCAAAGTGCACAGTCTATTTGCCTTTAGTGAATCCACCCCATTGGGTGCTTTGAGAAGGGCAATAATGCAGCACGTGTTGAGACCCTGAACTCTGTGCATTACTTAACTACTTGCCGACTGCCTCACGTACATTTACGTTGGCAGAATGGTACGGGCAGGCAAAGCAACGTACCTGACGCTCCGTGGCCGTGCCCACGGGACCCGCAGACTCAATGTCCGCCAGTGTCCCGCGATCGTGTCACGGAGCAGAAGAACGGGGAGATGTAAGGCATTTTCCTGTGATCGGGAGCAGTGATCACTGTCGTGTAACTTGTAGCCCAGCCCCCTCACAGTTAGAATCACTCCCTAGGACACACTTAACCCCTTCATCATTTTTTATAGCACTGATCGCTGTATAATAGCTGACAATGGTCCCAAAATAGTGTCAAAAGTGTCTAATGTGCCCGCCACAATATCGCAGTCACGGTAAAAATCGCAGATTGCCGCCATTACTAGTAAAAAAATAATAATAATAAAAATGCCATAAAACTATCCCTATATTGTTCACGCTATAACCTTTGCGCAAACCAATCAATATACGCTTATTGCAATTTTTTTTACCAAAAATATGTAGAAGAATACATATCGGCCTAAACTGAGGAAAAAATTTGTTTTTTTATGTATTTTTTGGGGATATTTATTATAGCAAAAAGTAAAACATATTGCTTTTTTTTAAATTGTCGCTTTTTTTGTTTATAGTGCAAAAAATAAAAATCGTAGAGGTGATCAAATACCACCAAAAGAAAGCTCTATTTGTGGGAAAAAAAAGACATCAATTTTGTTTGGGTGCAACGTCGCACGACCACGCAATTGTCAATTAAAGCGACGCAGTGCCGAATCGCAAAAGATGCCCATTGGGCAGCCAATTCTTCCGGGGCTGAAGTGGTTAATCCTGACCCTTGAACTCTGTGATTTGCCTAATAATGATCCCCTGAACTCTGTGCATTGCCTAATAATGATCCCCTGTGTGTTATTTAATCCTGAACCCTGAACTCTGGGCATTACTTACTCTTGACCCCTAAACTTCAGGGGTCAGGATTAAGTAATGCAGAGAGTTCAAATCTCAGGATTAAGAGTTCTGGGATCATGCACATACTCACAGATTGTGGCTTGTGTCTGCCATCCCCAGCGAGGGGCTCAGCATCATTCTGTAATCTTCACATTGCCTGGGCTCCAATTCACCATGCTGCAAAAGTATCAGTTAAAAAATGGCACCAGTAGGGCGCTATGCGTGTGCATGGTCATTCATATTGACACGCATACGCAAACTGCTCCAGCCGTGCTGTTCGAGCGTCAGTCCAAAAAGCATAACTGGATTCATCTGCACATGCCGCATCAATAGCCACACACACACAGATTGCTCTGCCGGCATGATTTTTGAACTGAACAGTGTGATGAATTGAAGCCCGTGCACTGTGAAGTTTACATTGTCAGTTCCCGGGGTTTCCCGGGGAAAGATCCCCAACAACAGGAACTGTTCCTGAAAAATGGGACACATGGTAATCTTACTTTATGGAGATGAGAAGAGAGGGAGCTTCTGTAAGTCCTAGCACACTTCCTTTTACAGGGCGATAATGTTACTCTTCCATAGATGACCAGGCATCCCCGGTTTCTGGGGACAGTCCCCGGATTGAGGACACTGTTCCCGGACTAAGTCTGTCCCCGGTTTTGTCCTCGCATTGAATTTGAACCGGGGCTGGGGAAATGTCAAAGGCAGTCAGTGCAGAATAAAATTTTTTTATTCAGAATTACACCCCCCCGCTCTGCCGGTCCTACTAGCTTAAGGGGGTGTATTTTTTTCTCCTTTATCTGTGCCCCTTTCTGATGATCATGTGCTGGTCGGAGCAGAGGGAATATTTCTTCAGTTTCGGGTGCATGCCCATTCAGCTCCGCTCGCATGTTCTTCTGCCTTGGCTCAAGCCCCGGCCAGCCGCCTGCATGCTTATCTCCTTGCATTCCCTGGCAGGGTGATCTTCCTCCGCTCCCCACCCAGTAGTAGCCGGGGCCCGGAGAGTAAGACTTGACAGGCTGTGAGGCGGGCAGCGGCGGCAGCGGGCAGAGAGTCGCTGATTGCCGCCATTACTAGTAAAAAAAAAAAAAAAAGTCCCCGGATTTCATTTTAAAAATCTGGTCACCTTACCCTAGGACAGGAGAAAGATTACCATGTTAAAATAAAGGAACGCATGCCTAACAAATTAATAGAGCCATCACATCTAAGAACTGATGAACTGCAATACAGTATATACATTTTTTATTCTTGGGTTTAGACAGCTTTGTTGAAAATACTGTGTCATTTCTCTTTAATAGAAAGGATAGAATGACATTAGCAAGTGACAGTTTATATTATCTGTGGCACAATAAAGACAAGAACTTCTAACAACATCATAGAATTAAACAGTAAAATGTGACAGTAAAAAAGCAGTTAATAAAGAGTATGAGTCATTTTGAACTTGGTGGTACTAAGGTTAAAATCCAAGCGTCACTTGCTATCTGGGGGAAACTATACATCCTGTATCTGAGCTGTTTATGTTGAAGGTTCACAGAGTCATCAAGCTTTCCCAAGGAATGCGTAAAGGTTCAAACATTTGCTGTTAATATATTTTCACTCTCAATTTTTTGTTTTAATATTAATATTAAACTAAAAACCCAGCAAAACAAATCTTCTGCACTGCAAAACAGCTAATGGTATGCTGCAAAAAGGCTTACTAAACGTTTTTGGGGGTATCATTGACTCCTTCCAGTTTTCCTCTGCTCACTAAGGCCGGTTTCACACTGGGGTGGTAGGGGCGGTGGCAGTATAGCGCCGCTATTTTCAGCGGCGCTATACCGTCGGGATTGCAGAGGTATTCGCCCGCTAGCGGCCGAAAAAGGGTTAATACCACCCGCAAACCGCGGCTACAGCCTCGGTTTGCGGGCGGTATTACCACGGTATCCCATTAATTTCAATGGGAAGGAGCGGTGTAGGAGCGGTAAACACACTGCTCCTCTCACCGCTCCAAAGATGCGGCTAGCAGGACTTTTTCTTAAGGGGCTCGGGGCTTTCACATTGGAGAGACAGGAGCCGTTGTTTAGGCTCGGTTTGCAGGCGCTATTTTTAGCAAAATAGCGCCTGCAAACCGCCCCAGTGTGAAAGGGGCCTAATACATACTTCTAAAGTGAGGATCAGGGCGCATGCGCAGAGCTCTGAGGATGGCTGCTCCTCACCACCCCAGCCCAGCGGCGCTCATATCTCAGTGAATACTGAACTTAGAGCGGAGCCACATGTATCACCGGATTCGCCATACACCCAGGCACAACCCTACCTATTCAGAAATTAAAAAATACCTACCTGGGAGCCGCAATTTTTGTTCTAAAAATCTGCCAAAATTCCAAGATGGCGGCCGCGGCGCAGCTTCTTGTCAGCGGAGCTGAGGTACTTCAGGAAGGTAGGAGACTGCCTGAACAAATATCCCAGCAATATCCTCCCCTGACACATGAGAATACCCAGCTGAGTATTTCTCCAGCTACAATCTCCACTGACTCCCTGAGGGGACATGTTCCAGAATCCTATGCTATCTCTCCTATGGGTCCTGCTGCTGTGTGTCAGGAAGGCTCTTTTCCTGTCAGCTCTATAACTGCTCCCTCTGCATTTTCTGTAACGGATTTGTACCCAACCCTGGCTGAACTTCATGACAGGGGGCTCTCCCAAACGGCGGCTAAAATTACTGGAGAATTAAAAGCTGACTTCCAAACTTTGGGGACCAGAATTGAACATATTGAAAACAAGCTTGGCAAAACGGTGTCCATCACAAACCAAAATTCGGAACATATTCAATTAGTGCAGGAACAACTGGAAGTGGCCCTAAATAAGATTGACGATTTAGAGAACAGGTCCAGAAGACATAATATACGTATCAGAGGTCTTCCTGAATCCATCACTGACATCCCAGCAGCAGTACAAAATGTTATCCAGTCCTTGATACCTGATATCCCACAACACCGCCTGGAATTGGATAGAGCCCACAGGTCCCTTGGACCCCCCAGAAAGGATGGCTTACCAAGAGACATAATTGCTAAACCTCACTTTTACGCAGTAAAAGAGGAATTTATGAGAAAGGCTTGCACCATGTCTGATGTTCAGTGTCACGGTCATTCTGTCCAAATCTTCGCAGAACTTCCCCTTCTACTATACAGCGTAGAAGGTCTCTGAAACCACTACTCCTTGCCCTAACTCAAAAGTAGGGATGAGCTCGGTGTTCGAGTCAAACACACGTTCGACTCGAACATCGGCTGTTCGCTCGTTCGACGAAGATCGAACGTTATGGGCCGTTCGCGCCAAATTCGAGTGACGCGAACGGCCCGCAATACACTGCGACATCGCAGTGCAATCCCGGCGCTGTGATTGGCCAAGCATGCACTGTGACCCCGCATGCTTGGCCAATCACAGCGCCGGCAGCGAGGAGAGCCATAATTGGCCACAGGCAGGATGCCTGTGGCCAATCATAGCTCAGGGGGGTTTAGTACACGCCCCACACTATAAAAGGCCGCCAGCGCGGCGGCCTCGTGCAGTGTGTTCCGGCGTGCAGGGAAAGAGATAGATAGGCAGGGACAGTGTGTTCTGTGTTCTATTTTTTTCTCAGGCATCTGCAGGAGTTAGTGGCACAGTGTACTCCCGTATATACCCATCATTACTGTTCTCTAATACAGGCATCTGCAGGAGTTAGTGGGTGTTGTGTGCCTCCAGCACAATATACACTACCCAATTGCTGTTTTTTCCCATCTCCCCGCAGGCCATTACTATGTCTGGAAGGCCAACAAAGAGAGGCAGACAGTCACGAGCCAATAAAAGAGGGCAAGCAGGCTCTGTGTCTGGGGGCAACAGTGCTGGTCGTGGACGCAGTGCATTGTCATCAGCACGTAGCCATGGGACACGCTTGTCCTTATTTTTAGCAGCTGGACGTGTTGAGCCGCATCATGCCGACGACTTGGTAGAGTGGATGACCAAGCCCTCCTCATCCTCCTCATCCTCTCTCACCCAGGCTCAGGGTACTGGCAAAGCAGCTGCCAAAGCATCCTCTTACCTCGTATCAATGTCATCATCAGTCACTCCTTCCCTAGACCCACCATATCCTCCTGAGGAGTCCCCCGAACTGTTTGAGCACAGTGTTGGGTACATGCTCCAGGAGGATGCCCAGCGTTTCGAAGGGTCTGATTATGATACCCAGCTAGAGGAAGGCAGTAGCGTGAGCGCAGAGAGAGGGGATGCTCAAGAAGGACAGCAATCTGGCAGTCATGTTCCAGCAGCTGCAGCATACTGCCAGATTGGCTCCAGCGATGAGGAGGGAGGGGATGATGAGGTCACTGACTCCACGTGGGTGCCTGATAGGAGAGAGGAGGAGGATGAGGAGTAGGCACATCTCCAACGAGGCAGGATGCCCTCCGGGGGCCAGCATAAGGGCAGCACACGACTGAATCACACCGCAGAGCTCCGCCTGTGCAGGGCGCTGCCTCTGCCCGTTATTCCAAAAGTTCTTTGGTGTGGGCCTTTTTTGAGTCGAGTGCATCAGATCGCACCACTGCTATTTGCAACATATGTCTCAAGCGTATCTCGCGTGGCCAAAACATCAGCCGCTTGGGCACCACATGCTTGACCAGACATATGTTGACCTGCCATGCAGCTCGTTGGCAAGCGTACCTTAAAGACCCACACCAAAGAACAAAGCGGACCTCTCCTTGCTCCTCATCAGCTGGGATCTCCAACCCCACTATACCTTCAGTCCTCTCTGAAACCTGCACTGGGAGGAATGAAGGTGTAGAATTAGGTGTGTCACAGCCAAGTACTTGCGGGCACTCTGCTAGCAGTACACCGACCTCCGATTGTAGCAGGCAAAGTTCCCTGCCCCAGCTGCTGGACCGTCGAAAGAAGTTCACTCCCAGCCATCCACATGCCCAGTGGTTGAATGCTAGCTTGGCTAAATTGCTAGCAATTCAACTGCTGCCTTTTCAGTTGGTAGACTCGGCCCCCTTCCATGAGTTTATGCAATGTGCGGTTCCTCAGTGGCAGTTTCCCAAACGCCACTTTTTCTCACGGTAGGCGATTCCAGCTCTCTACCGGCATGTGGAAGGCAATGTCCATGCCTCGCTGGACAGGGCGGTCAGCGGTAAGGTGCATATTACCGCTGACTCATGGTCCAGCAGGCATGGGCAGGGACGTTACCTTTCTTTCACGGCCCATTGGGTCACTCTTTTGGCAGCTGGGAAGGATGCAGGACAGGGTGCAGTAGTGTTGGAGGTTGTTCCGCCGCCATGCCTCCAAAATGCTATTACTGGTTGTGACACACCTCTCTCCTCCACCCCTCTTCTTCTTCCTCCATGGCCTCTTCCTGTGCTTTGTCCTCGGAACCAGCGGTGCTCCGTAGGCAGGGCTGGCCCAAGACATTGTGCTGCCTGGGCCCAAGAATGAAATGCTGCCCCCCCCAAAAAAAAATCCTATGCCCATCCAGCAAAAGAGACGTTTCCATAAAGCAAAGAGACAGCCCAATATATTCAGCAAGAGACATCCCATATATTCAGCAAAGAGACATTACCCTTCTAGGGTGACCATGTGTCCCGGATTGCCCGGGACAGTCCCGCATTTTGCAGATCAGTCCCGGGCACCTTCATTCCAGGACAATACAGTGTCCCAGGCCAATCTGATGCCCCCAAAAAAGGCCGCCACGTGACCGCTTTACTCACCAACAGTACTTGTCCTGGCCGGGAATGCCTGGAGGAGCACAATCCCCGCCCCCTGCTTGTGATTGGAGAAATCATAAATCCCGCCTCTTGTGTCCAATCACTGTGCTGTGATTTGTTAAAGCACAAGCTGATTTTTGGGAAGGGAGGGTGTCCCTGAATGGTAGTTTGGAAATGTGGTCACCCTAGCCCCTTCCTGCAAAGAGTATTGTGTAGCACCACAAAAGCTCCCCCCTTTCTCTCCACTGCCAATGACCAGCTACGCTCTGATCCCAGCTCAGTGATGCAACATGCTGCAACAACAGCGCTGCAGTGGCGGCTAGGGTGACCACATTTCCAAACTGCCATTCAGAGATACCCCCCTTCCTTCCCAAAAGAAGATGAGGGGGGGTGTAGTCTCGCTGACAGGGAATTTGGCAGCGGGTGATTTTTCGGGCAAATAGCTGGTGTTAGCACATAAATCATCCTAACATTATGATCGATATGGTGTCAGGATGATCAAATCACATTCATATTACTACATTGTAATATATAATGAAATAGTTTAACTCACCATAATGCAGAATCAGTGGAAGCCCTGAGCTTGTCATTTGCCACCATTGCTTGCCACCAGATGTAGCTTGTTGCTTGCCACCGTTGCCTGCCACAACATGCAGCGTGTCACTTGTCAACATTGCCTGTCACCAGTCACCATTGCCTGTCACCAGATGTAGCCTGTCACTTGTCACCATTGCCTGTCACCAGATGCAGCCTGTCACTTGTCACCATTGCCTGTCACCAGATGCAGCCTGTCACTTGTCACCATTGACTGTCACCAGATGCAGCCTGTCACTTGTCACCATTGACTGTCACCAGATGCAGCCTGTCTCTTGTCACCAATGCCTGTCTCCAGATGCAGCCTGTCACTTGTCACCATTGCCTGTCACCAGATGCAGTCTGTCACTTGTCATCAATGCCTGTCACCAGATGCAGCCTGTCACTTGTCACCGATGCCTGTCACCAGATGCAGCCTGTCACTTGTCACCGATGCCTGTCACCAGATGCAGCCTGTCACTTGTCACCATTGCCTGTCACCAGATGCAGCCTGTTACTTGTCACCAATGCCTGTCAATTGTCACCAATGCCTGTCACCAGATGCAGCCTGTCACTTGTCACCAATGTCTGTCACTAGATGCAGCCTGTCACTTGTCACTATTGCCTGTCACCAGATGCAGCCTGTCACTTGTCACCAATGCCTGTCACCAGATGCAGCCTGTCACTTGTCACCATTGCCTGTCACCAGATGCAGCCTGTCACTTGTCACCAATGCCTGTCACCAGATGCAGCCTGTCACTTGTCACCATTGCCTGTCACCAGATGCAGCCTGTCACTTGTCCCCATTGCCTGTCACCAGATGCAGCCTGTCACTTGTCACCAATGCCTGTCACCAGATGCAGCCTGTCACTT